>OX422223.1:32647820-33916986 GCA_949130495.1 Sambucus nigra | reverse complement strand
GTAGGAAAATATGAACACATGAGATAGAGAATCTAGTTGCATCCGTGTTTTAAAGTTACCACAGAGTACCACATTAATAATAAACATATCAGAAAAGTAAAATTAAGTTCATATCAAACTTAGGTTAATCATTGAATCAATATATTGAACACCATGAGCACGTAACGTCGTGCCATTATATTATCGTGAAAACATCTTGTCAGTGCATTGTCTAACATAAATGGAATCTCTAAATGTACTCTTTTACATGAATATAACCTATTAGAACAAGGTAGAAAATAAATATTATTTACTCTAATTTCATGAAAAATATTCATAGAATAGACACTAAAAATTAACTAGGTGTCATAATTGGATGGGTACACATCAACAAAGCCATAACATAATTTATGAATCGAAACATCACCATGATTTAATGTAGAGATCATGTCTTTTGTAAGGTGTTGTTATGGTTGTGCTAAATACACTTCACCCTTCTCTTACTATAAATTTGAATGTAATCCAAGAAGAATACTACCACATATAATAACATCAGTGATCCATGTGACACCCCGCCTAATTAAGCATCGGGTGATCAGACCTTTATTAAATTAAAACAGGTTTCTCAAATGGTTCATTCTTAGCATTACTGTCGAAAACTTTTTAATTACTAATCACCTAGTGAAAGTTAGACCGGTGCCAAAATTTTATCTTTCTAAAATAGAAAAATCAACCATGCGGAAAATAGTAAAACAATTACCATGTACTAAAACCTAATAAACCATCGGCAATAAAATCCTAAACAACAATAGAACAACTACTAGTCTGAAACTGACATCTCAGACTGATACCGGACTACAAGTCCATACATAGAATAGTGTGAGATCTTGTACTAGATCTGAAAGAGACATATCGTCTAGTCAAAATCCTGTAAGCATCCACTGTGCTACAGCTTCGAGTCTCTGAAATAGAATCATCATCCATGGCGTCCCTGTGGCTAGACACCTAAAAGGTTTTGAAAATATTTTATAGCAAGAGTTAGTACTCAAAACATTTTAAAAATATTTAGTAAGCGTTTATCACAATAAAAATGCGGTTATTGATTACACATGTTAGGTTCTCGTACACTCTCTTGAGTTTACTCACCCCTCATCTTTTGTGCACACCTAACGTTTTACACTTAGTTTACCTAGCCATACTTCCCAAGTTAACTAAAACTAAGGTAATCAACTGAACTTATCTGTATCTAAGTTCTCGTACCGCCCATACAATACAAATCCATTTCACTAACATCTCGCGTATGTTAATTAACTATCAAGTAACATTTCACCTATGTTATGCTTCAAGACTTTTTATTTAGTTTCACTACTAAAATTATTTCAATTCTTACAATTCTTATCTTCCCACTTGTGTAATTAAGTTTCACTACTTAACTTACTAGTTTGATATGTATCTTTAAATACATAATATGTATAAATCTACTAATACACAGAAGTAGAATATCATTAAGTATATATTTCACACACAATATATACTAAATATCAGTCATTACTATTTTGATATTTTTACGCACGTAAAGGACTCTTGGTTCGGAATGATTCATCGACCCCAAGTAAGAATTGGTTTGGAATGATACATCAACCCAAATTATTTATATACACAAATTATGGCTCGGACTCTTTCATCACGCCACCAGTTCAAAGGTTTGGTCGGAATTTTACATTGACCCCAAACATATAATAACCCTATGTTAGTTCGGAATATCTCATCGACCCTAACATAGTTAATTTAGGTATACTTCTCTCAACCTAAAAGATCATATAATTCAGTAGGTACACGCCTGACCTGTTAATTATGTTCGTACGTAATATTTTAATCTCTTATATCTACCGTACAATATTCACTTTACGATTTATCTCATTAATCGCATTTATTTGAGTATTCACACAACTCTAAGGGTCCTAGTTACCCCTCACATATAATTTCAGTAGTTATTACTTACTCTACTGGTCTATTACTATAGTTGACTTTACCTAGCCTCGTAACTCAATTCCCAATTCGTCGATACTCTACTAAATTGGATTATTCTCATCGGTCCATAATCCAAGCCCTACACCCGATGGCCTTATGGGACCTCAGCAATATACCTATTGGTCTTATTCTCACTCCCATATAAGTATAATATAAATCCTAGGATACCCATTCATTCTCGGAAATCAAATAAACCTTAAGCACGAAAAATTCAATAAAAACAGCTTACGTCGATCGTTCGACATTCGAGATCGATCGATCTATCGAGCAGGGACAGACGTAGTTCGTCTTCTTCGTTAACCTCTTCCTCCATTAACAAGTATCCAAACTTCATTATAGTCCACCAAACTTCGACTCAATGACCCTAACACATCTCCACATATACTAGGACAATTTCTAACGTTTCAAATACATCAAAACCCCAATTCTTTTAAAGAAATAGTGAATTACACCCATAATTTCTTACAACCCTAGTTATGCTATTCTTCCCATATATTCATTCGAAACCTAGATTTTATTCCGAAATAATCATCAAGTCTACTCTGAATATTAATCTTCTACATATGTTAAATCATTCTACATGCGATTCCAATCCCAACATGTATAAATATCATTATTCTCCTATCAAGATATTGATTTAACAAAACTATTCAAAAACCCTACACATGGGTATTATAACTTTATAATTTTTGCAATAAACAACTTGCCTTGATAGAGGGAATCTGATTTTATGGAGTTGATGATGGATTGATGCTTCTCTTCTTCAATCCTTCCTCCTTTGGCTCCTAGGGTGCAAGATCCAAACCCAACCTCCTCAAAAGAATCTTCTAAGCCTTGAGAATGGTTTTCTCCTTCTCTCTAATGGTATTGGTGTTTACATGGGTTTTCTAACCCTAACTCCTCTTTCATACGGCTGATAAAAAGCCTCTCAAATTCGTAGATCTCCATACCCTCTCATGTTAAAAGACCAAAACTCCCCCGAACGGTCTCGATTTAGTCCAAAACTACCCCGAGACTCAACTAGTACCCCCGAGTATACTAGTTTGACTAATTTGACCCTTCCGAACTCATTTGTGACCTCTAAATTATCATTTGAGTCACTTAAAAAATTACTCGTTCTCACCCCAAAACGGTCTACACACGTTATGTAACTATTTACTACTTGCACTAAGTAAATAGAATGAGGCAATATAAATCGGTATCTATCTCTCGATTAATATTCCATAATTACAATTTTTAATAAATCTCATTAAATTACTCCTCTTACGTAATTTAAATTAAACCGTATTTTCTCATTTAATTCTCTAATTTAATTAAATATAAATATCCAGAAATACGGGGTATTACATACTTCCCCCCTTATAAAGGAATTTCGTCCTCGAAATTAGGATGAGACTAGTATTAAGACTAAGGACCTTAAACATCGCTGCATCCTATAATACCCAAAAATCAAATTATATCATCAAGTACATGCCTTGCTTCATTATAAACCATTATCGCTTTTTATCCATATCTCATATATTATAATTAAGTCTCACTTAATTTACCCTTTTGATGTATATCTCTATATATATAACATCCATGTGTCTACTATCACTCATAAGTAGAAAATTATAATGTATATATATTTCACACACAATATATACTATAAGGACAATTGGTCCGGCAAAATCATCGGCCCCAATCATCCTATCATTTACATTGGTTCAGAAATCCCTCGACCCCAAGGTAAATGTAATACATATGTTGGTTCAGACCTTCCGTCGATACCAATATTTATCATCGATTTGGTTCAGAAAAATCATCGACCCCAAATCGATCCCTCATGTATTGGTCCGGAACATCATCGACCCCAATGAAGAGATTAAGCACACTTACTATCGCACACAAGTAGGAAAATCAATAGGTATATATTTCTTACACATAACATATACTATTAACACTTATTCTATAATTACCCCCCATTCTATAAAACTTTTAGGGTTATTGGCTCGGAATCCCACCTCGATCACCAATAGTGATTAATTATATTGTCTCGGAATCACATCTCGAGTACCAATATATGTATATATATCTCATCGCACATGAGTAGACAATTTGTGAGCCATATATTACACATTTCACATACCCTAAAATGTCATACTCCAATAGAATGTCCTCATATCACACGTTTAAGGACTAAAAGTTCAAAATGTCTGCTCGAACCACCCCTCAAAGTACACATAAGTTCATAATAGGTACCCAAGAACCTAATCCTTATATACAGTCCATATAGGCACCCTCACACTACCTATAAATATGCTCATATAGGTATACATTCAACCTATGAATTGATCAGTGGTTTCTTCCAAACTTCCACTATCATTAGGACGTAGTATCATCCTTCCTCACAATCATTGAGTCCGAGGTGACACAGCATACCCAAAATAAAACTTTATCTTCATTACTGCCTAACCATCTCTCACAGGGTGGGATTTTAGGATTTCTCCTTGATTTACAACAATATATAGCGGCACCTTGCACTTTTGCACCCTACTTTTTTTTTACGACATATTAGTCCATCACGGTCAACCTATTTTGCTACTCCAACGGAATGTTGACTTAATTACGATATTCACTGCCCAACCATAAATTATAACTCCGCCTCCTCATTCCATCATTAGAAACGTAGGTACGCTACAAAATTTCGATTGTTCATTTCGAACCAATCTTTCTCTATCAACTAGTGGTGCATCTGGAGAAAATCTCACTATGTCTCTTTTCTCAACATCGTTTCCCACTTACGTCATCTTTCCTTAAGTGGTACTCTATCACCCTTTCTCTCCGGGTATATTATACTTTACAACCCATGGGCACTTCGTAATAGGCGTAATTTTAGCGTCAGTTATCATATAAGATTCAACATTTCAGTGACGCGTAAGTCACTCTCAACACTCAGCCAAGTAACACCTTACGTTGCTTCTTCACAATAGTTAGGTCTCCCTTATCAAGAGATATCTTTTGAACCGTAACCCACCGACTCTTATCCCATAGTGTGTGCTGGATCTCTCAGCACATATAATCTTGGATTACCGTCTATTTCCCATGACATTCAGTCCTATTCATCAACACGACTTGCCTCAACTTCCCCACCGGCGTACTTAACAAATAATTATTCACATCCCTCTATCTCGGGTGACTAAGAAAGTCAATTGACTAGGGCGCCCATACACCCTTTTCTCCGTGCACAATTTCAAAAACATTGCAATCGTCGCACTCGTAATATGCTTTTCCTCAACTCTCGCCTTGTTTACACGGCGTGACTATAATCTCGCGGTTATTCTCAATCTCTTATAGACTAAAAATCCAATTCTTACCCACAAAGTCCCACTTATCCCTTCGTGGTGAGATAAGATTTTTAGTGTTTCCCATAATACTACCAGATCCACTGATGCCCTAACATCTAACGTCTCTTCTCCTGACGTGCATAAAATTTAGTTGAATCCCCTTTCGTAACCGAACTTAAACAAGGGACTTCGCCCAATGCATTTTTATTGAGCATTACCGGAACAACACATAGTCGAGATACTCAAATTCCATCTCCCAACAATAGGTACAACCATACTCCATTATCTCTAAAGGAGTCAAGTGTCACTGCGCTAATACTATCACTAAATCCTTAGCACTTATTACAACAACGAGCTCGATCTCTCCGCTCAGCGATCATACGATATACCTTAAATCACATCATTAAGGTTACTACACACCGGAATCAATCACTATGAGACATCCATAATCTCTTAAGTCTCCCACATATTAATGAATAATGACAGTTCGACCCTCTTTCAGGTGAGGCATCGTCATATACCCCATTCACTCGAGGCTAAAACTCATATACGTCCTTGCCCATCGCTCTAGTGGTTCAAATGGTTCCCGGACATAACACGCTTGTCCTTTCCGGAATGCAAAACTTATCAGAGTTATTATTTCCTGAAATAACTTCAAGTAAAAAATAAAACGCGTGGTCCTACAACCCACACAAGACATCTTTTCAAAAATCCCCTTACTCCAGGCCACACTGACCGGTTTGGGCATCCCTCTTCTCAGACTTAGCAGCCTCGATTCTAAACACTATCATCATGGTTCCCTTAGTTCTGCTGACCCAGAGGAATGCATTACTAGACTTAACAGTCCCGACTTAGAATCAAATCAATGAATTCCCTAATGGATTTCCACTTATGGTTTTCACTAGCCTCTTTACATCCAGTCTTACTCTTAGACTAAATCCCTAAACTCTTTTAGCTCCGCTTAATTAGGAGCATATTATCAATGTTGTAAGATGCACCATACTGACATCATACACATAAGTCGTCGAAGCATAATTTTCCCAAGATTGCGGTCGACAACTCAAGAGTCCATTCTCTCAAGGGCTCTTTTCCCTTGTATCTATCTCATCGGGTACAAGTTCACTCCAACAGATAAATTTCTTCCTCACAATTGGCCTCTACCAGGTTTTCATGTGATGGGTTAAGAGATTTCCATTTACTTTAAAAGTGAGCCATCATTGGAGGAATTTGTGATTAAACTATAATTAAGTTCCCTCTTACTCTATACTGACCCTGGGTCCGGATGTGGTGCTTGGTACCCCCACCACGTTGCCTTAATAAAAATCTTTGCCCAAATTTTCACTTTTGGGTATTCCTACTCTATCCTAAATGCCAAGACCTCTAGGCATTCAACTTCTATGGGTTAACATGCAAAGTCGCCATTTTATCACATTTTTACAGTTCGTTCTCATCAAAAATCCTCCAAACCCCCTCCCACTATCACTGCATTGGGCGGGTCTAGATTAGCATCCCCCTTTGCCGTCGTGACACTTGGAAAATGCCTACTATGCCTCAACAGCCCTTGCAGCATCTACTTATAATTTCACACTTGGAGAGACCTCGACAATGGTCATCTCTTCTACGATTACCATTCTCGAACACTCCATGCCTCATGCCAAGCCCCTTCCTCCTACAGTTCTTCCAACGCCTCCGTTGGTCTTACCGCCATGTTCAACGTATCATACCCGATCGAACTCGTATATACCACCCTTCATCGACTAAATAGCAGGAGAATGTAAACCACGTACGTAGAGGAGTACAACAATCCTAATATAGGGATCTATAACAATCAAACGATACGCTAAAAACGTAGTAAGCCATACAGATCCTATGGACACAAGAACCTGATGCTCTGATACCATCTGTGACACCCCGCCTAATTAAACATCGATTGATCAGGCCTTTATTAAATTAAAACAGGTTTCTCAAATGGTTCATTCTTAGCATTACTGTCGAAAACTTTTTAATTACTAATCACCTAAGTGAAAGTTAGACCGGTGCCAAAATTTTATCTTTCTTAAATAGAAAAATCAACCATGCGGAAAATAGTAAAATAATTACCATGTACTAAAACCCAAACCAACAAAGTATAAGTATAACATAACAAAAGTATTACCGAATAAACCATCGGCAAAAAAATCCCAAACAACAATAGAACAACTACTAGTCTGAGACTGACATCTCAGACTGATACCGGACTACAAGTCCATACATAAAATAGTGTGAGATCTTGTACTATATCTGAATGAGAGATATCGTCTAGTCAAAATCCTGTAAGCATCCACTATGCTACAGCTTCGAGTCCCTGGAATAGAATCACCATCCATGGTGTCCCTGTGGCTGGACACCTAAAAGGTTTTGAAAATATTTTATAGCAAGAGTTAGTACTCAAAACATTTTGAAAATATTTAGCAAGCGTTTATCACAATAAAAATGCGGTCATTGATTACACAAGTTAGGTTATCGTACACTCTCTTGAGTTTACTCACCCCTCATCTTTTGTGCACACCTAACGTTTTACACTTAGTTTACCTAGCCATACTTCCCAAGCTAACTAAAACTAAGGTAATCAACTGAACTTATCTGTATCTAAGTTCTCGTACCGCCCATACAATACAAATCCATTTCAATTACATCTCGCGTATGTTAATTAACTATCAAGTAACATTTCACATATGTTATGCTTCAAGACTTCTCATTTAGTTTCACTGCTAAAATTATTACAATTCTTACAATTGTTATCTTCCCACTTGTGTAATTAAGTTTCACTACTTAAATTACTAATTAGATATTCTCTATCTAACGTTACGTTTTGTAATTAAGTTTCACTACTTAACTTACCAGTTTGATATGTATCTATAAATACATAATATGTATCAATCTACTAATACACAGAAGTAGAATATCATTACGTATATATTTCACACACAATATATACTAAATATCAGTCATTACTATTTTGACCTTTTTACACACGTAAAGGACACAAATTTTGGCTCGGACTCTTTCATCATGCCACCAGTTCAAAGGTTTGGTCGGAATTTTACATTGACCCCAAACATATAATAACCCTATGTTAGTTCGGAATTTCTCATCAACCCTAACATAGTTAATTTAGGTATACTTCTCTCAACCTAAAAGACCATATAATTCAGTAGGTACACGCCTGACCTGTTAATTATGTTCGTACGTAATATTTTAATCTCTTATATCTACCGTAAAATATTCACTTTACGATTTATCTCATTAATCCCATTTATTTGAGTATTCACACAACTCTAAGGGTCCTAGTTACCCCTCACATATAATTTCAGTAGTTATTACTTACTCTACTGGTCTATTACTATAGTTGACTTTACCTCACCTCGTAACTCAATTCCCAATTCGCCGATACTCTACTAAATCGGATTATTCTCGCCGGTCCATAATCCAAGCCCTACACCCAATGGCCTTATCGAACCTCAACAATATACCTACTGGTCTTATTCTCACTCCCATATAAGTATAATATAAATCCTAGGATACCCATTCATTCTCGGAAATCAAAGAAACCTTAAGCACGAAAAATTCGGTAAAAATTGCTTACGTCGATCGATCGACTACTAGGTTCGATCGATCGACCTAGTCTATCGATCGACATTCGAGATCGATCGATCGATTGAGCAGGGACAGACACAGTTCATCTTCTTCGTTAACCTCTTCCTCCATTAAGAAATCTCCAAAATTCGACCCAATGATCCTAACACATCTCCACATATACTAGGACAATTTCTAATGTTTCAAATACATCAAAACCTCAATTCCTTTAAAAAAATAGTGAATTAAACCCAAAATTTCTTACAACCGTAATTATGGTGTTCTTCCCATATATTCATTCAAAACCCAGATTTTATTCCGAAATAATCATCAAGTCTACTCTGAATATTAATCCTCTACATATGTTAAATCATTATACATGCGTTTCCTATCCCAACATGTATAAATATCATTATTCTCCTATCAAGATATTGATTTAACAAAACATTTCAAAAACCCTACACATGGGTATTATAACTTTATAATTTTTGCAATAAACAACTTGCATTGACAGAGGGAATCTGATTTCATGGAGTTGATGATGGATTGATGCTTCTCTTCTTCAATCCTTCCTCCTTTGTTTCCTAGGGTGCAAGATCCAAACCCAACCTCCTCAAAAGCATCTTCTAAGCCTTGAGAATGGTTTTCTCCTTCTCTCTAATGGTATTGGTGTTTACATGGGTTTTGTAACCCTAACTCCTCTTTCATACGGCTGATAAAAAGGCTCTCAAATTCGTAGGTCTCCATACCCTCTCATGGTAAAAGATCAAAACGCCCCCGAACGGTCTCTATTTAGTCCAAAACTACCCCGAGACTCAACTAGTACCCCCGGGTATACTATTTTGACTAATTTGACCCTTCCGGACTCATCTGTGACCTCTAAATTATCATTTGAGTTACTTAAAAAATATTACCCGTTCTCACCCCAAAACGGTCTACACGCGTTAAGTAACTATTTACTACTCGCACTAAGTAAATAGAATGAGGCAATATAAATCGGTATCTATCTCTCGATTAATATTCCATAATTACAATTTTTATTAAATCTCATTAAATTACTCCTCTTACGTAATTTAAATTAAACCATATTTTCTAATTTAATTCTCCAATTTAATTAAATATAAATATCCAGAAATGCGGGGTATTACAATCCACTCTCATTTTCTAAAACATATGCAAGGCAAAAAAATGGCAAATTCAAATTAACCAAATAAAAGTTGTAAAAATCAATCCAATAAATAAGAACACATTATGTGCCAAAATCTATGATGTCTACCAATGATTCTCACTCAACTGAGTAACTTCTGTTTGGATTGTAAAATCCATTATGTGCCAAGAAATAAACCTACCAACAAAATTCTAAATTAAAGACATAAAATTCTATTCTTTTTTAATGAAAATCAAAGTCACCAAAGATCCACATTACAAAATAGGTCAAAGCCCCATGTTCCATGTGATAAATGGTCCACTGTATCCTGAGATGGCTTAAGAATATTATCATCTGAGATAACTCAAAAGGTAAAACACATATTGGTTTTAGTAAAAAAATAATAAGCCATTCACTAAGATACATGACCATATAAATTTTAAGGGGCATACGTAAAAATAAAAAATCTAACTTAATGAAATTATTGAAAAAGACCTAATGGGTTCATATGATTATTAACATTAAAACATTTGTACGGGTGGGCCCCATATACCTGACCCATGAACTAAATAAATTAGGATCTCTATTACATAGATTTATTCAGGCTATCTTCTTAAAACCCAAAACAAATATTTTTAAATAAACAACGAAAACGTGCATATTGATGAAATTCAAATGATAGGAATGGGAAAAATGCTAATATGATCATAGTGTTTCAATAAACAATAAAACTCATTTGGACAAATTTCCTCAATAAGATTTTGTCATTATACCTTGTGTGAAACACGTTTCTTTGCCCATGCAAAAATCAGATATATAAATTGTACCCGCTACATTGTTGTTAGATAATAATTACGTTATTTGTTCGAACCTTGCGAATGAATAACATAGAATAGTAAATATCATCAATCCATAAAAATCAACATAATCAAACCCCACTCTAAAATCATCATCATCATCCATGCCTTAATCCCATTATATGGGGTCGGCCACATGTATTCTCATTTTCTATTCTAATCTATTATATGCAATATTATCATTCATGTTTAATTCCATTTTAATCTAATAATTTCTTGGCACCCTAAAATCTAAATCAATAATCCAAAATTTAAAAACTTAAAATCTATAAATAATCCTTATATAACCCCATTTGAAATCACAATCTCGTTACAAAATATAAAATCTAAACAAAAATATGAAATTAAACTTACAATATGATAATTGCTATGGTAATTCAAAAACTAATACCCAAACACAAATGCAACCACATTTTAAGTATATCTTTAAAAAACACACGATGTTGGAAACCGAAACAAAAAAATATTATTGAGATTATACCACCTTAAACTCTACATACACCCTTGTATTTCATTTTACATATCAAATATAAGAAAAAATGGTTGGGCAACGCCCATTTAAAAATTTAAAAAGAAAAAATACAGCCAAAGATAAAATTTGAAGATTTACCTTGAAACCCTAAATCCAAAAGGTTTGAAAAAATTATTTCTTGTGATGATGGCTTTATACATAAGTAGTAAAGGTGAAATCCGTGAGAGAAAGAGTAAAAGTGAGGTTGTGTTTTCTTTTTCATCTTAATATAATGTTTGAATCATAAATCTGAAGTCCGAATCTGAAGTCTATAATCTAAATCTGAATAATATGTTTGTTTTGTATGAATTGATCTCTCAATGAATGTATTTCAATATATTCAAGCACTAGATTTATACTTCATAGGTAATTTTACCTCTCTATCATTCAGAGGAAAATGTAGTAATTAACATCTTAATCAATTAAAAAAACAAATAATATTTGGTACCGTTTAAGTCTGAATGATTCAAATTGAAACTTCAAATGTGAAAAAATGACCCTTAAGAAATTATCCCTTTTTAGATTTGGTGAAAGAAATGTGACACTGTATCCAAAATGTTTGAAATTTGAAATTAAGGATATTTATTTGAGAGAGTGAAGATAGGAATCATAGAGAAAAGTATATATTTGGTGATAAGTTGATGTGGTGGGCTGATTATATTTGGCTTGGTGAATGGGAAACTTCTCACAAAAGTTATGGAAGAATATATGTCATAACGAAAGTGCAAACCTTAATTGCATATTTTTGTGCTTGAAGACACGGGAAAACTGGAACCCTCTGATTACTTTTTATAAGTTGGAATAGTTAAACACCTAACTCCCATATTATATGTATGATATTATTATATAGATATCATATGTAATACCTAGTATTTTTAACATATAAATACATAATTAGATGGTATAAATATCATTAGAAAGGAACAAAATAAGTGATGAAGTAATTGATAATAAGTTATTATTAAATCAAACAATGGAATTGTGATTTACATGAATTTTAGGAATTTTGTGTTAATTAAAAAGTAATTTCGAGGATTTTATGATAATTAAAAGGAATTGCGAGAATTATTATAAATTAAATAATATGGACTTTAGATGTACAATTAAGTTATTTTGATTAATAATATAATTAAATGAGTTAAAATGAATTTATATGACTTCTAGATCTTTAATGATAATTAAAATGACAAAAGAGGATTTATTTAATTAAATTGTAACTTAAGGGTAAAATGTGTAATTACAATTATCTTAGGCTCCAAGTTATGGTAAAGTGTAAGTTTACCACAATTATATATATAGTTAGAATTTGTTGGAAAATAAATGGAGAGAAAATGAAAAGGAAATAGAGAGAAAATGAAGAGAAAATAAAATAGATATGGAAAAAAGAGGTTAGGCTGCTATTGTAACCTCTAAAGATACTATAGCAATGCCCCAGGCTGGTATGGTGGCTAGAGGGTGATTTGGGGGAACTGTAGAGGGTTTTTTTACACAATTTATTAAATATTTAACCTAACTCGATTTTTCATGTAGATTTCATTTCTTGAGTTTGATTTTGGAAATGGAGAAATCTAGTACAATGATTTCTAACATTTCAAAATTCTATGTCAATAAGGAAGTATTAATTCTACTTTTCCCCTTAGCTATTAAATGTGTTAAGTATTGCCTAAAATTTAAATGCAATCAGATTTAAAAATTATTAGGAACCCAATTAGGGGGAAAATAAATTAATTATTCTTATTCATATAGTTGAATGAAATTGATGAAATTGAAATTGAGATTTTAAATTGGTATTTAGAATCAGAAGAATGATCTTGAGATTTTAGTAAATGCTCTTGAATGTGGAATTTATATGATAAAGAATTGAGAGTTCCATTGATTATGGTATAACTTGACGTTATTATTGGGTATCTATTATATACTCTAAAATTCTCTACAACCCTTAAATGTTACTCCATTTCTAACCCATCCACATGTCACTCCTCCTATTTACGCTACAATCACGATTTTCCATTCCCTCTACACCTTTTGATTTTCCCTACGTTATCAGTCCCCTTACCTATTTAACTCCCTCCCCAATTATTAAAATCCAACGAAGACCCCAAACCCTTATTAGAAATGGGTTGTCATAAATGGTTTTGATGTGGAGACCCCAAACCCTAATAAGAGCCACCCACCACACGCCTTGACCCACACGCCCCCTCTGAATCATCTTCCCCTTGCTCTGGTGAAGACGATCTGTACAGCCACCTCAAATACATCCAACAACAACTTGAGTTCATCGAGATACACGAAGAATATGTTAAGGGAGAATAAAAGAACAACGGTATTATTGGCCAATTCATGGAAATGATCGATCAGAACAATAGTATTGTTGGATGAACCACCGGATTCATTTACTATGTTAGGATTTTGAATACTATCAATTGGGAGATTTTGAAACTCCCTACCTTCGTGGCTTTGCACCGTCACTCCAATCCAATGCCCTTGTTGATGTCTTTCCCCTTGAAGCTAATTCCAGTATTTCAGTGCTTAGTCAGTCTGAGAATCCTGATGTTACCTATAATGTCACTATCATTTTCCCTTCAACTACTTTTTCTTTTTCCTAATTGCTTGCTTGCTTTTTTAGGGTTTGTCAAATTTTAAGAGAGATGATTGTTTAGTAACTTCATCCAGCAGATGCATTTTTATGTTATGATAAAGGGATATGTGAAACATATATTTTTCTTCAAAGTGCTTTGCATGATGAAGATGGACTCCAATTCAATTTTATTATTTGGTACAATAATGACTCTTTTATCTCCTAAGTGCAAGATTCCTAGAGTAGTAAGAATTTTGTCAATGGGATTTCGGTTCTAGAAATTACAGTATAAGAAAATTGTAGTCTCTATCCCAATGGGACACTAGGCTATGATGGATGGGATTTTTATTCCCTTTGTTTTACAATTGCATGTATTATAATTGCTATCTCTTTATTATTATGTTTCATATTTCGTCATGCTAATTAGATTAATTACAGACAACCGTTTTATAGTCAATATGGATTTATATTGTGATCGACCTAAATCACAGATTTTCTGAAAAACTCATTTGAGTTATTTTTTTCTAAATTGAATTTAATTTGCTGCAATTAATTTGAAGGTATACTTTAAAGTTTGAATGAATATTTTTCAATTCCATCAAATTTTAAAATACGAAATGGGAGAGGGGTTTTAACATAAACCCTATAGTATCCATCAACGATTTGTATAATTTTAACATTATCTAGGTCCTCTAAAGAGGAATACCAATTATTGTGGTGGTCAGTACAAGTTTCTTAACAAGTAATTTAAGATTCATTATTCTCGTGGGCGCTCCCCTAAAGGAGGAGTCTATGGTATACACTTAGATACGACTTTTTCTATCTTCCTAAAAAATTCATTGTCCTTAGGAGTGGAACCAAAAGTTATCGGCCATTCACTATATATTATCATTGAAATATTTAAAATGCATTATTAATTAAAATCCATTATTTTTAATTACTCACTCGCGCATTGCGCTTGTTGACACCTAGTAATTGATTATATTAGACTAAAGTAGTCAATGTAGGAGAAATAGAAAATATGTTGGGATTTTTCAATCCTATTAGGGTGATAGAGAAATGATATTATGGGGATACGAACCTAGTATTACTCATATGATGGAATGAAAAGGCGCATAGTAAATGAGTAGATACATTAGGTTAAAAATAAATAAATCATTGTAATGATGTTATGAAATTTTATCATTGATATGTGTTTAGTGTTATTCAGATCATATGATTTCCATAAGTTTAGTATGTGGATATTATTAGCGTTATGTGTTATTACGTTGATGATGATATGTTCTTACGATATAAAAGGAATAGAATATAAGCTAATGTGGTATGTGGGTGATAAGAAAATTATAACATAGGCTTAGGAATAAAAAATATTATTGGTAAAGGGACAAAGATGTCTAATAAAGCATGGAAGTAAAATTCCTCTTAAAGTCTTAATATAATATATAATTCGTGGATATTACGATGTCTCGCACAAAACGAGATAAGTATATATATGATTATTTGGTACATGAAGATGATAAGAAATAGTTGGATTAACTTTTCGTATTTTTATATAGAAATTTCACACACACTAAATCAAGTGCTTATATAAATAAAAAGGTATTGTGATAATAATGTATGTGATAAGTAGTATAAAATTTAATGTTTAAATGATGTATACAAATGGTCTGTAATTATTTTATCGTATGAATCTTTAAGATATTGAATATGTCTATAAGTATGAGAAGCTGACATGATAGTGTTGAATTATAAAAATGTCGAATAACACACAAGAATACGTTAGTACATATACCTACGTACACTATAATACCTTATTGAGAATGGTATTGGAAGGATGTATGAAGATATGTTAGTATTGGAGATATAGTTGCGGAAGTTAATACGTAATTATGCTTTAAGATAAAATGATGAGATAGATATTACCCAGTTGAAATATAAATAAGTAAACGTACTATTGGGTTAGTGATTATGGGGGCACACAATCTTCACTTTGACTTTCCATGTACTCATATTAATATCATTATTATTCAAGTTCTGGCAAGTTCAAGAACTGTTTGGCTCTCGTTAGATCCGTACAACTAACTAGGTTCGACAGAAGTGTATCAGGGGGTTCCTTATTTAGAATTCATTTATGAGACATCCCAACATGAAGTCTAGTCCGGTCAGGCATTGAAAATAATGGGGCCGATATAATAGGAACATATATTGCGAATAATGATGTTTTATAATGACTAATTTTGTAATATGGTTTGAAGACAATGTGGGCAATGAAATTTGGTCAATACATGAATATGATGTTAAACTAAGAATACAGTAAAGGAAAGTCAATGGAGTAATCGTCTGGAATATATGGCTTGTATATATACACACACACACACACACACACATTATGCTTCCTACACCACTCATACATTATACCTAGTTCTAGGTCCTAAAAATGTTTTCTTATTTTAACCATGGAGTTAACCTTCCAATCAACATATGTTCAAAAAATTAGGTCAAAATACAATTTCTAGTTATTTTTAAAAATCGAACAAAAAATGCTGAAAATACCTTATTTAAAAGGGTTTCTACCAGCAAAACTTTGTGAATTTTTTAAAAATAGTTAGAAAATATATTTTGACCTAATTTTTATAACATGTATTGACTGAAAGGTTCATTTTAATAGAAAAGTAAAAACTTTGGAAAAAAATTCTTAGGTTCTAGAACTATGTGTAATGTATGGTGGGATATATAGAGTGTGATGTAGGATACAATTCACACACACACACACACACACACACATATATACATACATATATATATATATATATATATATATATATATATGTATATATATATATATATATATATATATAAGGGCAATAAAGTTTAAAATGAGAATAACGTGATTTTTTTTAAAGTAAGTAACTTAGTTAAAGTGGTAAACATGATTTTTCCAAAACAAATGAGTTATGAAAGTATACCGATGACTAGTAATACACTAATACACGTTTGCGTGAATAGAAAGAACACTTTATTCGTTTATGTATAAAATGTTTCAATGAGCCACGGTTAATTATTCTTGTATATTATTGTATTACATGTCTTTCTTGGGAGTCATGGTTATTCATATTGTTTATTATTATGGTGGTGGGTCGAGGGGTGTGTCGATTATTTGTTTATGTTTTAATTTTGGAGGCGGGTAGAGGGGTGTATAGGTTTATGGAGTGTGAGCTGAGGAGTTTGTCGGTTATGAAGTGTGGGTAGAGGGGTGTATAGATCGATTTTGTCTATGCCAATTAAAAACTAGCAAACTTATGTTCGGGTGACCCCATTATAAATGGTGATTATTCATGGGTAATTTTTCAAAGTAATGACTCCATAATAAGTGAGGGCGAGTCCCTATTTATATATTCTTATAATTATAATATAGGAGTACTTGGGGTAAATCCTGGTAATGTTATTATGGATATTTTATATACTAATTATCTCTTAATTATTGGGAAATAGTAGAATTTTATAAGAAGTCATAAAGATACATTGTGAAAAGATAACATTGTTATGGTGGGGTAAGATACTAACCAATTAACTTGGCAAATACAGACTCATTTTTTGTATACATGATTGTATATTATTACTATAGAAATGGTCTGTGAACGATTATTTATTATTGTTAATTTTTTACTTGTAGAATTCCTTTTTTTATTATAGTTATATACATTTTTCTAATTAAAAGACTTCACTGTGGTATTTAGTGCATCTAGTAGTTATATTTGGGTTCATGTACCCTAACTGGGAATGAAAATCGTATACTTATGGGTTTTTGACTCGCCTTTAATTGATTGAAATTTTTGGTTTAAGTTAGAGTTGAATTTTACCTGTGGGGAAATATTGGATAGGAGACACGGTGTGATACCCACGTCCAATAATATTATTTTTCCCATGTAAATTGTAAATGTATTAAACCCATGAGATTTTGATCATCAATAAATAGACTTCCTATTTATATTCAATCATTCATTTGGCTTTGGTGATAATTGTTGGAGGTTATTAGGAGAAAATGGAATCTTAGGAAGATATGTGCTTCAAACAAAATTAATGATCGTTCGAACGAGAATGTTGTTAGTTCAAATGAGAATCCTATCTCGTTCAAAGATGACTTCTAACGATGATCCAAAGACCTCCACTGCATTAGGTTCCTAACCTCATTTGAAGGTCATTCGAAGTCTGATAGAATGAGATCTTAGTCTCGTTCGAATAAGGTCCCAATATCACTCAAATGAGGTGTTCAGAAATTAAATTTTGTAGTTTGGAAAGTTCTGTCAAAATGTGGACTGTTGGATTAAGATATGTGTCACGCTACTGTAATATCGAATAAATTCATGAACAGAAATTAGGGGCATTTTAGGAATTTTCCCCATAAAGATTTGGGGTATTTATGGATTGTTTGGGCCATTTAAGGGCATTTTTAATCAGATTTTTGTCTCTTTCTCTATCTCTAAGAGCTCCACCACCTCCTACAACCATAACACAATCACCCTCCACCAACCAACCTAGTATTTCATATTTTTCCACATATTTAAGCCTTATAAACCCACCCACACCATTTTTGTTGGCAAGATGTTAATTCATGGAAGTATTGCTCAAGGTTTTTGAAGAAAAAATGTAGAGGATTAATGGAGATTGAAAGGGGATTTTCTTGGAGCTTTCATGGAGGCAAGCTTGGTGGAACATGGTAACCTCTTTAAATCCACCTTAGGAGATGAGAGGTTGTCATATTCTTCTACATTCATCCTACCATTGTTGGAGCTTATTTGATGTGGGAAAAACCCTACTTTTAGCTTAAAACTCTATTTTCCCATACTATTGGTCTTATGGTTGAATATGTAAAAGTTGGAGGTATATAAGGTTTAAAGAAGTTAGTTCTCTTGATTTTGTGGAAAAATATGTTAGATAAGAAAAAGATGATGTATGCAATATCCCAAGAGTTTTGAGAAATATGTTATATTTCAAGAAATCTTGACATTTAAATATTTTATGGAATAAAATGTTTGGAATAATATTTGTCTGTTGAAAATGTTTTATGAGCAAATGCTGAATGATTTTCTTGTGAAAACTAGGATTTTATATAAATAGACACTTACATAAGTTTTGTAGAAATAAAAATATCTTTTATCTTAAAAATCATGCCCATGCAAACGTTATGAAATTTGTAGAATAAATCATACGTTACACCCATTTAATAAGATTTTTGGACTTAAAATCCATCTTATCATGCATATAAACTTGTAGTATTTTGAGGATAAACATATAAACATATTTAATTAGGGTTTTACTGGGTATAAAGAAAATAGAAATTCCATCCCTTAAAGTGTGTTATAAAGTGTTGAAAATGGGAGAAGTTCATGGTCTAAGACTACATGTATCAATAAAGGAAAACAATATTTTCTTATAAAGTAGTCTTTAAATGTTCAATGACTTATTAGAGACAGAAGGTAATGAAATAAAATAGATTCCCAACTTGAGAAGTATGTTTCTAAAAAGTGTTAAATAAGTGTTAATAAGTTAAAAACACTTAAGAAGTTAGTGTGGAAAAAACACTGGTGAAAATAGAGGAAAAGACAAGTTTTGAAACAAATGGGTAAAATGATAATTTTACGAGAAGAGAAAAAATATTCGAAATTGTGTTACACAAAATGGTCCTAAATGAAAGTGATTTTGGGGATAAAATCAATGCAAGTGTACAAGGGACAAGAAACACTGATTTTAATGTGTACCATGAGTTGGGGTGAAACCCCAGGTTTTGGCTTTGGCCGGTAAAGAAAAAGTGAAATAATGTAAACATTTGTAAAATGTTAAAACATATTAAGATGGACTCTGATGACACTGGGATAATTAAAGAGGGCTCGAAGCCTTGGGGTGAAAGGCCTAAAATTTGTGGCTAGTGCATATGGTAGCATAGTCGACGGTGTGGTGCCCGTTAAAGTATGCAGATATTGGAAGATTATGTGAAAAATATTATAAAAAATGTGGCATGTCAAGAAATGGATTGTTGGTCGAATAACAAGAAAGACAACCTAACTTGAATGAATTAATGAATGTTCGAGTAAAGGATAAAGTGGACAAGTGAATGTGAAAATTGATTAATGTCGATAAAGTAAAGGAATGGTGAAATGAAGTGACTAACTGGGTAACTAAGAGACCTAAGAGGTTTAACCCACAATCAACACATGATTGTGTTTAAGAAAAAAATTTCAAATAAAAACAAGTATTATTTAACATGATGCTTACGTGTGTTGAAAGGTAATTTTCAATATGTGAATTTGGTATGAACAAATGGGTAATTACTGTGGCCATCCCTGATTCTCGCCGCGTGGGCGGACGCGCGAAGGGAGAGGATCCTCGGGTCCCGCGCATCCTTCTTGGGAGCGCTCCGGCCGGCATCATTTGAGATGAGGTATGAAAATGTAGAGAGGTTTAGAGTCGCCAGTCTATTTTACTCAAAATAGACAAAAGAAAAAGGGGAAGCCATCCTGAAGGATGGCATCCAAATACATACTGGTGCATGCGAAACCAAAATGATTCAAGAAGGGTTCGGAGGCTTAGTTACGAAATGGGAAGGTGTTAGGCACCCATTCCTCCCTTTCGGTCTCTTATGGATATTTGCTATTTTCCTTAATTTTTTCCCGTCATATGTGTGCATGTGTATATATATTGTGGAGATAAGAATCCTCGACTTGTATCATGGAAGAGATAAAGTGAGTCATCCGTAGGAAGGTATAAGAATAAGATTAGAAAAGAAGATTTAAGTGATTACCCTTACGTTAATCATTATAATGGAACGATAACGCATATGGAGTAAGACATCACTAAGATCAAGTATATAGAAGATAAGAAAACTGGTTTTAGAGAAGATAGAAAATGAGGTAAAAAGTGAGAAAAGGACTCGAATCTTGAGTTTTACCCCGAGATGCCTATGTAGCCTATAAAGGCATCAAAGTCCACGTAGTTTGCATACAAAACGAGGGATGGGGTTTATCCCATAAATCCAAATGGGGAGATTTCTTATTTGTGAGTGTGTGTGTGTGTGTGTAGAAAAAGTGTGTTGGTGGTGAGAAAAGTGTGAGAAAAGTATAAGAATCCCTATTTGGAATTTATGAGCAAACCGTCTTTTTCTTGTTTTTTTGGGTTTTTATTTATATGAAAATAAGAGATATGCAATAATACTAAATAGAAAGTATATTAGGATGTGTGAGATGAGATAATAAAAAGTACTAAATAATAAAACAAGTTATTGGGAATTTAAGAGAATTTAAGAGAAAGTTGAGAAAGTTGGACCTTCTTAAAGATCTTGAGCTTGATCTTGAATGTTGGAGAGTAGCCCTTGCACTTGGATGATGATGGAGAATGGCTAAATAACCAAGTTTGATGAAAATGATGATGAAAAGTGGGAGTAAAAAAGGGATTTGGATGTTGAAATCACGCCACCTTCGAGAGAGGTTTTTAGGATTCGCTGAGAGTGAATTTTATCAGATCTGGGCTCTCCTTGCAAATGAGGTGAAGGCCTCATTTTATAGGTCCAGGTCACTGCCGATTGGCATAGACCTGGTCCTGCCTATCGGCAGGTGCGGATAGGCAGAGTCGTGGACCTGCCGTTTGGTAGTGTGTTTCAGACGTTTTTGGAAAATTGGCTGCTGAGGGCAAATCATTGGTCAGAATCACGCACGGGGCAAACCTTTTGGGAAGGTAATTCAGAGACCTTATAAATACCTTTGGACCACTCCCGGGTTAGGGAGTTGACTTTTGGTCAAATATGGCTTGGAAGCGTTTGTCGATCCATTGGATGGGGAATAATTCGGACGTAAATGGATCGTTCGTCCGCATGGTAAGTCCAAATCATGAATGGGGAGGACTGTTGGGAAGGTTAGGAGATGTACTTTGACATTCCAAAGAGTGTGACCCGGTTCGGAGAGTTGACTTTAGTCAATCAGGCTTTAGAAGCATTCGGTGACCTCTTTGAGTCAAACGGAACGTTCGTCCGCATGGTAAGTCGAAATCGAGCATAGAGCGGACTTTTGGAAAGGGGTTTCAGTGACCTTCGAAGATTCATTTAGTCTCGATCGAGCTGAAGAATTTTACTTTTTGGTCAAACTGAGTCGGGGAGTGCTCGATGGCTTCTAGGTTAGTACTCGGGACATGACCTAGGTTTGTGGTGATGAAGGGAGGTACTAGGGACCTAAGGAGAGTTGGGGGTAACGGAATTGGGTGTCTACAGAGCCCCTCAATGGGTGAGTTTGGAATAAATGATGACCGTTGAATAGACACCACATGATGCTTTTGAGGGAGTATGACTGATTCAGAGGGTTAAGGCCGATTCTGAGGACCCAAGGAGTGTGCTAGGGATGGAATGGCGATCAAAGGTTTAGGTCAATTTTGAGGACCTGAGGTGGTGTTGGGGGATGACCAATTTTGTGGGTCAAAGCTAAATATGCGGTCTTAGGGTGAAGATATAATAGCCGAGGTCAATTCTGACCTAAGATTGGTGACGACCGAGGACCGGGGTCAATTCTGACCCAACTTAGGTGACGATCCAAGACCGAGGTCAATTCTGACCTAAGAACGGTGACGATCGAGGACCGGGGTCAATTCTGACCCAACTCAGGCGACGATCCAAGATCGAGGTAAATTCTGACCTAAGGGTGGTGACGAACGAGGACTAGTGTCAATTCTGACCCAACTCAGGTGATGATCCAAGACCGAGGCCAAATCTGACCTAAGAGTGGTTAGAGATTGGATTTTGATTTTGTTGGAGAAAGTGCCTTTTGATTTGAGCTGGGGAGCTAATAGCTCGGGAAGCTTTTGTTTCTCTAGGAGACCTCACGGGGGGGAACAACCTATTTTGGTGCTGTAAAAAACTCCGTCGGGGAAGTGATCAGGCGATCCTTAGAGATCATCTGGTGCTTTGACGGGAGGAGATTCACTTGGTTTTTGAGGATCCTACTGGGAAAGAGGGGTTCCGCTCGAGGGAATACAAAATTTTCTTGGTGAAAATGTTCTAAATCCTTCCTGGGATTTTTTAGAATTTTGTGAGGATTTTTCGAGGGTTTTTGGTATTTTTTGGGAATTTTTGTACAAAATTTAAGGGGGTGCCGGTCGGCATGGTATGAGGGGTGCCATTCGGTAGTGGCACAGACTTTTGGGCTACCTCGGGAAGGTAAGGAGTCAGTGCCGATCGGTATGGTGGGGGGAAGTGCCGATCGGCATGGCGCTTGGCATCCTATAAAAAGGGGCGAATCCCTTCATTTTTTTCACAGCTTCTTTGCTTTCTCTCTTTTTACGATTCCTCTGCAAATTATTTTAGCATTTTGATCTTCAAGAAATGGCCGCTTTTGTGAGCATTGCAGTCCACCGGGAGTGGTTGACCATTGATGACTGGGTGAACGTGGAGTGGAGGGCCAGGGCGCCTCTTGCTTTGGGGAGTGAGAACTCCTTTGATGCATTTGAGCCTGTTGCAGATGAGTGGACCTTGCTGCGGGAGCCATCGTGCCATCGCGTTTTGAGAGTGAGTCCTGTCAGTTATGTAAGTAACCTGACCTTTGGCATTCTTCTCCTTTTGGTGATTTTTTTTTTCTTTCTTGACTTTTGATAAGACTTTTACTTTTTGCCAGTCTGATATTTCTTTAAAGAACATGCGCGCTCGCTGGACGACGGGGCTCAGGGATGTCTGGGAGAATCTCCCACCTGTGGTGTGTTGGGTGGTATCATCAGTGGGTTTTCAGCGGTTGGCATCGGTGCTGGATGAGACGCCTCGTTCGATAGCGGTCTTGTGCGCTTTGGGAGAGAGGTGGTGGGATACTACCCACACCTTCTATTTTGGCTTCGGGGAGATGACTGTGACTCCCATAGACGTGCAGGAGCTGTTGGGGATGGATTCTAATGGAGAGCAGACAGATGTGGATCGCTCTTTATGGGTGATACCGGAGGCAGTGCGGGCGACACTTGGTGATGTAGGGAGGATAGTTTTGGGGGATTCTATCCGACTGTCCCTGTTGAAGGATGTTCTGTTGGGTAGGGTGATCGATGTGGAGGATGGGATGCAAGTGAGGAATATTGCCCAGTTATTTATTCTGCTAGTGTTGGGAGGTTTATTGGTGGCGTCGAGAGGCGACTTCGTCCATTTGTGATTCTTGCCATACCTAGGAATGTTTTTGAACATCCCTTTCTATGATTGGGGGAGTCTGACTTTGGAGACCCTTTACTCTTCTCTAGATGCATTCAGCCGGTGCTACCGGTAGACCTTTACTTGGGCCACGTACCGTCTTGAGGTATTCTTTAGTTTGCGCATTTCTTTTCATGCATTCGCATTTTTCTTTCAGGCATTCGCATTTTCCTTTTATGCATTCGCATTTTTCTTTCATGCATTTGCATTTTCCTTATGCGTCTCTTTTTTCTTGGGAATTCAGACGTGGTTCTATGAGGTGATTGGGTGCAATACCCCGCTGATCTCTCTAAAGGAAGACACTGTTGGGGACTTCTTTAGATTGTATCGATGGCGTAAGGCCCATCGGTAGTCGAAGGGATCTCTCTCTGGAGGCGGTGTGTCAGGTCTTAAATAACCTGACCAGTGGTAGGGTAAGGCTCTTTCCATTTCAGTCTTAGTTTTTGCACCTTCTGATCTTGTATTGATTTATGCCTTCTTGGAGATTTTTAGGTCACCTTTTATCCCTGGGGGATAGCCATTCAGGATGTGGGGCCGGCTGGGGTGAATCCGCAGATGAGGCATTTGATGGCGCATGAGTTCGGCCATTTCTGGTACCTCAGGGAGCGGGTGGTTCATCAGATTGCTGAGGAGGAGGTGGTGGTGCCACCTGCACAGCCTCCTGCGTCTATAAGGCGGGAGCAACTGCTGTCGAAGGACTAGAGGATCGCATCGATGATCGGTGAGTCCTACTTGCTATAGACCGATACGGCTGCGCCGTATGATTATATGGACTTTGTGACGAGCTGGTTGATGGCACCCAGTATATATGATGCCCTGCCTTTGCCTCCTGTGGGTTCGAGTCGGGCGGTGGGATCTTCCCCCAGCGGTAGTAGTCCATCGGCATCTGCGGTAGTGGCGAATTCAGAGGTTCCTTTTGTGTGGTTGCATACCCCCTCATACAACATTCGGTGGGCTGTTGGAGGGATGGTTCCTATGTTTCACCGTCCTCATGCAATGGATCCATAGGAGTTGGGTTTGACAGAGGAGGTCCTCTGACCTGCGGTATACCTTTTTGTTCCTTTTTTTTTCTATTTTGGGCATCTCTGCTTTTGATACTGATTTTTCTTTTCCTTGCAGCAAGTTCGAGTGTCGACCACTTGGCTAAGAGACATCAGAGACTGGATATCTTCGGTGACTGCCCATATTCGGGACGCGGTGCCTGTTCCTTCTTACTTGGTGTCGTATGATTCGTTCGGAGAGGACTCTGGCTCGAGTAGTGGTGTCATATCATCTCGCCTTAGGGGAAAGAGAGCACGTCGCATGGGTAAAAGCTCTTAGAGAGAGAGAGAGAGAGAGAGAGAGAGAGAGAGAGAGAGAGAGAGAATATGGGTTCGGGCTGAGTCCCATTATTTTTGCTTTTTCTTTTATTTCCTGCAAAAATTATGTAACACAGAAAACAGATATATGCAATGCAATGGAGTTTTTTTTTTATCTTTTATTAATGATGAATGAATGTATGCACATGCACTTTTTACTTTGCTTCTGAGACCGTAAAAAAGGAATATTTTTCAAATTTTTTGAAGGAAACTTTTTGATTAAAAAAAGGAAATTAAAGGGATTTTGAAATTCTGTTAAGAATATCAATTCATTTTTATTGAGTTTTCTAATTTGACAAAAGAGGAAAAAAGAGAAATTTCTAAAAATGGGGGGTTGCCGATCGACAAGCACCCTGACCTGCCTATCGACAGTTCAGTCCAGTCCCATTAATTCAAAGCTTTGACTGGTACCCTCTTCAACCTTTGGTACCTTGTGGGGTAGGATTTCGTCCGATATCTGCAGGGATTATGCCTCTTGTAAGGGTTTTCAAGTATAAAAAGGGGCAAGGGTGGAGTGTTTTCATCACACCTTTGCATTCTTACCTATTTTCCCACTATCTCGTAGCCTTACAAGATGGATCTCTCTAGTAGCATTGAGTTTGCTAACCACCTCGAAGCCTTAGAAGCAATGTGCTCTTATAATGTCGACTATGATGATTTCAATATGCGTCGAGTCTCCTTGGGGCGCAATCGGCCTATTGAGTGGAACGTGCTGATGGCGGCGGTAAAATTCTGGTACCCCGAAAACCACGTATTCTGCTTTGGGTTGGATGAAGTTTGTCCTACCTACGAGGATTTTTTGCCATACTGGGTGTAAATCCCAGTGTTATTGCGACTTTGCCCAAATTTTCTCGTTCTCCTAGGGATTTTTTGGTCGAGCTTCTTCATATTTCACCTTCGACGATCAGATGATTGGTTGCTAGAGGGATAATCTCCCTCCCGACGGTGTTGCAGTTCGTGCATTTGCGGGAAGTAAGTGATACTGGCTACGCTGGAGCCATTGCTCTGGGCCTAGTTTCAAAATTGTTGCTAGTGACTGGAGAACTGTAGGTGGACCCACAACTTGCAGCCATTACTTCGTGGATGTCGTACTATCACAATCCTATGACGGTGATACTGGCGAAGACCCTGAATGGCCTGGATTCTTGGAAAGAAGGTTGTTCTGACTTTTTGAGGGGTAGCCCCATGATGCTGTTCATGTGGTTGTCTGAAAGATTCCCCTTGGAGACCCCTCCAGAATATCCTTTGTCGGCTGTACCCAACTTCTTTTCGAGCTACTTCATCAGCGTTGGCCAGTATGGGGAGATCTGGGAGAATTGGCTTGTGGAGTATAGGGCTCGGAGTCTGCACTGGTCAGTGCCTTGGTGGGGACAGTTGCTGCATGTACTAGAGCTAGGAGACTACTTATATGTGCGGCTGGTTGGTCTTAGGCAAACCTCCTTTTATTTCCCTTGGCGGCTTCTGCGCCAATTTGGCTAGGCCCGGGTCGTGCTACCTCGGATCTCAAATTTCTTTTCGGTAGAAGATTTGACTGAGCGCCTGCGTCTGTTGCTTGAATCTCTGTGGGAAAATTGACGTCCTTCGACCCCGCCCTGTCAGTTTGTTGGGAGAGTTTGGAATGCCCCTAAAGATTATATGAAATGGTTGTGGGGGAAAGTAGTCAGCAAGATGTTGGCAGTGGAGACTGGACAAAGATGGTTGTTTTATCCAACACCATGGAAGGGGGTGTTGTGGTCTTTTCGAAGATGGTTAAGGATCATCGGTCCATGGAGTATTTACAGCACTCTATTCAGGCAGGGAAAACTTGGGGACCTCAGGATGTAGATGATGAGGGTGCAGGCTCCTCTGGTAGCTATGGGTAGGACTCTTGGGGAGTTTATTTAGTAGATGCGGGGATTTTATTTAGCTTTTTATGGTAGTAGGGGGAAGGGAGTTATTCATTCCTTTTCATATGTAATCCGTACTGTAATTTCTTATTAATGAAATAAACAAATTTCTGATCATCCAGCTGTGCCTTTCGATGAATTTTGCATTTTTGAATTATCTATACCGATCGCTAAGGCATACATAATCCTTTCGTTCAAGTATTTGTTAGAATGAACCGTCGTTCTTGGAGGTAAGTAGAGAATAGTATTTTGTGAAAAAGAAAGGGCCACACTCATGTGAGGTGTATGATCTGCCTACGTACCTCTGGGGTTTTTGAAAAGTTTTTTATCTGTTTGAAAATAGTTTTTACAGAGGATCAGGCCCACGTAGTTCTGGGTAGAGGGAAATGAAGAGGTTTTTTCTTTTTTATTTTTTTAGAATAAAAGGGGGATGAGAAGAGTCGTAGCGCGCCGAGATTCTGGCCTAGGGGTAGAATTTCTTGAGACGGTCCAGGTTGGCTGGACGAGCCATATCTTCTTCATCTAGGTCAGTGAGCATGGCGGCACCGCCGGATAAGATTTTCTTCACAATGTAGGGGCCGTTCAAATTGGGTTTGAATTTCCCTCTGGAGTCCCAGAATGGTTCTATTATCTCTTTGAGGGCTAAATCCCCCTCCCGGACACCGCGGTCCTTGACTCTTTTGTTGAATGATCGCACTATTTAGCGATGGTATACCTATATGTGTTAAAGAGCTTTTAATCTTCTTTCATCTAGAGGGCTAGCTCATCGAGACGGCTTTGGCACCAGTCTTTTTCGCTAACTTTGTTTTCGAGCATGACGCGCAGCGAGGGTATTTCCAGCTCCACGGGTAGGACTGCTTCCATGTCGTATACAGGGAGTAAGGGGTATCCCCAATAGAGGTTCGGATAGAGGTTCATTAGCCCCAGAGGGCATACGGGATTCGATCGGCCCAATCCCTACAGCTTCCGGTCATCTTGCTGATGATGGCTTTGAGGTTCTTGTTGGCGGCTTCAACTGCACCGTTGGTCTGAGGTCGGTAGGGAGAAGATTTGTGTCTATGAATCCTGTACTCGTTGACTAATTCTATGACTTCTTCTTTGAAATGAAACCCATTATCTGACACTAGCTCGTGCGGGACCCCATATCGGCTGATAATATTCTTGTTGAGGAATTTGGCCACTTTCTTGGCGTTGAACACTGCGTATGACTCAGCTTCGACCCATTTGGTGAAGTAAACAATGGAGACTAGGATGAACTCATGTCTTTTTAAAGCCTTTGGTGTAACCTTCCCTATGATGTCGACACCCCAGGTGGAGAATGTCAAGGGAGAGGTCATGTTGTATAATTCTCGCGGAGGCAGGTGTTGAAGATTGGAGAACTGTTGGCATTTGAGTCATCACCGGACATATGCGGTGCAGTCTTAGACCATGGTGGTCCAGTAATAGCCCTGTCGGATGATATTTTTGGCAAGCATGTGACCGTTCATGTGGGGCCCACATTCCCCACTGTGGATTTTCTGCATTATTTTCTCAATCTCAGCCCCTGTAATACAGTGTAGATGAGTTCTATCAAAGTTCCTCTTGAGGAGAGTTTTATGACAGATGATGTACTGGGTGGCCAGTCTTCAAAGGGTTGTTCGGTATTTCTTATTGGAACCCTCGGGATACCTACCATGTTTGAGGAGGCACCGAATATCATAGTACCAGCAATCGGCTAGTTCAAGATCTTCAGTGGAGACAAACTCAATATGGTAGCAGTGGGTTGGTTTGTCTTTCTTTTGGACTAGGAAGGGGGTTATTGTTATTCCCTCGGGCATGTCGACCATGGAGGCCAAGGTGGCGAGAGCATCGACTAGCGTATTCTTTTCTCGGGGTAGGTAATGGAAGGTGATATCTACTAATCGGGATGCTAACTCTTCTATGTGGGCATGGAAGGGTTGGAGCTTTTCATCCTTAACTTTCCACTTTCTGAGAACTTGACCGATGATGAGGGCAGAATCCCCGTAGACATCAAGGTGTTGAATACCATCCGTGAGAGCAACTTTGAGGCCTACTGTGCATGCCTCGTATTCTGTCATGTTATTGGTGTAAGGGAAATCCAATTTAATGGCGATGGGAGTGTGGGAGTCATCTGGGGAGATCAGAAGTATCCCAATGCAATATCCCTTTTTGTTGGCAGCACCGTCAAAGAATATTTTCCATCGAAGGTTGTCTTGAACGGTGTAGGGAATATTTTCATCTAGGAATTTGAAGATCCAGACATCTTCTTCTTCTACGGGGTAATCAATTAGGTAGTCAGAGATGGCTCTTCCTGAAGCTTATTCTTCGCTCGAATCTTCGAATTCTCCCCCCCCAACCGGTGGTAACAATTTTGTCCTTTCATATAAGTTAATGCATTCCACAACTTCAATGTCTTCTTTATACAGGTCCTCCCATTCTATGGGGATATGTGTGATTGAAGGAACCAATTTCCCTTGTAGCTTCAAAGTGTCAAGTAACCCGGTGATACTACAAATGATGTTGGTTTACCGGAATAATTCTGCCATAATCTAGACAACACCATCGAGACTGACTTCATCGGTTGGTACCACCCACTTGTCTAAATCTCGGACCCATTTCTGTGCTTCCAAGAATAGTGTATTGAATCTCTGGTAATGGATGACGATCTGTGAGGGCAATTTCATCCCGAACTCTAGGAGTTGGTTTAACACCTCTCACAATTCCATACTTCCATTTTTAGAACAGGTACGGACAGCGATGCATGCTCTGGTAAGGAGTGATAATGCCTGGTAAGTGAAGCTAGTAGGGTATAGGAGGAAATATGGGCAAATTTAAAGAGGTTTAGGAGAGTATATGGGTGTGATTTGAGTTGAGGGATCAAAATATGATTTTTCTTCTAAGAAGATGGCATTGGTATGATTTGGGAGTGGATTGTGAGTAGTGTTTTGCTTAGGATTGGCTAGTGGGCGATGGTTCCCCGATCAATGACAACTTGGATTATATTTCGAAGGTGAAAGCATTGGTCGGTGGTATGGCCGACAATTTAGTAAAAGTCTTAATGAGCATCGACCTTAAAGTTTCTTGGGAGTGGATTTGTCAATGGACGTGGATCCAAGGGTTTGATGAGGTTTTGTCTTAACAGGGCTTGGTAAACTTTGTATAGGGGAGAATGGAGCTTAGTGTATTCCATTCAGGGCGGATTTCTGGTGCCCATGATGTAGTTAGTTGAGAGATGTTTTTGATGGTTGAGACTGTAGCATTGGCAGGCTTGTCATACTTTCTAGGGGTGAACTGTCCGGACACCTTTTTCGGTTCAACCTCTGTTTTAACAAGGCTTTCCTTGATTTATACTCCCGCCTCTCTGAGAGCTCAGAAGTGGGATAGTATTGTCCCGCCATCGTCGCTCGGACATGGGACAAGAAATTCTTCTTCACTATATTGACCTGTTCCTCCTCATATGGCCGATTGGTCATGGTAGTTTCCTGTTCCTTCCACCAAGTTATGAAGTTACTGACTGATTCCCCAGGGTTCTATTTGAGCAGCTCTAAATCACGACGGGTGACCTCAAGCTCCTCGTTGTATTTGTACTGCGACATGAATTCTCGAGCTACATCCTCCCATCTACGAATTCTGGATTCATCGAGAGATAAAAACATCAGAGGGTATTGTCGTTCAAAGTTTGCTGAAATAATTGGGCCATCACTTCTTCAGAAGCCCCTAGTAGAGTCATGGAACGATGATAACTGCGAAGATGAACAATCTGGGGTCCACTTCCTCTAAACTTCTCAATATTTGGCATATTAAACTTCTCAGGTAACCTTGCTTTAGGATAAGGGGACATGTGGGTGTAGTCCATGTAATTCCCAGAGATCCTGACTTGGTCAAACTTCTCGGTGAGAATCTTGAGATCCTCTTTGACTTTATTGAACTCCTCTTCCTTTGGATCAACGACCATCGGTAGGTTAGCCACAAGCTGGGTAATGTTTGGCATAAGAAGCTGGGTAGGCAGTGGCCCATTGACAGGAGGGGCACGTGGAGCATGGTGATATTCTTCAGGAACCCAGATAGGATCAGGCGGACCCATAACACGAGGTAATAGCGCCTTCGGCTCTTGAGGAATAGGAACATGGTTTCGTTACATCTCTCAGACCTCAGTTTGGAGGTTGTTAATCTTGGACACGAGCTGAGCTAGGACTGCCGTCAGATCCGGCTGTATGACTGGTACTTGATCTGTATTCTTAATGGAAAGTGAATAGATTCTGGACTCGAAAGAAGTAGTAGAGGAACGAATGAAACTATGGGGTGATTTGACTGAAGCCCGAATCCAATAGGGAGCCAGGCCAAGGTCTTGCAATCGACCTGAGAAGGCATAGGATGAGATTTAGTTTTGAGAAAAAAGGGGAGAAACTATTTTTTCTTTTCTTTTATTTTTTGATAAATAAAGGAGAAATATTTTTGGATTTTTGATAAAGAAGGGAGAAATGTTTTTGGATTTTTGATAAAGAAGGGAGAAATGTTTTTAGAGACGGAACTCAGCATGATTATTATAATTATTATGTTCTCACTTGTATTTAATTCTTCTAAATGCAATGCTGGATGGGACCCAAGCCTGGAAAAGTGGGGTTTTTAATATATGCAAAGCTATGGTTTGGACTTGTAACCTGGCTCGCGAACAGGGTCCCGTTTTAAAATGTGCAAAAATTGGGCGGCAAATCGACCTAGAATTTCGGTAGAGTTTCGGGTTGAAACCGGCAATCTAAAGTGCGTGTTCTAGGTTTGACACCTATATGCGGGTATGCAGTTAGTAGGGTGAATCGTCATGGGTTCCACCCTTTGGAGTGACTTCCAGGATATACGTATTTCTCTTATGGGCAAACGGTACGTGTGGACAAGCCATTTGATATACCTGAGTGTACGTGAATTGCCTCACTATATACCTCATGGGGACGGTACGTGTGAGAGCGAATTCGATATACTCGACGTACGTGAATGAATTCCCTGCGATATCTCCCATCATGACTTAGGTTAAGAAGTACGATGAGGGGGAACCGTTCGATATACATCGAAGGTACTTAGCCAATGGAAGGTGAGAGTCTTATCGCTTAGGCTAACTGCGACCTGCCAGACCAGCGCCCATCACGAAGTGACCCTCCAGTTACTCGGTAAAATTTGGTCAATAACAATGATCTTTGGTGATGTTGTGTGAATCATGAATGATTCTCTTATTAGTATCTTATGATGAGAATGCCTTTCTTGATTATGCCAAACAGGGAGCAAAGTACAAGTACCAACGGTACACCAAGTATGGATGGGTGACGCGTGCAACATGCGGATATATGTGATCCTAGGTGCACGTGGTGTGAAGTGTACATATAGAATTTTCTACAAGTGTGTGAACAGAAGCATAAGCATGGGATACACATGGAAGAGGGGAACATGCAGATATAGGGGAAAACATAAACAAATATAGCATCCATGTAAATAGGGTCAAGCCCTCAAGATATATAAGTCCCCAGCAGAGTCGCCCATGTGGTCATCCACGATCCTCGCCGCACGGGCGAGTGCGTGAAGGGAGAGGATCCATCCCTCTCGGGAGAGCTTCGCCCGACGTCATTTTAGATGAGGTATAAAAATATAGAGAGGTTCAGAGTCGCCAGTCAATTTTACTCAAAACAGATAAAAAAAACGGGAATCCATCCTGAAGGATGGCATCCAAAGACATACTGGTGCATGAGAAACCAAAATGATTCGAGAAGGGTTCGGGGGCTTAGTTACGAAATGGGAAGGTGTTAGGCACCCATTCCACCCTTTCAGTCTCTCATGGGTATTTGCTATTTTCCTTTATTTTTCTCTGTGATATGTGTGCATGTGTATATATATATAGTGGAGATAGGAATCCTAGACTTGTATCATGGAAGAGATAACGTGAGTCTTCCGTAGTAAGGTATAAGAATAATATTAGAAAATAAGATTTACACGATTACCCTTACATTGATCGTTATAATGGAACGATAACGCATATGGAGTAAGACGTCACTAAGACTAAGTATATAGAATATAAGAAAATAGTTTTTAGAGAAGATATCAAATGAGAGAAAAAGTGAGAAAAGGACTCGAGTTTCGGGTTTTACCCTGAGATGCCTACGTAGCCTATAAAGGCATCAAAGTCCACGTAGTTCGCATACAAAACGAGGGGTGGGGTTTATCCCATAAATCCAAATGGGGAGATTTCTTATTTGAGAGTGTGTGTGTGTGTAGAAAAAGTGTGTTAGTGGTGAGAAAAGTGTGAGAAAAGTATGAGAATTCCTATTTGGAATTTATGAGCAAACCCTCTTTTTCTTATTTTTTGGGGTTGTTATTTATATGAAAATAAGAGATGTGAAATAATACTAAATAAAAAGTATATTAGGATGTGTGAGATGAGAATATAAAAAGTGCTAAATAATAAAACAAGTTATTGCGAATTTAAGAGAAAGTTGGACCTTCTTGAAGATCTTGAGCTTGATCTTGAATGTTGGAGAGCAACCCTTGCACTTGGATGATGATGGAGAATGGCTAAATCACCAAGTTTGATGAAAAGGATGATGAAAAGTGAAAGTAAAAAAGGGATTTGGATGTTGAAATCACACTGCCTTCGAGAGAGGTTTCTGGGATTCGTTGAGAGTGAATTTTATCCGATCTGGTCTCTCCTTGCAAATGAGGTGAAGGCCTCCTTTTATAGATCCATGTCACTTACGATCAGAATAGACCTGGTCCTGCCTATCAGCAGGTGCCAATAGGCAGAGTCTGGGACGTGTCGTTTGGTAGTGTGTTTCAGGCCTTTTGGAAAAATTGGTTGCCGAGCGCAAATCGTTGGTTAGAAATGCTCACGGGGCATACCGTTGGAAAGGTAATTCAGAGACCTTCGAAAGTCCTTTGGATCTCTCCCAGGTTTGGGAGTTGACTTTGGGTCAAATATAGCTCGGAAGTGTTTGTCGATCCATTGGACGGGGAATCGTTCGGACGCAAACGGATCGTTCGTCAGTATGGTAAGTCCTAATCGCTCATGGGGTGGATTGTTGGAAAGTTTAGGAGATGTACTTCGAAATTCCAAAGAGTTTGACCCGGTTTAGAAAGTTGACTTTAGTCAACCAGGCCCTGGAAGCATTCAGTGACCTCTTTGAGTCAAACGGATCGTTTGTCCGCATGGCAAGTCGGAATCGCGCACGTAGCGGACTTTTGGAAAGGGTTTTAGTTCCCTTAGAAGATTCATTCAGTCTCAGTTGAGCTGAAGAATTTGACTTTTTGGTCAAACTGAGCCGGGGAGTGCCTGATGGCTTCTAGGTCAGTACTCGGGACATGACCTCGGTTTGTGGTGATGAAGGGAGGTACTAGGGACCTAAGGAGAGTTGGGGGTAACAGAATGGGGTGTCTACAATTACGGTGAAAGAATTTATTTTCCATAAATAAAGGGGTATTGTTTAAAGTATTTAACCGGGTGTGTTAAATAAATAAATAAATGTCAAGTCACATAAAAGGGATATTTTACAAGATTAAAGTGAATTAATCGGGGAAAGCAATGTTATTGGATTAAAAATGGTTTCATGCATTTATGTGTGTGGGGGGTATATATATATATATATGTGTGTGTGTGTGTGTGTGTGTGTATGTGTGTGTATGTGTGTGTGTGTGTGTGTTATGTAGTTGCATGTACACGTAGATATAACGTGTTAGAGTCTCAATTCTATTGCTTAATTTTATATTGCATCATTGTATTTTTCCACTAGGCATTTGCCCCGTTACCTCGTCTTTGTTACGGAAGGTTGGGTCCAGTTCCGTACTTTAGGAGCATTGTATAGGTAAGTATTCTTTTTATTTTATGTTAGTATCTCTGTATGCTTCGATTTCAGGGATGCTTCCCATGAGTCCCTCACGTACTTGATTTAAATGGAAATCACATGCTAAAGAAGTGACATGTTAATTAAATAAAACTGGACTACCAATATTATGTGGGTTATTTCATTGCACTCAACACCTAATGCTCGGGTCAGACAGGGTTGACCATGGGTAACACAAAAATTTGGTTCGAGGCGTTACAAATGGTATCATAGCTCTAGGTTCAAGGTTCCTTTAGGGAGTGATATGCTGACGTTGGTAGTGGATCTTTTGATGTCGGTGTTGGTTTTAGGCTAGTCACACTAGATTGGTGATGCCATGGGTTCGTCTTCTCTACGGTAGAGTCAAAGAAATTAGCACGACAAGTAATTCATAGACAAGTGGAATATAACCAAGTTAGTTGTCATTAACCACTTTCGCATTTTTTATTTAGACAATATTAGTCTTTTACGAGTGTCTGTGCTAACCAATAGTGGAAACACCGCGGTCTTTAGTATGAGGTGCTTGTGTGTAAACCTTTTATGATATTAAAGGCATGTTGATATATTAATAGAGATAATGGCATACATTGAGTTGGGGACATGGATTACATAAAGCCAATTATAGAAACTATGTGACTAGAGTGTCATGACTAAGTAGTGTTAATTGAGATAAATACGTGTTAAGTTCCCTGGTTAGATACTTTGGGATAGTTAATAATGATGATGTAATTGGGCAAATTCAATCCTTGGGGTAGTATTACGTCATAAGATAATTAATGATCCGATAGACGTAAGGAACCATGTTGGTTAATACTTAAGGATATGTACTCAGCCGTAGACGATGGGCTTCTTATCATGTTAGGTAAGTGACTTGGTGGTCGTCGATTGAAAGTTATACCTCGCAACATATGATGTGAGTTATAAGAAAATCGTGGTAAGTATGTTACGTATGCGACAATGATGATAAAAGTGATTTAAGAGTGAACTCTAGACAGTTTTCTATAAAAGGGTTTTAGAATATATGACGCAATTTTGTGGAATAAGATCCCTAGTGATGTCGGTGATGTAGACCTAGAGGCTTATATGTTCTATGCGAAGTCCTGTATCTTTCCATAATCCTTATTACTCTCAGTCTGCGATTGGGTACGGGGTTTATGGCAACAACCGTTAGGAAGGAAGTTTTCAACCTCCATGTGATTTCGAGGAGAGAGTCATAGGTTATACATATTCCAGAATTTGAAACAAAAAAGGGACATAAGGTTATCTATCAAAATACTATAGCCCGTTTTAACGGCCTAAGTAATGGCTGGGTGCAAGGCATTTTCGTTGTGAGTATGATTTAAGGAAGTCCCTGGAGTATCCTTCGGACTACTGGTGTGTGGCATCCTTGTTAATATAAGTTGACTTATTGTGATGCCTTGAGGGCTTCAAACATCAAAGTGATCTGTGTATATAGGCTTATAGACTAGTGTCCTTGCGAATGCTTGATGGCCATATTATGGATATTGAGAAATTTGTAGAGCGTATCCATAGTAAGAAAATCACAGGTATTGAGATCTTGTTGGGTTTTGATGACTTTTGCATGTAGGTGTGTTTGGAGTTCTTAAGAAATGAATTATATTCGGTATCACGGATTATTATCATTCCAAGGATAATGGTTGAGAGTCATGTGATGACCCAGGTTATTGGTTATGGTTTAAAAAAGGTCAAAAAGTGCACTAATCAGGTACTGTCATACGAATTGGCATAAATAAGTGATGTAACATTCTAAGAGAGATTGGGAGTTTTTTTCATGATTAGGCATAATGCTTGGGTGTAATGGGATAACTAGTGTAGGCGTGAAATAGTCGATTTTGAGAAGTACTAGGAAATGGGTTCGACACTCATATTGATAAGGTCATAATAGAGACATGAAAATAACACCCAAGAGGGATATCGAAGCATGATTAGGGTGTCAGCATTTGCCGATAGCTTAAGTTGTAATAGTAATATCAAGGAAAGGACTAGTTCTTGGCATGTCATGGCAAAACGGTACGGATTAGGAGATGTAGTCATGTGTGGTACTCACTACTCTTAGAATGCTAATGGAGATTGAGGTGGTCGTAACATAAATTCAATTTGGGTAAAACCTCAGGATAAGATCAATGACAACCTTGTGTAGGTAAAGGTTATTATGAGGCGAATGTTTCACTTAATGAGGTGCTCCCTAAGGAGAATTTTGGTCACAATCATGGTATGATAATGTTATTAATGACCTAGGTGTTTTAGGTTGGACATAACGTCACTAGAGAGGTGGACAAGATTGTTATTGACAAAAGCATCAGGGATCCCCCAATCCAAGTGGTTCATATGTGTTAAGTAGGTAAAAAGAGGAATCCTTACGCTTAAGGAAGAAAGCCCAGTGTTATACTTTATGGAGGATAATAATTTTGTATGTTTCTTTTGTCTGGTAAGAATGGTTGGTTTGTAATCCAATTCATCACGATTGGTGACTCAAGCCGGGGTGTGTGGCTATGTTAGTACCCAGTGAGAATGGCTTGTAGGAGTTGTATACTTCAAATTCTATGGCGCAGGTTCGCTTTTTGTAGGCCATTTTTCGTTGCATGCAAATGGGATTTTCTCAAAATAATTGATCATTCTTTTTTATTCCCTTTCAGTTCCGGTGGTCGAGGATTATATTCCACAATTATGGTAACCCGAATTTGTACCATATTATGGTACAACGCAATTTGGCACAAGTAAGTGCGGTTGGACCAAGCATGGTCAATGCAGCTCAGTAATCGTGCGCACCCTTATTTAAGGTATCCATGCTATTGCAAAAAAATATTGTGTACACGTGGCTGCACTTTGGGCCAGAAAATTTACTTATAGTATCCACTTACCTTAGAATTAGTGACCTTGCGATTGGTCGGCATGACAGTTAGCATCTTTGTTTATAAAGAGTAGGGTGATGACTTGAGGACATTGTATATTGTTAAAACTCAAGGAAACGCAACACTAGGTGTTGATTGCCACGATGGGTGGATGCCTAGGCGAGTGCTCCCTCGTAGTACACCTAGAGTGACCCCAGGTTCATAGAAGGGTCTTATGGGATGGTGTTGGTGCAATACCCCGTAATTTTATGGCTTTTAATTATGATATTATGGCTTTAAATTATGAGATTAATCAAATAAAATTGTTTTCAATTGTGGTATTAATTAAATTAATTTGGGGTAATTAATTGGAAATTGATTTGGATTTAAATATCACGAGAGAAGAGAGTTAGTATTTAAATATAATGATAATGTTGAATATTACTGAGTGATTATGGTAATATCTGATTATTGAATTTATTAAAATTGTCGTGAGTTAAAAATACGACAGTTTCGGTAATTAAGTGGGGACGCACGTGTTAGTCAATACAGGACACAATTTAATGGATTTACAAGTATTTTATTTTTATGTCACCCGTATGATTATTTTGAGTGTGTCAACGTGTTTGGAAGGGTCGATATAGTCAGAAAACACTAGCTGGGTGTTTAGTTTGGGTCTCGGGGCATTTTTAGTCCTAACCGGCAACCCGGGAGGGTATTTTAGTCATTCCTATTTTTGGTGAATAGTGACCCACGAAAATTAGGCGATAATTATAAGACAACACTTGAGTTCCTTAGGGTTTTCACAACCAAAAATCGTAATGGCAGTTAAAGAGGAAGAGAGGAGAAGTTTCAAGGGTTTCCATGGCCATAGCCACCACACACCACCACCATCGTCGAATTTGTGACCGAAAAGAGAGGGGGGACCAACGAATACCATCATCAACGGATCAGAATATGTATTTCCCAGGAGAGTGATTTATCTTGCGAAGATTCAAAGCATATATTTTACATGATAGTTTGGATTTGATGATTTATCGTAAATAAGTGAATTAATTATGAAATTGGAGAATTAAACATTGAATATGGGTAGGCTTCATGTAGACAAAACTTTAGGGCATAAACTAGTTATGAAACCATGATCAATGCGTAGGAAATTGTGAATTTATTTTGATTTATATGAAGATCTTGAAGGAAATAGAAGAAATAGGGTTTTTATGAAAATTGGGTGTTTTAATCCCATAAACGGATGATCCATGATGATTTAATGATTCTAATACGTTAAAGATTATGATAATATGTTAATAGGATGATTAGTGAACTTTCTTGGAAGTCTGGGATGTTTTAATGAAGAATTTGAGGTGTAAAAAGGAAGAAACCCGTAACTGTTTAAGAGAATCTGGGCAAATACCTGCTTGATCGATCGATCGATCCAAGAATGTTGATTGATCGATCGATCCTTTTCTTCGATCGATCGACCGCTTCTGATTTTTCGTAATTATTTTCCTTTAAGGTTTAATGAAAATTCCAAAACCGATATTGATTCTTAGGGTGATTAATATAATATTGTGGGCCTTAGTTAAGGTCAGTAGGGTCTCAGTTATTGCCTAGAAAATGTTATAACTTATACGATTGAACATTATAATTACGAACGGTTATCGAGTGAGGACGGTTTGAAATCTCTCGATTTGGTACTGAAACTAGAATGAAAGATAATGTAAGGGTATGAAGAGTAGCACAGGGATTTCGTATTTGCTGAGATAACCTTAGGAACAAATGGGAGACTAGTATTCACTTGGGATAGGTATAGGTACCCGAATCATTTTGACAAGACTTGTCGTGTTAAATAAATATTACATAGAATATCCGAAACGTAAATATTATCGGTGAGACTTAATATATATGGGAGGATTATACCTATATTGAAATTGTATATATACTGGTCGTGTGATTTTCTAGTATATGGATTAGTATGTGTATAACATACCGACCATACTTGCTATCACAGGAGGTCATTTGTAAGGGGAAAGTCTGGGCTTGATGTGCCTTTGGGGGGACTTTAGATTGATACCTCGGAACATAGGACTTGGAAGGGCTTATCGCTAAATGGATAATTCTGCTGACCTTGGGAGCGTAGGTATGTGCGTGACCCATGGGTATATGAACTATGTTCGTCTCCAATATGTGTGATTTGTATTGAGACGGTTCCTGAGTGATTTGAAACACATGATCCTAACGTACGTGATGTACATGGATTGGATATAAGAGTATGCGTGCACCTCAGCTTAGCCTAGGGGTGCCTTATGTGTATATATATACTGATAGTGATTTATCTATGTACTTGTGACTAGTTCAATGTTGCTTAGTAGATGTGAATGACTAAGGTATTTGAATGGGCTAAGAATGTGAGAATTTAATTAACACTAGAGATAAGTAATTTAATGAATGTGAATATGGTATTATGAATATGACTTGTAAAGGGTGCTACTAGTAGATACCCTTTGTTAGAATGCGAAAGAAGGAGTGGTACATACTAGTTAGTTAGCGGCATAACTAGGATGGGTTAAGGGTATACGTTAAGCGTGCACATTAGTTGAGAGGTGATAAACTCATGTGAGAGTACGCAACTAACATGTTTATAATATGTGTTGTTTAATTGTAATTTAAACACTTGCTAAAATTTTAAAATGTTTTCACCTCGGGCTCTGACCCGTTTTCCTCCAAATCTATTTTTATTTTGTAATAACATTTTAGGTGCCCAGCCACAGGGATGCCAAGCGTAGGAGTTCCATTATGATGACATGCTGTAGTTGCTGTGGAAGCTAAAAGATCTCGGTATTAGATGCCCACATTTATTCTTGATTCCTTTAGGGTCATTCATTTCAGATAGGGCATGGTGCCTTATTTTTATCTAGAGATTGTAGATGCAGACTTTCATTATTTCAGATGTTGGTTTAATCAGACTCTTGTATTGGGATTTTATGTACTCTGGTATTAGTATTATTGGAGCGTTTACTCAAGATTCGGTTTATTTTACTTGTTGATTATTCACATGAGATTGTTTATGCGATTGAAGGTTGTTGATTTAATTACTTGATTGTGGTTAATTTAATTAATAAAATTTGGTATCTCTCTTTTTAAATATTATGTGGCTAGTAATAAATTAAATGTTTTCGACAGTGATGCTAAGACTGAACCAACTTGATATTCTGTATTAATTTCATAAAGGAGTAGCTACCCGGTATTTAATTAGTTAGGGTGTCACAGTTGGTTGTACGCGTGATTTGAAACTTAGTGCCATGTTTTTTTATGTGAAGGACTTCGATACGAGTGTAGTATTGAGGATAATTTAATTTGCTTGGTAGGGCAAACCCGATAATTTAAGCACACTCGGGATAGGTAGTACCAAGAATTGAAACAATTTATGGAAATGAATTGGATGGTGAGACACATATCATATGCTCTTGGGTGAGTTACATATCATATTACAATTTTTTTTATAGATGCATCTCGTTTTTGTTATCCGGTTGAGAATTCACAGTTGTGAATCAGGTGTGTATACCCAAAGGTCTTATGTGTTGATCTCTTATATAATTGTCTTTTAATGTTGTATGGTTTGTTTCCCGACAACATATTCGGGAATATTCCTTTGTATGTATAATCTTAGCATGTTAATGATCTAGTCCTTTAATTTTCCATTATTGTTTATGCTCCATAGTATGTGAATGATTTATTATCGGTACACTTTTTCCTATAAATAAAAAATTAAATTTGGCTCCTGTTTATTTTATATAGTGTGTTTACCAGTTATATTTATATTTGAGAGTTGGTGCTGAGAATGATATACGTGATATTCCTATTGTATTTTACTATAGGGTTCTCCACCCATTATATTGAATAATCAAGGTGTCTTAGGTGGTATCAGAGCATCAGGTTCTAGAGTCTTAGGATCTGTACGGACTCTTACGTTCTATCGTATCGTTTTTTATATAGAGCCTTATTATTAAGATTGTGGTGTTCATATTGCGTCCCTGATCTTCTGCTTTGATAAATTATTTGAACTATGTGTTGATACAATTTGTTCTTTCAATAAATGTCGCCAAAGTGAGGGTGCCCTGCTAGGGAACGCAGAGGAGCCAAAAATATGGAACCCCAAGTGCCTCAGGGGACTATGACTGCTGCAAAAGTTGAAAATATTGTGACTCAAGTCGTTAATGCGGCGATGACCGCGATGGCACAACAGTATCCTCGGGCTCCACAATAGCCTTCATCTCCAGTAATTCAAACCCACCTGGGGCCGTCCACGTTGGAGAGGGTGCGAGAATCTTTATAGAAGGGTCACCCTCCATAATTCCAAGGAGGAGCTGACGTTATCCTTGCTAGTTGGTGGAAAAAGGATATTCAAAGGCATTTACGTATGGTTGAATGCAGTGACATTTAAAAACAAATACGCGCCACTTTTAAATTAGTTGGTGTGGCTTTTCAGTGGTGAGAGTCGGTTACTGCCCCTGTGCAAAGAGATACGATGTCCATAGCTAATTTTTGGGTACTTTTTGATCGTAAGTATTTTCCTCCGATAGTTCAAATAGAGATGACAAGGATTTTGTTGGATGTAACCCAAGGGGACCGAACTGTGGCTGAATACGAAGAGGAATTTACCCAATTTGTAAACTTTGTGTCGGCTGAAGGGAATAACAAGGAGAAGAGAATCTTAAAGTTTATGGGAGGTCTGAATTGGAGGATTCGACAACACCTTTTGGGGAATCCGACTATGTTAACGTTGGCAAATGTAATGAATGTTCCGCTGTTACATTGTCAGGATTATCGTTTGCATTTGAAGGGGAATAAGAAACTGGTGGACTCGAGTTCGTCAAGTAGGACGGGAGTAGATAGTGCCAGTGGGGCTTAGTAGGCACAATAACAAGGCAATAAGTAGAAGAAGAGAGATATCCCTTCGAGGGATTAAGAGAAAAGGCACCATTCAGGAGGTTCTCGATTTAATAGTGGTGGTGTTAGGAAGAATCTTCAAGGGAACCAACAACAGCAATAACAAAATGTTCCTCAGGGAAAAGTAGGCCGTGGGAACAACGAGGGAGGTCAATAAGGCCAAGGTCTTCTAGGCCAGCGACAAGGATAACCCAGATTTAGGCAATCAGCCCAGAGACTGGGGAACTTTGTAGGTCGTTATTTTCAGTGTGGTGAGTCGGAACACATGAAGGTAAATTGCCCACAACAGAATAGAGTGCAGGTGCAAGTAGCTCTGCAGGGTCAGCAAGCACTTTTACCACCTCCATCGCCCGTTTAGATTGCCCCACCTCCATAGGGACAGTTACAATATGGGCAAGTGTATAATGTTCAGAATGCAGTGCTACTGCAGGTGCAGTAGCCTTCGCCAGCTATTGAGGGTAAGTTCCCTATCCATTGGCATATGGGTCGGGTATTATTTGATACTGGAGCATCCCATTCCTTTATAGTTGTTCATTTTTTGCGTGCGACGAGAGTGTTAGAGTCGGCGGATACTATTCAAATGTGTGTAGAATCTCCCTTGGGAGATGGATCGCTTACACATTTTATTTGTAAAGGGGTAGAGATAGATTTTTAGAGACTATGTTTAGATTCCAACTTATATGTATTATATATGCATGGGTATGATGTTATATTAGGTATGGACTGGTTGGTTAGATATCGAGCGATGGTAGATTGCTTTGGGAGGTCGATCGTATTTGCTATTTCGATCCAGGAAATGTTTCTTGTTGCTATGCCTCTTCTAGAGGGAGGTTCAAGCACCCCTTTGTACTATATCTAGGAGGAGACTTTGCAGGAAGTGGTTATTTCCTTAGACTCAATCCCAGTGGTTTGAGAATTTACAGATGTTTTTCAAGAGATTCCAGGCTTACCTCTGAGTCACAAGATCGAGTTTTTTATAGATTTAGCTTTGGGGACTAGGTTGATTACGCGAGCTCTATACCGTATGGCTCCTATGGAAATGAGGGAGTTATGATACCAAATATAGTATCTTTTGAGACAAGGTCTAATTCATTGAAGTATGTCACTTTGCGGAGCCTTGTGTTGTTTATGAAGAAGAGGGACGGTTTTGTATGCTTTTGTGTAGATTACCGAGAATTGTATAAGGTGACAATTAGAAATAAGTAGTCGTTGCCTCGTATTGATGATTTATTTGATAAGTTAAAAGGAGCCTCTTACTTCTCAAAAATAGATTCGCGTACGGGGTATCACTAGCTTCGTATTAGGGAGCATAATATCTCTAAAATTGTATTTTTAACCCGATACGAATCCTATGAGCTTTTAGTTATGCTGTTTGGGCTAACCAACGCCCCTGCAGTGTTTATGGATCTAATGAATGCGGTCTTTTCGGATTTCTTGGACCAATTTGTAATTTTGTTTATTGAAGATATATGGGTCTATTCTGAGACGAAGGGAGAACATATCGAACATTTTAGGATGGTTCTTTAGATATTAAGGGACCATCAATTGTATGTCAATTTTGAGAAATGTGGATTGGTGTTGAGAGAAGTACAATTTTTAGGTCACATAGTGTCAGAGAAGGGTATTTCCGCAGACCTGAGTATAGTTGCAGCGGTGAAGGAGTGGGGTCAGCCCGTAACATCGACAGAGATTAGAAGTTTCTTGGGTTTGGTGGGTTATTATCGTCATTTATAAAGGACTTTTCAAAGATTGCTAGCCCTTTGATGAATTTGACCCGAAAGGGAGTCCTATTTGTGTGGGATGATTCCTGTCAGTTAGAGTTTGATGAATTAAAGGATAGGTTGACATCAGCACCTATTCTCGCTTTGCCTAAAGCAGGAGTGGAGTATTTAGCCTTTAATGATGCGTCTCTTCAGGGTTTAGGAGGTGTGCTTCAATAAGAGGAGAGGTAAATTACATATGCGACTCAAACCCTAAGAGCATAATTATCCTACTCATGACTTAGAATTAGCCGCATTAGTCTTTGCATTGAGAATTTGGAGGCATTATCTACTAGGAGAGAAGTTAGGATTTTCAAGGACAATAAGTCATTGCAATATTTTTTCACCCAGAAGGACCTAAACACGAGACAGTGTAGGTGGTTGGAGTTTGTAAAGATTCTCAGTTCGATATCCAGTATCATCTGAGAAAAGATAATGTTGTAGCTGACGCATTGAGTCATCATCCCACTTGATAGTTAGCAAATATATGGAAAGATAAGTGGAAAGAACTTCATCAAGATGATGCGGTGGCCAAGGCTTGTATGGATGTTTTGTTAGTCACACACGAGATGGTGATTAGGGTTGTGAAAGCTCAATATGAAGATGCAGATTATAAGGTCATAGTGCATAAATAACTTATCAAGGGAGGAGAATCCTACTATATTAATTTTGAGGGTGGATTACAATTCAATGGTAGGGTGGTAGTCCATGACAATTCCGATCTGCGAAAAGCTGTTATGTCAGAATCCCACGGGTCAAAATTTATGGTTCACCCAGGAAGAGATAAGATGTATTCAGATATGTGATGGAAATACTGGTGGGCAGGTATGAAGAGGGACATAGCTTACTTTGTCTCCAAATGCACCACTTGTCAATTAGTAAAAGTGGAAAACCAATGACCCTCAGGAATGTTACAACCGCTGGAAATTCCTGTATGGAAATGGGAAAGCTTTACCATTGATTTTATCACGGGATTACCGATGATACAGCGTAGCCATGATTCCGTTTGGGTTATCATGGACCATTTGAAGAAGTCATAATATCTTTTGCTAGTAAGGACAAATTTCGTGACAATATAGTATGCTCAGCTCTTTATTGCCAAAATTATGAGATTACATGGGGTGCCGATCAATGTTGTGTCTGATCGAGATAAAGACTTTGTCTTCCATTTTTAGTAGAGTTTTCAAGAAGCCATGGGGATTGAATTGAGGTTGAGTACGACATACCATCCCCGAATCAATGGGCAAATGGAACGAGTAAATGAAATATTGGAAGACATGCTCCGGATATGTACGGTAGATTTGGGAGGGAGTTAGGAGAAATACCTATCGTTGGTAGAATTTTTTTATAATAATTCTTACCAATATAATATAGGCATGGTGCCTTACGAGACATTATGTAGACGCCCGTGCCGTTCACCTGCGTCTTGGTTGGAAATTGGCGACAATTAACTTCTTGGACCAGATTTGATTCAGGATACTTTGGCAAAGATTGGAACGATTCGTAACCGCATACCTGTTGGACAGAACCTCCAGAAAAGTTATGCCGATGCGGACCGTAGGCATGTGGAGTTTGAAATAGGATACCGAGTGTTGTTAAAAGTGTCTCCGATGAAAGGTATTATGAGGTTTGGCAAGAAAGGCAAACTTTCGTCGAGATCTGTAGGACCTTTCCCAATTATTGAAATGATTGGTCATGTGGCTTATAGACTTGCCTTGCCAGAACATTTATATAGAATTCATGATGTGTTCCATGTTTCATCCCTGAAGATGTATAAAAGATGTGAGGGAATCATTGGCATGTTTTATTGGAGGAAACTGAGTTGCAAACTTACATCTAATACGAAGAACGACCGATTGCCAGTTTATATCGCAGTGAGCATAGGCTACGATCCAAAGTAGTACCTTCAGTTCGAGTCTAATGGGGGCACCATAATGTAGATGAGTTAACATGGGAATAAGAGGATGTTATGAGATCCCCGTATCCTTACCTCTTTCATTAAGGTATGTCAAAATTTTAAGGACGAAATTCCTTTAAGGGGGAAGTATGTAATTCCCCTTACTTTTGTGTATTTCTTTTTATATAAAATTATCGGGTGCGGGTGATTTAATATAATTGAGAATTAAAATAAGGATTTAGAATAAATATTGATTTAGGTAAAATAGTTAATGTTTATGAGAATTGCACATGCATTTGAGTGATATGGTAAATATAATCTTATTTTATATAATTTCTTCATATTTATGTGTATTGGCAGAGGGAATTAGTTATTTCTTAATCGTGGCATATTTTAGTGAATTATCTGAGGCTAGTTTGATATCGAGAGATGGTGGATTTATTTAGGAGGTCCATCGTATATCCTATTCTGGTCCAGGAAATGTTTCTTGTTGGTATGCCTCTTTCGGAGGGAGGTTCAAGCACCCTTTTGTACTATATCTAGGAGGAGACTTCGCAGGAAGTGGTTGTTTCCTTAGACTCGATTCTAGTTGTTCGGGAATTCACAGATGTTTTTCAGGAGATTCCAGGCTTACCTCCGAGTCATGAGATCGAGTTTGTTATAGATTTAGTTTTGCAGACTAGGTCGATTGCACGAGCTCTATACCGTATGGCTCCGGTGGAAATGAGGGAGTTACGAGACCAGATACAGTAGCTTTTGAGACAAGGTTTCATACATCAAAGTATGTCACCTTAGGGCGCCCCTGTGTTGTTTGTGAAGAAGAGGGAGGGTTCTCTATGCTTATGTGTTAATTATCGAGAATTGTATAAGGTGACAATTAGAAATAAGTACCCGCTGCCTCGTATTGGTGATTTATTTGATCTGTTAAAAGGAGCCTCTTACTTCTCAAAAATAGATTTGCGTATAGGGTATCACTAGCTTCATATTAGGGGGCATGATATCTCTAAAACTGCTTTTTTTAACCCATACGGATCCTATGAGTTTTTGGTTATTCCGTTTGGGCTAACCAATGCCCCTGCAGTGTTTATGGATCTGATGAATACGATCGTTCGAAATTTCTTGGACCAATTTTTAATTTTGTTTATTTAAGATATATTGGTCTATTCTCAGACGGAGGGATAACATACCGAATATTTTAGGATGGTTCTTCAGACATTAACGGACCATCAATTGTATGCCAAGTTTGAGAAATGCGGATTTGTGCTGCGATAAGTACAATTTTTAGGTCACGTAGTGTCAAAGAAGGGTATTTTTGCCGACCCGAGTATAGTTACAGCGGTGAAGGAGTGGGGTCAGCCCATAACACCGACAGAGATTAGAAGTTTCTTGGGTTTGGCGGGTTATTATCGTCATTTATAAAGGACTTTTCAAAGATTGCTAGCCCTTTGATGAATTTGACCCGAAAGGGAGTCCCATTTGTGTGGGATGATTCCTGTCAGTTAGAGTTTGATGAATTAAAGGATAGTTTGACATCAGCACCTATTCTCTCTTTTCCTAAAGCAGGAGTGGAGTATTTAGCCTTTAATAATGCGTCTATTCAGGGTTTAGGAGGCGTGCTTCGATAAGAGGAGAGGAAAATTACATATGCGACTCAAGCCCCACGAGCCTAATTATCCTACTCATGACTTAGAATTAGCCGCATTATGCTTTGGATTGAGAATTTGGAGGCATTATGTACTGGGCGAGAAGTTAGGATTTTCAAGGACCATAAGTTATTGTAATATTTATTCACCCAGAAGGACCTAAACACGATGCAGCGTAGGTGGTTAGGGTTTGTAAAAGATTATCAGTTTGATATCCAGTATCATTCGGGAAAATCTAATGTTGTAGCAGACGAGTTGAGTTATCATCCCACTTGATAGTTAGAAACTATATAGAAAGCGAAGTGGAAAGAACTTTGTCAGGATGATGCGGTGGCCAGGGTTTGTATGGCCATTTTGTTAGTGACACACGACATGGTGATGATGGTTGTGAAAGCTCAATCTTAAGATGCGGATTGTAAGGTCATAGTGCATAAATTACTTATCAAGGGAGAAGAATCTTACTCCATTATTTTTGTGGGTGGATTATGATTCAAGGGTAGGTTGGTAGTCCCTGACGATTTCGATCTGTAATAGGCTATTATGTCAAAATACCACGGGTCAAAATTTATGGTTCACCCAGGAAGTGATAATATGTATTATGATATGATATGGAAATACTGGTGGGCAGGTATGAAGAGGGACATAGCTGAATTTGTCTCCAAATGCACAACTTGTCAGTTAGTAAAAGTGGAAAACCAATGACCCTCGGGAACGTTACAATCGTTGGAAATTCCTATTTGGAAATGGGAAAGAATTTCCATGGATTTTATCATGGTATTAATAATGATGCAGCGTAGCCATGATTCCATTTGGGTTATCATGGACCGTTTGAAGAAGTCATAATATTTTTTGCTGGTAAGGACAAATTTCATGACAATATAGTATGCTCAGCTCTTTATTGCCAAAATTATGAGATTACATGGAGTGCCGATCAATATTGTGTGTGATCGAGATAAAGTCTTTGTCTTCCATTTTTTGTAGAGATTTTAGGAAGCCATGGGGGATTGAATAGAGGTTGAGTACGGCATTCCATCCCCTGATCAATGGGCAAATGGAACGAGTAAATCAAAAATTAGAAGACATGCTCCGGATATGTATGGTAGATTTTGGAGGGAGTTGGGAGAAATGCCTATCGTTGGTTTAATTTTCTTATAATAATTCTTACCAATATAATATAGGCATGGTGCCTTACGAGACATTATATAGACGCCCGTGTCATTCACCTGCATCTTGGTTGGAAGTTGGCAAAAATAAACTTCTTGGCCCAGATTTGATCTAGGATACTTTGACAAAGATTGAAACGATTCGTAACCGCATACATGTTGCACAGAACCTCCAGAAGAGTTATGTCGATGAGGACCATAGGCATGTGGAGTTTGAAATAGGATACCCAGTGTTGTTAAAAGTGTCTCCGATGAAAGGTATTATGAGGTTTGGCAAGAAAGGAAAACTTTCGTCGAGATATGTAGGACCTTTCCCAATTATTAAAACGATTGGTCATGTCGCTTTTAGACTTGTCATGCCAGAACATTTATAAAGAATTCATGATGTGTTCCATGTTTCATCCCTGAAGATGTATCAAAGATGTGAGGGGATCATTGGCATGTTTTATTGGAGGAAACTGAGTTGCAAACGGACATCTCATACGAAGAACGACCGATTTCCATTTTATATCGCAGTGAGCATAGGCTACGATCGAAAGTAGTACCTTTAGTTCGAGTCTAATGGCGGCTCCATAATGTATATTAGCTAACATAGGAACGAGAGGATGATGTGAGAGCCAAGTATCCTTACCTCTGTCATTAAAGGTTGTCTAAATTTCGAGGACAAAATTCCTTTAAGGGGGAAGTATGTAATTCCCCTTACTTTTGTGTATTTGTTTTTATATTAAATTATCAGGTGTTGGTGATTTAATATAATTGAGAATTAAAATAAGGATTTAGAATAAATATTGATTTGGTTAAAATAGTTAATGTTTATGAGAATTGCACATATACTTGAGTGATATGGTAAATATAATCTTGTTTTATACGATTTCGTCGTATTTATGTGTATTGGCAGAGGGAATTAGTTATTTCTTAACCGTGGCATATTTTAGTAAATTATCTAAGGTTGGTTAGATATCGAGCGATGGTGGATTGCTTTGAGAGGTCAATCGTATATGCTATTCTGGTCCAGGAAATGTTTCTTGTTGCTATGCCTCTTCCGGAGGGAGGTTCAAGCACCCATTCGTACTATATCTAAGAGGAGACTTCGCAGGAAGTGGTTGTTTCCTTAGACTCGATTCTAGTTGTTCGAGAATTTACAGATGTTTTTCAGGAGGTTCCAGGCTTACCTCCGAGTCACGAGATCGAGTTTGTTATAGATTTAGCTATGGGGACTAGGTCGATTGCGCAAGCTCTATACAGTATGGCTCCTGTTGAAATGAGGGAGTTACGAGACTAAATATAGTAGCTTTTGAGACAAGGTTTCATTCATCTAAGTATGTCACCTTGGGGATCCCCTGTGTTGTTTGTGAAGAAGAGGGACGGTTCTCTATGCCTATCTGTTAATTATCGAGAATTGTATAAGGTGACAATTAGAAATATGTACCCGTTGCTTCGTATTGATGATTTATTTAATCTGTTAAAAGGAGCCTCGTACTTCTCAAAAATTGATTTGCGTATGGGGTATCACTAGCTTCGTATTAGGTATCATGATATCTCTAAAACTGCATTTTTTAACCCATACGGATCCTATGAGTTTTTGGTTATTCCGTTTGGGCTAACCAATACCCCTGCAGTGTCTATGGATCTGATGACTATGATCTTTCGAAATTTCTTAGACCAATTTTTAATTTTGTTTATTAAAGATATATTGGTCTATTCTGGGACGGAGGGCGAACATACCGAATATTTTAGGATGGTTCTTCAGACATTAAGGGACCATCAATTGTATGCCAATTTGGAGAAATGCAGATTGGTGTTGAGAGAAGTGCAATTTTTGGGTCACGTAGTGTCAGAGAAGCGTATTTTTGCGGAATCGAGTATAGTTGCAGAGGTAAAGGAGTGGGGTCAGCCCATAACACCGATAGAGATTAGAAGTTTCTTGGGTTTAAAGGGTTATTATTGTCATTTTATAAAGGTTTTTTCAAATGTTGCTAGCCCTTTGATGAATTTGACCCGAAAGGGAGTCCCATTTGTGCGGGATGATTCCTGTCAGTTAGAGTTTGATGAATTAAAGGATAGGATGATGTAGGCACCTATTCTCACTTTGCCTAACGCAAGAGTGGAGTATTTAGTCTTTACTTATGCGTCTCTTCAGGTTTTAGGAGGCGTGCTTCAACAAGAGGAGAGGGAAATTACATATGCGACTCAAACCTCACGATCATAATTGTCCTACTCATGACTTAGAATTAGCTGCATTTGTCTTTGTATTGAGAATTTGGACGCATTATGTACTGAGCGAGAAGTTAGGATTTTCAAGGACCATAAGTCATTGCAATATTTATTCATCCAGAAGGACCTAAACACGAGACATCTTAGGTGGTTAGAGTTTGTAAAAGATTATCAGTTTAATATCCAGTATCATCTAGGAAAAGTCAATGTTATAGCTGACGCGTTGAGTCATCATCCCAATTGATAGTTAGCAAAGATATGGAAAGAAAAGTGGAAAGAACTTCATCAGGATGATGCGATGGCCATTGCTTGTATGGGAATTTTGTCAGCCACACACGAGATGGTGATGAGGGTTGTGAAAGCTCAATCTAAAGATGCGGATTGTAAGGTCATAGTACATAAATTACTGATCAAGGGAGCAGAATCCTACTCCACTAGTTCTTAAGGTGGGTTACGATTCAATGGTAGGTTGGTAGTCCCTGACGATTCCGATCTGTGACAGGATGTTATGTCAGAATCCCATGGGTCAAAATTTATGGTTCACCCAGGAAGAGATAAGATGTATTAAGATATGAGATGGAAATACTGGTGGGCAGGAATGAAGAGGGACATAGCTAAATTTGTCTCCAAACGCACCACTTGTCAGTTTGAAAAAGTGGACCACCAGTGACCCTTGAGAATGTTAAAGCCATTGGCAATTCCTGTATGGAAATGTGAAAGCATTTCCATGGATTTTATAACGGGATTTCCAAGGATGCAGCATAGCCATGATTCCATTTGGGTTATCACGGACCGTTTGAAGAAGTTGTAATATTTTTTGCTGGTAAGGACAAATTTCATGACAATGTAGTATGCTCAGCTCTTTATTAACAAAATTATGAGATTACATGGAGTCCCAATCAATATTGTGTCTGATCGAGATAAAGTCCCAATTTTGGTAGAGCTTTCAGGAAGCCATGGGGATTGAATTGAGGTTGAGTACGGTATATCATCCCCAGATCAGTGAGCAAACGGAACTAGTAAATCAAATGTTGGAAGACATGCTCCGGATATGTATGCTAGATTTTGGAGGGAGTTGGGAGAAATACCTATCGTTGGTAGAATTTTCATACAATAATTCTTAGCAATTTACTATTGGTATGGTGCCTTACGAGACATTATTTGGACGCCTGTTTCGTTCACCTCCGTCTTGGTTGGAAGTTGGCAAAAATAAACTTCCTGGCCCAGATTTGATTCATGATACTTTGGCGAAGATTGAAACAATTTGTAATCGCATAAGTGTTGCACAGGACCGCCAGAAAAGTTATGCCGACGTGAATCGTAGGCACGTGGAGTTTGAAATAGGATACCCAGTGTTGTTAAAAATGTCTCTGATGAAAGGTATTATGAGGTTTGGCAAGAAAGGCAAACTTTCATCGAGATATGTAGGTCCTTTCCCAATTATTGAAACGATTGGTCCTGTGGCTTATAGACTTTCCTTGACAGAACATTTATAAAGAATTCATGATGTGTTCCATGTTTCATCCCTGAAGAATTATAAAAGATGTGAGGGGATCATTGGCATGTTTTATTGGAGAAAACTGAGTTGCAAACTGACATCTCATACGAAGAACGACCGATTGCCATTTTAGATCGCAGTGAGCGTAGGCTACGATCGAAAGTAGTACTTTTAGTTCGAGTCTAATGGGGGGAACCATAATGTAAATGAGTTAACATGGTAACGAGAGGATGATATGAGACCCAGGTATCCTTACCTGTTTCATTAAGGTATGTCTAAATTTCGAGGACAAAATTCCTTTAAGGGGGAAGTCTGTAATTCCCCTAACTTTTGTGTATTTCTTCTTATATTAAATTATCGGGTGCTGGTGATTTAATATAATTGAGAATTAAAATAAGGATTTAGAATAAATATTGATTTGGGTAAAATAGTTAATGTTTATGAGAATTGCACATATGCTTGAGTGATATGGCAAATATAATCTTGTTTTGTGCAATTTCGTCGTATTTATGTGTATTAGCAGAGGGATTTCGTTATTTCTTAACCGCGGCATATTTTATTGAAATATCTGAGGTTGGTTAGATATCGAGCGATGGTGGATTTCTTTAGGAGGTTAATTGTATATGCTATTCCGATCCAGGATATGTTTCTTGTTGCTATGCCTTTTTCGGAGGGAGGTTCAAGCACCCTTTGTAATATATCTAGGAGGAGACTTCGCATGAAGTGGTTGTTTCCTTAGACTCGATCCTAGTGGTTAGAGAATTTACAAATGTTTTTCAGGAGATTCCAGGCTTACCTCCGAGTCACGAGATTGAGTTTGTTATAGATTTAACTCTGGGGATTAGGTCGATTACACAAACTCTATACCGTATGGCTCCTGTTGAAATGAGGGAGTGCGAGACCAAATATAGTAGCTTTTGAGACAAGGTTTCATTCATCGAAGTATGTCACCTTGGGGAGCCCATGTGTTGTTTGTGAAGAAGAGGGACGGTTCTCTATGCTTATGTGTAGATTACCGAGAATTGTACAAGGTGACAATTAGAAATAAGTACCCGCTGCCTCCTATTAATAATTTATTTTATCAGTTTAAAGGAGCCTCTTACTTCTCAAAAATAGATTTGCGTACGGCGTATCACTAGCTTCATAATAGGGAGCATGATATCTCTACAACTGAATTTTTGCCCCGATACGGATCCTATGACTTTTTGGTTATGCCGTTTGGGCTAACGAATCCCCCTGCAGTGTTTGTGGATCTGATGAATAAGGTCTTTCGCAATTTCTTGGATCAATTTTTTATTTTGTTTGTTAAAGATATATTGGTATTTTCTCAAATGAAGGGTGAACATACCAAACATTTTAGGATGGTTCTCCATACATTAAAGGACCATTAATTGTATGCCAAGTTTGAGAAATGCGGATTTGTGTTGTGAGAAGTATAATTTTTAGGTCACGTAGTGTCAGAGAAGGGTATTTTTGCCGACCCGATTATAGTTACAACGGTGAAGGAATGGGCTCATCCCATACAACCGACAGAGATTAGAAGTTTCTTGGGTTTGGCGGGTTATTATCATCATTTTATAAAGGACTTTTCAAAGATTGCTAGCCCTTTGATGAATTTGACCCGAAAGGGAGTCCCATTTGTGTGGGATGATTCTTGTCAGTTAGAGTTTGATGAATTAAAGGATCGGTTGACGCCAGCACCTATTATCTCTTTGTCTAAAGAAGGAGTGGAGTATTTATTCTTTAGTGATGCGTCTCTTAAGGGTTCAGGAGGCGTGCTTCGATAAGAGAAGAGGAAAATTACATATACGACTCAAACCCCACGAGCATAATTATCCTACTCATGACTTATAATTAGCTACATTATGCTTTGCATTGAGAATTTGGAGGCATTATCCGCTAGGCGAGAAGTTAGGATTTTCAAGGACCATAAGTCATTGTAATATTTATTCACCCAGAAGTACCTAAACATGAGGCAGCGTAGGTGGCTAGGGTTTGTAAAAGATTATCTGTTTGATATCCTGTATCATTCGGGAAAAGATAATGTTGTAGCTGACGCGTTGAGTCATCATCCCACTTGATAATTAGCAAAGATATGGAAATTGAAGTGGAAAGAACTTCGTCAGGATGATGCGGTGGCCAGGGCTTGTATGGCCATTTTGTCAGTCACACACGAGATGGTGATGATGGTTGTGAAAGCTCAATCTGAAGATGCGAATTGTAAGGTCATAGTACATAAATTACTAATCAAGGGAGCAGAATCCAACTCCATTAGTTCTGAGGGTGGATTACGATTCAATGGTAGGTTGGTAGTCCCTGATGATTTCGATCTGTGATAGGCTATTATGTCAAAATCCCATCGGTCAAAATTTATGGTTCACCCAGGCAGAGATAAGATGTATTAAGATATGAGATGGAAAAATATTGGGCAAGTATGAAGAGGGACATAGCTAAATTTGTCTCCAAATGCACCACTTGTTAGTTTGTAAAAGACCACTAGTGACCCTCGGGAACGTTACAGCCGTTGGAAATTCCTGTATGGAAATGGGAAAGCATTTCCATGGATTTTATAATGGGATTACCAATGATGCAGCATAGCTATGATTCCATTTGGGTTATCATGGACTATTTGAAGAAGTCATAATATTTTTTACTGGTAAGGACAAATTTCATGACAATATAGAATTCTCAGCTATTTATTGCCAAAATTATGAGATTACATGGAGTGCCGATCAATGTTATGTCTGATCGAGATAAAGTATTTGCCTTCCATTTTTGGTAGAGCTTTCAGGAAGCCATGGATATTGAATTGAGGTTGAGTACGGCATACCATCCCTAGATCAATGAGCAAACGGAACGAGTAAATCAAATGTTGGAAGACATGCTCCGAATATGTATGCTAGATTTTGGAGGGAGTTGGGAGAAATACATATCATTGTAGAATTTTCTAATAATAATTCTTTCCAATTAACTATAAGTATTGTACCTTACGAGACATTAAATGGACATCTGTGTCGTTCACCTGTATCTTGGTTGGAAGTTGGCGAAAATAAACTTCTTGGCCCAGATTTGATCCAGGATACATTGACAAAGATTGAAATGATTTGTAATCGCATATGTGTTGCACAGGACCACCAGAAAAGTTATGTCGACGCGAACCGTAGGCATGTGGAGCTTGAAATAGGATGCCCAGTGTTGTTAAAAGTGTTTCCGATGAAAGGTATTATTAGGTTTGGCAAAAAGGCAAACTTTCGTCGAGATATGTTGGACCTTTCCCAATTATTGAAACGATTGGTCTTGTGTCTTATAGACTTTCCTCTCCAAAACATTTATAAAGAATTCATGACGTGTTCCGTGTTTCATCCCTGAAGATGTATAAAAGATGTGAGGGGATCATTGGCATGTTTTATTGGAGGAAACTGAGTTGCAAACTGACATCTCAATCGAAGAACGACCGATGGCCATTTTAGATCGCAGTGAGCATATGCTATGATCGAAAGTAGTACCTTTAGTTCGAGTCTAATGGGGGCACCATAATGTAGATGAGTTAACATGGGAACGAGAGGATGATATGAGAGCCAGGTATCCTTACCTCTTTCATTAAGGTATGTCTAAATTTCGAGGACGAAATTCCTTTAAGGGGGAAGTATGTAATTCCCCTTACTTTTGTGTATTTCTATTTATATTAAATTATCGGGTGCGGGTGATTTAATATACTTTAGAATTAAAATAAGGATTTAGTATAAATATTGATTTGGGTAAAATAGTTAATGTTTATGAGAATTGCACATATACTTGAGTGATAACCGTGGCATATTTTAGTGAATTATTTGAGGGTAGTTAGACATGAGGGTGGTTAGAGTTTGTAAACATGAGGGTGGTTAGTGAATTATTCACCCAGAATGACCTAAACATGAGGTTGGTTAGAGTTTGTAAAATATTATCAGATCGATATCGAGTATCATCCGGGAAAAGCTAATGTTGTAGATGACGAGTTGAGTCATCATCCCACTTGATAGTTAGAAAAGATATGGAAAGCGAAGTGGAAAGAACTTTGTCAGGATGATACAGTGGCTAGGGCTTGTATGGTCATTTTGTCAGTCTCACATGAGATGGTGATGAGGGTTATGAAAGCTCAATCTAAAAATGCAGATTGTAAGGTCATAGTACATAAATTACTAATCAAGGGAGCAGAATCCTACCCCATTAGTTTTGAGGGTGTATTACGATTCAATGGTAGGTTGGTAGTACCTTATGATTCCAATATGTGACAGGCAGTTATGTCAGAATCCCACGGGTCAAAATTTATGGTTCACCTAGGAAGAGATAAGATTTATCAAGATTTGAGATGGAAATACTGGTGGGCAGGTATGAAGAGGGACGTAGCTCAATTTGTCTCCAAATGGACCACTTGTCAGTTAGTAAAAGTTGACCACCCGCCACCCTCGGGAACGTTACAACAATTGGAAATTCCTGTAGGGAAATGGGAAAGCATTTCCATGGATTTTATCATGGGATTACCAATGATGCAGCGTAGCCATGATTCCATTTGGGTTATCATGGACCGTTTGAAGAAGTCGGCATATTTTTTTCCGGTAAGGACAAATTTCATAACAAAATAGTATGCTTAGCTCTTTATTGCCAAAATTATGAGATTACATGGAATGTCGATCAATATTGTGTCTGATCGAGATAAATTCTTTATCTCCCATTTTGGGTAGAGCTATCAGGAAGCCATGGGGATTAAATTGAGGTTGAGTACGGCATACCATCACCGTATTAATGGGCAAGCGGAACGAGTGAATGAAATGTTGGAAGACATGCTCCGGATATGCATGCTAGATTTTGGAGGGAGTTGGGAGAAAAACCTATCGTTCGTAGAATGTTCTTATAATAATTCTTACCGATTTACTATAGATATGGTTCCTTACGAGACATTATATGGACGCCCGTGTCGTTCACCTTCGTCTTGGTTGGAAGTTGACGACAATAAGCTTCTTGGCCCATATTTAATCCAGGATAATTTGGTAAAGATTGAATTGATTCGTAACCGCATATGTGTTGCACATGACCGCCAAAAATGTTATACCGACGCGGACCGTAGGCATGTAGAGTTTGAAATAGGATACCAGTGTTGTTAAAAGTGTCTCCGATTAAAGGTATTATGATGTTTAGCAAGAAAGGAAAACTTTCATCGAGATGTGTAGGACCTTTCCCAATTATTTAAGTGATTGGTCCTCTGGCTTATAAACTTGCCTTGCCAGAACATTTATAAAGAATTCATGATGTGTTCCATGTTTCATCCCTGAAGAAGTATAAATGATGTGAGGGGATAATTGACATGTTTTATTGTAGGAAACTTAGTTGCAAACTGACATCTCATACGAAGAACGACCGATTGCCATTTTAGATCGGAGTGAGCATAGGCTACGATCGAAAGTAGTACCTTTAGTTCGAGTCTAATTGGAGGAACCATAATGTAGATGAGTTAAATTGGGAACGAGAGGATGATATGAGAGCCGGGTATCCTTACCTCTTTCATTAAGGTGTGTCTAAATTTCGAGGACGAAATTCCTTTAAGGGGGAAGTATGTAATTCCCCTTACTTTTGTGTATTTCTTTTTATATTAAATTATCGGGTGTGGGTGATTTAATATAATTGAGAATTAAAATAAGGATTTAGAATAAATATTGATTTGGGTAAAATAGTTAATGTTTATGAGAATTGCACATATACTTGAGTGATATGGTAAATATATTCTTGTTTTATAAAATTTCGTCGTATTTATGTGTATTGGCAGAGGGAATTAGTTATTTCTTAATCGTGGCATATTTTAGTGAATTATATGAAGTTGGGAGATAGTTTTTATATTCCGAGTGTCGAATGAAAATTTGGAGGGCAAGGTTGATTTCAGAAGGGATGAGAAAGTCAAAATGACTGTCCTGGGGTTTTTATTTGGGTTCCGAAATCTTTTTGAGTAGTTTGACTCGAACTAGGGTATACTAGTTATTTTTATGTGTGTGTGTGTGTCTGTGTTATCATTTAAATATGGGATTACTAATAATAAGGGGTTATTAGGCTTAAGAAATCTAATTAATCTCAATTAAGAGAAAACTCATTTGAAAGAGAGAACGTGAGAAGAATACAAAGAAGAAGAAGCTTGAGAACCTTGGAAACCTTGGATAATCCATGACTTTGAGGAAGAATCAGACCTTACATATTTAAGGAAATTGGACTAATTTGACAAATGTTTAATTGTGTGATTTATTTCATAATTTGTGGTGAGATATTGGTAACCTTAGACATATATGTTAAACCCTAGACTTTAGTGTAGGAGTTTAGTCTTTGTTGTGTGTATACGGGTTTGAAGGTATGGAAATGGAGGAATTTATATTTTGGGTGGATTATGATGTGGAGTATTGAAGAAGAATGGTTTGTTAGAGAAATAGCAAAAATTTCAAAAGATTCAAAACTGTGAAGTCCGGACCGGTTCATTTTTAAAGAATATCGGATCGGTCCATAAATTAAGAGGATTTTAGCAAATTTAAGTAAGCGGACCAGTTCGTTTTCAAGGGATACCAGATCGGTCCAGAAGTTGAAATTTTTTGTCAGTTTTTACGAATCGGACCGATTCTTTTTTGGGGACCTTCGGTCCGGTCCGATCACTGTAGTTGTCAATTTTGATGCTATTCCTCTCTAGTTGATTTTAAATACATAGGAAACCTTTTATAGTATTAGGTAAACATCTTTATGGGTCATAATGTGGGTATGATATGACTCGATAGAGGGGTTACTTTGGGTCTATTATAGAGGCATATTTCAGAGGGTATTATGTTGTTTCCTTTTTGGAAATCCTCTAAGGAATGGGGATTCTTTTCAGGAGGGTTATGAGCTAATGAGTTAGAGTTCGTGGGTCCTTAACGAGGGTATATTTGAGGTGTAATTATAGGTGTGATTGGTTATTAATAATCAAGTAAGAGAGTAAAATACAATACGAACCTGAGATGATTGTGTGGATAATTGGCTATTGTAAGGTGTGATATTTACATATACCTAGTGTTATTAATATGTATATATACATTCTAAAGTGTGACAGTTTGAATATATGATGTGAATGTATATTGTAAGATATATATTATGTGGTGCATACCCTTCTAGTGCTATCATGGGAAGTTACGCGATGTGGGAAACTCCCCTAGCTAGAGGAGCAGGGAGAATATAGTCCCTAGGTCATAACCTCCAGTATTTTACTACGTGTGAGGCAGGGGTAAGACGTCTTCGGTATGATTATTCTTACCTCTAGGTAAGGAACTATGGTCGCATACTATACACTTGTGAATTGGTTTTATACCAAGTCGGTGTGAGAGTCCGACCGATGGTAACCCAGGATGATAAGTGAGTAATTCCCTGGAAGATGATATCATTGTATAGACTATTAGTATACGTGTAAGATGTGTGTTATTTATCTCCCCACTTATATGATATGTGAAATATGTATTACCCATTTTCAGCATGAGATTGAGTATGTATGCTTTGTTGTTTATAGACTAGAATTTAGGAGTATGTACTATGGACTGAGGGCCTAACATATTTCCACGACTAACCATGTTAGGTAGTAGTGTATCGGGAGTTTCCTTATTTGGATTACGCTTGCGAGACATCCTACGCACGAAACCTAGTGCTATGTTGGAAGTGGGGAAATGTTTGGTCATCAGTGCATGGGGTATTTGAATTTACATAAATAAAGGGAAATGACATCTAACTGAGAATAGGTTATAATTAATCATATGGGAGTTATGCATAGGATTGAGGGGGTATGCTTCATAGACTTAGTAGGGTAGATTAACTTAATAGTTATGTGTACGTTTAAGTGCGTGCTGTAGCAGAGAGGTGAGGTCGAGTCTCAAGGGAGTGCGACTCCACATCAATTATGAAATCTTGCCTTTTTTTTTATTATTATGCATTTAATTCATTTGCTATAATTATTTTCAAACCCTGGGCTCTGACCCGTATATATATTTCCCTTGCTATAGGTATATTGTGTCTATTTTAGGTGTTCCTCTGCAAGGACTCCCATGATGGTTATCTGTTCCCGGGTTTTGGGAGTTGTAGCATGTGCGAGATGTTACAGGGTTTTTGTTATAAACACGTCTCTTTTTGTAATGTAGTTGAGAATTCACAATTGTAAATTGGGTGTGTATACCCAAAGGTCTTATATGTTGATCTCTTATATAGTTGTCTTTTGATGTTGTATGGTCTGTTTCCCGACAGCATCTTCGGGAATATTATTTTGTATGCATACTCTTAGCATGTTAATGATCTAGTCCTTTAATTGGCCATTATTGTTTATTCTCCATAGTATGTGAATGATTTATTATCGGTACACTTTATAAAAAAAATTGGCACGTGTTTATTTTATATAGTGTGGTTACCAGTTATATTTATATTCGAGAGTTGGTGCTAAGAATAATACACGTGAGATTTCTATTGAATTTTAGTATGGGGTTGACCACCCGATATATTGAATACGTGGGGGTAAATTAATTAATAAAGAGGGATTTGGAATGTAAATAAAGAAATTACAAATGGAGGGTTTCATCAATTGTAGTTATTATTCCTACTAACATTTATTTTAATTTTTTTAATTGGAATTTTAATAATTTAATTGGTCTTAAAATGAATTAAAGGAAAAAACTAAAAATTTGTAACTTAATTAGACTAAGGTTTTAGGCATAGACTAGGGGTTTAGTCACAAACCCTACGGGTATTTTAGGGACAGACCATAGGGGTAAAATGGTATTTGGAGCATAACATAGGGGACAAAGTTATGGTTTCACACTCATGATTTTTAGTGTTATTAGTTGTCTAGGTAAATGCATATTAGTAACAACCCCTATTTTCCACATAACATTCGGCCACGATAATATAGCGAATATAGGGCTTGTGAAATAATTCATATCATTCTTAAAATAAAAACATTATACTAAAAAGGCTCAACTTAAATCCATCCACACATGAGATAATTAAAACTGTAAATAAACTCTTAATAGAATGAAATCCCAATTAAAGAATAATGAGTCTACCAATCCAACTCAACTCCTAACTGAACAAAAATAACTGGGACTCAATGTCTTACAGTGTCTAAAATGACCAAAATAAATAACAACATTTATTAGAATCGACCAAATCTGGAACATGAGTGAAACAGAGAGAACAACAAGCCTGAATCGTCTCAGCCCTTTGGGTCCCGTCTAACAATTCATGAAAAAATAATTTTAATAATAAAATGGGTCAGAGTTCGAAAGTTGCAAGAAACATCTCCAATAATATCAATATAAATCATGCGACTCAATTATAATAAAATGCAACTCCTCGGCAGTCTCATGGAATAGGTGCAATGCCCTATAATTTTATTGCATTATTTAATTTATTTTATAGGATGAAATGTTATTTATCTTGTAGTGACTAGGGACATAGCTTAATCATTTTATATTGTATGTGTGTGTATGTTTATAATTCTTCAAAGTGAACATAATACACGCAAATGAATCAATAATTATGTAATAAATAAATTTAATAATTATTTATTTTACTCAAATAAGTGGGAATATTAAAATGTTGATGGATAAGTTTGGAGGACTAGTGGGACAATTAGAATGTTCGTTTTTACTTTAAAAATTTGGGTTTTAACTCCCATATGATAGAATATGGTTTGGGGGCTAGACTTTGGACGGTTTGGATATGATTTTGGGATTAATGGGTTGAGGTCCATATGGGGCCTAACTCTAGATTCGTGAATAGAAATATTAAATGAAGATTAGGGTTTAGTTAAATCAATTTCACACTTTAGAGGATAACTCTAGATCTAAAGAGAGGAATCAAGAGGGAGAAGATGAGAATTGGGAGCTTTTCAATTGAGATTTCTACCTACTTCAATCTAAAGGCAAGTGGAATTAATATAATTATATAATTGATTTATGTTATAATATAGTTAGGTATTGGATTCTAGACCTAAATTGATTAATCTAAAATTTTGGAATAAATTAGCCAACTAATTATGTTATGAGTCATGTTAACGATTTAAGATGAAATTGGAAACATTCTTCATGTTAATGGATTGGAATTGAACTAGAACTGTTAGGATGTTGTTCTATACTATAAATCAATCAAAATCCCCTTGATAATTGAATTGATTGATGACAAATTTGAGTCTGAATGATCACATGTAGAAAACTAGGGTTCTTGGGTGAAAGTGAAATTTAGCCCTTTAAATATGGTTAGAATAATGTAGAAATCTTAGTTATAAATAGGAATTAATGTTGGGCCAGTTTTGTATGAATATATTTGGGTTGAGGATTGATTAGAGTCTCAGAAGTGAAGTTTTAGGGTTATTAATGGAGGATTTGGGAAGTTAGAGAAGAATATCTACGTTTATTTAGTTTGAATAGGTTATTTAAACGACATTATGGATCTCCTACGAATGACCATAGCAATATCGTTCAAATGACATTTGATTGACTTTGAAAACATGAAATTGTAGAGATTTGAATTATAAATTCATGGGGACTGGTTTGTATTTTTTTATTTTTTTTATTTATTATGAATATTTTACCAAGAGTTCGTAAAGGTGAAATTCTAGGTTGGTAATTTTTGTTTGGGTTCTGTGTTATGATTGGTTTATTGGAATTTTGGACTGAGGGCAAAGTTAGTTAACAATTAGGTTGGTTATATTAAGACTTAAAATTTAACATGCATAGAATTAATTAATTTATTTGTTAAACATTGGACATGCATGATCGAGGTATACGTACTAGCGGATGTATATTTATGAATCATGAGATGACAAGTACTATAGCATTATGGTCAGTAATGTTGGTTTTTACCTAGTGTCAGGTGACATAGACACTTCAGTGTACCGGTAGATAAAGACAGGGTGCAACGGTACCACTTAGGCACTTCCTTAAGCAGAGATAGATTAAACCCTAGGTCGTGCGGTGGCACCACTTCGATATTCCAGTAGATTGCGAGGGGCTCTACCCTGGGTCATATGATGGCTCCACTTCGGTACTCTGGCAGTTGGTTATTGTATACTTCATATGAGTAGTACTTATATGGATATACACATAGAAATGTGTTCAGTAAATTGATATATATAGTTGAGATGTATAGAATGATCATTTATGAATATTCAAATGAGATGGCTAATATGTAATCATGGAGTACACTTAGGTTTAGGATTATACGCATGTGGTATCTAGGATTTCTGGGTTGGACTAATTTAACAGACACTAAAATACAAAATGAAAATGTGAAATTATATTATACCCCATCCCAGTTATATGGTAATACTAAATAGGCTTGCTATTGGCGTCTCATATTAACATTAAACATGACATAGATAGTTGTGTTGCCTTTACCCTAAGATCATTTTAGTAGTTGGATTTACATTGATACAATTGTATTTAAGTTATGGTATTTATATTGTTGGTTAGTTTTGATATTAGATTTATGTGGTTAACCTATTATAGGTTTCAGTTATTTATTTTTCCATTTAGTTTTATTACACTCATGCTTAGAATGATATTCAATTGTTTGATTCTCATACATTTCTATTAGACCTGATCAATATATTATTAAATTTTACGGGGTGTCACGGTTGGTATCAGAACATTCCAAGTTCATGTTTCCTATGGATCTTGAGGGCGTTCGTCACTTTTTTGTGTTGTGTTCCCTAATTACTCTAGATCTTCACCGTTTTGGATTTGTACTCTGTATAACGATGACCACTTAGTGAGTTTAGATCCAATGTTATAGAAAAACGATTCGAAAAAGACCGAGTGTATAAGAAGGGTTCCTTGTTTGGATTTCCTTTGTCAGAAATTTCACGTATGAGGTCGACTTCGGTCGGGGGTTACGGGCTTTTGGGCGTGAGACCTTTAAAAAGTGATTAATGTATGGTTTGAGGGGAAATTCTAGTACTAACCTTTCGTAACAACATTAGAATTATGGTTATGAAGACCTCACTTGTGAGACCTCATGGTAGACGATATGAGGAGGAATTCAATTATCTTTTGCCTTATGAACAAGGCGAAGAAAGATGTTCGCATTATTCGCTTCAATGAGAGTATAGTTTGTTTTGAGTTGGAATGTACCTTATGAGGAGGGTTTGACGAGTTTTATTAGGAAAAATATTAATCACCACTTATGTTAAAATGGTGGGAATTACCTTACTACATCAATTGGACTGGCACAACTATCTAAAGGAGAGAGTTCCTAAGATTGTGAAGCTTGAGTCCAAAGTAGACCCAACGACTAGAGACAGTGTTGCGTGGACCCAAGTAGGGAAGACCACCCTAGTAAAAGGAATCTCGTAGAGGGAGAAGACACCAATAGGTTCCAAGAGGAGACAATATGATATGTTACGGCCAGTAGAGCCTTGAAATTATTACCATTGAGGTTTCTAAAAATAAGGGAAGACCCAATAAGGCAAGAGTTGTCAATAAAGACTATGAAGGCAGGGTCAGTAGGGCCTCTTATAGAGTCATTGTTTGGAGAGTCCATTATAATAAGGTGTCCCACTTGTGGTGGGTGATACCACTTATTTAGCAGGGGTCGTAGAATGACCTATGTCATTGAGAGTATTATCGGGGGATGGTTACAATTATTATTAAGGCTCACATGCGTGAGTTTGACTTAGACATCGATGAGTTGTAATTCTTTTCTAGTAGTGTGTTTAATCAGATTATTCAATATATAAAGGTTATCATTGAGATTTATTTCTATGTGGATACCTATCACGTTGGGGGAACTTTATTGCATGACAGAAGAGACGTGATAACTTATTAGTTGGCTTAGGTTTTCATCTTCTTTATTGATATATACATGTGGTCTTATTATTCATACTATTTACCTTTAAGTAGTAGATAAATGTATTATGCTTATATTAAATATGGGTAGATCTCTAAGGCTGTCATTTTTGGGCAGGGAATGTTTCTTATAGTTATGCATAGGCCGAGGGAGGCTCTAGCTTGCACTTATATTATGTTAATGTGACTTTGTTTGAGGAGGTCACCGTATCGTTAGACTTGATAATAATTGTCCAAGATTTTATGAATGTATATGATGAGGTAACATGATTACCACTAATTAGTAGGATAGACTATTATGCATATTTCGTGTTGGGTACTAGGACATTGCAAATGAATCGTATCGGATGACTTTGTTAGAATTGTGGGAACTGAATAAGCAAGCTTCTAATTTTTGATCCAGGGGCCCATACGTAGGAGAACGTCTTTGTGGTGGGTCCCTATTTTATTTGTGAACAAGAAGTATTGTTCGATCCAATTATGTGTGAACTATCGGGAAATCAACAAGGGAATGATACGGAACAAGTAGATGTTGGCGCGTATCTATGACCTATTCGATGCACTGTAGCCAAGTTTCTACAGTTGCATATTAGGGACAACCCACAATGCCTATAGAACATATGATTTTCTTTGGTTTGGGGAGGTACTATCGAAGGTTAATTTAGGGGTTCCCGAAGATGGATGGGATGCTAACTCACCTCACCCGATAGGTTGTACCCTTATTTGGAGTATATATTGTCAAGGAACATTTCAAGAGCTCAAGGAGAATCTTACCATCGTGCTTATGCCATCATTACCACGAGGTGGTGTGGAATAATTAGTATATACAGATGCATCACTACAGGGACTATGAGACATATTGATGCATGAGGAGAGACCTATAGCTAGCATGTCTTGAAAGATTAAGGCTCATGAGGGTAACTACCGCACTCATGATTTGGAGTTGTCCGCAGTAGTCTTTGCCCTTCGTATTTGGAGACACAATTTGATGGGTGAGAGGTTCACGTTATATTTCGATCACAAAAGTGTCCAATACTTGGTTACTTAGAGAGAGTTGAATATGAGACATAGGAGATAGCTAAAGTACGGAGTAACACTTTTTGATCAGGTACCATAGGGGGAAGGCGAATGTGGTAGCCGATGCATTGAGTCGGAAACCACCTATTACATTGGCAGTATTTTGGGTTGAGCATGAAAATGATCTACCGGACATTTGATCAGCTTAATGGAGTGCCACTCAGGGACTTAGATATGTCTAATGCATTTTTTAAGATTAGTGATCATTACTCCCACCGTGGTGATGAGGGAAATACAAGAATGGGCTTAATATTCCTTCTGTCAGGAGAAGGTACAACAACTAATATCAGGAGAAGTTCCTTCCATCTTGATCAGTTAAGATGGTGGATTGAAATTTCATGGACAATTAGTAGTTCCAGAGAATTCCAATTTGAGGAAGGACGTTTTAGCAGAGGAGCATGGTTGACAATTCATGGTACATCCTATAGGGGATTAAATGCACCAACATATATGTAGGGCCTATTGGTGGGAGGGATGAAGAAGGATGTTGGTGAATTTGTGTCCAAGTGTCCCACATGTCAACTAGTAAAGGTGGAGCACCAAGGACCAGGAGGGGAGTAAAAACTGCTAGAGATTCCTGAGTGGAAGTGGGAGAGAATCTCCATGGATTTTATAGTGGGATTTTCTAGGTCCCAAAGAGTTCATGATTCTATTTGAGTCATACTTGATAGACTGAAGAAAGTGGCCCACCTTTTCCAATAAGTATCGATTCATCGTTGAGCAGTACAATAATATTTATTTCAAGGACTGTACGACTTCAAGGTGTACCAAGAGACATTGTGTCCAACCAGGATAGTACTTTCATATCAAAATTCTGGGAAGATTTTCAAGAGGCTATGGAGGTACAATAGTGTTTGAGTATGACATTTCACCCTCAGTCTGACAGCCAAACTGAGCGGGTGAACCATATTTTGGAGAAAAATCTTAGGGCATGCGTTTTGGATTTCAAATCTGGATGGGATTAACATTTACCTATTGTAGAGTTTTCTTACAATAATATTCATTAGAAAACTATCGGTATGGAACCCTACGAGGCACTATATGGATGATCGTATCAGTCACCAAGTTGTTGGTTAGAGTTAGAGGGGCACGAAATGTTTGCATGAATATTATTCGAGACATCTCTAAGAATGTGGCACTCATCCAGGAACGGATGAAGGAAACATAAGATCGGCAAAAGATTCATGCCGATAAGAGAAGGATAAAGATGGAGTTTTAGGTGGGAGATCAAGTACTTTTGTGAGTCTCCCCAATGAAAGGAGTAGTCAGATTTGGGTTCAAGAGGAAGTTGGCACCCCGCTACATTGGTCCCTTCATGATTTTGGACAGGGTAGGCTTGATGGTGTATCGATTGTCTTTACCTAATCATATTCAATAAGTACACGATGTTTTCCAAGTATCAATGATGAGGAAATTTCTTGAGGGATGAGGATGCCTACCCGCATATCGACCTCGACGAGACTAATATGCAATCATATGCGAATTTCGAAGAGCGACCACGACGCATACTAGAGCGGATAGAGAAATTTTTTACGATTGAAGGTCATACCGTCAGTTAGAGTTTAGTGGAGACACCATAGCAAGGAAAAGTCTATGTGGGAGAGAGAGGACGATATGTGGGCGAGATATCTAGAGTTATTATAGTTAGGTAGAAATTTAAATTTCAAGGTAAAAATCCTTGTTTTAGGTGGAATAATGTAATACCCCATCATTTTAATGCATTACTTAAATGTATTATATAGGATGAAATGTTACTTATCTTGTAGAGACTAGGGACGTCACTAAATCATTATGTATTGTATGTGTAGGTGTGTGCACATTTATAATTATGTAAAATCAATATAATATACATAAATGAATTAATAACTATTTAATAAATAAATTTCATCATAAATTAGTTTTTTACTCACACAAGTGGGAATATTAAAATTTTGATGGGTGAGGTTGAAGGACTGGTGGGACAATTAAAATGCCCATTTTTACTATAAAAAGTTGGGTTTTAAGCCATGCAAGCTAGTATATGGTTTGGGGTAGACTTTGGAATATTTGGATATGATTTTGGGGTTAATTGCTTAAGAACCATATAGGAATAACTATAAATTAGTGATTAGAAATAGAAAAAAATGAAGGTTAGGGTTTAGTTAAATCAATTTTCACACTTTAGAGAAGAACTCTAGATCTAGAGAAAGAAAGCTAGCGGGAGAAGGAGAGAATTGATGGTGTTTCTAATGGGATTTCTACCTACTTTAATCTAAAGGCAAGTCCAATTAATATAATTATAAAATTGATTTATCTTATAATATAGTTAGGTTTGGATTCCAACCCTAAATTGATTAATATGAAAATTTGGAAAAAAATTAACCAAATAATATGTTTATTAGTAATGTTAATGAGTTAAGATGAAATTGGGAAAATTCTTCATGTAAATGGATTGGAATTGAACTATAATTGTTAAGATGTTGTTCTATATTGTAAATTAATCAAAACCCCGTGATAATTAAATGAATTGATAACAAATCATAGTCTAATTGATCAAATATTGAAACTAAGTTTCTTGAGTGAAAGTAAAATTTGTCCCTTTATATCATGTTAGAATTGTGTGGAAACCTTAGTTATAGGTTGGAATTGATGTTGAGAAAAGTAGGTTTGAAGGTATTTGGGTTAAGGATTGATTAAAGGCTCAAAAGAGAAGTGTTGGGTTGTTAATGGAAGATTTTGGGAGTTGGAGAAGAAGATTTGCGTAAATAGCATATGAAGAGGTCATTCAAATGACATTATTGATCTCTTCGAATGACATTTGAACAAATTTGAAAACATGAAATTGTAGAGATTTGAATTAAAAATGCGTGGGTGATAGTTTTGTTTTTTTATTTTTATTGAATTTATTACGAATATTTTACCAAGAGTGTGTAAAGCTGAAATTCTAGGTTGGTGATTTTGGTTTGGTCTTGGTGTTATGATTTATTGATCGCAATTTAGGGATTACGCTAGGTTACTTAACCTTTAGGTTAGTTATACTAAGACTTGAAATTTTAAATGCGTAGAATTAATTAATTTATGTATGAAACATCGGGCATGCATGCTCAGGGCATACATACTAGCTAGTATATATTTATGAATCATGCAATGATGATTAATATAGTATTACGATTGGTAGTTTTGGGTTGTACCCTAGGTTCGGTGACGGATCCACTTCGGTATCTTGATAGATAGAGACAAGATTTACCATGGGGCATACCAAAAACTCACTTAGGTACATCCTTAGGCAGAGATAGACTGTAGCCTAGGTTGTGAGGTGGTGCCACTTCGGTATTCTAGTAGATTGTGAGGGTCCCTACTTTAGGTCGTATGATGGCGCTACTTCGGTACTCTGATAGTTGGTTATAGTATAGTTTATAAGAGTTGTACTTATATGGATAAACACATATAAATGTGTTCATTAATTTGATATATATATATATATATATATATATATATATATATATTTGAGATGTATAAAATTATATTTTATGAATATTGAAATGAGATGGATAAGATGTAATCATGGGGTACAAGGATTGATGGGTTGGGGTAATTTAAAAGACACTAAACGACGAGATGAAAATAAATAATTATATTATAGACCATATGGATTATATGAATATATTAAATGGGCTTGTTGTTAAAGTTTCCAGTTAACATTTTTCAGGACATAAACATTTGTGTCACCTCCACCTAGAGATCATTTTAGTAGTTTGATTTACGTTAATAGCGTTGTAGTTACGCGATGGTATTTGTACTGTTTGGTTGGCTCAATATCAGAGTTATGTGGTTCACTTGTGGTATATTTTAGTTATTTATTTTATGCATTTATTTTTAATACGATCATATTTAAAATTATATTCACTTGTTTGATTCCCGTGATTTTGTATTAGACCTGATCAATCTATTAAATTTTTTGAGGTATCACAATTAATATCTCACATACTACTCGCATGTCCCAATCGCAAGGCAATTACTATGTTATGATTCTCCAATCAATAGACTAATGAATATGTAAACAATAACAAGTGTAATGAATATGTATCTAACTATGTCTGTGAGAATACAATGAGATGATAACCCTGGCAATGCGACCCATAAAAATACACCTAGATCACAACAACATAGTAAATATGACATTGGGTTCAATTAAAAGCTCTCTATCACCAAAAAAGAATTTTTTATTTGTAATTACAATTAAATCTCTTATGAGGTCAACTCTCTTAGGGGACACTCTCGTGCTTCTATTGGTAAGTCCGCAGGAGTTCCTCACCTAAGAAACTTATAGTAAATCAATGCTCAGAAATGAAAATGGGGAATCAATATAAACCCATTACTCTCGGGTAGCCCGATACCAAGACCCCACCGATGGCCAGATCATCGACCTCTCTCCTCACGATGTCTAGATCGACTGAATGCATGATCAACACATAAGACCTTTTGATGCCGTGTGTCAAGAACCATGTGTATGGTAAGCGGTCATAACATCCAACGCAAATCGTGATCGATAGGTTCACCACGAGTATGGTATGTTCACGTGAAAATTAGTCACACACACACACATAAATATAAATAAATAAATATATATATATATATATATATATATATATATATATATATATATGCATCACCCCATATACACATTTTCCTATGCGATATCTTTCACTTGCATGATTACCCAATTTGACCCAAACCCAACCCTAGAGGGCACTAAATTATACTAAGGTTCATAATCTCAACCTATACAATTATTACAACTACTAACCAAGTCTATCCTGTCAATAACTAAGTTAAACAACAATCAAGGAAGTCCCAAACCAAAACTACATTCAAAAACTCAATTAAACAACCCCGACTCAAACTTGGAAAAAACTACAAGGATCGATTGATCAGTCCTCAGGGTCAATTAATCAATCATCATAGATCGCAAGTCCTCTTTTTTATTACACATTTCCTCCCTAAAAAACACTGATCCCAAATCAGATGCAATCTCAAGAAAACATAAACCTAAATACTGGGTTATGATTTTAAACATTTTCAACAATTTAGAATGTCAAAAAAAGATCTAACTTGTTAAGATTTATACTTTCAAACCAAGTTTATCACCAACATGGAAGAAGGTTAATTGTTATGAATTCATAAACAACCTTCAAATTAACATGGGTATTAATCCTACCAATGATATTATATTAAAAAACAACAATCCTACCACATAATTATACATCTAAATGATTTAATTTCAGAATTTCTCTTCAAAGGTACAAGTCCTTGAAGCAAGGCTGATTCATACAATTCCTAATTAATCCAAGGCATAAATGTGATTAAACATAAATAAATTATATTATATTAAGGAAAAATGAATTGTTGCGAGATATTTATTGCCTTAGATTGAAGAACAATGAACCTTCTGCTTGAATCCTTATACTTTCTCCTCTCCAGACATGTTATACTTCTCCAACAAGTCTTATGAATGCTGGGGTTTTATCTCTAATAATAAATGACTAATTAAAGATGTTTAACTCTATTAAAGATCTTTAATTTCTGCACCTCCACTTTAGGCCTATTTTCGAGCCCCCAAATGGACTCAAAATACTACCCGAAATGGCTGAAAACATAGTCTAAAGGTATACTTACCCCCAAGCCCAAATTAGGACGATTAAAAATCCTAATCGAATCTCTGTATCGCCCTAGAGTACATTCTGACTGGTTATACCTCACATCTCATGGTAAAACCTTGCAATGTAAAATAAATTACCAACTGATTATTTTACGCGTGACTGCATATAGTCCAATATAATTAAAAACACTCAACATGTGGCAAAAATAAATCACGAAATATTCACATATAATTAACATCTAAATGTTCAATTTTTATTACCAATTATATCAAGTAATAATTAATTTCCATTTATTAATTTATTTATGACATTAATAATTAGTAAAATGATTGCCAGAAAATACGCGATGTTACATTCTCCCCCCTAATAAAGGAATTTTATCCTCAAAATTCGACATGTACCTGACTAGAAGAGTTTTGGATACTTCTTTCACTTGTCATCATCCATCTCCCACGTCGACTCATCCTCGTTCTGGTCCCTCCCTAGACATGCACTAAAGGAACCACTTTGGAAGAAAGTTTATGTTACCTATGATCTAAGATAGAAATTTTGTTCTCCTCTTAACTCATGTTGGGATAAAGCTCTATCTCACCTAAATCAATACATTAAGCTCTGTAGCATAGAGATATGAAAAAACACGGTGGATCCTATGCAAGTGATCTGTAAGGCTAAATGGTAAGCAATTGGTTCGATCATCTCAATAATGGTAAATGGCCCCACAAATCTAGGATCCAATTTCCCCTTCTTTTTTAACCACATAACTCTCTTCATGGGAGACATACAGAGTAGCACGTGATCACTCACTATGAACTCTAGATGCCTCATGTCTAGATCCGCATAACACTTTTACCGATCCTAAATAATTTGAATCCTCTCTCTGATCATCTCCACCTTCTTCGAGGTGTCCTAAATTAACTCTGGCCCAAGAATCTTGTTGTGCCCCACTTATAATAAATAAGAGATCGAATGATAAGGTCTCACATACAATGCCTCAAATGGCGCCACGCCAATCGTGAACTGCTAAATGTTATTACAATAAAACTTGACTAACCATAAGTACTACTCCCAACTACACTTAAATTCCAAGAAAAAAATATGTACCATGTTGTCTAACATCTAATTTACCCTCTCCATCTGACATTCGTTTTGTGGGTGATACGAGATACTCAACCTCAACACCATTCCTAATGCCTGCTAGAAGCTCCTCCAAAAATGGAACACAAACATCTTGTCCCTATCTGACACAATATTGTGTGTCACACTATGAAATTTCACAGGCTCTAAAGTAAAATCTTGGTGAAATTCTCTAAAGTATAATTCGTTCGAACTGACAAAAAGTGAGCCACGCCTTTCAAATAGTCCACAATCACCTAGATAGCATCGTGTCCCCATTGTGATGTAAGTAAACCAATGATAAAATACATGGAAATGCCCTACCATTTCCACATTATAATATCAAGAGACTATAGAACACCTGCTAGTCTCTAGTGATCTACCTTAACCATCTACCACATAGCACGCTTGGACATAAACACTATGATATCCTTCTTCATGATTGTCCATTAATACTACAGCCTTATATCCTGGTATATCTTATCCCCACCGGGATGTTGCAGAAAAGATGACATGCATGCCTCAGTCATCAATGTCTATCATAACACATCACCCTCGAGAACCACCAATCTACCATGGAATCATAAACCTCCCTCATAATCGATCGAGTAAAACACTGCTCCTTTAGTCAATAATGGCTTCATCTTCTTCTGACAGGAAGAATCACCATCATATGCCATCATGGCTCAAATGATAATCTCAATTTTGATGGTAAGAACCACCATAAAAGCACGAGAAAAATATCCTTTGTGATAAGCTAACCTCACTTTGCCTTCCAAACTGCTGCAATCTAAACTTGCGATCTACGTCCTAATGCGTCTGCCACTACTTTCTCCTTGCCTAGGTGATACGAATATCAAACTAAAAATACTTTATGTACTCAAGACGCTTACGCTTCCTCATTTTTAAGTCCCTATACATGAACAAACATTGCAAACTCTTACGGTATGTAATCAAATTAAATCTCTCTTCCAAAAGGTAATGTCTCTAAATTCGTAGTGCAAAAACCAATCCTAGTAACTCCAAATCATGAGTAGAGTAATTTACCTTATGTGGCTTAAGCTTGCGATAAGCATAAGCTATTCTCCTCTCCTCATGCAATTAGTATACCCCTAAATACCCGTAAGGAAGCATAATTAAACACCTTATACTCTACCCCTCCATGAGGAAAAGCGAGCACCGGAGCTGGAGTCAAATTGGCCTTTAAATAATTAAAATCCTATTGGTATGAATCATCCCAAATGAACGGAATCCCTTCCTACATCAAATTGGTTAAATGCCTGACTATCTTTCCTGAGTGCACTGATGATTATATCCCGCAATCCCATTAATATCCTTGACTTGGACACGATATGACCCAATAACTACACCTCCCTCAACTAGAAACCACACTTCTCGAACTCGATATAGAGTTGAAGATCTCGTAACATCTGTAAGACCATCCAAAAATACTGGATGTGCTCATCTATAGTCTGAGAATAGATTAATATATCATATATGAACACGATGAAGAAATGATACAATAAGTCCATAAACACCCTGTCCATCAGGTGTATAAAATAATGTTAGTGCATTAGTAAGCACTAATGGAATAAATATGAACTCGTATGACCCGTGCCTCGTAACAAATGCTGAAATATGATCATCCTGCTCCTGAATCCTCAACTGATGATACCTCGACCTCAAATTAATCTTACAGAAGTAAGAATCACTACCCAACTAGTCAAATATGTCATCAATATAGGGTAATAAATAGTCATTTCATATGGTTAACTTGTTCAACTATTGGTAATAAATGAATAACCTCAAGAATCCATTCTTCTTCTTAATGATAGGGAATGGATTTCCCCATGGTGATTTACTCCTACGATTAAAGACCTGACTCATTAACTGCTGAATCTGGTCTCTCATTTCTCTCATCTTCAAAGGACCCATATAAAACGGTGCTAGGGAAATAGGTATCATACCTAAAGCCAAGTTAACCACGAAATCAATCTCTATACTCAACGATAAACCTGAAACACATACAAAAACACCCTAATGATTGGAATATTGTCTAATAATAAACTAACTACCACATAAGTATCCTCCTAATACAGTAAAGATGCATTCTCGACTCTCTCTCCAGGTGTGTAATGGCAATAAAGTACATCTCATGTTATATAATGGTAAAGATCAAGGACCTACCAAAATAATCCACAAAACCTATATACGTGAGCAACCAATCCATCCCTAGGATATCATCACACTCTAACTTGATTAAAATAAGAAAATCATCTACAAACCTAAGCCTCCCTTTTTCCAGCCCTATCCCTCTACATACGGAGAGAATAGGCCCCCTACACCCATAGGTGAATCTATGTGAAGTACTATGTATGACATTAAGTCTACCATCCCTGAAGAGCAAACAAAACTTGTACTAATAATTAAATACTACACACTAGTATCAAATAGAATGCATCATATATGCCCAAAGATAGGAAACATACCCTCCACTTCCTGCACTGGTGATGACACCTCCCTGGGTGCATCGCCATATACATGCCCAAATCGTGGTGGTTATTTCCCATGTGACTAGGCCGGTGGTGATGATAAAGATGGCATTATGGTAATTAGTGGGTCTAGAAAATATTGATGTTGCCCCTGTGTTGCTTAGTACCCTCTCACTCCTCCCTGGTCCCGAGCCCCTTGGTTTCCCATATGGTACCTTCTTGCAAGGAAAAAAACATATATTTATCTAAACAAATAATTCTCCTAAACATATTAGAAAAATTATCATTATAAGCATAAATCGACAACATCCAAAAAGAAAGAAAGAATTAAAATAGTATCATCATTTTAATTTTTGCAAATTCATTTCTATGTAAATGTAGAACACTCGTCATGGACAAACGTAACATATATATTCACTCGTAAATCTGTTTTTTTCTCTCTATATATGAATATAAATTCGATTTAAGGAGAGTGGTATTACACACAAGTCTAAAATCTACATTTTATAATCTCAATAAAACTATCCCCAAAACTAACCATCTAGATTAAAATTTAAAGTCAAGGTTAGTTTTCAAATGTTGAAATTAATCACAAATATAAGAGAAAACGGATCTACAAAAGATATTCAGTGACCATTTTAGATCCTGAGAGAAATTTGATTATAAACAATATATACAATTTTAAGAACAAAATCAGAATATTATATCAAAAAGAATATACACTAAAAATTTATATCTAACAATAACAGAATTTAGTTTTGATAAAAAATTGAGCATTTAAGCATAACACTCTCTACTAAAATACATTAAATTAATCTCATCATTTTGAGGCAATGTATTGTTTAAGATCATTGAGAGTTTCAAATCAAAAACTCAAAATAAGAGTAAAATGAAATTAAACACTAATTTTAAATCTAAAAAAATAATATTCTCTCTCTTAGAATATTTTTCTCTATCTCTACATTTTCTCTATCTAAAATCTGACCCTAATTTTATCTCACTCTAGAATCATGGCTGACCAACCTTAATAAATAATATACAAAAGGGTTTATAGAAAATCTAAGAAAAATAGAGGGTCTAGATTAAATTTACCGGAATAACAAAATATAGAGTTTAGAATGTTATGTAAAAGATAAGCTAACATGTTTAAATAGGTCATCCGGTCACTATAGAAAAATTGAGGTTGGTTTCAAAATACCAAACCACTCAAGAAATCCAACTTAAACCTATAACCATATTAAACCTTACAAACGCTATAACGAAAACAATTAAATCAATCTAACAGTTGGATTAAGATCCTAAAAATAATATGGACGGTCATTAAATGGTATGCTTGGTTACCTATTATGGTTTGGATTGAGCCTATCAATATGACAATAACATCCTAAGGGTACTGAAACTATGACTTATAATTCTTCTAATAGTCAATTAATAAAGAAATCTTCTGCAATATTCATGGCTAAAATACATTTCCAGTAATTACCCCGTCAAAAGAATTGATTGTAAAATCACTATACCGAAATTGAAATCACCAATAGATCTTTTCTTAGAACCCATTGAATGGTCTCACACTTGTACTATTGGAAAGAAATTTCTCTAAACAAATAACTGGAGATAAGGAATCATATATTGTCTAACAATTATACATGGTATCTCTATGTGTTTAGTTCTCTCACAAAAAATAGGATTCACTGTAATGTGTAGAGCAGCTTGATTATCATAATACAGTAAAGTTGGCATCAAATGACTTACCCCTACCTCCTTAAATAGGAACAGCAACCAAGCCAACTCACAAGTAGCATTAGACATTGATCTATACTCAGCCTCTTCTGAAGATCATGAAATTGTGGCTTATTTCTTGGACTTACAGGAAATTAATGAGTCACCTAAAAAACACAATAACCTAATATGGAACATCTAGTGTTAGGACAACTAGCCCAATCAGCATGTGAAAATACTTTGAATTGAGCTTCAGCTATTATAGATAATTCAGTCTTAGCACAATCTCTTAGCTCTATTTCAGTCTTTGAAGGGAAGAAATACATTGTCGAGGAATTCCTTTCACATACTGCAAAACTCTTTGCATAACCTTGAAATGAGGAAGTCTCGAATGAGCCAAGAATTGACTAAGACTATTAACTACATATGATAGATCTGGCCTAGTGGTTTTGAGACACAATAACTGGTCAGTTAACATCCTATAAAGTGAAGCATCTTCGAGTAATTCGCCTTCATCTCATCTTATCTTTAAAATTTGATTCCATTGGTGTAATAACTGGTTTACATCCTAAGTACCTTGTTCCAGCCAATAGTTGCAAAGCATAAGGACTTTGTGTTATAGATATGCCCTTTTCCATTCTTCCCACTTCTAAACCATGGAAAAATTGCAAAGTTCCAAGGTCGTTCAACTTGAATCTAGCATCAATTATGCACTTCAAGTCTTGTACAGACATGCCATCACCACTGGCTATAATAATGTCATCAACATAAACAAATACTGCCATGAAAATAGTCCATGTACTCTAGATAAATAATGAATGGCAGTTACAGACTGACGAAATCCTTCTTCAATCAAAATGCTAGAAAACATAGCAAACCACTGCCTTGATGATTATTTTAAACTGTATAATGACTTTTAAATCTTACAAACATCATTAACAAGTATTTTTTTCTCCCCCTTATGACTATACCGTTGATGAATAGTCATATAAACTTCCTCTGATAGATCACCATGGAGAAATGTGTTATTAACATCCAACTGATGTAAAAAACAACCATGAATGGAATCTACAGCAAGCAAAATCTTTACAGTAACAAGCTTAGCTACAGGAGAAAATGTGTCAAAGAAATCAGCTCCCTCTTATTGAGTTTATCCTTTGGCAACGAGTCAAGCTTTGTGCCTTTCTACAATTCCATATGCTCGAAACTTCACTTTATGAACCCACTTACATCCCACGGTGTGATTTCTAATAGGTAAAGACATAATGGACCATGTATTGTTAAGCTCTAATGCCTGTAACTCATCATCCATAGCTTTATCCCACTTAAAAAATACCTAAAACTTGTGCAAAAGACTCAAGTTTCGATGCGCTAGATATGGACATAACAACAAATTTAAATCATCCTTTAAGTTTGTCATAACAAAGGAAATTTAAAAGAGGATGTTGAGTCGAATAATCAGTTTCTAAAGAATTATGCAATACAGAACCACAATGATAGACATGCAAATAGCTAGGATTTTTAACAGTGCGCTGTGATCTTGTAGAAACAATAGCAGAGTTATCTGTAGAAGAGCTAAAATTGTAGTAACAGTAGGTTCTATAGTTTTATTAACAACAGGCATGTCAAAATGAGATGAAATATTATCAAGAACATTTAAAGGGAGAAAACGGTTAGGAAACAAAGAAATGATACTACAAAGGAACTCTTAATAGCCAGAGGAAAAAATGTCTCATGAAACACAACATCATGACATGCAAAAATATTATTACTCTCTAAATCCAGAAGCATATATGATTTTATCCCCAAGGGGTAACCAATGAGGATACAAGCTTGATATCTGGGTGAAAACTTGTCTCGTTTACTCAATGAAGTTGAAGTATAACATAGATAACCAAATGAATTCAAGTGACTATAAGAAGGAGACTTGGGATTCAACATTTTAAAATGAGTTCTTGAATTTCAAATAGGAGATGGAAATATATTCATAAGATGAGCAGCAGTTCAAACACTCCATTAGAATAGAGGAATACCTGATTGGAACAAAATAGAACGATCTATGTTTAGTAAATGATGATGTTTATTCTCAACAATTGGTATTTTCTATGGCCTCTCAACACAATATCAACAGTGTATAACTCCTTTCAAATTAAAAAAAAAATTAGAAAGATCTAACTTCTTAGCATTATTTGAATCAACTCATTTTATATGCTTCCCATATTGTGTCTCAATCATAATGACAAAATCTAGAATCTCCTTATGAACTTCAACTTTGGTATTCAAAGGAAAAACCCAAGTATATCTCGAGGCATCATCAAAAATGGCTATTAAATATATAAAACCTTCATTGGACATAACCCAAAAAGGGCCCTATACATGAACATGAATAGGATCAAAAGGCAATACTGAAATGTTGTTATTAGAAGTAAAGGCAAAACATATTTGATTTGGAAGATGACAAACATCATAAAGAAACTTTTATCACTTCTAAAATTAAAAACATGAGTCTTGTGTGTACGTTGAGAAATCACACAAAAAGGATGACCTAGACGATAATGCTATAACATCTCAGTGGACAAAATTAAGGAAGAATTACAAGCAACATCAGAACTCAAAGACTTTGATCCCTACTTCTTACTCATCCAAATCTTCAGGCCTTGGGTAGCTTGAATCACAAAATCATCATCATAAAAGATTAAGGAACAATAAAGACTCCTTGTGAGTGACCTAACAAACAACAAGTTGTATCTCAAATAAGGAACATAGAGAAATTTGGATATAAGTAATGAAGGAGGCATACGACCTTAGAATTTTTTATAGTATGTCTAGTAGGTAGAATAATAAAAGTAGAAGAATAATTTTTATCAAAAGAATCAAACAAGATCAAGTCATAACATACGTGATGGGTGACAACTGAGTCAATAGTCCAAACATTATCTGATATAAGAGAAGAAATACCAGTAAAATTGGACACTATAGGTTGTTATTATTGAATATCATGATAAATCCCCGATAACTGAGTACTCAACAAAGAAATCAAATGCTGACATTGATTAGCAGGCAAAGCATATAAAGGAAGATTATTACTCGAATTCCGATTGTTGTCACAATTAATTTTAGCCTCTAGAATAAAACTGGCCCAAATAGCTTAAGGTTTTGAATATCCTGAATGAGTACTTGTTTTCCCTTTAGAAAAGTCTCCACAATGACCTTTTGATTTGAAACTAGGTGGACAACCTTGTATCTTGCAGCATTGATCCATTGTGTGATCCAAAGAAACAACAATGCGTACAAATTGGTTTATCCTTCTTTCCCTCACAGGCGTTGAAATTCCTACTAGCTACTCCGTAAAAAGCTGAAATAGGAAGCATAGTTGAACCAGAGAAATTCATGGATCGTTGTCTTTCTTATTGTATCACTAGGGAAAAGACTTTGTTCATTGGAGGCAATGGAACACTCATAAGGATTTGAGTCACGATCTGAACAAAAGACTCATTTAAACCCATAGAAAACTATAACATAGTCTTGATGTTGATATTCCGTCAAACTCTTCATTATTCCACAACGACACACTGGTGGAGGCCTAAAATCACTCAATTCATCCAAAAAATCTTAAGTTTGGTGAAATAGGTACTAACATCATTCGAACCCTATGTGAGAGAATGTATTTACTACTTCAATTGAAAAATCCTAAGACCATTTCTCTAATTAAACCGATCATGTTAATCAATCCACATACTTTTAGAATCATGAACATACATTATGCGATCTACTATGTCTTTACAAATAGCATTCAAGATCCACGACAGAACTATCTTAGCACAAAGAGACCAAAAATTGTCAAATATTATCATCAATTTCTGGTTTAGCAATTGATCCATCAACAAATCCAATATTGTTCTTAGAAATAAGAGATATTACCATAGAACAATGCTAGGAGTTATAATTTCTCCCTGTCAAAGGACTTGAAACCAATCTTAGACCTGGATGATCTCCACTACTGAGATTGAAAGGACTGCTGGAATCTTCATAAACGTGATCATCGGAATCCAAAGTTGAAAAATAATTTTTATTATTCTGATTATCGCCATTGTTGCCTCACCGATCTCCTCCTCCGCGATCCATTGAAGATCAATAAGAACAATCGAAGAAAATAAATAAATAATGGAATATCAATGAGAATAAATGAAATTGTAATTTTTGCGATTAGCAGGTGAGCAAAAATGGTGCTCTGATACCATTTTACGAAAGAGAAGAAAAGAAACAAATCTTATTGTATGAACAAATAGGGTATAAGTTTCCTCTTATATACAAGAAGCCTAAATAAATAGAAACATTCCATCTAGAGTCCAACTATTATACAACTGTACCAGCTGGCATACAAACTAACAAAAAAAGTTTTTATAACGGCAAAACTAATAACATAAAACTCATGAAATAAGCACTGCCTTAACACACCTGCTCAAAATCGATTCGACAATCAGCATGCGTGTGGATAAAGTCTGTTAGCCATGGTATTTAAACAACTAAATAAGAGACGAGAATAACTTATCTAATGGGGGTGTAACTAACACAATGTGCATTTATAAGAATGTAATAATAAAGAAAGAATATTAAATCCAATTATAAATTCAAAAAAAATAATTTTAATTTAGAAAAAATATAAGAAAATATTTTTCGCAAATAAATAATTATTTTTACTTTTCAATGAAATGGAATTTATAAAATAATTTCAAGTTAACTAATTTAACGCCAATTACTTAATTTAACCAATTAAGCATTGCAGAACATTATGAATATAACATGTGAGTGTATGTATTATATGTGCAACCTAAGTCATTGGTTGAGCTTACCATACTTATCATATTTGAATTTTGATTGGTCTTTGGTCTTCTAGGGCAGTTGTTGATAATGTACCATTGAGTAGTTCTTATCTAGAAATTTTTTTTGCACAAATTCTAAACTAGTTTAAACTCTACATAGTGCATACTCAAACCTAATAATAAACTATTTACAGTGTTTCAATATTGTCTATTATTGTTGCAAAACCAAATTTTACATGCTTTTGCAAGTTGCAACTATAACATGAATTTTCTTTTGGAATAAAATTTTATAAAATATATTGACAATGTTGACCGTTATTCTTAATTTTTACGTAATAGTGCACAAATATGACAATTCCATGTATCATTATGTTCTTTTAATGACTTCTTAAGGGGACATAATATTTGTAATATAAAATTAATGCATGGTCACTTAAATTAAATTTTGAGTGTAAAATATAACATTTCACAAAATATTATATTATTGATGTAACATCTAATTTACTTGAGCAGTGATGAAAAATATTGCAATTTTTATTAAGATTATGCTACCCATTTGTCTTGAAGAAAGGCTTAAAAAATGAAATAGAATTAATATCAAGAGGGAACTGTATACGTTGATTCAACTCACTATTTTGAATTTAACAAAATTTCTACATGCAAAAGTACTTACATTTGATAAAGGACATGATTATTATCTTACTAAGTTCTACACTGTCAATGAATTGGACAATACATTGAATAAGGCAAAGTTCGATAGATTTAAAGTGAAACAGGTCTTTTCGTATTAAATAAATTCATCTTGAAAGAATTTAATACTTAAAATTAATGTTCTTGTCTACGTGATTTCCAAATGTACTCTTTAATAGTGATAAACCAATGTGGTAAGATTCTAGATGTATCCATTGGATTTATGATTTATGAATCTAAACTGATCGGTTTAACGATGACTTCAAAAATGGTATAATATAATCATAAATTCATAGAAATGATCAAGGATTTCAGAGCCAAGTTGTTTCACGACTGGTTTAAATATAGTATAATCAAATTATGATATCATTGAAAACTTTGGTGTAATCTCACTTTTATCACATAATTGAGGATAACTAAATATAAATAGGTCTTAGAATGGCAACATTAAGGGAAATTACATTAGTCAATGATCCTTTGATGTTTTATCCATAATCATAAAATTATGTTCAAATGATTCTGAGGCATATATAATATGTCTGATATAACTTAAGATTTATGTTAAGAACTGTCACAAGTGAATTTGTAGGCGTATGTACTTATAAGAAATATACCAATAATTTTCAGATAGACTAAAGTAGATAAACATATCAAGGTTTCTCTACAAAATTTTATAAAACAAAAAGATTGTTTTACCTTCTAAATGGATATATACGTTGGTCCAAGAAAATCTTAATGTACCAGCACATGATATGTTTACCGTAAACTAAAGTCTTTATGATTCAAGTTGAGAATATATTTTTCTTAAAAATTTCAATTCTATGGCTGAAATTGTAAGGCAAATTATTGTATATTATTAGATATATGCTCAACATATTAACCGGCGAGAATATTTATGGGATGTAAAAAAGGTTAAAATCTTTATATAAATTATTATAAATGTGGGGGTGTTTGCACAATGTGATAATTCATATCTAAAATATAAACAATACATGATTCATATAGAAAATAAGAGCAAGATCATTGAATGTGTATTCATTGATTGTATACATCCATTTAATATATTGTAATGTTTCCAATCTACATTTTTTACGAAGTGTATATATTTTATTTATTGAATGTCAATCAATACTTAGTTACTTCGATCGTACTTCAAGGTTGGAAAATGATTAAATGTGTATACGAATCTTTAGAACGAAGATAATTGATCAAAGACTTTAAAGTGTATATATAATACCTATAAATTTTAATGCATTATTCATTATTTAAATTTAATTTATATTGTGAAATGTTATTTATCTGAAGTGACTAGTGATGTCACTAGAGTTATTTTATATCGTATGTGCATGTATGTACATTTATAATTGTGTCCATCCCTCCCATATCGGGAGGTGCTTTGGGCTCTAGTGTGCGCGGTTGGAATGGGCGGAAGAAGAAATCCTATCCTTTTCCAAGAGCGCTTCGGTCATCGTCAATGTGGGGTGATGTAAATAGATGGAATCGCCAACCTATTTTGCACAAAATAGGCAAAATAATATGTCTCTGCCTCGAGAGAAAGGCATAAAAGACAAACTGATGCTTACGAAACCAATAGTTCAAAGGTTAGAGAACTAAGTTATAGAATGAGAATTTGTTAGGCACCCATCCCGCCTTTCAGTCTGTCAGGGGCTTATGTTACTATTTCCTTATTTTTTTGTGAAAGGTGTGCATGTGTAAATATAAATGGAGATTGGAATCGCTCGACTCATATCTTGGGAAAGATAGAGTGAGGTCATCGAAAGGAATGTTCCCAAAATAATATTTAGAAAATAGGATGTATACGCTTACCTAGATATCGATCGTTAAAATAGAATGACAATATTTATTAGATAAGATGCAAAAGTATGAATCATAAGCATGATATATAGATAAAGTTAGAGAAAGATGAAAATAGGAAAATTGAACTCGGGTATCGGGTTTTAGATCGAAATGCTTACGTAGCATATGAAGGCATCAAAGTCTACGTAGTTCTCATACGGCACAAGGGTGGTGTTTATCCCATAGATTCAAATGGTAGTTTATTATATGAGTGTGTGTAGAAAAATATATTTTAGTTTGGAGAAGATGTGATGAATAATCCTTTCAGAATTTATAGCAATAACCCTCTATTTCTTTCTTTTGGGTCTTGTTTTATAGGAAATAAAGTATGTGCAATATAATTAACAAAGGATGAGATGTTAATGTATATTATCTAAAGTAAAAGATAAATTGAGAATTTATATAACTAACGCAAAAATAAAGAAATTTAGAGATAGAAGGATGTTTGGACCTTCTTTGGAGACTTGAGGTTGATCTTGATCCTTGATGATCTCCCTTGAAAATTGAGATGAATGTTGGATGAGAGATAATGAATTTTTTTCTAAATTATGTATGAAAATGATGGCAATGAAGGATGGAAAGGAATTTCACAGAAGGAAACTTCGTTCATTGCAGAAGAATGTTGTTGAGATCACTGATATTGATGGATCTGAGGTCTCTTGGAAGTGAGATCAATCCCTCCTTATACAGGGTAGGCGGACTATTAATCAGCATACCCCTAGCCCCTGCCAATCGACAGGTGACCCTAGACACAGTGTGAATTGGCAGGGAAATGAACCCGCCAATCCATAGTCGCGTGTAGATGTTTTTGAAAAAATGATCGTAGAACGCAATCTTTAAATCCAAATCCTGCATGGGGCATACCATTAGAAATATAATTTAGAGACCTTCAAGAGTCTTTCAGGCCTCTTTCGAGTCTAATTTTTGACTTTAGGTCAAATGGGCTCGAAAGCGCCCATTGGTCCTTTAGAAGTGAGATTGTCGAATGGTAATGGATAGTTCCTCCAAATCGTAAGTTATAATCATGCACAAGTTTGACTGTTATAAATGTTATGCAAGGTAATTCGATGTTCCAAAGATCTTCTCTCAGTTTGAAGAGTTGACTTTGGTCAAACGGGGCCCGAAAGTGCCTGGTGATCTTTCGAAGTAAAATGGGTCATTCATTCATACCGTAAGGATTAATTTTGCATGAGGTAGACCGTTAGAAATGGTACTCAGTGACCTTCAAAGATTCATTAGTCTCATTTGAGCTAAAGAATTGACGTTGGTCAAACGGAGCCCTGGAGCACCTAGTGGCCTCCAGATCAATTTTTCAGGGGAAAATGGAATGTTCGTTCGAACGGTTATTACATTTCACGCATGGGGTGGACCATTGGAAATGGGTTTTAGTGCCCTTAGAATATCCATTTAGATTTCACTGTGACGATGAAGTTGTCCGGTGTTAAACAGGGCCCAAGAACTCTCGATGGCCTCTAGATCTATACTCGCATTATGACCTAGGTTTTGTAGTAAAATGGGGAGTTTTCAGGGACCCAAGGAGAGACTTGGGGGGTCCTAGAATATGGTGTCTACAGATCCCCTCGATGGGTGAGTTTGGAATAAGTGAAAGCCATCGAATAGACACCACGTGATGATTTGAGAAAGAGGACGATTATGCGTACCTAAAAGACGAGGGCGATCGATTCAGAGGGTCGTGGTTGATTCTGAGGAACTTTAGTAAAAGAGAAAAATTCTGAGGGTCGAGGTCAATTCTGAGGTTCGAAGTCAATTTTGAGGACCTTAAGTGGGAGCGACAAATTCTGAGGGTCAAGGAAAATTCTGAGGACCTTATGTTGGAGCAACCAATTATGAGCGTCGAGGTTAATTTTGAGGAACTTACGTGGGAGCGACCAATTCTAAGGGCCGAGGTCAATTCTGAGGACCTAAAGTAGGAGCGACCAATTCTGAGGGACAAGGTCAATTCTTAGGACCTTAAGTGGGAGCGCCCAATTCTGAGGGTCGAGGTTAATTCTGAAGACCTTGAGTGGGATCGAACAATTATGAGGGTCTAGGTAAATTTAGAGGACCTAAAGTGGGAGGGACCAATTTTAAGGTTCGAGGTCAATTCTGAGGACCTCGAAGTAGCAGCGACCAATTCTGAGGGTCGAGGTCAATTCGTAGGACCTTAAAGAAGGAGAGACCAATTCTGAGGGCCGAGGTCAATTTTGAGGAACTTAAGTAGAGGCGACCAATTTTGAGGGTCGATGTTAATTCTGAGGACCTTAAGTTGTAACGATTAATTATAAGGGTCGAGGTAAATCTAGAGGACCTTAAGTTGGAAGAAACCAATTTTGAGGTTCGAGGTCAATTCTGAGGACCTTAAGGTAGGAGCGACCAGTTCTCAGGGTCTAGGTCAATTCTGAGGACCTTAAAGTAAGACCAATCAATTCTGAGGGCGGAGGTCAATTATAAGGACTTTAAAGTAGGGAGAGACCAATTCTGGGGTTCGAGGTCAATTCTGAGGACCTTAAGGTAGGAGCGACCAATTTGGAGGGTCGAGGTCAATTCTAAGGACCTTAAAGTAAGAGAGATAAATTCTAAGGGCCTAGGTGAATTATGAGGACCTTAAGTTGGTGCGACCAATTTTAATGGTCGAGGTCAATTTTGAGAACCTTAAGATGGGAGCATCAAATTCTAAGGGTCGTGGTCAATTTTGAGGACCTTAAAGTAAGAGCGGCCAATTCTGAGGGTCGATGTCAATTTTGATCAACTTAAAGTAGGAGCGACCAATTATGAGGGTCGAGGTCCATTCTAAGGATCTTAAAGTAAGAGTGACCAATTCTGAGGGTCGAGGTCAATTCTGAGGACCTTAAGTAGGGTAACTCTCGTGGGGAATCTTAAATTTTATAAACTTTATTGGGGAAGAGACATTTGTCTAGGGATTTTGTCCTTTTTTAGAGGTGCTGAAAATCTTAGTCTGGAAATAGCTAGTGACTCGAGGATTTAGGATTCTGCGGGGGAATGGTTACTGAGAAGAGATTTAACTTTCCTTTGGAATTCTTCCGAGAAAGATTTTTTATCTAAAATTCTTTGCTAAAAAGCGGGCAGCTCTGTTGAGGAGACTTTGCTTTCTTTTGAGGTTTTTGCGATTTCGTTGGAGGAGTTAGGGTAAGTTTTGGAATGTTGGTGCGTTGATTTTTAAGGTTTTGAGTTGGTGATAAAATGCAGTACTAATCTGTCTGGGGATTTGGGATCTCAAAAGAATGGTTTTCTTGGTGAAGAATTATTCCAATATTTATTTGGTAATTTTAAGAATTTTTCGGGGAATTTTTTGACATTCTCGGGAATTTTTTTACAAAATTTCAGGGGGTTGCCAACCGGAGGTGGTAGGGGTTTCCAAACGGCAGTGGCATGATCTTTTGGACTGCCTAGGGAAGGGGAAGACACAGTACCAATCATCATGAGAAGCGCGCACGTCACAGGGATGGGGGATCATAGGGGTAGGGAGAGATTGAGAGAGAGAGAGAGAGAGAGAGAGAGGGAGAGGGGGGTGAGGGAAAGAGAGAAGATTTGGGAGTATCGGGCTAAGTCATACTGTTTTTCTTTTCCCTTTTTTTTCAAAAGAGATGTAATGATGGAAACACATATATATGAAATGGAATGGAAGTTTATTTATTTATCCTCGCTTTAAATGACATAACATATATGCAGTTTTTACTTTCTTTGCGCAGACCGTAAAAAGGATTAAAATTACTTAAAAGATAATTTATTTTGAAACATGATAAGTTTGATATAAGGAAAGAAGAATTTTGAATTCATTTTGAAAAATTATTTTTAATGAGTTTTTTACTTTGATAAAAAAGGAAAAATGGAATTTTCTAAAATTGGGGGGATGCCGATTGGCATACCCCTTATCCTACCTATCGGCAGGTGAGTCCAATCAAATCACCCCAAATATATCATTGCACTTTCTTCAGCTACTTTGTCATTAATGGGGTAGTGTTTCATCTGGATTTTACGGGACCCTTGTTTTTAGCTAAAAAATTTAAGTATAAAAAGGAAGAAAGTGGAGAGGTTTTCTTCCCCAATTCATATTACTTATTTCTTGTCTTGTGTTTTGTTATTTTTAAAATGGTCATTCCCATAAGTGCTGAATTTTCCTCTTATCTCGAGAATTTAGAGGCCATGTGTTCGTACATTTGCAATGTAGACTATGACACCTTTAACCTGCATGGGGTTTCCTTATGCCGCAACTTTCCTATTAACTGGAACATGTTGACGACGATAATAAAATTCTGATACAATGATGATCATTTTTTTTGTTTTGCCTTGGACGAGGTCTGCCCGACCTCTGAGGAATTTTCTGCTATGTTGGGGGTGAACGCCAGTGTGGCGGCAACCATGCCAGAATTCTCCTGGTCTCCTCGGGCACTATTAGCGGAATTTCTCCATATCTCACCCTCGGCGCCTCGGTTATTGGTTACTAGAGGAATGATATCCATCATAGCTATATTGAATTCCATGTGTTTGCTGGATGCCAACGATGCGAGCTATGCTGGAGCCATTACCCTTGGCTTAACTTCAAAGCTACTATTGATGATCGAGGACCTGCTACTGGATCCTCAAATTTCTTTCATTACTGCCTAGATGTCATATCATTGTAATCCTACGGCGATGATATAGGAACAGACCTTAAACGATCTAGATGCTTGGCAGGAAGGCCATTCTAATTTTCTGAGAGTTAGCCCCGTTATGAAGTTCATATGGCCATCTGAGATATTCCATTTGGCAGTATCCCCTGTGTAGCCCTTGACAGTTGTGCCGAGTATCTTAAGTCACTATTTTATTATTTTTAGCATGATCATAGCTAACAGGGTAAACTGGTTTGTAGAGCATGGGGCTTGATGTCTACATTCATCGGTACTCTTTGGGTGGAGTTGTAGCCTATTCTGCAAGTAGGAGAATACCAGTATGTTAGGTTAGTTGTCCTCCATCATACTTCTCCCTGGCGTCTCATGTGCCAAGTCGGATGGGAGTAGATTGTGCCTTCCCACATCTTGGACTTCTTCCCCGTGGAGGATCTGACGAAAGACATGCGCATGTGGTTGGACTCTTTGTGAAATAGTCGTCGTCATTTGACCCATCCTTCCCAATCTTTTGTCATAGTTTGGCATATTTATGGGGATTACATGAAATGACTATGTAGGAGGGTAGTGGCCAAGATGTTGGTCGAGGAGATTAGTTTGGGATGATTTGCCATGATTGACACTATAGAGGGACGTGTAGTGGTTTTCCCCAGGCTGGTTTATGCTTATCGTTCCATGGAGTGCCTTCGACATACTACCTAGGAAGAATAAGTTTGGGGACCTCAAGATGTATATGATGATGGGGGTGGATCTTCTAGTAGCTGCGGGTGAATTTTGTGAAACTTTTATATGACTGGGATGTGTTTGGTTATGTATTTGGTTGTGGGAATAAATTTGGGGAGGTTTGGTCAGTTTTTTTTAGGAGTAGTTTGGTTTGGTTTAGTTTTTAGGACAGTATGGTTGGTGGGGGTAGTTGTTGGACTACCTACGCTGATATTTACTGTAATCGTATTGAAATTTCCTAAAATGGAATAAAATAAAGTATTTTAATCATATGGTTGTGCCTATTAATGATTTTTATATTTGAATTATTTATACCAATCGCTAAGGAATACATAATCCTTTTGTTCATGTAAATGATAAAATGAAATGTTGTTCTCGGAGGTAAGAAAAAATAGCATTTTATAAAAAAGAAGGGGTCATGCCCATGTAAAGTGTATGAGCTGCCTATGTAACTCTGGGGCTTTGAAAATTTTCAGAGTTTCATTTTTGAAAGTAAAAAGGATTTTTAGAGGATCAGGCCCCACGGAGTTTTGAGTAGATGGAAATGAAGAATTTTTTTTAGAATAGAAGGGTGATGAGAGGAGTCGTAGAGCATCGAGCTTTCAGATTAGGTGTAGAATTTCTTGAGGCGGTCTAGGTTTACCAGACACGCCATCTCTTCTCTTTCAAGGTCAGTGAGCATAGCAACGCCACCAGATAGGATCTTCTTCACGATGTAAGGGCCATTCCACTTTGGCTTGAACTTCCATAGGGGGTCACAAACAGGTTCTACGATCTCTTTAAGGGATAAATCCCCTTCTTAGACACCACCATCCTTTAATTTTCTATTAAATGATCATGCTATTCCATGATGGAAACTCGGTATGTTATATATAGCCTTTGGCCTCCTTTCGTCTAAGAGTGACAACTCGTCAAGATGAATCTGATGCTAGTCTTCCTCGTTAACCTTGCTCTTAAGCATGACACGTAGTGAATGTGTTTGTAGTTCAACTGGTAGGATTTCTTCCATGCTTTATACTAGATAGTAAGGGGTATCTCTAGTAGATGCTCGAAGTTAGGTAGCCTCAGGGGGTACAGGGGATCCAATCGACCCAATATCGACAACTTTCGGTCATCTGGCTAATGATCTTTGAGGTTCTTATCGGAGGCTTCAACTGCATCGTTGGTTTGTGGTCGGTACGGAGAAGATTTATGTATCTGAATTATATACTCGTCGACCAATTCGGTAACTTTGGACTTAAAATGTAACATGTTATCTGACACTAGCTCGTGCGGGATGCCATATCAATAGATAATATTTTTTCGAATGAACTTGGCCACCTTTTTGGCATTCAGCACTGCGTATGACCCGGCTTCGACCCATTTAGTGAAGTAGTCAATGGCAACTAGGATTAATTCATTCCCATTGGAGCCTTTAGGTGTAACTTTCCCTATGATATCGATGCCCCATGTGGATAACGGCTAAGGAGAGGTCATGTTGTATAATTCTCGTGGAGGCAAGTGCTGGTGAGTGGAAAAATGTTAGCATTTAAGGCATCTCTAAATATAGGTGGTGAAATATTGAACTATGGTAGTAAAATAGTAACCCTATCGGATAACATTCTTGGCAAGCATATGGCTATTTATGTGGCTCTGCACTCCCCACTATGGATCTTATGCATGATCTCTTTAATGTTAGCCCCTGCGATGCAGTGTAGATGGGTTCCATCGAAGTTTTTCTTCAACACTGCTTTATCGTAGACAATGTACTGGAAGCTAGCTTGCGGAGGTTTATTTGATCTTTCTTATTGGAATCCTGGGGTGACCTACCGTGCTTTAAGAAGTGACAAATGTCATAACGCCAACACTCGTCCATATCAGAACCATCTTCTGTAATGAGATCGATATGGTAGCAGTGGGTTAGTTTGCCTACTTTTGGACTAGGAATGGATCTATCATTATTCCCTCGGGCATGTCAACTATTGAGGCTAAAGTAGCAAGGGCATCGGCCAAGCTGGTCCTTACTCAGGGCAAGTAACGGAAGGTGATATTTCAAAATTATGAGAACAATTCTTCTAGGTGGGTTTGGAAGGGTAAGATCTTTTCATCCTTGACTTTACATATTCTAATGACCTAGCCGAGGATGAGGGATGAATCCCCACAGACATCTTGGCATTGGATTCCTTTCTTGAGAGAGACTTTAAGGCCTACGGTACACGCCTCGTATTCGGTCATGTTGTTGGTATAGGGAAAATCTAGCTTGATGGAAGTGGGAGTATGATAATCATAAGGAGAAATTAGGAATATCCTAATGCCATATCATTTCTTATTGGCAGCGCTGCTAAAGAACATTTCCATCGGAGTACTTTTTAGGAGGTACAAATGATATTTTCATCCGCGAATTTGTAGATCCAAACATAGGCTTCTTCCATAGGGTAGTCAGCAAGGTAGTCATAGATGGATCTCACTTTCATGAATTTCTGCGTGACATACACAATATCAAACTCGGCTAATAGCATTAGCCATTTGGATAGACATTTTATTTGTCATGATGATCACTATACTAATAGGGAAGAATGTAGAAGTATCATGAAACACTACACCAAAATGGTAATTTTATGACCCCTTTTTTGTGACTGCTAATGGGGGTGACAAACTTATCACTCCCGGGAGCAGTCACAAAATTATTTGTAACTCCCATTAGGGGTGATAAAATCAATGGGTAATAAAAAAATTAGTTAATTAGTTTGTCACCACTAATGAGAGTCACAAATGCTAGCATATAATTAATTTGTGACTCCTTTAAGCACTCACAAATTTATAACTGTCACAAGCAGTCACAAATTTATCAGTAGCCCTAAGTTATGACTCTTTTGAGGAGTCACAAATTTATAACTGCTATGAGGAGTCGCAAATTTTGGCCTAATACTAAACTTGTGACTGCTATCGGCAGTCATAAATTTATAACTGCTCGTAGCAGTCACAAAATTTGGCCTAAAACTTAATTTGTAACCGCTATTGAGAGTCATAAATTTGTAACCGCTCTCAACAGTCACAAATTGCTTTTGTCTACTTTAATTTCCCTCCTCTCCCTTCTCACAACTCCCGCCTCTCTCTCTTTTATTTTGCTGAACTCCCGCCCCTCCTGCAAAACTCCAAACATGTATTTTTCATTTTTCTCACAACTGAACTCCAACTGAGCCTCTGGAAGTTTCATGCTCACAACTCCCGCCCCTCTCTCAAACAGGTATTTTTTCAATCCCCAATTTAATGATTAACTTTAGATCACCAATTTTTTCTTGTTGATTATATCCTTTCATATATGCAAATCAACTGCTGTAGGTTTAATTTGGGTTTTAAGTTTTTAGGTCTGATGATTGAAATAATGGTTCACGAGATGTTTTTTGAGTTTAGTTGACTGGGTTTTATAAGATAAAATGCCTGGTTTGTGAAACTTTGTGTTAGTTGTAACTTGTTTTGGTGTTTCTTTTTTTTGTATAAGTAATCTGTTTTTCCCTACACATGTACCAAATTCACTTCTTTACCTGATAGATTTTCAATATATCAACTCAACAATGATGCAGTACTAATGTGCAGTACTAATGAAGTTTTGAATTGAAAATTTTAGTATTGTATTATAACAATTGGATCTTATAGAAATTATGTCTTGAATTTTACACATTAAAGTCAAAATTGGACCATCAAATACATGACACATATACAACTAACTACTTGAAGTTTTTAATTTTCCCCCAATATTTTAAGCATATGTTGTTAGCAAATTTGTGGATTTCTGATGTCAACGAATTATCAAATGTGAAGTGGATCTTTGAGAAGTGACAAATCTTGAATACTTACACATTAATGTCAATATATACCACACATATGACTAATTTCTTGAACTTTTGATTATTTTCCTTTATTTTTAAACTTCTGGTCTAAAACGATATGTGGATCTGTTGTGGGTAGCCTGGTAGTTTGATGAGACATATAGCTGCAGTTTAACATGATTAAATTGTATTATTACAACCATATTAATGGAGAGCGTATGAAATGACTGTTAATTTTGCATGTACATATAATACCTAGGTTGTCCCAAGCAAAATAACTGCTTACTTTTATGCTTTGTCCTATCACATGGGGAAAAACTTCAACTAATTATATGTAAACGACCTATAATCATAAACATCGTCTAATATTTGTGAATTGTACAGAAGCTTTTTTCATGAAATTGCACACCCAATTTTTCAAAGTCTGCTCAATAAGGGTTATGAAGTCGATTCACATTCACTAAATCTAACTTCTTCTTCCACAAGTTGAAACGACCTCAAATAGGAATGCCTCTCTAAAGAATATAAACTCAACTAATTTTTTTTGTACAACACAAAAGTATTTAACAGTGCTATATGACATTATTAAATTAGCATTTCTAACAGAGCACTTGATATTTTATCAGCACTCAAATACATCAAACAGGTTGTACTACAAGTATCAAAACTTAAGAGGCAATAGTTGGATATAATAAAGAAAGAGTAATTCTTAAACCACGTTGTAAATATTTCACCTTTGTCATTTGTATAGAATATTTTAAGAGAGAATAAAAAACACTCTCATTGTTTGGTGTTACTGAAACAGCTTCGTCCGTAGGTAGTTTTCTCAAAACACAATAAAGATCATGCCTTGAAGTTTTTGTACTATCATTATTTGGTTGATCCTTACTTGAATTAGGTAAGATTCCATCCTCACTCTTATTACCCCATATGACCAAGTATAGGCCAACAACTATGATGATAGCACTGAGAACCCTAAAACATTAAACATCAAAATTAATTAGCCAGTTTGATAAAATTGGTGAACATATTCATAGATGATAGATTATATTTTGTATTATTTTTTAATAATGTGTTGTGTTTGTTACCTTCCTAGGTCCACTTGCTCTACTAAGATCAAGGAGATCAAAATTGAACAATAACCATGCTTAGAGGATTAAAAGTTATGACAAATGCACGACTCTTTTGTTGCGTTATTGCTCCTGAAACATAATAACCAACGACTGAGCATATTATTCCATGCATTCAAATATATTGTCATTATGTTTGAAACCTTAAGTAAGCAGCAATCAATCTGGATTTATTGATTTGTGAGATTCTAGCAATGGGATATGTCCTCCACTGGAAGAAAGTGTTGTTTGCATGAAAAAACACCCATAGTTGGCCTTTGTGAGTATCAACATCATCGCAACTCATAATGTATAATTTTTAATAAATTTCATACGACTAATGATACTCGAAATCTAATTTCATCGTTGTGATCAATGATGCAAAAGTTGTGGAGCGAGTGTCTAACTCTAATATCCTCTCCACATGTGGTGTATCATACTCCCCATATTTGTATATTATACTGTTAAAATAAAGGTCGAATCTGCCCATTCTATTGCACTTTCTGCACCATAATAATGTAGTGGTTTATGATCTTGACTCTTCAATTATATATTTGGTGTTGGTAACTATGTTTGGATACTACTTATTTCAGGTAATGAGGCCCCTCTTAATAATGTACATAGTCTTTTTGACAAGGTAGTTTAGCCGTTCCAACATACATTTTCACTGTCTTAAAGAGAATTGTTTCGACGTAAGCATTTCGGTATAAACTATTGAAACAGTTGCATGCGATTTTTAGTTGTTGTATAATTTGTGTCTTTGCAGTCCATATGTTTGATTAATGTATTTTTCTATCTCAGGGCTTCTACTTTTACTTTATAAAAACTACCATCATGGATATAATTTTATAAAAACTTCCATCATGGATTGAACCGTTAGTAATACCCTTTTGGGTGTATTGACAAATTGTAGAAATATTATGTTTATGTGTTTGTATAGAGCTATATAGAGAAAGGAATGCAGAAAATTGCGATGTAAGAGAAAAATGACATCAACTTTGTTAGATGTCTGGTTTACATAGTTGCTAAGATTACTGATGTATGTACCTTTTTTTTTGGGGGGGGGGGGGGGGGTATCGCTATATACTTGATAGTATGCTCCGCCCATTTTAAAATTAAATCCTTGCTTTGCCACTGGGCTTGGGGATACAAAATTCTCGAAATCATGTTTGCTCCTTGGCCATAGAAAAAGAATGTTCATTCTGTTTTTCTTCTTTATCCAGCTGTCGTATTCGCTCTTAATATTCTTTTGTGGAATGTTTATCACTGTTGATGGGTTTAACAAAACGATAATTCCAAGCTCTCTATGGGATTTTATTGAGCCTTATGTGCAGATTGATCAAGTCAGTGGGATAGCAGTTCTTTCCCTCGTCATACTTTTTCTCTCAAATGTGGCTTCAAATGTACTAACAGGTATTGTATTCGACTTATACTATTGTTCTGTTTTAGTATCACTCTGAGTATCTGCCTGATGATGATATTCTACTTTTAGGATAATAAGTCTGCTCAGTTTTACTATTAGTTTTAAAAAGATGTTTTAACGCTGCTTTATGTGGTGCCAAAAACTTTCCTCTCTTTGATAAGATATGTTCATATCATCTCTCGCTTTAAACTTTTCACTTTTGTTAGTATCATTAGGCTGATTTTCAAAATCATTTTCGTTAATCAATACACAATCTTCAAGATCTTTCATAGGTTGAAAAATATTTTTAAAAGTTTTCTTATTCCACATTTCCAGTTTTTTTTCCAGCTATTTTAACTTTAAGGAAAATTTCACCATAGGAGGGGCTTGGATGTTATAGTTCCATCCTTATGCAGTTGACTACCGAGATCAACGAGTTAACTACCGCAAGACATAAACTTACAGCTCAGGTCTAAGCTATGACTCAAGATTTGGCCGGAGCTACTACAGATTTGCAGCAGGCTCCAACTGTGAAAGCAGAAATTAAAAATCTGAAATAGGAGTTGCAACGAGCGAGGGCTGCTATCGAGTATGAGAAGAAGGGTTATGCGGAGAAATATGAGCATGGTCAAGTGATGGAGAAAAGGTTAATCTCGATGGCTCGAGAATTGGAGAAACTTCGTGCTGAGATGGATAATGCAGAAAAGAGGGCTCGTGTTGCTACTGCAGTTGGGAATCCAGGTGCGGGTTATAGTGGTAATTATGGTAATCCTGAAGTTGGATATTCAGGAAATCCTTATCCTTCTAGTTACGGCGCTAATGCCATGAATCCGGCACAAGCTGGTGCAGATGGTTTTCCTCAGTATGGACCTGGACCTGGTTCTTGGGGTGCTTATGACATGCAACGAGCTCAAGGACACAGATAGACTAGTTCATGTTAGGCTGAGAATTACTTATCTTTCTTATCTGCATATTGCTACTTTGAATTGGAACTTAGATTCGGGTTTGAATGTTGTCTCATGATAGACTATTTCAAAATATGCTCGTTTATTTTTAAAAAAATGGATAATAGAAGGGGACTGTGATCAGAGTATGCCCTATGTAGGTGTGATATACTTGTAGGCACAATGTTTGTTCCGAATCAAGAATAACTTTGATTTGCAACTCATTTTTCCATAGGAACCAAATTTTATAAGATTACTTAAACAGTTTGGAAATTGCCATTTTGATTGAAAATTATAGATTTTAGTTGAATCAACTTTTGGTTCTAATAAAGCAATTGCAGGGAGGTTATATTATTTAATCAATCTTTTAATTCTTCTATTGGTGGCCTTATTGGCCACACCCCTAGCATTCCAGCATATGAAGTTAATCATTTATGATTACATATAGGCTGTAGAGTTTTTGATTTACCAAGAGATCTAGTAAATCTTCTAAATAGGGGATCATAAGGAATTTTTAGAATGCTTACTTGTCTTGTGTTCTGTTTTTGCACCAGTTATAGCAGTAATAGATTCTGAGCTTATTTTTTGGATTTTTGCTTACTTGTCTTGGTATTTTCTCCATTTGTTATTAATCCATGAAGCAAAATTTTATAATTCCTCAATCATTGGGACTGAGAAACTTCTTTCCTCTTGATCTGAATAACAATCTTTGGCAGCTACTAAAAGTCTATCATACTTGGGAAGAGATGAACCTATAGGAGAGAGGTTAAATTAATCTACAATCAAAGTCTCCTCTGAGGTATATTCTCCATTCTGAATTAGATCCATAGATTCATTTAGAGAGACTTGGACTGTTTGATGTAGTGTTAGCTTGAGATCTTGTTCTCTGTCTTCTTTACCATATTCAAATGAATCTTCTTATATGATAACAACTTGTTGAATTATGTTGTCATCCTAGGATTTTTGGCTGAAGATTGGCAGTAGTATCCCTTGTATCAATATTTTTTGTGGTTTTCTTTTGGACTAAATTGGAGTTTGGGTGTTTAATCATGCATTTGGATTCTTGGTTCCCTTTATTTTTGCAATATTGACAATATGATGGAATATTTTCATAAGAGATTTGTTTCTAAAATCCTTTAGAACCACAACCTATCCAAATCCTATGAGTTATTTCATGTAAGAGGTTAATTTCTACACAAATTCTTGCTATACTTGGACGAGATATAAAAGCAGTAGAAGTGTCTATTTTCAATGGATTACCAATTAATTTTGCGACGGAGTATACAGAAGAATTTCAGGCAGTTTAATGTTTACCTTTTTGTTTCTATCTTGATTTGATGCAGGGAGGTTAATAATATAGGTGAACCATTGGAAATGAATCCTACAGAGTGCTATAGGTTTCAAGTAAGCCTTATGTTTGTATTTCACTTTGTATTGGTGATTAGAAGTAGAGTTGCAGGAGTGATATTAGAGAAGTTACTAACTTATTTATTTACTTAATTTATCATTCTTCAGGACTGGAGTTCCCGCAAGACTTCTCTGCTCATCCCAATCGATAATTGGATTCAATGTCGTGAAGTTATAGATGGTATTGGAGAAGGTGTTGATGGAACAATTTCTGGAAAGTGGCGCAGGTAAACCAGATACTGTGTTATTAACCATTTTGTAAATACTATATTTCATCTTCTATAGGTGTTTCAGGCGGAAACTATTGTGTTTTTTGGATCATTTTCTAAGATAAAATTCTTAAAACTGAAGAGAAACGCAAGAGACATTTTAATATGGAAGAATTGTTGTAAAATCATGTCTTATGGTTGTGTCTGAATTTTGTATAAATTCTAATTGTAAAGTAGGTTACACAATTGATACACAACATTCCATGCTCCAATAATGCCTTTTCAAACTCTTGTATACTGCAACTTCCAAATGTGGACTAGGGAGACAAAGACGCGTGTAAAAATGTAAACTTAAAAGTTTCATCCCTATTATTCTTTTATAGATTACATCCAACCCACGCTGCCACGCACCTCTGAAATCCCCTCAATCCTCTTATGGGAATCTCTTCATCTTCAAATTTTCTTCTATATTTATGTCACTGAAATTCTCCAAAAGATGCATAATAGGTTTGTACAAGAATCTCTGGGAATGTTTGTTTCAAAATCTTGATCCAAAATTAACATGATAATGCACAAAGTAAGAATTTTGATAAGTTAAGCCTGTATTACTATTTCTTTAATATGTCTGCAATTAAAAACCATGTTTCGTCGCATCTCATGAAAATGTTCACTTGTCTTGGATCTTCATACATGGATTGAAACCGTGTTTATTTTTAATTACAACGTTGTCTTAAAAGATGTTGATTGCAACATTTCTGAATCCAGTTACATTTTATTATTTGCAGGCATACACATGGCATACCCGGCATACGTAGTATTCAAAGGCTTAAATCCAGGTGTTTACACTTCGTGGCAAGCAACATAAGCACAAGTTAATGGATACCGAGGCGTCGTATTAAAAAAAATTGAGTCCATTGAACTTGCTCAACAGGCATACTCCGAGTACACGAGGGAGGATGTCACCACATCAATACCACCCACGACTGATATACCTAGACTTCACGAATTGTATCCACTGCGTGGTGACTCCTGGTCTAGATTTAGAATGATTTGTTACATGTTCATGACATTCCATGTCATCGAAGTGTTGTGTCGTTATTTTTTTTAGTTTATTTTTTATTCTATGTTCATTTTGTACTTGGCGCCCACTTAGGGGTTGTTTGATGTTAAATTAAGTTTAAACAAGTTTCATATGTACTGGATATTTGGAATATGAGAAATATAAATGAAATGTTATAAAAAATTTTAGACTTGTTATCATGATATTTATTTTACTTTCATTATTTCATCATTTTGTGAAAATATAAAGATATTTGTAATATCTTTTACCACATTTAACAAATTCAATTTTGTAACTGCTAATAGCAGTCACAAATTTGTCACTACTATCAATTTTGTAACTGCTAACAGTAGTCACAAATATATGATTCGTAACTGCTGTCAGCAGTCACAAATATAACATTCGTAACTGCTGTCAGCAGTCACGAATGTTATATTTGTGACTGCTGAGAGCAGTTACGAATAGCAGTTACAAATTGGGGTCACCAGTCATAACCCCATAGGGGTTATAAAAATTTGTGACTGCTGTTAGGAGTTATAAATTTTCTTTTGTCACCCCCTAAATTATGACGGTAAATAGCAGTTATAAAGGTCATTTGTGAGTGCTAACAGCACTCACAAATCTCCCATTTTGGTGTAGTGAAAAGTAAATCTAGCATGGAGCATAAAGATTACACTAAGCATGGATATGTGAGAGTGAGTGATGTGTGAATATCTATAAGTGAGTGTGTGGTAGTGAACCTAAGCATGGATCAACAAGTGGTGTGTGACAAGTGTGAGTGAGCATGGACATATACAACTGTGATAAGTGGAGGTGTGTGCTAGTGACACCGAAGCATGGATATTTTAAGTGGTGTGTGAAACATGTGGATATAGGTGATCATATGGGTAAATAGTGTGAAATGTACATAGAGAGTATCTAGAACTGTGTGAGGAGTGATATAAGCATGAGGTAGCTATATGAAAGAAAAAATAGAGGGGAAAAAGGAGCATACAGGTAGGTGAATATGCACACAAGTAGAAAATGATAACACACATGTAAGAGAAATCTAGTCCTCTTAAGTCAATCCCCAGCGGAGTCGCTACTATGGCCATACCTCCGGTATTGGGGGGTGCTCTAAGCGCTCACGCGAGCGCGACTGGATCCGGGGGGAGGTCTCGTGACCATTTCCAAGAGCACTTTGGCTATCGCCAATGTGGGGTGATGTAAAGAAATTGAGTCACCAGCGTATTTTGCACAAACAGGGAAAAGAACATGCCGCTGCCTCGAGAGAGCGACGTCAAAGACAAATTGATGCTTACGAATCCAATAGTTCAGAGGTTCGGGGACTAATTTACGGATTGGGAAAGTGCTAGGAACCCATCTCTCCATTTTGATATTTTATGGCTTAGTTACTATTTTGTTAATTTATCATTGAAAGGTGGATGCGTGTATATATAAATGGAGTTGGAAATCGCTCGACTCACATCATGGGAAAGATAGAGTGAGGTCATCAAAAGGAGTGTTCCCAAAATAATAATTGGAAAATAGGATCTATGCGCTTATCGAGATATCGATCGTTATAATGTAACAACAATATTTGTTATATAAGACGTGCAATTATAAATCACAAGAATGATATATAAAAATGTAGGAAAAAGATGAAAATAGGAAAATTGGACTCAAGTCTCGGGTTTTAGCCCGAAACGCCTATGTAGCCTATGAAGGCCTCAAAGTCCACGAAGTTCGCATGTGGAACAAGGGTGGGGTTTATCCCATAGACTCAAATGAGAGTTTATTATATGTGTTTGTGTGTGTGTGTGTGCGTGTTGAAAAAGATATTTTAGTTTGGAGAAGATGTGATGAATAATCACATTGGAATTTATAAGCATAACCCTCTTTTTCTTTGTTTTGTTTTTTTTTATAGAAAATAAAGTATGTGAAATATAATTTATAAAGGATGAGATGTTAATGTGTATGATCTAAAGTAAAAGCTAAATTGAGAATTTATATAACTAATATAAAGATAAAGAAATTTAGAGAGAGAATGATGTTTGGACCTCCTTTAGAGACTTTAGACTTGATCTTGATCCTTGATGAGCTCCCTTGAAAATTGAGATGAATGTTGGATGAGAGATCAGGAGATTTTTGCTAAATTGAGTATAAAAATAATGGGAATGAAAAGTGGAAAGTAATTTCACACAATGAAACTTCACTGATTGCATAAGAATATTGTTGAGATCACTGATATTGATGGATTTGAGGCCTCTTAGAAGTGAGTTCAAGCCCTCCTTATGCCGAGTAAGGGTACTGTCGATCAACATACCTCTAGCGCTATCAATTGGCAGGTGACCCTAGACACACAGCTGATTGGAAGGGAAATGGACCTGCCAAATAGCAGTCTCGTGCTGATTTTTTTGGAAAAATGGTCGTCGAATAAAATCTGTAAATCCAAATCGTGCATGGTGAATATCATTATAAAGGTAATTCAGAGACCTTCAAGAGTCTTTTGGGTTGATCCCGGTTCTGAGAGTTGACTTTAGTCAAAGGACGCTCGAAAGCGCCCATTGGTCGATTTGACGGGAGATTATCGCACTGTAACGGATTGTTCTGTGACACCCCATTTAATTAAATACCGTTTAGCTACTCATTTATTTAAATTAATTTCGAATATCAAGTTGGTTCAGTCTTAGCATCATTGTTGAAATCATTTTATTAATTACTAGCCACCTAATATTTAAAAAGTGAGATGCCAAATTTGATTACTTAAATGAACTTACAACCAAGTAATGAATAACCAACCATTCAACATTCACATAAACAATATCATCAGAATAAATAATAGAAAGAAATAACATAGTCTAGAGTAACACTCCAAATATAGTCTCAATGCCAAATAATCCCAATACAAAAGTCTAAATATCTAAATAAATCCAACAACTGAAATGAAAATGAAAGTCTGAAACTGCTATCGCTAAATGAAAAGGGGTGACATGCCCTAACTAATGCAGATAACTCTGTAAGAATCAAAGATAAATGGTGGAGGCGTCTAATACCAAGTTCCTGTAACTTCCATAGCAGCTACAACACAACAATAAAATGGAACTCCTATGCTTGGCGTCCCTGTGGCTGGGCACCCAATAGTTTTTTACAAAACAAAAATATATTTGGAAGCAAAAGGGTCAGAGCCCGATGTGTAAATAGTTTAAAAATAGTAAAAGTTTAAATGCAATTTAAACAACACATATAATAAACATGTTAGTCACGTGCTCTCACAAATGACTTCTTACCCCTCAAATAATGTGCACACTTAACGCATTTTTTAAACCCATTCTAGTTATGCCACTACCTAACTAGTCTATAACAAATATATTTATACGGACCACTTTAGTATGCCCACCCGTATTACCCAATTAAGACATAGTTACATTTCAAATACTGATTAATTGAATCAATTATCTCATGTAAAATTTGAGTCCCCACATCTTTAAGTAATTTAAATATCTTACCCATTCTCATCTACTAAGCAACAGTGAATAATCATAAGGGTATACATATATATATCACTAACATAATATATATATAAATTAGGCACCCCAAAAGGTTAGAACCTATGGTGCACACAATCTCTGCTATCAAATCTCGGTACATCATGTACATAAGGATTTCAAGTTCCGAATCACTCAGGAACTGTATCAATACAAATCACACCTATTGGAGGCTATCATAGTTCACATACCTATGGATCACGCACATACCTATCCTCACATAGTCAACTGACTTATCAACTCACAAATAAGTCTTCACAATCCTATGTTCTTGAGGTACTAAATCTAAATCCCCCCAAAGGCACACATGACAAGATTGTCCTCTTACTACAACCTCCCGTGATAGCAAGTGTGGTAGGTATGTCATACAAATAATAATTCATATACTAGCTATTCACACAACCTAAGTAATCATCATTTCAATATAGGTATACTTGTATCCTATATTACATGTCTCATACGTATTATAGTTTCATCCCGATTATTCTACGTAATATGTTTGGCATGAAAACTCTCATTGAATAAATCTAAGTACTTAAACTTATCCCAAAAGGTTACAAGTCTCCCACTTTTCTCTAAGGTTATCTCAGTAATTTAAAGTTCCCCTACTATTGTCTCTAACCTTAAGTTATTTTTCATCAGAATTAAATTCAAGTTCCTACAATTTTTAACCGTAACTCACTCATCGAACACTTATAAGTTTATCATTTAATCCCAACCCAAACTAATATTTTTTGGGCCTCAAATACAACCCTACCGACCTTCCCTAAGTCCATATATGTTCAAATTGTACACACCAATAAATCTTAAAATTTGGGATTGGTTAAACCTTAAAAGGAACATTATCACACATACAACAGGAGTCGATCGATTGACTATGAATGTCGATCGATCGATCGACCAGTTACAGACCAGAATTCTAGCGCTTTAGCCATCGCTTTGTCTCCAAAATTCATTACATGATCTCATTCTCCAAAGTAACATACTTGATATTATAACAACCAAAACTCATGATTTCTAACGTTCCAGAATCATCAAATCATAAAAAAAATTGCATATAAATTTAATTGTTCATCAAGTTCTCATGTTTGAACCCTAAGATAACTTTTCTCAATTCAAAATAGCGAAATACTCAGATTTGATCCCTGATTTATATCATTTAGGATATGATTCAATTACCTAATCTTTCCTAAATTTATCTACATGCAACCCTACCCAAAGATCAAGATTTAATTCATCAATTATATAAAATCTTCAATATTTATGGTATATCTTCAATTCTAAACTACCATGTCTAAAATATGTATTGAATCTTTGTAAGAATAAATCACTTGCCTTAAATATAAGTTGTGATCCTTTGGAGAAGATGATCTGGTGGTGATGTTCTCTTTTCGGTCACAAATCCACCGATGGTGGTGGTGGTGTAAGGTGGTTGTTTGGCCCTAACAACCTTTGGAAACCCTTCCTTTATCTCTACTTCTCTCTCTCTAGTTTGTAGCAGCCAATAATCCTAATGATCCTAAGGTTTGGTTGATATATTTAACCTAAATTTCATATGTCACTATTTATCAAATTCTAAAATGACTAAAATACCCTACCGGTTTGGCCTAAAAATGTCCCAGGACCCAAACTAAACCCCCTGGTAATCTTTTTTTACTATCTCAACCCTTTCGAACACATTGGCACACTCAAAATGACCATAAGGATGACATAAAAATATGCTTCTTTATAATCCATTAAGTTGGTCCCGATACGACTAACATGCACGTCCTAACATAATTTCCAAAACTATCGTATGTTCCACACATGACAATTTTAATAAGTTCATAATCATATATTACTATACTTGCTCAGTAATATTCAACATAATTACCATAATAAAATACTAATTCTTGTCTTGCTAGTATTTAAATCTAGATTAATTACCTATTACTTTCCTAATTAACTTAATTAATTCTATAATTAAAAACAGTAAAAATATGGGGTATTAATAGAATTTCGTTCCGAAATTCCGAAATAAAGGTATACCTGGTAAAAATAACTCTAGATATTTGTCGTGCATCTCATCCTCGTGCTCCCAGGTAGACTCCTCGACATTATGATGCTATCACTGAACACGTACTAGCGGTACTACCTTCGATCTTAATATTTTCTCGATGCGGTCTAGGATAGCAATTGGCCCCTCCTCATATGAACTATAGGGTTACAGATCAATCCCCTTCAAAGCAATGTAAGTATAAGCCAACTCATCCCGAAGGTATCTCCACAATGAAGATATGTGGAATACGTCATAAATCCTATGCAAGTGCTCCGATAACCCAAGTCTATAAGCAACTCTCCCAATTCGCTCGATGATAGGTAATGGGACCACATATATCGTTGCCAACTTCCCTTACTTACCAAAACGCATTATCCCATTCATATGAGATACTCTCGGCAACACCTGGTCTCCCACTTTGAACTCTCGAAAGAACCTCTTGGCATCAACATAGCTCTTCTATCGATCTTGAGAAATCCAAATACGAATTCGAATCATCTCTATCCTAGCCGAAGTATCATGGATCACCTCTGGCCCAAGTACCTTATTGTGCCCCACCTCTAACCAATACGCTGGAGAACGACAAGGTTTATCATAGAACGCCTCGAATGGATCCATGTCAATCGTAAACTGGTAGGAGTTATTATAGGCAAACTCCACTAGTGGGAGATACTTCTCCCATCCCTTGCCAAAATCTGGGATACACATCCTCTAACATCAAATTTATCCGCTCAATTTTTCCATCAGTCTGCGGGTGATAGGTCGAACTCAGTCGTAACTCTGTAACCATAGCCTCCTGGAAACTCTGCCAAAACTGAGACACAAAAATCTTGTCCCTGTCGTACACGATATTAAGGGGAACTCCATGAAGTCTCACTATATCGGCTATAAAAATTTGAGCATACTATCATGTAGTGTAGTCCATTCGAACTGGCAGAAAGTGAGCTACCTTGATCAACCGATCCACAATCACCTATATCGAATCATGACCTCGCTCAGATGTAGGCACCCCCATAAAGAAACCCATATTAATGCTCTCCCATTTTCACATAGAAACCTCTAACAGCTGTAGAAGTCCTTTCGGTCACTGATGGTCCACCTTCGCCAGCTGACAAGTGGCACATTTCGAAACAAACTCGGCAATATTCTTCTATAATCCACTCCACTAGTATTGTCGCCTCATATACTGGTAGACCTTATCCCCACCAGGATGTACTATAAAACATGAACCGTGCAACTCTGTCATCACCTTGTGTCGCAAGTACTCCCTCTCGAGAACAAATAATCTTCCATTGAAGCGCAACCCTCCATCTGAACCAAGAGTGTCCATTGCCTGAGCCTGTACCACCCTCGTAATAATCTGAGGCCTAACTATCATAACAGACATAAATGATCGGTCCACTGCATCTTGGTGTCCCAACTCCTTCCATTTCTCTTTCCACACTTTAGCCACCTCACTTACTGGCCTACGGCTCAACGCGTCTGCTACCATGTTAGCCTTCCTCTGGTGATATTGGATATCGAACTGATAATCCTTCACAAATTCAATCCACTTGTGTTGATGCATATTCAACTCCTTCTGGGTGAAGAGGTACTTTAGTGACTTGTGATATGTGAATAAGAAAAATTTCTCCCCCAAGAGATAATGTATCCATATATGAAGTGCAAACACGACTGTCGCTAACTCCAAGTTGTGGGTGGGGTAATTCCTCTCATGAGTCTTAAGCTTTCGGGAAGCATAAGCTATAGCTTGATCCTTCTACTGAAGCACACCCTAAAGTCCCTGTAAGGATGCATCAGTGTAGACTAAATACTCCACACCCAGCCTAGGCAGTGTTAGGATGGGTGCTAAATTTAACTTTTCCTTCAGCTCATCAAACGCTAACTGACAGGCGTCATCCCAGATGAACGACACCCCTTTACGAGTCAGGTGTGTCAACGGACACTCTATCTTCGAGAATCCCTGAATAAGCCTCTTATAGTATCCTACTTGACCCAAGAAACTGCGTATGTTTGTCGGTGTCGTGGGTTGCCCCCACTCCCTCACCACTGACACTTTGCTCAGATCTACGGATATACCCTCGTCGGTGTCGTGGGTTGCCCCCACTCCCACACAAGATAAGATTGCTCTCTTCCTATAACCTCCCGTGATAAAAAGTATGGTGGGCATGTCATACACATAATAATTCATATACTAGGTAATCACACAACCTAAGTAATCATCATTTCACTATAGGTATACTCCTATCATATCTCATACGTGGTATAGTATCATCCCGATTATTCTACGTAATATGTTTAGCGTGATAACTCTCATTGTATAAATTCGAGTACTGAAACCCATCCCAAAAGGTTACTAAGTCTCCCACTTGTCTCTGAGGTTATTTAAGTAATTTAAAGTCCCCCTACTGCTCTCTCTAACCTTAAGTTATTGCTTATCTGAATTAAATTCAAGTTCCCATCATTTACAACCGTAACTCCTTCGTTAGACACTCATAAGTTTATCATCTAATCCAAAATAAAACTAATATTTTTTGGGAATCAAATACACCCCTACTGACATTCCCTAAGTCCCAATATGTTTAAATAGTACATAGAAATAATTCTAAAAATCTGGGATTGGTTAAACCTTAAAAGGAAAATTTATCACACATACAAGGGGAGTCGATCAATCGACTATAAATGTCGATCGTTCGAACCAATCGATCGATCCATCGACCAGTTATAGCCCTGAATTCTAGCATTTTTGGCCATCTTTTAGTCTCCAAAGTTCATTTCATGATACCATTCTCCAAAGTAAACATACTTTATGCATAACAACCTAAACTCGTGATTTCTAATGTTCCAGAATCATTAAATCATCACGAAAATTGCATACAAATTTAATTATTCATCAAGTTCTAATGTTTAAACCCTAGGATAACTTTTTAAAATTCAAAATAGGCAAATACTCAAATTTGATCTCTGATTTATATCATTTAGGATCTGATTCAATTCTCTAATCTCCCAAAGATTAACATTTAATTCATTTATTATATAAAATCTTTAATATTTATGGTATATCTTCAATTCTAAACTACCACGGTTAAAATATTTGTTGAATCTTTGCAAGAATAAACCACTTGCCTTAAATGGAAGTTGTGATCCTTTGGATAAGATGATATGGTGGTGATGTTCTCTTTTCGTTCATAAATCTGCCGGTGGTGGTGGTGGTGCAAGGTGGTTGTTTGGCCCTAGAAACCTTTGGAAACCCTTTTATTATCTCTACTTCTCCCTCTCGAGTTTGTAGAAGGCAATAACCCTAATGATCCTAAGAGTTGGCAAATATATTTAACATAAATTTTGTAGGTCACTATTCATCAAATACTAAAATTACTAAAATACCCTCCCTGGTTGCTGGTTTGGCCTAAAAATATCCCGTGACCCAAACTAAACCCCTAGATAGTCTTTTCGGACTATATCGACCCTTATGAACACATTGATGCACTAAAAATGACCATAAGAATGATATAAAAATAAACTTCTTTATAATCCATCAAGTTGGTCCCAACACGAGTGACATGCACGTCCCAACTTAAGTTTCAAAACTCTTGTATTTTCCACATGTAACAATTTTAATAAATTCATAATCATATATTTCTATACTCGCTCGGTAATATTCAACATAATTATCGTAATCAAATACTAACTCTCGTCTTGCTAGTATTTAAATCCAGATTAATTACCAGTTAATTTCCCAATTAATCCATTTAATTCTATAATTAAAATCAGTAAAAATACAGGGTATTACACGTTCTTCCAAACCATCGGTTAGAATCGCACACGGGGAAGACTGTTGGAAAGGTTATGTGAGTTACTTCAATGTTCTAAAGAGCTTCATTCGGTTCGAAAAGTTTACTTTGGTCAAATAGGGCCCAAAAAAGCCCGGTGACCTTTCGGAGTAAAATGGGTCGTTCATCTGTACCATAAGGCTGATTTACGGATGGGGTAGGCTGTTGGATAGGATATTCAGTTACCTTAGAAGATTCATTTAGTCTCATTCGAGCTGAAGAATTGACCGTGGTCAAATGGAGCTCGAGAGCGCCTGGTGTGACACCCCGCCTAATTAAACCCCAGGTGATACGTCCTAAATTAAATTAGAACAAGTTTCTCAATTGGTTCATTCTTAGCATCACTGTCGATTTTTTAATTACTAACCACCTAACTAAAAAATTAGACTGGTGTCAAGTTTTATCTTTCATTAATTCAATGAAATACTCTTGCGGAAACAATATAATTTAAACAATCACAATTAACTGAATTCAACCATTCACAGATAAATAATAAACTGACCGAATAAACAATCGGCTAAAATCCAACAAAAGTAAAGACAAATAATAAAAATAAAAAATTATCTGAAATGAATATTAAATAAAACTGTGAGCCACATGCTGGAGTATTTGATGGTAAACCCCTACTCTAAGAATAAAAGGAATAGAGGCGCCTATCCAAATCCTGCAACATCCACATATGCTGCAGTAACGAATCCCTGGAATGAGTCAAGTCGGGCGTCCTGATGGCTGGACACCTAAAAGGTTTTTAAAAATATTTAAAGCAAGGGTTAGAACCCAAAACATTTTGAAAAAATTTAGCAATTGATTAACTTGCAGTAATAAATATGCACGAATGCTCTTCATATTTTAGTTAGTGCCGCACTCCCTTGAGTACATCCTCACCCCTCCTCTAATGTGCACAACTAACGCCTTAATTAAATCCCCTAGCCATTTATCCCATAACTAGATAACTGATATAACCCATTGCAACCACCCTACTCTAATCGAGTATACAATAATTATAATTTCTAAGTTATTATTAGCATTAACTTAATTAATCATTCCCCTCCTTAAGTTCATATAACTTTCACACTTGTTATACACATAATACAATTCATGCCCTCTATTAAATTACTCATATATAATTATTTATCTCATTATATACGTATAATCGTATTACACCATTCACACATATTTTGAAATAATAAATAATAATAACCATCCTCCCGAGTAATAACTCACTAGATGTATATTCTCTAAAGTGCTACCCCACTAGGTGTATTCACCTAACCTAGTTACCCCAAGTCAAAATCACTCACTAACTTGGTTAAAATCATACATAATGGAGGCGGTCATATTCCTTCCCTGAAAGTGAGATGCCCCTCACCCATATAACGAACGCTATGACCTGGGGATATAATATCCCTACTCCAAGCTAGGGGATTCACCCACTACGTGCAACCTCCCCTGATAGGAATAGAGTATGTATATTAATAATATCTAATCACTGATATTTATACACACACCATATATATATATATACTATCTCACACCCTACATATATATATAGAAAATAAAAAAAATCATCTTTACTGTGTACTTAGTCCGTAACACAAGCCTATACAAAATATCATGAGGTTAAGATCCAACCCTAATTATTAATTAATTCGCACATTGATTAATTAAATTGCTTTTGGTGTCGCCCAACCAATATACTCGGACTCGCTCTCATGGCCCAAGAATAAAATAATACCCGAGTCTAAATCCCCGACTCTGAATTAATTAGCTTTCATTCTTAATTAATTTAATACCTTGGCATCGCTCAACCAATATACCCGAACTCGCCCACTCGATCCGTATTTAATTATTTTGGAATATTTTTCACCAAAATTAACCATAATGTGTCACACATAAATCCCTCCCAATCCCAATTATTTTCCCTTATAATTGTTAGGAATTTATGTTCCATATTCACTTCTCACTAATTAATGTATGGAAATTGAAAATTTTGATTAATTTCTCTTATATAAAGAAAACTGGCCGACCTGTCAAAAATACTAGACCATCGATCGATCGACCCTTTCCATCGATCGATCGATCGAACAGGCCTTCAGCTTCTCCAACACTATTTCAGCGATTAACGAATTTCTCCAAATTTTAACCTCTTCTATGGTTCAACCCAAATGCAGACAACATTCTTAATACATGGGAACATGATTAGGACCTCCCCTAAAGCCTCAAATATGACTTAATTCCCATAAATATCTACTTATTCAAAAATTGGGAAATTTTCGGGCTTTCTTTGTTCAATCCTAATTTCATCCAATTATCCCAATTTTGTTCTTCAATTTCTACTGGATTTTTCACATCTAAGTTAAATATCTACTCAGAATAATATAAGGCAATAAATTCCTACACCAATTCTCATTTTGGTGTTCTAATTACAAAAACCCCATTTTTGTACCCGCTTATACCCAAAACGAATTTTAGATTTCCACGTCACACAAATATGAATTGAAAACATAAATAAATGCTACATCAAGTTAACCACTTGACTTAAGGATTCGTCGGGTCTATTTCGTTGATGTAGAGGCAATTTTGACGACGAATACACCTAATATCGTTCCTAGTTTTGTCACAAAAAGGACCCCCAATTGCTCTCACTGCTTCCTATGGCTTTCTCTCCAAACCCTAGGTTGTCCCTTGTGTTTTTATTTCATTTCCCTTTTTTCCCAATTAGGTAATAAGGATGAATCCCATTTTTAGCCTAATGGGCCAATCCCAAATGACACAAATACCCCCGTGTGGGCCCGACTATTCACTTTGTAAACTAAATTCCCATAAATATTAACCATTTACTCTTGCAATTAATATTTATATACATATTTCCATAATTAATTCCATTAAATAACAACATGCAAGTAATTTAAATTTTTACCCGAATTAATTAATTTTTAATTGCATAAAAATACGGGGTGTTACATACTCTCCCCCTTACAAGGGAATTTCGTCCCCGAAATTAGGTCGTACCTACAATGAATAACTCTGGATACCGCTCCCGCATATCCTCCTCTCTCTCCTAGGTAGACTCCTCAATGTTGTGATGACCCCACTGTACTCTCACTAATGGAATAACCTTGGATCACAGCTTGCGCTCACTACGGTCCAGAATAGCTACCAGTCTCTCCTCATACGAGATGTCTGGCTGTAAGTCAATTTTCTAGAGTGGGACATACCAAAAACCGCTCTCACTCCTTTAATATTTCTTCACTGATGCCATATGGAACACGTCGTGTATCCACTGAAGATGATCTGGCAAACCCAGTCTATAAGCTACTGGTCCCACCCTCTCAATAATAGGGAAAGGTCCTACGTACTTTAGCTCTAACTTACCTTTCTTGTTGAACCTCATCACCCCTTTCATAAGGGACACTCGAACCAATACCTGAATCTAACCTCCAACTCCATATGTCTTCGTGAAGCATCAGTATAACTCTTTTGTCTATCCTGAGCTATTTGAATCCATCCCTGAATTAGCTCTATCTTGGCAGTCATCTCCTGGACAATCTCCAGGCCCAATAACTTGTTTTCCACCACTTCTAACCAACAAGAGGGAGAACGACAAGGTCTCCCCTACAGTGCCTCAAACGGTGCAATTCCAATCATAAACTGGTAAGAGTTGTTATACACGAACTCTACCAAAGGAAGATATCTCTCCCAACCTCCCCTAAAGTCTAAATTGCACACCCTTAGCATGTCTTCCAACATCTGATTTACTCTCTCAGTCTTCTCATCTGTCTGGGGATAATAGATTATACTCAACCATAACTCTATGCCCATAGCCTCCTGAAAGCTCTGCCAGAAATAAGCCACAAAAACCTTATCTCTGTCAGACACAATATTAATCGGCACCCCATGAAGCTTAACTATCTCCACTATGAATAGCTGCGCATAACGAATCGTCTCGAAGTCTATGAGAACTGATAAGAAATGGGCTGCCTTGGTCAATCGATCCACAATTACCCATATGGAATCGTAACCCCTCAACGATGTAGGTAACCGGTAATGAAGTCCATGGAGATTCTCTCCCACTTCCACACGGGAATCTCCAGTGGTTGTAGCGTCCCTGTAGGTCTCTGATGATCAACTTTCATGAGTTGACACATAGTACATTTCGAGATGAACTCTGATATGTCCCATTTCATTCCTGCCCACCAATACTACCTCCTCATATCCTGATACATTTTATCTCCACTGGGATGTACCGCAAACCTAGAACCATGGGACTCTATCATAACAGCGTGCCTAAAATACTAATCTTTTGGCATAATCAACCTCCCATTTAAGCATAGGCTTCCCTCTGAACTGACCAAATAACCCTCTGCCCCCTCAGCCAGTAGCTGACGTACTCTATCCTGGAAGATCTGGTCCTCCGTCTATGCCCTCACAACCCGTATAATTATCTTGGGAGTGATGGATAAAGCTGGCATACATGCCTTGGCATCATCATCATCATGTCGAAGCTCTCTTCATGTCGCTTTTAAGACCTCTAAAATATCCCCCGTAGGCCTCCGGCTCAACGCGTCTGCCACGACGTTAGCCTTACCAGGATGATACTGGATGTTAAACTGGTAGTCTTTCATGAATTTTAGCCACCCCCTCTGCCTCATATTCAGATCCTTCTGTGTGAAGAGATACTGAAGTGACTTGTGATTCGTGAACAGAGTAAACGGCTCTCTCAGAAGATAGTGCCTCCATAACCTTAAGGAAAAAATAAATGTTGCAAACTCTAGGTCGTGAGTGGGGTAATTCCTCTCATGAGGATTTATCTTCCTAGATGCATAAGCTATATTCCTCTCATCCTGCTATAGCACACCCCCAAGTCTCTGTAAGGATGCATCGGTATAGACTCAATACTCGAGTCCTCCCCTCGGTAAGGCAATTACGGGTGCAGATGTCGACTTTTCCTTTAGTTCATCAAAAGCTCATTGACAATGATCACTCCAAGTAAAAGGTACCCCTTTAGGATTTAAATTCATCAAAGGACCCGCGATCTTAGAAAACCCCTTAATGAATTGCCTGTAATACCCTTCCAGTCCAAGAAAGCTACGGACCTTGGTAGGTGTCGTGGGTTGCCCCCACTCCCTCACCGCTAATACCTTATTCGAATCCACAAAAATACCCCCGTCTCACACCACATGACACAGAAATTGTACCTCCCACATCCAAAATCCAAACTTACCGAATTTGGCATAAAGCTGGTGGTCTTGTAGCATATGTAGAACAATACGCAAATGTTCTGCATGATCCTCCTCCGTGCGCGAGTAGATCAGAATGTCATCAATGAACACAATAAAAAAACTTGTCGAGATACTCTCCGAAAACCCTGTTCATGAGATCCATGAACACCATCGGTGCATTAGTGAGCCCGAATGGCATCACCCTGAACTCGTAGGATCCATACCGCTACAGGAAAGAGGTCTTAGGGACATCCTCCCCTCTAATACGTAGCTGATGATACCCTAACCTCAGATTAATCATTGATAAGTATGCTTCCCCTCTCAACTGGTCAAATAAATCATCTATCCTAGGTAGAGGATACTTGTTCTATATCATCACCTTGTTCAGTTCCCTATAGTATACGCACAACTGAAGTGAAACAACCCATTTCTTCACAAACAACACCGGCGCACCCCACGAGACGTGCTCCACCAAATGAAATCCTGACCCAAGAGCTACTAAATCTCTTCTCTCAACTCACGCATCTCAGAAGGGGCCATATGATAAGGTGTTCGAGCAATCGGCCTCGTACCCAGTGCTAAATCAATTACAAACTCGATTTCCCTGCTAGGAAGCAATCCTGGTATTTCCTGGAACACATCCTCGAAGTCCCTCACTATCGGAATTGAATCCAACGGAACCACCACCTCTTGTGAAGTCTCCTCCTTAATATAGTACAAATGTGTGTGCGATCTTCCCTCAGGTAGAGGCATCTCCACTAGGAACATCTCCTATCTCGGAATAGAGAACACGATGGTTATCTCAAAGAAATCTATTATTTCTCTATAACCTGCCAACCAATCCATACCTAGGATGACATCGTACCCTTCCATATCTAACATTAAGAGGTCTGTCGCTAAACTCAGTCTCTCAATCAAAACATTCACCCGCTGTAAATCGAGTGTATCAATGACCCACTACCCACTGGTGACTCTACACACATCCAGAGGCCACCCGCGATCTCTAACAAATTGACTACTCTAGAAAATTTAGTTTTAATAAATGAATGTAATGCTCCAGTATCAAAAAGTATCTTACCCTCAATCCCATGGATAGGAAACATACCCTTAATTATTGGCGACGCCTGAGGTGCTGGTGGAATAGGAACATCCCGCACATTGTACACACGCCTGTAGTGCATCTGCCCCTACTACTATGGGGCTGGTGGAGCTGGTGCTGCTGGTGGCATCTGACCTTGCTACCCCTATTGGGTACCCTACTGCTGGCCCCTAACTCTATGTGGGCAATCTCTCTTAAAATGTCCCATCTGGACACAAACAAAACAATGCCTCTGATCGTCTCCCTATTATTGACCCTGCTGGCCCTGACGAGGCTGGCCCTGCTGACCTCCTCCATTGTTCCCTTGGCCCTGTCGTCCCTCAGGAACCTGCTACTGCTGATTTGGTCATTAGTGGCCCGACCTAAACCCCTATCCTCCTGGTCTAAAACCTCCACGCTTAAGCTTCTTAGCCTGATTCCCTTGCTGACTTCCAGACTATTACTGAACACCGCCAGTATCACCACTAACCACCTTATCCGACTGGATCATCTCCCCTCCCCTATTGCTTCCCTTCGCATGGAAGAGATGATCCTAACAGTGCACTAAAGCGGCATTGACGACATCAGTGTACATGACCAGAGCTGGATTACCGATAAAATGCTGCCTGGTCCTCCAGGCTAAGCCATCCATAAACCTTGACTTCTTCCGCTCCTCGTCGCTCACCTCGTTTGGTATGAAATTAGCCAAATAGGTGAACTCCTCCTCATATTCAGCCACTGAGTGATCACCCTGACCCAACTCGCCAAATTTCTTCCTCGTCTCTGCCTCAACTACGGGTGGGAAGTATTTGCGGTCAAAACGCACCCAGAAATTAGATATCTTCATCAACTCCCTCTCTTTGACGGTGGTAACTGACTCCCACCATTGTAATGCTTCCCCCGAAAGGCGAAAAGTAGCAAGCATTTGTGTTTGCACATCATTACACTTAAGCATGTGCAGATGGTGCTGATTATTTTTCTTCCACTCACAAGCCTCAACCACATCAGTACTACCCCAGAACTCGGGTGGGTGACCTTTTTGAAAGGTCTCCCTAACTCTCTGCCAAAAAGGTGGCCCCACTTGGGCCTGAGCTGCTGGTGCCACTGGAGGCGGTGCTTGGGGCTGAACAAAATGGGTTGCCATAGCCGTCATCGCTATCTCGACTGCCTAAGCCACTATCACTGTAACCTGAGTAGTGTAGATCAACTCGGGTGGGGGTGGGGGTACTTATGGCTCCTGATGAGACTCTCTCAACTCATCCCTGTCCTCGACCCTCTCCACTCGCTGTCTCTTCGGTGGCATCTGAAAATAGATCGAATCATATAAGTACGCAATTTATACAAAAATCTAATAGCAGAAAAATGATATCTCAAAAGAGGAAAATGAATCAACAGTCCTAATAATAGGGTTCTATAACAACCGAATGCTATGCTGAAACGTAGTAAGCCGCACAGATCCTAAGGATACTATAACCTGATGCTCTGATACCATCTATAACACCTTGCCTAATTAAACCCCATGTGATCAGTCCTAAATTAAATTAGAACAGGTTTCTCAGTTGGTTCATTCTTAGCATCACTGTCGACTTTTTAATTACTAACCACCTAAGTGAAAAATTACACTGCTGTCAAGTTTTATCTTTCATCAATTCAATGAAATACTCATGCGTAAACAATATAATTTAAACATTCACAATTAACTGAATCCAACCATTCACATATAAATAATAAACTGACCGAATAAACCATCGGTTAAACTCCTACAAAAGTACAGACAAATAATAACAATCGCAAAGTATCTAAAATGTATATTAAATAAAACTGTGAGCCACATGCTCGAGTATCTGATGATAAACCCCTGCTCTAAGAATAAAAGGAATATAGGCCCCTATCCAAATCCTGCAACATCCACATATGCTGCAGCAATAAATCCCTCGAATGAGCCAAGTCTGGCGTCCCTGTGGCTAGACACCTAAGACGTTTATAAAAATATTTAAAGCAAGGGTTAGAACCCAAAATATTTTGAAAACATTTACCAAATGATTAACTTGCAGTAATAAATATGCATGAATGCTCTTCATATTTTAGTTAGTGCCGCACTCCCTTTAGGACATCCTCACCCCTCCTCTAATGTGCACAACTAACGCCTTAATTAAATCCCCTAGTCATTTCTCCCATAACTGGATAACCGACATAACCCCTTGCAACCACCCTACTCAAACCGGGTATGAAATAATTAGGATTTCTAAGTTATTATTAGCATTAACTTAATTAATCATTCCCCTCACTACAAAAAAAGTACTTCTTAAGAAAAAGCCTTTTGAGACGGCAAAACTTTGGGTCTCTAAACTCACCTTTTGAGACGGCAAAAATTACCAGTCTTAAAAACTGCTCTTTTTTATTTCCCGTCTCATAAGATACTGTTAAAAGAGACAGCAAATGAATAGCCGTCTAAAAAAATATACCTTATGAGGCGACTGAAAATTTTGGATTCCCCCTTAGTGAATTTTAGTCTCCCGCTTCTTCTATCAGCAAAGTTAAAGAAAATAAAAAAAGAAAACCCCCTCTCCATCGTCTTTTCTAAGCCCCGCCCGCTCTAAGCCCGTTATTCTCCTTCTTCACCCCCCCACCCCACCCCCCCCCGGGCCCGCCCTAAGCCCGTTCTTCTCCTTCTTCACACCCTCGTCTCCCTAGCCCTAGCACCAGCCCTCTCCATCGCAATCGCCGCTGGTGAAGTTAAGGTAAGTAGCATCATTTCTTCTCTCTTAATTATTTTTATGTTTTATGCCATTCTTACATGTTAAAGGGTTTATGTTCTTAATTGAATTGGTTGGAAAATTGTATAGGAGGTGAAGAGTAGTGTCATACTGATTTAAGCAGTGAACCAATTACTAATTTATGAGATATTTTGAATATGCTATTGGTTTCAACAATTTTATTTCGAATCTGTGTTTGATAGTTGGGATTTAGTTTATTCTATATGTGCTTCAACTACTGAAATCAGTGATACATGGTTGACCTTAAAATTTGTAATATGATTTTTGGATGTAGGAAGACAATTTGATCGACTAAGCTAATCACATTCAAGTTATAGTATCGTCGAATTAATACGGATAAAAGGTAATTTTAATTATTGGTTATTGATTAATATCATTAGTTTTTATACTGGATTTTTTTGTAGTGGTGTTAGGAGGTTAAGTCTGAGCCAATTAAAAACCCTAATTATCAATTGGTTGTTGTAGTATAGTTTTAGGATTAATTTATGAGAAAATGTGTGTACTTGTTTATATGAATTTTAGTTAAATTATTGATATGTTTGTTAGTGGCTCTTGTAACTTGTTATTCTTTAGCTTCTTTTGTTTCCCACTTCTTGTTAGGTTTCTCTCAAACCTTATACACCATTTTGTTCTTTGTTTCACCTGCTTTAACTGAGGCAAGACCTTCTTTCAATTTATCTGTATTGAGGTTATGAGTCTCTTCTGAAGAATCTTGAAATCATTTATTCTATAGTGGTCCAGTAGCTTCTCAAATTTGGTCTTTCTTTGAATTCAAACTTGGAATCACTTCCTCTTCTTCATATTCTTCTGAGATAATTTCTTGGTGGTTAGGTTCTAGTTCTGATCAAGGTCTAAAATGATTTTGTAAGATCATATTTTGTAATATTATTTAAGAAATTTGGGTCAGTAGGAATAGAACCATATTTGAGAACTCTAAAATGTCTTAGTCATTATTTGATAATCTCTTGAAATGTTTACTGTTGAAGAGAAATTTAAATCTCTAGAAGAGGATGCTGACCAAACCTATTCATCTCTGATCAGTATTGAATTTTCATTAATGAGGTTCCATACTTACTTTTCCTTCGAGCTCCCATAGATTTTTTTCAAGGTAGGCATGGATTGATATTTCTTCTTCATGAAGACTGCCCATATTGAGGATCCCTTCTTATAATCCCAACTATTTTGAGGTTAATAGCCTTGGATATAGATTCCAAAAACCTTACTCCTAGCCCACCTTCTATTTTAGGGAAATAAATGCCCTTCTAACTCACCCACTAATATTGTTTCCCATTTTCTCTATTGAAACCCCATAAAAAATAACTACAAAGTTTATCAATGAGATAAAGAGTCTTATTTGGAGGAAAAAGGGCAAAGAGAATGTAGATTGACATTGATCTTAACATTGATTGAAGAAGGCATAGTCTACCTCCAAAAGATTGATTTTTTTCTTCTAGTTAAAATATTTTTGCAGCTATCTTTTGAAATAATTAATTAAACATAGAATCTTTCATTCTCCCTTTGAATTGAGGAACATAAAGGTATTTAATAACTCGTTATCCATGCCTGAATTTAGTCACCTCAACCATATATTGAATAGTTATAGAAGGGCATTTGTAGCTTGTGAAGAAAACATTTTTGTCCACACTAATAAGTTAATCAGACTGAGCTTCATAAGAGAATGGGAACTCCATTAGATTCTTCAGACTCTTTCTGGATTCATTAGAGAATATTATCAAGTCATCTGCAAAGCTAAGATAACTTATAATATTCGTTCTTTTAGGCCTATATCTAGACGTGCTATTATTTATTATGCACTTCTCCAAATGTCGATCTTAGCTGGTACTCGGTATGGTGGGTGGGCTTAGTTTCTTTATTACTTTGTAAATTGGTTATGGGACATGCCATTACTCTTTTTGTGGTTGTTTTATTATTATAAGTATATTGTTTCAGTCTTTAAGTCAGGTCATTGGTTCAGTTTGTAATCAGTCCGTTAAGTGTTAAATTGTTAAATCAGCTAGGTTTTTAGTGTTTGTTCTTATTTTATATTTATATAATCATGACATCTTTGGAGATGGCTTTTGTGTTTGGTTTTAAACAAGTTTTGTCCAAGTATCTAAATTAAGTTAATGTTTCTTGACTTTTTCAGAACCATAGCTAATTGCGTTTTGTATCCCATTTGTTACAAGAAGTTTACTATCCCACGAGGAATTGGTATACTTATACTTGAGCCTTTTATCGTTGGAGCTTTTGCATATATTCTCTCGAACAAAGACCTTGTCTCTTATGTCCTCTTTAGTCTTGCTCTCAACCACAAGCAGGGGTGAGACATATTCAAGTTAAATTTTGTTCATTATGTTGTCCAATGGTAAAAGGAATCGTAATGTGTATATTTATTTATATTAGTCGTTTAGAAAATGGTGGCTATTTCTATCATTATTTTTGAGTTAATTTTTATGTTTAAACAGGTTGGTTTTCATGAATAAATAAAGGCGACTCTGTCGAATTTTTTTTTAAATATTAAGTATTTTTAAAAGTAAATAATACGAAGATATACAAATTTGATAAGGATTTTAAAGATTGTCATCTATAGGAACTATTAAAAAAAATTACTTCTTTGTTTAAGGTAACTGACACTTAATAAATTTATTACAGGTGAAAACCCTTTGTGGACTAGGCAAGATATTTGAGTCGTTTTGCTGGAGGTTGTATGCTTGAAGATTGCGAGTTTACTTTGCGTACATCATTTTATGTTAGGGATAGATGGTTTTTTATGTATTTTTTCTAATGAGATGAGTGAAATTGTATAGAGAGATCTATGTTGGACACAATGTTTAAATTGTGTATTTTTTCTATGTATGAACTTTAATTATAATTGAATGGAAAATTAAATGTTATATGTTGAAATGGGATGTAAAATATATCATATTATTTTTAAGAGGTTTTGTTTATAATTATATAGAGTATATTATGGAATGGATGAAATTATAATTTTGGTGCCAAAATTATTAAAGATGGCTTTTTTGCCGTCTCAAAAGGGTTCCATAAACGGGGACCTTTTGAGACGATTAAGTTATCGTCTCAAAAAACTCTTTGGGGACGTATGTTAGTGTCTCTAAAAAAACTTTAAAAGACGAATTTGTTGTCGTCTCAAAAGGGTCTTGTGAGCAATGACCTTTTGAGATGGCGTATTTTTCGTCTCAAAAGTTTTGAGACGGCTGTTGCCATCTTAAAAAGCTTTTAAAATGGGGGTCTAATACTACGCTCATTTTCCGTCTCAAATGGCGTCACAAAAGGCTTTTGAGACGGCTAAAGGACTTTTTGAGACGGTTGGATCACCATAGTAAAAAGCAATTTTTTTGTAGTACCTCCTTAAGTTCATATAACTTTCACACTCATTTTACCCATAATACAATTCACGACCTATATTAAATTACCCGTATATAATTATTTATATCATTATATATGTATAATCGTATTACAACATCCACACATATGTTGAAATAATAAATAATAATAACCATCCTCCTGAGTAATAACTCACTGGATGTATATTCTCTAAAGTACTATCCCACTAGGTGTATTCACCTAACCTAGTTAGCCCAAGTCAGAATCGCTCACTAACTTGGTTAAAATCATACATAATGGAGGCGGTCATATTCCTTCACTGAAAGTGAGATGCCCCTCACCCATATAACGGACGCTATGACCTGGGGATATACTCGCCCTAATCCTCAAGCTAGGGGATTAACCCACTACGCGCAACCTTCCATGATAGCACTAGAGTATGTATACTAATAATATCTAATCACTGATATTTATACACACACCATATATATATACTATCGCACACCGTACATATATATATAGTTATAAAAAAATGGGCTTTACCGTGTAATAAGTCCGTAACACAAGCCTATACAGAATATCATGAGTTTATGATCCAATCCTGATTATTAATTAATTCGCACATTGATTAATTAAATTACTTTTGGTGTCGCCCAACCAATATACTCGGACTCGCTCTCATGGCCCGAGAACAAAATAATACCCGAGTCTAAATCCCCAACTCCAAATTATTTAGCTTTCATTCTTAATTAATTTAATACCTTGGCATCGTTCAACCAATATACTCGGACTCGTCCACTCGATCCGTATTTAATTATTTTGGAATGTTTTTCCTCAAAATTAACCATAATGTGTCACACATAAATCCCTCCCAATCCCAATTACTTTCCCTTATAATTATTAGGAATTTATGTTCCATACTTATTTCTCACTAAATAATGTATGGAAATTGAAATTTTTGATTAATTTCTCTTATATAAAGAAAGATGGCCAACCTGTCAAAAATACTGGACAATCTATTGATTGACCCTTTCCATCGATCGATCGATCGAACAAGTCTTCGTCTTCTCTAGCACTGTTTCATCCATTAATGAATTTCTCCCAAAATCAACCTCTTTTATGGTTCAACCCAAATGCAGACAACATTCTTAATAGATGGGAACATGATTAGTACCTTACCTAAAACCTCAAACATGACTTAATTCCCACAAATCTCTACTTATTCAAAAATTGGGAAATTTTTCGGGCTTTCTTTGTTCAGTCCTAATTTCATCCAATCATCCCAATTTCCTTCTTCAATTTCTACTGAGGTTTTCACATCTAAGTTAAATATCTACTCAGAATCATGTAACACAATAAATTCCTACACCAATTCTCATTTTGGTGTTCCAATTACAAAAACTCCATTTTTGTACCCCGTTTATACCGAAAACGAATTTTAGATTTCCACATCACACAAATATGAATTGAAAACATAAATAAATTCTACAGTAAGTTAACCACTTGCCTTAAGGGTTCATCGGGTCTGATCCGTTGATGTAGAGGCAAGTTTGACGATGAATACACCCAATCTCGTTCCTAGTTTTATCTCCAAAAGGACCCCCAATTGCTCTCAGTGCTTCCTATGGCTTTCTCTCCAAACCCTAGGTTGTCCCTTGTGTTTTTTTGTCGTTTCCCTTTTTTACCAATTATGTAATAAGGATGAATCCCGTTTTTAGCCTAATGGGTCAAGCCCAAATGACCCAAATACCCCTGTGTGGGCTCGACTATGCCTAAAAATGCCCCGAGGCCCTTTTTACTACCCCCGGGTACTCAACCGTGCACTCAAAATTTGCATCCGAATTAATTTAAAAAATTTCTTATCTCACACCTAACTTAGTCTATAACCGACTCCCGGTTGAGATAAGTGAATCTCATGTTACTAATACACTTATGACGTAAATAATTATTATTATTCACTTTATAAACTAAATTCCCATAAATATTAACCATTTACTCTCTCGATTAATATTTATATACAGATTTCCATAATTAATTCCATTAAATTATGACACGCAAGTAATTTAAATTCTTACCCGAATTAATTAATTTTTAATTACATAAAAATATGGGGTGTTACACCTGGTGGCCTCCGAATCAATTTTTTAGGGAAAACAAATCGTTCATCCAAACGATTATGTCGTTTTGCTCATGGGGAGGAGCCTTGGAAAAGGGTTTTAGTTCCCTTCGATGATCCATTGAGCTTTCACTATAATGATGATGTTGACTAGGGTTAAACGGGGCTCGGGACCTCCCGATGGACTCTAGATTTATACTCGGAGTATGATATAGCGTTTATAGTGAAAGGGGGAGGTACTAAGGACCTAAGGAGAGACTTAGAGGGTCCTAGAATGTGGTGTCTGCAATAATTATTTAAATTGAACAAAATACACATAAATGAATTAATAAATTATTTTAAACTCGAACAAGTATAGATATGAAGATGTTAATGGGATAATTCTGATGGCTTGCGGCATAAGTAGAATGTCGATTGTACCTTAAAATGATGGATTTTAATCCCTATGGGTCAGTATATATCTTGGACTAGGTTTTAAAATATTTAGTTATGGTTCTGGGCCTAATGGATCAAGGTTAATAAGGGTCCCAACCTTAATTTCGTGATTAAGAAGATAAAAAATGGAATTAAGGCTGGTCTAGTTCATTTTTAACACATTAAAGAGAAAACTCTATGATTATAGAGAGGATAGAGAGAAGAGATAAATTGGAGAAGAATAATTGTAACAATTGGGTGGGAAGGATAAGAAGTATTGGGGCAATTGACTTAGAATTCACCACCTTAATTTAGAGAAATGTTTATATTGTATATCTATATAATTTCCATTGTTACAAGAATACGGTTATTCATTAGATTCTAAGTCTAAATACATAACACTTGATTTAGATTGTTGAGCAATAAATTTTGATTTGTATTTAATTTCTATATATTTGATTTTATCCTTAAATATAATTTGGTTCCATTTCTCATGATTTTTTGTTACATATAACAAATTGAGGTTGAAATTGTGTATACTTGATGAATTGAGAAAAAGGCCCTCAATTTTGGCATGAATGAATTAGAAATTTTGGACTTTCGAATAAAATTCAACATAGGGATTCATGAATGCAAGGCTATGGAGTGTTTTATGGTTTGCCCATTCGAAGGACCATAATTTTGGTCCGTGCGCACAGTCCATGCAGACGGTTCATGTGAACGAATAGGATGTTATCCATTCGAACGGGTGAAATTTTATATTTTTGAATCATGAATGCAAGGCTAGATTTTAAAGTTGGTGATTTTGGGTTTGGATTTGGTGTTGTGTTCGTTACTTAAGGTTTTGATTTGGGAGTTATTTTGTGATTACAATCTAAGATGTTATGGTATTAATCTAAGAATAGATGGGATTTTTTATGGTTGTTGAGAACCTTAAGTATAGGGTCAAGTATGGAGATATTTATGAGATTAATAGATAGGTAATGATTATTTAGATCATCTGGTAGATTAGAACATATTATAAACCATTAATTAAGGTAATAATTTTATGATGATAGCAATGGTAAATAGTGGGTGTGAGATACCTAGACTTGGAGAGCCTTAGGATAACGGGATAGTTTTATACATAACATATTATAGCTAACATTCTTATTAACTAACAATAGTTAGAGATGCTATATGTAACCCAGTCGATTGGGGTTTGTATTTATTTTGTTTTGTCTAGTTGTGAAGGTTCGTAATCGCTTTTTATATTTTGTGTAATATATCGATTATATATACATATGGTATACTTCCTAGAGGAGACATTCTTATGAACTGTGTGATGATTACACTTCGGTATTTTGGTAGACAATGATGGGTTATACCTTTGGTTGTAGGATGACGAGCACAACATTATTATAGTATCCTCGGTCGGGCAATGTCGTCGCTTAGGTATATTGAGAGAGAAATACGGGTCACCTTGGGTCATGTAACACTGACCGCTTTGGTACTCCGGTAGACAAAAATAGTATAGTTTATTGTGTCGGGTGATGATGCATTTTTAGTATTCTGAGGGAGCGCGATGGGCTTATTGTGGACCGTGCGACGGTGACTGCTTTGGTACTCCTTTAGGCAAATAATTTATACGAATAGTACATATGTGGATATACACATAGAGATGTTCTTTCTTTATATATATACATACTTGATAGGTGTAGAATAATTATTTATGAATATTCAATTCAAATGAAAAATATATAATCAAGTGATTCACTTGGGGTTGGGCTTAGACGCATGTGATATCTAGGATTATTGGGTTTTGGTATAATCTAAAATCTACTAAAATAAAAGAAGAAGTTGCATAATTATATTTTAGTTCAGAATCAGTTATATTCTTATATTCCTTAAACACGCTATTACTTAATAACATTTTCTAGGACATAGGCCCCAGTTGCAGTTGCACCCTTGCTTCAGTCAAAACCTTCTTCTCAGTTGCTATTCTTATATGATGTAGATGTCGAGCATGTATGATCAGTCTCCTTATTAATCCGTGTACCCAATTCAGTAAGATGTTGGTGTATGTTGATACATTTGTAGTTACGCGATGGTACTGGTAATGTTGATTATTTTGGTATCAGGGAATGTGGTTCACCAATAGTATGTTTTAATTATTTAATTTACGCATTTAGTTTTTAGTTCCGCCCTCTTGTAGAAATACCAAATTGTTTTAGATTCCTTTACTATTTATTTTAGACTTAATCAACATACTGTAGATTTTATTGGGTCTCGCAATTTTTAAGTGTAGGGAAAAAAAATCAATTGAGTCAATTTCTATGTAATTGGATTAATTCTTGACAAAATTGTTTGAGTCATAGGGTAGATTTCATTTCGTTGATCCCATAAGCCTATGACGTTGTTTGATGAAGACATAGCGACCAAGCTTCAAAGATTAAATATGTCGTGTTGTGTTTACCGTGCAAAGTTTGTCTTCATATATACTAAGGATCTCACAGGTATGAATGTAAATAATTTATGAGTCCTTGGAATTTTTCGTTAAGGGTGTTTGTTTTAGAAAAATCGTTGGAACATTTTTTACTTATTTTTTTAGAAAAATATTTTTTTTTTCATGATTCATTATTCAAATCAAATATACAGATCGTTAAAATGAAATTTGTTTATCGTTCTAACAAGGTTTATAAGTCATTCGAAAAACTGAGTCTTTTCATTAGAAGTCTCACTCAAAGTGTGGGCACCCCATTCTATTACCCCCTAACTCTCCTTAGGTCCCTAGTACCTCCCCTCATCACAACAAACCTAGGTCATGTCCCGAGTACTGACCTAGAAGCCATCGGGCACTCCTCGACTCAGTTTGACTAAAAAGTCAAACTCTTCATCTCGATCGAGACTCAATGAATCTTCGAAGGGAACTAAATACCCTTTCCAACGGTCTACCCCGTGCGTGATTCTAACTTACCATACGGACGAACGATCCGTTTGCGTCTGAAACCTGACCCAGAGGCCACCGGGCACTCCCGAGCTCTGTTTGACCTAAGTCAACTCTTCATCTCAACCGAGGCTGAATGAATCTTTTAAGGGAACTGAATACCCTTTCCAACGGTCCGTCCTGTGCACTATTCTGACTTTACATGCGAACGAACGATTCGTTTGACTCCGAGAGGTCACCGAATGCTTCCCGGGCCCAGTTGACCAAACTCAACTCTCCAAATCGGGTCAAACTCTTTGGTATGTCAAAGTAAATATCCTAACCTTTCCAACGGTTCGCCCCGTGCGCGATTCGAACTTACCATATGGACGAACGATCCGTTTGCGTCCGAACGATTCCCCGTCCAATGGACCGACAAATGCTTCCGAGCAATATTTGACCCAAAGTCAACTCCCGAACTCAGGAGCGGTCCAAAGGACTTTCGAAGGCCTATGAATTACCTTTCCAACAGTATACCCCGTGCACGATTCTGACCAGTGGTTTGCCCTCGGTGATCAATTTTTTGAAAAAGCCCGAAGCGCACTGCCAAATGGCAGGTTCCAGACCCGAAGCGCACTGCCAAATGGCAGGTTCTAGACTCTCGCTACCTTGGCCTCCATGGTCGACATGCCCTAGGGAATAACAATGACCCCATTCCTAGTTCAAAAGCAAGACAAACTGACCCATTGCTACCATATTAAGCTTGTCTCCACCGAAGATCCCGAACTAGACGATTGCTGGTACTATGATATCCGGTTCCTCCTCAAACATGGTAGGTATCCCGAGGGTTCTAATAAGAAAGATCGAACAACCCTCCGAAGACTGGCCGCCGAGTACATCATCTGTCATAAAGCCCTACTCAAGAGGAACTTCGATAGAACTCATCTACACTGTATTGCTGGGGCTGAGATTGAGAAAATAATGCAGAAGATCCACAGCAGGGAATGCGGACCCCACATGAATGGTCACATGCTCGCCAAGAAGATCATCCGACAGGGCTACTACTGGACCACCATGATCCAGGATTGTACTGCCTATGTCCGGAGATGCCTCAAATGCCAACAATTCTCCAATCTTCAACACTTGCCTCCGCGAGAGTTATACAACATGAGCTCTCCCTAGCCATTATCCACTTGGGGTATCGACATCATAGGGAAGGTTACACCAAGGGCTTCAAACGGACATGAGTTCATCCTAGTCGCCACCGATTACTTCACCAAATGGGTTGAAGCTGAGTCATACGCAGTATTGAAAGCCAAGAAAGTGGCCGAATTCCTCCAGAGAAATATCATCTGCCAATATGGGGTCCCGCACGAGCTGGTATCAGATAACGGGTTGCATTTCTAATCAGAAGTCACAGAAGTAATCAACAAGCATGGGATTCAGAGACACAAATCTTCTCCCTACCGACCTCAAACTAATGATGCAGTTGAAGCCACCAACAAGAACCTCAAAGCTATCATCAGTAAGATGACTGAAAGTTGTAGAGATTGGGCTGACCAGATCCCGTACGCCCTCTGGGCCTATCGAACCTCAATCCGAACCTCTATTGGGGATACCCCTTACTCCCTGATCTACGGCATGGAAGTAGTCCTACTTGTGGAGCTGGAAATACCCTCGCTACGCGTCATGCTCGAAAGCAAGGTTAGTGAAGAAGACTGGTGCTGAAGCCATCTTGATGAGCTAGCCCTCCTAGATGAAAGAAGGTTAAAAGCACTGTACCACATACAGGGGTACCATCACCGAATAACGTGATCAATCAACAAGAGAGTCAAGGATCGCGGTGTCCAAGAGGGGGACTTAGCCTTCAAGGAAATAATAGAACCGACTTGGGACCCCAGAGGGAAATTTAAGCCCAATTGGAGCGGCCCCTACATTGTCAAGAAAATCTTATATGGCAGTGCCGCCATGCTCACTGACTTAGATGGGGAAGAGATGGCTCGTCCAGTCAATCTGGACCGTCACTACAAATTCTACCCCTGGTCTGAAATCTTAGCGCTCTACGACTCTTATCATCCCCCTTCTATTCTAAAAAAAACTTTTCCTGTCCCCTTACCCAGAACTACGTGGGCTTGTTCCTTTACAAAAGACTATTTTTAAAACTTTTCTAAAACCCAGAGGTACGTTGGCAGCTCATACACCTCACATGAGTGCGGCCCTTTCTTTTTCACAAAATACTATTCTTTTCTTACCTCCGAGAACGACGATTAATTCTAAAAATACTTGAACAAAAGGATTATGTATGCCTTAGCGATTAGTATAGATAATTCAAAATGCAAAATTCATCAAAAGGCACAGCCGGATGATCAAAAACTTATTTATTTCATTAATAAGAACTTACAGTACAGATTACATAAGAAAAGGAACGGATAACTCCCTTCCCCCTACTACAATAAAAAGCCAAATAAAATCCCCACATCCATTCCCTATTACATAAATAAACTCTCCAAGTGTCCTACCCACAGCTACCAGAGGACCGTGCGCCCTCATCATCGACATCCTAAGGTCCCCAAGTTTCCCCTGCCTGAATAGAGTGCTGTAAACATTCCATGGATCGATGCGCCTTAAACATCTTTGAAAAGACCACAACACCCCCTTCCATGGTGTTAGATAATATAAATCATCTTTGTCTAGTCTCCACTGCCAACATCTTGTTGAATACTTTCCTCCACACGCATTTCATATAATCTTTGGGGGCATGAAAAACCTTACCGACAGACTGAGAGGGATGGGTCAACGGACACCGATTTTCCCACAGAGACCCAAGCAACATATGCAAGCGCTCAGTCAAATCTTTTACAGGAAAAAAATTTGAGGTCCGAAGGGGCACGATATGCTCCCATCCAAATTGGCGTAAAAGCCGCCAAGGAAATAAAAAGAGGTATGTCTGAGACCAACCAGCCGCACATAGGAATACTCTCTTAGCTCCAGAACGGGCTGCAACTGTCCCCACCAAGGCACTGACCAATACAGCCCACGAGCCCCATGCTCCACAGGCCAACTTTCCCAGTTCTCAACATGCAGGACAACGCTGATGAAGTAGCGTGAAAAGAAGTTGGGTACGGTCAACAAGGGATACTTCGGAGGAGTAGCCAAGCGGAATCTTTCTGACAACCACATGAACAGCATTACAGGGCTACCCCTCAAAAAGTCATAACGGCCTTCTCTCCAGGTATCCAGGCCATTTAAGGTCTCCGCTAGTATCACCGCCGCAGGATTGCGATAATATGACATCCATGAGGTAATGGCTGCAAGTTGTGGGTCCACTTGCACCTCCCCACTCACCAGCAATAATTTGGATTCCAGACCCAGAACAACGGCTCCAGCATAGCCAGCATCACCTACTTCCCATAAATCCACAGACTGCAGCACCGCCGGGAGGGAGATCATTCCTCCAGCAAGTAATGATCTGGCCACCAAAGGAAAAATATGAAGAAGCCCGGCCAACAAATCCCTAGGAGAGCGGGAAAATTCTGGCAAAGCCGCTGTAACACTGGGATTTACACCTAGCATGGCAAAAAATTCCTCGTAAGTAGGACAAACTTCTTCCAACCCAAAGCGAAATACATGGTATTCGGGGTACCAGAATCGTACCGCCGCCATTAGCCATTTCCACTCAAGAGGCCGATTGCGCCACAAAGAGACCCGACGCATGTTGAAAGCATCATAGTCGACATTATAAGAGCACATAGATTCCAAGGCTTCGAGGTAGTTGGCAAACTTGGTGCTACCAGGGAGAGCCATCTTGCAAGGCTAAAAGATAAAATGGGTAAGAATGCAAAGGTGTGATGAAAACACTCCACCCTTACCCTTTTTTATACTTGAAAACCCTCACAAGGGAGATAATCCCTGTAGAAATCGGAAGGAATCCTACCCCACAAGGTACCAAAGGCTGAAGAGTGTACCATTCAAAGCTTTCACTTGATGGGACTGGACTGAACTGTCGATAGGCAGGTCAGGGTGCTTGCCGATCGGCAACCCCCCCATTTTTGGAAATTTCCCTTTTTCCTCTTTCGACAAATCAGAAAGTTCAATAAAAATAAATTAATATTCTCAACAGAAGAATCCCTTTTTCTCCTTATATATTTTCTCCTTTTAATTAAAAACTTTCCTTCAAAAAAATTCCAAAAATATTCTTTTTTTACGGTCTCAGCAGCAAAGTAAAAAGCGCATGTGCATGCATTCATTCATCATTAATAAAAGATAACAAAAAACTCCATTGCATTGCACATATTTGTTTTATGTGTTACATCATCTTTTCAGGAAATAAAAAGAAAAAGAAAAAACAACGGGACTTATCCCGAACCCACATCCTCTCTCTCTCTCTCTCACTAAGAGCTTCCACCCCTGCGACGTGCTCTCTTCCCCCTACGGCGAGATGACGCACCACCACTAACCGAGCCAGAGTCCTCTCTGGACGAGGCAGACGGCACCAAGCAAGAAGAAACAGGAATCGCATCCCGAATATGGGTAGTCTCCAAAGATATCCAGTCTCTGATGTCCCTGAGCCAAGTGGTCGACACGCGGACTTGCTGCAAGAAAAGGCAAAATCAGTATCAAAGCAAGGATGACCAAAACAGAAAAGAAAGAGAGGAACAAAAAGGTATACCGCAGGTCGGAGGACCTTCTCTTTTAAACCCAACTCCTCCGGATCCATAACATGAGGACGGTGCAACATAGGCACCATCCCTCCATCAGCTCGTCGGATGTTGTACGAAGGGGTATGCAACCGCATAAAAGCGACCTCCGAGGTCACCGCCGCCGCAGAAGTCGACGGACCATCGGCGCTGTGGGAAGAACCCACCACCTGACTCAAACCCTCAAGAAAGAAGGGAAACACACCATATATGCTGGGCGCCATCAACCAGCTCGTCACAAAGTCCATATAGTCATACGGTGCGGCCGTATCGGTGTATAGCAGGTAGGACTCACCAATCATCATCGCGATCCTCTCATCCTCTGGCAGCAGTCGTTCCCGCCTTATAGATATAGGAGGTTGCGTGGGTGTCACCACCACATCCTCAGTAATCTGACGAATCACCCTCTCCCCGAGGTACCAGGAATGGTCGAACTCATGTGCCAGCAAGTGCCTCATATGCGCATTCACCCCGATCACCCCCACATCCTGAATGGATGTCCCCCAGGGATAAAAGGTCACCTGAAAATCTCCAAGCGAGCATAAATCAATACAAGATCAGAAGATGAAAAAACCAAGACTAAAATGGAAAGAGTCTTACCCTACCACTGGTCATGTCATTCAAGACCTGACGCACCACCTCCAGAGAGAGAGATCCCTTCGACTGTCGGTTGGCCTTACGCCATTGATACAATTGGAAGAAGTCCCCAATAGTGTCGTCCTTCAACGCGATCAACGGGGTGTTGCTCCCAATCACCTCATAGAACCACGTCTGAATTCGCAAACAAAAAGAGACGCATAAGGAAAATGCGAATGCATGAAAGGAAAATGTGAATGCAAGAAAACAAAATGCGCAAGTTAAAGAATACCTCAAGAAGGAACGTAGCCCCAGTAAAGGTCTGTCGACAGCACTAGTTGAATGCATCCAGAGAGGAGTAAAGGGTCGCCAAGGTCAGACTGCCCCAATCATAGAAAGGGATGTTCAAAAACATCCTCAGGTACGGCAAAAACCATAAATGGACAACGTCACCACTCGACGCCACCATGAAACCTCCCAAAACTAGCAGAATGAATAATCGGGCCATCTGCCTCACTTGCAGCCCGTCCTCGACATCAATCTCCCTAACCAACAGAACGTCCTTCAGCAGGGATAGCCGGATAGAATCTCCAGAAACTATCCTCCTTACATCACCAAGTGCCGTATGCACTGCCTCCGGTCTCACACGTAAAGGGCGATCCACCTCTATCTGCTCTCCATCACAATCCAGCCCCAGCAGCTGCTGCACGTCTATGGGAGTCACAGTCATCTCCCCGAAGCCGAAATGAAAGGTGTGGGTAGTATCTCACCACCTCTCTCCTAAATCGCACAAGACCGCTGTCGAAGGAGGCGTCTCATCCAGCACCATAGGTGGGAGATGCTCCCAGACATCCTTGAGCCCCATTGTCCCACGGGCACACATATTCTTCAAAGAAATATCAGACTGGCAAAAAGAAAAGTCTCATCAAAAGTCAAGAAAGAAAAATCACCAAAAAGAGAAGAATGCCAAAGGTCGGGTTACTTACATAACCGTTGGGGATCACTCTCGAAGAGCGATGATGCGATGGCTCCTGCAGCAAAGTCCGCTCATCCGTAACAGGATCAAAAGCATCAGAGGAGTTATCACTCCCCAAAGCAAGGGCCACCCTGTCCCTCCAATCCATATTTGCCCAGTCATCAATGGTCAACCACTCCCGATGGACTGCAAGGCTCACAAAAGCGGCCATTTCTTGAAGATTGAAATGCTAGAACGATTTGCAGAAGAATCGCAGAGAGAGAGAAAGCAAAAGATGCTGTGAAAAAATGAAGGGATTAGCCCCCTTTTTATAGGATGCCAAGCGCCATGCCGATCGGCACCTCCCCCTACCACATCGATCGGCACAGACTCCTCCCCTTCCCGATGAAGCCCAAAAGTTCGTGCCACTACCGAATGGCACCCCTCATACCATGCCGACCGACACCCCAACTTAAATTTCATACAGAAATTAACAAAAAATACCAGAAAGCCCCAAAAAATCGTCAGAAAATTCCAGAAAATCCTAGGATGGATTTTGAACATTTTCACCAAGAAAATTTCGTGTTCCCTCGAGCGGAACCCCTTATTTCCCCAGCGTAATCCTCAAAAATCAAGTGAAACTCCTCCCGGCAAAGCTCCGGAGGATCCCGAAGGATCGCCTGATCACTTCCCCAGCGAAATTCTCTTACAGCACCCAAAAGAGGTTGTTCCCCCTGCGAGGCCTCCTAAAAGCTTCCCCAGCTATCAGTTCCCCGTCTCAGATCAAAATCACAAAAGCACCTTCTCCAGTAGAATCAAAATCCAATATTCATCCACTCTTGGGTCAGAATTGGCCCCGGTCTTTGATCGTCACCTGAGTTAGGTCAGAATTGACCTCAGTCCTCGGTCGTCACCACTCTTGGGTTAGAATTGGCCCCGGTCTTGGATCGTCACCTGAGTTAAGTCAGAATTGACCTCGGTCCTCGATCGTCACCACTCTTAGGTCAGAATTGGCCCCGGTCTTGGATCGTCACCTCAGTTAGGTCAGAATTGACATCGGTCCTCGATCGTCACCACTCTTGAGTCAGAATTGGCCCCAGTCTTGGATCGTCACCTGAGTTAGGTCAGAATTGACCTCAGTCTTCGGTCGTCACCACTTTTGGGTCAGAATTGGCCCCGATCTTGGATCGTCACCTGAGTTAGGTCAAAATTAACCTCGATCCTCGATCATCACCACTCTTGGGTCAGAATTGGCCCCGATCTTGGATCGTCACCTGAGTTAGGTCAGAATTGACCTCGGTCCTCGGTCATCACCACTCTTGGGTTAGAATTGGCCCCGGTCTTGGATCGTCACCTGAGTTAGGTCAGAATTGACCTCGATCCTTGGTCGTCCCCACTTTTGGGTCCGAATTGACCCCGGTCTTGGATCATCACCTAAGTTAAGTCATAATTGTCTTCGATCCTCGGTCGTCACCACTTTTGGGTCAGAATTGACCCCGGTCTTGGATCGTCACCTGAGTTAGGTCAGAATTGACCTCGATCCTCGATCGTCACCACTCTTGGGTCAGAATTGACCCCGGTCTTGGATCGTCACCTGAGTTAGGTCAGAATTGACCTCGGTCCTCGATCATCATCACTCTTAGGATAGAATTGGCCCCGATCTTGGATCGTCACCTGAGTTGGGTCAGAATTGACCTCGATCCTCGGTCGTCACCACTCTTTAGGTCAAAATTGACCTCAGTCTTGGATTGTCACCCGAGTTGGGTCAAAATTGACCCCGATCCTCGGTCCTCACCACTCTTTAGGTCAGAATTGACCTCAGTCTTGGATCGTCACCTGAGTTGGGTCAGAATTGACCCCGATCCTCGGTCGTCAGCACTCTTTAGGTCAGAATTCACCTCGGTCTTAGATCTTCACCTAAGTTGGGTCAGAATTGACCCCGGTCCTCGGTCGTCGCCACTCTTTAGGTTAGAATTTACCTCGGTCTTGGATCATCACCTGAGTTGGGTCAGAATTGATCCCGATCCTCGATCGTCACCAATCTTAGGTCAGATTTGACCTCGGTTATCAAACCTTTACCCTAAGCCCACAAATTCGGCTTTGGTCCGCAGAATTGATCATCCCTAGCACACTCCTTAGGTCCTCAGAATCGGTCATACTCCCTCAAAAGCATCAGGTGGTGTCTATTCGACGATTATCATTTGTTCCAAACTCACCCATCGAGGGGCTCTGTAGACTCCCCATTTTGTTACCCCCTAACTCTCCTTAGGTCCTTAGTACCTCCCCTCATCCTTACAAACCTAGGTCATGTCCCGAGTACTGACCTAGAATCCATCGGGCACTCCCCAACTCAGTTTGACCAAAAATTCAAACTCTTCGTCTTGACCAAGACTCAATGAATCTTCAAAGGGTACTAAATACCCTTTCCAACGGTCCACCCCATTCGCGATTCCGAATTACCATACGGACGAATGATTCGTTTGCGTTCAAAACCTGACCCAGAGTCCACCGGGCGCTCCTGGGATCTATTTGACCTAAGTTAACTCTTCAACTCAACCGAGGCTGAATGAATATTCAAAGGGCACTGAATACCGTTTCCAATGGTCCATCTCGTGCGTAATTCTAACTTTCCATGCGGACGAACGATCCGTTTGACTCCGAGAGGTCATCGAATACTTCTCGGGCCCGGTTGACCAAAGTCAACTCTCCAAATCAGGTCAAACTCTTTGGAATGTCAAAGTACATCTCCTAACCTTTCCAATGGTCCTCCCCGTGCACGATTCTGACTCACCATACAGACGAACGATCCGTTTGCGTCCGAACAATTCCCCGTCTAATGGACCGACAAATGCTTCCGAGCCATATTTGACCCAAAGTCAACTCCTAAACCCGAGAGCGGTCCCAAAGACTTTCGAAGGGATCTGAATTACCTTTCCAACGATATGCCCCGTGCATAATTCTGACCAATGGTTTTCCCTCGGCGTTCGATTTTTCGAAAAACCCCGAAGCCCACTACCAAATGGCAGGTTCCAGACCCTGCCTATCGACAGGCAGGTGCCGATAGGTAGGAAGGTGACTATGCCGATCGGAACTTACCTGGGCCTATAAAAAGGAGTCCTTCAGCTCATTTGCAAGGGAAAGCCCAGATCTGATCAAAATCTCTCTCAACAAATCCCAGAAACCTCTCTCGAAGGCAGCGTGATTTCAACTTCCAAATCTCTTTTTTACTTCCACTTTTCATCATCCTTTTCATCAAACTTGATGAATTAACCACTCTCCATCATCATCCAAGTGCAAGGGATGCTCTCCAACATTCAAGATCAAGCTCTAGATCTTCAAGAAGGTCCAACTTTCTCAAACTTTCTCTTAAATTCCCAATAACTTGTTTTCTTACTTAGCACTTTTATTATCTCATCTCACACATCCTAAATATACTTTTTATTTAGTATTATTGCACATCTCATATTTTCGTATAAATAAAAACCAAAAAATAAGAAAAATAGGGTTTGCTCATAAATTCCAAGTAGGGATTCTCATACTTTTTCCACGCTTTTTTCACAACTAAAACACTTTTTCCACACATACACACACTCACAAATAAGAGATCCCCAATTTGGATTTATGGGATAAAACCCACCCCTCATTGTGTATGCGAACTACGTGGACTTTGATGCCTTTATAGGCTACGTAGGCATCTCGGGGTATAACCCGAGACTCGAGTCCTTTTTCTCGCTTTTTCTCTTATTTTTTTATCTTCTCTAAATCCATTTTCCTTATATTCTATATACTTTCTCTTAGTGACGTATTACTCCATATGTGTTATCGTTCCATTATAACGATCAACGTAAGGGTAATCGCGTAAATCTTATTATTCTAATATTATTCTTATATCTTCCTACGGATGACTCGCTTTATCTTTTCCATGATACAAGTCGAGGATTCCTACCTCCATTCTATATATACACATGCACACATATCACGGGGGGAAATATAAAGGAAAATAGCAAATACCCATGAGAGACCGAAAGGGCGGAATGGGTTCCTAACACATTTCCATTTCGTAACTAAGCCTCTGAACCCTTCACGAATCATTTGGTTTCGCACGCACTAGTATGTCTTTGAATGCCATCCTTCAGGGTGGCTTCCCCTTTTTCTTTTGTCTATTTTGAGTAAAATAGACTGACGACTCTGAATCTCTCTACATTTTTACATGATATCTCAAACGATGTCGGCCGAAGTGCTCCCGAGAGGGACGCGCGGGACCCGAAGGATCCTTTTCCTCCACGGCGGGGATCGGGGATGGCCACACAAAGTATTCTATCAAATGAACTTTGAATGAACCCTTGTTATTTTGGCTCATTTGAAATCAACATGATTTCAGTCAAATGAGATGGATATCTCGTTCAAATGAGACATTCTTGTCGTTCGAACGACGTCGCCGCCTCGAAAATTAGGTTTTCTTATTTAAGGCATTTTGGACTCAGAATTTTGAAAAACTCTTTCGCAAAACGATTATGTTCCTGTTTACAAGAGTTCCAACTTCGAAAAGTTTTACCCTTTGTTTTACAAGATCCGAGATTCATAAATCATATACTTTGTGATCTTTCTTGGGCACCTTATTTATTTCTTTCATCTTAAAAGAAGTTATTTTTGTGCGGTGGACTCCGTACGTTCTAATTACGGTGATGAAGCGGTGGATTTCGTGTTCTGAATCATAGACGGTTATCTGGATGGGACGTTCAAGTTTATTTTCCCTTTATAGTTTTCTCATACATCAACATCTTATGGTTTAATTTATTTAATTTATCTGTTATCATCTAGATGCATGTTTAGGCTAAAAAGATAAAATTTGGTAAATAGATTTTCACATGAATAGTTTAATTGGTGATTAGTTTAATTAGATGAATTTTATTTAAAGGTTTAATCATTAAAATTAGAAAAACAAAAAAAACATTGAACTTGTGTTTATTCGAACCACCATATCATATATGATATAGTGTTGAGGCATTCTCAAATTGTTATTATCACGTGTTTCAGTAAGTTACTGTGCAAATCATGTTTAGTGATTTTTGGGTGGTTGTGTTTGTTTTCTCTCACCTTCTTTTCTCTCGATGGATTGTCTTAGTAATAACGTTATGTATAATCGAGATGAGTTTGATAAGATTCTTTATTTTACTAAAATGTTAAATGTTTTAAATTTAAAGTTTGCAAAAAGAACTAAAATTCTTGAAAAAGAAAATAATCATTTTTAATCCATAATGGAATGTTTGCAAGCAGTTCAATATCTTAATGATAGCTTTCGTGAAAATATTGTTGCCTTAGACCATGACTTTAGAATTATAGAAGTATCCAAGAAATAGATTGATGATAGAGTCTGATTTTTAGAGAAATAATTAGAAGACTATAAGAACTCTAAGATTTGTATTAGTGCCTTTGAGGATAATGAAAAAATAACTAATGATTTTAAGGTACGAGAGAAGACTCTTAAGGATAAGTCCACTCACATTAAGGGGGAGTGAGATAAGCTTCTAGGGTTAATTAAAAATTTAAAAAAGGAGTCTGTAAAGCGTGAGGAGTCTAATTTATTGCTTGAGTCTAAAATTTTGAAGTTAAAAAATTATTTAAAAGACTCAAATACTTATGGTTCTAGCACCTCTGTTTGTAAGGATTTCGTTGCTAAAGCCAAGACCATAATTTTTTTAGACGGTCAACTACATCCCAAGGTGTTAGAAAAGTTCAACCCGAAGGTCCCGTTCCTCGTCGTATTTACATGTGCACACAATGTGGTAGGAAAGGTCACCTTTGACGTTTTTGCTACGATCTTAGAAAATACCCTAGAAAGATGAAGTTGAGTGCCCCGTTGGATCCCAAAACCCTTCGCATTAGGTATAAACCTATTTAGGTTAGGAAATCTGTTTTGGAGACGCTAAATGTTAGGTTGGTTGATTCCCACATGCTTGCACATGATACTTCACATGATATATCTTATGAATGATTGTTGCATGATTTTGTTTGTCATACTCTAATTGTGATTCATGATATACATTTGGCAGTGTTATGAAATATGTACTTTTTGTATTGTATTTTTCATTTATTGAGTCATATCTGAAAAATACAAAATGAATTTATTTTGATCAATTTTTTGAAAAAATACAAGATTTTTTATTTATTTATTTGTTTTAGTTTTACACATTTGGTGTGGCATATTGTTGTGTTTGAATCTAATTCACTTCACAATTTTCATGTGGCTATGACATTTGGTGATGACTTTAGATACTTAGATTGATCTTAACCATGTTTATGGAGTTGTTTCGAACTTGATTTGCTTTATGGATTCGACTTTGTATATGCCTCCGCACACACATGCACGAGCTTTTTGAACGTTTACTTCACTATGTACATTTGAGCTTGGTGAGATATTATCTCATCAATTTTGTCATTTACATATTAATATGGTTATGGGAGATTTGTGCATGTAAGAACCATTGCCTGTGATAGCTTATTTATTATTAAAAAAAATAATGAGCGTACACAAAAAATGGCTGCAGGAGACAGGTTGACTCATCGTGAAACCCACCGTTTGAAAAGAGCACAAGAAAAAAAATAAAGGCAATAAAAAGAGCGATAATTTGCCAAAAAGGGGCCAACTTAGTTTTTTTGTGTGGTCTTTCAAAAATAAATCGCTTCAAAAGAATCTATAAAATAAAAGGAAATATGATATTTTTTTATCTTTCGAGGGTATTTAGTTGAAGATCAACGAGTTTGCACAATGAATCCTGGTTATGCATATTTTATCATGATGCTATTGATTTGTAGAGTCATCAATAATCCAGGCTTGTGTGCATTGTAGTTTTTTTGTTCATTAAGTTCAACTTTATATGTCACTTGAGGCTAAAACTTAGTTTGATAAAGTTTTACGGTCGATTAGAACTTCATGAACATATTTGAGTATTTAGGTTATAATTCATTTGTATCTAGTTCACACTCACTCATTCCATCCCACGTGTTTAGACACATCGATATTATGCTAGTACTGAAAGCTTATGTGTTTGTGCCACGTTTTGTAGTTGTTTATACCTATACATATGTGCCGATTTTTTTAGTATATTTTTCATATATTATATCTTTTCGATTATTTGTGCTTGAATTGTCATGTTTCATGTTTGTTAAACTTTACACCATTGCATTATTTTATTCCATTTTCCTTCAATTTAAATATGGTATTAAATTTGTTTTAAAATTAGTATCTTATGATCACTTATTTAGGGGGAGATTCGATTTTGGGGATTATTTATTTATGTAATATTAATTTGTCTATTTCTGAACAAAAAGGGGGAGAAATTGTAACTTTCCTTTGCCTGGTTATGATATATTTATCTTAAGGGGAGACATTTTACCTAGGTTGATATTATTTTGGACATTATTAGATGTTTATTCATTTGTGGATTTATACTTGTTATATTCTCTTTTCATTTGAAGGTGTGTTTAAGTGTGCTGGATTATAGGTTGAATTTAATGCGGTAAAATTTTTAAGCAAAACAAAGCTACTCAACTTTGTGTCTTTGTCGAGCGTTTCTACTCTTTTTTCGTTTTGGGATTGAGGAATAATTCTTTTTAGAGAGCTTGCCAGCCCATAGGATTTTTTTTTTGGTTTTGTCCCGAAATATAGCCAAAAGAGGGGATTTGTAAGGACAAATTTTCAATCGAGTCAATTAGTATGTAATTTGCGCAATTCTATACAAAACTGTTTAAGTCATAGGATAGACTTCATGGCATTGATCCCATGAGACTATGACATTGTTTGATGAAGATGTATCTTAATACCCCGTACTTTTATAGATATTTAAGTTACATAAGTGGACGTAATTTGATAATTAGAGGAATTTCTGTGAGTAGTAATTTGGGATTAATTAGTGTTAGATTATTTACCGATGTGTGTTACATTTACTTTTAGGACTAAGTAAATGAGTCAGAATATTTTTATGTCATGTCGCAACTGGGTAAAGCAGTAGGTAATATTTCACTTTGAAGAAAATGATTGTTGAGAAGTGTTTGATCCGAATAGTGAATTTTAGTTAAGTAACTCGGATGGATATTTCGAATCCACAGTTGGACAAGATAGAGTATCTAGGGGTAAGGTTTAGGTTCCGGGAATTTTTAGACTAGTAGGGACCTGCAATTGAGTAAACGAGATATTTTTGGGTTTATAAGGGACAAGCCCTTATTTCTCTCTTATAAGGAACGAGAGAGTGAGAGAAAGGAAAGGAAAGGAAAGGAAAGAAAAGAAAAGAGAGAAAAGACGAAAGAAAGAATGAAAGGAAGAAGCAAAAGGGAAAAGAAAAAGGGGATTCCGGGCCAAACTCTGCGGGATTCGACTCGAGGTCATCAGATTTCATCCACGAGGCAACTGTTTACTTTCTTTATTTAATTTAGTGTGTGTATCTCATATTATGGTTGGTAAACTATATAATTTTGGGTTAGAACCCTTAAAATAAATTTGGGAAATTTGAGTTTAAGTTTAAAAATTGATGTATTGTAAACTCTTAATGATTTTTAGTGTTAAACCCATGATAATGGAGTGTAGAAATGGTTAGAAATGGGAGAAATGATAAAACTAGGGCTTTAGTGGTTTTAGGGTTTAAATATAAGAGAAATGGCTTAATACCACAAATAAATTGATGTGTTAGTTATAAATCAGTGTGAGGATGATTATAGTGTTGTTGGATGAGATTAGAAACCATAAAAATGGAGATTGGGTTGATATTTGGGATTTTTGGAGAATGAGAAATCACCCAAACAGTGCCCTCCAAACAGGGCAAATCAATTCGGGTCTAGACTGAATCGATTCGCATAAGGGGATCTGTAAGGCTGTCTCAGGACGAATCGATTCGAATTGAGACCAAATCGATTCGCCTTTGAGGACATGCTTTCAGAGCACTTTTCGAATCGATTCGCCAGCCCGAATCAATTCGCAATTAGGGAGAATCGATTCTCCCTTGCTGAATTTGACAGTTTTCCTTCTTTGAGTTTAGGGGGAGTTAAATTATATCTTGGAGATTATTGTAGGGGTTCTAGATGTGATATTAGGACTTCTAAATAACAGAATTGAGGGTGGGTAGACCTTGGATTAAAAGAGGGAACCTTGGATTAGTTAAGGGTACAATCCGGGATATGGACCTAATGAATGTTTAGGACGAGAGACATTCAAGGAAACTATTCGGCAAGCGTATGCAAATGTATTTATGCGGTTAGGATAAATATGGGTTGATTGTGATTGAATAAATCCTAGGACGTGATTATGATGGAAGTTAGGATATGGGACAAAGATAATTGAGCGGTTATCCTATATGTCTATTGACGACTATTATTATAGGTGATGTGATACCTATGGAATTAAGATAAGTAGCGTGTATACTTATTTAATTATGACGAATCGGTATATTCAGGATTATATATAAATCCTTAGAAATGACAAAGATGTAAACTAACCTTAAGTATGATAATACTTATAGGATTAGTGTTTTAAGTGTGTAAATACTTATATACTATTACAAATGGGAACATTCAGGGTTTTGGCTATCGCTATAAGAATTTGGAAATTATAGCCATAATATGTTGAGAAGTGATATATATTATACGCACGATGTTGTTATGGTATATATATATGATATGATATGAATATAAATATATCTTTATGTGAATGGTATATTTGTACTTTAGAGGTTGGTTCCACAGGCTTCCCCAAGCATAGGGATGGACATCCAGATTATATATTTTCTCCAGTGCTATCCAGGGAGGTTGCGCGATGTGGGTGAATCCCCTGGCTTGAGGATCAGGGAGAGTATATCCCCAGGTCATATCATCCCGCATACGAGTGCGATATTTTTATTCCACTTTCAGGAGGGAATGTGACCGCCTCCACCGCTTAGTTTTCTACCATGACCATAAGTGAGTTTGGCTTGGTACCGTGGTTGATTGAGTAAACCCGGATGTGGATAGGCACTAGAGTCTGCATCCTCGAGTTATACCTCGGTGGGATGGTTATTATACTTATGATTGTAATAGGTATAATTATACGTGTTGCGTATAGTATATTGCTTGTATATGAAAATGAGATATCATATAGCTTTGACTTGTGTAAAGAGTAAAATGAATAAGGGTTTATGCTCCTTTCGGTATATTTATATTCGGATTTATATGAATGTGAATCATAGGTTCTAGTGAGAACTATATATATACGGGATATTATAATATATGTTATGTACTGATGGCCTAATGGATCTCGACGATCAACATTGTCATGTAGTAGTGTATTCGAGGGGTTCCTTGTTTGGATTTCACTTCGTTAGACACCCCATGCACAAAATGTAGCACAATGTTGGGAATGGGGAGAAGTTTAGTCCTCAGTACTCGGGTTTATGAGAATTTTCAGAAGATGGGTGAAATAGATTAGTTAGGAAGGGTAGCTTAACTAGTGTGTTTAAAACGTATGCGATAGATGTGCACTATTAGAAGAGGGGTGAGGTTTATCTCATAAGAGTGCGATACCAGTTTAAATATGAGAGATTTCATATTTTAAAATATGGGTTTCAAGCACTTGCTAAATATTTTCAAAAATCAGGCTCTGACCCGTTTCTCTATTTTTCCCCCCTCTTGCTATATGTGTATATATATAGGTGTCTAGACACAGGGACGCCTGGATGATGATTCCTTCTAGTTAGACGTTTGCTGCAGCAGCTGTGGATGCATGCAGGTTTACTGTAGACACTTCTATCCTTGTAATCTAGATAGGAGGTACTGTAGAAACACTTGGGCCGATAGCCCAACTGTATTCATTTCTTCTTTTAGTGCGGCATTCGATTTGGTTGTATTATGTTGTACCGATGGTTCGATTATTTTATTTCATTTTAATTTCGTGTATATAACTGTGTGAATGTTTTATTTAGTTGGTGTGGATAAAAGTATTAGTTAATATAAAATTTTGATGCCAGCCAAATAACTTATTAGTAATTAAATTGGTTTTTTACAGTGATGCTGAGACTGAACCATATGAGATTCCTGTTTTAATCTGATAAAATATTGATCACCCGATATTTTATTAGGCGGGGTGTCACAGCGGCCAAGCTTCAAAGATTGGATATATCATGGCGTGTTTACCGTTCCAAGTTTGTCTTCTCATATACTAAGGATCTTGCAGGTATGAATGTATATAATTTATGAGTCCTTGGAATTTTTCGTTAAGGGTGTTTTTTTTATAAAAATCATTAGAACATTTTTTACTTATTTTTTTAGAAAGATATTTTTTCGTGATTAATCGTTCATATGAAATATACACATCATTAAAATAAAATTTGTTTATCATTCAAACAAGGTTTATAAGTCGTTCATACGACTGAGTCTTTTCATTAGAAGTCTCGCCTAAAGCATTTTATCAAACGAACTTTGAACAAACCCTTACTATTTTGTCTCGTTAGAAATGAACTAGATTTCATTCAAATGAGATGGATATCTCATTTGAACGACACATGTTTGTCGTTCGAATGAAGTCGCCACCTCAAAAATTATGTTTTCTTATTTAAGGCATTTTAGAATCAGAATTTTGAAAAACTCTTTTGCAAAAATGTTTATGAACCTGTTTACAAGAGTTCCAACTCCCAAAATATTTGACCTTTGTTTCTCAAGATCCAAGATTCATAAATAATATACTTTTAGATCTTGTTTGGGAACCTTGTTTATTTCTCTCATCTTAAGTGAAACTGTTTTTGTGCGGTGAACTCCACACGTGATGATTGCGGTAAAAAAGCGATGGATTTCGCATTTTGAATCATAGACGGTTGTTAAGCTGCATCATGGGATACCGAGATGCACGTAGACTCATTTATTGTGAACGCTTGCGTGGGTGGACTCCTGCGTTGCACTTTGGTGGAGTGGTTAACGATAGAAGAGCATAAAGTCTTGTAGGGGATCGAGTCGTTGTGTAAGTCTATTGCCTATGATTTTTAAAACAATATCATAGTGATTGTCTGGTGGGGTCATCCGATGTTTTCTTGCCTTTGTGGTTTTCTTGTACATCGGTGTCTTGTTGTTTGATTTATTTAATTTCTCTTCTATCACCTAGATGCATGTTTAGGGTAAAAAGATAAATTTGGTAAATCGGTTTTCACAAGAATGGTTAATTGGTGCTTAGTTTAATTGGGAGAATTTTGTTTAAAGGTTCAATAATTAAAATTGCAAAAACCCAATAATATTGAACTTGTGTTTAATTGAACCACTGTAACATATAGGACATAGTGTTAGGACATTCTTAATAAGTTGTTATGTATCTTAATATTGTTACTAAGATATTTGTGACAAATGACGTAAATATTAAGAAATTATTTATATCTTGAGGCTCGTAGTTCTGAGTGGATAATGTTTGGAAATCCTCTTAATAACTTTTTGTTCTACATTTATGATGAAATATGTGGTGAAAATTATATTCAACACAAATAAATAATAAAAGCGCAATCACCAAAAGGAAATAAAGAACAGAAAATGCCAATCACACAACGCAGTATGTACGAGGTTCAGCAAGAATGCCTACGTCCACGGTGGTGTAGTCAGTATTATTTCTATATACTCTAGGGAGTGTTTACAGAGAATACAAATCATGCCCTTTTGCCCCGTGCTTAGGGTTTGGTATTTACATATTTGTTCTTGGGGAGTAGGGGTGTTGGCCTCCCCCACGTCCATCTTATACTCCTATAATATCTCCTTACGAGATTTTAGGAGTGGACTAAGTCATAACTGAATTCATTTGGGATACGAGGGGGCCAGACTTTGGTCCATTCCTATTGGGGTACTCGTCTGGGCCTATGATGGCAAATCCGGGTACCCACAATTGCCCCTAAAGCTGTTGGGCCATAATTTGGGCTCAATAAATTTAAATGATTTGTCGTAATGGCTCTCTTGTACATTGTGTACTCTTCCCAGAGTTGAAAACTGATTTAGGCGGCAGCTTGCTTCGTGTCCTGTGCACGATGATTGGAAGCATTTAAAAGTCATTTGGAGTAGCAGTCCGTAGTTGTCGTTTCAAACTTCTTCAAGTTTTCTCATCTTTCTCAAGCTTCTGTTGTTGCACACTCCTATTTAGGTCCTTATTTACCTTGCTTTCAATCTTCTTCATCGTCTGGGCCTGTGATCTTGCGCCGTTCCAGCCAAACCTTCATCTCGTAAGTCTCATTTTCTCTCTCTCTGCGTTTTCTCTTCTGTTAAGATTTCTTTGAATTCGTAATTAGGGTGTACAATTGGCTAAGATAGGCCAATAGGATTGTGTCTGAGTTTAGAGAGTTCTATAATATCCTAGATTAGGTAGATATTGAGTGCTCCCCTCTCCCTAAAAATGTAAGAGAGATAGAGGGCCCTCATTGGATTCATGTTCTTTTGCTGCCCCAAGGAGACCTCACTTTCCCTCCGAGCAATTTGTTCTTACATTTCTTTGGCTATTTCAATATCCTCCCTGTGCAGTGTTTGTCAAACGTTTGGAAGATAGTTAATGGTATCCATAGGATAAACTAACTTTATAACACCAACCTAGGGCTTGCTGAAATATGCTTCTGCTATTCTTTCTCACGAACGAGCTCTGGTCTTCTTTACCTCAAGGCTGAGAGTCCTGACAGGGTATTGGTAGTAAATCTACCTGATTCCCACAAGGACTATTGGCAAGAGGGTTTTTTATCTAGAAATTGGAAATTCCCTCCCCATACCGAGGGGTCGAGGTATGACAGGTATATGGTCCCCATTTATGGGGAGGAGTTCATAGGTAGGCTTAATTTCTGTTTTGCTTTTTCGCTCTTCTTATTAATGTATGATTTCTCCGATATTCTTCTATCTTCTTTTCAGCGATGACAAAGAATTTGGAACCTGCTCTTAGTGAGGTTTGAGCTGCTGAGCTGATCAAGGCTTGGAACATCAGAGAGCCTTTGGCTGAAGGTGAACGTCCTCGGTTGGCCGCTTTTCTCCTGGAGTACAAGAACATAGGGTCTAGTTTCATTGTGTGGCCTGTAGACAACATTCCTATCCTAGATATTACTGAAGAAGTTATTGTTGACCCCATCCAGTTAGAAGAGGAAGAGATCAGTTCTGAAAGTGATATTAGAGGAGGTGCTGAAGGTGGTTCTGGTGAGGCAAGCTCTAGTAGTGAAAGTTCTTCTATCTCAGAAAAGGTTTCTGAGGATCAAGAGTCTTCAAGTCCATCCAACAATTCTAGCAAGGAAATGGCTCTTCCCATAAGAAATTTGATCAGGGATGATGATGAAGAGGATGATGTGCTTCTTGCTCAGCGGTCGAAGAAGCAGAAGTCTGTTGGTGGGGATGTCACCACTGGTTCTCAATCTGCTGCTCATGAGAAGGAGAAGAAGAGACAAGAGGAAGAACAGTTGAGAGAGAGAGAGAGAGAAAGAAAAAAGAGGAGAGGAAGAAGGCCGAAGAGAAAAAAAAGATGGAGGAGAGGAAGAGAGCTGATAAGGAAAAAGAGAGAAAGGAGGAGAGGAGGAGAGTGGAAGCGAGGACAAAAGTTGGGCAAGCCTTAGTGCTCGTGTCAGCATTTCCTGAGGGGGACTCAGTTGCAACCTCTCCCCAACTAGCTCCTGCGCTGCTCGAGAGAGCAGTTCTGCCTGCTAATCATCAAAGGGCAATGGGGGCTGACCAGTTAGCCCTGCAAGCGAGTCAGAGTCTAGCCTTGGTAAGTCTAATACTTTTCTTTAACACTTGTAATACTCTGTTTGCTGATTTCTTCTAATTTTTTCTTTTTATTTACAGTTTGTGACTGATTGGATGTTCTCTACCATACTCGCGATGAGCTGGTGGGCAGGAATGCGAATTTAGAGAAGCAGAATGCGGATTTGGAGAAGCAGAACGCTGAGCTAAGGGGGAAAGGCATCGAGTTGGAGGCCACTCTGAAGACCGACAGTGAGGCCAAAAAATCCTCTGATCTCTCCCTTACTGAAGCCAGTAGAGTAAGGGAGGCGGAGATCAGGGAACTAAATGAGTTGAGGCAGTCCTACGATCTGGTCTGCACAAGAAAGTTGGTCGTGGTCGAGGAAAATAAAGTGCTGGGGGAGAATTAAAGAAAATGGAGTCTGAGGCAGCCACTATCAAGGAAGGTTCATATAATTCCGGGTGGGCTGCCGTATATGAGGATGCTGAGGTTCAGATAGGCTACATCAGTCGTCTGAACTTCAAGAAGGGCTAGAATAAGTCTCTTCTAACTATCGGGGTGGATGTCGATTCTCCCTTGTTCGATGAGCACGATCCAGGACCAAAGCATGTTGTAGGTGAAGCCCCTGCCCCAGCCATTGAAGGTGTTTCCCCTACCTCCTAGACTGTTCATGTTGGTGCTCCTCCTGCTCAACGGACAGTAGTTGTTCCTTCTGAGGGAGATGCTCCTACTGTTGCTGATAAGGGAAAGCAACCGGCTTCTTTCGAACAAGATGTGGTTGCTAGCTAGACTGCTCCTAGGACTTTTCTGTACTTTTACTTTACTTGTACTTCTTTTTGAACGAATCGATGTAATTGTACCCTTGTATTTTAATGAAATGAAAGTTCCTTATTTTTTGGTTATTGATTCTTTTACTTTTTTACTACTTGTATGGCTTGTAGTTGATTGATGTATACGAATATATACCTGCCACTTCTCAACTGGTAAGGATCCTTGGACCTAACGCGAGCACCCAGGTTCATTAGGCCTTTGTTAGGATTTACAAGTCTCTCAGGTTGAGAAATAAAAGTTTTAAGGACCAGTCTGAGCTCGTCGCCAAACTGAAGGACAGACTTCAAGAGATGGAAGAAGTTGGTGCCTCAGTCCAGAAAGAAGTGAACACTCTGAGAGCTAGACTTTTGGATGCCTCTGAGATCAACCAGGTCGAAGAAATTCTTTAACGGGAGAACGAGACTCTGAGGAGGGAGGTGTTGTGACTCAGGGAGCACGCACCGAGCATCACCCCTGTATTATGAGGTTCCTCTTCATCGGTTGTTCCGCGAACTGGCATAGAGCCGAGCAGTGCTCCTCCAGCCTTGCGAGGCTCTACCTCATCGGCTGCTCCGCGAGCTGGTCCAAATGTAGGTGGTCCATCTAGGGAAATGGATGAGTTCCGAGAAGATTTTCGTCGAGCATACATAATTGCTATTAGTCTTCAAAGGGATGTCACGCGACTGAGACATCTGTTCAAGAAAGGACCCCAGCGAGTGTGGGCTGATGGTTAGGACCAAGGTTGGGCAGATGATCCGATGAGGCTGATAGAGTTTGAAGAGCTCGCCTTTATCAGGGGATGGTTGAGTGCCCTCAAGGAGATGGAAGTTTCGAGGAATTCAGTACTCTGGTACCGTCACGATATCTCCCCTTCAACTTTAAGGCCTAACCCTTTCAGGAGGGACGATCAATGGATCCCTATAGATGCTATCCCCAGGCAGCTGTTAGAGCCAAATACGAATGAGGTCAAGGAGGAATTGGCTCCTCATCTGGATGACGACTGAAGAGCACAAGTGGATGATTATTTGTGTTCAGAGGCCTCAGCCTCATGAAGATTTTACCAGATGTACCTCTTTGTATATATTTAATGAAGTAATGTAATATTGATGCTTTGGGCGATCTTGCCGACTAAACACGGATTGTACATTCTCATTATAAATGTGATTAAGGAATATAATATCTATATTTTGGGCGATCTCACCGACTAAACATGTGTTCTTTACATTAATTATCTTGGGCCCCTTGCGGAAGACTAGATCAGCAGGGTTACATTGTTAAATAAGTGTCCTCCCAGTCCAGTATGCTTATAAGATACCATTTGTCCTCACATTACCTTTGAGGTCATGTCGTCACACTCCCTTAGGTCTAAGTATGGTAATGCCGAGGACACAGCTGGCGTTGGATGTTCTATCCGAGCAGGGTTTTTTATCCAAACATAGTTTGGTGACCAATTCATTTTTTGTCTAATTGCCTAAGTATCCCCTTTAGGGCTTCATATATTGACGGGGCAATGCTAGGAGGTTGTTCGTGTTTCATAATGAATACCTGAGGAGGGTGACAGCCTGCTTTTATGCTTTGAGTAGGGTGCATGTTACTTGGAAAGGGTGTGCAAGTTATAAAGTTCTCAATACAAAATTAACACTTCATAGAATGCCACTGCCAAACAATTTTTATTAATTAACAAGTAAACAATTTGATAAGAGATCCAAGAAAAAAGAAAAACTAGAAATCGAATTTCTTTAGGTTGGTCGCGTTCCATGCTCGAGCATTTCTAAGTGATAGGCTCCTTGTAGATCATCTCTTGTTATCTTGAATGGACCCTCCCAATTTGGATCCAGCTTTCCATCTGATGGTTTTATCGCGCTGCCAACTACTTTCCTTAGGACGTAGTCCCCAACCTTAAATGCCCTCGGATTGACCTTCTTGTTATATTATTTCGTGAGCTATTGTTGATAGTTTGCTAGCCTTACTAGGGCTAGTTCTCTGCGTTCGTCAGCTACGTCAAGTTCAGCGAGTAATGCTACATTATTCTGGCCTTGGTCGATAAGGGTGGTTCTCATCATTGGTAGACCAGCTTCCAAGGGGATGATTTCTTCTATTCCATACATTAGTGAGAATGGGGTTTCCCCAGTTGCTCGCCGTGGGGTAGTGAGGTAACCCCACAAAATTTGCGACAGCTCACTCACCCAGGCACCTTTGGCTCGCTCTAGTCATTTCTTCAGCCCATCGATCACTATTTTATTGGAAGCCTCGACTTAATCATTGCTCTGGGGGTATGACACCGATGTGAAATAGTGCCTGATCCTGTGTTCATTACAGAAGTTCTGGAAAGGGCCACTCTCAAACTGTGTTCCGTTTTCGGTGATGATGGTTCTAGGGATTCCAAAATGAGTAATTATATTTTTCCATATGAATCTCATCATATCTACATATCGAATGTTTGCCAGTGGCTCTGCCTCGATCCATTTGGTGAAGTAATTCATTACGACCAACAGATACTTGCGATCGTCGGCGGTGGTAGAAAGGGGGCCTACGATGTCCATCCCCCATTGGGTGAAGGGCCATGGACTGATGAGTGATTTTAGGTCGCTGGCAGGTTGGTGAACCATAGGACCATGTAGTTAACATTTTTCACATTTGCGAGCGTATGTTGCCAAATCTTTTTGCATATATGGCCACCAGTAGCCTTCCTTCATTGTTCGAAAAGCTAGTGACCTTCCTCCAATATGGCTTCCATAGATTCCTTCGTGAAGCTCGTGTAGAACTTGCTCGACGTCCTTCGGGTGAACACATTGAAGATAAGGGCCAGTGAATGATCTCTTGTATAGTTTTCCCTTCAAAGATAAGTGAAAGCGAGCAGCTTTGACTCTTATCTGATGAGCGGCCTTCTTATCATTAAGAAGTGTGCCATCTTTCAAATAGTCCCTCAGAGGGTCCATCCAACTGGACGGTGACTCGATCTGGATCATGTGGTCTAGGTTTGGAAGCTTATCACTCTGGTTGATGCTTGGATGGGCGAGGAAGTCGATGGGGATCGTCCTCTTTAAGTTAGAATCGATCGCTGAACTTAGGGCTGTCGGGGAGTCGGCATGGCTGTTTTGTCCTCTGGGAAATTATTGGACATTGACTTTTTAAAACCTGGACATTAGCTCCTTTGCCAAGGCAAGGTAGGCTACCCTTCTTTCATCTCTTGCATTGAAGTCCCCACTTATCTGATTGGAGACCAATTGTGAGTCACCGAACACTTGTAGCTGCTTTCCCCCAGTGCCTGTGCCTTTTGCAGGCCGACTATCAAAGCTTCGTATTCTGCCTCATTATTGGAAGCTTCAAATCCAATCCTGATCCCTTGCTTGAGGATTATTTCCTCTGGAGTGATGAGCACAATGCCTACTACTACCCCCTTTGAGTTGGAGGCTCCATCGACAAACAGTCGCTAGACCCCTACTGATGGGTATTTTTCCATTTGCTTTATGGGTTAAAGCTGGTTGTAAGGTTGTTCGCCAGTGAATTTTGCGATGAAATCTGCGAGAACCTGCCATTTGATTGCATTCCTGGTCTAAAATTGAATATCAAATCGTCCGAGCTCGATTGATCACTTGGATAGTCTGCCGACAAATCCACTTTTCGTAAGACTGCTTTAAGGGGGTGCGATATAAGGACGGTGATAGTGTGAGCTTTGAAGTAGTGTTTCAGCTTCCTCAAAGCTATTACTAATGCGAAGGTGAGCTTTTCCAGTGGCAGGTAACGCTGCTCGGCGTCCAATAAGGTCTTGTTCGCGTAGTAGACTGGATGCTGGATTCCTGCTTTCTCGCATACCAGTGCAGAACTGATAGCGTGACTGGAGATGGCGAGGTATAAGTAGAGGGAATCATCTTCTTAAGGTATGACGAGCAAAGGCCGCTTGCTAAGATAGGTCTTGAGTTCCTCCAATGCTTTCGAGCAATCTTGATTCCACTCTACTATTTTATTTCCTTTCAAGAGCTGAAAGAATGGCTTGCACTTCTCAGAGGACATTGAAATGAAACGGTTCAAAGTGGTGAGCATGCCTGTGAGCTTCTGCACGTCCCATATCGTGCAAGGTGGTTGTACCCTGTTGATCGCATCGATCTGGTCTGGGTTGGCCTCAATGCTTCTCTTGCTAACCAAATATCCGAGGAATTTTCCTAACTGGATGCTGAAAGAACATTTGCTCGCGTTGAGCTTCATTCGGTATTTTCTGAGCATTTCGAAGGTATTGGATAGGTTCGAGAGATGGTCCTCTTTTCGCTTGCTTTTGACGAGCATATCGTCAATGTATACTTCAATGGTATCTCCCATTGGGTCTTTAAACATCTTAGTGACTAGCCTTTGGTAAGTTGCTCTTGTGTTCTTAAGCCCAAAGGGCATAACTGTGTAGCAGTACAATCCGACAATAGTGATGAACTCTGTCTTGTCTTGATCTGGTGCATACAAAGGGATCTGATGATACCCCGAATATGCGTCCAGGAAACTCATTCTCTCATAAGCTGCTGTGGCGTCCACCAACTGGTCGATTTTTGGGAGAGGGAAACTGTCCTTCGGGCATGCCCTGTTAAGGTCAGTGAAGTCAATGCAGACTCTCCATTTTGCATTGTTCTTTGGAACTACTACTGGGTTGGATAGCCATTTAGGGAATTAAACTTCCCGTATGGATCCTGCATCCACCAGCTTCTCAACTTCATTCTCCACGGCCTTAGCCTTTTCGAGAGCGGTTCACCCTTATTTCTGCGTGATAGGCCTGAGAGTGGGGTCGATATGTAACCTATGACAAACCACACTGGGATCAATTCCAGGAAGCTTATAAGGTTCCCACGCGAAAACGTCTAGGTTGCTTCTCAGTAACACCGTCAATTCTTTCTTTTCTTGTTCTATAAGAGAAGTTTCGATCAAGAAACTCCTTCCTTCCTTGCTTCCACCGATCGTTATTTCTTCCAGGTTCTCGACGACCCGCTCAGAGGGGAGGATCCTGGTCTCCTCCACTCTGGGCCTTCCATATCTTAGTTGTTATTTTGAAGGTATCAGACCTTCTTTTTCCTCGACTTTCTTTTTAGCCTTCTCGACCTTCTTTTCTCGTTTCGAGCGGATGACTACTATGAAGTACCTTCTTGCCATCGCCTGATCTCTGTGAATATCCATCACTCCTCGCTCGGTTACGTACTTGAGTTTCTAATGGTTGGTCGAAAGGACTGCCTTCATTGCATGTAGCCACCCTCTATCGAGGATAGCTTGATATGGCGAGTCAATGTCGACCACCAGAAACTTGATCATCTTTGAGACACTTCCTTCCCTTATCGACATCACAATCTTTCCCAATGGAATAGTCACTTCTCTAGCAAAGCCAACTAGATGGACAGTGGCTTCCTTCAAGTCACAAATGCTTAACTTCAATTTCCTAAATAGGTCGAGATACATTACCTCGGATGAGCTTCCCTGGTCGACGAGTTGCTTGTCGACGTCGTAATTGGCTAACCTGAGTGTAATGATTAAAGTGTCATGATGTGGGGCTCTTACTCCCACCAGATCTTCATCTGTGAACACGATATGTTTGCTATAGTCAACGTCATCTGCTCGTTGACGCTTTCTTGATTGTGTCTTTGCTGGATCGATCTGAAAAGCTTGCATTACTGCTGTAAGCTTTTTTACCTCCATCCGAGCTGAATTCCCTTAAATCTGCTTCATATCAGATGCCCTATAAATTACTGCAAATTCATGGCCAGCATTGTCCTCGAGTACGTTGTTAGATCTTGTTTCTCCATTGGCAGCAACTTTCTCTGCCTTCTTCTCCACAAACTCATTCAGGTGCCTGGACTGGGCCAGTTCTTCGAGGTGAGACTTAAGAGCTTCAGAGTGCTCAGTCTTATGTACTCCCTCTTTATGAAAAGTGCATCTCAGCGCGTTGTTTCTCCTTAAGGGATCTCCTCCCATTTTTTTGGGCCACTTAACAAATGGCTCGTCTTTGATCTTTGCCAGGATTTTGTAGATTGGTTCTTTGAAGTCAGTATTCACTTCCTGGAATTCTTTCGAAACATCGTTCTTGCATCCATTCTTGCCCCCATTCTTGCCTCCTTTTTCTGGTTCTCAGCTTTGTCACTGCCCTTGGCAGCGAGCTTAGTCCTACCGTTCTCCCCTGTATTGAGGTGTGTCACATCCTCCACTTTGGCGTATGTGACACCCCGCCTAATTAACCTCGGGTGATCAGTCCTAAATTAAGTTAGAACAGGTTTTTCAGTTGGTTTATTCTTAGCATCACTGTCTCCTTTTTAATTACTAACCACCTGAGTGAGAAAATTAGATTGGTGCCAAGTTTTATCTTTCATTAACATAAATGAAAATCTCATGCGGAAATAAAATATCACAATAATCACAATTAACTGAAACAACCATTCACAATTAATTAACTGACCGAATAAACCATCTGTCCAAACCCAACAAATATAAAATGAAGATAAGTAATCAATCTCAACATGTCTGACAAAAACTAAATGAACTGCGAGCAACATGCTCGAAATATCTGATAAGAAGTCTCTATACTAGGAATGAAAGAATGAGGCATCTATCAAACTCTCGCAACATCCACATATTATGCAGTAACAAATCCTTGGAATTGAGTCAAGCCTCGCGTCCCTGTGGAAGGACACCTAAAAGGTTTTTAAAAAAAAATTATAGCAAGGGTTAGTACCCAAAAACAGTTGAAAAACATTTAGAAAATGATTAACTTGCAGTAATAAGTAAATATGCATGCTCTCCATATTTTAGTTAGTGTCGCACTCCCTTGAGGACATCCTCACCCCTCCTCTAATGTGCACTACTAACTCCTTAATTAAATTTACCTAGTTCTTATTCTCATGACTAGATAAATTATATAACCCTTTGCAACCACCCTACTCCAACCGAGTATGCCTTAATTATGATTTTTAAGTTATTATCAACATCAACGTAATTAAATCATTTCCCTTTAATTTCATATAACTTCCACATCTGTTATACATATAATACAACTCATGCTTTGTATTAATTATCCCGTATAGAATTATTTACCTAATTATATACCTATAGTTATATTACAGCATTCACGAGCATACTGAAATAAAATTTAATAGTAGTATCCGCCCGAGTAAAGTCTCACCGGATATAAATTCTCTAAAGTGCTATCCCACTAGGTGTATTCACATAACCTAGTTACCCCAAGTCATAATCGCTCACTAACTTGGTTAATACATACATGTTGGAGGTGGTCATATTCCTTCCCTGAAAGTGAGATGCCCCTCACCCATATAACGGACGCTATGACCTGGGAATATAGTCGACCTACTCCTCAAGCTAGGGGATTCATCCACTACGCGCAATCTCCCCCTATAGCACTAGAGTATATAATAATAATATCTATCTACTGATATTAATGCAAACACCATATATATACTATCACACACCCTATATATATAAATATAAAATATCTCGGCGACACCGTGTACTAAGTCCGTGACACAAGCCTATTCCATTTTATTATGAGTTTATGGCCCAACTCTAATTATTAATTAATTTGCACATTAATTTCTTTTGGTATCGCCCCAACCAATATATTCGGGGTTACTCTCGTGGCCCGAAATAACATCACCCGAGTCTAAATCCCCGACTCTAAATTATTTAGCCTTCACCTAAATAAAATTTACATCTCGGTATCGCTCAACCAATATTCCCGGACCTGTTCACTCAATCCGTATTTAATCATTTTGAATTAAAATTCCCAAAATTTAACTCTCGTGTGTCACACCTAATTTCCTCCAAACCCCAATTAATTTTTAATCATGATGTGCCACACAAAGTCTCCCTCAAATACTAATTAATTTCATTCACAATTAATTAGATTTAAACTCATGTACTAATTTCTCAATAATTAAAACATGAAAGATTATATAATATGATTTTCCCTTTATATACATAACTGGGCGAAGCTGTCAAAATTTTTGGACCATCGATCAATCGATGGTCCACCTTCGATCGATCGATCGATCAGGTCCTCGTCTTCCTCAAGTTTCGTCTTCCTCAAGTTGGTTGTTTCAGCCATGGCCGAATACCTCCAAACCCTAATTTCTTCTATACTGAAAACCAAGCTTTCCCGTCGACAATAGACATCAAAAAACCTTATGAGGAACCTCCATAAAGTCCAAAACATTATTTAGTTCACTTACTCTACTGTTTTCACAAGTTTGGGGTAAAATCCAATTTAATCTTTTAACCCATTTAAACATCAATTTCGTATCACCAATTCATTTCTAATTCATCCGGGTTTACACATCTTACCAGATACAAATACACAACTCAGATTATACATGAATTTCTACTCAATTTAGAAATCAGATTCATGGTTTGCAAAACCCCATGTTTATACCCTTTAAATCCCAAAATGAATTTCTTTGATTACACACATCACATAAATATGAATTTAAATACAATTTAAATTCTACAACAAGTTAACCACTTGCCTTAGGTTTCGTAGAGTCTATTTTGGAGTTGAATGCCCAAGCTTGAAGATGACTATTTTTTGCTCTCCTGTGATCCCTAAGTTTGCCTTTAACTGCTATTAGGGTTTCCTAACCCACTAAGTCTTTTTCTAAACTCACATCAGTCGTTCCCTTATTTCTTATAATTGTTTAATTAGCCTTAATCCCATTTTTTTCCTAATGGGCCAAGCCCAAGTGACCCAAATGCCCCCGTGTAGGCCCGGATATGTCTAAAAATGTCACGTGACCCGTTTACTACCCCCGGGTACACTTTTCCAACTATCTCGGCCCATACGAACTCAACCATACACTCAAAATTAGCATCTGAATTAATTTCTAAAAATCCTTATTTCACACTCAAATTAGTCTATACCGACTCCCAGCTGAGATAAGTACATATCCTGTCATTAATACTCGAAATGACGTAAATACATTATTACTATTCACTTAGTAAATAAATTTCCCTAAATATTAACCATTCACTCCCCAATTAATATTTAAATATAAATTGCCATAATTAATTCAATTAAAATTACGACACACAAGTAATTTTGAATTCCCGAATTAATTAAATATTAAATGCATGAAAATACGGAGTGTTACAGCGTACTTCTTAATGCGAGCCATCAGGTCATCAATGGTTTTGGCCTCCTTCTTTGTCAGGGATTAGTGCAGAAAGCAAGAGTTTGGTAGGCCGATCTTGAAAGAGGCCATTACGACTTTCTCCGAGGAGTCCTCGACCTCGTTGAACATCTCCCAGTACTGCTTTGCATTGTCCCGGAGGCTTTCTTGAGGCGTCTTTTTCATTGTTAGTAAAGCATCCATCCTTTAGGGATGGGAGCTACTAGTAATGAAGCGAGCCATAAAGAGCACGGTCAAGGACTCAAAACTCCTGATAGACTTGTGAGGGGGTCTCTCGAACCATTTCTGTTCCACATCATACAGGCTCGAGGGGAAAATCCGGCACATCAGTGCATCCCGGTGGTTCCATAAAGTCATGGCTTGCCTGTACAGCCTAACATGATCAATAGGGTCAGTTTTTCCATCATAGATCTTGAATCTCATAATAGCAAATTTCTTGGGGGCTTCCTCTTCTTTTATCTCCCTTGAGAAAGGGGATTTCATCTGGGTCTTGAGAGCTCGTCTAGTAAGCTCCCTGGTCAATCTGGAACCGCGATGTGTTGGGTGTTGGTCCATCTCCCTTAGGACCAAATTTCGTATGTTCTTATTGCTGCGAGTTGGGCTCCTGTAACGGCAATCCGATCACTAGTGCTCGAGCGAGTCGTCGCTTGACTCGTGCTTCTCACTCTTCTGGGATCTATGTCTAGGGATCCTTTCTCGGCTGCGAGACTTGCTCGCCTGAGGGCTAGGAGTGCGGTATGGACGTCGCTTAGTGCTGCGATGGATCTCTTTCTCCATCCTTTCTAATTTCCTTTTGAGGCGAGCATTCTCAGCCTCTTGCTTGCGAGTGGACTCCCTCTGCTCTTAGAGCCTCGCCTCATAGGCATCAATCAATCTGGAGATTTGTGTGGACCTCACTGGTCCTTGGCTCTCCTCTGAGGCTGGCCTCTCTGGGCGAGCCCTCTAATATGAACGCCGAACTTCAGATCTTATCCTGCGAGGGGCATGTTGTTCTTGGATATGTCCTCCCTGGGGGGCGTTGCTACTGTGACCAGACATTCTATCTTCTTTGTTGGTGAGGGCTTTCTCAAGGAAGACTAACGCTTCCCACAGACGACGCCAATTGTGGTGGCAATTATATTTAACACAAATAAATAAGAAAAGCGCAATCACCAAAGGACATAAAGAACAGAAAATGCCAATCACACAACACAGTATGTACGTGGCTTAGCAAGAATGCCTATGTCCACGGTGGTGCAGTCAGTATTATTTCTTATACTTCGGGGAGTGTTTACAGAGAATACAAATCGTGCCCTTTTACCCCGATCTTAGGGTTTGTTATATACATATTTGTTCTCGGGGAGTGGGGGTGTTGGACTCCCCCACGTACATTTTTTACTCCTAAAATATCTCCCTACGAGATTTTAGGAGTGGACTAAGTCGCAACTGAATTCAGTTGGGATACGAGGGGCCCAGACTTTGGTCCATTCCTATTGGGCTACTCGTTTGGGCCTATGATGGAAAATTCGGGTACCCACAAAATATGAATTAATTATATCTTAAAAAAGCAAGGTGCCTTTGACATCTTTGAAGAGGATATTCCTAGATAACAATTCTAATGCCTTTGGTTGCGATAAAAAATAAGTAGTTAAAAAGGAATTGAATAATATAGAAAGTCACAACTTATTATTCATGACATAAAATCATGAAGAAATGTCTATTTTAGTGATAACGCCAGACCTAATAAAATAACTGCGGATCCAGTAACGAGAGACTAATGAAAGTTCAACAAGGGAAATGGGTTTAAGCCTCTCAAAATATTCAAGAATTCTATAATGGATAACCAATTTAAATGACTGGAGACACCAGTAAATAGGTTCAATGGGATAACCTAATTATGTATGACTCTGTTAGCACTAAAAATATAACTACTTCTTCCCATTCTTAGGATGAGTCAGTGCACATCTGCTAATAAACTTTATTTTTTTAATAATTTTTATAACTTGAACTTAAGGGTTAAGTGGGTTATTAGTAGGATACTCTTAATAAAAATAATATATGTGAGCGAGAAAGAGCCACTTATATGAGAATAATAAAAGTCCTAATTATCTTACATACTTATGAAACCACGAGGTGTCCAAGGACAAAACGGACACAACAAGAGAACTAAGAATGTTTGGAGAAGGACTATGTGAATTATATTGTCTCAGTTTACACAAAAAAAAAATTTATCAATTCAAGACATCATGTTCATTGATTGGCTAGTAAACATGATAGTTTGTCACTGGGAAAGATTCAAGGCCAAAAGTATCTTTACTCATGCAGCTCTTTTCCACTGATAGTCTATCTAAATTTTTCTTCATCCAAATTTCATTCATGTGGGGTATTATTGAAAAATATTGTGTTTTATAGAAATTAATATTTTGGACAAATTATTTTTTGGTCAACTTTGAGCCATTATAACAGTGGGATCTACACATAAAACATAGTGGGATTAAGTATGTACGCGTTTCTTATAGAAAGATAAGTCATGTTTTATATTAATTTATTAAAAACGGACAAAGTATAAATGAGAAATTTGGTGTCAAAGTGACCCATTTATTTGTGAAATTATTGGGAATTTTATTTTATTTTTTGGGACGAATTTTTCTCAACTGTCACTAAAATGTTGTGGTTGTTCACTATTTTTTCAGAATTATCACTAAAGGCAGTGACTGTTTACCATTAGTCGTGATGGTTCATAAAAAATATTACTAAAATGAGTGTTAATAAAAGGACACATCTTTTCATAAAAGAACACATTGTTGCCTATGAATAGAGGACTTGTCTTCATTTTATTCAAGAGAGAAAAATATTTTTCAATAATTCCATTATTAATCGATTCAGATAGAGTATCAAACATAATTGGTTCATGGGACATGCATAGTGTAGTGCATCTTGCGCATGTCGAGGTCATTTTATCCTGGGAGACAAACGCCCATTGATTTCAGCCGTAAACACCATTAGTGGGGACGTATTATGTCTTAAGGAAAGTGTGTCCAAAATTCGACTTGATTTATTTCATATTCTTCATTTGTAAGATTTCTATTGGTCTAATTTTTCATTGGACAAATATGATTTGTTTCATATTATAATTTGAATAATATAAAAGCACATAGATATAATCAACAATTTATACAAGCTCTTGATTGATAAAACATCTTTTAATGAAAGCAAAAATTCAACAATATTAGTTAAATCATTTGAATATTATTAAGAAAAATGTGCATATCCCATGTCGTATTCATTTTCTTAAATATACAGCCATGTTGTAAAGTAAAGGGACACAGAGAATTTAGAGGGAGAGAACTTTCATTTCATTATTATGTAAATATTCAAGGACGTGACCCCCTAATTATAGTATAAAATGTGATAATCTAATATACCCCTTAATAAATGTGGAATATGAGTGGACATTCATTAAAACATATTTTATAACACTGCTCCTTGGATTTACACTATATCCACCATTCAATTATTATTGCCTCATTAAAACCCTACTAAGGAAAAACCCAATGAAAAAAACCAAAGTGAAGAAAAAAGAGTACAACTTTTTTTATCATTGAATTGGTGTTGGACGCGCTTAGTATTGCCTAATTAAAACCTTTAACTGAAAAATTCAATTGGAAAAACCTAGTTTAAAGGAAAATGAGTACAATGCGCATATGTTCAAAATATCATGCTCTTAGTTTCTACCCTGATCAAATTCTCCCCTTGATTATGGCATTCCTATCATGATTGAGTTGATCCATTTCAGTCTCATACACAACCTTCTGAAATGTTGCTTTGACTTGGTGAATAGATTTGATGCGCTGTTACTTCAAATTGATTTTTCTTCATGACCTCGACTTCCACAAGACTAGGGTGAAGAGGGATGAGCATGTAACTTTATCAGATCCATTGGACTTCAATGCCATAACTCTTATGGAGTATATGTTTTGAATAGCTCTTCTTGAGTACATGTATGTAGAAGAACTGAAATGTATTAGTCATATCTCCCTCGAAGTAGCCTCTTTGGGTTTGAGTTATACAAGCACCATTGCCTTCATAAGTAGTAGTAGGACCATATTTCGTTTGAGGCAAGCCATAACTGATTTGATTTTTCATTGAGGGGATCTTGGAGATAATCCATATGTATATTACAAACTTGACGTGGATCATTAGATTTAAAAATTATTACACCAATACTTCCACGAGCTTATTACACAATTTTGATATTAGTCCCTTGCTTTCCAAGTCAATAATAATCATTTCTTGCCAAGATATTGACTGCAACTATAATATCTAGTACTATGCATTGTGTCATGTATAGCAATATACTAATAACGTATAAGTATAGTACTTCTGGACCAAATATTATAATAACATGCACCTATGGTACTTCGGGATTGAATTTCTATTTGTCATCCTCTTGAGGATGATATGGATAATTTAATATCCAAATACCAGAGAACATAGGTATGCTTAAATTATATGCTTAATATTTATTAAAGCATTATTAGACATTTAAATTCATTTGACTAATGGATTAAAGTTTAACTAAATTGTGCTCGATCTACATGTCGTGATAATAACTAGTTACCTTAAGGTCATTCATTTTAGAATTCCTTATTTGGATATTTTGCATTTCAATTGATCTCTTCAGGAGCACATCCATTTTAGGATATTTTATAATGGCACATTTTCATATATGATTGATTTCATACCCTTCCTTAGTAAATTGTACATATATCCTTTCAGATTGCTTGCTGTATAATGAACGTCTTAGTGTATTTAAGTAAATAGTCCTTATCTCTGCTTCAAACAAAGAAAATCCTTCTAGAATTTTCATATGTACTCTTCATCCAAGTCCCGTCTAAATAACAGTTATAGTATTCATGAGTCTCATATATAATATATTTTTAAAAACTGCTAAGCTAGTTAGATATCTGAAAAGTATTTGCTGTCGTAATAGGATGGTAAGTTCATATATAATCAATCTTCGATTTCTATAAAAAAAAATTATGCCACAAGTTGTGTACTTCTTAGCGAGTTTCTTACTTCTCTTTATTATAAAGATCCATTCGTAACCTTCAGAATTAACATCTTATGGGGTTTTTACTATAGTTCCAAATGCACCACGTATATTAAGAGACTCGACTTATGTCATCATGGAATTTTCTCATTTTTGGCCAATATATTCTTTGTCGATATTTATTTATAACACATAGATTTGTACCGTTATTGCCCTTTTATTTGTGTAGCTATAATATATATAATTATATCATCGATGATCATCTCTGGCAATCCCATTTTTCTCTTATATATGTATGAAAATAGAGATCTCATTTAATAATAGGTACTTTTGCCTACTTCAAGGTATTTATAGTCACTTCAGGGACTTGTGTGTTTTCATAGACAATAACCTCTTCTGGGGTTTTAGAGAAAGTGGATATTTTGTTCATAACATCTTGTGGAGCGTTATGTATAACCTCTCCTAGAGTATTATTTGGGCATGATTTTATTTAACCTCCACTAGTAGGGAGTTAAGTAATTGGGACTCATAGATTTCCCATGCTTCTAGCATACAATAAATTTATTTATTATCGAATTTATTTCATTATAATAGGAAAATGATTTTTGAAAGCAAATTTGCATCTAGTCCACGTGACTACAACTAACATGTTAAGTTTCGTAGTCATTTGATGTCGCAATATCTTCTTTTACTTCATTTTCACATTAAGCGATATGGGGTATTCGATGAGACAAAGTGGAAGTATTCCATAATAATTACCCCCATTCTTCAGGAACGAATCGTTCTTCGGGAAAAAATTACACTTCAGGTACATTTTATCCTCCCTCTAATGGCAGGAAGAATATTTCATTAAAAATATTTTTTTGTAAAATGTGCAATAAACACTACATTCGTCAATGGTTCAACAACCACGGACCTCCAGGATCATGAAAAAAGTGCATTTCTTACAATAATAAATGTTGTATAGTATAACCTCAAGAATAATTAAATGATTGTTTGCTAGTGTGAGCTTCTGGTTTCCATCATTGTAAGTAATGTTAAATTTATTTTTATTATTTATGTCAATATGGTACGTATATATACTGATGCCCATTAAACTAAGTAAATTACTTCAAGAATTTCTTTCATTTAACTCATCGCATATGTATGGGAGGCTACCAAATAATAACATTATATAGGCTCTCCTGGAGCCTTAGGTTCAACTATGATTGACACATTTACTATATTACATATCATATCTTAAAAACTTATGGTTTTTCAAAATAATTCCAGTTGTTCATTGTCTGCTAGACAAGTGTCATTATATAATTACAGTTCATAATTGTCAATGACAAAATTCAGAATAGATCATGAGTCCAAATATATATATGAATAATGATAATTTATGTTATGGCCAAGTGTTTGGTAACAAAAATAAACAAATTGAAGTATTTAAAAAAATTGTTTCAAATAATTTTCAAATATTAAAAGAATGAGATGGATAATAAAAACTTTAATTTTGCAATAATGAATTTTTGAATACTTAATAATCTCAAAACAATTTCATATTTTTATCATATGTTAGAGACTTCGGGCTCAACAATAAGAAATTTTAGATTTCTAATATACAAGGATGGCTACTAAACTAATTATTACCAATATTTATTTAGAAAAGTAATGTGAACTTCAGGTTCTCAATAGTGTTAATATCAAAGGACATTAAATTTTCTACCTTCTAAAAATGAGTAGGTTATTTTTCACATTCTTAAGATTTTAATGTATAGTAAATTTATATTATACCTCTAATCCGATAGTATTAGAGATATAATCTTTTATCACTTTAATTTTTCATCTAATTTAGATGCAGTAATTCCAATTCTTTTTTCCACTCTCTTTATATTCACGTCCCTCTATTATCTCAATAATTTAATACTTACTAGTGTCTCCCTTATCTCCACCTATTAGCATATGAATGGACATAACTTTTAATCTCCTCTCTTTCAAACCGTCATTTATTTTCCTCTCTCTCTCTCTCTCTCTCTCTCTCTCTCTCTCTCTCTCTCTCTCTCTCTCTCTTCTTAACATCTTTCTAAAAAGTGGTGCCTTCTTATCTTCCCCCATTCAGCACAGATTTAAGTTTGTACGAATCCAATGTTAAACATTTGGCACCACGACAAACCCCATGGAAGACCTAACTTTCCCTCCCATATGCTAACCCCTAGGTCAGCCCTTCCTTTCACATCGTTCATGCTGCCGAAGTTCTAATGCCGCTTTGTTCAGGATCTTCTTCTGGGATGCTAATTCACACTACCGATCGATGGTTGTCGAGGTTTGGATATTTATGTTCTTTAGTTTTATCATTTCTTCTATTTTCTTCTCAGGTTTGGTTTATCTCGGTCTTTTGATTTGAATAGTTCTTGTAGGCGGTGTGGTATGGTAGTAAAATGAGGTATTCATTTTTGACATCTTGATTAGTGCATGATTTGGATTTTTAGTTTATGGATTTTACTTTGGGGTATTCATTTTCAAAGGTGGTGGTGGCTGTGTGAGGCGGTGGAGGTTAATGGTTTAGATTTCAGTTTCGGGTATTCATTTTTGGTTTCTTACTTTTGAATGTTTTGCGTGTTTAGTTTTCACTTTAATTCGTTGCACGGAATGGATGTGGTGTGGGAGTCATATGAGATTGGTGTTTAGAGAGATAAGGGTGGTGTGTGGAGGTTCAGTATGAGTATGGTGGAGAGAGATTTTTAATGAATATTCAAATACATAAAAAAGTGTGTGTTATTTAATGAAGAACTGAATGAATAATATGTGTGTTTAGTTTGTTGGGGATGGTTAATGAGTCTAAGAGCAATTGCCAGTTCACTACACCAAAAACACCAATTTGGCACACCTTGATGTTAAAAATCTGGCACAGTTTAAAACTGTGCCAAATTTTGGCACGGTTTAATGATAATCTGACACACTTTTAAGCAGTGCCAAATTTTGGCACTGTTTAAAAGTGTGCCAAAATTAAGAACACTTTGCTAAAATATAAATATCCTAAAAAAAAATTACCTCCCTCGATTATTTTTGGTCTCCCGCTCTTTATCCTCTCCCGCTTTCTCTCTCTCTCTCTCTCTCTCTCTCTCTCACGTTCAAGAAATCCCCCTAGTTTTTCTCAGCCCGATTCTTCCTGGGACCAACCCACCCACAACCACAAAGCTTACATCGTATAACCTCTCTACATCCCCGCCTCTTTTCGCCGTCAATGGAGATTCGACCTCGACCTCGAAGTGGTACGCCTCTGCAGCGTCTCTTACGAGTCCTAGGGATGCGTGTTGCCTGTCTCTTGTAGCGTCTACTATTTGATCGGCGGCGGAATATGACGCTGTTTGGGAGAGATTTTTGCCTCCTGATTATCAGGAGATGATTGGTCGTTCGGATCAAGATGATTGCCCGCTGGTGTTTGGGTCAAAGAAAGAGTTGTATCTTTACCTCTGCGATCATCCCATCATTATCGACGGATGTACTAAGGTAAATTTTAATGGATTTGTTTGGAATTTATGTTGAACCTCTATTAACTTAAATTTAACATATGAAAACTTTAATGTAAAAATTGAAGACTCGTGCTAATGATAATTGTGAATTAAATTCTACCTTTTCTGATGCTGGACCATTTATGGGATAAGAAATTCCAATGTGAATGAAATACAAACGGCTATTTAAACTATAAAAAAATTACAATTTACGTCGAAAAATCCCAAGTCACTCCTTGCTTATAATGTGAAATAATAAATTGTTTGAATGTCATAGTAGTTATGATGATGATGGTGACGAGGGAAGAAAAATTGGAAATGAAGTGGAAGAGGAAATGACGAGGAAAGAAACGGACATGGAAGAAGGTGAGATAAGGCTGGGCCAATTTTGTCCAAGAATGAGGTTAAGGTAATAATAAGCCCTTCCATTTTAATGCCCCTTTTTTCTTTTCAAATTCGTGTATAAAATAAGCATTGATAAGCTAGAGTTTTATGAATTGTTGTGTTTTTTTTATTTAATATGTTGCATTATACGTGTGTGTGTGTGTGTGTATACTGATAAGCTAGAGTTTTATGAATTAGGGGTGTTTAATTGAATCTAGTGAAATTGCTTTTAAAATTTTGAAGTTTTGAGAGCATTATTCTAAGAATTTAAATAGTGCAATTATTTTTTGTGAAAAAAAGGTATGTTTTGCACATCTTATATGTTTTAACCTAAAAAAGTATGAAAGTCTAAATTTATGTATCATTTGTGTATGTATTTATTTGGTTTTATAATATTTTCTTAACTTTCAAGATGCTCAAACGTGATGGAAATAAGGGGTGACCATGTGAAGAGTCTTTTGATGTTCGAATCGGATTAGGTAAATCAGTTGTGCTGAATTAGTCATCTATTTCAAAAGCATTATTTATTCTTCGTAATGAAGTTGGCTCTATCGTTGAAACAGTTACATGTATCTATGTTTCAATACTGTTCTTACAGTCATTTGTATCTCTATGTAAGATGCTATCATTCAACTCCGTTTAGTTATTGGAAAATGATGTATCAAAATTTTGTATATTGAATATCAAAATGTCCATCAATTGCAAATACTTGAATTGATAATTAACTTTTGATACATCAATTGCAAATACTGTTTTATTTCACACTTGAATTGATGATTAACTTTTGAATTTGATTGGGTTTGGCTAAATAGGGACTATTAGAGAAATCATAAGAGGAAGATGCTTGCTACACTTGGAGTTTTGGCTAAACATGGAGTATGCGAAGGCTTCTCTAATTGGTACGTTGGGAACAATCAAATTTTAGACTCGGATATGGTTTGGATTCGTCAATTTGGGATAATCTTAAAAACTAACTTCTGAAATGCTATTGAATTTGTATGTATCTATGATTTTGTGGGTGTTTAGGAAATTTGGCTGAACAAGAGCACCGGATGGGTTTTCTTGATAAGGCATTGACGATTACAGGGATTGATGATTGGAAATATTAGATCACATTTGAACTGATGAATCTAGGTGAGCACTTTAGTGTTGTAAATGGGTTTTGATTTTTGTGATTGTCTAGTTGAATCTAGGTGAGCACTACTACTACTACTACTACTACTACTACTACTACTACTACTACTACTACTACTACTACTACTACTACTACTACTACTACTAAACGACCCCGTAGGAGGCACAAACACCTCGCACGGGACCAATGTAACTTGTAGGAACTAATCGCGTAATCCCGGGTCTCCCGGTTTGAGAGTATGATGATAATTTGCAAAAATCACACTTAGACTTAAAAAGGGTAAAAAGCCAAACCACCCCCCAAACGACCCCGTATGGGGCACGAACACCTCGCACGGGACCAATGTAACTTGTTGGAACTTGTAAGGACAATTTGTCCATCTTTATGTATATGTTATGTCATACGCCGTTACAAGATTGTTGGTTGAAAAGATCACATCGTCATCAACAAAATCCGAAGATCAAAAGAAGAAAGAATTTGGGAATCAGACCTGGCCGGACCGATCCGGTCCAGAAAAAGAACCGATCCGGTTTACCGGACCGATCCGACCATCTACCGGACCGATCCGTTTTGTCAGACTCCAGTAGCCACCGGATCCATAGCGAACCGATGAAGGCAAAAGTCCCGAACCGATCCGATGCCAACCAGACCGATCCGGTTTCAGAAAAAGAACCGATCCGACTTACCCGGACCGATCCGCCTAATCGACCGGACCGATCCGGCGAGGATAATCACTGCCAGATCGTGCAGCCGATTTTGAAGGGTTTCGATCCCTTATTTAAACCACGATCAGCAGTTGGTTTTCTTAAGACTTTCCCACGATTATCAGAGCATATCAACCCTAAAGTCTTCACCTATTGAGTCCTATGATTCTAGGTTTTTAGTTTCACACATCTTCCATATCTATGTGAATCAAAGTTTGGTAACCCAAGAACACCATTACTGTTGTTCAACCCTTGTGAAGTGGACCGCTTCTTCCTCTTCATTGCTGCCCTCCTGGAAAGGGAAAATTCCAGCCGCCGATATAGGAACCGACACCTGCGGGTATTTCTGTGTCACACTATTTCTAGTCGTTGCTTTGAAGGTTTACCGAAGACACCGTGCGTTACACTTGTGGGCGATTATCAGGTTGTATGTAAGTCAATGGTCTTGTAAATTCTTTAAAGTTCTAGAAATAAAAGGTTTTGCCCTTCGGGGATTTTTCCTTAACTTTGTGTCGCATGCTTTATATTTGATGGATTGATTTAGATGCATGTTTAAGGGTTGAATTTATTTGGTTTAAAAGTAGACGCTAGTTAAATAAGGGTTACTTGGAAACTTGCGAAGTTAATCAATTATCACGCATTCTCAAATTGGTATCAGAGCAGGTTGCGCTAATTTATCGCGTATTCCTATTTTCCGCAAAATCGTGTGATATTGATTTTTTTTAAAAATCTGTTTTGTGAAAAATCGCAATTTTTCCTATGGAGCACTTATATAATCAGATGCCTATTTTTGACGGGACTAATTATGCCTACTGGAAAGCTCGTATGAAATCGATTTTAAAATCTATTGACGAGCGTGTTTGGTTACTTTGTGAAAATGGTTGGACTCCTCCCACGGTCATTGTTAATAACATCACCTCTCTAAAACCCGTGTCAGCCTGGACTGAGGATGATTATAAGTTGTCCAATTTTAACTCCCGTGGTCTGAGTGCTATTTCTGGTGCTATCACTCCTGATGAGTATCGCCGAATCATGACGTGCTCCACGTCTAAGGAGGCTTGGGATGTTTTGAAACTGACACATGAGGGTACGAACGCTGTTAAAGAGTCTAAGTTACAAAATCTGGCCACCCAATTTGAGACTATCACCATGTCTGAGTCCGAATGCTTTGATGAATTTTATGCACGTTTGTCGGACATTGTTAACACTAGTTTTAATTTGGGTGAGGTGATTGATAACACGCGTGTCGTTAAAAAGATTTTGAGATCTCTTCCAAAACGCTTTATTCCTAAAGTCACTGTTTTGAACTCTTTGGGAAATCTGAAATCACTTTAGTTGGAAGAACTTGTAGGAGATCTTCAAACCTATGAGATTGACATGTTTCCCAAAACCATTAAGGATAAGGATAATGGGATTGCTTTAAAGACTCATTTTAAGAAAAAGAAAGAAAAAGTTTGTGAGTCCGATTCTGAGGGAGATTTTGATTTTAATGATATGGCCTTGCTTGCGAAAAATTTTAAAAAATTTCTCAACATGAACAAAAATAATTCTTCCAATAAAAAGAATTTCTTTGAGAAAAATAAAAAGAAAGAGGAGGCCAAAGATAGTGAAAAGGAGGATGAGATCAGGTGCTTTGAGTGTGAAGGGAAAGGGCACATAGCTAGAGAGTGTCCTACTAGGATAAGGAGAAAGGGAAAAGAGACTGCTATGCCCGCCACACTCAGTGATAGTAGTGAAGGTGAGGGTGATGAGACTAGTGGTGAAAAATGTGTAGCTTTTTCTAGTCGTGTGAGCACAACCACCTTGTCCCACAATAGTGCACACGAATGTGATAGTGATGTTTTGAGCGATTCAAGTGAGGGAGAAAGTGAGCGTGAAAGTGGAGATGAAAGTGAGCTCCAAAAAGCTTTTAGAGATTTGTACTTTGAGACCTTGAAAACAAAGAAGTATAACAGGGATTTAGGTCATCGGGTTTTAGATTTGGAGAAAGAGAAGGAGGGTTTGAGAAAGGAGAAGTGTGATTTGACCGACACGTTGTCTAGTCTGACGACACGTGTATCCCAACTCGAGAGTGATCTCGAACATGCCAGGGTGGTCAAAGTCATGTTTGAGAACGCACCTAAGAAGGTTGAAAAGGTGGTTCTTAAGGGTAAAGGTGAGAAGTTAGGAATAAGTCATGACGGTGCTTCTGCTTCCCAATTAGCACCCGAGCCGGTTCCCACTTTAGTGACAGTTTCACATGTGTCTCTTCCTAACCCACCTAGGCGTCCCTTTCCTATTAGGAAAGTGCGTCCTAGAGTTTTTGAGAGAGGTGTTCCTAGGCCTATTTATGTTTGCTCACATTGCAAGAGGAGAGGACACCTTAGGGAATTTTGCTTTAAGTTGGGGTATGTGTCACGCTTTGCTTCTACACGTGTTTCTGGCACACATGCACCCACTCATGTTACTTTACATGCTCCCGGAGACTACATGAGAGAGTTTGCACATTTAGGTGAGCAAGTTAAGTTTTTAGTCAAAACTTCACAAGAATTGATGGAGGTTTTTCATAAGTTGTCACCACCTTTGGAAAACCCCTCCGCGCCTAATGATTGAGGTTTGACTTGTTTACTAGCATAGGGTGTTTTTTTCATGATGTCATTGGTTGCCTATTGCTAGTATGTATCATTTTTGTATATATTCTTGTTTTTGAAAAATACAAAAAGATTTTCTTTTTAGAAAAATTTTCAGAAAAGCACAAAAAGATTTTATTTTGATAAAATTTAAAAAAAAAAAAAAAAAAAAAAAAAAAAATCAAAAAGAGATTTGTCTTTTATGGATGAGCATTTAAGATAGCCAAGTCACAACTTCATTCCATATATCCATGTGACTGTTTAATAGAGATTTGAGAGGCTACATCATTTCATCCATGTGCTTAACATTGATTGGAGTCCTTGAGATGTAATTAGTGATATTTCCTACATGCTTGACTCCTATATCCTTTATTGCACACATGCACGGCTATATTTGATTATTGCACTTGTCAATCTCATGTTGGCTTGAGTGTTTCCATCTCAATCCTGTCTATACAATGTATAAAATGCGATAAAACTTGACAAGATTGGATTGCATGTAAAAACCGTTTGGTGAGACTGTGCTCATATTTGCATAACGGGGAGGGGCTGCGAAAGTTGATTTTAATCCTTTGCGCAAAAGCCACCGTTAAAAAGGACCTAAAAAATGGAGGAATTGTAATATCCGAGGTCCTAAGAGGTTAAAAGAGCCCGAAAAAAATGAAAGGCAATAAAAAGCAATACATGCCATAAATGGGCCATTTAGGTTTCACCATCAATTCTCCAAAGTTTGAGAATTTAGTATACCTCTATTCATAATATAAATCTGAGGGAGTTTGGTTGGAGATTGAAAAACGGGTTTGCACTTCCTTGAAAGTCCTGAAAAAGCATAAATCATTTTGGACGTTATTGGTGTAGAAATCACTTTGAGCTTTGATTTGATGATTTGATTGAGTCAATATCTTATACTGTCACTCGTTTACACCAAAGGAAGCATTTGAGTTCATTCGTTAGGAATATCCAATATTCATCGTGCACATATGTCATGTTTGTATGCTTTGATTTTCCTATCGAATTTTGTTCACATCCATTCTTTTACGCTTTCACCGACTTGGTTGTTTTATGTTCATTCATGGTGTGATTTTATGCCTTGTGACATCCCGGTACTTGATTTCTTGATTTATTTCTCTCATTTGTCTATTTGGGGACATCATAAAAAGGGGGAGAATGAATTATCTGATTATGGGGGAGTTTTTGAAATTCTGAAAATATCATCTTACATATATATGCTTATGTTTATCTCATTTCAAAACTCGATACGTCACTTGGTATTTTGCTTTATCTCATGTGTGTAGGCACTATCTTGATGATCTCTGAATTGCACACCCTGATGAGAAAAGCTTTGAGATTCCTGAAGAATTGAAGAACAAACGATGCAGTCTTATTCACTTGTACTCTTTCAGTTTTGGGTTCATGGAAGGGTAGATTTGTATAGGCAGTTGTGAATTGATAATTCGGATTTTTTATGTTTGTTCCGGCATAGACATAGGGGGAGATTTGTAAGGACAATTTGTCCATCTTTATGTATATGTTATGTCATACGCCGTTACAAGATTGTTGGTTGAAAAGATCACATCGTCATCAACAAAATCCGAAGATCAAAAGAAGAAAGAATTTGGGAATCAGACCTGGCCGGACCGATCCGGTCCAGAAAAAGAACCGATCCGGTTTACCGGACCGATTCGACCATCTACCGGACCGATCCGTTTTGTCAGACTCCAGTAGCCACCGGATCCATAGCGAACCGATGAAGGCAAAAGTCCCGGACCGATCCGATGCCAACCAGACCGATCCGGTTTCAGAAAAAGAACCGATCCGACTTACCCGGACCGATCCGCCTAATCGACCGGACCGATCCGGCGAGGATAATCACTGCCAGATCGTGCAACCGATTTTGAAGGGTTTCGATCCCTTATTTAAACCACCATCAGCAGTTGGTTTTCTTAAGACTTTCCCACGATTATCAGAGCATATCAACCCTAAAGTCTTCACCTATTGAGTCCTATGATTCTAGGTTTTTAGTTTCACACATCTTCCATATCTATGTGAATCAAAGTTTGGTAACCCAAGAACACCATTACTGTTGTTCAACCCTTGTGAAGTGGACCGCTTCTTCCTCTTCATTGCTGCCCTCCTGGAAAGGGAAAATTCCAGCCGCCGACATAGGAACCGACACCTGCAGGTATTTATGTGTCACACTATTTCTAGCCGTTGCTTTGAAGGTTTACCGAAGACACCGTGCGTTACACTTGTGGGCGATTATCAGGTTGTATGTAAGTCAATGGTCTTGTAAATTCTTTAAAGTTCTAGAAATAAAAGGTTTTGCCCTTCGGGGATTTTTCCTTAACTTTGTGTCGCATGCTTTATATTTGATGGGTTGATTTAGATGCATGTTTAAGGGTTGAATTTATTTGGTTTAAAAGTAGACGCTAGTTAAATAAGGGTTACTTGGAAACTTGCGAAGTTAATCAATTATCACGCATTCTCAGAACTGACCGCGTAGTCCCGGGTTTCCCGATTTGAGAGTATGACGATAATTTGCAAAATCACACTTAGACTTAAAAACAAGTCGTTAAAGGGTGAAAACTCAAACCAGCCCCCAAACAACCCCGAAGGGGACACGAACACCTTGCACGGGAGCAATGTAACTTGTAGGAACTGACCGCGTAGTCCCGGGTCTCCCGATTTGAGAGTATGACGATAATTTGGAAAAATCAACACTTAAACTTAAAAACAAGTCGTTAAAGGACGAAAACCCAAACGACCCCCCAAACGATCCCGTAGGGGGCACGAACACCTCGCACGGGACCAATGTAACTTGTTGGAACTGACCGCGTAGTCCCGGGTCTCCCGGTTTGAGAGTATGACGATAATTTGCAAAAATCACACTTAGACTTAAAAACAAGCCGTTAAAGGGTGAAAACCCTAAGCAGCCCCTAAACGACCCCGTAGGGGGCACGAACACCTCGCACGGGACCAATGTAACTTTTAGGAACTGATCGCGTAGTCCCGGGTCTCCCGATTTGAGAGTATGACGATAATTTGTAAAAATCACACTTAGAGTTAAAAACATGCCGTTAAAGGGTGAAAATCCAAACCACCCCCCAAACGATCCCGTAGGGGGCACGAACACCTCGTACGGGACCATTGTAACTTGTAGGAACTGACCGCGTAGTCCCGGGTCTCCTGGTTTGAGAGTATGACGATAATTTCCACTCATATATGTAATTTTTTAGTTTGACTAAATTTTTTTTTATAAATTATTGGGTTACTAATATAGTATCTTTTTTGTATCCTATTTTTTTTGCAGGATAACAGTTTATTGTTGGCTTTTATTCACGTGGAACACCCAAAGAACTCAATGGTTTACAACAAGGGGTTTATTCATGATTCCATTTTTTTGTGTCATGGTTGTACATTCTTTTGTTGTTTTATTGTTGACTTTTTATGGTCGTGCCTGCTTTTGTAAGTTAATTTTTATATTTTGTGGCCGTGCGGGCTTTATGTTAGGCATGTTTTATATTAATAGGTTTTGGAATGTCCAGAAAATAGAGGAAACTCTGCCCAATTTTTTTTGGGCCTGTGAGCTGTTAAAGACTAGTAATATTTTGAATCTTGTATGTACATTAGTTTATTAACAACGCGCAATTTATAAATTGTGAATTTTGTGTTTTCAAATAATTAAATTTTTTTTATAAAAATTTTGGCACAGTTCAAAACCGTGACAAAAGTGTATCACATTTTGGCACAGTTTTGAGCTGTGCCAATTTTTTTAAACTGTGCTGAATCTGGCACAGTTAAAAACTGTGCCAAAAGTGTGCTAAAAATATCAGATTCTGGCACGATTTAAAAGTATGCCAGAAGTGTTCCTCTTTGGCTGAATCTGGCACAGTTAAAAACTGTGCCAAAAGTGTGTCAGAAATATCAAATTCTGGCACGGTTTAAAAGTTTGCCAGAAGTGTTCCTGTTTGACCAAATCTGGCACACTTTTGAGCCGTGCCAGAAAAAAATTGCCATTTTGGAAATCCTGATTCTGACACAGTTCAAAACCGTGCCAGATTTGATCTGGCACAGCTTTAAACCATGTCAGATTCCTGTTTTTGGTGTAGTGGTTGTGATGGTTGAGAATGGTTGTGATTTCTCGAGCTGTGTCATTGTTTTGTGAGCTGTGGTTGTGGAAATATTTGAATTTGAGGAAAATATATGTTCTTTCTTTAAATCTATATCTTATTTGATTACATATAAGAAACGTCCTCTGAGGTAACAACTTCATCATCATTGAAAATCATACATACGGCATTATAGAGATATTTGGGCTACTTAGTTTAACCTCCTCTAATTCTATTAAACCTAGAATGAAGTAGGAAAGTTTCATGTAGATTTGGGGTTTTGATTAGAGGTAATGGTAATCATATTTTTAAACTTTCCTGCATAAAACATGTTCCTTACACCTATGTCCCTTGTTTTTTTTTTTGTGTGTGTTAAGATTTAGCCTCCAAATAGTCTTAATGTTAGGGTCTTAATATTTCCACCATAAATATTTATGAAAAACACCACATAAAAAATAAATACACTTTTTACAAACCACACCCAAAAGTTTGTCCCTCCCAAATTCCAAGTAGCTAAAGTGCACAATTCGAAACATCAAAAACTATCTTAACAGTCTCGAAAACATATCAAGAAAAATAAATTCTCATCTACTCAAACCTTGAATCCCAAGGTTCCTCTCTCTCTCTCTCTCTCTCTCACACACACACACACACACACACACACACACACACACACACATTATAAGCACATGTAATTAACGCACAATATAAGACTCAATATTGTTACTAATTAAATAAACAAGAGATATTTTGACATAATATTGTTAGTAATTAAATAAATGTGTTGGTAAAATTTAGTATACTACAAGTATATATTATTTGTAACAAATATGCAATTCATATACATACTTTAGTCTTTATGTAGTTGATTAGTATACAAAATCTACTATAATCTATTTTTTTTAATTCTATGCAATTAAATTAAATTTTAATTGTGCCTATTACAAATATTATTGGGTTGCTTCTAATCTTTATATAGTGAGGGATATTGATGATGCAGTGAGAGAAATTGACTTAATAGTAGTAGTAATTAAATGATTTTGTTGGAAAGATTTAGTATACCATAAGTATATTTTTTTTCATAAGAAATATGCAACTCATATATAAATCTTAGTCTTTATGTAGTTGATTGAAATTAAAGTCTGATAAAATCCATTTTTTGATTTTTGTGCAATTAAAATAAATTTTAATTCTACTTCTATGATTTTGATTTAGTGGATTAGGAGAGAGAGAAATACTTCTATGTATTTTTTTTTTATAAAAATGATTTTTTTTTCTGATGAACTTTGAGAACCTATGATTTCTTATTCTTTTAAACCATTTCCCAATATCCATAAAAAATGATATGTTTATAATTAGTTTTTATATTTTTTTTACAGAAGTATATTACCATAAAGTTAAATAGGGTTTAAGAAAATTATAAAACTCTCGCAACATCGCGCGGGTTACCTGCGAGTAATTATAATATGAAGAGTAGTTAAAATTAAATATCATTAAAATATAATTTAATAGTTAAGTAAATCAAAAGGTCGAGGGACAGAGATTTAATGCTAAAATAATTAATAGGATTGATATAGTAACTAAAAGGACATTTCATTTAATAAATAAAATGAAAAGTTAAGAAGTTGAAAAGTCATGGTTAAACGCTCAATTTATTTTGAAACTAATCCCCAAAAATATATTTTCTGGAGCTTCAGGTCGAAATTATAAATATTCATTTTGAGAACTTTTAAAATTCATACCCTGAGAATAATCAAAACTTCAAATTTTGATTTATGGTATATTTTGTTGAGCTGCAGATACACATATTTTACATCCCAATGACAAATAAAATTTTGTGAACTTCTAGTCACAATAATGAATATGAATCTTCATATCATAAATCAATAATAATTTGGGGACTCTTGATCTATACCTTTTTAATTTGACAATTAAAATTTCAGGATTGATTGTGATATGTTACTTTGTGACACTTTAGGTCCAAATAATTTAGGAACTTCAGATTCCAAAATATGAACAGAGAAAAGTTCAATATCCATATTTGACTAATGATTAGAGAACTTCAAGTCCCAATTCTAAATAATAAGGGCAACTTCATATCATAACATTAAATCTTTAGGAGTTTAAAGGCACTGCTAAATTATATTCAAACTTCAAGTTTGATTAGGGATAATATTATTTGGAACATCAGATCCAACATGTAAATAGTCATTGTGGAACATTTAATATCCTTACCTTTTTTATATAAATAATTTAAACTTCATGTTTGATTATAAAATTATTGGAGATTCGGGTTCAAATTATATATAATTGTTATGGAACTTTTAGTATCCCTTGCCCTATTATAGAATTAATCAAAACTTCTGGTTTGATTTTAGGACATTTGATTGTCATGTCAAAAATTTGAATAGTCAATTGAGAACTTCAGGTCCCAATTTTAACTGATTTGAGAACTTTTGACCCCAAAATTAAATAGTTATCTTGGGACTTTGGATCCAAAAAAAAATTATTTGGAAACTTCTTCCTCCAAATTAAATTAGTTATTGGGAAATTTACGACCAAAATTTAAATAATGATGGACTAAAAAAATAATCACATGATAATGAGTATTTTCTCATATCTTAGATTAACATATTAATAATAACATAAGAAAATGTAAAGACATTTGAATATCGATATTAACAATTTGTATACATATATCCAATATTGACTCTCCCTTTTATTAAGAAAATCACACACTGATAGGACTAAGTAATATAAAACATAATAACAAAATCTAACTATTGAATTAACATGTCTTATTAGCAATATTCAATGTATAGTTTTTAAAATGTTATGTTCAATTGAAGAGAAAAATGAGAAGTTACTAACAGTATGGCTTCTTTGATATCCTCAAATTGATGAGTAAATTTTTATGAAATGTATAAATATTATCAACTGGGCTCCAATCAAAGTAAAAATAATATAACATAAACAAATAATATATATATATATATATATATATATATATAGAGAGAGAGAGAGAGAGAGAGAGAGACACACACACACACACACACACACACACCTTATTTATATAATAGTAACTTAGTTTAAGGAATTAATAAAAGCTTAAACTTAATATTATTTATTGTTAGATGGGATCGGTGAAAGAAGAAAACACATGTTTGCCATAGATATGGACTCATGATGTAAAGAAAAGATATCTTGTAAAGAATACCAAGTGATTACCTGAATTCTTGTGGGACATGAATTCATGGCAATTGTACAATCTGAACATATTAATTATTTTTTTTAGATAAATCAAAGATTGTATTAAAAATCAACGCTTAGGGAGCGAACCCGTATACTGGAAGTATACAAAGAAGAAAAAGTAATAAAAATAACTATAGACGAATCCCAATAAACAAACTCAAAGATACATAACTAATTGAATCTCTTCCACGAAGTCCAAAAAATCATGCGTCGTAATAGTGATCCTCTTCTTGGACCAACTAAGCAGAGTGCTCAAAAAGGAATAACGAAGTCTCGATGGTGGCGTCTCAATGCCATCAAAACACCTCGAATTCCTTTCCAGCCAAATCGTCCAAAAGATGTAGTGCGGAACCAAGCTCCATATCCGTTTGTCACCCAACCAGCCTCGCGGAGGTCTCCACGTATCTAAAAGTTCCCTCACAGACAGCGGCATGACCCAAACCGTCATTGTCAACGCGAGGAAGGTGTCCCATAAATCTCTCGTCACATTATAGTGTAATAGCAAATGATTAGTATTCTCCTCTTCCTCATAGCATAACCAACATCGGCTAGCCAGGCGATAACTTCTCTTCTGCAAACACCCTCTAGCGTCAGAATGGCCTGTCTTGCCGTCGTCCAAACGAAAAACTTGACCTTAGGCGGCGCTTTAACTTTCCACATCTTCTTCCAGGGAAAACGATCCGAAGAATTCTCACTGCCCATCAAAGAACCATAGAAGCTGCGAACCGAGAAAGCTCCCATCCCTCCCCCCTTCCACCTCAGTGGGACTACTAAAGACTATTCTTTGGACTAGTCTGGAGATTGAAATATTCAAAGTTGATGACAAAAAATGATTGATTTTTGTGTCAAAGTTTAGATAGAGTTGCGGCCCCCAAAAATTTAAAACATGAGAGATTTGTATTAATAATGTATTTTAAAATAAATGGACACATAAAGAATTTAAATAAAGGAATTATTTATTTCATCGGTATGTAAATACTAACAGAATATGACTGTATTATAATACAAAATAAGACAATTCAACAGATTCCATGGACATTCAATAAATATGTATTTTATAATAAAATTTTATATAATAGTTGTTATATCCGCGATTGTATATGGATAAGAAACCAAACTTTTTTTTTCATTGAACATTTTGTAAAGTTTCATTTAGACCCATTTTAGTTTCATTTATGAGTTCATTGAAAATAAGCCACGTGTTTATTTTATAAAGAAACATGCATTCTTTCCGTATTTGAACGATAAACTTTACTCTTAGTTTGACAAAATGTTTGTTTAAAGAGCAAGACTACAGCGACATGAGAATTCTACTTATATCCCAAACTTAATGATGTGGCATTGCCACATCATTAATTTAACAATACTTATTTATCCCCAAACATTTTTTTACTTATTTGTTTTATTATTCTATAAATTCATTTTTTTTTCAAAATATAACTTTCAAATTTAAAAAAAAAAGTCCATTTAAAAAGCATAAATACACGCTATATATTAAAAAAAATATATGTTAAAATTATGTGTTAAAATACATTATAATATTAATTTTTTGGATCAAATATCAAATAGCTCATCAAATATTTTTTAATACAGGTTTAGTCCACATATTTTTATTTTGTTTCAAAAAGTCACCAACCACATAAAAACACTCAATGTGTGTCACTGACGCGACCTTCAGAAATAAGACCCAAATAAAACACAACATGACATTGAATCGTATTTTTTTCATGCGGCTGGCGCGAACCATTTTTTTTAAATTGTAAAAATAATCATTTTACCATTTTAAAAAAAATCGTTCGCGTCAGCGGTATGTATAGGGGGTCCGATCATTTTTTCTAAAATAGTATACCTAACCCTGACGCAGACCATTTTTTCTAAAATAGTATAAATATTATTTTTTAGTTTGGTTTTTTCGTGTGATAGTTAAAAAAAAATGGTCCGCGTCAACGGTATATATAGGTGACACTTATGCATACCACTGGTGCGAACCATTTTTTTTTCAAATATTAAAATGGTCCGCGCCGACGGTATGTATAGATTGTTGGACCGCATATACGTAACATTGACACGGACCATTTTTTTAAAATAGCAAAAAACTATTTTTGAGTTAAGTTTTTTTGTATGATTTTTTTTAATTTGTCATCCTATAATTTTTTTTTAAATTAAAAAAAACAGTCCAATTAAAATATATATATATTAAAATTATGTGTTAAAATACAACAAGATAAGACACGAAATTATACTTTTTTTCTTACGAAAAATCAATTAAAAAATTACACAATGCGATTATGATTCTTTTATTTTTTAAACTCGAGGTGGCATGGAGTCATATTTTTTTCATGCCGCTGGCGCGGACCAATTTTTCTAATATGTTGGTCCGCGCCAGCATTATGTATACGTGGTCGGACCACCTATATATACCGCTGACGCGGATCATTTTATTTAAATAGTAAAAAGATTATTTTTAAAATAGTAAAAAATGGTCTGCATCGACAATATGTATAATTTGTCGGAGCACCTTTACATACCCCCTGGCCCAGGCCATTTTTTTTAAGAGTCCTATGCTGACACAGATTTGCGACACATTTGATGCATCGCACCGGTATTGTGTATAGGTTGTCGAACCGACTATACATACCGCTGGCGCGGACCATTTTTTTTTAAATAGTAAAAGCATTGTTTTTTAGTTGAGTTTATTTTGTGTGGTATTTAAACATTTCAAGTGGAATATAAAAAAATGAACTCAAAATAAAATTTAAAAATTAATTAACTGTTTTTTTTTAATTTCAAAAATATTTTGGAAAAAAATGAATTTGTAGTGTATTTCTACATGAATTTGGAATGTGTGTTTTAATGATGTGGCTTAAGTCCATTTTATGTCTAGAATGCATGTCGTGTAGTATTTTTCTTGTTTAAAATTAATAACAACTCTAGGCCTGCTGTACAAATATAATATTCCGTAATAGCCACCTACAACTACTACTTTATCCACTATAAATTGAGGTTGAGCGTGATTAACGTAAAGCATTGAAGTGTGTGTAGGAGAAAGAGAGAGATGGAATTACAAAGTTTGTTGGGGATGTTGATTTCTCTTGTTTTGGTTGCAACTTTGGGAATATTTCTACGTCTGTACAAGGTTCTTGTAATGGAACCGAAGAGTGTTCGATCGATATTGAGGAATCAAGGGATGGATGGACCCCCACCAAAGTTTATATTAGGAAACCTTCAGGAGTACAGAAAGACCAGAGAACCACAAAAATCGAAGTCTATTATCACTGAAGGCCAACTCGACCACAACTATATTGCGGCTATGCTTCCCTGTTTTGAAGAGTGGAAAAGACAATACGGTAAAACATTATAATATCATGTTTATAGTTAAACCAGTCGGTCCAAGTATTGCATGATCTAACTTTGTTTAAGAACACAAAGTTGCTTGAAATATTTTTAATTATCAAGAAAAATAAAATGGTAAAATATCTTTTATGTATTTAAAATTATTTTTTTATTCATTTGAAATTGTAAACTAATGTAACTTTAAACCAAAATACGAACAAAATTTAACCTTAAACGGGTGAAAACATATTTCTATTAGTTTACTTTTACCGCGATGAAATATATTTAATCTCGAATCAAACGAACCTTAAGGTGCCTAAAAATATGTTATCTCCTTTATTTTATGAGCCGATTTTGAATGAGCTTTTATTTAAATAAACACGAGTCAAATTCCAATATTTTGATGTTTTATATTATTTTTATAGTATAAAATCACATCTCCTTGTCGTTTTTCATTTTGGGGATTGATAGTGAGGTATAATTTTGTGACTTAATTTTTTTGTCATGAATACGTGTCCACATGTTATTGAAGAACGCCTTGAGTTGTACTCTTTGAAAGTGCCTCATTCAAGGTGCCTCGTATGTAGGGGTGCCAATTTTAAAAACGACACGAAAAAACGACACGGAACGACACGAAATTGACCCGAAATTGACACGATATTTCGTGTTCGTGTCGTGTTTTTTTGACACGAAGTCGTGTCGTGTCGTGTTAGTGTCTTAATTATGAGTCGTGTCGTGTCGTGTTAACATGTTATCGTGTTTTTTAAGCCTAAAATTTAAGAAATTATGGTTGTCGTGTCGTGTCGTGCCGTGTTATTTTTTATTCGGGTCGTGTTCGTGTCAGCTAAAACAAACACGAATTCGTGTCGTGTCGTGTTCGTGTCCGAAAAAACCTTGTCGTGTCGTGTCGGGTCGGGTCAAAACACGACCCACTGATCCAAATTGCCACCCCTACTCGTATGACACGCAGACAAGTGTCCTATGTAACAAAATTAATTCCTAAAATCATGTATCTTTATCATTTTCCATTTTAGTATGATTTTAATGATCGAATCATATTCGAGTTCAGTTTAATAACGTAACAAGATTGGAAAATGTTGAAGATTGGTTTGACAAACATTTGAGTCGACTGAAATATTATTTTCCGAACGAACACTAGATGAGCTCGAATATCTTGATTCGTTTTTCAACCCTATGTATATTTATTTACCATAACCTAAGATGCCAAAGTGGAATGCTAGCGCTATGTTTTGTTGAGCGGCTCTATTATGACATCATTTGTTGACACCATTCTAGTGTGACACTGTTATTTGTTTTTAACACATTGGTTGGTTTGTAATTAGTCAAAATTAACACAGTTTGACTGACTAATACATTACAAATACATAGGGGTGACAATTTTAGAAACGACACGAAAAAACGACACGGAACGATACGAAATTGACCCGAAATTGACACGATATTTCGTGTTCGTGTCGTGTTCGTGTCGTGTTCGTGTCGTGTTTTTTTGACACGAAGTCGTGTCGTGTCGTGTCGTGTTCGTGTCTTAATTATGAGTCGTGTCGTGTCGTGTTATCGTGTTTTTTAAGCCTAAAATTTAAGAAATTATGATTGTCGTGTCGTGTCGTGCCGTGTTATTTTTTATTCGGGTCGTGTTCGTGTCAGCTAAAAAAAACACGAATTCGTGTCGTGTCGTGTCGTGTCGTGTTCGTGTCCGAAAAAATCTTGTCGTGTCGGATCGGATCAAAACACGACCCACTGACCCAAATTGCCACCCCCTACAAACACATAAGGATTTTACTAGGATAGTGTCAATAAAATATATTATCATAAAATTATTGTTTTGAGTCTCATTCTCTTCAACTTTACGCATGGTTGATACTTACAATAAGTGCATTTATGGGATTTTGTAAAACGTGCCAAGTGGACTAGAATGTGTAAGAGGTTATAGATTTGACTTCAAAATAAAAATCATGATTTTTAATTAAGTATAGTATTAAGGATTCTCTCTCTCTCTCTCTCTCTCTCTCTCTCTCTCTATATATATATATATATATATATATATATATATACACACTAGTGGATTCCCGTGCTGAGGATACGGAGATAAATTTGCCCCCGTGATAAAAAAAATAAAAAGTAAAGAAAAAATTATAAATAAATAAAAATTATATTTTAAAAATATAAATTAAAAAATATAAAAATATAAATATTTAAAAAATATATAAATTAAATTATTTCCCATTTTAAAAATAATTATTTCCTTTTAAAAAAAACAAGAAATAACTATTTCCCTTAAAAAAAATACTTTAGCATGACATTTCATGCATGGGCATGAAAGGGAGATAATATCATGCATGAAATGTCATGCATAAAAATAAAGATATTTTGGTAAAATTTTCAAAAACCATGCTATCATATTATGTGGATATATATATATATACACACACACACACACACAATACTGCTTTTGTACGGATCAATCCGCATTTTAAGAGTGCAGACCGGACATATGTCACCTGACGGTGAGCCCAGAAAAGAGAGAGAGAGTGCCTATAATTTAGCCGATGATTTTTAGGTTCACCGCCAAGTGACACATGTACAGTCCACACTGTTAAAATACGAAAAAGTCTGCATTTTAAGAGTGTGGACTGGACATGTGTCACCTGACGGTGAGCCTAAAAATTATCTGCTAAATTATAGGCACACTCTCTCTCTCTTCTGGGATTACCGTCAGGTGACACATGTTCGGTCCGCACTTTAAAAATGCGAATTGGTCTGCATAAGGGCTATACTTTCTCTCTCTCTCTCTCTCTCTCTCTCTATCTATCTTTATATATATATATATATATATATATATATGTGTGTGTATAAATATATATGTGCTATGTATTCGCACAGGTGATTTGTTCACATTTTCTCTTGGCAATAAAATTATATTATTTGTGCAACAACCGAACTTGGTGAATGAAATAATCACATGCACATCCCTCAAGTTGGGGAAGACTTCGTTTTTAAGCAAAGAGTTTGGGCCTTTGTTTGGAAATGGTATTCTCGCGTCAAATGGGCTCACATGGCTTTATCAAAGGAAAGTTCTTGCTCCCGAATTGTACATGGAAAAAATCAAGGTATAATATTTTTCAATCTCGAAACTCTCTAATTCAATCACGTTTGGTTTTCACGAATTAACTATGTATAGTTATTTGATTAAATCAAATAATCTAACACGTGTAACTCCTTTTTAAGGGAATGACAAACTTGATTTCGAAGTCTATAGAGTTATTGCTCGACTCATGGAAATCTAAGATCGATTCTGAGGGTGGAATAGCAGACTTTGATGTTGAGGGGCATTTGAAAATGTTCGCCGGAGATGTAATATCGAGAGCGTGTTTTGGTAGCAATTATGTCGGGGGAAAAGGAATTTTCCAAAGGCTTCAAACTCTTCAAGAGACTAGTTTTGACGATTTTTCTTCCGTGGGCATTCCTGGAACATCGTAAGTTTTTCGATGTGACATTCTTCTAAAACTATAATTGAAAAAAAAAAACTAAGGATGTATTTGATAACAAAAATGGAAAATAACTCTAAATTAGTTCATTTTCACAATAAGTTAGAAAATGAGGGAAAAAATATAGGAATGATATTATCTTATTTTTGGAGTTTTTCATGAATATCAATTCTTTGAGGCTAAGAAATATTTTCCATAATAAAGCTTTGAAATACTTTTCGTATTTATGATCATTGTTTCTATATAATGTATTTAAAATAAAGGACTATAAAAGTAAAAAATGAACTAAAACTACTATCTTTTACGAAAAATAATTTCATCCCAATGAAACGAGTTTAAGGGTTAATTAATTATAAAACTAGAGAAAAATTGACAAAAAGTTTAAACGGGTTGAAAAAGTGTGGGAAAAGGATGAATGATCCAGATATATTTCTCAATTTTATTGTGAGTTAAAATTGATATCTAACTAAGAGATCATATTAGCAAGCCACTCATTTATTATTGCACTCCGTTTCAATACAATATTTAAAATTTGAATTTTCTGAATATTTATCTAAATCATTATTTGAAAGAAAAATATATATGACACATTTAAATTATGTAAAAACAAATATGGATTTGGATAGTATGCATCATGGATGATCTATATCTAATATAGAGTACCCATATTTATAGATATCTATTTTCTAAATATTTGTATACATGGTATATTAAAATTTTAGTTTTTATAGTTGTTGGGAAATTAGATGCCGCTAAATTTCGCCGATAATATTTTCAGGACCTTGGGATTCAATGGGTCAAGAAAAATAAAGCAAAAATAATAATACACAAACTACACAAACGATTTACGTGGTTCACCAATTTGGCTACGTCCACAGCTCACACCCACTTTCACTATAGAAAAATTATGGGAACACTTTTACAACTCTCTTGTATGCACTTTTGTACTCACTATTTTTGTGGAGGCTAACACTGCCTTCTACACACTCTGACAAGTGCTAACAATGCACTATCTTTCTCCCTAACTACTCTCTCTTCTTTGGCTCTCTAATTTCTCTCAAGCTTGAGAGTTTTGGGATGATTACAGTGAGAGAATTCAAGGCCTATTTATAGTTGTTAGGGAGTCACCATGACCGCTGGATCAAAAACAAGATTGAATGGTTAAGATTTTTGGTGTGCCACTAATCATTACTATTCCTTTGGTAGGCTACTAAACATGTGTGGTAACTATTCCTTTAGTAGGCTAGTAAATATGTGTAGTAACTATTCATTTGGTAGGCTACCATGTGTGTTAATTATGGTATTTAAATGGTGGAAATTCTCAAAACTCCCCATTTGCATTAACAATCTCCCACTTGGAGACTTTTGAACTGCAACTCAACCATCACATCTATCAGTGAGCTTGGTGTGAGGTTTTCCTGTCTTCTATCTTTGAAGACTCACTCAAGCTGAGCAAAACTTTAATTTTTCTGCAGTAACTGCCTTGGTTAACATGTCAGCTGGATTCTTGCTCCCTTGGATCTTCTCAAGTGTCAACACCCCATCTTCTAATAGAGATCTGACGAAGTGATAACGAAGTCCGATGTGCTTGGTCCGTGAATGAAATGCTGAATTCTTTGCCTAATGTATTTCACTCTAACTATCACTCTGCAGAATATTCTTTTCCTGTTTGAAACCAAATTTTGCTAACAATCCCTGTAATCAAATCATCTCTTTGTTGGCCTCAGTTACTGCTACGTACTTTGCCTCTGTTTGAGATAACTCTAAAGTACCTTTATACTTGTCTATGTTGATTCTCATCCCAAGAATTTGCTACGCTCCACCCAAATCCTTCATGTCAAACTTGCTCGACAATTGTTTCTTTAACTTCTTGATTTCGCCCATATCTGAACTGGCCACTGACATGTCATCAACAAAAAGCAGCAAAATAATGTAGCTGGACTCAAATCTCTTGAAGTAGCAACAATGATCAGCGTTGCACCTGTAATAGCCATTTGTCTACATAAATCCATCAAACTTCTTGTACCACTGCTTTGGAGCTTAATTCAAACCAAACAAGCTCTTCTTCAATTTACACACGAGTTTCTCTTTTTTATGATTCGAGAAACCCTCCGGCTGCTGTATATATATCTCCTCCTCAAGGTCACCATGAAGGAAAGCAGTTTTCACATCTAACTACTCAAGATGTAAGTCTTCTGCTGTAACGATGCTCAAAACTGACTGAATGGTAGTCAGTTTCACAATCGGTGAAAATATGTCGGTGTAATCAATTCCTTCTGTTTGCTGAAAACCTTTGACTATGAGCCTCGCCTTGTATCTCTTAGAACCTTCATGTTCCTCCTTGACTCGATACACCCATTTGTTGTGTAAAGCCTTATTTCCCACGGGTAATTCAGCCAGCTCCCATGTCTTGTTAGAGATAAGGGACTTCATCTCATCATTCATTGTAAGCTCCCACTTTCTAGCATTCTCCACCTGACATGATTCATCATAGCATTCAGGTTCTCCAGCATAAGTGAGCAAAAAATAGTTTATATAGTTTCTGTTTGGTACATGAGGTCAGGAAGATCTTCTTAGTACAGGAGATGGAGATGGAAATGGAGACGATGGTTCATCAGTCTGTTGTTGGTTGTTTTGTGATATGGATTCCTCTGGCTGAGGTCTCTTATTTGTCTACTTTCCCATACTATTATTAGGAATATTGTCTAGATCAACGTACATAGGGTCGCCATGTGTTTCACCGCTAGACTTTAGTGCATTAATGTCCTTGTACATCACCTTCTCATTAAATATCAAGTCCCTACTTCTGATTATCTTTCGAGTTTGGTCATTCTAGAACTTGTACCCAAATACATCTCCGCCATATCCGATAAAGGTGCATTTTAATAATTTAGGGTAAAATTTATCCCTAGCATGATCACTAACATGAACATAAGCAATACAACCGAAGACTTTCAAATGGGAGAGTTTTTTCGCTTTTCCTCTCATAACCTCCTATGGTATTCTGGGTTCTGGCGGTACTGATGGTTCTCTATTGATTAAGTAGGTTGCGGTGTTGACTGCCTCTGCCCAGAACTTCTTGGGCAATCATGTATGTATACACATGCTTCTGGCTCTCTTTATCAATGTTCGGTTCATTCGTTCTGATATGTCATTCTGTTGCGGTGTCCCTTGCACAGTCCTCTCTAGTCTGATGCCATTTTCATAATAGAATTTCTTAAATCCGGTGTCATCATAATCGCCATCATTGTCGGATCTCAACTTCTTTATCTTCATTCCCGTCTCATTCTCCACCATGGCCTTTCATTTCTTGAATACCTCGTACACCTTAGACTTGTGTCTCAAGAAGTAAACCCACACCTTTTTGGCGTGGTCATCAATGAAATTCGCAAAGTAAGACTTTTCATCGGTAGATGAGACAACAGTTGGGCCCCAGAAATCTGTGTGAATTAACTTAAGCTTTTATTGCTTTCGTGGTTTGCCACTCTTTATGAAGCTAACTCTCTTCTGCTTCCTAAAGATGCAGCTTTCATATAAGTCAGTGTCAATTGACTGTAGATCTGGTAGTTTCCCCTTAGAGTGCATGATCTTGAGCCCCTTGTCACTCATGTGATCAAATCTCTGGTGCTAAAGGTTTGGATCATATTTGCTTTTTGTAACTGCAATTGACCCACAACTGTTCGCCATTATATAGAGTGTGCCACTCTTCTTACGACGAGCGACTACCATTGCTCCTCTAGAAACTTTCCATGAATCGTCATTGAAGGTTGTGACATAACCTTCAGTTGCTAATTAGCCCACCGAGATTAGATTCTTTCGTAAATATGGGATGTGTCTCACATCCTTTAGTTTCCATATAGACCCGTTCAACTTGATCTGTACATCTCCCTTGGCAACCACGTCACAAGGCTGATCATCACTAAGGTACACCTTACCAAGGTTACCTGAAGAATAACTCACTAAGAGTTCTTTATTAGAGGTCGCGTGAAAAGAAGCTCTAGAGTCTAGCACCCATGACTCCGACTTTCTCTCCAAAGAGCATATCAGTTCATCATCTATCACTTCTTCTACGATGTTTGCTTCCGTTTTCTCTTTTCCTTTCTTCGGGGATCTGCACTAATTTTTGTAGTTCCTGATCTTGCCACAGTTCCAATATTCCATCACCTTCTAAGTCTGATTTTGGTTGTTGAACTTTCTAAGACTTTGAGATTGCGAACTGCCATTTCTGGATCTGAATCTGTTACACCCTCCACTCCTATTTGAATCTCTACCTTTACTTTCTATGTTCAAGGCTGACGCTGAGGTGGAAGCACCATTTGACCGATTTTTAATTTCTTCAGTCACAATTGTGCTGACTACATCATCGAACTTCAGTTTTGTCTTTCCTGCAGATCTGGTGATTGCAGTAACCATGCCTTTCCAACTATCAGACAACTGCCCAAGAATTAGACAGGCTCGTATCTCATCAGTGAAAGACATGTCCATCGCCTCTAACTGATCCGTCACTTCTTTGAATCGTTGAGATGTTCTCAGAATTGCTCTCCTTCTGACATCGTCATAGTAAATAACTTTTTTATCAAATGAATTTTATTTGCTGCAGAAGGTTGTTCATACATACTGGAGAGGGCCTCCATAAGAGACTCAGTTGTCTTCTCATTTTTGATGTTGTAGGTTACTGACTTTCACAATGATAGCCTTATGGTTTCGAGAGCTTTTCGGTCTAGCAACTCCCATTTCGAATCTTTCATTTTCATTGATTTGTCACCCAAAGGTAAATAAAGATCCTTTTGGTACAATATGTATTCTATTTTCATTTTCTAGAATCCAAAATTTGTGCCGTCAAACTGAGAAATTTTAGACTCATTTTCTGACGCCATTGCTCCCACTCGAACAATTAGGATGGATACAAAAAATTACTTTGCCGAGTAATTTTTAGTAAGCGCTTGTTGTGCCTTCGATTCACCAACCAAAAACTCTCATACCAATTGTTGGGAAATTAGATGCCACGAAATTCCGTTGATAATATTTCCAGGACCTTGGGATTTAATGAGGGGTCAAGAAAAATAATGCAAAAATAATAATACACACACAACACAAGAGATTTACGTGGTTCACCAATTTGGCTACGTCCACGGCTCACACCTACTTTAACTATAGAAAATTATAGGAACATTTTTATAACTCTCTTGTATGCACTCTTTCACTCACTATTTATGTGGAGGATAATACTGCCTTCTACACCCTCTGACAAGTGCTAACAATGCACTATCTTTCTCCCTAACTACTCCCTCTTCTTTTGCTCTCTAATTTTTCTCAAGCTTGAGAGTTTTGGGATGATTACAATGAGAGAATTCAAGGACTATTTATAGTTGTTTGGGAGTCACCATGACCGTTGGATCAAAAATAAGATTGGATGGTTGAGATTAATGGTGTGCCACCAACCATTACTATTCCTTTGGTAGGCTACTAAACATGTGTGGTAACTATTCCTTTGGTAGGCTAGTAAACATATGTAGTAACTATTCATTTCGTAGGCTACCATGTGTGTTAATTATGGTATTTAAATGAAAATTCTCAAAATTCTCCATTTGCATTAACAATCTCCCACTTGGAGACTTTTGAACTGCAACTCAATCATCGCATCTATCAGTGAGCTGGGTGTGAGTTTTTCCTGTCTTCCATCTTTGAAGACTCACTGAAGCTGAGCACAACTTCAGTTTTTCTGTAATAACGGCCTTGGTTAACATGTCACCTGGATTCTTGTTCCCTTGGATCTTCTCAAGTGTCAACACCCCATCTTCTAATAGAGATCTGACGAAGTGATAATGAAGTCTGATGTGCTTGGTCCGTGAATGAAATGCTGAATTCTTTACCAGATGTATTGCACTCTGACTGTCACTGTGCAGAATATTTTTTTCCTGTTTGAAACCTAATTATGTTAAAAATCCCTGTAACCAAATCATCTCTTTGATGGCCTCGGTTACTGCTACATACTCTGCCTCTGTGGTGGATAACGTATAATTTTCCGTATCTGTGAAATTATTGGTAGTAACTTACTGCAGTAGTTTCGACTATGAATACATAACCGGTAGTAATCCTCCTGTTGTCTACCTCACCAGCAAAATCTGAGTCTACAAAACCTTGTAGTCTTAACTCACATCTTCTGAAACACAGGCATCTGTTGGTGGTGCCTCGTAGATACCTTAGTATCCATTTATCTGCTTCCCAATGTTGCTTTCCTGGATTTGTCATGAACCTGCTCACAGCTCCCACTGTATGAGAAATATCCGGTCTTGTACAAACCATAGCATACATGAGACTTCCAATGGCTGAGGCATATGGAACCTTGTCATAAATCTCCTCTCTTCCTCCATCTTGAGTGATTGTTCCTTGGATAGCCGAAAGTGACTAGCTAATGGTGTGCTAACTGCCTTAGCATCACTCATGTTGAACCTTTTCAGAACACGTCCAATGTACTCTGTCTGAGATAACTCTAAAGTACCTTTATACTTGTCTATGTTGATTCTCATCCTAATAATTTTCTTCGCTGCACCCAAATCCTTCATGTCGAACTCACTTGACAACTGTTTCTTTAACTTCTTGATTTCGCTCATGTCTGAAATACCCGAATATGCTGTCGGGAACAGATAATACAATAATCTGAGAAATGAAATGGAAAGTGTTAATCTACAACAGTTGAGTATAAACCTGATATACAAACTGAAACCTATTTTTAGATATACAAGGATAGGAATCGACTAAAGCATAGTGCCGCAACAGTCCGCTACTACTATAGCTCCACGAATAAACTGGATGGATGAACATCCATGGCGTCCTTGCGGAGGAACACCTAAAGTAATATAATATATACACAATGAGGGAGAAAATATAAACGGGTCAGAGCCCGAGTTGAAAACATTTTATAGCAAGTGCATTAAAATGCATAATAATTATAAATGCATTATTACATGATTAAGGTGGAATCGCACTCTCCATAATAATCCAACTCACCTCTCAACTAAAGCGCCCAACTAAACGCATGCACGTGATCTCCAAAATAAATGCCCGAATCTAATAGGCCAAAGAATCTAACTTAAACCAAAATGAAATATTTAATTAAAATCATCTAACCTATCCCCCAATCTACACTTATCTATTTCTTTCGAATTATAAATGTAAACTTATATTATAGTTCTCTTTATATTTGTTCATTTATTGAACATATAAAATTGCACAATCATCTTCATAACAACATCATCATAATACATCAACATTCTCATTTACTAGAATTTCATATATTATAGTTCTGCCTTCATATGGCATGTAAACATATATATAATTATATATGAGTTATTAGCATCATGTGTTAAGGACAAAACTCCTCCCGATTCTCAATACGGAACTGCGTTTCGTGCGTGGGACGTCTCGCCGAGGCGAAATCCAAACAAGGAACCCCCCATTACACTACTCCTGACAGTATTGATCCTCGATATTCATTATGCCCTCAATGCATGATGCATGTAACCCAGTTATTATTCCATTTTAATTAATTAATATTCCCAATTCTCAACAGTACACGGCATTTCATACGTGGGACGTCTCGTCGAAGCGAAATACAAACAAGGAACCCCCCCCCCCGTTACACTACTCCTAGAACTGTCGATTGTCGGGATAGGTGATATATATATAAGTATGAGCATTAAGGACTAACTTCTCCCCAATTTCCAACATTACACTGCGGTTCGTGCGTGGGACGTCTCGCCGAAGTGAAATCCAAACAAGGAACCCCCCCGATACACTAATCCTGGCGATGTAGGTCGTTGAGGTCCATTATGCCCTCGATACCCAAGTACAAGCACAATCAATAACCATCCAACCGAGCTATAACTCGAGGAAGTAGGCTCACATGCTATCATCTTCCAGCATCCCATACACGTAGCAAACTGGGGCCACCTGGTGGGGTTCAACGACACCCACCTCGTGATCAACTCACTCACACGACGTCCCGGGAAGCGGTCATAACTCCTAACCGACGAGTGAGAACGACACAAACCCACGACTTCTCACCCCTAAAATAAATAATGTATATCACATAATAATCACATGGACGACTATGACCTAGGGAATATCCATACCCTGCTCATCGAGCCAGGATGCTCACCCTCTACGCACGTAACTTCCCAATGATAGCAAGGAGGGGGTATGCTTAACTATATATATATACCATCATATAAGGTATACATACATCATCACATAATAAATATATACCATCATATAAGGTATACCTGCCACATCATCTTCATATTTATTATACGCTCTTAGGCGCAATTGGATTAATGTCGTTATTTAGTATATTTCTCTCTGGATATACTAATCGTCATTTCTCACACATATTCCCTACTTAGTATACACTATACTATTTCTCACTTGAAGATCACATGTCGCTTCTAATTATGAATTATCTCTCAATTCTATTTAAGTTAAGGATATTCTTTATCCTAATGCACCTCAATTAGCATTTATAATTCTCCATCCATAATAGGGTTCAATTCATTTTATGAACCTTTGAAGTTATCCCATTTGGGATTTGATCCTAAGATCCAATATCTCTAAATTAGTCTCATTCTTTCATATGAATTTAAATAGTATCTCCAACTAGAATCTCAAAATAAAGGTAGGCTTACCCATTTAGAAAATACCATAATTTCTAATAGGTATTCCTCCAATTTAGTTAATATGTCTCCAATAATTTCTTATAAGGGAAACTCTCTAAAAATCTCCAAAACATACTCCAAATATCTCTTATAGAGGTTCCCAATTGATAACCTCGAACAAAACGGGATGAAATTCTTCCTAGAAAAACATCTCCAAAAATCCCCTGTTTCCGAATCGATTCGGCCCCAAAAGCGAATCGATTCGGCCCATCCGAATCGATTCGGTCCTATGGACCTGGGAGTCTGCTACATATCGAATCTATTCGCAAGGGGCGAATCGATTCGGCCCTAAAGACCTGGGGATTCTGTAACAGACCAAATCGATTCGGAAGGGGCGAATCGATTCTATAAGTGCAGCAAGCTACGAATGGGTTGTTTTCTACATAAACCCAAATTATCCAAAAATCATTTTTATCATCTTCCAACCATTTTCATCCAACCTAAACACATCTATAACCTTAATATTCATCCAAGAACACATATAAATTAATTTCTAACCTCAAATCCATTTATTCACAACAAATCTAAGGTTTTCCCAAAAAGTTAGGTTTTGACAATTTAAACCTAAAACCACAAATTCAATCCAAAAATCATGCAATAAATGGTACAAAATAATTATTTAGCAAGTTTAATCACTTGCCTCGGGTTCGTAGGGTCTGAATCCGCCTTGAGATCGCGTATTGACCAGAAATCTCCACTTTCTCTCTCTTTTCTCCTTCTTTCTCTTCTTCTTTATTTCTTTCTTTCTATTTCTCTCTCTCTCTCTATGGAGAATAAATCTCCCGTAGGCTTTTAAGCCCTAATTCCCAAGATACCCATCTTTAAATGATAATACACACTTTAAATGACCCGGTAACTTTAATTCGAGTCAAATGGTCCTAAATTATTTCGGAACCTAAATAGACCCTAAGTACAGTCATTTTGACTTTCTCGACCCTTCCGGACACAACTACACCCTCAGAATCTCCATTTGAAACACTTTCTAAGATCTCCAAATTTTGACCTCAATTGTCAATTTAATTATTCTCCAATAAAATAATATTTATTTCTCCCAAAATAAATAAATCATCGTCTCCAAGACCTCGGGTTGTTACAAACTTCTCCACATACAAAAATTTCGTCCTCGAAATTTTAGCTAAGCCTAATTCTTCAAAGCTTAACTAGTCCTACCACTCTCATCCTCACTAATCCTATCTCCAAATTTCTAACTTCCCACGACGAATTTATTTTAATTTACTTTATTTTAAGTTGAATTGGAGTTTTTATAAAACCAATTTCCACAACTAGGGCGCCCATACACCCTTTATATTCGATCTGTATGCTCGTACCAATCATGACGAGGCTTTATTTGCCTACAAAGTTCTACAATTCCATAGATATAAATAATATTAACATTTTAATAGTGTAAAAATTTTGAATGGTCCAAAGAAATAACTCCTCTCAATTCCTGACATTTGCCACTTTCGTGTAGGGGTGGCAATTCGGGTTAGTCGTGTCATTTTCGGGTCGCGTTGATTTTTATTTGAGTATAAGTTTTGGATACTCTTAAATCTATACAAGTTAATCGTGTCAAGTTCGGGTCATTTCGGGTTATTACCATAAACGGGTTATCGTGTCAAAAATTGCCAGCCCTACTTTCGTGTGGGGGACGTCTCGCAAAAGAGAAATCCAAACAAGGAACCCTCCCAATACACTACTATGTAGCGACGTCGGGGATTGAGAGTCTGTTAAATCCGGACTAGAGTTTGAAAGAAATAATTTAAAAAAATCATTTTGAAAATGGCCCAAAGGCCGATAAAAAGTTTTATTTTGAAAACAACTTATATAATATAACCTCCATATAAAATGCCTTATGTCCAACACAAGGTCTTAACAGTCATCATACATATAACAATATGTAGCTCACAAAAATTAACATAATTATGAGCTAAACTTTCCTACGTCCCAACAATCCACAAATCATAACTTTTATCAAAAACAACATCTTACATCATTTCAATATATTGCCATTTATAAGGCTCATCCATATCTGGAATACAACAATTATATAGGTCTAACATGACTATATAAAAAGAAGTAGCTTTATCATTAGTACTTATCATACCATAACCATCCTTACATCACCACAAGGATTATAGCACTCTTTGAGCGTAATTAAAATTATATTGTCTTACAAAAGATAATAACATAAGAGCCTAACTTGCTCAAAATTCCCCCTTAGGGTCATTACATACATAATAGGGCTATAGCACTACCCTTTCATAAATATCTCTCATACGATATTTCTAAAACTTCATTTTAGTAATTATCCTATTCATAAAGGAAAATTAACTTACATCATCCATCTCTAGTCCGATTGCCCTTCCTCATCAATGGGCTCCCACACGTAGTCCCCCGGTTTAAAATGACCTCGAATCTGTTTTAGGGGTTGAACTTCCAAAACTTCATCAAAATGTGCTCCTTTACCTCTTTTAGGACATTCTCTCTTTTTATGACCTAGTTCTTTACAAAAGAAACACTTACCCACAAATCCTTTCTGCCCATTCGCATTACTGGCACGCTCTTCGCCAAACTTACTTGATGAACTCGAATCTCCAAAGTTCTTACCCTCTTGCGAACGAAGTCGATATTCATGACACTTTAGTAGCGCCGCATTCACTACCTCGAAGAAAGTTGCTAACATAGGACTCTCTAACAAATGTTGCCGGATTTTCCAATCTAAACCTCGAACAAATTTTGATATACGCTTCTCTTAAGTATCTACCTCATCAGGTACTAACTTTGCCCATCTAAAAAAATCTTCCTCATATTCTGCCACCGTTCTATTACCTTGAAAAATCTTCATATCCCGAGTAGGGGAAGGAAAATACCTTCAATCGAAAAATTCCCAAAAATCTATAATAGGTAAAGTATCTCTCTGTTCAGATGCGGAGACAGACTCCCACCATTGGAGAGTTGCACCCGATAACTTAAAAGTGGTTAAAAACTGCTTCTGCACCTCACTACACTCAACCATACGGAGGTGCCTCTGCATACTATTCTTCCATTGGCTTGAAGCCATTGCATCAACCCCCCCTGCAAACTCGGGAGGATGCCCCTTACTAAAATCTTCCTTCACTCTCTCCCATAAAGACAATCCTAAATGGGGTTGGGCTGCTTGAACGGCAGATTGCTGCGCCATCGTAGAAATGGCAGCAGTTACTGCTTGTGCCACAATATTGGCAACTTCATCTGTAGTCGCGTTCCTTTAAGGCATTTGGGGTTGCACATTTTTAACCCCTTTGTTTGACCTAACTGAACGACCTCCCTTCGGTGGCATCTGAAACAAGAACAATTGTATCAGAACGGCTTTCGAATATTTTCATATCGCAGAAGAAATATGGACGTAAGACTGCAATCGTACTAACAATAAGGCTCTACATCAAGAACGCTTACGGAAGATCATAGTAACGCACACAGATCCTAAAGACACTAGAACCTGATGCTCTGATACCATCTGAGACAACCCACTCAAAATAATAACGGGTGGCCAGCCCTATACTATATTAAATCAAGTATCTCACATGGCACAGTCTCAACATCAACTGGCAATACTAAATAATATAAGGCTAACTACCCGAAATCATTAAAAGTAGTTTGTCAAAATTTTAAAACTTCTATTTAACAACAACAACTATACAAACATAACCAACAATACACATCTAACAATGATGAGTGATAAGTGCAAACTCTAAATATAAAAGAGTGCAATACAATGTACAAAAAAATCTCTACAATGAAATACCCGAATATGCTGTCGGGAACAGACAAAACAATAATCTGATAAATGAAATGGAAAGTGTTAATCTACAACACTTGAGTATAAACCTGATATAAAAACTGAAACCAATTCTAGATATACAAGGATAGGAATCGACTAAAGCAAAGTGCCGCAACAGTACGCTACTGCTACAGCTCCACGAATAAACTGGATGGATGAACATCAATGACGTCCTTGCGGAGGAACACCTAAAGTAATACAGTATATACACAAGGAGGGAGAAAATATAAATGGGTCAGAGCCCGAGTTAAAAACATTTTATAGCAAGTGCATTAAAATGCATAATAATTATAAATGCATTATTACATGATTAAGGTGGAATCGCACTCTCCATAATAATCCAACTCACCTCTCAACTAAAGCGCGCAACTAAACGTATGCACGTGATCTCCAAAATAAATGCCCGAATCTAATAGGCAAAAGAATCTAACTTAAACCCAAATGAAATGTCTAATTAAAATCATCTAACCTATCTCCCAATCTACACTTATCTATTTCTTTCGAATTATAAATGTAAACTTATATTATAGTTCTCTTTATATTTGTTCATTTATTGAACATATAAAGTTGCACAATCATCTTCATAACAACATCATCATAATACATCAACATTCTCATTTACTAGAATATCATATATTCTAGTTATGCCTTCGTATGGCATGTAAACATATATATAATTATATATGAGTTATTAGCATCATGTGCTAAGGACAAAACTCCTCCCGATTCTCAATACGGCACTGCGTTTCGTGTGTGGGACGTCTCGCCGAGGCGAAATCCAAACAAGGAACCCCCCGTTACACTACTCCTGACAGTATTGATCCTCGAGATTCATTATGCCCTCAATGCATGATGCATGTAACCCAGTTATTATTCTATTTTAATTAATTAATATTCTCAATTCTCAACAGTACACGGCGTTTCATGCGTGGGACGTCTCGCCGAAGCGAAAACCAAACAAGGAACCCCCCCGTTACACTACTCCTAGCACTGTCGATTGTCGGGATAGGTGATATATATATAAGTATGAGCTTTAAAGATTAACTTCTCCCCAATTTCCAACATTACACTGCGGTTCGTGCTTGGGACATCTCGCCGAAGCGAAATCCAAACAAAGAACCCCCCCCCCCCGATACACTAATCTTGGAAATCTAGGTCGTTGAGGTCCATTATGCCCTCGATACCCAAGTACAAGCACAATCAATAACCATCCAATCGAGCTATAACTCGAGGATGCAGGCTCACATGCTATCATCTTCCAGCACCCCATACACGTTGTAAACTGGGGCCACCTGGTGACCTCGTGATCAACTCACGCACACGACGTCCCGGGAAGCCGTCATAGCTCCTAACCGGCGGTGAGAACGACACATACCCACGACTTCTCACCCCCAAAATAAATAATGTATATCACATAATAATTACATGGACGACTATGACCTGGGGAATATCCACACCCTGCTCATCGAGCCAGGATGCTCAACCTCTATGCACATAACTTCCCAATGATAGCAAGGAGGGGGTATGCTTAACTATATATATATACCATAATATAAGGTATACCTGCCACATCATCTTCATATTTATTATACGCTCTTAGGCACAATAGGAATAATGTCATTATTTAGTATATTTCTCTCTAGATATACTAATCGTCATTTATCACACATATTCCCCACTTAGTATACACTATAATATTTCTCACTTGAAGCTCACATGTCTCTTCTAATTATGAATTGTCTCTCAATTCTATTTAAGTTAAGGATATTCTTTATCCTAATGCACCTCAATTAGCATTTATAATTCTCCATCCATAATAGGGTTCAATTCATTTTATGAACCTTTGAAGTTATCCCATTTGGGATTTGATCCTAAGATCCAATATCTCTAAATTAGTCTCATTCTTTCATATGAATTTAAATAGTATCTCCAACTAGAATCTCCTAATAAAGGTGGGCTTCCCCACTTAGAAAATACCATAATTTCTAATCGGTATTCCTCCAATTTAGTCAATATGTCTCCAATAATTTCTTATAAGGTAAACTCTCTAAAAATCTCCAAAAGATACTCCAAATATCTCTTATAGAGTTTCCCAATTGATAACCTCGAACAAAACGGGATGAAATTCTTCCTAGAAAAATATCTCCAAAAATCCCCTGTTTCCGAATCGATTCGGCCCCTCCGAATCGATTCGGCCCCAAAAGCAAATCGATTCAGCCCAACCGAATCGATTCGATCCTATGGACGTGGGAGTCTGCTACATACCAAATCGATTCGCAAGGGGCGAATCGATTCGGCCCTAAAGACCTGGGGATTCTGTAACAGATCGAATCGATTCGGAAGGGGCGAATCAATTCGGTAAGTGCAGCAAGCTACGAATGGGTTATTTTCTACATAAACAGAGATTATCCAAAAATCATTTTTATCATCTTCCAACAATTTTCATCCAACCTAAACACATCTATAACCTTAATATTCATCCAAGAACACATATAAATTAATTTCTAACCTCAAATCCATTTATTCACAACAAATCTAAGGTTTTCCCAAAAAGTTAGGTTTTGACTATTTAAACCTAAAACTCACAAATTCAATCCACAAATCATGCAAAAAATGGTACACAACAATTATTTAGCAAGTTTAATCACTTGCCTCGGGTTCGTAGGGTCTGAATCGGCCTTGAGATCGCGTATTGATCGGAAATCTCGACTTTCTCTCTCTTTTCTCCTTCTTTTTCTTCTTCTTTCTTCTTCTCTCTTTCTTTCTTTATATTTCTCTTTCTCTCCTAATTCTCAAGATACACATCTTTAAATGATAATACACACTTTAAATGACCAGGTAACTTTAATTCGAGTCAAACGGTCCTAAATTATTTCGGAACCTAAATAGACCCCAAGTACAGTCATTTTGACTTTCTCGTCCCTTCCGGACACAACTACACCCTCAGAATCGCCATTCGAAACACTTTCTAATAACTTTAAATTTTGACCTTAATTGTCAATTTAATTATTCTCCAATAAAATAATATTTATTTCTCCCAAAATAAATAAATCATCGTCTCCAAGACCTCAGGTTGTTACATATACATATCTCCTCCTCAAGGTCACCATGGAGGAAAGGATTTTTCACATCTAACTGCTCAAGATGTAAGTGTTTTGCTGCAACGATGCTCAAAACTGACTGAATGGTAGTCAGTTTCACAACCGGCGAAAATATGTCGGTGTAGTCGATTCCTTCCTTTTGCTGGAAACCTTTGACTACAAGCCTCACCTTGTATCACTTAGAACCGTGATATTCCTCCTTAACTCGATACACCCATTTCTTTTGTAGAGCCTTCTTTCCCACGGGTAATTCAGCCAGCTCCCATGTCTTGTTAGAGATAAGGGACTTCATCTCATCTATCATTGCAATCTCCCACTTCCTAGCATTCTCCACCTGACATGCTTCATCATAGCATTCAGGTTCTCTAGCATCAGTGAGAAATAAATAGTTTATGTACTTTCTGTTTGGTACATGAGGTCAGGAAGATCTTCTTAGTACAAGAGATGGAGATGGAGACTGTGGTTCATCAGTATGTTGTTGGTTGTTCTGCGATATGGATTCCTCTGGATGAGGTCTCTCATTTGTCTGCCTTGCCACACTACTATTTGGAATATTGCCTGGATCAACGTACATAGGGTCTCCCTGTGTTGCACCACTAGACTGTAGTGCATCTATGTCCTTGTACATCACCTTCTCATTAAATATCATGTCCCGACTTCTAATTATCTTTCGAGTTTTATCATTCCAGAACTTGTACCCAAACTCATCTCCGCTATATCCGATAAAGGGGCATTTTAGTGATTTAGGGTCAAGTTTATCCCTAAAATGATCACTAATATGCACATAAGCAATACAATCGAAGACTTTCAAATAGGAGAGTTTTACCGCTTTTTAGCTCCACACCTCCTTTGGTATTCTGTGCTCTAACGTTACTGATGGTCCTCTGTTGATTAAGTAGGCTGCAGTGTTGACTGCCTCTTCCCAGAACTGTTTGGACAATCCTGCATGTATACGCATGCTTCTGGCTCTCTCTGTCAATGTTCGGTTCATCCATTCTCCTATGCTATTCAGTTGTGGTGTCCCTTGCACAGTCCTCTCTAGTCTGATGCCATTTTTATAACATAATTTCTTAAACCCGGTGTCATCATACTCGCCATCACTGTCGGATCTCAACTTCTTTATCTTCATTCCTGTCTCATTCTCCACCATGGCCGTCCATTTCTTGAACACCTTGTACACCTCGGACTTGTGTCTCAAGAAGTAAACACACACCTTTCTGGAATGATCATCAATAAAAGTCACAAAGTAAGACTTTCCGTCGATGGATGAGACAACAGTTGGTCCCCAGACATCTGTGTGAATCAGCTCCAGCTTTTCTTGCTTTCGTGGTCTGCCACTCTTTATAAAGCTAACTCTCTTCTGCTTCCCAAAGATGCATCTTTCACATAAGTTAGTGTCAACTGACTGTAGATCTGGTAGTTTCCCCTTAGAGTGCATGATCTTGAGCCCCTTGTCACTCATGTGACCAAGTCTCTCGTGCCATAGGTTTGGATCATCTTTGCTTTTTGCAACTGTAATTGACCCTCAACTGTTCGCCATCATATAGAGTGTGCCACTCTTCTTATGACGAGCGACTTTCATTTCTCCTCTAGAAACTTTCCATGAATTGCCATTGAAGGTTGTGACATAACTTTCAGTTGCCAACTGGCCCACCGAGATCAGATTCTTTCGTAAATCAGGGATGTGCCTCACATCCTTTAGTTTCCATACAAACCCGTTCAACTTGATCTGTACATCTCCCTTGCCAACCACGTCACAAGGCTGGTCATCACCAAGGTACACCTTGCCAAGGTTGCCTAGAGAATAACTCACTAAGAGTTCCTTATTAGAGGTCGCATTAAAAGAAGCTCCGAAGTCTAGCACCTATGACCCCGACTTACTCTCCAAAGAGCATATCAGTGCATCGTCTGTCACTTCTTCTACGATGTTTTCTTTCGTCTTCTCTTTTTCTTTCTTTGTGTATCTACACTGATTTTTGTGGTGCCCGGTCTTGTCGCGTTGGAATTTCTAGGATTTTGAGATTGCGACCTGCCATTTCTGGATCTGAATCTATTGCGCCCTTCGCTCTTGTTGAAATCTCTGCCTCTATTTTCGATGTTCAAGGCTGACGCTGAGGTGAAAGCACCATTTGACCGATTTTTAATTTCTTCAGTCATAATTGTGTTGACTACATCATCGAGCTTCAGTTTTTTCTTTCCTGCAGATCCGGTGATTGCAGTAACCGTGCCTTTCCAACTATTAGGCAACTGCCCAAGAATTAGACAGGCTCGTATCTCACCAGTGAAAGACATGTCCACCGCCTCTAACTGACCCGTCACTTCTTTGAACTCACTGAGAAGTTCTATGAATTGTGCTACTTCTGACATCGTCATAGTAAATAACTTCTTTATCAAATGAATTTTATTTGCTGTAGAAGGCTGTTTATATGTACTGGAGAGGGCCGCCATAAGAGACGCAGTTGTCTTCTCATTTTTTATGTTTTAGGCTACCGACTTTGACAGTGATAGCCTTGTGGTTTCGAGAGCTTTTCGGTCTAGCAGCTCCCATTCCGAATCTTTCATTTCCATTGATTTGTCACCCAAAGGGAAATAAAGATCATTTTGGTACAAGCTCTCTTCTATTTGCATTTTTCAGAATCCAAAATTTGTGCCGTTAAACTCAAACATTTTGGACTCTTTTTCTGACGCCATTGCACCCACTCGAACAATTAGGATGGATACAAAAAATTACTTTGCCGAGTAATTTTTAGTAAGCACCTGTTGTGCCTTCGGTTCACCGACCAAAAGCTCTCATACCAATTGTTGGGAAATTAGATGCCGTTAAATTTCGCCGATAATATTTTCAGGACCTTGGGATTTAATGAGTCAAGAAAAATAATGCAAAAATAATAATACACACACAACACAAGAGATTTACGTGGTTCACCAATTTGGCTACGTCCATGGCTCACACCCACTTTCTCTATAGAAAAATTATAGAAACACTTTTACAACTCTCTTGTATGCACTCTTGCACTCATTATTTTTGTGAAGGCTAACACTGTCTTCTACACACTCTGACAAGTGCTAACAATGCACTGTCTTTCTTCCTAACTACTCTCCCTTCTTTTGTTCTCTAATTACTCTCAAACTTGAGAGTTTTGGGATGATTACAATGAGAGAATTCAAGGCCTACTTATAGTTTTTTTGGAGTCACCATGACCGTTTGATAAAAAACAAGATTGGATGGTTGAGATTAATGGTGTGCCACCAACCATTACTATTTCTTTGGTAGGCTACTAATCATGTGCGGTAACTATTCCTTTGGTAGGTTACTAAACATGTGTAGTAACTATTTATTTGGTAGACTACCATGTGTGATAATTATAGTATTTAAATGGTGGAAATTCTCAAAATTCTCCATTTGCATTAATAATAGTTATTATTAAGATATGTTCTTATATTTAGTACTTGTTAAAATAGTATGTTTGGGAGTTTTGAAGAGAAGGAAGAGAAGAAAAGCAAAAATTTTAATAAGGGAGAACATAAAAAAAAATGATTTCTTTCTTCGTTTGCAAGTTTATAACAAAAAAAGGTTCTTTAACACAAACTTCTCTTCCTTTCAAAATCGAAAAGAAGGTTTTGAAAAGAAAGTATTCATTAAAACTTAAAAAATCTCCTACTTAAACTCTCTTAAACGATAGAAAAAATACACTTTGATCACTATCACTATCACTATCGGTTCTTTTATCTACAATTTATAACTCTCAAAATAACATTATTAGAAAGGTTAAGGGAGGTACGTACTCTTTTCTTACATTCTCCTTTTGTTATCATTGGGGGATCAATGTAGTTTTCTTACCCCGCATTGTTTTTTCCCTCCAACCCCATATAGGGCATGATCTCATTACAAGGCATGAATTCCCTTAATCTTATCAAAATATTATGGGGCAAGTTTGACAACTTATAAATCAAAGGTGAGGAAGTGAGATGACCCCTTTTTTGTTATATTTGACTAATGTAAAAAAAAAATGTTAAAGGTCTGAAAACTAACATGGTGGGGAATATATTGTTTTCTAAAACAGAACCACACCTTTAGATTTGCTTAGGGAACCATGTATCCTTGCTTTTTCACAGAAAATTCATTTGGTTGGGTAACTCGCATAATTATTAAAAGAAAATCTGAAACACATCCAACATAGCAAATTAAAATCTATAACTTGCAGATATATTCCCACTAAGAGCAAAAGAGAATCATGGAAATTAGAGAAGGAGATTCGGTCTTTGATTTTGCAAGTAGTGGAGGAGAGGAAGGAAAGTGGGGCTCAGAATGACTTATTACAGAAGATTATCGAAGGCGCAGAAAATGGGGAGCTAAGCAGAGATGAAACAGACAAGTTCATTGTGGACAACTGTAAAAATATTTACTTAGCTGGGAATGAGTCAACTGGAAATACAGCCTCATGGTGCCTCATGCTATTGGCGGAAAATACTGAATGGCAAACTCGAGTACGTGATGAGGTTTTGGAAATTTGTGGAGGTGCGATTCCAGATAATGATGCGCTTCGAAAGATGAAAAAGGTATAATATTACTATAGTAAAGTACAATCATTTGTTTAACGAAAAGGGTAAAAAAAGGTACAATGCTTAAGTATTTAAACCAATTTTTAAAATTTTATTTTTAGTTATTTTTATCTTTCAATTATTGGTTATTAAAGGATAAATGACGATCTATGTAAAAGAAAAAAAAAAGGAAGGACAATTATATAATAGTTATGAATGATTTTTTATGATTATAAAAGTTATTACAATTTTAAAAATACATTCAATATGAACCTATCAAATCTTAAGAGATAGGATTAAAATAAATAAATAAAAACTATAATGTATACCGGTTTGGTTACTTCAACTTGTTCCGTTAAAATCCAATTTTTGTTCAACAAGTTCAGCTAGTAGTGATTACTAATTCGAGTCTTGGGTTGAGTGCCTCAAATGTGAAGTTTAATTGATTGGTAAGATATATCTTTAGTCACTGATGGAATCCTAACTAAGTTATGAGCGTGAATATGATTTTTTAATCACTATACGAGTTTGTGATTTAAATGCTATGCATGTTGAGGAGCCATCATGTACAACTTTTGAGATTAGTCGATGTGCGCGAGGAAACTGGTCACCCATGCTACCAAAAAAAATTTGTGCGCGATGGAGGTGTAGCTTTATTTAGTTTTCAATATTTTGAGTGAGGGGGAGAGAGAGAAAGAGACTCATATACATTATGCTTCCGACAGCATCCATACACCATACGTAGTTGTAGGACCTAAAGAACTTTTTTTTTATTTCATCCACGGAGTTAACCTTCCAATCAACACATGTTCAAAATATTAGATCAAAATATAATTTCTATCTAATTTTTTAAAAATCCAATAAAAAACTGGTGAAAATACCTTATTTATAAGGGTCTGCGTTAGCAGAATTTTGTAAATTTTTTAAAAACAGTTAGAAATTATATTTTGATCTAATTTTTTAAACATATATTGATTGAAATGTAATTTCAATAGAAAAATAAAAAAAAATGGAAAAAAGTTTCTTAGGTCCTAGAATTATGTGTGAAAAATTTCATAATTCTATCGTAACTAATGTTAATGACTTGCGTTTTTTAGACTTTTTAATAAGTCTGCGTGTGTTACAATTATTAATATAGATATAGTTATACGGATCAATATAGATAGAATTACACTTATTAATGTAGATACAATTATACATATTATGTAGATACAATTACACATATTATGTAGATAAAATTACAATTATGAATACAGTTATAATTGCAAGTGTATCTACATGTAACTATCTCTACATTAGTGAGTGTAATTGTATCGTTTTGACTTATTATTAATTAATTTAAAATTTTGTGGTTTTAAGATACTAACAAGATTGTCGCTTAAACTGTTTATATACATTGAGATTTTCAAAAGATTTTTTATTCAATATCCTTTTTTTAAAGGGACATATACCAAATAGTCTCTCGAACATTTTTTAATACCTATTTAGTCTAAGCTTTTTTATTTTGCTTCAAAAAGTCCTTTTCCACATATTTTGGAGAGGGAGTGCCCCTGGCGCGGAGCTCTAAAAATAAGCGAATATTGAGTGCTTGAGGGACAAAATGGATTAAACTAAAAATATATGCCCGTTTTAAAAAATATATATTTATAGTAGGGACTATTAAATAATTGACCTTTTTTTAAAATACTAAAAAATGATTTTTAGAACCAAATTTGGTATAAATTATTTACGTATTAAAGAGATCTGCTCAAAATTTTGAATTGAGCTAAGTTTAAAATGGAATTTTAGGGTTGCTTCTTCTCATGTGTAAACAGACTAGATATAAAAAAAAAAGGTGGTCGTGTTTTAAAAAATAGGTTGTGCGATGATTTGTTTCCCTGTACATGGCTTTTATAATGTATTTGGTCAAATTTAAACGCAACAGCTTGTATGATGGTTTTTAGCCATTCCGAAAAAATATTTTCTTCTTGTAACGGCGGAAAAAAATTTAATGTCATAATTTTTTGATGCTTTGGATTGTGGTTGGTCAATATCGCTGGCGCGAACTCACATCACTTATGAAATGAGTTCGCGCCAGCGATATTGACCAACTACAATTCAAAACATCAAAACATTTGATGTCTCATAGACATCAAACTTTTTTTCTTATGGTAACATGTGGGGCATTGATAGTGAATTTAGGAAGTGGTGGTCATTAATAAAAGATTTTAATTTGTGCTTTATTACAAGAGTAATAAAAATATAAAAAAATCAAAGTAAGAGTAACTTGGTTATTAAAATGATTTTAATTTGCGTTTGCAATTCCCATGATCAACTTCGTGTATATTCAACGGAAAATGAGCAGACCTAGCATTAAGGGAACCTTAGACTTAGACTTCGATGTAAGTGCTATTTGTATTAAATCCAAGTGTAAAAAGCTGAAAAATAATATTGATGAAAAATTGCAACCATTACTAGTTGGAAACAGTTGCGTAATAAAAAATATAGAGAATTACGGTCAACGTCATGTTCCTTCATATATTTGAATTTTTAGGACAGTAATTTTCAAGTTTATAAATCTTGTCCCTCTGGTACAATAACATTTATTTGTGTGGTCCCTTTAAATTTAGGAGTACACAAAACATGTAATTTCATTTGTTTTAGGGAAGAAGTATTTATATTTATACCCTTCGTCTATTTCTTTCATTTTTTTTGGTCCGCGCCAGCGACACCATTGCCAGCACCGGAGAAGAAGGTTCTTCGCGAAAAAATAATGTATTCGCCGAAAAAATTGAAGTTTTCACCGAAAAAAATGAAGGTTTTAGTGAAATAGTAAATTTATCAGTTTCTTTTTTTTGTCAAAAATATCAAATATGGGTGTCGTTTGATAGATCTCGACGAGTAGATTTCAAATATATAAATTTTGTGAATTTTGGATTTGAATATTTGAAGTTATGGACTTTTAAAAATTTGATGGATTTTTTTATATCAGTTGTCAAATGGTATATTGATCATGTTTATGGTATTTTTAGTATCGGGATAAAATTTATAAAATTATGTAAAGTGTCCTATTTTTATACACTTTTTGAGTTAGATTGAACCTTTCCCTAAAACCCTCTTACAAAATTATATTCAAACTTTGAAGGTTGTAATGTTCGTTCCATTCATGAACTTTCTTCCAAAGTTAATATTTTTCATTACCTGACATATATCAAACAAATCAATATTCAATTTGTAATAGTGAAAAGCATTAGACAGTAAATTCGCAAGATGATGCACCATGTTATATATTTGTTGTGTGAATAAGAGAAATGGAGTAAATATCTATTAATTAGTTAGAATTAATAAAAGTTATGTTTATTTACATGCATGATAGTTACGCTGCCTGTAATTTGTTAGAGAATTAAGAAGACTTGGGAGTCTAGTACATTTACATAATAACTTTTTTTACTTTTTAACTGCTGTATGCTTAGAATATTAATTTATTTTATAAGAAGAAAACAATGAAGAGAACATTATGATTGGTTAAACGATATAGTTTATTCAATTATAACTTAAATTTTTTTTTTTGTAGTTAACAATGGTGCTTCAGGAAACTTTACGTCTCTATCCTCCGTCATATGTACTGTCAAGGGAGACCATGAAAGACGTAACTATCGGTGGAATCAATGTACCCAAAGGTGTTGACATTTGGACCGTGGTATCCTTGTTGCACACTGACCAAGAAATGTGGGGATCAGATTCATTAAGCTTTAATCCAGAGCGGTTTGTAGATGGGGTGAGTGGTGCATGTAAACTTCCACAGTCATTTTTTCCCTTCGGATTTGGACCAAGGATTTGTGCTGGACAACACTTGGCCATGCTTTCACTCAAAATGATAATTGCTTCTCTTGTTTCCAACTTCTCTTTCACGTTATCTCCCAATTATGTCCATTCCCCAGTTTTGAAGTTCGTTACGAAGCCTGGATTTGGAATGAATCTAGTGGTGAAGAAGTTATATGATCTTTAGTTTTCTATTACTCTGTATTTTCTTTAACAAATGGGTTGGGTCATTATAAGAAAACAACACCCCTCTTTTTTTTTTCTTTACTTCTCATATATGTACAATAAAAATAAAAAAACTTGATCTCCAAGGGCTTTATAAATCCAATATCAAGAGTCAAATATCAAGAGTCAAACTTGATCTTTAGTTTTCTATTACTATGTGTTTTGCTTAATGAAATGGTGCTTCAAATATCAAGAGTCAAAATAACTATTGATTATCTATATTGATTGACAATTAAGATTAAGTGACTGTTGGAAATTTAGATCATATCTCTGCCTATAAATAATTGACTGATTTTCGTCATTCAAATACATGAAAAGACAATATAGTGTAACTATAGGATAAGAGAGAAATCCAATGACTCAAATTTGTGTTTATTTTTGGAATAATGTTTTGATTATAAAAGAAGATCCAATCGTTAAAACGTGATGAAATTGGAGTATGTTCTTGCGGTATATAAGAGAAAGTTGTGGTCCGAAATTCAATTCGATCAGACGTCGCTAAAGTCGACTGCTCCGTTAATCTTTCAATTTGTGACATGATGAGGTATGTCATTATAATATCATTTTGTATTCTGCAAAATAATTATATGTGACAATTATGTTGATCTAAGATCCTAATGTTAAAGGTATAATACACAACGTTTGTATTATTAAAGAACAAATAACATATATAATTGGATATTCATTCGTTAAATTTATATATCCATATAAAACTGTTAATTACGTGTTCTTTAATTTATGTTTACATCTGTTATCAGAGAAATAGGTTTCTCATCTTGTGATTGTCCATGAAAGGTTTGCCTATAAAAGAATCCAGTTAAAAATAAAAAATAAAGAACTTATGAAATATTTTTTTAGTAGTGATCAATATTGTATTTTTACTCGGAATATTACGAAATTCAGATGGTTGCTTAAAAACGTCAAAATAAACAAAATCCATTGTTTACAATGTGCACCACCCTATCTCGGCGATTTGACATCGTTTAGACCCCCTAAAAACACGTTTTTGCCATTTTGGGTAATAATGTCAGCGCTAATAACTCTCACTTAAAATTGATTCTACGATTCTGCGAATTGGAGAGTGATCCTTAAGAGACTATTTATCTTATTGTAGCGATAACTCAAAATTTTCCATTTTATGAAAAATAAATTATTTTTAATATTTTATGGTTTAAATCACTACATATATTATCATTAAATAATTATTCTTTTATTCATATTATGTATTGGCCAAAAGGTTCAATATAAAGTTTTGAATATTAGATGTACGATTAGGGGTTTGATAATAATAGTTTCGGTAAATTGAATTATTGTGTATAATCTATATGAAGGTCTTAATATAATTATGAATTAATTCGATACTAATATTTATATGATGTTAAATTAAGTAGAAAGTATCTTAATTTATAGTCATAAATATTAAATTATTGTACATGCATCTATATTTGGATCATTAATTATTCATTAAGTTTTGTACATAACATTTTTTAGGGTATTGATTTTTATATAAATTACGTAATATGTGTGTGCATGTATGTTCCATGAACGTAAAAATTTTGCGCACTCTATGAATTAAATATTTAAGTGCAATTAATGTTAAACTAATTTAGGATAAATTAATTTAGGATATCTATGAATGCAGTCAGCTGAATTAATTGGTATATCTGTATAATCACATAAACGAAAATTTTATAAGATGAGATTTTGGGCGCCAAATTTTTATGACCAAATTAAAATTGATTTTGGTTCCCTTATTGTGATTTTCTTTTGCGACAATTTTAATTATGTCTTTAAAGCAGCTTATTTTATAAAACTGTAAATCTGAATATTTTGAGACATTTTGAGTAACAGTTTTCTTATGCCTCTAATAAGCAATAATTGAATTAAAATTGTCGACTTACTCGGGATTGATGAAATTTTTTTATGTCAATCCGAAAGGATTTAATGATGAAAATGACCATTTTTTTTAGTGATGAACGTTGTTATGACTATTTGAGCATGCTTAAGCTCTCAAAACCTTAAATTTGACATATTTGGTAATAAAGTTGACACCTATTTCTTTCTCCATTTTTTTTTAAAATTTTGCTTATTGGGAAGATTATTTTTACGAGTTTTCTTATTGCGATTCCTCAAATTTCCATTATTGAAAACTATGAATTTCTTCATTTTATCTGGCTGTCATAATATTTTCGGTATATACCAAATATTGTTATGACTATTATAGTTATGGTTAAGTTTTTTATATTAATATTTATATTATATTAGATAAGGTGTCCATTAAAGTGTCATTAGCTATAATTATAAATATTAAATTACTGTGTATAAATTTGGCTGTCAGTGAGTCCTATTATAATGATGATTGTTAGATTATTGATGTAATGATGATGGATCTTGTTCATTGTAAGATTGACCAAACGAATAATTTCGATTGTCAAATGAAAATTAATGAGCAAATTTTTTTTTCACATCAACTTAATCTCGAAGGATTTAAATTTTTCCTTAAACCTGATATTTACGTAAAGTTTTATTCAGTGTTCAAAAATTTAAATATTAGATTAAATGTGTATATGCTTATTATGTCCAATATGAGTAATGGCACATGCCATAAGGTTTTCATCTCAATATTTATTAGGCTAAGATTCCACCAAGGTGGTCTAATCTAATAAATTATAAATGCTGAATTTTGTGATAGCATTCAAATACTATGTCTTAGTTCCTTCAAAGACTCCGGATATGGTTTTGAGTGTTCGAATTATTAACGATTTCATTATTATTAAGCCATTGTGATTTGGTTGCTCAAAAGAGTCCGGTTGCAATGGTAAAATTAATATTAAGGGGTAATATATTTGTTTATTAAGGTTGGTAATGGTTACTCGAAAGAGTCCACAACCTTCCTTAATTTATAAGTACATTGTCCATTTATGTCTTTTGAAAACATTAATGCTTGTTGAAATTATTATACAATCCATAAAATAATGTAATATTCATATAATGGATAGTTTGGTAGTCACCAAAGTGACCCAACTAGAATGCAGTGAATATTAAATTTAAAGATAAAAGTTAAATTTAAAGATAAAAGTGGTAGTAATAACTCATCATGCTTATATATGTAAGGATATTAATGAGGTATGTTTGATTTATTTCCCCAAGATAATTTCCCAATGGAAATTTATTTTGAGAAACTGATATAAATATGAAGGGATTATGGAATTAGGTGGTGAAAAGTTATCCTAGATAGCATGTCCGTATGAATTATATAACTTAGTGTAATACCCCGTATTTTTTAGGGATTTTATTTTAGTTATGGAATTAGGATTAATTAAATTAAATGGAGAAAATTTATTTATAATTAATTCGAAATTAAATGTAATAATTACTAGAGTGACAAGAGTTAGTATTTATTGAGGATAATTATGTTGAATATTAATTAACGAGTATTTTTTAGGGGTTTATTTTAATTATGGAATTAGGATTAATTAAACTAAATGGAGAAAATTTATTTATAATTAATTCGGATTTAAATGTAATAATTACTAGCGTGACGAGAGTTAGAATTTATTGAGGATAATTATGTTCAATATTACTTAGCGAGTAAAGTAATATATGATTAAGAAAATATTATTATGGTCAGGAGTGAAAAAAATAGGGCAATTACAATATACTTGGTTGGGACGCGCATGTGAGTCGTGTCGGTATTACATTATTGGGTTAAAGAGATAATTCATTTTTAAGTAACTCGTATGACCATTTTGAGTGCACCGATGAGTTCAGAAGGGCCGAGATAGTTCGAAAACTCTACCAGTGTTTTATTTGGGTTTCGGGGCAATTTAGTCCAAACCGACACCTCGGTGGGGTATTTTAGTCTTTTAAGAATTTTGGGAATTAAAATAGACGAAATTAGAAAATTTAAAAGGAAGGGTACGTGGGTAATAGTCCATCTGTGAGTTTGCAAACCTACGTGAGAGAGAGAGAGAACCAAAGAGGAAGAAGAAGAACTCCATAGGAGCCCAAGGATAAAGACTCAAGCTCTCACACCAAAAATTACACCAACGCGTAGATCGTGAAGAGAGGATCAACCCTATACGAATTTCATCCAGTGAATCAAAGTTCCACAAAAAGGCAAGTGTTAATCTTGCTAAAATTTTAGAGCATATATGATTCATGTTAATGTAGTTGATGAATAACCATGATATTATGAATTTGGGATAGAAATTGGGTACTAATCTTTAATTGGGAGTATAGGTTTGCATGTAGTGAATAACCATGTTCGAGGAATGATAAATTTGGATTTGGTATGTTGATTTCACGAAATTAAATCTGGGATTAAATGATTGATAATGTAGGTTATGTGAAATTAGGGCTTGTTGAAGATTTGAGAAATTAATTGAAATTGATGTTATAATCTTAGGTATTTGATCTTAAAAATAGATGGGAAAGTGTTCTAATACTAGGGGATAAGGTTTTGAGTTGTTGAATTTGGATTAGAATGAGTTTTGAAGTGATTTTGTGTTGAACAAATTGGAAAAACGTAACTTTGGAAAAACGGGGACGAACCCTGAATTCTCGTTCGAAGACCTGCCCAGGTCGTTCAAAAGACCTTATTCGAACGAGAATTCCAATGAAATTTTAGAGTTTGTTCGAAGTGAGAAACTCGTTCGAACGACCTTGTTCGAATGAGAATCCCCAGGATCTAACGAGATTTTAGAGATTCCAATCTTTGCCCAAATGAGTTAAAAACCCTTCTAGGTTCCTTTAAGTGAGAGAATAGGATCTATGCTATTCTAGAGTAGCCTCCTTTCATAATTTAGTAGTGAAAGGAATTGTGTAACTACTAAGGTAACAGGTTAGAATGAGAGAACCTTAAAGTGTATATATGATAGAGAGGTAAATCGTATAGTTAAAGTATTGTGGGTAGTAAGGACCAATATACTACATATAAATTCGGGAACTTAGGTTACGTGAATACCTAATGAATATAATAAGTTGTGTGTATACTTATTGATTGAACTAATATGTGTACGACATATCTACGTTGCTTGCTATCGAGCGAAGGTTGCGCGTTGTGGACAATCATGCCTTGAGGAGCCTTCGGGTGGAATTTTTATTTGTACCACTAGAGCATATAATCTAGGTACGGGCTATCAGTGAGAACGATAATGATGACGGTTGTATGGGTGCGTAGGTATGTGTGTAGCCCATCGGCTTGTAACTATGTTCACCTCCAATATGTGTGTTTGTTTTGATGGTTCGCGAGAGATTGAACCTTTAGTCCTTTATACAATGAGCGATGCACCAGGACATGATAGTAGAGTATGCACGCACCGCAGCTGTATCTCGAGGTGCAGTATTGTATATATATTATAGAGCGTATATATACACACACACACACACACTAGGGTATGCCTGTGTCTGAAGGCACGCTAATAATCGTAAACGGTAAAAATTTTCAAAGTACGTAATTATAAAACGGAAAAAATTTCGTTCCCGAACAAAACAAAGTATAATTTTAAAAAAATGATCATAATTTCGTGTCCGTGTCTGAATACACTACGAAAATTCTCCCGGGTATGAATTGTGTGGTCAAGTCATAAAAGTTTTGTAATGTAGTACAATTTTCAAAAATATCAATCGTGATTAATTTTTCTGAAGGACAGATATTTTTCAAAATTATTTAATCGATGCTAATTTTCGAAAATGTACATCGTTGATAGTAAAGTCGTGCCTTTGTGCGATGGTAAGTGCCATCGCCAAAAAATACGATTTGTCACTCCTATTCAGTTTTGAAAAGTATACGTCGTTTTTTGGACCATACGTCATATTTAGTTTGCAGCAATAATAATAGTCCAACTTGGACTGCGTGCAAACATCATAATTTAAGTGAAAAAATTACAACACAACTAAGTGTAAATAATAAATGTTTTGTATATTATAAGCCTAAATTTTCAAAGTATTGAATCATATAAATTTAAGTCGTAAATTTTTTTTTACAACACATGTGTAGTCTTATGTAACAAATAGATTTCTAGTCTTGTACAGAGCAAATAGCATTGCGAAAAAAAATGTACATCATGATGTAACATGTACTCAATATGATGGTGGATGTTGTTATTATGATGGGAGTACTATGTCTACAAAAGGTTGAGTATTAGAAAAATAATCATTGAAAAGCGATGTTTCAGAATTTTTGTTCTAAAAAAAAGAAGACATACATTAAAAGTCATTTAAGGCATGGATTTTTTTTTCAAAATATTGGATCTTGTATAATTTATGTTAATAAATTTTTTTGCATCACAAATAAGTGTAAACAATTTAGAAAATTTGGACAACATTTCCTTTGTTTATATGACTACCCATCCTGTTTAACACATTAAAAATACTTGAACAACAACAATATTAATAGTTTGTGGTGGACCTCTTATAAACATCATCGATTTAACCATTTCATGACAATAATACCAATACACATATTATTCTTAACAACTTACTGCTATATTAAGGGAAAACCAATACATTTGTGCATGAATAACCATTAATAAGGTAATGAATATAAAAACACACACAACCAATATACTATTATTCATTAAAATAGAAAATCTACATTACAAATTGGTATCATATACGAGAGACCAATTTTTGAAAATTAAAGTCGCAATAGGTGACTCAATTAGTCCTAAACATCAACATCTTCTAAGACATAGTCAAGGAATACATTTCTCTGCACATACTCTTAGTCAATTTACAACCAATATGATATGAATATACAAATCAATCACCCTATATGAAAATAGAAACATAGATGCAAATGAATAGTCAAGGAAAAAAATCCTCGTGTGTAAAATTAGAAACATAGAAACCTCCCAATTAAAATTATCTTGTTACACAATATTTGTGTCCAACCTTCATAAATTAAAAATATATATATATATATATATATATATATATATGGTAATTTTTATTTTCGAACTTTAAACAACCAATATTTCAGTTATTTTTAACTTAATGGTTCAACCGATGACTTTTTTGGGGAACACAACAAATTGAAGAACAATATTAAAGTCATAAATAAAGTGAAACACCCAATTTCTATCATGGTGTGGTAACTCTGAGAGATGAGTGATAACAAAATCCAAGATTTGAACCCCAAAGATGATGAGTGAGAGATTTAAAAAATCCTATCGAAACTATCTCACCAGATCTGAATTGTAAACTTCTTGAACGGGCACACGATATAAATTGTCACCTCCTCTGATATAAACCAGCACCTCCTCTTATCTAGAAAGTGAGTTGAGAGAGAATACGTTTTTTTGGCCTTGTGCTCTGTATTCTATATGGATATGTGTGTGGCAGATAATATGGCTCTAGGGGTAATGGGTCTACTAATATATGTAACCTATAGATAGGTCTACTAATTAAGAAGAGGAACTGAGATAGAGATAAGAGAAGAAGTAGAATAATAGAATGAGGAGAGAAGAAAAAAATGGAATTATTATTTTTGAACACAGGTGCCAGTTACATCGAAACCTGAACTTAAGTTAAAACTGCTAAAGTTGCACGCTAGTACATATGTCCCATGCTAATATATGTAACCTATAGGTAGGTGTGCAAAACGTGATGGCTCTGTATTCCACTAATATATGTCCTGTACAACACGTTAGCCTTTAGAAAAATGAGTGATAGGAGTGGACGACACTCTAACGTGTTGAACACCCATTTTTTTTTAAAGAAACCTCAAATCTCCCTGCGTTTAAGAGATGATTTGACATCGTTAGCCTTTTAAAAAATGAGTGATGGGAGTGGACAACACTAACATGTTGTATGCCCATCTTTTTTTTTAAGAAACCTCAAATCTCCCTACGTTTAAGAGTTGACTTGACATCATATATATATATATATAAACTCATGTTTTGAACCCTTAGAAACTCGAAGTAGCTGTAACACCAAACATAAAAAGAGTAAGATCTGCCATTCAAGATAAGCTAAACAAACAAAATAAATACCATATATAAGCAACCAAATAAAATTAAGCAAATAATTTACAGACATATTCCATGGGTTGTGAAAGAGGTGGATCAACCTCCACAAAGTTAGAACTCTACCTTACCAAATTAAAGATACACCAGTATTTAAAAGCATGTTTACATTGAAAATGACGTGTAATAATTTCCACCCCGGATCTTGATTTGAGGGAACACACACTTACGGATCTTGATTTGAGGCTTAAAAGGACATTCCAAGAGGGGGGATAAACAAAAATCATCCATATGCAGAGTCCACCACCCACGCAACACCAACCACAAAAGCAGAAACAAACTTGATATTTTTTTAGAAATCGTACTCTTCTTTTCACCCTTATCATCCTGGCCTGCATTTATCTTTGAACTCTACAACAACCAAAAAACATACACAGAAAAACCTAAAAAAATGAAAACCGAAACGTTCAGAAGTTTAGGACAATCAAAGGTAACAGAACATAGGGAAAATGAAATAAAAGTGAATAATACATATACTTACAATTCCAGCCGAGATCTGTTTTGCTTGGTTCACTTCAACTTTCTGAACGATCAAAGGTAAAAATTAAAAAGATCATTATGCTTCTCATTTTTGAACCCTACAACAACCAAAAAATATACACAGAAAAACCTACAAAATCAAAAACCGAACTCGTTCAAAAGTTTTAGACCATAAGTCGTGAAAGGCCCTAAAATCATATACCCAAAACCAAATAAAATGAACACAATAAAGTTTAATTTGTAAATATGAGAGAGAGAGAGAGAGAGAGAGTTCATAAACGCTCTTAGTTTTCTTTGGGAAGAATACATGACATGTGGATAGATGTTAAAGTGATTGAAATTTAAGAAGGAGAGAAAATGAGTGTATTATGGTGATTTCATGTGGCCTCAGTTATTGTTAGCCTTCCATCAGAAGTCAAGTTTTGCCTTCAATCGCCACCATCCGTTTCCTGTCTTGGAGAGTAAGAGAGGGAGTTTACTAATTTACCCCAATTTTGAAATTTGATGTAGGGGGAAAAAATAAATTGGAGTGTATTAAAAGAGGGGGAACTCAAATGTTTGAAGGGCAAAATAGGTAGTGCAAAAAAAACTCAAATACATGACATCATCTTTTGATCTTATGACATACATAAGTTTGCTACTTTATTATATATATATATATATATATATATATAATTGTGATACTATCTACTGTGTGAATTAAGTAGGCGTGTATAATAATGGAATATGAAATGAACTAAGTTGGTGAACACTTTACATATATTAAATTGAAAGGGCACTTATCCATAGTAAAGAGGAATTAATTATAAGTTATTATGTATACTGCAAGGGAAATATATGGGAATAATATTGGACTATGATTAGATGTTAGACATGAAAGACCTAGTTAGCATGGGAATAGAAACTAGTGGGGGTTTGATGGAACGTTAGGTGTGCACATTAGATGAAAGGTGAACATCTCAAGTGAGTACAGTAACCTAACATGATTTATATATGTGCTATGAACTCATTTTAAGCACTTGCTGATTTTTAAATTATTTTCAACTCGGTCTCTGACCCATTTTCTGCAAATCTCTGTTCTTATCAAATCATTTTTAGGTGCCTAGCCACAGGGACACCAAGCATAGGAGACCCATTCACACGACGAGATGTAGTTTCTGTGAAAGTTACAGGACCTTGGTAGTAGACGCTTCTATGTCTATTATTTCCTCCTTTTGAGTTATTTCACCAGTTAGGGCATGTTGCCCTTTTCTATTCAGATATTCCTAGTTTTGGGATTTAGTTATTTACTTCATTTAGTTGTTGAGTTTATTGCTATTGGATTATTGTATTTGGGACTTAGACTGGAAGTGTTTTCTTCAACTTCATTTATTATTGCAGTTATTTCCCATCATATGAGATTGATGTGAATAGTGAATGTTTATTATTGCAGTTATTTCCCATAAGTCGACATTGATGCATAATCTAAACCAACCGAATATTCTGATTTAATTTCGTAAAGGACTGATCACTCGGTATTTAATTAGGTGGCATGTCACAGGTGGTATCAGAGCATCAGGTTCTAGAGTCCTTAGGATATGTGCGGATTATTGTGCTTTCCACGTAGACTTCTTTGATATAGAGCCCTAATATTAGGAATGTTGTATTAATGCTTACGCGGAAGAATTTCGTACTTCTACAATTCATTTGTATGAATGTTGAACTCATTCAGTTCATTTCAACTTTCAGACTGCACATCAAGAAGGATAAACTAACACTGCTAGAGGAGTCAATGAGCAAGGCCAACTGATACCTTAGGTACCCCCAGAGAGAGTATCAATCGCCGAAATAGCAGGTATTGTAGCACATGCATTTACCACTGCAGTCTTACAATACCAAGATCGCGATATGTAGCTTATAGGAGTCAAAAGAATAAGAGAAGATAGTCAATGTGACATGAATAGAGTTAACAATTGTGGGAAAACACCAATACCACAACAACAAGTTCCTCGGGATCGTAAAGACCACGAAGGTAATAGAATTTGCATGAAAATCCATAAGCGTCAGGGCCAACAAATCCAGGGACAAAATGATGTAATAAAAAGGTGTTTCAATTATGTAAGAGACAGCCATAAATGTCAAACTTGTCCGGATCAGGCTCAAGAGAAACTCTGACTTGAGCATCAAGGATAACAAGGCTAAAGAAAGAAAAGACTTTCAGGACTCTGCTATAAGTGTGTACAATAGGGTCACAAGTGGAGGGACTATCCTCAACCTGATATTATTTTTAATAAAATTATTCAGCAGAGCCAACAGGGCCAAGGAAGAGGTGGAACTGAGTAACAGGGCCAAAATCGACAGAATCGTAATGTGACACAGTTTGCTGGTAGGTGCTTCAATTGTGGCAGGATGGGTCATAGAAAGCAGAATTGTCCAGATAAGGGCAAGACACCCCAACAGTAGGGGCATAAGGGAGGACATTTTCCAGGGAGGTGCTTTACTTGTGGCAACACTGGACACAAATGCCAGGATTGTCCCCAAATGAGTAGAGCCCCGCAGCAACAACAGCAGCAGTAGGGTTCTCATTAGGAGCCCCAACGGCCGATATTTATAACCTCCCTCCCAGCACCACCCCAGGTACCAGCTTTGCCAGTCATTCCAGCAGCTACGGTACAGTAAGGAAAGCTGCAGTATGGGCATTTCTACAACATCTATCAGGCCACGGTTTATTAGGCCTCGCCCGCAGTCGAGGGTATATTTTCTATTCAGGGGACTATGATTATTTGACATGGGGGCTTCACATAGTTTCATTGCCACTAGTTTTGCACACACTATGGGGTTATTAGACACAAAAGATAACACAGTTACTAGTGTAAACTCACCGATGGGTTATGGGTCTTTGATATTCTTTATATGTTGGGGAGTAGGCATAAATTTTGGGAGATTGATTTTACCTGCCGATATGCTTCTCTTAGAGATGCACGAGTATGGCGCTATTATCGGGATGGATTGGCTAGTTATGTATAGGGATATGATAGATTGCTATAGTCGTAGTATAGTGTTTGCCATACCGGGTTAGGAGATGTTTTTGTTGGCGATGACTAATCCTGAGGGAGGATCGTCAACCCACTTATATTATATAAAGGAGGAGACCTCTAAGGGAGTGGTGATACCGCTTTATTCGATTTCGATTGTTCATGAGTTCGCTGATGTATTGTAGGATATATCGGGGTTACCGACCAGCAGGGGGATAAATTTTGTGAAAGATTTAGTGCCAGGCACTCGGCCGATAGCCCGTGCACCTTACCGTATGGCTTTGGAAGAGATGAGGGAGATATGGGACCAGATCGAGCAGTTATTGGGTCAGGGTTTCATCCATAGGAGTAAATCACCTTGGAGTGCTCCCGTGCTATTCGTAAATAAGAGAGATGGGTCACTACGGTAATGTGTTGATTACCGAGAGTTGAATAAGGTCACGATACAGAATAAATATCCGTTGCCCCTAATCAATGACCTATTCGACTAGTTGAGGGGATTTTCTTATTTTTCAAAGATAGGTTTAAGATCAGGATACCATCATTTACATAGTAAGGAGCACGATTTCACTAAGACTGCTTTTCGAATGAGGTATGGATCTGACGAGTTCAAGGTTATGCCATTTGGTCTAACCAACGCATCGACAATCTTTATGGACTTGATGAACAGGGTGTTTAGAGAGTTCTTAGATCAGTTTTTCATTTTCTTCATTGATGGCATTTTGATTTATTCCCGGAGTGAGGAGGAACATGCCTAGCATCTGAGGATGGTTTAACAAACTCTACGTGAGCATAAGTTATATGATAAATATGAGAAGTGTGGGTTCTAGTTGAGAGAGGTTCAGTTCTTGGGGCACATCATTTCTACAGAAGGGATATCGGTAGATCCAGGGAAGGTGTCAGCGATGAGGGAGTGGGGACAGCCCACGACACCGACTGAGATATATAGTTTCTTAGGGCTAGCAGGATACTACATGCGGTTTATTCGGGGATTCTCAAAGATAGTGGGTCCGTTGACAAACTTGACTCGCAAGGGGGTGCCATTTATATGGGATGATGTCTACTAGTTGGTTTTGACGAGCTAAAGGACAAGCTGACTTCAACACCAGTTTAGCCCTACCCAGGCTAGGGATTGAATACCTGGTTTACACTGATGTGTCCTTACTAGGACTTGGGGGTGTGCTTCAGCAGGAGGAAAAGGAGATTTTGTATGCTTCCCATAGAGTTACCCCACCCACGACTTAGAGTTAGCGGCAGTCTTGTTTCCATTATGGATATGGAGACATTATCTCTTGGGGGAGAAATTTCTCCTATTCACGGATCATAAGTCACTATATTATTTGTTCACTTAGCGAGATTTTAATATGCATCAGCGGAGGTGGCTTGAATTTGTGAAGGACTACCAATTCGATATCCATTACCACCCGGGGAACGCTAATGTGGTAGCCGACGCATTGATACGTAGGCCAACAGGTGAGGTGGACGAGGTGTGGAAGGAAAAATGGAAAGAACTTGGGCATAGGAATATAGTTGCCCGCTCATTTATATCGGTGATGACGATTACACCAGAGATAGTTACCAGGGTGATACAGGCTCACGCAATGGATTCCTTTTGCCAGGATCGGATTATCCAACTTTTAGCCAAGGGATCAGAGTCCTTCTCCATTAGCTCGGATGAGGGTTTACGTTTTAATGGAAGACTAGTAGTTCCAGAGGGGGAGTATCTAAGACATGCAATGATGGCTGAGTCACACGATTCACAGTTTGCGATACATCCTGGAGGGTATAAGATGCACTAGGATATGAGGCGACAGTATTGGTGGAGTGGCACAAAGAAGGACATCGTTGAGTTTGTGTCGAAGTGTATCAATTGTTTGCTGGTGAAGACAGACCATCAGAGATCGAGAGGATTGATATAGCCATTAGAAATCCCTAAGTGAAAATGGGAGATCATTTCCATAGATTTCATCACAAGGATGCCTACATCATAAAGGGGTCACGATTCCATATGGGTGATTGTGGATCGGTTGACCAAGGTAGCTCATTTTCTGCCAATTCGAACCGATTATACTATGGGGCAGTATACTCAGATATTCATTTCCGAGGTCGTGAGACTCCACGGGTGCCCCTTGATATTATATCCGATCGGGACAAGATCTTTGTGTCCATATTTTAGGAAAGTTTCCAGCAGGCCATGGGTACGGAGTTACGATTAAGTTCGGCCTATCATCCACAGACGGACGGGCAGACAGAGCGAAAGAATCAGATGTTGGAGGATATGTTGCGGATGTGGATCCTTGATTTTGGAGGGGGATGGGAGCAATATCTTTCACTGCTCGAGTTTGCTTATAATAACTCCTACAAATTTACTATTGGCATGGCTCCGTTCTAGGTGTTATATGGTAGACCTTATCGTTCCTCAGAATGTTGGCTTGAGGTGGGGGACAATAAGATACTTGGGCCAGAGGTAATTCAGGAGACCTAGGGTAATATTGAGTTGATACGGAGTCGAATTCGAGTTTCTCAGGATAGGCAGAAGAGTTGCGTCGATGCCAAAAGGTTCTTCAGGGAGTTTAGTGTGGGTGATCAGGTGTTGTTGCGAGTATCTCCTATGAAGGGGGTAATTCGATTTGGGAAGAAAGGGAAGTTGGTGACGAGATATGTCGGGCCATTCCCTATTATTGAGCGGATTGGGACAGTAGCTTACATACTTAGGTTACCGGAGCACCTGCATAGGATTCATGATGTGTTCCATATTTCCTCGCTGAGGAGATATCTTCGGGATGACTTGGTCCACAACCATATTACCTTAGAGGAGATTGATCTACATTCCAATATTTCCTATGAGGAAGGGCCAGTTGCTATCTTAGACTGAAGAGAAAGGAAAGGTTAAAGATAGTACCGTTAGTACGAGTGTAGTGGCGGCATCATAAAGTAAACGAGTCTACCTGGGAGTGTGAGGATGACATGCAGGATAAATATCCAGAGTTATTCCTACCAGGTACACCATTATTATGTTCTTTTTCAATTTTTGAGATGAATTTTCGTTATTAGGGGAAAGTATGTAATACCCCGTATTTTTGAGGAATTTTATTTTAATTATGGAATTAGGATTTATTAAATTAAACGGAGAAAATTTATTTATAATTTATTCGGATTTAAATGTAATAATTACTAGCGTGACAAAAGTTAGTATTTATTGAAAATAATTATGTTGAATATTACTTAGCGAGTATTTTTGAGGTATTTTATTTCAATTACGTAATTAGGATTAATTAAATTAAATGGAGAAAATTTATTTATAATTATTCCAAATGTAAATGTTATAATTACCAGCGTGACTAGAGTTAGTATTTATTGAGGATAATTATGTTGAACATTACTTAGCGAGTAAAGTAATATATGATTAAGAAAATATTATTATGGCCAGGAGTGAAAAAAAATACGGCAATTACAATATACTTGGTTGGGACACGCATGTGAGTCGTGTCGGTATTACTTTATTGGGTTAAATAGATAATTCATTTTTAAGTAACTCGTATGACCATTTTGAGTGCACCGATTAGTCCGAAAGGGTCAAGATAGTCAGAAACTCTACTCGGGTGTTTTATTTGGGTTTGGGGGCAATTTAGGCCAAACTGACACCCCAGAGGGGTATTTTAGTCTTTTAAAAATTTAGGGAATTAAAATGGACGAAAATAGAAAATTAAAAAGGAAGAGTACATGGGTAATAGACATCTGTGAGTTTGCAAACCTATGTGCGTGAGAGAGAGAGAGAGAGAGAACCAAAGAGGAAGAAGAAGAACTCCATAGGAGCCCAAGGATAAAGACTCAAGCTCTCACATTAAAAAATTACACCAATGCGTAGATCGTGAAGAGCGGATCAACCCTGTACCAATTTCATCCAGAGAATCAGAGGTCCATAAAAAGGCAACTTTTTATCTTGCTCAAATTTTAGAGCATATATGATTAATGTTAATGTAGTTGATGAATAACCGTGATATTATGAATTTGGGATATAAATTGGGTACTAATCTTTAATTGGGAGTATAGGTTTGCATGTAGTGAATAACCATGTTCTAGGAATGATAAATTTGGATTTGGTATGTTGATTTCATGAAATTAAATCTGGGATTAAATGATTGATAATGTAGGTTATGTGAAATTAGGGCTTGTTGAAGATTTGAGAAATTAATTGAAATTGATGTTATAATCTTAGGTATTTGATCTTAAAAATAGATGGGAAAGTGTTCTAATACTAGTGGATAAGGTTTTGAGTTGTTGAATTTGGATTAGAATGAGTTTTGAAGTGATTTTGTGTTGAACAAATTGGAAAAACGTAACTTTGGGAAAAGAGGGATGAACCCTGAATTCTCGTTCGAAGACTTGCCCAAGTCGTTCGAATGACCTCGTTCGAACGAGAATTTGAACGAGAATTTCAACGAAATTACCAACGAAATTTTAGTGTTTGTTCGAAGTGAGAAACTCGTTCAAACGAGAATCCCCAGGTTCTAACGAGATTTATCACAAGAATGAATATTTGACAGAGGAGTAAACAAATATTCGATTTTGATAATCAAGTATGTAAAACTAGACTTATGGTCAAAGTTTTCATTACGAATAAAGAAAGGGGTATAAATAAATATTTTCACCTATATCTGAGAATATTAAATTTTTATTGCCTTAGTAGCTCATTTGGAATAAGAGTTACATTTAGTATGAAAACTTATGACAGTTTAAGAAAAGATCTATATACGTTGAGAAATTACTATATAAACTTATGTAAGTTTTTCATCAATGGTATTTAAGAATGTTTTATGTATTTTGATTAAGTATATAAATACCTTGAAGTAAGTAGGAGTAAATTTATCTATTTCTTGAATTTCTCTTAGTACTGAACCGTAGATTAGAGAAATAAAATATGTTAAGTATATGAAGTAATGAGATGGTTAAAATATTATATTCTCACACTTATGATAATTGTTATCTCTTGATTAAGTAGATTTGTTTTGGCCTAGTAACCAATATTATGAAAGAGTGAAAAAAAATTAAATATTGTATGTAGAATGCTTTGGGGATATAGTTTACAGAATATGGCTGCAATTTTTTTATTTTGGGACTTGGTGTTGTCAACACTGTTATCAAGTCGCTGAAATATTATGATATTCGATGAACTCTTCGTTAGAAAGAACCGATAGGTATTTCAAAGAACCTAGGCACATTAGAATACAATAGCTATATGTGAATGAATAAGTTTAGAAGCAACAAGTGTCAGTCGAACACATTAGTATAAATGTTAAATAAATGGGCTATCACCAAAGGACATTCATGGTACATACTTAAGATATTAGTCTTGTGTGTAGCCAATTAAGTATAAGTGTTAGTTGATTGTTTGGTTCTTATATTTTGGCATTATACTTGATATCGATTAAAGTGTATTCTGAACATATCAATTTATCTCTTACAAAATAAGTTTACATGCATGTGAATTGATGAATGTGACAGAAATAGTCTTTTATATAAGATGTTATTGGACCATTATTGAATAACCTGATTATAGACCATGTTGGATGAATTATTATTGTTGTGGTACATGGAAGCGATCATGCTTTTGAATTAGTATGTGAGTGCCATGAATTACATTAATGGCTTGTTTAATTAAGGTGTTTATGAAAAAAACCCATTTAAGGATGACTCAAAGATTATTGCGCGCCTTATGATAATTATGGACCAAGTTGGAGAATGTTAGAATTATTTTAAAGAATAATTCTACATAATATGATCCATAATTAAATTAATACTAAGAGTCAGTTTGGTTAATGAAAGGGTACTACAAATATCAAGAGTCAAAATGACTCTTGGTTATCTACCTTGATGGATGGTTAAGATTAAGTGACGATTGGAGAATTGGGTCCTATCCCTGCCTATAAATAAGTGACTGATTTTCATCATTTAGACACATGAAAAGACAACATAATGTAATTATAGGATAAGGGAGAGAAATCCAATGACTCAAATTTGTGTTTATTTTTGGAATAATGTTTTGGTTATAAAATAAGATCCAACCGTTGGAACGTGCTGAAATTTGAGTATGTTCTTTCCGTATATAAGAGGAAGCCCTGGTCTAAAATTCAGCCCGATGGGACAACGCTAAAGTAAACTACTCCGTTAATCCTTCAATTTGTGACGTGATGGAGGTATGTCATTATAATATATTTTTGTATTCCTCATAATAATTGTATGTGACAATCATGTTGATCTAAGATCATAATGTTAACGGTATAATACACAACATTTGTATTATTAAAGAACAAATAACAAGTAGAATTGGATATTCATTCGTTAAATTTATATATCCATATAAAACTGTTAATTATGTGTTCTTTAATTTATGTTTAAGAGAGATAGAGAGAGAGATAGAGAGAGAGAGAGAGAGAGAGAGAGAGATAGAAGAAGAAGAAGAAAATAAATACATATACGAACACAAACCCTAACGAATACACAAAAACATTCAAACTCGAATACAAAAACATATGTTAATCTCAATTGACTTTAAGAGTGACTCACATTACTAGAGTACAATTATTGTAAGGTTTTTACATTAATACGTTATTGAATTTCAATATTATATGTTAACACAATAATATAATTTAAAAAGACTTTTTTCTCAATCTATTAACAACGTGTTAAAATTAATTGCCATGGGACATGTTGAAAAATGTAATAATTTAAAATGAATTAAAAACCCTTAAAAGCCTCATAATAATTAAAAACTAAAAATATAAAATGAACTCATAATAATTTCATTTATCCCTCCAGATATTGTACTCTTCTTGTCATCTCTCTCTCTCTCTCTCTCTGTGTGTGTGTGTGTGTGTGTGTGTGTGTGTGTGTGCGCGTGTGTGTGTGTGCGCATGTGTGTATATATATCAAGGTTCTAAAAAATGCGGGGCGTGACCGAGGTGTCGAGGCCAAGTCTTAAGCCTATGCGGGCCTTAGGCATAAAAAGGCGTTTAAACATTTTTTAATATATTATAATATTTTTTACCATAATAAGGCTATTAAAAATACTAAAATTGTACATACCTTAAAAATATGTTTGAGTATATGCAAATTAAAATACTATTTGATTGTTTTGGATGAGATATTGGTCTGGTTTGTAAAAGTCTTTAAAAGGCGATATTTTTTCACTAAAGCATTTTTGTTTTTTAACAAAAATGCGCCTTAAGGATTTTGCAATGAATAAGGCATAAAAGGCTTAAGGCGGGGGCGTTTCTCCCAATTCTCAAGCTTAGGCGCACGTTTTAGAACACTGATATATATATATATATATATATATGTGTGTGTGTGTGTGTGTGTGTGTAAACATATCTATCTGTACATCTGAGCCACCTATCTATTTATTTATCTTTCTCTCTCTTTTTACTGGGATACCCACACACATGGCCGCTACAATTCCATTGTCGCCAATCCACCCCCATCACCCCTACTAACCTTACATTGAATTTCCTTAAGAAACCACCTACTCATTCCCAGTTCCTACATTGTGAATCTTATTTACCCTACCCTCCGTTATCGCCCATTTTCGTCTAGAGCCATTAGTGTTGTCTCCTTCCCCAGGCAGGTAACCCAGTTGCCTAAGGCCTCAAAATGTCGAGGTGCCCCAATTATATATATATATATATATATATATATAAAATTTTATGAAATAAAATCTTACCAGTTAGTTCCTATTTTCTAGGCAAGTACAATTACATTCTTGAGATTTTACGTGAGATTTCACACTTTCTAAGCCACCCTCCCCATTTGTTACGACACTCTCTCCTCCTTTCTTTATCTCTCTCTAACTATTTAAAATAACATTTCTTTATAGCATATTTTTATATTCTCTCTCCCTCTTACTTCCTTTCTCTCTCACTTTCTTAATACTACAAGTCTTGAGACTTCTCTCCCACAAGGTTTGTTTGTTTACTTGCAATGGACATTATGTTTTGTAATATTTTTTTTTACTTTTCTCACTTTCCAATTTTTGTACATACTTTATAAAACTCTTAAACTTGAATGATAATATTGCATATAATAGATTAGAATGGACAATGAGAATTCATGTCGCCAACCCCATATTATGGGATTTAGGAAATGATGATGATTATAATGTAATTTAATGTTGACAGGTTGTGTGTAAAATTTAATATCGACAATCGAAGATAAGTGTATTTCTCAAGTTGAATAACAACAGTGTGGTCAGGCTCTATTGTTCTATAATATTTTACATATTTTTTATTTTTGTGTTTTTTAATTATTAGTTGTAGACATCCCAATGTCTACAAGAAAATATGAAAGAAGGTAAAAAAATGTAATAAAAAAATAAATGAAAATGAGTTTATGCAATCTCAAAAAAGTGTTATGAAAAAACATTTGTGGATAATAAGACCAAACATCATCATCATCATCATCATTGCTTTAATCCCATCATATGAGATCGGCCACATATATTTTCCTTTTCCATTCTAATCTATTATATGCAATATTATCATTCAAGTTTAATTCCTTAAGGTCTCTCCTCATAATTTCCTCCCACGATAGCTTAGGGTGACCTTTATCTCTTTTATCCTCTATTTTCAACAATCTTCCCCCTGTTATAGGGGCATCTACTAATTTATGCAACACATGTCCGTACCACCTAAGTTTTCTTTCTCTTAATTTATTTCTAATGGAAGTTACTCTTAACTTTTCTCTCACGTATTGGTTTTTAATTTTGTCCTTTCTTGTAAATTCTATGATCCACCGAAGCATTCTCATCTCACTAATATGGCGACTTTATTCATGTTTTTTCTTTAAGACCCAATACTCCGTTCCATACAGGGTTGCTGGCCTAACAAATGTTATATAAAATTTTACTTTTAATTTATTAGTTATCCTCTTATCGTATAACAACCCGCTCACTTGTCTCCGTTTTGTCCAAAAAGTTGACATTCTACTCGTAACATCCTCATCAATATCCCCATTACTTTGTAACATTGAACCTCTACTAAAATTATATCACCCGTAAACAACATACACCATGGGACATCTCCTTGTATGTCCTTAGTAATCTCATCCAAAACTACGACAAATAAATAAGGACTTGAGGCCGATCCTTGATGTAAACCCACTTTAATCGTAAAGTCATTAGTTTCTCCACATATAATCCTTACTCTAGTGTTTGTGTTATCATACATATCTTCAATAACTTTAATATAACTCATAATGATTCTTTTCCTCCTTAACGCCCACCAAATTATATCTCTAGGTACTCTATCATAAGCCTTTTCTAAATCTATAAAGACCATATATAAATTTTTATTCTTACTTCTACATTTCTCCATTAACTGTCTTAATAAGTATATAGTTCCGTAATGGATCTCCCTGGTATAAATCCAAATTGATTGTCTGAAATAGTTGACTCATTTTTTAATCTTTGTTCTATAACATTTTTCCATAATTTCATAGTGTGATTCATCAGTTCTATTTCTCTATAATTACCGTAGTTTTGTATATCCCATTTATTTTTATACAAAGGTATTATGGTCCTTTTTCTCCACTCACTGGAATGTTTCCTTCTCTTAAAATTTTATTAAATAAGCCTGTTAACCATTCTACCCCTAGATTTCTAAGGGTTCTTGTAATACCCCGCATTTTTCTCTTAATTAATTAGTGAAAAATATTCATTTTTCTAATAAATAACTAATTTTATAAAATTTAATGTAAATAAATATCTTATTCGGATGTGTTAAGTTAGCATACTTGTGCGTATTATTCATTTTGTGTATGGATATATTATTTGCATATCATAAAATAAAATTATATAATTCTTGTGCGACACAATAAAATGTATTAATTTTGGCATAAATAATTCGGAGCCCGTTTTGGGACTTATATGAACTCGTTTAAGTGGTTTAAACCTTTAAAAATGGTCTTGGGTCAATAACATATGAGTTGGGAGAGTTTTGAACTAATTAGAAAAGGAACTCGGGCTCATTTGGGTGTCCAAAAGTTGGGTACATAACCCAACTCGGGATTAGCACTTAATTTAGTGGGAGTAAACCACTCCCCGATTATCACAAATCATAACTTAAGAAAGCAGCCACTGGAGAGAGAAAAGAGAAACACCCAAAGGAAGGGAAAAGAAGAAGAACAAGGAGGTATCAAAGGTTCTCAAGAGTTCTCCTCTACAAAGTTTAAAAGTAAGAATTTTCTTGCATAAATTATGTTTCTAACGTATTTCTCAATGCATAATTTATCTCCCTTATAGATTTATAAAAGATAGGGCTTATTATGTTTAAATTTGATGATGAAAACCCACATGTAGAGGAAGAGTAATCATGTAGAATTCATTCCATAAATTAGGAATCTAAAGCCTTATTGATGATTAGATTTCTGTCAAGTTTTGTTAATAATTGGAGGATAATAGGTTATTTATTGTAAGAAATTTTTAGTAACCATTAATGGACTAAAATCTTGATGTATTGCCCATATTATTATGTTCTTGAATTGGAATAGACCGAGTTGGGAGTTGGATCTAGAATCATTGATAATTGGAATTTGTTAGTGATTTGTTGGGACTGATTAATGTCAACAGTAGAAAAATTCTGGGTAGTGATCTGTTGGAAATTTTGGGAGTTTGGAGATATCTAAGAAACCCAAAAAGGGAGAGGGGCAGAGAAGATGACGAGGCATCGTTCAAACGACGTGGCAAGTCGTTCAAACGATAAGCCATTTCCTTTGAACGATATCCCGAGTCGTTCTAATGACATGGGTTTTCTCCCCTCCCCTTTTTGCTGTAGCTTTGGACCTGGAATTCTGTAATTTAGGTTCCTGCATTGTAACCCTCATGAGCAGTAGCAGTGTAGGTACATTAAAGTAACCAATGAGAGTTTTTATGGGGTAATTAATTTATAGAATAAGATTCCACACATGTTGAAATTAATGATAATTACCTATAACTAGATGGTAAAATAATTAATTACTGGGTATAATTAATAATTTCTAAGATGATAAATTATTAATTGGATAATTGATAATATGGAATTTGAATTTGAACCTTACGGTAATTTGGGGACAATTACCGCTACATATTATAGAATGTACTATATTATAATTGTGTGTGGACATACCAGTGGACTTTTCTATCGGCTTGGGGATTTGCACGTTCGGGCCAGTGATCACATGTCGGCACAAGTGGGCATGCCGCTGTGTAGGTATATAGGTACTATGTAGAAGCTTCCCACCCTCAAGAGGTAGGTGTGGCGCTGACTGCTCCTCTATTACCGCTGGGTATGGTCTGTATACAAGTATCCGACATAGGGACCGCCCCCAACTTGTATGTATTTTGTGGTGTCCGTTTAGGTTGTTAGGATTCCTTTGGACCGTCCGACTTGGATGTTAGTATTCCTTTGGACTTGTCGATAGAGCGCGGATATGACACCAACGGTAGTTGCCCTCGTGTGTCACATATATGGAAGGACTTATATTATTAATCACCTGAATATTATGGAAATAACTTAAGCTGCCTAAGGATATGGGCACTCACTAATATTTTATTTTGCAACGCATAATAGATGTCTATGCTTCATATTTGATAAAAAAGGGGAAGACCGGTATTAATGTAAATTGGTAAATCTTTAAAAATGTAGATATTTCATTTTGGGTAAATTAAATGGGGAGAGGATTTCCTTTAAAATTGAGATTTTGTTACATATATATTATTCGAGATATTTTGGGGTGCAAATTTGATACTTCATTTAGATAAGGGGTGAGGTGTCATTTGCATGCGAGTGTCGAAAAGGGGGATATTTATTGTGCATCGATTGTATGATTACATTCATATTTTATTCAAGTTAATTCTTGAACATCTCAGGCTCTGACCCAAAATTTAAATGTCCCCCCCCCCCCCCCAGGTGACCCTAGATAGGGATAGTTGAATTGTGTTGTGGGAGTCCCGCGATCTCGCTTACTCTCCAGATTCAGATTTTGTTACTTCTAGCGTAGGTGCTTTTTATATTCAATCATTTTATATTTGGAATAGTTGTAAGGGCATAAGATCCTTACTCTTTTATTTCATGTCGTTTGGGATTTATTATGTTAGCTGGATTTTATTATTACTATTATGGTGATGTGGATTATTAGACTATTGTGTATGACTTCTTCATTTATAAATGCCAACATTGTGGGAAATCATTTATTTATATTTACTATGCTGCTGAGAATGATATTAATTGACATGCAAGCCCTATCTTCGACGTATCGTGCCTGGCCAGCCTTTACGTGAGAAAATAGGGGTTGCTACAGTTCTCCACACCACTATGGGTATTTTATCCGATCTAATCACTTTATTGTTTCCCATTTTTCTTATTAATAGATCCACTTCTTTTTAGTAATCAGACATACCATTCCTATATTCGGTTCAATGTTCTCGACATCTCTTTTCAAATATTCTTCATTCAATACTCCTTGAAAATACTCTTCTTATCTATCTAGAATTTCTTTATCGTTAATTAATATATTTTTATTAATGTCTTTAATATACTTAACTGGAACCATATCCCTTGTCAATCTATCTCTATTCTTTGCCAATTTATATATTTTCTTTCACCTTCTTTGGTACCTAATTTATTATAATGATTATCCAATGCATTTTGTTGCGCATTTCTAATAATATTTTTTACTTCACTCTTTATAATAAAGTAGAATATAAAAGATTTATATTCAGTTACTTCTGGATCTTTAAAACTTACTCGTTTCTTTTGTATTATCTTTTGCACCTCCTCATTCCACCACCAAGTCTCTTTTTTATGAATTATCTTCCATTAGTCTCACCTAAAACTTGTTTACGTATTTTCTCCATATCATTCTTTGTTATTGACCAAATATTGTTAACATTGTCATTCCAATTCCACTTCATGTTTAACATGCACTTCTGTCTAAATTTAATCTCTTTGCATCATTTTAAATCCTTTCATTTTATATTTTGATAACCTATTGTCTTTATGATACTTAAATTCTTTAATTGCTAAATCTATTACTATTATGCGATGTTGATTTGTTAAGATTCCACCTGGTATAAACTTATAGTCTTTGCATGTGTACAAGACTCTTCTTCTAAGTAAGCAATGGTCTATTTGAATTTTATTCTCTCCGCTTTTAAATGTCATTAAAGGTTCTTGTCTTTTTTTAAAAAAATGTGTTTGTTAACCCTAAATCAGATGCCTTATAAAATTCTAAGATAGTTTCTCCTCCTTCATTTCGTTTACAAAAACCACAACCTCTGTGTATCCTTGGATAACCATCCCGTTATACTCATACATGTCCATTCAAGTTACCTCCTACAAATATATTTTCATGCGTAGGAATTTGTTGTAATACTTTATCCAATAATTCCCAAAATGATTTCTTTACATTTTTCTCTAAAGCGCTTTGGAGCGCCTATTCAATATTGTTTTATCTAAGACAATCTTAATACTCATTAATCTATCTCCCCTTCTTTTAACATCCACGACTTTATCTTTCATATATTGATCAACAACAATACCCACCTCATTTCTACGATTATCTATCCTTCCTGAGTAAAATAATTTATAACCTTCTCCTATCTCTCTATCCTTTTCACCCTTCCATTTAGTTTTTTGTAGGCATGCTATATTGATTTTCCTCCATTTTAAGGTTCCATAATTTCTTTACACTTTCCAGTTAGTGTTCCTAAATTCTACATACCAAATCTAATTTTATGTATGTTATTTTTATTTACATTTCTTTTTTTAATTAGAGAATCCATCACAAGATTTGACAAAAAATTATAGTCGTCTATCAATCTGACACTAACCCACCTCGTTTCAAAAATGAACTTATCGAAATTTCAAATGAACTTGAAAAAAATGCAAAAAAATATAAGTGATTGTGATCCTAACAAAGATATTCTTAAAAGTGTAGAAGAAGATGAAACATAAAACAAAAATGATGATTTAACACAAGAATTACCGACTTGAAATGTGCCAAATGATACTAGGCATAATGTGCCAAATAATGTAATGAATCCAAATATTTATGAACCGGGATGATGAAATAACATCGATATAAATTTCAGAGATTTATTGGTAGAAAAGGGTCCAATTAGGGAAACAAATCTTACGTAGCCTATTGATGAGAGTTCAAGAAAATTTTATGTTACGCATTACACTCTAATGTTATCAAGTGGATATAAAATTTTATGTTACACATTACACATTACACTCTGTTGATAAGATGGTCTTTTTAAAAATTATTTTATTCGACATCTAAAATAAATCAAATGAGTAATTAGGATGTTAAGGAAAATTTCCAATCGAGTGAATTTGTATGTATATTAAATTTATTCTGTTTAGATAAAACTTGTTTGAGTAATAGATTATGATTTGAGTTGTTTGTCCCTCAAGCCAATGATGTGTGATTGAAGACCGAAATGGAGAACTGAAGCGACAATCACATCATTCTGAGGTTCGTTTTGAGTTTCATCTTCAACATCCGAGGTATCTCAATGAGGTATAAACACATATTATGTTTGATCCATGGATACATATTCTGGTTGTTATCAAAATGTTTGAGGCATGTTTTGTAAAAATAATTTTTGAAGAAAAAATATTTTTCTCTTAGTCGTTAGAACGAGTTTTCCGTTGTCCTTCAAATGAGATTCTTAAAGTCGTTCGAACGAGCTAATTCGAACAAGAAATAAGTTTTCATTCCAATGAGCATTAAACAAGGTTCAAACGAGAAGTTCCTTTAAGAAGATAATTTTCGTTCAAATCTCGTTTGATGTATGTTCTAAAGAGTTTGGATATTCCATTCAAATGAGATTTATTTTGGTTCAAACAAGAATGATAACTTTGTTCGAATGAGTTTTATTGATTTTTGTGCTACATCATTTTTCATATTTTTTATAAATAATAGGGCCGACAAAGAGTTTTTGGTGAGAAAGATTCGCAATTTTTTTTTTCCAATATCATGTTAAATTATGGATTAAACCCATTGCTTGAGATCCAAGGTTCATCATACATATATCTGTTTGATATTTGTTGTATCCTTTACTAAAGTTGTTTGGTATTCATATTGGTCATGTTTAGAAGCGTTGGAAACCGTATTTACATTGAGCGACGGATGGACCATTCTAGAGGAAAGTAAATTTAGTAGGTGAATGAGACATGGAAAATTTCCTACGTTGTGTTGGCTATTGGAAGATGTCCAACAATGGATGCAAAGAATGTGATAAGGAGCAAGGAATCACTTCAAGCCTTGAAGCCGTCGAGTTATTGAATAAGTCTAAGTTGTTCTTGTACATAGACCTAGACTTCTGTGGCTGGGTCCTCCAAAGTTTATCCCGGTATCAAGATTGAAATTCATGAAACATCTAATGACATTTGGAGTGTATGCATCTTTAGATTTTTCAAAAGGGAATATTAATGAAAAAATGTAGTAGATAAGAATATCGAAGAACAAATTTATAAAGAAAAAGAACATTGGAAATTTTTTCTATAGAGTGTAATTGGTCTACTTAATACTCCTACTAGGAATAACTTGACATTTAGTGGGAGTAATGAGAAAATATTTCATTGAGATGATGGAAGAATATGATCCAATAATGGAAGAACATGTATGTCGTATGAAAATAGTTAATTGAATAATCATTATCTTGGACATAATTTTCAAAATGAACTAATACAACTATTGGCTCCGAAAGTACAAAATGTAATTACTAAAAAAATTAAATAAGAAAAATATTTATTCATTATACTTAATTGCACTCCGGATATAAGTCATAAAAAACAAATGACCAATATTGAAGCACACTATATGTATGACGTACTTGAGTCTAAAATATAGGAGCTTATCTAGTTTTGAAATATAGTCAAAATTTGTGTCATTATTATTTTTACCTAAGCCTCATTGCCTATTCATGATCTTCAAAGACAATTTCTTCAAAAGAAGCTTGAATAGGTAGAAAACCAACATACAGTCACTTTAGGATTACATTTTCATTGCATATTACATTTATGAAGGGTGTGCGTATTTGATTTGGTTTAAAATATCTTTCTATAATTTTTAATGAATTTTAGGAATTTTATAAACATTTAAAATCTTTTTTTAAGAAATTAAAATTAGGTATTTAAATTATTTTGGGCTTCATCTGAAATATTCAAATTTCCTAAAAACTTTGTTGGGTAGAATCCGAAAGCGCTATATAATGTTGGGGATGAAAATGAGATTTTTGAAAACACAAAACACACGTCTCAAAGACCATCACAGCTCTACACGTGTTGCATATTTATCGACTGGATTTGTGTTTCTTTACTATCACAACCGTGAGTCTCAATCTTGATCGTTCGATCCATTTTAATTGATAACGTGACTTTTGTGTATGTGTCGTTGTTGAAAGCCAAGTAAGTCAAAACTTCAAATACCTACAAAATAAAACAATCTAAAGTGTAGAGGTAAGTAAGGGTATCAATCCACTTCATAGGGAGTAATCTAGAGACAAATTCAATTGTAATTCACTTTTTATTTTCTTTTTGTACTTTTTCACTTTTGTACTTTTTTTTTAGATTTTTCAAATATTAAAACAATTGGGTGAGGTGATGATTTAAACTAAACTAAACTAAGATGAAATTAACTAACTAGAAAGTTACTAAAATTAAAACAAAGTCTAACACTAAAATAAGAGATAAAGTGAGGTAAATAATTGTGAGAATAATCAAGGAATGGGATTACGCCACAAATTTTAGTTATTCTAATTAATTAATTTAATTATTTGAATTATCCCAAATTAATATCAAAATTACAAACCAACTCTCATTGCAAGTGTATTTATAATTGTAATCTTTTAGAAAATTAAGTTTAACACACCACAACTCTAGAAAAATAGATCTACACTCCTTTTAATTAATCACCCGCTTGGATCGATCGATTAAAATTTATGTAAGTCTTAGAAAATAAATTTAGAGTTGAAATTCAAGTTATAATACCCAACTTAAGAAACCCCTATCTCTAGTTCGAAACTATAATGAGTATCATCACTAGAAATTCGATTTTCTCTCGAAAATCATTTACTTTTTGTCGAGGCATAAATTTAAGGGTGAGGGATCAAAATTAACATTCAAAGGGACTTTTCAAGTAATTAAACTAATTAAAATAAAATAACATCAAATAAGGGCTTTACCCCACCTCTTGAAAGGGGATTTAGTCTAACATGATATGAAATATGACAAATTAATAATCAAAGGCATAAAATAAATGAGAAGAGAAAAGAACAATCAAACCCAAATCTCTTGATGCTTAATTGATCTTCAATCCATGAGTTGAAATTCATAATCCATCAACTTGAGTGATCCAAACAATATTACATAAAAATTTCACTCAAATTAGTCCTCACACATTTATCACTCAATAATCTCAAAAAAATAAAATAAAAACTATTTACAAATATTTCTACCTAATTTATTCTAACCTAACTCTCTACTTTTATCTCTCTATTTATGATAAGTCTCCCCTCAAATGGGATCTTGAGTCTTCTTTTATAGTAGATGCATGGCACACATGGGGCTAAGGTGGCTTTTTGGGAAAGTTCATGGTGTAGGATAAAATGGGGAGAGGTTTTGGAATATAGGTGGTGGTAATTTAGGAATTAGATGAGAGCATGTGGTTATGGTGAGGTCATGATAGTGGGGAGAATGAGGGTATAAAATCTGATTTGGTATAAGGATTATTTTGGGCAATGGTTAGAAGATATAGTTGGGGGGCATTTTGGGTATTAGGACAATATGGGTTTAACACATGTGCACAAGTGGGGACTTAGGCTTTGGCTTGTTGTTGGTTTGTTTGGCAGGTCACGTTTTTGGCTTGGAAAATGGGTAATGGGTCTTAGTTGAAGAAGGGTTTGGGTTTGAAGAATGGAGGTGAGAGGGTCGGTTTGGAAGGTGGGCTGGACTGAGACGGTTGGACCTTGGGGTTGCGATCGGATTCAGGCCGGAGCAGGTGGGATTTCAGTGTGGAGGTGAGGGTGGCCGCTGTGGGTGAGGTGGAGAGGCCAGAGGTGGCCTGCGGGTAGGCTGTAAGGGTAGAGTCGCCGGCGAGGAAAGGGTTTCGGGTTTTAATGCCGGCACGAGGGGCTGCTGCTGGGTTTAAGGACACGTGGTGGTCGGCGCGATCGAAGTTAGGCGCCGGAGGCTCCTCCGGTTTGGGGTCGCGAGAAATGGGTTAGCAGTTCCGGCAGGGGTGATGGGTGTTGTTAATGGAGTGAGGAGAAACGTTGTTTTGGTTATGGAGGTTTAGGTTAGGAGAGGGAAGTGTTGGGTGAGTTGGAGAAGATGAGAGGGAATCATTTGGTGTGGTGAGGGTGTAGGCATTTAGGTAGAGGTGAGGATTGGTTTGTGTGTATGTGTTGTGTATAGAAGTAGGGTGTATGTGTGTGTGTGTCAATTTGAATCCTATTAAAATAATAAAAAATAACTAAAATCCTAAAAAATAAAATCTATAAAAACTAAAATTAAAATAAAACTTCAAATCTATAAAATAAAACTAAAAGAAAAGAAATAAAAGAAATAAAACTAAAAACCTAATAAAAACTAAAGATCTAAAAACAAAAGTAATATAAAACTAAAAATAAATTCCTAAAAATTAATCTTAATAAAATAAGTTAAAATAAAATAAAAACTAAAACTAAAAACTAATAAAATCAAAAATCAAAATAAAATAAAATTATTCTAAATAAAAAGAATTAGAAAAAATAGAAAATAAGTCCTAAAAATAAAAATGACTCAAACTAAAAATCTAAAAAAATAATAAAAGGGCACAAACTAACACACACGAGCTTCGGGGTAGGTTTAGGCTAGGTTTAGGGTAGGTTAGGATACGGGACAAGGGTATTTAGATCCATAAAACTTGCATTTGCCTTGATATATAGCTTTTGATACCGCAACTGCAATTAAGCCTGCATATTGAACAATTAAGCGCGTAAGACCCATATTGTCTAGAATTAGCAACTAAAGTACGTATATTCGGGGTATAAAATGTACAATTTTGGATGCTTATCATTAATCTAAGGCTTGCATGTATTTGAGATGATTCATGTGACGTCTGAGTGAACTAATCAGAGCTTGTTAAATAGCGGTGTGCAGTGAGCCATGCGATTGATCACACGAACGATCAATTTAAGCCTTATCGTTGATTTAGCCAAAGTTTCCATATCCTTCCTCGCGTAGTATAAATAGACCTCATCGTCGCCTCATTTACAATCTTTAGGAGAGTTGAGTTTGGAGAGAAAAAAAAGAGAGAAGAGAGAGAAAAGAAAATTTTAGAGAAAACTTTCAAACCCTAAATCAAACTCCGTCCATCTTAGTCAAGAATATAACCTTGTGAGTTTTAAGGGTTTCTGGTTTGATAGTATTTAAACCTCTTAGGTTTTTATCTATCTCCTAACACATTCATAAAATAAAAACTCATTTCTAACAAATAGAAACTTGTAGATCTGATTTACAAGTGAAATAGTCACATTGTAGTTAGGTTGATTTCTTTATTAAGAAATCTACATCTCTCTCTATTGGATCTATTTTTAAAAATGGTTCTTGTATAAATTTTTTATAAATCCAACAAATATCTTTTACAAAACTAAAAACTGTGTTTTCATATTTCCATATCTAAGTTTTTCATTTTGAAAAACTTTTACCTAAATAATATTCGAAGAATTTGGTTTTAAAGAGATTCTTAAAAGAACTCAGATCTGAAATTTCGTTAGTTTAAGATCAAACACCATTTTAGTATTGTGAAAACCTACAAATCACTCTTAGAAATCTTGTAATTTTTATAAAACTGTCTGTATAAGAGTGTGTGTGTTCATGCATGTGTATAGGCACAACACTCACTATCACCTTCACACTACTTCACTGAAAAACGTGTGTTAGTTGAGAGATTTAAACTGTTGGGACTTCGTAAGGACTAAAAGGAGCAAGAGGAGCCAAACAGTAGAACGACAAGGACAACATCAAGAGCCTGAAGAAGTCAGGTCTGCTAGAGTGTGCTGGTATATTTCTTGACTTAGAATAGGTGTTGTTTGTGTTTAAAATTCATTATGTGTTTGTAACCTCAAAAAAAATTTAGTGTATTTTTTGTTTTGTGGTGTAGAGTTCACCGCGGAATTTTCCCTTATTTTGAGGTTTTATCGCGTTTAAAATTTTGTGTACTATGCATGTTTGATAATTCTCTTATTCCTACTACTATACTGCTACTTTAACTAAATTAGTTTTGGTTTTTAAAACTTGTTCACTAATATCTAGTAGAACTCGTTCATAACTTTTTGTAAACACATCTTGTGTTATTTTGTTTCTTTTTTAAAAAGAGTTTCTTCAAAAAGACAGATCGGACCCTTCTTAACAGGTTTAGATTTTGCTAAACAAACTAGTAAGGTATTTTCAATTGGTATCAGAGCAAGGCTTTTGGTTTTCATAATGTTTTTTTGGATCGTGTGTTTTTGAAACTATTTTTCAAAACAAACATGGACGAGAAATATGAGAGATTATGGAATCTGGCCAGGCCTCCCCTCTTTGATGGGAGTTACTTCCCTTACTAGAAATTAAGGATGACAGCCTTAATCTAAGGGAGCTTGGGAGATGAAGCTTGGGATGCTATTGAAAATGGATATGTTCATCCTACTAAACCTGTAGCAGAAGGTAGTAATGAAAGAGTTAAGAAACTTCTCAGTGAGTTCACAAAAGAAGAAAAAATGGCCAGTTATAATAGCAATAAAGGAGATTGCTATTTTTATGTCGATTAATAAACATGAATTGAAGATAATATCTTTTTGTTCAACTTCGAAGGAAGCCTGGGACATGCTGGTCACTGTCCATAAAGATGACACACGTGTTAAGGCTGCCAAGACACAATTTCTTATACAGCAGTATAACACACCCATCATGGAAGAAATTGAGTCCTTTGATGACTTATATTAAACTGACTGATGTCATTACTAAATTTCATGCCAATGGTATTATATATGAGAGAAGAGAAGTTGTATCTAAAATATTGTGATCCCTACCACTGAAATTTGACAATAAAAGATATGTTATTGAGGAAATGGAAGATCCAAATCTTACCCCTGAACTCCTCAGTAGCAAATTAAGAACTGTGTAAATGGAATTGGATCATAAGAAACAAATTCTCAATAATCAAAAGAGACATATCAGTCCCAAGGGTGTCCTTCAATCTAAGATGACAACTCCTCAGGTTGTCGTGCCCAATATTGATCTTGACTCAGATGAGGACTGTGATTTAGATGATTTGGATAATCAACTAGCCTTAATGTCCAAACTGTTTAAGAAAATATTAAAGTTTAGAAATAATATTGCTTATAAACAAGGAAAGTCTCCCTATTTAAATTAGTTTAATAAGAGACCCCATGAGAGAAAATTAGACAAACTCAATAATTACTATAATGGTAGACCTGATACAAACCATGAGAAGACTGAATGCTTTAGATGTGGGAAAATAGATCACATTGCCATTAACTATAGGGCCAACCTGAATAAAAAATTTAATAAGCCTAATTTTTGCAAGACCTAGGATGATTCTAGTGAAGAAGATGATGATGAGCCTTAATTATCCAATATTTCTGAGCCATATATGCCATTTTTTTACAAAAATAGTCTATTCTGATGATGTACCTACCAGTATTGATATTATTAATAGGGAATGCCTTATAATGACCATACATGTGATACCTTGCCCGCTATTGGTTTATCTGCTTACTTACTAGAGAATATAAATCACTACACCAAAATGATAAAATTGTCACCTTTCAGCCGACCACCCTTGTCAAGGTCATTGACCGTGACAAAAAACACGCGTTTTGTGTCACGGTCATTGACCTTGACATGACCGTGACAAAGAATTGTCACGGTCAATGACCGTGACAAGTCTGTGACAAATTTACTTGTCACGGACTTTTCACAGTCAATAACCTTGACACGACCGTGACAACTTCTACAGCAAAAACTCTTACCCCTTATTTTTTCCCTCCCGCCGTTCCCTACCTCTCTCTCTCTCTCTCTCTCTCCCTCTCTCTCTCTCTCTCTTCCATTTATATATATGTTTGTGTGTATATATATATATGTGTGTGTGTGTGTATATATGTGCGTGTGTGGGGGGTGGGGCAGGGTGGGGGTAAGGGGTGGGGCAGGGGGGTTGTTGTGTGTGTGTGTGTGTATATGTGTGGTGGGTGGGGGTGTGGAGGGAGGTGGGGGCTATTGTGTGTGTGTGTGTGTGTGTGTGTGTGTGTGTGTATGTGGTGAGTGGGGGTGTGGAGGGAGGTGTGTGTGTGTGTGTGTGTGTGTGTATTTGAATTAACCCATGAATTTGTCAATTTGTTTGTGGGGATGGGGGGGTGGGGGGGGAGGCGGGGTAAGTCAAGGTACCATTGTAATTCTCTTAATATCATGTTTTGATGATTCTATGAGATAATATATATTGTTTCAAGGTTAACTCATTGTAGATAAAAACATTCACATAGTAAAATTAAATTAAATCCATCCATAGATTCTATAATTACATCCACTAAAATATAATTAATAAATGAAACAGTTTTAGATGAAAGTAAATTAATAATTAGTGTCCATTTCATATGAAAGTAGGATTTCCCCTCACTGTAAATTAGTAAATTAATAATTCTATACGTTAATTGTTAGTTTAATTGATGAAATGAATTAATTGAGTAGATGAATTAGAAGGAGTATGGGATACACATTTTTTGTTGACATTGTTGTTGGATTATTTTGTTTAGTAAATGTTTAGTTGGTTAGTTTAAAAAGTGGCATGACCACTGGATTATTGTCCATATGGGGGTGGGATTTTTCAACTTTTTTTTAAAATTACTCTGTATATCGAACAATATATATATAGTATGATAATTAAATGAAACATACTTGAAATTAAATATAGTGCGCATAGATACTAGCCTTCTAGTTCTTATGCGTACACATTCAATAGCCCTTAGACCCGTTCGAGAGTCATTACCCCTGTAATGAGATCTCTCGAATTGTCCCGTTTGGACAGTTTGAGACTGTATAATTTCTGTATAATATTCTTATTGGCTTAAATTTGTTACTTTTGGAGGAAGTTCTGCAGTCGTATCTTAATGTTCTCTGGGTACATACTAGATTGACAAGTGTGACTGTTATTTCAATTGATCAATTGAAATAACACTCACACCTGCCAATCTACGTCGTGTACTTGGAAAACTACGGGGATATGCTATCAAATTTTTTTCAAATCGTAACAATGTGCATGAGCTGTTAAGTATATTACAGAAAAATGCGGTCTTGAATGGTATAGGACCACTCACCCTTTAATAGGATAATTAAATTATGGGATAATTAAATAAAACATACTTGAATTGTCACGGTCAATGACCTTGACAAAAAAATTTATCTCGCCCTAAATTGTCACGATCATTGACCTTGACAAGTTCAACTTGTCAATGTCAATGACCGTGACAATTAGGCAGATTTGGTGTAGTGAATAATGTTGACATTGTTAGTAGTAGTTCAAGAGTGGTGTATGTTAGTCAGAGGGAACGAATCAAAGACGAATTGAACGTGTGTGTGAGTAATCTAAATGAATCGTCATCAGACACATCACACACATCACTAGGACTTCACACACAATAGTAGATGAATCTGATATTCATGACCTTCCCGACATTCACATACTGTATACCAAAGTTCCTAGGATAAGCACTAAGGTTGAGAAAACTATTAAGGATCTCACAGAAAAATTAGAAGCCCTAAGTATTGTTGTAAAAAAAAGTGCAGAGCATTACACTAATCAATGTCTAGAGTACGAAAAAAAGGCTAAGTCTTTTGCTGATAAAATTAAAGACTTATCAGAATCAAATGAAATTCTGGAAAAGAAATATAAGGCCACGTTGTTAGAATTGGAATAAGCAAAGTAAAAAGCTTCAACAGTCATTAAAACGTTTTCTAAATTTGAAAATAACTCTAATTGCTTTGAATGGTTTTGTTGCGTCAAGTAAAACCAATTTTGAGGACAGATCTGGCAGAGGATTTTACCCTAACACTAACACACAAACTAAAAAATTTTAAACTATAAAATTTGTGTCAGGTGGAAAAAGGCTTGTTGAAACTTGTCCAGGCTTTGAAAATTGATTTTGATAAAAAGTAAAATGGGCCAGACATTGGTACAAGTAATAATCCAGAGCAGAATGTTAAAAATAAGGATAAATACATTTTCCTTCCCATAAGACAAAGTGAATCATCATTTTAACTCGCTTTTCCTAGAAATAAGACCAAGGTTCGACATTTGGACAAACTCATTTTTGAAGGTCTTTAAAATATTAAGAAACCAACGAGTCATCTCTATTGCTCGTATAATGATGTCTATGGTCACTCTTTCGAATAATGCTTTTGAAAGCGTTTATAAAAGCCCGTCTTTCATCCATTGGTATACCAAAACTTTAACTACTCTCGAAAAAATATAAATAACTATATTCTCCCTAAGCAGCCCAATCGAAACTCTAACTATAAGAATAGAAAAAATAGATCTAACTCTAAAAGGAAGTCCAAGAGAAAGAACCCTAAATCTAAGTCTAAACCAGTTGCTCACAAATGTTTGAAAACCAGGGTAATTTGGGTTAGAAAAGATGAGTTGATACCCCAGATGAGATGTAATATTGTAATTAGTACTTTAAAAGGTAAACGTACTGCCTCTGGTTGGTATTTAGACTCAGGTTGTTCTAAAAACATGACCGGATACCAAACTTTCAGAAAAAACTAACTTCTTAGGAGGCAAAGTTCTGTTTGGAGATGGTGTATCGGCTCAGATCATTGGTAAAGGGAAACTTCATGAAAAAGGGTTACTTGTTATCGAAGATGTTCTCTTAGTGAAAGGTCTAAAAGCCAATTTGCTAAGCATATCAAAGTTTTGTGATTCCAACCATACTACCACATTTTTAAAAAATAATTGTAAAATTTTAAACAAAAATGGTGACTGCATCTGTACAAGCCTCCTAACACCAGATAACTGTTACACAGTCAATTCAGGCACTGAGGTTTGTAACATTGCCAGAATGTATGACAATGAAATCTGGCACAATAGTTTGGGACATTTAAACTATGATAACCTTGGTACACTGAGATCTCAAGAAATAGTTAGAGGTCTCCCTAAAATAAAGCCTATTTCCAACATTGTATGTGGGCCTTGCCATGAAGGGAAGATAGTTAAGACTTCCCATAAAAGAGTTAAAGACATTCTAACCTTAAAATCTCTGGAGCTTATCCATATGGACCTAATGGGTCCCTGTCGAACTGTCAGACTATGTGGCAACAGTTATATTTTAGTTATGGTCGATAATTTCACGCGTTTCATTGGGTAGCCTTCCTCAAGCAAAAATCTGATACTTTTTGAATTTTTTTGAAAATACTGTTACGAATAAAAAATGAAAAGGATACCCAAGTTAATCGAATCCATAGCGACAGAAGTGGAGAGTTTAAAGATTTAGGTGTAACTGAATATTATGAAGCCAATGGTTATCAACACGAATTTAGTTCCCCTAAGACCCCACAGAAGAATGGAATAGCTGAGTGTAAGAATTGAACCATTCAAGAAATGGCTAGGGTGATGATTCATGCCAAGAACCTCCCCAAGTATTTTTCGATTAAAGCTGTTAAAACTGCATGTCATGTCATAAATAGATTTTACCTTAAGAAGAATACCAAACAGACTCCTTATGAACTTTGGTATGGGAAAAAGCCTAACCTTAAATACTTTATAACCTTTGGTAGTATTTGTTATGTGTGCAAGGACATATAACATTTGTCTAAATTCGAAGCTCGAGGAGATAAAGTCATATTTTTAGGATATTCCCCTAATAGTAGAGCTTACCATATCTATAACCTTCGTACTAAAGCGATAATGGACTCTATCAATGTGATAGTTATTAACACTGTCATTGAGAGTAGGAACATAGAACCCACCATAGTAGAAGAGTCAGAAAACTCTTTTAATCATGACTCTCTTGATATAGTTGATTCTTTACCATCCGAGAACCCCAAAGTACCCAACTAGGTTTTTAAGGATCATCTAGGGGTGGAAATTATGGTGAGCGGGTCATGTTTCGGGCCAACACGACAAGATTTTTTCAGACACGAACATGACACGACACGGATTCGTATTTTTTTAGTTGACACAAACACAACCCGAATAAAAAACAACACGACACGACACAAATACCAGAATTTATTAAATTTCACGCCTAAAAAACATGAAAACAAGATAGCACGACACGACACGACACGACTCATAATTCAGACACAAACACGACACGACACGACTTCATGTAAAAAACACGACACGAACACGATATATCGTGTCAATTTTGGGTCAATTTCATGTCGTTCCGTGTCATTTTTAAAATTTCCACCCCTAGGATCATCCCTTAAATAATGTTGTCGGTAACCCAGATGAGCCTGTTCGAATAAGATCCTAATTACGTAATACTGCTAATTTTGCATTCTTTGTTTGTCTTGTAGAACCAAAAAACGAGAAAGAAGCCTTGAATGATTCTTTTTGGATAGGTGCTACGCAGGAAGGACTCATTCAATTTAAAACTCATGACGTATGGCATCTTGTTCCTAGGACATAAAATAAAGGGTTATTGGCACTAGATGGTTTTTTAAAAATAAAACTGATGAAACAGGGATGATAATTAGAAACAAGACCAGACTTGTGGTACAGGGATATTCTCAAATTGAAGGGATTGACTTTGATGAAACTTTTTCTCCTATAACCTGCCTCGAATCCGTCCGTCTTCTACTAGTTATAGCTTATCACTTAATATTTGCTCTCTATTAAATGGATGTAAAGTCTGCATTCCTCAATGGTATTCTAACTGAAGAAACATTTGTAAAACAACTTAAAGGATTCATTGATCCACAATACCCTAACCATGTCCATCGTTTAAAAAAAGGCTTTATATGATTTGAAACAAGCCCCTAGATCCTAGTATGAGTGACTTTTAACTTTTCTTATTGAAAAAGGATTTCGAGTCGGTGGTAATGATCAAACTCTTTTTGTTAAAATTTTTGACAAAAATGTCTTAATAGCCCAAGTATAGATATCATTTTTGGATCAACTTCCCCATCTGAGCTTAAAATATTTTCTTATGTAATGCATGGGGAGTTATAAATTTCCTTAATGGAAGAGCTTCAATACTTTTCAGGACTTCAAGTCAAACAAAAGTCGTATGGGTTATTCATTTTGCAATCCAAATATGCTATAGAATTAGTTAAAAAAGTTCGGTTTAGAAAATGCCAAAATCGTTAGGACACCCATGAGTACGTCAATCAAACTAACCAAAGATGAACATGAAAAACCTATAGACCCTACCCTATACAAAAGTATGATAGGTAGCATGTTATATCTTACAGCCTCACATCGGGATATAATATACACAGTTTGTGTTTGTGCACGTTATCAAAGCAATCCTAAGGAAAGTCACCTTTGTAATACCCCGCATTTTTATCGATATTTATTTATGGGATTAATTGAATTAAATGTGAATTAATTGAGAATTAATCCGGATAAAATACTAACGAGATGTGAGTTGGTATTTGATTATAATGTGTATATATGGCAATATATGAATATTTAGAGTATTAAAATTATCGCGAGATAGAAATACGACAATTTGGAAATTTTGTTGGGACGCGTGTGACAGTCGCGTCAGGAAAATATTTAATTTAATTAAAAAGTGAATTTTATTTTTATTAACCGTATGGTCATTTTGAGTGCGCCAACGTGTTCGGAAGGGTCGAAATAGTCAGAAAACACTAGCCGGAGGTTTAGTTTGGGTCCCGGGGCGTTTTTAGGCCATACCGGCAACCCAAAAGGGTAATTTGGTAATTTCAGAATTTTGGTAATTAAAACCCACGAAAATCAGACTTTAATTATAACTTATCATTAAATCCACTAACCCATTTTCAACCCCAATCTAAGTAGTGGGTTACGGGAGAAGTTAAGAAAATATTTCTAACTTGCCAAAAACCAACCCCCACCTCCATTGTCATCTTTGGAGAAGAAATTGTAAGAGAGAGAGAGGAGAATTCTGCAGAGAGAGAGAGAGGAATTCAACCATCTCCAACCAACAACAAATCTGAAGAACATAAGGCAAGTGATTTTGTTACAATTAATTCCATGAATGTGTTCTTCCATGTTTAGGTAATTATCGAATTTTGTCTTGGAAGATTGATATAGACCCATGAATTTGAGGATTAAAACTATGAACCATGTTAGGAATTGCATGTAGACATATTCTGGACGAATTATGAATTCAAATTATAACCCTTGATGATCTAAAAACGGATTTAAGAAGAGATTTATTATTGTTCTTGAAAGAAATAGAAAACTAGGGTTCTTGATGAAGTTTTGATCCAAATAAAGCCCTTGGTTGATGATTTATTGGTTTTAGAACGTTAACAATGTTGTAGGATGGTTGTATGATGATATTATAACGTTAAATTAGAGTTTCATGCATTATAATGGAGGTTTGGGACGATTTGAGGACTGCAAAACGAAGCAGTCCGTAGCCTACCTGGTGCGATCGATCGATCGACATTCATCAGTCGATGGATCGACCACCATCGATCGATCGAGGTTCAAGGTCGATCGATCGACCTTCCCAGAATGAGTAAAATTTTCCCTAGTTAAATTTTAATGATGTTAACCCTTAGAAAAATTATCATTGGAGACTTTATGAATATCCTTAGACTTAAGGAAGACCAGTAGGTATGGTTTTAAAATTTGGACTTTAATTAGAATTCAATTTGAGGAATGATTCTAAAAGCTAATGAAACTCGATGAGTGAGATAATATTAGGGTTAAAAGAGTAAATTTGAATAAATTGATGAAATGAGGTTTGGGGCAGAAGTAAGGACCTTAAGAATAATGATGTTATATGTGGGAATAATAGGAAACTTAATAATCCCTTTGAGATAGGTTTTAAGTACAAGAAACTATGACGTGAGATGTGTCGACAGTCTACATTTTATATTATCGAAAGACTTAAAATGTATAAAATTGGAATAATGGTATAAGGATGTAGAATGTACCTTTATTAATATTGAGACATCTAAGATGTGTGAATGCTTAGTATATGATTTTATGTGTATGACATACCTACCATACTTGCTATCACGGGAGGTTTACGTTCGCTTAGGGCCATCTAATCTTTGTGTGCCCGGATTTAGATTGGTACCTTAAGAACATAATGCTAGAATGACTTATTTGTGAGTTAATAAGTCAGCTGACTATGGAGCGTAGGTATGTGCGTGACCCATGGATATGTTGAATTGTGTTCGCCTCCATTTTTGTGTGTTGTGCTTATTCTAACAATTCCTAAGAGATTCGGAATTTGTAATCCTTATGTACGTGATGTACCGGGATGGATAGCAGAGTATGTGTGCACCGCAGCTTAGCCTCGAGGTGCTTATATTGTATATTTATGATGTGAATAATATACGGTTAAATGGAAAGGAATTGTCATGTTTAATTATGAGAATAATTAATAGTAACTCCTTGAGAAGATAAATAAGGGGATAACCTCCAGTAAACGGTAATGCTAATAATTGAGAATCCGAGTTTAAGTAAAGCTATCTATTTAAGTGATAACATTGGGGATTTATATTTTGAATCGAGTAGTTGGGTTAGAACTTATGATGGTTTAGTTAGATATAAATAACACATGAATGGGTACAGGAACGTTAGGAGTGCACAGTTAGACGAGAGGTGAGTATTTCATGTGAGAGCACGTCCTAACATGTATTTTGCATTCATTGTTTTAAATGTTATTAAAGCACTTGTTGTTTTTAAAATACTCTCCACTTTCGGGCTCTGACCCGTTTGCTTTCAAATATATTTTTTTTTGTAAAAACCTTTTAGGTGCCCAGCCACAAGGACACCATGCATAGTATTTCCATTCAGGTGACGAGCTGTAGCTGTTGTGGAAGTTATAGGGCTTTGACAGTAGACGTCTCTTTTCTAGTCTTGACTCCTTATTCAGTTTCATTATTTGTAGGGCATGTCGCCCATTCCTATTAGAGACTTTTTATATTTCAGTTATTCAGATTATGGATTGTAATTAATTCAGGATTCAGACTTGTTTTATTATTTCAGTTGTGGGATTGTTATGAGGAGTATTTCCTCCGGACTCTTTATTGCTTGTTGATTACACTATTGGGACTTTATTGTGTATGGTTATGTTGTTCTTTTATTCTTCACTTAGTTCATGTTAATCAGATTTAATTTAAAATTGGCAACTCGCTTTTTAAATACTAGGTGGTTAGTAATCAGTAAAATGTTTTCGACAGTGATGCTATTAACTGAACCAACTTGGCATTTTGTATTAATTTTAATAAAGGAGTAGCTACCCGGTATTTAATTAGTCGGGGTGTCACAATCTTCAATGCGTCAAACGCATTATTAAATATGTTAAAGGGACTCTAAACCTAGGAATATGATACACAAAGGACACTTCTAGTGTTATTGTAGGATACACAAATGTGGATTGGGTTGGCTATTTTGATGACATCAAAAGTACATCAGGTGCTTATCATTACGTAGGACATAATTTGGCAAGATGGTCTAGTAAGAAACAAAACTGTACGTCTCTTTCCATAGTCGAACCTGATTATATAGCTATAGGAAGTTACCGTGCTCAATTAATATGGATTAAGCAGATGTTGACTAATTACGGCATTAAAGAAGATAAACTAACTTTATATTGCGACAATAAAAGTTCTATAAATATCTCAAAAAATACGATTCAACACTCTCGTAATAAACATATAAAAATAAGACATCATTTTATTCGAGAGTTAGTAGAATCAAAATAATTAGAGATTAAATATTTATCCACAAAATTCCAATTAGCTGACTAATTTACCAAACCTCTAGATAATTTGAGATTTGAATTATTACGAAAGTCTGTTGGCATGGTATTTTAGAATAATTTTCTATCAACTCTATATTATATCCCCCGGTTGTCTTCACGCTTATAATTGATCTTCGAGGATATAGGGCATGTGCGTTTGATAAATGACAAAAGACGCCTCCTATATCTGTTTTATATAGGAGATCCGTGATATATCCTGTTGTGTCATAGTAGTTGATATCATTTTGTACACTCATCATACATACTGATTTTTGACTTTTTACCTTTTGTCCATTTGAGACAAAATGGGGGAGAAATGTTTGAGTCTTTAATATTATTGGTTTATTTAATTCAACTAAAAAGCTTGATCTTAGTTATCTATTTTCAGGATTCAGTACCATTCTCTATATAAGTGGATACATTTTTAGGGTATTTGTATGTAATTAGTTGAGTTATGTACTTTTTCATTTCTAGGATATGGGGTAGATAGCATTTTATAGAAATAAGGTTTTCTTATTTATTTTGTTATCCCTACAAGTCCTACATTACTCAAAGGAGATTTTGTCTCATATTTCTAAAGGGGGAGATTTAAGCACACTATATATGACTAACTTGAGTCTAAAATATAGGAGCTTATCTAGTTTGGAAATAGAGTAAAAAATTGTGTCATCCTTATTTTTACCCAAGCCTGATTGCCTCATCATGATCTTCAAAGACAATTTCTTCAAAAGAAGCTAGAATATGTAGAAAACTAACATACAATCACTTTAGGATTACATTTTCATTGCATATTGCATTTATGAGGGGTGTGTGCATTTAATTTTGTTTAAAATATCTTTCTACAATTTTTGATGATTTTTAGGATTTTTTTAAACGTTTAAAATATTTTTTCTAAGAAATTAAAATTAGGTTTTTAAATTGTTTTGGGCTTAATTTAAAATATTCAAATTTCCTAAAAACCTTGTTGGGTAGAATTCGAAAGCACTAGATAATGTTGGGGATGAAAATGAGATTTTTTAAAACACAAAACACGCATCTGAGAGACCATCACATCCCTACACGTGTTGCATATTTATCGAATGGATTTGTGTTTCTTTACTCTCATAGTCGTGAGACACAATCTTGATCGTTCGATCCATTTTAATCTAAGGCCTTCATGTATTTGAGATGATCCATGTGACGTCTGAGTGAACCAATCAGAGTCTGTTTAATAGCGGGGCGTTGTGAGCCATTCGATTGATCACATGAACACTCAATTTATTCATGATCATTCATTTAATGTGAGTTTCTAGATCCTTCATCGCGTAGTATAAATAGACCTCATCGTCCCCTCATTTACAATCTTTGGGAGAGTTGTTATTTTGAGACAAAAAGAGAGAGAGAGAGAGAGAGAGAGAGAGAGAGAGAGAGAGAGAGAGAGAAGATAGAGAAAAAAGAAATTTGAGAGAAAATCTTCAAACCCTAAACCAAATTCTGTCCATCTTACTCAAGAATATAACCGGTGAGTTTTGAGGGTTTTTGGTTCGATAGTATTCAAACCTCTTAGGTTTTTATCTATCTCCTAACACATTCATAAAATAAAAACTTGTTTCTAACAAATAGAAACTTCTAGATATGATTTACAAGTGAAACAATCACGTTATAGTTAGGTTTATTTCTTTATTAAGAAATCTACATCTCTCTCTATTGGAACTGTTTTAAAAAAAGGTTATTGTAAAAATATTTTTTTAATCCAACAAATATCTTTTACAAAACTAAAAATTGTGTTTTCATATTTTCAGATCAAAGTTTTTCATTTTGAAAAACTTTTACCTAAATAAGATTCGAAGAATCTGGTCTTAAAGATATTCTTAAAACAATTGAGATCTGAAATTTCGTTAGTTCAAGATCAAACACAATTTTAGTATTGTGAAAACCTACAAATCATTCTTAGAAAACTTGTAATTTGTATGAAACTGTCTGTATAAGAGTGTGTGTGTTCATGCATGTGTATAGGCACAACACTCACTAACACCATCACACTACATCACTAAAAAAACTTGTGTTGGTTGAGAGATTTAAACTGTGGGACTTCATAAAGACTAAAAGGAGCAAGAGGAGCCAAACAGTAGAACGACAAGGACAACATCAAGAGCCTGAAGAAGTCAGATCTGCTAGAGTGGGATGGTATATTTCTTGACATAGAATAGGTCTTGTTTCTGTTTAAAATTTGTTATCTGTTTGTAACAACAATAATATTTTAGTGGATTTATGTTTTGTGGCATAGAGGTCACCGTGGATGTTTCCCTTATTTGAGGGTTTTACCATATTTAAAATCTTGTGTACTTTGCATGTTTGATAATTCTCTCATTCCTACTGCTATACGTCTACTTTAACTAAATTAGTTTTGGTTTTCAAAACTTGTTCACCAATATCTGATATAACTCGTTTATAACTTTTTTGTAAACACATCTTGTGTTATTTTGTTTGTTTTCTAAAAAGAGTTTCTCCAAAAAGACATATTGGACCCTTGTTAACAGCTTTAGCTTTTATTAAATAAACTAGTAAGGGATTTTCAATTATATTACAATGTATAGATGTTTTGACGATAAATGAACAAATTTAAGATGAAGGGAACCTTAGACTTTTATGTAAGTCCTATTTGTATTGAATTGAAGTGTAAAACTCCTAAAAGTTAATATAGATAAAAAAATTGCAACCATTACAAATTTAAAACAGTTACAAAATAAATAAATAAAACTTTAAAGGTTATAATGGTCATTATATTCGTGTACTTCCAAACTTTTATTTTTTAGATACTCAACATATATCAAACAAGGTCAATATGGAGTTTGTAATTGTAAAAAAATTATAAAAGAAATCCGTTAGATGATGAAACATGTTAAATATTTATTGTGTTGATAAGAGAAATAGAGTAATTATACATTGATCAGTCATAATAAAATATAAGTTATGTTTATTAACATGCATGATAATTACTTTTCTTATAATCACTTAGAGAATTAAGAAAACTTCGGAGCACAATAAATTTACATAATAACTTTGTTTACTTCTTAACCACAATATGCTTACAATATTGATTTTCTTATAAGAAGAAAATAAGAATGAAGAGAAGATTATAATTGGTTAAAGGACATGGTTTATCAAATTCAACTTTGAATTTTTTTGTTGTTCACAATGATGCTTCGGGAAACTTTACGTCTTTGTCCTCAGGAATATGCACTATCAAGTGAGACCATGAAGGACAAAATTTCAATGGAATCAATCTACACAAGGTTTTATACTTTGGCCCATGTTGGTCTTGTTTCATACTGACTAATAAATATGGGGACAAGATTCATTAAGCTTTAATCTATAGAGTTTTGTAGATAGGGATAGTGCTGCATGTAAACATTCATAGTCTGACACCCCGTAAAGTTCATAAATAGATTGATCAGGTACAATACAAAAATTACGAGAATAAAAAATATTCGATAACATTCTCAGCATAATGAAATACATGAAATTTAATAATTAATATAATGGGAAATAAGAAATACTGAACAAAATAAAACTACCTCTCATATCAATTAATGCCAATATAATAATCTAGCTCTGGAATACAGATGTATCTCATACAATCTCTCACTCGGTATAATAATGGAAAACAAACTATAAAATACAACGGCGTGCTAAATCTAAATAAATACATAGTGGGGGTGAGTTGAAGGAAGAGTACAAGCCGCTAAAGGTGGTCCTCCAATGGACCCAAGTTTACGACAACTACTGCAATATAAGACATGTGAAAAACATATATAACAACAACATAAATAATAATTTTATGAAAAATAAGCTTCTAATTAAATTTGGGCTACAATATAACTACAAATCTTCCTCTCTTCTTTTAGTGGATTTTAGGTTATTAGTTACCCAACTGAACAACCTAAAATAATATACAGGATACTAATCCCCAACCCATATGAATAAAGTTTTGTAATACTCCGTATTTTCTGATAATTATTAAATTGAATAAAAAATTAATTACATGTGCTTGTTGTGACGGGAGATTTCATTATTTATATCTTTATGTGTTATTTAAATTAGGTTTGAAATTGAATTTAAGACACGGTGATTAATTAATTAAGTTAATTATAATTAGACTCGTACCAGGTGATTATTAAATAACTGAGTTGTTAGTAATTTGTTTTTGGGATGCGATGGTTTAAGCCTATCGAGTTAATATATGGCTAAAATAAAGTTTTGGCCTATTTGGAGTGTTATTTGGACACTTTGGGTTAGGACTTATTTTGAGCCCAAGGCCAATTTCGTAGGAACCATGTTATGAAGGTGGGAGTTGTGACACCCCGCCTAATTCAATACCGGGTGATCAGGACTTTACGAAATTAAACATGATTTTCATCTGGTTCATTCTTAGCATCACTGTTGAAAAACTTATTAAGTACTAACCACCTAATGATTAATTAAGCCGGTGTCAAAATTTTATCTTTTAAATAGTCAAGTCAATAAGTACAACTAGAGACATCATAGAACCATCACAATATAAAAGAGCATGAGCATATAAAAAATATCTGAAACAAGTTCTAGCCGAATAAACATCGACTCAAAACAACCAAACCAAAATAAATTCGACACATATAAAATATAGCCGATACAATCTGAACTAAAATAAAATGTACAACTGCCATGATCAACATGCTCGAAAGTACAACTAAAATACTATCCCTATCTAGGAGTGAATAAGAGAGGCTTTTAGTACAACTCCTATAGCACCCACAAATACCGCAGGTACGTACCCTGGAATAAGATCAAGTTTGGAACCCCTTTGGTCGGACACCTAAAAGGGTTTTGATAATATTTGATAGCAAGGGTTAGAACCCAAAACATTTTGAAAATATTTAGCAAGAGAATTAAATTGGAGTAAATTAAAATGCATGCACGCTCTTCATATTTAATCTAGTGTCGCACTCTCTTGAGGACCAACTCACCCCTCAACTAATGTGCGTACCTACTATTTTTCTATATAACCCACCTATCCATCTACCCCGTGACTAGTTCTTATTATATAGTTCCTTCCTGTCACCCTACTCTAACCCGAGATTGTTTAATAAATGATTTATAAGTTATATATCACATTAACTTAACTAATCATTATTTTTATTTGGGACCAAATAACATTTTCACGAGTTATATAATAAAAATACAATTCGCATCATGTATTTTACCAGTATATAATTATTTGCACCATATATATATATATATATATATATATCCTCATATTACAACATTCACGCACATGACGTAATTTTATAACCATCCTCTTGAGTAGGCAATCACTGAATGTTCTCTACAATGCTATCAATCCAGGTATACTCATCCACCGAGACACCCTCACACAGTTAGCTCCTCGAATCAGTGAAACAAAATAAACGCAGTGGAGGCGGTCATAGTTCCCTCCGCAAATGAGACTGAATAATACCCATGACGTCTTACCCCTAAATACGGATGCAATGATCTAGGGACTATACTCACCCTACTCCTCAAGCCAAGGGATTCACCCACATAGAGAAACCTCCTATGATAGGGCACTAGAGGGGTATGCTTTTACTAAATATCTAGTGACTGATATTTATCAACACACAAAACATACATATATAGTATTACACTACCTTATATATATATACACACATTAAATTTAATTTCATCTATACCGTGCACAAAATCTGTAGCATTAGCCCAAACTATACCCGAGTCCGTACTCCGACTCAAATTTAATTATGTACGCATTAACTAATTTATTACCTTGGTGTTGCTCAACCAATATACCCGGACTCGCTCATTTGGACCAAAAATACAATATTCAGAATTTATTATTCAAAATTCTCCTTAATAAGTTTGTACAATTATTAATTTAAGGTTTTCAAATCACTCAATTTCAGCCTTAATGTCCCTTATGGATTATTTTTCCTAATTTTTCCATTAAAGTTTTCACCCAAAATGAAGACCTCATAACTATGACCATTAAAATTTCACACAAAATCAAGAACCCATATCTTAAATCCTAAAAACAGAAACCCATGACCAAAACAGGGGAAGGGAGAGAATCCGTTGGATCTGCTATCTCGTTCGAATGGCACGCCTATCGTTTGAACGAGGATAATGTTGCTTGAATGAAGCCCAGGTCATTCGAATGACCCTTGGTTCTCTCCTCCTCATTCTTTGTCCAAATCTGATCCGCCATTGACAATTTCTAATAACTCTCTACCCATATTTCTTTCCACAATCCCTTCTAATCTTACACCAAATCGAAGACTTCATGGTTCCCCTTTCTTATTAACGATTCTACCATAGATTGAAAATGAAATAATAAAGATTATAAATCCTTTTCTAGTTTTGACACCCCGCCTAATTAAATACCGGGTGATCAATCCTTTATTAAATTAAATCAAAGTGTCCGGTTGGTTCATTCTTAGCATCACTGTGGAAAACAAATTTTCTTTATTAATCACCTAATAAATAATTCAGCTAAGTGTCAAAACATTTCATTTTAAAGCTTAAGTCCTATTGTTATGATTTAATATACGAAACCATTTTCATTAACACGATTAATATTAAAAACCAAACCATCCAAATGAAAGAAACATGCTAGATAAATCAATCGAAATAAAATATCCCAAATCGCAGGACAATGTAATAATCAAAAGCAATCCCAAGTAAAATAGAATACTGCATTAAATCAAGAGTACAAATCTCTTTGAAGTAGATAAAACTGGAAATCGGCGACACATGCCCTATCTAATGATGACTAAATAGAAGACTGAGAAGACAAGGATGAAGTCGTCTACTGCAAGGACCTACAACTCACACACTAGCTACAACACGTCAACAGCCCAAAGATCTATGCCTGACGCCCCTATGGATGGGCACCTATAATACATATATATACAAGCTAAGGAAGAGATGACAAAAAACGGGTCAGGGCCTGAGTGTAAAACAACTTTAAAATAGTTTAGCAAGTATTTAAAATTCTTACCAGTTGATATTACATACATGTTAGTGCCTCGACACTCACTTGGATTCTCACCCATCAACTACGGTACATGCCTAGCGTACTACGGAACTAATCTAGATAAAGCTAACCCAACTTATTGGTTTAACCCGATTCACTAGTCTAACCCAATTTCCCTTCACCAAATTCTGTTTTGAGTAATCGCATAACTATAGTTTATATCTGATAACCTTTTCTTATGAATATAAGCCAGTTATGTTCATCTCAATACATACTAAAGTTCTCAACTACTTCATTCATTTAATATTAATTATTCAATTTTTATCTAGTTACAAGCCCAATAGATTAATCACAAGTATGTATATATATATATATATATATATATTGTGGGTACCCGGAATTGGCATTACAGGCCTGGACGAGTAGCCCAATTAAAACGGCCCAAAGTCCAAGCCCTTCGCACCTTAACATTAATTCAGTTGTAACTTAGTCTTCTCCCATGTTCTCAAATAGAGATATTCCAGGAGAAGATGGTAAACGTGGGGGAGTCCAACACCCCCACTCCCTGAAGACAGATATGTAGATAATAAACCCTAGGCTGGGGTAAAAGACACGTACTGTATTCTCTGCAAACACACCCCGAAGTATATTGAAATAATACTGACTGCACCACCGTGGACGTAGGCATTCTTGCTGAACCACGTACATCTCCTATTGTGTGATTGGCATTTTATGTTTCTTATTGTGCTTGGTGATTGCACTTCTCTTATCTATTTGTGTTGAATAATAATTGTCACCACATATATCACTCATAATATATATACTAATAGGGCACCCCGCATAAATTTATGGTGCTGACATACTTTGCTATCAAGCCCCCATATCACTCGTACAAGAGGGTAATACTAGTTCGGAATCACTCTCGAACTGTATTAACAAAAAAAAAACATATTAGAGGCCAAGCATAGTTCCAAGTCACTAAGAGTTCGGCACATACCCTCATGTCTCTTAGGACCGTCCGACTATCATTCTCAAATAACATGTACTAAGGATGCTATGTTCTTGGGTACAAGACAATATCCCCCATAAAGGTCCAATCGAGATAAGACTGTCCCGACGCCGAACCTCTGTGATAGCAAGCAGCGCGGGTATGATTACACACAAATATACAATATTATATATATACATGCACCCATATATATTCTAATTAATCATCTAGGTACGCCCACGACCCATAATATATTCGAACTATGTGTGGCATATAACACCCAAGTTCTACGTATACTTATATTACTCTTTTTATTTTCTTAATTACCACAAATCCTTAAGTACTTCTCGACTCTCTAAGTGTATCCTCTAGATAAATATAAAATCAGTAAGTGTACACTCACTACCCTACTGGACTAAGTCCTTATTGATTCTTACAAGGCCTAATTTAACGTACGCACAATTTTCCATTCAATTTATACCCCCAAAATTCCACTGTTGAATACCATATAAAATCATCTTCCCCAGACCATACTTATACCCTACTGGTCCTCCTCAAGTCCCATTATAATATTTAAATTATTTCCAAAGGTACTTACACATTGGGATTAGATTAACATTAAAAAGGAGAAAAAATTTCCATTTCCAGGAGGAGTCGATCTATCAATGGAAAGGGGTCGATCGATCGATCCAGTCTATCGATCGACATTCTTGAGTTGATCGATCGATCAAGCAGTTCTTGCCCAAGTTTCTGCAATTCTTTACCTACGTGTTTCCTTGACATAAATCCTCAAAACCTCTATTAATTTGTCCCAAACTCCCAAACAATCTAACCAACAGTTGTATTACCCAACATACATGATTTCTAATGTAAAACATATATGAATTCATCAAGGGCCATCAATTAAAGGGTTAATTCAAATTAATATAACAAGAGCCCTATTTTTATCATCATGATCAATATTTTCCTAATTCTTCCAGAATTTAACCTCTACTGAACATCAATTTCGTAGTTAATCATCTACATATAACAATAGGGTTGTCCTAGCATGATTTATATTCAGAATTTCAATATGAATCTCCCAATTATCATTTATCTTGCATGAAGACATAAATTTATCATCTCCTAAACTAGCATGGATGTGTTATCAACTAAAGAACAGTAAGTTAGATACTTTTTTGAAAATCAAAGGTCTGGTCAGACGAATTTGAGTGGTATAGGAACGATCTTCTTCTTCCAATTTACATATTGGTGGTGGAATTGGTTAGAGTGGTGTAGGGTTGGTGGCTCTCCTCCTTGTAAGCCTTATCTCTTCTCTCTTCCTTAGCCTATCTGCAACTCTAATGTTTCTAACCCTCGAGAACTCTACCTCCCATTAGATATAACCCTTCAATTTTCTCCCATAATTAAGGCCTAAAATTGGAAATTACCAAAATGTCCTCTCGGGGTATCGGTTAGGCCTAAAAATGTCCCGAGACCCAAACTTAACCCCCGGGTACTCTTTTATGACTATATCAACCATTCCCGACACATTGACACACTCGAACTGACCATATAGGCGACTTATAATTAAAATTACTTTTTATCCCAATAATTTAGTCCCAATGCGAATGGCACGCACGTCCCGACTTAATTTCTATAACTACTGTATTATTCACTCGTGACAATTTCAATAAATTCAATCTCATATATTACTTTACTCAATAAGTAATATTCAACATAATTCTTATCAATAATTACTAACTCTCGTCATGCTAGTAAAAATTCAATTTAAAATCGGGATTAATATTAAATTAATTTAGCCCAATTAAATTTAATCAATCGCATAATTAAAGGCCATAAAAATACGGGGTATTACACTAGTTCATATATCTAAAGTAATCAAAACCCAATTTAGATATCAAGGTAACCCTAAAATCATATCATCTTATCACACCTACTATGATATGAACTGAAATCTGGAATTAATTTATGAGCAAGTTTAACCACTTGCCTTATAGGATTTGTAGGGCCTGAATCTCTTTGGTGTAGATGATGATTTGATGAAGAATTCCCACACTTGTTCTTGATTTAGGCTCCCAAGGTTTCTTTAATTTCTCCCTCTTTTGTCCTCTACTTGATTAGGTTTTCTTAAATGAGTTATGGCCATCACACCCTCTCACTTTTAGGGTTTATTAAGTCAATCCCATTTTTAGGGTTATGGGTTTTATTAAAAGAGTCCAAACACTCCCATGTGGGCTTGGTTATGCCTAAAAAATGCCCCGAGACCTATTTACTACCCATGGTACTCTTTTTTGGCTATTTCGACCCATCTGGACTTAATCGTACACTTAGAATAGCTATCCGAATTATTTTACTAAAAGTTTATATTCACTTATTAACTTAGTAAATTATTACTATTCACTTAGTAACTTTAAATCCCATAAATATTAAAAGTCTACTAACTGGATTAATATTTAAATATTATTAATAATAATCAATTGAATTAAATTATGCCAGAAAAGTAATTTAAAATTTACCGAATTAAGTATTTAATAAATTCCCAAAAATACGAGGTGTTACATACTTCCCCCCTTACAAGGAAATTTCTTCCCCGAAATTAGGTCTTACCTGCAGTGAATATCTCTGGATACTGCTCTCGCATGTCATCCTTCCGCTCCCATGTAGACTTGTCGACACTGTGATGTCCCCACTGAACTCTAACTAGTCTAACCACATTATACCCTAGCTTACGCTCACTATGATCCAGGATAGCTACAGGTCTCTCCTCATATGAGACGTTTGGCTGTAAATTAATCTCCTCGAGTGGGATGTGCCAAAAATCCCTCTAGCTCCTCCAGTATTTCTTCATTGATGCCACATGAAACATGTCTTGTGTATCTGTTGCAGGTGCTCTGGCAAACCCAATCGATACACTACCGGTACTACTCTCTTAATGATAGGGAAAGGTCCCACATACCTCGGCGCTAGTTTTCCTTTCTTGTCGATCATCATCACCCCCTTCATAGGAGATACCCGAACCAATACCTGATCATCGACCTCTAACTCAACATGCCTCCAATTGGCATTGCCATAACTCTTTTGCTTGTCATAGGCTATCCGAATACGTCCCCCAAAAAACTATATCTTGGCAAACATCTCCTGAATCATCTCCGGACCCAATAACTTTTTGTCCCCCACCTGTAACCAACAAGAGGGTGAAAGACGAGGTCTCCCATAAAGTGCCTCAAATGGGGCCATGCCAATAGTGAATTGGTACGTGTTGTTATATGCAAACTCTACCAATGGAAGATATTACTCACGTACTCCCCCAAAGTCTAGAATGCACATCCTCTAGCATTTGATTTATCCTCTCATTCTTATCGTCTGTCTATGGATGATGGGTGGTGCTCAATCGCAACTCTGTACCCATAGCCTCCTGTAAGATCTGCCAGAAGTGATATAAAAATATCTTGTCTCTGTCAGACACTATGTTAATCGACACTCCGTGGAACTTAACTATCTCCGCTATGAATAGCTGCGCATACCGCATCATCTCAAAATCCATGCGAACCGATAAGAAATGGGATACCATGGTCAACTGATACACTATCATCCATATGGAATCATGACCCCTATGTGATGTCGACAACCCCATAATGAAATCCATATAAATGCTCTCCCACTTCCACACGAGAATCTCAAGTGGCTGCAACATCCCAGAAGGCCTCTGGTGATCCACTTTAACAAGCTAATAAGTGGCACACTTTGAAACAAACAGAGCTATATCTCACTTCATCCCCGACCACCAGTACTATCTCCTCATATCCTGGTACATCTTATCCCCATCGAAATGTACCTCGAATTTAGAGCTATGCGACTCAGTCAAAACGGTATGCCTCAAATCCTCGTCCTTTGGCACAACCAACCTCCCATTAAAACGTAGACCTGCATTTGAGCTGATCAAGTAAGACTCTTCACCCTCTGCTAGGAGCTGTCTCACCCTTTCTTGGTAAAATGGATCCTCCGTCTGTGCTCCCACCACCCTCATTAAAATCTCGGGTGTGATCGATAAAACTGTCATACATGACCTGCCGACCTCATCATCGTGACGAAGTTCACTCCACTTCGCTTTCCATACTTGTTCCAAGTCCCCTGTAGGTAGTCAGCTCAACACATTTGCCACCACATTAGCCTTACTAGGATGATACTGTATATAAAACTTGTAATCCTTCACGAATTCTAGCCACCGCCTTTGTCTTATGTTCAAATCCTTTTGTGTGAAGAGATATTGAAATGACTTATGATCCGTGAATAATGTTAATTGCTCTCCTATAATATAGTTCCTTCATATCGTCAATGAAAAAACAACCGCTGCCAACTCAAGGTCGTGGGTGGGGAAATTCCTCTAATGGGGCTTAAGTTTTCAGGACGCATAAGCTATAGACCTCTCCTCCTGCAGCAACACATCGCCAAGTCCCTACAAGAATGCATCCTTATAGACCCAGTACTCCAATCCTCCCCTAACAAAAGAAATTACGGATGTTGGTTTTAACTTCTCCTTTAGCTCATCGAAAGCTAACAGACACCAACCACTCCATAAAAATGGCATTCCCTTGTGAGTGAAATTCACCAATGAACCCGCAATCTTTGAAAATTCCTTAATGAAGCGGTTATAATACCCGACCAACCCCAGAAAACTACGAATCTCAATCATTGTCGCCGGTTGTCCCCACTCCCCCATCGCCGATATATTACTCGAATCAACAAAGATACTTGGTCTGACACAATATGGCCAAGGAACTGCACCTATCGTAGCCAAAATCCACACTTCTTGAATTTGGCATACAACTGGTGGTCAAGTAGACCAAAATGTCGTCTATAAACACGATAACGAACTGGTCGAGGAACTCTCTGAATACCCTATTCATGATATCCACGAACAATACTGGCGCATTGGTGATCCCAAATGACATCACACTAAACTCGTAGGATCCATACCGTGATAGAAAAGAGATCTTTAGGGACATTCTCCGCTCGAATACGTAACTGGTGATATCTCGATCTCAACTCAATCATAGAGAAGTACGCTTCCCTTTTCAACTTATCGAATAGGTCATCGATCCTCATCAACGGATACTTATTTTGTATCGTGACATTTCAACTAATTGAATTGGTCATCGATCCTCGTCAACGGATACTTATTTCGTATCTTGACCTTATTCTTCTCCCTATAGTCGACAGACAAGCAGAGTGAAACATCCCACTTCTTCACGAACAGCACAGGAGCACCCCATGGCGATGTGCTCCACCGAATGAAACCCTGGCCCAAATGCTGTTGAATCTTCTCTCTTAACTCACGCATCTCTGAAGGGCCCATGTGGTAAGGTGCTCGAGCAATTAGTCTTGTACCCGATGATAAATCGATAACGAACTCAATCTCTCGATTGGGTGGCAACCCTGGTATGTCTTAAAATAAATCCTCAAAGTCCATCACGATTGGAATCGAGTCTATCAGAATCATCACCCCGGTGAGGTCTCCTTTATAATGTATTATACATGAGTGCGCAACCCTCCCTCAGGTAAATACATCGCCACTAAAAACATCTCTTGTCCCGAAATGGAAAACAATATGGTCCTCTCAAAACAATCCACCATCGCCCTATATCCTGCTAACCAATCCATGCCTAGGATAACATCATATCCCTCCATAACTAACACTAAGAGGTATGCTGGTAAACTTAGTCTCCCAATCATAATATCTAATCCTCTATAGATTGAGTTTATTAGTGACCCACCCCCCATCGGTGACTCTACACACATAAGGATACTATAGACTGACTCTAACAACCCAATGACTCTAGGTAATCTGGTTCTAATGAATGAATGTGTTGCACCAGTATAAAAAAGAATCCTACCCTCATGCCCATGAATAGGAAATGTACCCTAGACTACGGGAATCACTTGAGGTGATGGTGGAATCGAAACATTTCGAACGTTATACACACACTCGTAGCGCAACTGCCTCTACTGCTATGGGGATGGTGGAGCTGGAGGCATTTGTACCTACTGTCCCTGCGGGGTACCCAACTACTGGCCCCTACCCCTTTGTGGGAACTCCCTCCTCTAATGGACTGGCTGGACACAACCTAAGAAAATACCTCTGAAAGTCTCCCTGATGTTGGCCCTATTGGCCTCCTCCATTGTTCTTTTAGCCCTAGCGGCCCTAAGTAACTTGCTGCTAATTAGGGCCTTGCTTTCCCTGCCTAAATCCCTGACCTTCAGGTCAAAATCTCTTAGCAGGATTCCCCTGACTAGTATCCGACCCCTGCTGGTTGCCTGTCTGCTATGCTCAACACCCCAGATTGCCTTGTCCTGTTGGCTAGGCTCACTTCACCTCTTGATTCCCTTCAGGTGAAAATGATGGTCCTGGCAGTGTAACAAGGTTGCATTGATGACGTCTGAATATGTCACCAAAGTAGGGTTCCCAATCAAATGTTTCCTGATCCTCCAGGGCAAACCATCAATAAATTTTTCCTTTTTCCTCTCCTCGTTGCTCTCCTCGTCTGGCACTAAATTAGACAAACGGGTGAACTCCACCACATACTCCTCCACAAAATGGTCACCCTGAATCACCTCCCTGAATCTCTTCCTCATCTCCACCTCAACTGCTGGAGGAAAGTACTTATGGTCTAACCGTACTAAGAACTCAATGATGGTTATTTTATCTCTCTCTCTCTCTCTCTCTCTCCAATAGTGGTAGTAGACTCCCACCACTCCAAGGCTGCCTCAGTCAACTTGAATCTGTCTAACATATGTATCTGTACCTCGCTGTAGTCAACCATGCATAGGTGGTGATACATATCTCTCTTCCACTGATAAGCTAATATCACCTCAAAACTCCCCTGAAACTCTGGGGGATGGCCCATTTAAAAGGCCTCCCGAACCCTCTGCCACTCTGACGGCCCCGGATGGGACTGAACAATTGGGATCACTGGCTACTGGGGCTGGGGCTGACGAAACTATGTTGCCATGAATTTCATGGCAGCATTGACCGCCTGGGCCATAATATCTACTACCTGAGCTGTAGTCACAAACCCTGGTGGGGCCTGTGGCTGCGGAACCTCTGGCTCCTGCTGAGCCTCTCTCGCCTCGCCCCTGACTGCTGCCCTGGCTGGTCTACCTCTCCTAGGCGGCATCTAAAAATTCAAAATGACTTGTATTAGTTCATTGCTAATATAATTCTTAATGGAAGAAGTACAATATCTCATAAGCATAAAGATGAGTCAATAGTCCTAATAATAGGGATCTATATCAAAACAATGCTACGCTGAAGGCGTAGTAAGCGGTAAAAATCCTATGGACACTAGAACCCGAAGCTCTGATACCATCTATGACACCCTGCCTAATTAAATAGCGGGTGATCAGGCCTTTATAAAATTAAATAGGATTTCCATGTGGTTCATTATTAGCATCACTATCGAAAAACTTATTAATTACTAACTACGTAATGATTAATTAAGTCGTTGTCAAAATTATATCTTTTAAATATCCAAGACAATAAGTACAACAAGAGACATAATAGAACTATCACAATATAAAACAGCCTGAGCATATTTCAAATATCAGAAACAAGTGCTAGCCGAATAAACATCGACTAAAAACAACAAGCCAAAATAAATTTGAGGCATAGAAAATATAGCCAATACATTCTGAACTAAAATAAAATGTACAACTACCATGAGAAACATGCTCAAAAGTACAACTGAGATACTATCCCTATCTAGGAGTGAATAAAAGAGGCGTCTAGTACAACGCCTGTAGCACCCACAAATACCGTAGCTACATACCTTGGAATAAGATCAAGTCTGGCGCTCCTGTGGTCGAACACCTAAAAGGGTTTTGAAAATATTTGATAGCAAGGGTTAGAACCCAAAACATTTTGAAAATATTTAGAAAGTGAATTAAATTATAGTAAATTAAAATGCATGAATACTCTTCATATTTAAGCTAGAGTCGAACTCTCTTGAGGACTGACTCACCCCTCAACTAAAGTGCACACCTACCATCTTTCTATATAACCCACCTAGCCATCTACCATGTAACTAGTACTTATTATATAGTTCCTTCCTGTCACCCTACTCTAACCTGGGTATGTTTAATATATGATTTATAAGTTATATATCACATTAACTAATTATTATTTTTATTTGGGACCAAATAAAATTTTGACGAGTTATCTAATAAAAATACCATTCACATAATGTATTTTACTCCTATATAATTATCTGCACCATATATCTATATATATATATATATATATATATATATATATATATATATATATATATATACGTATCATCATATTACAACATTCACGCACATGACGTAATTATATAACCATCCTCCTGAATTGGCACTCACCGGATGTTCTCTACAATGCTATCAATCCAGTTATACTCATCCACTCGAGTACCGTGACACGATTAGCTCCCCGAATCAGTGAAGCAAATTAAACACAATGGAGGCGGTCATAGTTGCCTCCGAAAATGAGAGTGAATCTTACCCATTACGTCTCACCCCTAAATACGGACGCTATGACCTAGGGACTATACTCACCCTGCTCTTCAAGCTAGGGGATTAACCCATATCACGCCATCTCCTATGATAGCACTAGAGGGGTATGCTTTATTCCAGCTATATCATGCCCAAAATTCGTTGCACTAGCCCAAACTATACCTAAGTCCGTATTCCGAGTCAAATTTAATTAATTACATATTAATTAATTGATCAACTTGGTGTCGCTCAACCAATATATCCGGACTCGCTCACTTGGCCCAAAAATACAATACTCATAATGTATTATTCAAAATTCTCCTGAATAAGTTCGCACACTTATTAATCTAAGGCTTTCAAATTACTCAATTTCAACCTTAATGTCCCTTATGAATTATTTTTCCTAATTTTCCCATTAAAAGTTTCACCCAAAATCAAGACCTCATAACCATAACCATTAAAATTTCACACAAAATCAAGACCCCATATCTGAAATCCCTAAAACAGAAACCATTGACCACAATAGGGGAAGGGAGATAAGCCGCAAGATCTTCCATATCGTTCGAACGGCACGCCTGTCATTCGAATGATGGCGATGTCGCTCGAACAAAGCCCAGGTTGTTCGAACGACCCTGGGCTCTCTCCTCATCCTTCTTCGTCCAAATCCGATCCGCCATTGATAATTTCTAAAAGCTCTCTACCCAGATTTCTTCCCACGATCCCTTCTAATCTTACACCAAATCTCGGGTTTCATGGTTCCCCTTTCTTATTAAGGATTCTCCCACATATCGAAAATTAAATAATCAAGATTCTAAATTCCTTTCTAGTTCATATATCTAAATTAATCAAAACCCAATTTAAATTTCAAACCAAGCCCAAAATCATATAATCTTATGACACCTACTATGATATGAATTGAAATATTCAATTAATTTAAGAGCAAGTTTAACCACTTGCCTTATAGGATTTGTAGGGTCTGAATCTCTTTGGTGTAGATGATGATTTTGATGAAGAATATCCACATTTGTTCTTGATTTAGGCTCCTAAGGTTTGTCTAATTGTTCCTTCTTTTGTCCTCTACTTTATTAGGTTTTCTTAAATGAGTTATGGATATCACACCCTCTCACTTTTAGGGTTTATTAAGTAAATCCCATTTTTAGGCTTGTGGGCTTTATTAAAAGGGCCCAGACCCTCCCGTGTGGGTTTGGTTATGCCTAAAAATGCCCTGAGACCTATTTGCTACCCATGGGTACTCTTTTTTGACTATTTTGACCCATCCGGACTCAACCGTACACTCAGAGTTGCCATCCGACTTATTTTACTAAAATTTAATATTCACCTATTAACTTAGTAAATTATTACTATTCACTTAGTAACTTTAAATCCCATAAATATTAATCGTCTACTCATCGAATTAATATTTAAATAATATTAATAATAATTAATTCAACTAAATTAAGACACACAAGTAATTTAAAATTTATCGAATTAATTAATTAATAAATGCCCCAAAATACGAGGTGTTACAGGAGTCTAAATCTAAAACACTCATTTTGTCATTTGAAAGACATTTTAAGACTAGAGAGATAAAGAACCAAGAGGAAAAGAGGATTTGAGAGATTTGGGGATTGATTTCCTAATGAATCCATAAGGCAAGTTTATTTAGAGTGATTGTATGCTTCTTATTAGTTTAAGTTATGCCTATTCATATGAATCTAAACCCATTATGTTATAAATATGAGTTTTATGATTAAAATTGAATGATTTAGCAATTGATATAAATTACTAGTAATGATATTTATTTTCCCCTTAGTTTGCTGAATTTTATTCTGAATCTGACTTCGATTGATTAGATAATGATTAATTTATAAATGAAAGCATGTAAAATCCCATTGATTTCATGTAAAAATTTGAATAAAACATGAACTAATTAATTGAAATTTGAAAATCTAAGGTTCTTGATTATAAAATTGGGTTTTATATAAATCTTGATTTAAAACCAGGGTTTTTACGTGAGAAATAGATCTTAATTAGTTATATGATGCTATTTCCTTTGGGTGATGGTTGGGGGATTCAATGAAGTTTTGGAGTTTATTAATGGAGGTTTTGGGTGGAGAAAATATGATTTTGGAGAAGACGACTCCTACAAGTTCAATCGAATGATGAAATTGAAAATTGGATGAGGTTGTGCATAATCGAATTACGAGGGTGTTGGCGCTGGTTTCGTATTTTTTTAATTTTTCTTGAATTTGTTACGAAATTTCCACTAAACGGTGTGCGAGATCAAAATTTTGTATGTGTGATTTTGGGTTGAACTTTCTTTTGAAAATTTTTGTTTGGGGGCATAGGGATAGGATTTTTTAGCCTATAGTTTTCATGTACTCGTAGAGTAGAGATGTATTCTTATGATTTGAATTGTTGGAGATTGATATTTGGATATTAGGGAAATAATTTATTTAAAGGGGTTAAATTGAGGATTGGGAATGTTAGTGTAAACCTTAGTTTATAATGGGTTGGTAATTAAGAACATGGAGGCTTAGAGGATTGAGACTTGTTGGTTGGGATTATTATAGTCGTTGTGATTCACTAGTGGGACGTTTATCCTTTGGGGGAGATTAAGAATTTGGTTGAAAATCCCTAGGGAAGGGTAACAATTATACTTGATGGTTTTATATAAGTTTGGCGTGAGTTGATACCTAGATATGATTCCTTAGGAGACTATACTAGGGAAAATTGAGATTGAATATATTTGATGTATGGATTATAGTGTATGGTAGGGTGCGGCTACGTCAAAGTTTCAGGAACTCTAGAAGTCAGGGTTAATGTACTTTGGGATGAATATAAGGTTAAAGATATGTTGTTACTTTTGTGATAGCGAGGCTACTATGACCCGATAGTATTAAGATCGGTATTTGTATGTGATTTACCTTAACCCATTTATGAGGGTTATGTATGTATTTTTGTAGCCCATTAGTGTGGGTTGAAATTTCTTATATGTTTTATATGCAATGCATACCACGTGTGAGTGCTCATGGCGTATTATACTAGGAGGGATTCCATGATGGGGTTGTACGACGCAAACCACGCTAGTACCCCTACGAGTAGAAGGGATCTTCCTTGGTCGTATTTTACCTTAGGTTCATATGTCTAGGTATCCATGTATCGAGAGAGTTAACGGATATATTTCTTTATGTAATCTTGGGTATGGTAGATTATATGAGTGATGGTTAGGTGTATGATTAATCCCCTACTCGTGCTAAGGCATTAGGTTTGGAATGACCTAAGACTATACCTAGTGCGGGCTAATAATCTTTAAAGGCAATATGGATAGGACTTCGTTACGTACGGGCGTGTGTGTAGCCCATTTGTTTGTACGTTTCGATGGATATACCTTTATATGGTTATTAGACGTGAGTAGAGTCTTTCTCTTACCATATGTGATTATTGGGTAGCGGTAATAAAGATAGTTGTACCAGTTTATCTATTATACTAGGTATGTATACGAATGTCTACCTACATAATTATTTTTGAATTAGTGTATTTGATATACTAAAGATATATATGTTTTATTATTGGCATGGGATAGTTAAATGTGTATAGACTTGAGATATAAGCCTGTTATTGGTATATTAGTTATTTGGTGAGACATACCATAGGTTCGAGACTATCGTACAACTTATGTTTTATAGTTAAAGAGATAAAATTAAATATGAGAAACTAAAGGTTAAAGAATAAAGATGTAAATCTTTAATCACATGGGTTATATATGGGTTCGGGATTTAGAACTTCATGTTATTTTGGTTTGTTTAGGTTGGGTAAAACTTAAAAGATATTAAAATATAAGAGAAAGATTCATAGTTTTGATTTATCCCAGTTTCATTTATAATTTTATTTTTCAAAGACTTGTTGTTAACGTTGTGGATTTTAACATTTTCAGGAGTTAGGCTGCAAGGACCGTTGTCTTGATCGATATTGTTCATTGTCATATCATCCTGTTGCAGATTGTTACGATGTAGGTGTCTTTGGTCTATGTGCTAATTCCATTTTCATTCATGTCATTCAAATTTTAGCTTTGAGAAATTTATGTCGTTCTTTACTCTCGTTGTGTTTTGAGAGTGTTTACAAGTATAATTTGTATCAAAGTTGGTTGTATATTATTTATGTTTTACTTTACGTCATTTTCTTATTTCTTTAGTATCAATTAGTTCATTATACTGATAATGTTACCACATGTTTTTTACACCCTTAATTTTTGTATTAGACCTGATCAATCTATTTATGAATTTTACGGGGTGTCATAAGCTTATCTCGTAATTATTTACCATTTATAATCATGATATTATGTTAATCTCTTACACTACGGATCATGTATTGTACGGTCATCTTAAACCTAAAGTACTTCCCACTAAATAACCAAGGTACTACTAATGGCCTTATATCTCAACTATATCAATCTAGGGCTATATTATGCCGCAATGTAATATACACCTCTAGTATATAGGATATAAGAATCCTGAGTGATAAACATATAAGTACACATCCCTATTATAAATCACATACATCTATAGTATAGCACATAAACTAATACAACTATCTCTAGTACCACAAGACATAATTACGTGTAGTAGGATAAAGACAATCTCTATGTATAACATCCACGCATAGGCACAACCCCCAACATATACAAATAAATGGACTAATCACACACCCTCACATAACTAAGGCCTGTCCATATTTCCTTCAGAGATCACTCTTGCGTCCTAGGCATAGTTATAGGTAATCCCACCCTTATAACTTCAATGTATCCCATCAACCACATAGACTACCATAACCAAGCTTACATAATGACCCTCAATCTCATATTTAATAACTATATAACTACAACCCCTAGGTACAGGGGTGCGTAGACAATAGTTTCTAAGGTAAAATGACTAAGCTAATGACTATCACTATCACTGGGGTAACAGTGTGGTCGACGTCGTAACTTTTCATAAATGATATCCCCTTTATTACGTCACTCACGAGGAATCAGACATCGTATTAATTGTACCCAAAATATACCAATAAATATAATCACCGCTAACGGGTTGAAATAAACAGAGACACATACATACCCAATGCTACCGGGTCACACTTGGCATCGTTATCATAAAAACGTAAACCGCACGTTAACTTTACATCGATCTCAAACATCATTAACCCTAACTCCTAGGGTTTCCAAATCTAGGTGTAGTCTTAAATGTAACATACACTAGAAACATGAAACATAAATATAGCTAATCTTATATAACCCTATCCCGATCTCCTAAGGATCCTCATCTAGGTATCATCCACACCTGACTTATATAAGAACATCGAATATACTAATTACCCCACTCTAGGATTTCTAACTTAATATTAGTCTCCTCAAAGGATACAAGCCCTACTTAAATATCATAATGACTTTATTAAACCCAACCAAATAACTCAATTTTTTTAAACTTACAAAATCTCATATAAGAATCCATCTTACTATCAAAGTTTGTAACAAAGACCTCAAATTCAATTTAACCCTCAACAAAGGTAAAAAAAAAACAACTAACCAACACTAAAATCTGAAATCTCAAAATATAATTGTTCACTTTCTTATACAATTATAAGAAATTTTAAGGCAAATACAACGTAGCACTATGCCCAAAAATTCCAAAAACCAACCAAACAAGCCCTAAGCCCATTTTAGGCTAAATCTAGGAGGATCGAACGATCAATCCCAAAAATTGACATTTCCCCCTTTGAGGGAATTCATCTTCTCATAAACCTAAATTATCTCTCTAAAACTCCATTGAAGACTTAAAAAGCTTTGCCAAGCCAAACTAACTACCAAATAAGAAAACCACCTCATATATGTGATTGAAACTTAATTCTAACTACAATTTCGCAAGATCTATCAAGATTTAAAGGGGGATTTCATATTTAATAATAAGAACCCCGCTTTCATAAACTTCTCCAATGTAATTAGGATTTTCATGGAATGATTCAATTAACATGGGGCGTTGAAAGTATTTACGATATTAAAACAAGTCCTAACACTTTTGTCATCATCATTATCATCATCCTTGCCTTAATCCCATCTTATGGGATCGGCCACATGGATTATCCTTTTCCATTCTAATCTATTATAAGCAATATTATCATTCAAGTTTAATTCGTTAAGATCTCTCCTAATAATTTCCTCTCACGAGAGCTTAGGGTGACCCCTTTCACTTTTACCCTCTATTTTCAATCATCTTCCTCTTGTTATATGTGCATCTACTGGTCTACGCAACACTTTTCTAATAATTTCAATTCATGTTCATGAGGAAATTAATCAATATTGGATGGAAATTGAGATGATTATTATGTTGCTTAAGTTAATTACAAAATTAACTATTTAAATCACCCAAATTAGGTTATAAGGTGATTAAGTTGAGATTTCAATGAATAGATATAAATTTACACAAAATTAACTATAATAAATTTCTAAATAAACTTGCCTCAATTTAATTTATCGAGAAAAGCATTCCAAAATCTGCCCAATTCCTTCTCTTTTCATAAAGTTTCGTATCTCTAGTCTTAAAGTGCCTTCCAAATTGTAATATGTAACTTATGAGATCCCTAATGACTTGCTAAAACCCTTTAATCCCAAAATTATACTTGGGCCTTATTTAGGCCTCATCTAAAAGATCCCAAAATCACTTCCAAATAACTTAAAAGATTACGCAAGCCTTATACTAGCTTTGCTTAAAACCCTTCATTTTAAGATAAAAACGAACATTCTAAGTGTCCCAAAATATGAATACAAAATATACTTAATAAAGTAACTAAAACTCAGTAATTTAATAGTCAATTGGTAGAAGTCCAATAAGGACATATTTTCGATAGTGCTAATTTGTACGTATTGATATAATTTCAAATAAACTATTTTGATTTATAGGTTAGGTTTTGTTTGTGTTTCACTCGAAGCCTATGGAATGTTTTTTTGAAAAGATAATGGCCAAGAAAGAGACCGAATTTATCGTGTCGAGTTTCATGCCATATTTTCATCCTGATGTTCCGAGGATCTCTCAGGTATAAATGTTATATATTTTTCTCCTTAGATTCATATTTGTTTTGGGTCTTATTTTTAAAATGGTTTTAAAATTTTTTTTATAGTTTTTTTGAAAGTTGTTCTAATGACATTAGGCATGTCGTTTAGCCAAGATTCAGAACGTCATTAAAACATGATCTAACGAACTTCGAATGGGACAAAATTATTCTTTTCTCGTTTCTCGTTGGAAATATCAATAGAATATTGTTCGAATGAGAATTGTTTCCTTGTTCGAACGAACTAGATTTTGTTCGAACGAGCAAGTCATTTTTAATGAAAAATTTATTTTTCATCGTTTTCTCATTTATGGAGAACCTCTTATAAATAGGTATGCAAAGAAATAGTTTTTCTTAGAGATATTTTCATATCCTTAGACTCATAAAACTCTTCTAAAAATCTTTCTTAAGCTTTTGATCTTCCATGAACGAGTTTTCCAACTAAAAGCCTAGTTTTCACCCAAGTGTTTAAAGATGCAAGTATTAATCATATACATGCTTTGAGATCTTGTTTGTGGGAACCAAGATTTATTCTCTTCATTTTGTTGAGAATTATTTCGTGCGGTGGATTCTATGCCTAGTTTATTACATATGGTGGACTTCTTGTATGACGGTTGTTGAGCCTACTCGATGGATACCTACAAGCGTGGACTATAAAATGGTGAAATTTACACAGGTGGACTTTTGCGTGTCGTTGTGGAGGAGAGGTTGAAGATCAAAGACGCATTAAGGTTTGTGAGGGCGTTGAGTCCTCGTCTAAGTCATCTGTTAACTTTAATAATTCCTAATTATAGTGAATTTATGTGCCTGGGTCGTCCGAGATTTTTCCCATTTGTATTTTTCCCATACATCGAACGTTGTGGTCGATTTGCTTTTTTTTTTATCCTGCACTCACCTATATGCATATTTAGGTTGAGATACAATTGGTTAATTTGTTTAACATAAGAATTGTTTAATCAGTTTAAATTTAATTTGGGTTACTTGTCTAATTGAACTTAAAATTGAGAAAATAAAATAAAATAAAATAGTTGGTTTGCTTACATTTCCATATTAGAACACTATATGATAGTGACCTTCAAGGGTTATTAGATCAGGAACACTAAGTTATCATGTAGATTCTTGCTTCGTAATCTTTTAGGGTTGTTTGGTCTATGTCTCTTTCTCAGTTTGTTTATTTGTTTCTCCCGATGGGGCTTTATAGTGATAAGTTATCTGATGTGCTTAGTAATGAGAATGACTTTCATATTCGAGAGGAGTTTAATGAGTTTTATAACTATGCTGAAAAAATAACTCATTTGAATTTGAAGTTTTAAAAAAAATTAAAGTTATTGAAAAAGAAAATTTGTTTTATAAAGCTCAAATTAAATTTTTACAAATTGTTTGAACTCAATGAGATATCCTTCATGATAAGCTCATGGACATAAATCATAATTTTTAAATTTTAAAAGTGTCCAAGAAAGAGAGTGATGATAGAGTTCATGTTTTAGAGATTCAGTTAAAGGACTCTAAGATGTTTGAGGCTAGGGTAAAAGAACGCACCATTAAGCATAATGATAAATCGATAAAAGTTTTGAGGGCACGTGAGAACACTCTCATGGATAAGTTCTCTTACATTAAGTGATAGTGAGATAACATTCTTGAAATGATTGAAAATATGAACAAGGAATTCCTGAATTTTGAAGAGTATAAGTTTTTTCTTGAATCTAGAATTTTAAAGTTAGCAGATGATCTAAGAGACTCAAGTAGTGACGGTATTGGCTAAGATAATCCGAATTCCTCCCCTGATAACGTTTGTTTTAGATTCTCAACCACAACCAAGTACATTAGATAAGGTCAACCCATAGGTTGCATTCCTAATGTTTACACATGTTCATATTGTGGTATGAAAGGTCACCCTGTTATGATTTTAGAATAGAGGAAGTCTAGATCCCGTGTCACCATGGTTCCCCAAACCCTAAGCATTAAGTTTTCATTTATTTGGGTTAGGACATCTATTTTGGAGGCATTCAATGTTAGACTAATTGATTCTCACCTTCTTACACATGATTATTTTCATGTTACATCTTATGGTTAACTGTCTTCGCATATTTTCATACACTAGCTTTTGTACATGCTATATGTGATTGCTAGTCGTATGAAATTTGAGTATTTTGTATTTTGATTTTTCTTTTTTTGAGTCTGATTGAGAAAAAAAAAGTTTGTCTTTTGAGTTTTGTTTTCATGCGATATCTTTGAATTTTTTTAAAAGCTAAAAATGATTTTTTTTTTATGTGCAGTTTGATTTTACATATGTTGTGTGGCATATCGGTGTGTTTGAATCCATTTCCTCTCATATTTTTATTTATATAGAACATTTGATTATGATTTTTAATGCTTAGATTTTTCATTCTTTCTTGGAGTAGGTTGAAAATGACTTTCTTACTGGATTCAATATATATATGCCTCTTCACACTAATGCATGAGTTATTTTGGATTTTAAATCCATATGCTACATGAGCCAAGTGAGGTATTCTCCTAACAATCTTCTCTCTCTCTCTCTCTCACACACACACACACACACACACACACACACACACACATATATATATATATATATATATATATATAATTGGGAAATTTATGCATGTAAGAAGCATTTCTCACGAGTTTGATGCTTTACTGAAAATATTAGTGTGCACAAAAAGGGGCTATGAATGAAGAAATCTTTTGTGAGTAAAATGACACTATTGGCATGAGCGTAAAAAAATTAAGAGGCAAAACAAAATATAAAATTGCCAAGTCCAATTTGTTTCATTATTTCTTCAAAAGAATGATATCTACAAAAAAAACGAGAGAAAAATGATATATCTAAGTTTTGAGGGTATTAAATGTTAAAGATCAATAGGTTTGCACAATGAGTCCTTGTTAACTAATGTTTTGATGCTATTGATTTGACAAACATCAATATTTTCAAGGTAAATGTGCATTTTTATTGTTTGTCCATTATGAGTTCACTCTATCTATCACTTGAGACTAAATCATTGTTTGATAAAGTTAGTATGATCAAATATGAATCCTTGGACATTTTTAAGATATTGAGTCATAATTCATTTATTTTTAGTTTATGCACCTTCAATCTGTTTACCACTTGTTTGTTTAGACATATCGATACTATTCTAGTATGGAAAACTTATTATGTTTTATGTCTGGTTTGTAGTGTTTATACACACACACACATATGTATAGGTATATATATGCTTATGTGTCATTGGTGTCTTCTGAATATTTATATGTATCGTATCATTTATTTTGAGTCTTTACTTTTACATTTAGTCCATGCATTCCATAAGTTCATCTTAGTTTCAAGTGGCTTCAATTGGTATCCTATATGATCTTTTTGATATATTTTCTTGCTTTTTTAAAGATTGGTATCCTATGCATTCTTATACATTCAAGCTGGTATCACTCTCTGCCTCAAAATTTATATTGGTTGATCATTGTTTGGATTATTTATGCTACGATGTCGAGTTATTTTTCATTGATTGTTTACTTACACATCATTGCATGATATATTTGTTTTTTTTCCTTTATGCCTACCCATGTTTCAATTGGGGAAGATTTGGTTCTATTTAGGATAAATGATTATATTATTCACCTTTACTCTTTGTCTATTGCAGAACAAAAAGGGGTATCAATGGTATCTCAATCTTTATAGGTTGGGGAGAATTTTTACCTTAGGATGAGACATCCTAACTTATGTGGATATTGTTTAAACAAGAAGGGGGGGGGGGGGGGGGGGGGGTATTCTTATGCGGACTTATATTGCTATGTATTCTCTTTGAATTTAACGGTGAGTATAAGTGTGCAGGTTGGAAACGATGCGATAAAGTTTACACAAGAGCAAAGCTACTCAGTTTATGTGTCGATCAAGTTATACTTTTTCCGTATTGGTTTGAGGATTGAGTCTTTTAGATGAGGATGACTGCCATATTTTTTTTTGTCATGGAATAGCTAAAAGGGGATATTTATTAGGATAAATTTCCGATAGAGTCAATTCATATGTATTGGCTTTATTCGGGGGAAAAAAAATTGGGTTATAGGTTAGGGTTTTTTTATCTTTCCCTCGAATCCCGTGTCGTGTTTTTTTAAGACATAGTGACTAAGAAAGAAAATACCACATTCATCGTGTCGAGTTTCGTGCCTTATTTTTGTCTTCATATTTCGAGGATCTCTCAGGTATGAATGTTATATATTTCATCCTTGAATTCATATTTATTTTGGGTGATGTATTTTAAAATAGTTTTTAAAAAAACTAGAATTTTTTAAAGACGTTTTAATGACATTAGACAAGTCGTTCGAACGAAGTCTAGTACCTCATTAGAAACTTTTAGTGAGCTTAGAATGAGACAAAATTGGTATGTTATAGTTTCTCATTGGAAATCTCGTTCAAATCCTATTCGAACGAGAATTTTACCTTCATTCTAGCGATTTTGATTTTGTTCGAACGAGGAGATGTATTTTTTAAAGAAAAATTCATTTTTTGACCTTATCTCGTATTTAGAACACCTACTATAAATAAAAGTGATGTACACCAATGTTTCTTGGAGAATTTTCGTATCCTTCGAGTCAGAAAACTCTTCCAAAAAGATGTCCTAAGGTTTCTATCTTCCATGATCATGTTTTCCAGCTAAATACCTAGTTTTCAACCAAGCATTTAATGATTCAAGTATTCATCATATATATTCTTTGAGATATTGTTTGTAGTCACAAAGGCTTATTATCTTCATATTGTTGAGAACCATTTCAAGCAATAGTTTCCATGTGTGATAGTTGCTGAGCCTATGAGGTAGATACCGAGGCGCGTGTGGACTCACACATTGTGGAAGTCGCACATACAAACTCCTATCTATCGTTGTGGATGAGAGGTTGAATATCGAAGATGTGTTAAGGCTTTCAAGGGCATCGAGTCATTTTTTAAGTCATGTGTTGAGTTTTATAATTCGTTATCATAGTGAATTTGTGTGGTTGAACCGTCCAAGGTTTTTCCCATTTGAGGTTTCCCAATACATCAGGTGTAAAGGTTGGTTTACTTATTTTATCCTGGACTCACTGAGATTCGTATTTAGGTTAAGATAAAATTGGTTAATCTATTTAGCAAAATAATTTTTTAATCAGTGCTAAGTTTAATTTGGGTAACCTTTCTATTTGCACATAAAATTGAGAAAATAAATAGTTAGTTTTCTTGTTTTGCCCCTTTCCCATATTAGAACTTTATAGGATAATGGCCTTAAATTCCAAATATTAATTATTTAATTAATAGATTACCGTATATTAAGTTTGCTTTCAACTGTGAATCAAATAACACATAAAAATGTAAACGGTGACATCTCAGGTCACATCCTTATTCACAAATTTTCCCAGTTATAAAATGCATAAAAAAAGTGGTATTACATTTCTCCACCCTTAAACAAGGAATTTTATCCTCTAGATTCGAATTATTTATAGACATACTCGAAAGTCTAAAGACGTCTCACCCATAGCGTACTCAAACGGCTATATAAGAATCAACTCAATATATGACCTTAAGGAAGGCAACAAATCGGGGTTGGGGCGGGTTTGACAAAGTTGATTGGAGAAAAGAGTTATCTAACTCCAATTACCTAGATGACTCCATGTGTTCTTCGGAACCCATGAAACTTATCACAATCAATGAATCTACTCTCCAAATATTGTACATCCAATTGTTCCTGGTATGTAAAATGAGTCTCCAAACATGAACCTTGGTCAAAACTACCTCTAATTACTTGGGATCGTCTAAAAATAAATCTCCCTTGAAAAGTAACCTGCTCATGTCGTCGTATAAATAAAGGAACCTCATCGTAATTACGATATACATACCATCTCTCGATAAACTTCAATTCTTAGGCCTCAGTTACCCCTACCATGGGTTTTGGGTGCAATGGCTACCAATACTACACCACTCACTTTTCAGCAAGATGTCTTTGCCAATCATGACAAACTTTTATGCGATTAAAATTCACTCTATGATGCGCACATTCCTCGTTGTGTCCAAAAACTGGACATTATTCTCGATCGTTCCAACAAGTCTTTGATACACCACAAAAAATGATCATTATGTATCGTGACCTTGTCCAACTTCGGGCGGTCCACACATCGACTTAGAGAACTCCACTTTTGTGGAATTTCCCGACGACAACTCTTTCTCCTAAAACTATTTTGCTCAAAAGTTGTGATTCTTTCTCCCACAACACTATCGCGTCGGGACTAATGATATTGCCACTTTAAGTTTATGACTAATCTCTGATGTGGGTGATAACTCAACACCTACCTGAATATAACTGGAATAACTTTGAGACTATCATCACATCTCTACGCAATTGTAATACCCCCTAATGTTCCCGTATCTCTGTATAGATAAGCATGTGCTAGACCTTCTCTTGAGCCAAATCATAGCTTTAAGAACATCCCTTCCCCGAAATGATAACCTAAAAAAGAAACTACCTTCGGTAAAAAATGTAAGCGTAGTATAAGGCTATCCAAATAAGACCAAAAATAATATGATAATATCTCATGTAATAGCCAATAATGCATCTAAAAACAAATCTGACAAAATAAACTTCTAGGTCTCTATAATCACGACATAAAATAGTGCCTTACCTACTGGGGTATCCATATATTTATAAAGCTCGGAGATAAAATTTATATACCTCATAATCGTAGTAAACACGCTACTAATAAAGAATGATAACTCCTCGATGTCTAATCAAAACTCATGCGCGTGAGTCATAAACATACCTGTAACCATCCCCTGGTGGAACCCCAAAAGCCTTGTTGCCACTAAGGAATCTAATAACTAAGTGGTCTCACTGGCCACAAGTGTAGCACCTCCCTTTAATGGAATTATAGAAATAGAGACCATCCTGACCTTGCCTCTACGGTCATTTCTATTAAAACATGCCTCATTTGGCTTGATCTAATTAGTCATGACCCCACCGATCATAATTCCCTTCTCCCTACTAGACTTAACAGATCATATTTCCTACTCTTGGAAACTTCTTCAGATCTTCTCTCCCGTATGTGGTTCCTTATACTTGTGAGGTGTTTCATACTTGGGTTAATGCTACACTGTCTAAAGTAATTGGGCCTAATTTGTCCTCGGTCTTCATAATCTTAAGAAATCTATACATTAAATATTTTTTTTTAACAAAAAACTGAATATATTATAATCTAGAGAGAAAATCCTTTTATAATTGGCAAGTACAAGAAGGGATTAAACATAACCACCACAAAGGTGAAAAGGCCATAACGTGAGAAAATCTAAAAATTTAGAAGCTAAAGCTTGTCCATCCTAATGAGACCTTGAATCTTAGACGAGAAGTCTTTAATGTTGGGGGAGCACAAATTCTTTTTTCTAAAACTCCCATATAAAGCCAAAAAATATTTGCAGGGGAGTTCCCCTCTCTATAAATATGGATAAACTAAGACTCCTAGTGATGTGTTAAAGTGGTGATTTTAGTGATGCATGCTGATAGACTCCAAGGAGTGGCAATCACCTTATTCAAAATGTCTACCAAAGTTTAAACTCGGATTCAAGTATAAGGGGTGTAACACCCCGCCTAATTAAATACCGGGTGGCCAGTCCCATACCAAATTAAAACAGAATATACAGTTGGCTCATTCTTAGCATCACTATCAAAAACATTTACAACTCACCCAATACCCAATTAAGCTGGTGTTAAAGACTTTCCAAATTTTAATTTAACAAAATCCATTTCCAGTTTAAGAATAACACAACACATTTTATTCTCCAACACTGATAACCAATTAGATAACACAAAATAATTTGAATGCAATTGGAATAAACATTCCCAAATAATATTAATCCATTACAGTAATCCCAACAATATCAAATGTATTAAAATGACACGAATACCATAGTATTTGACCCCGATAGAAGAAGATAACTGAATCCTTTAGGTGACATGACCTACTAAGAGAATACTTTGAATCAAATGATGATAGGCGTCTAAGCAAAACTCCATAAATCCATAGCCTGTCATAATCCGCTAAGGTTGGCGTCCCTGTTGCTGGACACCTGATATAGGAGATACAATAGAAAAGAAAATATTCAAGGAAACGGGTCAGAGCCCGAATGTGTAAATGATTTTTAAAACAGCAAGTATTTAACAAGTGCAATAAAGCATTTATTATGTACATGTTAGATCCAACTCTCACTTGCTATTCTCACCTCTCAACTAGAGTGCACACTTAACGTTTCCTATTAACTTCCTAGTTAATGGTTCCTCTTTTCCAGTTTCCATATAATAATTCCATTCCCATATCATAATCCCCGTATGTCCCATACCATACGTCACATTATTATTCATTTACATTTCTCCTTTATATGACTAGTTTCTCATTAACATGAATCATTTCTCATTAATATGAATTAAGATTTTCAATTCTTTAAGAATAAACATTCATTAACTTAATTCCATTATCTTTCTCTATTCACCGTTATCTACAATTATCACCGTAGATAGATTTAACCATAGTAAATATCCATTCGTTCATTTCATCCATTATATATATATTCATATATAATACGGCACCCCGAGTCACAGCTACGGTGCAATGCATTACTCTGCTATCATGTCCCAATATCGCTGGTCGCCGAATAGGGGACTAAAGGTTCGGTAAGGATTCCTCGAACCACAAACAACAACAAACAAATTAGAGGCGAACATAGTTCTCGTATCCATGGGTCATGCACATACCTACGTACCCACAGTCAGCGGACTTACCAACTCCCTGATAAGTCATTTATAGACCTATGTTCTCGAGCGACAAATCAAAGATCCCATGGATTCATCAGGATATGACTGCCCTCACGCGTAAACCTCCCACCGATAGCAAGTAAGCTAGGTATGTCATACACATAAATCATCAATCAATCAAATAGGTATTATCATACCTATAATATAATATCAATAAGGTAATATCACTACCCTAAGATAATTCCCATACATAGCATTATATCTCTTTTAAATTCCACGTATTAAAATATCATATCTTTACTTCATAATTTAATTATCCTCGCATCCTATAACATCTCTCCACTCCCGACGTCGTTAAGGTTCATGCGCGGAGCGTCTCGCAAAGAGAAATCCAAACAAGGAACCCCTCCAATACACTACTACTTAACTTTGTCGATCGAGGAGGTCCGACAACTTCAACTATGCGATCGGGATAACCTCATACCTTCTTTCAACCAAATCTGTTCTAAACTCCCATCTCTATCTAGGAGACATACCACTACTCTCTTCTATTACACTCCGTCCTTGCGAAATCAGTAATGAGCTTAAAATCAGTCCTTGATGTTCAAATTGTAACCCTAAGGCTACCCTCACTCAATACACAAGATTCAAATAGGTTTTTCCTCAACATATATTCAGTAAGAAGTCACTAATATCCTACTGGTCCATAACATTATTTCTCCCGAACTACTATTTAGTTCTCCTTTTAATTAAGGTTAAAACCGATAGTTTCAAATCTATTATAAACACATATTCTTTCGCTTAGGATTAAACCCTCTTGTAAACTTAAGGACACCCAGGTGTTATATTAATCATCCCTACTGGTCCTATCTTTAATCCTCATACATCCCCATTTGGAATTTAACAAATGAATCTAGCAACCGAAATTCCATTCAATATAATTTTCATCATTTTAATCACTTGAATCCAAATCAAATTAATTCAAATCTTATCAAGGGTTTACTGATATTTTATATGTCCCATAATATTCAAATAATAATCACCAAAGATCCACAAAAGGTTTGGGATAAGAATCAACATTTAAAAAGAAACAACTTTACATATTCTGGGGAGGTCGATCGATCGAAGGCAGGGGTCGATCGATCGAACCCTCAGGTCCAAGCCTGGTCTTCTGCATTTTCTGCAACTACGGGTGTCACCATTTTTACTCATTCAAACCTTCATATTTACCTCCAAAATGAGTTATAATTATTTCTACATGATATATCAACATATATGAACGATTTCTAATACTCTAAACATCCTACAATCATCAAGGGATTGGATTAAAAGCATATTTCTCTCCTTATTTCCAGAAAATCATCAACATATTAACTTCAAGAACACTTCAATGGTTTTTCAGATTTTTCTTCAACATATTCATAATCATTTCGTGGATTATTATCATCCTACAATATAAGTTTACTTCCTATATTATTTCAATTTCTATAAATCCATATAACAACTCCATTATGTCTTCCAAACAAGAAAAATTATCTCTTTTCATAATTATTCTAACATGGACAATATACGAACTTAAGTTGCAATTATCAAACACTTGCCTTTACTGAAGGTCTGATCCTTTGGTGTAGTATATCTCAGTTGGTTGTCCCTTCTCCGGTCAAACTCCGGTGGTGGTTGGTGGTGGTGAACCTTGGTTCTTGTTCTTCTCCTTCCCAAATAGGCTTTTCCCTTCCCAAGCACCCTTTTTCTCTCTCTGGGAAGATGACTTCTCTACTTTGTGAAAAGGAGATGTATAACCCACGTACACTTAATCTACCAATACTTATAATAGGACAAAACCCGAAATCACTATTCATCCCCCTAGAAAAATGACCAAAATGCCCTTTTGGGTTGTCTATTCATTTCCAAATGACCCGAGACTCAAAATTAACATCCAAATAGACTTTTCTGACTATTTCGAACTTTCCTCACACAACGGCGCAGTCAAAATGACTATAAGGTCGATAGAAAATAAATTTCCTTTTTAATTTAATAAATTAGTCCCGACACGTCCCATACCGCGTCTGACTAAAAATCTAAATTACCGAAATTATATCACACCGTCATAACAATGACATCACATTCATATATTACCTAAATATCTTTAAGTAATATTCAGAATTATCAATTTTAATATCCACAATTCGGATAAAGCCCAAATGAATTAATTTATAGTAAAATCCAATTAATCCATTAAGTTAAAATATAACCCATTTTAAAAGTCATAAAAATTACGGGGTATTACATACTTCCCCCCTTACAACAGAATTTCGTCCCGAAATTCAGGAATATAAATCATACTGGTAAGGTCATCTCCGAGTATAAATCTCACATCGCACGAAATCTAAGACGTACCGCCCATACAGTACATTAACGAAAATTCCTATCGATGTTATACACCAAGCCTCACCATATAGTTTCAACTGAATCGTATATAAACTTTACCCAATCTTCCCTATACCGTCCTCGTGACTAATTTTGGGGAAAATGAGCCTCACATATTGAACAAATAAATTCTAAAGTTCCAACTACTTACCTTTTTCACAATTATGAAAACTACTACAATCCAATCATCCAGGGCGCCCATACACCCTATCGTACCACTTTCAATATAAAAAAAAATTCGCAAAGGTTATAAACTCACATCCCAAAGACCTAACTTATTTCGACTCCCAACGGTTATTAGTTTCATGCGTGGGGTGTCTCACAAGCGAAATCCAAACAAGGAACCACCCCGATACACTACTTCCTAAAGTAGTCAGTCATCGTAACTCCTAAGGTCCTTAGTCAATAGTATATAAAAATTTGGTTTATCGAGAAAAAAAATATATCAGGTTTATCGATTTAAAACAAAAATTAGGTTTTATCGATTTCAAATAGAGTCTACGCATCTACTCTCTTATAGAAGACAAGATGCAGGATAGTAGTAGTACATACGCTCTCGTATACCACAAGTCAATACATGCCGATAGTCACATCACGCTCAGACATGCCCAAGGTAAATCATCCCATGATAAAAATCAAACCCACGTGATAACATGTAATTTATAGGTGTCCCACACCCCTCAGTAAGTCTACGTAAATAACGATGCTATAGGCTAAGTTTAGCAACACTTATGCCCACATAATATTAATCGCTACAAAAATCAATATATGCCTCATAACTCCTTGGATAGAAAACATACCCTCGTTCGCGGGTGGTGGTTGTCGAATACCAATATTATAACTTTGTTCCGATGAGTCAAGAAAAATTTTACCCCAAATTTTCAGTTCTAGTTAACCACACTCCACTATATGCCCAAGCCTTTGAATATATGGCCTTCGTTAGGGAACATACATAATTCACGCATTTCAAGAACTTCTACTGATGACTCTCCTCAATTTTTCCATAATAGGGGTGACCTCGACTACGGTCATCATACTCGAACATACTTCATAACCTCCTAAGTACGATCTCCGCTATCCATCCAATGGCCCTCATCTGCCATACTTCTTTGTTCGATCACTCCCGGACGTAAATAAGATTCACTGATATATACGGAATCTTACCAAAGAGATCAACAGTCCTAAACATAGGGCTCTATATCAAATATTGCTAAGCTAAAAACACAGTAAGCCGTACAGATCCTAAAGGGCACTAGAACCTGATGCTCTGATACCACCTAAAACACCCCGACTAATTAAATACCGGGTGGCCAGTCCCATACCAAATTAAAACAGAATATACAGTTGGCTCATTCTTAGAATCACTATCGAAAACATTTACAACTCACCCAATACCCAATTAAGCTGGTGTTAAAAACTTTCCAAATTTTAATTTAACAAAATCCATTTCCAGTTTAAGAATAACACAACACATTTTATTCTACAACACTGATAACCAATTAGATAACATAAAATAATTTGAATGCAATTGGAATAAACATTCCCAAATAATATTAATCCATTACAGTAATCCCAACAATATCAAATGTATTAAAATGACACGAATACCATAGTATTTGACCCCTATAGAAGAAGATAACTGAATCCTTTGGGCGACATTCCCTACTAAGAGAATACTGTGAATCAAATGATGATAGGCGTCTAAGCAAAACTCCATAAATCCATAGCCTGTCATAATCCGCTAAGGTTGGCGTCCCTGTTGCTGGACACCTGATATAGGAGATACAATAGAAAAGAAAATATGCAAGGAAACGGGTCAGAGCCCGAATGTGTAAATGATTTTTAAAACAGCAAGTATTTAACAAGTGCAATAAAGCATTTATTATGTACATGTTAGATCCAACTCTCACTTGCTATTCTCACCTCTCAACTAGAGTGCACACTTAACGTTTCCTATTAACTTCCTAGTTAATGGTTCCTCTTTTCCAGTTTCCATATTATAATTCCATTCCCATATCATAATCCCCGTATGTCCCATACCATACGTCACATTATTATTCATTTACATTTCTCCTTTATATGATTAGTTTCTCATTAACATAAATCATTACTCATTAATATGAATTAAGATTTTCAATTCTTTAAGAATAAACATTCATTAACTTAATTCCATTATCTTTCTCTATTCACCGTTATCTACAATTATCAACGTAGATAGATTTAACCATAGTAAATATCCATTCATTCATTTCATCCATTATATATATATTCATATATAATACGGCACCCCGAGTCACAGCTGTGGTGCAATGCATTACTCTGCTATCATGTCCCAATATCGTTGGTCGCCGAATAGGGGACTAAAGGTTCGGTAAGGATTCCTCGAACCACAAACAACAACAAACAAATTAGAGGCGAACATAGTTCTCGTATCCATGGGTCACGCACATACCTACGTACCCACAGTCAGCGGACTTACCAACTCCCTGATAAGTCTTTCATAGACCTATGTTCTCGAGCGACAAATCAAAGATCCCATGGATTCATCAGGATATGACTGCCCTCACGCGCAAACCTCCCACCAATAGCAAGTAAGCTAGGTATGTCATACACATAAATCATCAATCAATCAAATAGGTATTATCATACCTATAATATAATATCAATAAGGTAATATCACTACCCTAAGATAATTCCCATACATAGCATTATATCTCTTTTAAATTCCACGTATTAAAATAACATATCTTTACTTCATAATTTAATTATCCTCGCATCCTATAACATCTCTCCACTCCCGACGTCGTTAAGGTTCATGCGCGGAGCGTCTCGCAAAGAGAAATCCAAACAAGGAACCCCTCCAATACACTACTACTTAACTTTGTCAATCGAGGAGGTCCGACAACTTCAACTATGCGATCGGGATAACCTCATACCTTCTTTCAACCAAATCTGTTCTAAACTCCCATCTCTATCTAGGAGACATACCACTACTCTCTTCTATTACACTCCGTCCTTGTGAAATCAATAATGAGCTTAAAATCAGTCCTTGATGTTCAAATTGTAACCCTAAGGCTACCCTCACTCAATACACAAGATTCAAATAGGTTTTTCCTCAACATATATTCAGTAAGAAGTCACTAATATCCTACTGGTCCATAACATTATTTCTCCCGAACTACTACGAATTTAGTTCTCCTTTTAATTAAGGTTAAAACCGATAGTTTCAAATCTATTATAAACACATATTCTTTCGCTTAGGATTAAACCCTCTTGTAAACTTAAGGACACCCAGGTGTTATATTAATCATCCCTACTGGTCCTATCTTTAATCCTCATACATCCCCATTTGGAATTTAACAAATGAATCTAGCAACCGAAATTCCATTCAATATAATTTTCATCATTTTAATCACTTGAATCCAAATCAAATTAATTCAAATCTTATCAAGGGTTTACTGATATTTTCTATGTCCCATAATATTCAAATAATAATCACCAAAGATCCACAAAAGGTTTGGGATAAGAATCAACATTTAAAAAGAAACAACTTTACATATTCTGGGGAGGTCGATCGATCGAAGGCAGGGGTCGATCGATCGAACCCTCAGGTCCAAGCCTGGTTTTCTGCATTTTCTGCAACTACGGGTTTCACCATTTTTATTCATTCAAACCTTCATATTTACCTCCAAAATGAGTTATAATTATTTCTACATGATATATCAACATATATGAACGATTTCTAATACTCTAAACATCCTACAATCATCAAGGGATTGGATTAAAAGCATGTTTCTCTCCTTATTTCCAGAAAATCATCAATATATTAACTTCAAGAACACTTCAATGGTTTTTCAGATTTTTCTTCAACATATTCATGATCATTTCGTGGATTATTATCATCCTACAATATAAGTTTACTTCCTATATTATTTCAGTTTCTATAAATCCATATAACAACTCCATTATGTCTTCCAAACAAGAAAAATTATCTCTTTTCATAATTATTCTAACATGGACAATATACGAACTTAAGTTGCAATTATCAAACACTTGCCTTTACTGAAGGTCTGATCCTTTGGTGTAGTATATCTCAGTTGGTTGTCCCTTCTCCGATCAAACTCCGGTGGTGGTTGGTGGTGGTGAACCTTGGTTCTTGTTCTTCTCCTTCCCAAATAGGCTTTTCCCTTCCCAAGCACCCTTTTTCTCTCTCTAGGAAGATGACTTCTCTACTTTGTGAAAAGGAGATGTATAACCCACGTACACTTAATCTACCAATACTTATAATAGGACAAAACCCGAAATCACTATTCATCCCCCCTAGAAAAATGACCAAAATGCCCTTTTGGGTTGTCTATTCATTTCCAAATGACCTGAGACTCAAAATTAACATCCAAATAGACTTTTCTGACTATTTCGAACCTTCCTGACGCAATGGCGCAGTCGAAATGACTATAAGGTCGATAGAAAATAAATTTCCTTTTTAATTTAATAAATTAGTCCCGACACGTCCCATACCGCGTCTGACTAAAAATCCAAATTACCGAAAATTATATCGCACCGTCATAACAATGAAATCACATTCATATATTACCTAAATATCTTTAAGTAATATTCAGAATTATCAATTTTAATATCCACAATTCGGATAAAGCCCAAATGAATTAATTTATAGTAAAATCAAATTAATCCATTAAGTTAAAATATATCCCATTTTAAAAGTCATAAAAATTACATAAAACTAAACAAATAATATAATGAGAAATAACAAATGTTCAACAAAATAAAACCATCTCTGATACCAATCACTGATAATATGATAATCAATCTCTAGAGTACAAATATATCTCATAAAATCTCTGACTCAGAATTGATTTTAAATAAATACCTAGAGGGGTTGAGCTACACTGCTTGACTCCTACATCCTAGGAAGGAAGAGTAAAATGCCGTTAGAGGTGCTCCTCTAACAAACCTAAATATATGACAACTGCTGTAGTCTACGACCTGTGAAAAATAGATATAACAATAATGTAACCATCAATTTTATGAAGAATAAGATTATAACTAAATTTGGGCCACAAGATAACTACTCATCTTCCCCTCATTTTTAGTGTATTTTAGGTTATTAGTTACCCAACCCAATAACCTAAAATAACATTATAGGCAGTAGTGTTCGAGGTAAAATTACCAAGGTAAAGCTCGTTGATATAATCGGGGTAACAGCACGATCGACATTGTACACTCCCCGTAAAGGATATTCCCTATAGTAAGTCATCCATGAGAAATCAAACATGCTATACATTGCACACAAAACATACAAACAAATATAACCCTTGATAACACGTTGAAATAAAAACATATACATACAGGCCCAACACTATCGGTTCAGACTTGGCATTACTATCATAAAAAGGTAAATTAAATTTCAATCTTACATCGATCCCATACATCATTAACCCTAACACTCAGGGTTCCCAAATCTAGGTATAGTCTTACACCTAACATACATTAGAAACACGCAACATAACAATAGTAAATCTCATATAACCCTAGCCTGATCTCCCAAGGCTCCGCGTCTAGGTATCACCTGCACTTAACTTATAGTAGAACATTAAATATACAAATTACCCCAATATAGGGTTTTCGACCTAATCCTACTCTTTTCAATGGATACACACCCTACTAAAATCTCATAATGACCCTAACAAACCCGGCCAAATGACTCAAATTTTCTAAACTTCCAAAATCGCATATAATAGTCCATCCTACTCTCGAATTTTTCAAACAAAGACCTCAAATTCAATTTAACCCCTAAAAACCAATCAAGGTAAAAAAAATACCCAACTAACCTACACCAAAATCCAAAATCCCAAAATATAAATATTCATTTTCGTCTACAATTATAAGAAACTTTCAGGCAAATCCAACCTAGAACTATGCCCCAAATTCCAAGAACTAGACAAATAATATGCCCATTCTAGGCGAAACCTGGGAGGAGCAATCGATCGATGGTCTGGCATTGATTGATTCATCACTCCAGAAATATGACATTTCCCCCTTTGATGAGATTTATCTTCTCTAAAACCTAAATTCTCTCTCTAAAACTCTGTTAAAGACATACAAAGCTTCATTCAAGCCCCAACCAACAACCAAACAACCAAACGACTTCACATAAATGATTGACACTTAATTATAACAAAAAACTCATAAATTTCTATCAAGATTTAACGTGAAATTTCATATTTAATAATAAGAACCCTAGTTTCATAAACTTCATCACGTTAATTAGGATTTTCATGGAATGATTCAATTAATATGGGGCTTTTACATGATTTATAATATAAAAACAAGTCCTAACACTTTTGTAACAATTTCAATTCAAATCTATGAGGAAATCAATCAATATTGGATGGAAATTGACATTGTTATTATCTTGATTAGGTTAATTATAAAAATAACAATTTAAATATATAATAACCCGCATTTTTATGCATATTATTTAATTAATTGATTGTTGGAATTAATTATTTATGCTTGGTGTGATTAGATATTCCACCACTTTACATTGTTTGTGTTATTTAAGTTGAATTGGAGTTTGGAGTTAAGACAAGGTAATTAATTAATTAATTTGATTAATAATCAGACTCATATCAAGAAATTATTAAAGAAGTTCTTAGTTATTTATTTTGGTTATATTTGCTAAATGTCTTATGGGATGCGTAGAATGTACGTTTATAGTTTGAAATAATGATTTAAAGTCCTATTGGGTTAGTATAAGTTTCGGTCATGGTAGGTCAGGCTCACATTGGTCCCGAAATTAATCTTGGGATTAAAGGGTTGTAAGAGGTCATTAAAGATATCATTTTATCACAAACACAATGGGGAAGCACTAGATGGATAGGGGTAGAAAGAACCAAGAGGAAACGAAGATTTGGAGGAATTAGGGATTAATTTCTCAATCAATCCATAAAGCAAGTTCCATATAAAATATGATTATGATTGTATGTGTGTTAATATTGAGATTATTTGTTTAAACCTGAATATAAATATAATCTAGATCTAATTAGAATGACTAATTTGATTAATTCCAAGATTAACCTAGTTTAGATTGTAATTGGGTTAGTTTTCAATAATAATTTGATTGATTTTCCCTTTAATTGGAATTAAAATTATTAAAAAAATGATTATAACATGTTTTGTACTGTTAATTAGTTAAAAGACACTAATTATGTGAATTGATATTTTGTAATCAATAGTTGCTTGGTAAATTTTGATTCAAGTCAGGGTTCCTGAATTATGATTTTTTTTTTTTTGTTGAATCTTTGTGTAATCTTTGGTTTTGATGTTAGAAATAGATTCCAATTAGTTATTTAATATGATTCTATGGTTTGGATGCTCTTTAAGGAATTAAATAAATCTTTAAAGCTCATTAATTGATGTTTTGGGTGGAGAAAACATGATTTGAAGAATATGATTGCCTTAACCTGTCAGTGAGGGTTATAATTACTTCCTTGTTTTATGTGAAATGCATACCATCTTTGAGTTGTCATTCGTAAACATACTAGAAAGGATTCCATGATGGGGAACATGCGATGCGGACTGTGTTGGTACCTTGGTGACTGGACAAGGTCTCCCTTGGTCATATTTTACACCTGGGTAACATGTCTAGTACCCATGATCGAGATGGACTTCGAGGATATTTCTTTCATAAGTCTTGGGTATGATAGGCTTTAGAAATGATGGGTATACGTGGAAATTTATCCCTTGCCATGATGAGGTATTTGGTTCGGGAAGACCTAAGACTATACTAGTACGTGTAAGAGATCCCCGAAGGCAATAAGAGTATGCCTTCATTACGTATGGGCGCGAGAGATGCTCATTTCTTTGTAAATGTCGGGGTATGTAACTTTGTTTGGATGTTAGACGTGAGTAGAGTCTTTTCCCTAAGCTATGTGATTATGGTGTGGTGATACTTGAAATAGTTGTATTGATTTATGAGTTATACTTGGTGTATATGACCTATATAAGGATATTTACCTACATACTTATGATGTGGATTTTTGTATTACATATCCTAGAGAGGTGTATATTGTATTATTGGCATGAGATATTCAAATCTGTATAGATTTGAGATATGAGCCTGGTAGTGGTATCGTAGTGATTTTAGGAGAAGTTCCTTAGAGCTTCAGACCTTAGTACATTGTGTGAATTCTATTGAAAGAGATTAACTTATTATAGTTCATGGAAAGATTAATAAATGACGTTGTAAGTCTTTAATCACATGAGTTATATATAGTTTCGGGATTTAGAACCACATGATATTTTAGGTTGCAGGGTTAGGTAACTAATAACTTAAATATATTAAAACATCAGAGGAATATGTGTAGTTGCGATGTGGCCCAGATTTAATTATAACCCCTTCTATATAGGCTTGTTTTTTAAGTTGTTTTTTTTTAAAAACTATTTTAATAGTTCCTGTTACGATAGTTCTTATAAAAGAGGGATCGTTAGAGGAGAATCTCTAGTGGCGTCCCATTTCTTACTCCCATGATAATGGTAGTTGATCAAGTGTAGCTCATCCTTTTATGGTTCTCTTTTATTTTTCAGTTTGTTGTACATGTATATTTACGTTCCCAGACGACTTATGTTTTTAATTGGTGATTGGTATCAGAGTTAGTCTTATGTTGATTAAGTATTTCATTATATTTTCTTTGTTCCTTAATTCCTGTTTATTTCTTATGATAATAACGTTACCAAAAATTCTAATTCCCATGATTTTATGATAGACCTGATCAATCTATAAATGGACTTTATGGGTTGTCACATTTGGTATTAGAGAATTCTAGGTTCTAGTGTCCTAGGTATCTTGACTGAATCTGTCACTTTTCCACGTTATGTTCTTTGGATACTTTAGAGCTTTAGGGTTTAGGGTTTGTACTATCTAAAAAGGCAACCATTTGAGAGGTTTCGCACCATTATTTATCGATTAATGACTCAATTAGACCAAGTGTATTGGGAGGGTTCCTTATTTGGACTTATATTACGAGAAGTCCCACACATAAGGTCGAATTCGGTCGGGAGTTAAGGGCTTTTCGACACAAGACCTTTAGGAAGTTCTTAGCATATGGTTTGAGTGGAAATATTTTCACTCACTATCCACAACAATATTATAATTCAGTTTTTTAAGACCTTGTCTGTGCAACCATATGGTGGTTAGTATGAGGAGGAGTTTAACTATCTTTCTCTTTCTTAACCGGGAAGATTGAGATGGAAGAAACGAAGTGATATTTGTTATGGCATTGGCAGAAACCTTATTTGAAGGGTTTTATAGGTGTTACAATGTAACCCGTTGTTCACCATTTGATCTCGGGTGGTTGAGGTTGCCATCCTACATCAGTAGGGGAACTATATCTATTATGGGGATAATGTGACTAAGATTTGGAAGGACACATGCAAAGTAGGCCTAATAAATAGTGATGGTTAAGCGTGGACCCGAGTAGGGAGACCTCACCAGTAGAACGGACCATATATTGTGAGATGACCCTTATAGGCTTCCAAGACTAGATGATATTATTTTGTTTGGCCAGTAGGGCCATGGAAATTATGGCCAGTAGAGTCATGAACTAGGAGAACAAGGAAAAAGGAGGAAAATTTTAAAATTTATGACCAACGAGGTAAGGTCAGTAGGGCCGTTAGTGGGGCTGCCATTTCAATAGTTATTTTTGAAGAAGGTGTTACGCTCGGGCCGAGTGATTCCATCTAGTTATTAGATGCATTAGTGGCAACCAACTTTTTTTTGTACCTACGGGGGATGGTTATGGGCATGTTATGGCTCACGCTCATGGGTCTATCTTAGACATCGAGGATTTGTCATTGTTTATTAGGAATGTGTTTGATACGCTTATGAGGTACATGTGTTTTTATCTCCTAGCCTTATATATGTGTGCATACCCTAGCGGGCAGCGGGTAGCGGGGAGAGATTGCTTTGCGTCGTGATTATAAGGATGAGCAAGTATGTTTAGTCATCTTGGTTTCATCCACTTTGTTGACTTTTATGTGAGTTATCATCATATTTTTAGTGAGATTGTGTGCATACTATGTTTTACTTTTATATCGACTACATAGGGTAGTTTTTTTATAACGTGTTTGGGCAAAGTTTTTCTTTGGGTGGTTATGCTTAGGCTCGGGAAAAATGGCTATCACGCTTGTATATGTGTGAATATGAGTACATTATGGGGAATTATGGTCACATGAAGGTGTCACTGATAGTTCGAGGTTCTTCCAGTTTTACTTGGATAGGTGTTTAGTAATCACTTATGTAATAGACTTATTTTTTCCTTAGAAATGGCACTATCAGTAAATCCTCCGCGAGGGCGTTCATGGGATTAACCTCGCCAGTGATAGTATAGGTGTCATTTGATTAGACACCATAATATTTTTAGCCGGTTGAGTATCTGGAGAGGACATTACTTCAATGGAGTTCCAAAAGAGGGATGGTTCACTAAACGGAGGTTTCTCTTCCTAGGAATAAGTTAGGGTTAAGATATGGGACAAGTGTTGGATGTTACATATCAATGATAGATTGGACCAGTCGAGGAAAGTGTCCTTCTTTGACAATTGAAATTGGCGAGTTATCATTAGTGGTGCCGTCTCATTGATTATATCTTGAAGGTAACTTTTTAGTGTAATATGGCACGGGTGAGTCATTAGTGGGTTTTTTTACCGCACGGAGGGGTAGTTCACTATGAATTGCGAAGATACCTCGTTAAAGAGGGAATGGTGTAATGATGGTGTCCACTATACCCAAATTTGTGTCTAAGGATTATTTATTCGCTAGTGTTAAAATTTACCAAGAGTAGGTATGTATATAATATTTGGAATATGTCCTTTCTTGAATTGAGGAAGGGAGAAGGTTACATTTTTGGGGGAGATTTTTATCGAGGGGGTCCCCAAACTAAAAAAGGTGGGTTTGACCAAGGTGCGTATTTGGTGATTCACTTTACGTTACAAAATGAGGAGGAGAACAAAACGGTTTAATTCATAAGTTTTGGAGGGAGGTCATGTGTTATTAGTGACCTCCAATAAGGGAATTGTGGACTCCATATTCCTATAGGGGGTAGGCAACCAAATGAAGTTCCTTTTAAAAAATTTAAGTATAGTGAGGCTGGTGCTATTTAACCTCACCTTACTACCATCAGTGTGCACAATACATCTCTTTAGGGGTATGATAGAAGATATCCTTGATTATCAAATTATGGTTTCAACGATTATACTACTTGGTTTAGAGCATAGCCTAACACGATTTATGACAAAGTAGACCTAGTTGTGTATTAGGTCATAGAGAATAGATTCACTTATAGTAGTGAGAGGACATTATAAGTGAGATATTCTTAGATTTCTAACTAGGAATATAATGAATTTGAATATCGAGGATGAAATTCCATATTTAAGGGGGATAAATGTATTACCCCATATTTTTATGCATATTATTTAATTAAATAACTGTAGAAATTAATTATATGTGCTTGTTGTGACTAGAGATGTAACCATCTTATATTGTTATGTATTATTTAAGTTGGATTGGAATTTGGACTTAAGAAACGATGATTAATTAATTGAACTCGTATCAGGAAATTATTAAATAACTGAGTTGTTAGTTATTAGTTTGGGTATATTTGGTATTTGGATTATGGGATGCATATAATGTTTGTTTATAGTTTAAAACAGGCATGATTTTAAATCATTTAGTGTTATTTTGGGGCTCTTTTGGGTGAGACTCAATTGGGGCCCAAATCCAATTTTTGGATTAAAGGGGTTTAAGAGGCCATTAGGGATCTTATGTTATCATAAATACAATGGGAATGCACTAGAGGGGCTAGAGAGAGAAATCACTATGAAGAAAGGAGGATTTGTGGGAATTAGGGATTAATTTCTTAATCAATTCATAAGGTATGTTCTTTATAGAATATGATTATTCATTGAAATTTGAATATAAACATGGATTATATCAGATTAGAATGGATAATTTGATTAATTCTAAAATTATCCTAGTTTATATAGTAAGTGGGTTAGTTTTCATTGCTAATTTGATTGATTTAGTTTTCATCGCTAATTGGATTGATTCTCTATATAATTAGAATTAAAAAAATTTAAAATATGATTGTAACATGTTTGCTATTGTTAATTAGTAAAAGCCTCTCATTGTGTGAATTGATGCCTTATAATTAATAATTGATTGATACATTTTTATTCTTGTTAGGATTTTTAAATTACGAATTGGGATTTCGTTTAGTATTAATCTAATCTTGGGTTGTCATTTTAGAAATAAGTTGGATAAGGTTGTGCAGAATAGAATTATGAAGGCATGGACATCGATTTTCTATTTTTTGATTTGTTTTAAATTTGTTATGAATTTTGTAGTAAAAGGTTTCCGAGACTGAAAATTTGGATGGGTGATTTTGGGTTGGACTTTCTTTTGAATTTTTTTTGGGGGCCTAGGGCTAGGGTTTATTAACCTATAATTTTCATATACTCATATAATAGAGATAGATTCTTATATATTAACTTATTGGATATTGATAATTGGGATATTAGGATATTAGGGAGGATTGCTGACTTAAAGGGGGTTAATTTGAGGATGGAGCCTTTGATTGTAAACCTCAGGATAGGATGGGTTATTGAATTGGAACTTTGGAATTCAGAGGATTGGTCTTGATGGCCATGATTATTAGAGTCATTGTGATAAACTAGTGAGGGTATATCCTTTGGGTGAAATTAGGATTGTGACAAAAATCCTACAGTAGGTGCAGTTTTCATGTCTAACGGCATTATATAAATTTGATGTGGGTAAATACTGTAAGAACTGGGATATTTTTTACAATCTTAACTACATACGGTTATTGTTTAAACCCTTACTAAGTGTTCAAAACCCGAAGTCTTCTAAGAAAAAAGAAACTATTCTTGAAAACCTACAATTTTGCTGATTAACTTAGACCCCTTAAAGTTTTAGTAAACTATCAAATAGCGCCTGAAATTTTCAAAGTAAGATAACTTGATGTGTATTTTATCCTTAAACCCCTACCTTATATCAAATTAATTCTTTAGACTCCGGCTAACATAAAATTACCATTATAGCCTTTGAAACTTTCTAAAATTACAAAAGTACCCCTATATTTTACCAAAAGTACACTTTTAAGGCTATAAACGTAATTATAAAACCAACAAAGGACTAAACCTCCAAGTTTCATTAATTTCAGTCAAACCCTTGTCCATCTAGTACCCCACATCAACACTAGAGGTTAAAAGGCACATGTATACACCATTTACACATGTGAACCACACTTACCAACCTTGAAAACTTGTTATAAATTATCTCAAATCCACTAACCCATTACACGAATCGAATTCCTTGAGTATGTACTATAAATACCCACCAATTCAGTAGTAATGACACACCTCAGAGTTCAGTTCAAACTCAAAAATCCACTCAAACCAGGTACACTATGATTTTATGAGTAATTTTCAGTTCTTTCAATTCTATTTGCTTTTTGTGTAGTTAATATGCTTAGAACAATCATAATATGCAAGCTTTTACGTGTAGAATAGCTTAGGATAGAAAAAATCTGAAGATACACCATTAAAACTTGAGATTTAATGGTGAATCTAGATACAAAGCTCTAAACTTTGATTTGAAGCTACATTTAACTTCATTACAACCTAAGGATGTCAAGTGTAATGGTCAAAAGCAATGACTCTGTCTATTGAGATCAAATCGATCAAAAGGGTATTTTGAACTCGAAACTAAAAAAAGTAAAATTCTTCATGTATAATCCATCTTAACATTTGAAACCAAAACCAAACTACTCCTATATAGAGTAGAAACCAACTCAAGTTCATAAGAATCCTTGCCATGATCTAAGAATCCATGAATATCATGTCAAAATTTTAACAAAACACACAGTTTTTGAACTTGAGATATACTACATCTCAATCCACAAAACTTATATATTTGGATTCCTCATGAAAAATTATGCTAAGTTTGTTAGGGAATCATAAAAAATGATATAAAAATGAAGGATAAAATCGAGGTCAAAATATTGAAACCCTAGAATTCAAAGTCGGGAGGTTGAAGATGAAGACTTTCAACAGAAACTTTGATTAAGAGCGTGAGGGTGCATGGACAATCAATAATTTGTGAATTTTTTTCCAAATTTTATTTTATTTTTTGGGTTAAAATGTTATAAGCCAAGGTCATGCTTGGATAAACCTAGCCTAAGTTATGGGAAAATGGGGTTTTTACATATGAATATTTTTCCAAAATTATAAATTAACCCCTCCCAACTTTTTCAACTTATGAATTTGTCCCAATATCCTCTTGTGGTATATATAGTCGACCGAATTATCGAGCAAGTAAGTTTTTCCTACCTTTTCAATTGTAAACTTTGCGTATTTATAATAGGGCTACTGATATCACTATGTGATAGATCCTATTTACTCTTAGTGTGTGCATGTTATTATACTGCATAGTACCTATACTGTTACATATCATTGGTATTTAAATTATCACTACTATTTGAATTTAACTAAGGATCAATTTTAACCCTTCTCACCTAATAACTAGTATCACGTTCCATATTGATTCAGTTACCCCTGAATTTTGTGCCATTTTGTTATAAGTTATTAACAAAGAATTAGACATATGTGTCATCCCACGAAACCTTGTACTTCTGCTACTTGTCTTAGATGATTGAGAGCCTTGATTATTGCTACACATTCCAACTCTTACCTATACATATATACTTGTTATAGAACTGGTAGAACTGCTTAGCATATTTGTGTTAATTCTTTTTTTCTCTAGATGATCCCGGAGAAAGAGGATAATATTTGTTCCCTATTAGAGATAGATACTGGTCACCTGTTTGTGCATGTGACTGTGTGGATAGAGAATAACCAAGATAGGAGAAAGGAGTGACGCTTTTCTATTTTCTACATAATAGTTTGTACAAAAAAAATTTAACTCACCCTGCGGTGGTACAAGCCTATGTAAACGTACATAATGAATAAAGTTATTTCGCACTAGTTTAAATTTATTTATTTTTGTGTACTTTTTGTTAATTTATACCAAAAAATAGGGCGTCACAAGTTGGTATCAAAGCATGTTTTAAATCTAAACATATCGTTCGGTTAGTATTCTATGCAGGAAAGAGAATAGATATTAATTATTTAATTTTTTCGTAACTTCTTTTATTACTATTATTATATGGCAATTCCATTTGGAATTATGTATACATGGGACACATTCTTATTCAATATAAACATTTAACCACATAATCAATGGGAAAATTGAGTTAGAGAAGGGGAATTAGCCAAATTAAGAAACATGATTCATGCGATCGATGAGGACTGGACAACCTCGAATAGTGATGTCAAAATAATGGTATTGACAAATATAGTTCTTGGTGAAATGCAAGTCATGAGGAGAGTGTACTAGCATGTGAATGATCCCGTAATATTTCAAGAGGCTATAAATCTTTCACTTACAGACGAGAAACCAACTTCACTGATTTTTCCCGAGGCCACATCCAATGGTGAAGTACACGGTGACTATTCTCTTGGTACAATAGATGACTCAACTAATGGTTCAGATCAAGGAGATTACTTAGTCAGTCCAGAGTCCAGCTCCAGTGATGAAGTTGTTGTTCCTACTTAAATATCCAAAGTTAAAAGTTGTCTCGGTAAGGCTCATATAGTAAAATATTGTAAAAAATATGCTATACTAAAACATTAGTTACACTAACATTGGTTGTGATATATATAATGCAAATATATCATATAACTCCTTACATGAAATATAATAGGCTTGTGGCTTACTTTTGGTTATGATTCTTAATATTTTAACTGTTCTAATTTTAGGATGGTGAATACTCGAATTCCTTCTACAGGAACCCAATCTAAATAGAATCAAACTGAAGGAATCATGCGATGTCTTCAAAACTTACCTTTTTCTCCTGACAAAAACAAACAACTTGTTCGACTCGAGAGGACATTTTTTAAAAAAATCTTAGAATGAATGCTCTTAAAGAATTTATAAGGAAATGACCCCAATATTTTCTTAAAAATCTAGGCGCCAATGAAGCCGAGAAATGGATGTGCCAGATTATGAAAATACGGAATGGAGTAGTCATAACTACTAATCTCCGAGTAGCCTTAGCAACCTATATGTTGGATGTGAAGATAATTTCCGGTGGCAAGTACTGTCATGTAACCAAAATGTTGTTAATTTTACCTGGGGAAAATTTGAGGAAAGTTTCATAAAAAAGTATTGATACGACGCAAATATTGCGTATTTCATCCCTCGAACCTACGCATTTGAGCCCCCTCGGGTATCTTATTCCCTATATTTATGCTCGTTAACCACACAACCTCAGATTTAAACGTTGTTTTTCAGGGGTTAATTGAGCTTTTATAGGTATTTGGATGCTAAGTGTGAAGTTCGGACGCATTCCACTCGATTTTCGTACGCGGTCGCACGTTCAAGGGAATTTTAGTCTTTTCACAACTTGGGCACCAGGTCCAACATCTACACGAAAGTTGTAGACCTCCTCACAATCTTAGCGTGGCCATAAACAGTGCACGATTTCGATTCAGAACGGAGAACTTACGGTGGTTTTAGCGGACGGGAAATGCAAATAGCCAAAACAGCATTGCAACTTGGCTGATACATGCTTGCTTGATTGATCGATCAAAAGGATTGATCGATTGATCCTTCGCGACAGTGGGCTGATTTATTCACCATCGATCAATCGACGATTTGGGTCGATCGATCGATCCCCTGTTTCCAGGAGATATTTTGCCATATATTTTCTTTTTCCTTTTCTTTTCTTTACTTATTCCAACTTACTATAAATACCAATTTTCGTTGTAATAATCAGATAATCTAGTTTAGGATAGATTTTAGCTTAGAATAGCTTAGGGTTTGAGGGTTTTGGAGAGTTCTTCTTTAATTGTTCTTGGTTTGACACCCCATTTGGGTTGAATATTGCACTATTCATCATCCTCTCCATTAATATAGTGTGTATTTACTTATTTCTTGCTTTGATAATTAGATTTACATGCTTTCCTAATTAGTTTACATGCTTTGATTTACGTGCTTTTTAGTGTAGTTTTACCGCATTTTTAATATGCTTTCTAGCTAATTTAAATTAGGTTGTGTTTGAATATAACTCACTCAGGTTGACGCGTTGCTTTGCTTTGGTGATGTCATTTACGGGTCTATTTCGAGTGCGTTGTCCTAGTTATTGCACCTAGGAGATTTGACTGGGCATATCATGTATGTCCCGTGCTTACGACCTTGTGTGCGCAATTTCTGGGATATTTGTTGATGCCAAAATCTTATTAGGGTTTTATACGGATTTAGGGGCATGACAACCCTTGGTTTAATTAACTGTCGAAACGAGACGCATTCTAAATAACTCGTCGACACATGTATCCACTTTATACAAATTAACTCGGGTGAGGGATATTCGAGGCAAGCTATAGTTTTACTCGCTTTATTAATCTAGTTTTAATACACTCGCCCAGAATAATCATTTCCCTTTTATGCACCTTTTTCCTTTTAAGTTTGTAATTCACATTTTACACTTTTATTTCGGAGTATTAAATCTTATAAACTCTAGAAACTCGTCTCTATGGATTTTTGATACCCGACTTACCGCTATACTCATCAGTTGAGTGTAATCGTAATTTAGGTTTGTTTGTATTATCGAGGTGAAACGAAAACAACGAATGGCGTCTAACACGCGCACGCATTTTGCACGTAATCAAAATGGCACCGTTTTCGGGGACTAGTTTGTTTTAGACTTTATTTGATTTAGTATTTCATAGTATTTTCTTTCTATTTGTATTATTTTTTAAACTTTTTGTAGGACTTCCACATTTGAGAACTTAGAAACGCTCGAATTTTTCCCGCGCACACCTACATTGTGGAGTTCGCCACTTCGAGCCATTTTGGGGTAAGCATGTCTTATTCCAATTCTTTCGGTAATCATTGTTATAATTCTCAAAATTCTCGCAATCCTATGACTTTCGGCGAATACTTCGAATCCCAAAGAATTTCAAATTGAAATATGACTTTGGGTGAGTATAACGAAAGTCAAAACTTGGGTTATTGGAATTTTGATGATGATGATAATGATTTTGGGCCTTTACCTCCTTATAATTGGAATTTTGAAACGAATTCGAATAGTTTTCAAAATTCCTATAATAATGAGTTTTTGTTTAAGTCCGATGGTAATTTTCAAAGTTCCCGTTTTCTTGGATCCGCACCTCGACCTATGACATTAGATGAGGGTTTGCGTATGTATGAGAATGAGAAACTTGAAAATCATTATCGGGAAGAAAATCGTTTGTGGAAACATGAATTGGATTTATTATTTGAGTCTGACGACGATTTTGCTTCCGAGACTTTTAAAGTCGAGGAATGTTTTGAACCAAATGAGGTACTTGTGCCTAATTTGGAACAAACCATTTTAGACTTTGCCCATCTCGTAATAGATATTGAAATCAAGAATGAAAATGACCTAATATCTATTTGCAATGAAATGATTTCTTCTTTGGCCCCCAAAGAAGAACATTTCATTGAAAATGATATTATTTCCTTCGAAATGCAATCTTCATGCGATGATGATTCATCTCATGAGTTTGAATTTCTTTCATCCCTATTTTCATGCTCTATTATCACACCGTCACAAGTACCCGATGATTCGATTTCAAACTTTAATGTTTTAAACCTTTTTGCCGATGAGGAGTACTTGCTCGAGTCACCCTCCACGATCGCATCTTTGCCCTCGTGTGCGCTGCCTCCCATTCCAATTTCAAAATCATTGGGAGGATATTAGGCTTTTCTCGATCCCCACTTATTTTTGTCACACGTTCATTCCAAACCCCCCATCGTCCCTCCAAAACTTTTAATTGTCGATGGTTCCTTTCTTCTGCCTTACACATTCCTTCCATTGTTCAAACGAAATTCATATTTTTTGGAAGGCATGCTTGTATGTGAGGGTACACCGATTATCCTCCAAAGTCAAATCATTTTTGCGATGGACCCTCAGCTATTTAGAATTCTAGTGTACAGTTAGTGTGAAGCCTAAATAGTAGATTGTATATAGTTAGCTTTCTTTCTTTTTAATTTAGTTTAGTGTAATTAGTTAACTCTTTGTTATTTGTTTTCTCTATGCTTGGTACTAACTTGTTTTTTAGATTCTTTGGACTTTTTCTTATGGGGATCACTCCACTTTTGGGTAATATCGTTATTTTACTCTCTTTAACTTGGTTCTTAATATACAATGAGGACAATTTCAAGTTTTAACTTAGGGGGTGTGGTATATTCTATCCATTTCTTTGTTTAGTCCATGTTTTTTCTCACATGTTAGTTACTTAGTATGATTTTCTTTCAAAAATTTCAAAAATATTTTCTTTCTTTTTTCTCCTTTTTTGGCCTTTTTGCCCTTGTTTTCGATGATAAATTTCAATAATTGCTGATCCAATAGACAACCCAGTGATGCATGTTCTCGATTTTAAAAGTTATTAGACTTTAGTCTCACTTATTGATATTATGAATAACTTCATGAATTAAACTTTAATCCCATGAGCACATGCACTTTTATTGTTCTATTGATTTGGTTTAAGATTTTTATAACTCGGTAATCTTTTGTTGCATTGTATATACTTACACCGAGTAAGCTTTGTACCTTTCGTCGTTTGTGAGTGTATACAATATTCTTTTCTCTTTGAAAACGTTGAATTCATTGGTAATCTCACTATTCTTTCATTTGATCGTTCATTAATTGAGTTCATACTTGAAATGTGTTAATTGATCTTGATTTTCATATATTATTTTGATTTGAGAATTGCGTAAACATTTGGAAATGATCATAGGCCATCTTTGTTATATCACCCATTTTAGCCTTGACCTCACCCTTATATGTTTACCCTCGTTAACCCCTTTAAGCCAAAATATAGCCCTTAGTTTCATAACCCCAATCCCAAAACCAACTCCGCATTGGAGTTTTAGCCCTTACATACACCTTCCATACTTTGTTTGGAATGTTACTTGGGATTGAATGATGTTGTTGTGATGTCGGTTGCAATGTAGGCATATGAGAGTTTGATAAGTAAAGAAAATAAAGTAGTGAAAAAGTGAAGAAAAAGAGAAAGCAAAAAGTAAAATAAAACAAAAGATAAAGTGAGAAAAAGAAGAAAAGAAAAAGAAAGAGAAGTTTGTAAATGTTTTGTATAGGGTTCAATAAGCTTCTCCCCGATCATATATCTAATGCTCATTTGGAACTTGTTTTCCAATTTTGATATTGCCCGCATTTTCCCATTATCCTGAGTTTTCATCCTGAACACTTTGAATTCGTACATACATTCCTTTTGTTTCATACCCTAGCCTAGCCTACATTATAACCCTATAAAAGTCCTACGTGATCTTAGGTTGATGTAATTCAAAAGTTTAAATAGTTTTGATAATCTGTGAAAATGCATTTCGCCTCCTTTAATGTGCGGTATCCTTTCATTGAGATTGCATTTTTTTTATTTTATATATAGCGTTCTTCATTTGTGACATATGTGCGGCCTAGTTTTCATTTACATTTACTCTTTATGCACGCATGTTCCGTGTGTTACCTCCCTGTTTCGAGTGAATTCTCTTGATGAGTGTAATGCCCGTGAGGATTGAATGTATGCTTGCGTTAATTTAGTATCCAGTTTGTTTATGTTTTTCGCCAAATCACACTTTGCATGTGCTCGCTCCCCCTCCCACATTTTAAGGTTTCAATTCTATGAGGTTCATTCTATAATGTTAATGATTTGGACTTTTGTTTGAATTCGTTCAATGTGCTAATAATGTGTATGAAATCTTGTTCGCTATTGTTGGACTTGTCGCATGTTGGTTTGGGCTTATTTTAAGGAAACCATGTGATGTTTGTGGGTACCATCCCTGAAAATCCTCACGAGACGACACTCGTCCACTAGGGAGACCTAGGGGTTTAACGGATTTTTGCATATGCTAAATGCAATCGAATTGCCCGCAAAAGTGGCATTTTTCTTTTATACCATAATTTTATACTATCTCCTATTTTTGATTTGCTTGTAGTTCTTGTTGCATACTATTTCATTGCTAGAGAGTAGCAATGTGTAAGTTAGGGGGTGTGATACGACACAAATATTGGTTGTGATATATATAATGCAAATATATCATATAACTCCTTACATGAAATATAATAGGCTTGTGGCTTACTTTGGGTTATGATTCTTAATATTTTAACTGTTCTACTTTTAGGATGGTGAATACTCGAATTCCTTCTACAGGAACCCAATCTAAATAGAATCAAACTGAAGGAATTATGCGATGTCTTCAAAACTTACTTTTTTCTCCTGACAAAAACAAACAACTTGTTCGACTCGAGAGGACATTTTTGAAAAAAATCTTAGAATGAATGCTCTTAAAGAATTTCTAAGGAAATGACCCCAATATTTTCTTAAAAATCTAGGCACCAATGAAGCCGAGAAATGGATGTGCCAGATTATGAAAATACTGAATGGAGTAGGCATAACTACTAATCTCTGAGTAGCCTTGCAACCTATATGTTGGATGTGAAGATAATTTCTGGTGGCAAGTACTATCATGTAACCAAAATGTTGTTAATTTTACCTGGGGAAAATTTGAGGAAAGTTTCATCAAAAAGTATTGATACGACGCAAATATTGCGTATTTCATCCCTCGAACCTACGCATTTTAGCCCCCTCGGGTATCTTATTCCCTATATTTATGCTCGTTAACCACACAACCTCAGATTTAAATGTTGTTTTTCAGGGGTTAATTGAGCTTTTATAGGTATTTGGATGCTAAGTGTGAAGTTCGGACGCATTCCACTCGATTTTCGTACGCGATCGCACGTTCAAGGGAATTTTAGTCTTTTCACAACTTGGGCACCTGGTTGAACGAAAGTTATAGCCCTCCTCGCAAGCTTCGCGTGGCCACAAACGGTGTGCGATTCCAATTCAGAACGAAGAAGTTACGGCGATTTCAGCGGACGAGAAATGCAAACACCCAAAATAGCATTGCATGTTGGCTGATACCTGCATGATCGATCGATCGATCAAAAGGATCGATCGATCGATCCTTCGTGACAGTGGACTGATTTATTCACCATCGATCGATCGACGGTTTGGGTCGATCGATAGATCCCCTATTTCCAGGAGATATTTTGCCTTATATTTTCTTTTTTCGTTTCTTTTCTTTACTTATTCCAACTTACTATAAATACCAATTTTTGTTGTAATAATCAGATATTCTAGTTTAGGATAGATTTTAGCTTAGAATAGCTTAGGGTTTGATGGTTTTGGAGAGTTCTTCTTCAATTGTTCTTGGTTTGACACCCCATTTGGGTTGAATGTTGCACTATTCATCATCCTCTCCATTAATACAGTGTGCATTTACTTATTTCTTGCTTTGATAATTAGATTTACATGCTTTCCTAATTAGTTTAGATGCTTTCATTTACGTGATTTCTAGTGTAGTTTTACCGCATTTATTTATCACATTTTTAATATGCTTTATAGCTAATTTAAATTAGGTTTTGTTTGAATGGAACTCACTCGGGTTGACACGTTGCTTTACTTTGGTGATGGCGTTTACGGGTCTATTTTGGGTGCGTTGTCCTAGTTATTGCGCCTAGGAGATTTGACAGGGCATATCATGTATGTCCCATGCTTATGACCTTATGTGCGCAATTTCTAGGATATTTGTTAATGCCAAAATCTTTTTAGACTTTTATACGGATTAAGGGGAGTGACAACCCTTGGTTCAATTAACTGTCGAAACGAGACGCATTCTAAATAACTTATCGACCCATGTATCAATTTTATACAAATTAACTCGGGTGAGGGATATTCGACGCAAACTATAGTTTTACTTGCTTTGTTAATCTAGTTTCAATACACTCGCCTAGAATAATCTTTTCCTTTTTATGCATCTTTTTCCTTTTTAGTTTGTAATTCACCTTTTACACTTTTATTTCGAAGTATTAAATCTTATAAAATCTATCAACTCGTCTCTGTGGATTTTCAATACCAGACTTACCGCTATACTCACCAGTTGAGTGTTGTATTAATTTAGGTTTGTTTGTATTATTGCGGTGAAAGGAAAATAACGATCGGCGTCTGACACGCGCCTCACTTTTCATGCGTAATCAAGTATTTTCCCAAAACTGAGCGAGATCAAAAAATGGTTGATTTCTTAAAATTACAACAAGCTAACCTATCAGTAACCCAATACGAGTCCATGTTTTTTGAATTGTCTTATTACACTCCGGAATATATAAAGAAATACAAGCACTTTGAAGAAAGAGGATTACATTCGAGAGTTTAGAATTTGATGGATCCTTTACAAATATGTGAGTATTCTCAACTAATTGACGTTGCATCCATTATGGAACGCAATTCTTCTACCATAATCTGATCTTCACCCCTACTATTGGGAACAACCATATCGTTAGAACTCCATCTCATTCTAGGCCTCTCCCTTATGCAAACTTAAGTGCACAAGATTATTCTCAGATTCATCATAACATAACACGTTCAGTAATTCGATATCATGAGTGTTACGAAGTAGGTCATATTCGGCCACAATGTCTTAAGATAAAGTCGGTTTCAATCCTTCATTATCCAAAAAAACCCTCAAAAAATCAAAAATTCAGTCTTATCAAGAATCAATAAAACCCAAACTCTACTAAAGGAATTAAGTTAATCCTGAGTCATGGAAAGAATTACACTATACTTCCTACACGAAATACACACGACGTGATAGAAGGTAGGATAATTTTCTAACAATTTCCGGCGCATATTTTTTTTATGCCTGATCCACACATTATTTTATTAGTCTTAGAGTAGATAAATTATTGAAATTATTACCAACATCTTTAGATGCTCCATTGGATATTGAGTTACCAATAGGTTAAATCAATACACCATCGCAAGGATATATGAACTGTAGAATTCATCTTGATCTAGGAACACTCCTTGTTAACTTTATAATCTTAGATATTTGTGGTTTCAATATTATCAGCGGAATGAATGTTTTATCAAGACATAAGGCCTATATCTATTGTTAAGATAAGAAATTTACTTTCGAAACAAAGATGATTGTTCTTTAATATTTTAAGGATCAGGTCAATCAGAACCCTCAAATTTCTAAATCCAGGTTTCTTCTTTAATCCCAAATTTGTTGGAACAATTCGAAGACGTTTTTCCTGAGGATTTATAAGGATTACCCCCTTATAGAGAAATTGAGTTTAACATTAATATTTATCCAAATACATTTCCTATTTCGTTACCTCCATATCAAATGACTCGTTTAGAACTTTGAGAACCTCGATCTTTTGGAAAAATGTTTTATTCGATTAAGTTCATCACCTTAGGGAGCTCCAGTTTTATTTGTCAAGAAACATGATGAAAGCTTTAGATTATGCATAGATTATTGTAAACTGAACTCAGTAACTATCGCGAATAAGTATCTTTTACCCCTAATAGGAGATATATTTGATTAATTTCAAGGAGAAAGGGTCTTTTCTAAAATAGATTTACAATTTAGTAATCATCAATTATACGTTCGATAAAAAGACATTCTGAAAACTTTTTTTCGAACTTGTTATGGGTATTTTGAATTTACTATAATGTCATTTGGTTTAACAAACGCACCCGTAGCTTTTATAGATCTAATGCATAGAATTTTCAGACCTTTTCTTCACCAGTTCGTTATCATTTTTATTAACGATATACCCGTATATTCTCAAAATAAACATCCCCAACATTTTAAAGCGGAATTAAGTACTCTAAGAAACCATTGGTTATATGCTAAAAAGGGCAAACGTGATTTTTCAATGAAGGAAATCTGAGAACATGTGATTTTAGAAGGTGGAATCCAAGTCGATCCAGCAAAAATTTAAGCCATTTTAGAATGGAAAAGTCCTACCAATATTACTGAAATAAAAAAAAATCTACGATTAGCTGGATATTATTGTCATTTCGTAAAAGGATTCTCTCGCATTTGTCTTCCCCTTTAAAACTAACTAGGAAGTAAGTTCCATTTGTATAGACTAAAAAATGTAACCAATCATTCCAAGTGTTGAATGACAAACTAACTACTTCTCCTATACTCACTATTCCTTCTAGTGACTTAAGTTACGATGTGTATACCAATGCTTTATTATAAGGACAAGGATGTGCGTTAACACATGATGATACTAAAAATTAAATTACCAGGTCAAGATGTATGTAAGCTCAAACCAGACAATAATGGTGTACAGAAGATATAAATGTATAGACATAGGGAGATGAGGCAAAGAAGAAGATGATACCAAATATAAGTGGTTCGGTCAAAGCCTACATCCACTGTACAGTGTGAATGGAATTTTTCACTATAAGTATGGCACTAGTGGCTTGTAAATAAAACACTTAAGCTTTTCTCTCTCTTCTTTATATTTTGACAGAGTTTTTCTAGGGTTGTGAATAATGAGATACTTTACAATATAAAAGATGAAAGGTTTATATAGTGCTTAGGGGGAATAGTGTCCCCCCCCCCACAAAGCATGTAGTATGCATGAATGTGCTTCTCTTAGCCTCTCCAATGGAGACACCTGGCTGTGACACACGTAGATCATGATGACCAAATATTCCCTCACGTGAGGGAATGATCCGGTTATAACAGTTTCACCCACATGGAGTATGTGTCCTATGCGCACTGATCCACACGTCTCCCAAACCATGCACTATGATGAGGTCACCCTCGGCACATATACCTGAGCCGAGGTCGAGGCTTGTTATTCAAGGATTTGACTGTATCAAGAGCTGTAAAGTCTGGAGAGGGTCGGCCGCAGTCTTGCATTTACTTGAAGCAGACCCTAGGTTTTAGGCCAGGCCGAGGGCCCAAACATCAGCTAACAGGAGTTGGAGGCCGGCTTATCATTTAGGCCGAGGTCGATGGTGATCTCAAGGACAACCCCCCAAAATGAGGTATCGCGGCTTAATTGTACCCTTGTCGCCAGGAGGAGGGTATATTTTGGCATATCAATCACCCCTAGCCCTTAGCCATTGATGCTATGAGACGGTTGAGGGGTATTATGGTTTCTTTGGTTGTAAAGTTGATGAGGTTCCAAATTAACACTTGTCCACCATCATGTTTTCTTCCCAAGAATGGCGGATGTCGAGTATACTTAGGTCATAGTGCCCTAATGATGATATGCATTGGGAACTGCGCAACTTTTTGATCATTATGCCAAATCATTATGAGTTATTTAAACTTTCAGAATATTTCAATGTCTCTTTCTTCTCCACTTATTTCGCACGTTTCTCTCTCTCAACCATCTACTATTTTCTCTCCGTCATTATTGCTTTCAGGAGAAGTTTTTAGAGCTCACGTCAGGAGTCTTAGCTTTTTTTACACCTCCAGCCAACTTTTCCTTGCCATTCTCTATCAATTTCCTCCATTTCTGTATGGTGTTTGTATCTTTTCATGTTATTAGCAACTTGTAGTTTTTCTAGCGACATTTATTTCCTTTATCATCCGCCTATGGAGGCTTTAGGTCTACCTATGGGAAGTACACTGATGGTTATTAGGTTACAAACAACCTTAGTATCCTGTCTAGGCTTGATATGACCAAAATGTACCCTTATCTCTTAGGATGACGGGCATCACATCTCACAAGAGCCTCACATAGCCTCAGGAGGGTCGTCCAGATAGGGGTCGACCTCAATAGGGTCGGCCTCAAAAGGGTCAGCCATGGCTTAATCATTGGCAGGGTCATCCAGATAAGGGTCGGCCTCAACATGGTCGGCCACGGCTTAATCATTGGCAGGGTCATCCAGATACGGGCCGGCCTCAGTAGGGTCGGCCTTAATAAGGTCGGCCTCAATAGGGTATGCCTAAACAAGGTCTACCATCGCTTAATCATTGGCAGGGTTGTCCAGATAAGGGTCGGCCTTAGTAGGGTGGGCCTCAATAAGGTCAGCCTCAATAGGGTCGGCCTCAACAGGGTCGGCCACGGCTTAATCCTCAGTAGGGTTATCCAGATAAGGGTCGGCCTCAGTAGGGTCGGCCTCAATAAGGTCGGCCTCAATAGGGTCATCCTCAACAGGGTCAGCCATGGCTTAATCATTGGCAGGGTCGTCCAGATAAGGGTCGGCCTCACTAGGTTGGGCCTCAATAGGATCGGCCTCAACAGGGTCGTCCATGGCTCAATTCTCAGCAGGGTTATCCAGATAAGGGTCGGCCTTAGTAGGGTCGGCCTCAACAAGGTAGGCCTTAATAGGGTCGGCCTCAACAGGGTCGGTCATGGCTTAATCATTGGTAGGGTCGTCCAGATAAGGGTCGACTTCAGTATGGTCAGCCTCAACAAGGTCGGCCTCAATAGGGTCAGCCACAACAGGGTCGGCCACGGCTTAATCCTCAGCAGGGTCATCTAGATAAGGGTCAGCCTTAATAGGGTCAGCCTCAACAGGGTCGGCCATGGCTTAATCACTAGCAGGGTCATCCAGATAAGGGTCGGAACAGAAGAAATTTAACTTAGCCTCAGCCACATAACTCTCATATAGCAGCTCAGCCTCGACCTCATCCATCTCCAGCATCAACGTCATCTCAATCACAATCGAGTTGATAAGAAGCTTATGACAACCATTAGCAAGGTCGTATCTCATAAGATCGGCCCCTCATACATCAACCTCGTCTCTTCATCGATCGAGGTTAGGAGAGTCTCACGGGATCAATTAACTACCAACGTCATCATCGGCCTCAATCGATGTTACAACAACCTCACACCTAACCTCGGCCAGCCCTCCTGGCTGAGGTCATCAAGATTAGAGACAAGACAAAGAAACTACAGCTGATTCCACCAACCTCATACTCTTTCAGGCCGAGGTTGGGACCGATCATAGATAGCCGAGCTCTTATGCACATATGTGTGGCTGGAAACACGTGTACACAAATCAGTTGTAACAAATCATTCCCCTCACATGGGGGGAATATTTCATCATCATTCTCTACATGTGACAGTGACAGATTTCTTCATCAGATTGGTTAGATCAACACACACATGCTCATTGCATGCATGGGGGGTACACTACACCCCCTGGTACTATATATACTTGTATTTTCCTTCTTAAAGGGGGATCGAAATTAGCAACCCTAGCTGAAACTCTGTTCAAATACACAGTAGAGAGAGAAAGATTGAGATATTGTATCTATGGCCATTAGAGCCCTCATACAGTGATACACATCATACACTTGCACAGTGGACGTAGGCCAGATTGGCTGAACCACTTATATTCCGGTGTGATTCCTCTTCTCCTCACCTCTTTCTACTATGTGTGTATCTACCCCTTTTACTGCCATTGTTAGCATTGAATTGAGCTCACAAACACCTTGAAGGGTGGTACTGATTCTAGCACCATCATTTTGGCGCTGTCTATGGGAAGCGAGAAGCTATCACTTCCTCCTCTTCAGTTTAACCTCATCGGAGACTCTGTTGGTGAACCAGGCACCACCCCTTGCGTGGAGCTGCTTCACCATTAAAAGAGGTCCTTTAAGGTATTAAGCTCATCCGCTACTCAAGCTCTCTAGTGTTAGCATATATCACCAGAGTTACCACCGCCTCTTCCGCTGCCTGGAGCGGGAGGACCTAGTTCCAGCCAGGCACCGCCCCAGTCCGAAATGGTGGAGGTGGTAGCAGCCTTGAGGTCTTTGGCTGCAACGCAACAAGCAATGCAGGAGCAATTTGCACAACTTAGCCAAAACATCATGATACCACCAGGGGTCTCACCGGAGATGATTACTCCGGCGGCGGTTCAGCCCCATCCTGAGGCCAGGGGACCACCCCAGGCACCACGAAAAGACCAACCTACGCCCCAGCGGAGAAGGGACGTTGCTGAACCTAGGCGTCTACGCCTGGGGAGGCAAGAAAACCCTTTCCCTGAGGACAGGTATGATGATCTAGAGGCGAAAGATGTGCCGGAATAATGTTGGGAGCCGTATGAGGTTTCGAATAATACGGTACATCCTCTTCAGCAGAGCTGAGGTTGTGGCGGCAGAAGAGGTAAAGATGTAGGGCCTTCTCTGGGAAAGTGTAGGGCCTTCTCTGGGACTTTGACAGGAGCAGCACAAAGCTGGTTTACTTCTCTTTCGAAGAATTCAATTGAGAACTTCAAGGGCTTGGCTGAACAATTCATTCACAACTTATGCTTTGGGGTAAGACCTCAAAAGAAGACCACTCATCTACTATATGTCAAGCAAGGCAAGGACGAGAGCCTAAGAGACTACATCGCCAGGTTCAACAAAGAAAAACTTAAGGTTGAAGATTACGAAGAGAATATAGCCATGACTGCCCTCATAGGAGGTCTTCAGAAAGGGAAGTTATTGTGGAAACTCGCAAAAGACCCTCCCAGGTCTATGGAAGAGCTACTAGAACTGCGAGAAAAGTCATGAATACCGAAGAGGTACTGTCCGCCAAGTATGAGGATGACAACCGCGGTAGTAGCGGGAAGTCCCAAAGAAAGAAAGATGGAAAGAAGAGGTCAGCCAATGACAAGTTCGCTCACTATACTCCCCTAACTGTGAGCTGTGAGCATATCCTCAACGAGATAAAAAATGACAGGACTCTAAGATGGCCGGAGAAACTGAAGGCCCCTCCACATAAGAGGAACAAAAACTTATGGTGCGAGTTCCACCAGGACCATGGCCATATTACAGACAAATGCTTCGCCTTGAAGGATGAGATTGAAAAGATGTTAAAGTTCATAAAGATGAGAAAGTATGTTGATGGCAAGGCTCCTAAAGGCGTAAGAGATGACCCTAAAAATAGGCGAAACGACAGATGCCGTGACGATGCCCCAGTTAGAAGAGACAGTGATTCGGAAGGTGATGATGAAGATGATTTGGACCTTCCGCCGAAAGATGACAACACCCCGGTGAAGAGGGTTGGCATGATCTCCTTTGGTGTTGACACCATATAAGGAGGACTTGCGGGAGGTGGCTCTGAAGTGGCTGACAGAAAAGCTCATGTGGCAGAGGCCAAGTTAGTGGCCAAACTTGAAGTTGTAAATCTAACATCTTCCGATACAGCGCAGAAGATAAAGAAGGTGGACATGGACACCCTTATAGTTGGGTTCTCCCGACTCGACTTCAAAGGTATCTTAGCCCCATATGATGACCCTTTGATAATAACAACAAGGGTACCTGGATGCGAGGTGCAGAGGATCCTCGTGGATGGGGGGAGTTCAGCAGACGTGATGTTTTGGCCCTGCTTCAAGAGCCTAGGTCTTAGCAGAGCAAGGTTGGTACCCTATCATCATCCTTTAATGGGCTTCAATGGTGAAAAGGTCCACCCATTAGGCATGTATGAAATGGATGTACGAATGGGTGATGAGTGGCCTAAGAGGTTGACCCGGAAGATAAATTTTTTCATGATGAACGAAAGCGTCTTCTCGGTCTATAACCTCATCATAGGAAGGGTGGACCTTAAGGAGTTTGAGGCTGTGCCATTGACGGTCCACCAGATGCTAAAATTCCCGACCCCCTATGGGGTAGGGGAAGTGCAAGGTGACCAGACCATAGCACGAGAATGTTACTTCAACTCGGTCGAAGAGAGAGAGGCCCATAAGAGGGCAACCACCACTTATAGCATTAATACACTTGACCCAAGAGATGAAACAAAGTTGAAGAAGGGAGAGGCTGCGAAAGAGGTAGAATCCATCGTCCTCAATGAGGACGAATCAGAAAAAACCATCTAGGTCGGCAAAGCCTTAAAAATAGAAATCAAGGAAGAGCTGATAAACTTCTTGAGGAAGAGGCAGAGTGTCTTCACTTGTAGTCACGTAGACATGCCCGGCATCAACCCTGAGGTTATATGTCACAAGCTTAACGTGACCAAAGATTCCAGGCCTATAAAATAAAGACAAAGAGTTTACTCCAGGGAGAAGTGCGACGTCATCCGGGAAGAGGTTAAAAAATTAGAAGAGGCTGAGTTTATTAGAGAAGTCATATATCCAGAGTGGTTATCAAATGCAGTCATCGTGCCCAAAGCCAATGGAAAGTGGAGAATGTGCACTGATTTCACTGACCTGAACAAGTCTTGCCCAAAAGACAGTTATCCCTTACCTCGGATAGATCAAATGGTAGATGAAATTATAGGGCATGAGCTCATGAGCTTCATGGACGTGTATTCAGGCTACAATCAGATCTTCATGGATGCGGAAGACTCAGAGAAGACCGCCTTCATTACCGACAAAGGACGTACTGCTACAAAGTGATGCCCTTCGGTCTAAAAAATGCGGGGGCGACATACCAATGTCTTGTTAATAAGATGTTCGAAGACCAAATAGGCAAGACTATGGAGGTGTATGTAGATGATATGTTGACGAAGAGCTTAAAGGCCTGCACTCATGTGGGAGACCTTGAAAAGACCTTTGATACTATGTACTTGTACAGGATGAAACTCAACCCCGCGAAGTATGTCTTCGGGGTAGGAGCTGGGAAGTTTCTTGGATTTATCGTCAATTAAAGAGGAATCGAAGCAAACCCTGAGAAAATTAAGGCTTTGCTTGACATGAAGACACCAAGGAGTATCAAGGACGTCCAAAGACTCATGGGGAGAGTGGCCTCACTCAACAGGTTTGTTTCCAGAGCTACGGACAAGTGTCTTCCATTCTTTAAAGTACTTAGAAAGGCCTTCCAGTGAGATGAAGAGTGCGAAGAAGATTTTAACCAACTCAAGTCTTACCTTGGGTCTCCCTTGTTATTATCTCGGCCCATAGTAGGAGAGAAATTGTATGTTTATCTAGCAGTCTCAGAATCGGCTATAAGTGCAGCCATAGTACGGGAAAACGTTGGAATCCAAAGCCTAGTTTATTTCAACAGTAAATCCCTTCAAGGGTCTGAGAAAAATTATCCTTATATGGAAAAGTTAGCCTACGCCCTAATACATGCTTCAAGGAAGATGAAGCCCTACTTCTAATACCATTCCATGGTCGTCCTCACCGATTCCCTACTAAGACCGGTCCTCCATAAACCTGAGAAGTTTGGAAGATTGATGACCTGGGCCATTGAGTTGGGAGAGTATGACCTTACTTATCAACCTAGGGTAGTCATCAAAGGGTAGATCCTCGCAGACTTTGTTGCTGAGTTCACATGGGAAGAGGCCGAGGTAGAGAATGACCCAGTGAATGATAAAGGGTAAAACAACAATGTCTTCCGAGAATAGGAAGGGGTTGCACAAAATGTCTTTCGAGAACAAAAAGAGGTTGACCAAACTTCTTCCAAGAACAGGAAGAGGTTGCACCAAACGTCTTCCAAAATCGGGAAGAGGTTGTATCCAAGAAGATCAGGAGAGGAGTAACGGAGAACGAGGAGGACCGGTACCTCTTCAGACAAGGAATCATGTCAGAAGGGGCCTTCTCATCGGATACAAACATTTGGAATCTCTTAGTTGATGGTTCTTCCTATGACAGTGGAAGCGGTACAGGGTTGATACTTTCAGCTCCAGATGGTGCCAACATTGAATACGCTTTGAGGTTTAACTTCAAGGCATCTAACAAAGAGTCAGAATATGAGGCCATGATAGCAGGTATTTCATTGGTAAAGACTCTGGGAGTAAGACGACTCCTACTTCATAGCGACTCAAGGTTAGTTGTCAATCAAGTACTAGGGGTCTATGAGGCTAAAGATGAAAGGATGGCTAAGTATCTGAAGAAGGTGAGAATGATGTTAGAATATTTTGAAGAGACAAAACTGAAGAGAGTGCCTCGATAAAATAATAGCCACGCAGATGCATTGATAAGGTTGGCGTCAGCAACGAAGACAGACATCAGAAGGACAGTTCCAGTCGAGGTCTTATCAAAAGCGACAATTGAGGAAGAAGAGGTTAGCAACCCTTGTCTCAATTTGAACCTAGGAGACTCATGGATGGACCCCCTCGTCAGATATATCAAAGAGGGAGAACTATCGGAATATAAGCTAAAGAGGAGGAAATTGAGATATAGGGCTGCCAAGTTCTCCATAGTAGGAGACGTCCTGTATAAGAAGGGATTTCTGTTGCCTCTCCTCAGATGTGTGCATCCCACCGAAGTTCCCGGCATCTTACAGGAAGTTCATGAGGGCTCTTGCTCCAGTCACATAGGAGGAAGACCCTTGGCCAAGAGAAATATTACTCAGGGATACTGGTGGCCAACCTTGGCCAAAGATGCTTAAGCTTACGTGAAGAGGTGCGATAAATGTCAGAGATTCTCTACTATACCTCATCAACCTCATCAGCCTATGACGTCAATCAATTCCCCTTGGCCATTCACGGTATGGGGTATTGACTTAGTGGGACCGCTGCCAAGAGCTGCAAATAATTACCGATTTCTGATAGTTTCCATTGATTACTTCTCAAAGTGGGTAGAGGCAGAGCCGATGATAACGATTACAGAGAAGAAGACCTTCTAATTTATTTGAAAGAACATCATATGCAGACACGACCTCCCAAACACTCTCATCTCAGACAATGGAACCCAGTTCAAGAACTCTTCCTTAGAGAAATATTACGAAAGCGTTGGGATAAAATAGTTTTTCTCTTCTCCTGATCGACCTCAGACAAACAGTGAGATCGAAGTCACAAACAGAACTATCCTCGACGGAATCAAGAAGAGGTTAGAAGAAGCTAAGGGAAGATAGACTGAAGAGGTTTATGTTGTGTTATGGGCCTACAGAACCATGGCAATGACACCAACAGGAGAAACCCCGTTCATGCTAGCACATGGCTTAGAGGCAGTCATACCAATAGAAGTGGGACTCCCTACTCATAGGGTTCAGACCTATGACCCTGATAAGAATGGGGAGGAGAGGAGACTAGACTTAGATCTGATTGAAGAGAGAAGGGAAGATGCAGAAATCAGACAAACAGCTTACCAGCAGAGAGCAATAAAGTTCTACAATCAAAGGATGAAATCAAGACCAATTGCCATGGGAGACTTAATACTGAAGAAGACGCTATAGCAGGTAACAAGCTTCACCCAAATTGGCACAGTCCCTACAAAGTGACCGAAGAGGTTGTACCCGGGACCTACTGGCTAGAGAACCTAGAGGGGGAACCATTTTCCAATCCCTGGAATCCTGATCATTTAAAGAAGTATTACATATGATGTTGTAAGAGTTTGTGTCAATGTATCATCTTATGAAGAGATTATTAAAGAGAAGATCAGTTTTCATGTCAATTCTTGGTTCATTGTGCTCCAGTGGCTAAATTTGTGAGGATATCATCTTAGTGATGACGGCAAACCTTATAACATCATAATGTGGTGATAAGGTCTGAGATAAGACATCATAATTGGATGACCTCAGACCCTTAACATCATTAATTTGGTAAAATTATTTATGAGGATAACATCTTAGTTGATGACCTCAGGCCTTATAACATTATAATGTGGTGACAAGCTCTGTGGTAAGACATCATACTTGAATGACCTCAGACCCTTAACATCATTAATTTGGTGAAATTATTTATGGGGATAACATCTTAGTTGATGACCTCAGACCTTATAACATCATAATGTGGTGACAAGGTCTGAGGTAAGACATCATACTTGGATGACCTCAGACCCTTAACATCATTAATTTGGTGAAATTATTTATGAGGATAACATCTTAGTTGATGACCTTAGACCTTATAATATCATAATGTGGTGACAAGGAATGAGATAAGACATCATACTTGGATGACCTCATACCCTTAACATCATTAATTTGGTGAAATTATTTATGAGGATAACATCTTAGTTGATGATCTCAGACCTTATAACATTATAATGTGGTGAAAAGGTCTGAGGTAAGACATCATAATTGAATGACCTCAGACCCTTAACATCATTAATTTGGTGAAATTAATTATGGGGATAACATCTTAGTTGATGACCTCAGACCTTATAACATCATAATGTGGTGACAAGGTCTGAGGTAAGACATCATACTTGGATGACCTCAGACCCTTAACATCATTAATTTGGTGAAATTATTTATGAGGATAACATCTTAGTTGATGACCTTAGACCTTATAACATCATAATGTGGTTACAAGGTCTGAGATAAGACATCATACTTGAATGACCTCATACCCTTAACATCATTAATTTGGTGAAATTATTTATGAGGATAACATCTTAGTTGATGACCTCAGACCTTAGACATGATTAACTTGGTGATCTCATATCTGAAACATCATTAACTTGGTGACATGAGAGTTAACATCATTAACTTGGTGGCCTCATATCTAAAACATCATTGACTTAGTGATCTCATATCTGAAACATCATTAACTTGGTGACATAGGAGTTAACATCATTAACTTGGTGGCCTCATATCTGAGACAAACATTATTAACTTGGTGGTCTCATATCTGAAACATCATTAACTTGGTGATCTCATACTTTGAAAACCTTTATCTTGGTTAGAGACAAAAATCAGTGATATGCCCAAGTATACCCTTGTCCAAGATTGGGACCCCTCAGTCAAGGCTGACCTTGATAAATCATCAGACATAGAGATATTATGACTCGGCCTGGGGTTCGACACAGGAAGCCTCAGCCTCGTTCATGACAGTACATTCAATGATCTCATTACCACCAACTGTCCTATCAGAAGACCGACCCATCATCTCGACCTAGACTAACACATCCTCATCCTACTAAAGGACTAGCTTATTATCTCAGTCTCATCAAAGAAAGGACCCCTCGACTAAGGCCGATCAGTAGCGGGACCATCAGTTCATGCAAAGTACATAGAAGGATTTAAGCATTAGAGGTCTTATGACCCAATCACCCTCGACCTCGTCCCCCATATGAAAGAACGTCTCATCAACTTGTCAGCCAAAATATACTTTATCCCTTAGCCTTCTATCTACATTGAAGACTAAGGGCTAGGGGGTAATTGATATGACCAAAATGTACCCTTGTCTCTTAGGATGATGGGCATCACATCTCATAAGAGCCTCACATATCCTCAGTAGGGTCGTCCAGATAGGGGTCGGCCTCAATAGGTTTGGCCTCAAAAGGGTTATCCATGACTTAATCATTGGCAGGGTCGTCCAGATAAGGGTCGGCCTCAACAAGGTCGACCTTAACACGGTCGTCCATGGCTTAATCATTGGCAGGGTCATCCAGATAAGGGTCGGCCTCAGTAGGGTCGACCTTAATAAGGTTGGCCTCAATAGGGTCGGCCTCAATAAGGTCGTCCATGGCTTAATTATTGGCAGGGTCATCCAGATAAGGGTCAGCCTCAGTAGGGTCAGCCTCAATAAGTTGAGCCTCAATAGGGTCGGCCATGGCTTAATCCTCAGCTGGGTTATCCAGATAAGGGTCGTCCTAAGTAGGGTCGGCCTCAATAAGGTCGGCCTCAATAAGTTCGGCCTCAATAGGGTCGGCCTCAACAGGGTCGACCATGGCTTAATCATTAGAAGGGTTGGCCAGATAAGGGTCAGCCTCAGTAGGGTGGGCCTCAATAGGGTCGGCCTCAACAGGGTCAGCCACGGCTTAATTCTCAGCAGGGTTATCCAGATAAGGGTCGGCCTCAATAGGGTCGGCCTTAACAGGGTTGGTCATGGCTTAATCATTGGTAGGGTCGTCCAGATAAGGGTCGGCCTCAACAGGGTCGGCCACGGCTTAATCCTCAGCAGGGTCATCCAGATAAGGGTCGACCTCAATAGGGTCAGCCTCAAGAGGGTCGGCCATGGCTTAATCACTGGCAGGGTCATCCAGATAAGGGTAAAAACAGATGATGTTGGACTCAGCCTCAGCCTCATAACTCTCATACAGAAGCTCAGCCTTGACCTCAGCCATCTCCAGCATCAACGCCATCTCAGTCACAACCGAGTTAATTAGAAGCTTATGACAACCATTAACAAGGTCATCTCTCATAAGTTTGGCCCCTCATACACCAACCTCGTCTCTTCATCAGCCGAGGTTAGGAGAGTCTCACAGGCTCAATCAATTGCCAATGTCATCATCGACCTCAATCGATGTTACAACTACCTCACACCTAACCTCGGCCAGCCCTCCTGGCTGAGGTCATCAAGATTAGAGACAAGACAAAGAAATTACAGCTGATTCAACCAACCTCATACTCTTTTAGGCTTAGGTTGGGACCAATCATAGATAGCCAAGCTCTTATGCGCATATATGTGGCTGGGAACATGTGTACCCAAATCAGTTGTAAAAAATCATTCCCCTCACGTGGGGGGAATATTTCATCATCATTCTCTACAAGTGACAGTGACAGATGTCTTCATCAGATTGGTTAGATCAACACACACATGCTCATTGCATGCATGGGGGTACACTACACCCCCTAATACTATATATACTTGTCTTCTCCTTCTTAGAGGGGGATCGAAATTAGCAACCCTAGCTGAAACTCTGTTCAAATACACAGTAGAGAGAGAAAGCTTTAGAGATTGTATCTATGGCCATTAGATCCCTCAAACAGTGATACGCATCATACACTTGCACAGTGGACGTAGGCCAGATTGGCTGAACCACTTATATTCCGGTGTGATTCCTCTTCTCCTCACCTCTTTCTACTATGCCTGTATCTGCCCCTTTTACTGCCATTATTAGCATTGAATTGAGCTCACAAACACCTTAACGGGTGGTACTGATTCTAGCATCATCAGGCTCATATAGGAACCAAAAATCTCATAGTTGTTAACTCCGGTGAGGTTTCGGTGATCTTCATCAATGTTCTTCACTGTTTAGCTTATTATAAAAGATTCTTTTCTTTAGTTTTGATCTTTTGTTCAAACTGGTCAACAACCCCCACCTGTTTGTGTCTTCCCTTATTTTTTTAAAATATTTAAGTCTACGGTAATCTTTTGAATTCTACAAAGGCTTTTAAGTTGTCCAAGGAGTTTCCCACACAGAGAGAAAGTATTTTCAAGAAATTCGTAGGGTAGAAGAAGAGGTCGAGGCCAAACGCAGGGCTGACCCTGTAATGACATTTTTGTCCATTATCAATTTATTATGTCGCACGTCGTTACACCGTTAAAGAAATTCAAGATTCATACAGTCATCAACGGATCCGAATATCAAAAGAAGAAGAGGAATCAAAGTCTGACAGGCCAGATCGGTCCGCCCTGAATAAAAGAACCGATCCGCCTCCGGACCGGTCCGCCTGCTGAAAAGCCAGTACACCCCGGACCGCAAGTGAACCGAAGAAGCAAAAAATAAAAAGAACCGGTCCGCCTCAGACCCAGACCGATCCACCTGGGATAAGCTTCAACAGATCGTGGTCAGATTTTCTAGGCTAAACGTTTCCTTTATAAACCCACTACGGGAAGTGGTTTTCCAAGACTTCCATACATGATTTTCAGAGAACAAAAACTCTAAGTCTTCACCTATTGAGCCCAAGACTCTAGGTTTTTGATTCACACAGATTTCCAAACATTTGTGAATCTCTTTGCAACCCAGGAACGCACTTTTACTGTTCATACCATTGTGGAGAAGACCGTTCTTCTTCTTCATTGCAGCCCTACTGGAAAGGGATAATTCCAGCCGCCGACTACAGAATCCGACACCTGAGGGTAATTCTTAGTCACATGTATTTTCATTGTAATCCGAAATTGTACAATTACAATATTATAATGAAAATAAATGGTTTTTCCCCTTTGGGGGATTTTTCCTCACAAGCATGTGTTTGAATGTTCTTGCTTAGTTCATTATCTTATTCAATCACATATTGTTGCATGTTTAAGGTTTGTTTGAGTTAAATGGTGTTTAATATATAAGTTTATCATTTGAACGCAAGCACATACGTTCTCAAATTGGTATCAGAGCAGGTTACGCTAATCTATCGCGTATTCCTATTTTCCGCAAACTTTTTCTAAGATATCAATTTTCTAAAAATTGATTTTTTTTTTGAAAAAGTGCGTGTTCAAATGGAGAAGCTATATAATAAAATGCCAGTTTTTGACGGGACAAACTATGCCTATTGGAAAGCCCATATGAGATCTGCATTAAAAGCCATTGATGAGCGTGTCTGGATTTTGGTTGAAAGAGGGTGGACACCTCCCTCCGTGACTGTTGATAATGTGATTAACTTAAAACCTGTCACTTCTTGGACTGAAGAAGAATATAAATGGTCATCTTTTAATTCTAAGGGTCTAAGTGCTATTTCTGGGTCTGTCACACCTGATGAGTTCAAACGAATAATGGCGTGCACCACGTCAAAAAAGGCATGGGATGTTTTACAACTCACCCATGAAGGAACAAATGTTGTGAAAGAGTCTAAATTGCAAAATTTAACAACTCAATTTGAAACCATCACCATGAATGAATCTGAATGCTTTGATGAATTTTATGCTAGACTTTCTGACATTGTGAATACTAGCTTTAATCTTGGTGAACATATTCCTAATGCTAGAGTTGTTAAAAAGATTCTTCATTCTTTGCCTAAGCGTTTTATCCCTAAAGTCACTGTGCTAAATTCTATGGATAATTTAAATACACTAAAATTGGAAGAACTTGTTGGAGATTTGCAAACATATGAAATTGATATGTTCCCTAAAACTGCTATATCTAAAGATAAAGGAATTGCACTTAATGCCCAAGAGAGAAAGAGTGAGGGGTCGGCTAGAAAGAGGGTAGAGTCATCTAGAAAGAGAGAGACTGACACGTCAGATTCTGAGTGTGATTTTGACTTAGATGATTTGGCTCTTTTTGCAAAAAATTTCAAGATGATTCTCAAATTTAAGAAAAATCGCAATTTTAAAGATAAAAAGAAATTTGAGAAAAATAAGTTTGAAAAGAAAAATGAAAAAGATTCCCAAAATCCTCCTAAGAAAGAAAGTGAGAGATGCTTTGAGTGCAATGGTAGGGGTCATAGAGCCTTTGAGTGTGCCACTCGTCTGAATAGAGAGAAAGGGAAAGCTATCCTTATTGCTACTCTTAGCGACGACAGTGAGGTCGAGACGGTGGATTCAGGAGATGAGTCACCGCATGAGTGTAACTTCACCGCATTCATGGCCAGTCAAGTGAGCACTCCTAGTCCTCTTCATGACGATGAGGATGATGCTTCACAGGGACACCTCGATAGTGAGATCGATGTGAGTAAGGGGGAGGATGACTCAAGTGAGAGCGAGAGTGATATTCAACGCGCCTACGCTGAGTTATATTCTGAGTCTTTTAAAACTAAAAAACGTAACAAAGCGCTAGTTCTTAAGATCACCGGCTTAGAGGAAGATTTAAGAAAGGAGAGAGAGAGAGAGTCCTCCACCTTCACCGCCCTGAGAGAGAGAGAATCTGCATGTGTCAATAAAGAGAGTTTGTTTAGAGAGAGAGAGTGTGTTTTTGAGAAAAAAAGAGGGGACTTGACTAAACAAGTGGCTAGTCTTACGAGTCAGCTCCATTCCTCCGTGGAGACTCGGAAGAAACTTGAAGCCCTGGTTGCCCAGCTGACTCATGATCTTTAGAAAGCACGGGAAGTCAAAGTACAAATCGAGGACAGATCTAGGAAGATGGAAAAGATGCTCCTTGGCCCCGCTTTAGGTTTTGGTGATAGGCAAGGAATTGGTTATGATGGTGCCTCCACGTCCCAAATTGCACCTGGACCAATTCCTGAGTTTACTACAACTCTTTATGGCCACCGTCAAAAACCTTGAAGGAGAGTTCAACCAAGAAAGACAAACCAAGGTCCGCCTTTGTCTGTGTCCTTTTGTACTTATTGCAAAAGAAAAGGACATCTTTGGGAGTTTTGCTATAACATGGGTCGGACACGACGTACTACTGCTCCACCACGTCATACTGATGAGTTTTCGAGTCTAAGAGAGCGAGTTGAGTTCTTAGCTGCCACATCCCAGAGTTTAATGGAAGAATTCCGACAGATGTCTTTGCCGTTAGTAAATGCTTCTCACATTCCATCTAAAACCAACAACAACAAAGGCAAACAAAAGGTCATCTCGACTTGGGTACCTAAGAAAGATAAAAAGGCTTTTGTTGTTCATGTTGCTCTCAAAGCAAATAATACCTCACAGTGGTATTTTGATAGTGGGTGCTCCAGACACATGACAGGTGATGACTCATTTTTATAAGACTCTTGAGGACTATCAGGATAACAGAGTCACCTTTGGAGATGGGAGCAAGTCTAGCATTGTAGGATGAGGTACTGTCGAGTTACCTGGATTTCCTAAGCTAGAAAATGTTTTGTACGTCAAAGGTTTGAAAGAAAACCTTCTCAGCATTAGCCAGCTGTGCGACGCTGACTTTGCAGTAAAGTTTGACCGGGATACTTATAAAGTCTATAATCAAGCCAGTAAACTATTGGTGCAAGGGGTAAGGACAAAGGATAACTGTTATGGGACTGAGCCCACGTCCTCACTTGTCTGCAACAGCACCATGATCACTCCTATGGATCTGTGGCACCAACGTCTAGGTCACATGAACTTTAGAGATCTCAACCGCTTAGCTAAAAATGACCTAGTACGTGGCTTACCATCTCTTGGAAAGTCAACTTCGACCGTTTGTCGTCCTTTTCAGATGGGAAAACAAATTCGTAGTCCTCATAGGAAGTTGCATTCCATTACCACCTCTCGTGTTCTTGAGTTTATTCACATGGATCTTATGGGTCCCACTCGTACTGAGAGTCTAGGTGGTAAGAGGTACATCCTCGTGATGGTAGATGATTTCTCCAGGTACTCCATTGTAGGTTTTTTTAGAGAGAAATCCGATGTTGTAGAATATTTAACGACCAAGTGCCGTGTCCTGTAAAATCCACACGGTGTCACTATTAGCAGGATGCGTAGTGACAATGGCACTGAATTCACAGAAGCAAAGGTAGACCTTTACTGTGATAGCCTTAGGATCAAACATGAGTTTTCTGCTGTGAGAACTCCTCAGCAAAATGGGATTGTTAAGAGAAAGAATAGAACGATCCAAGAGATGGCTAGATCTATGCTTCTAGGTAGTAAAGTTTCTAGGAGATTTAGGGCAGAGGCAGTGTCTACTGCATGCCACACGGTGAATAGGGTTTATTTGCGTCCACACACACTTCAGAATCCTTATGAGTTGTGGACAGGCAAGAAGCCCAACCTGGCATATTTCCGTGTTTTTAGGAGTTAATGCTACATCCTACGGGATATATAGCAATTAGGAAATTTTGACTCCCGGAGCGACGAGGGAATATTGCTAGGATATTCATCGTATAGCAGAGCATACCGGGTTTTTAACCTGAAGAGCTCTAAGGTTATGGAATCAATAAACGTCACCATGCAAGATGACAAACCTCCGACGGTTATTGATCCTAACCTTCAGTGTGAGGATGAGGATGAGGACTCGTCTGACAGTGATCCACTAGTCCCCCACCCACACTCTGTGGTCCCCACTCCTGTTTTAGGGGACACACCCGCTTGGGTTCGCAAGAGTCATGACCCGTCTGCCATTGTTGGCGATCCCACACTAGGGGTCAAGACTCGTGCTCAGCTAGAGAACGTTGTTATCCATCTTTGCTACATGTCCAAAGTCGAGCCCAAGAACCATAAAGAAGCACTCAAGGATGAACACTGGATATCTGCTATACAAGATGAGTTGCTTCAGTTTAAAAAGAATAATGTCTGGGAACTTGTCCCCCGACCTAGTGAGACTAATGTGATAGGTACCCAGTGGATTTTTAAGAATAAAATGGATGAAAATGGTACCATAATAAAAAATAAGGCTAGGTTGGTCGCTCAAGGCTACACACAGATAGAGGGTGTAGACTTTGGGGAGACATTTTCTCCTGTTGCGAGGCTTGAGTCCGTCCATCTTCTGCTCGCCATTGCATGTCATCTGCGCTTCAAGTTATATCAGATGAATGTTAAGAGTGCCTTTCTGAATGGCATTCTACAGGAGGAGGTTTATGTGGAACAACCAAAAGGGTTTGAATACCCTCAGCACCCGGATCACGTCTACTATTTGACGAAAGCCCTGTATGGTTTGAAGCAAGCACCCCGTGCTTGGTACGAGATGCTTACTTCCTATCTCTTAGCCCGTGGCTTCAAGAGAGGGGGAGTTGATATGACGTTGTTCGTCAGGAGAGATGACGGTGAAATTTTGGTTGCCCAGGTCTATGTGGACGACATAGTCTTTGGATCCACATGCTCTCAACATGCTCATCACTTTGAAGAGGAGATGAAAAGTGAGTTTGAGATGAGCATGGTTGGTGAGCTTACATTCTTCCTTGGTCTTCAGGTTCGTCAGCTAGAGGATGGGGTGTTCATCTCCCAATCCAGGTATGCTAGAGACCTAGTGAAGAAATTTGGTTTAGACTCCGCTAAGCATGCTCGTACACCTATGAGTATCACTCCCAAGCTTAGTAAGGACACTTCAGGCAAGGACGTAGAGCAAACCTTATATCGGAGTATGATAGGTAGTCTTCTCTACTTGACTGCCAGTCGTCCCGACATCGCCTTTAGTGTTGGAGTCTGTGCGCGATATCAGGCGTCCCCTAAAGAGTCACACCTACTTGCTCTGAAACGTATTATTAAATACGTAAGTGGGACTCTCTCATACGGTATTTGGTATTCCTTTGATACCAATGACCGTTTGTGCCGGGGATGTAGATGGTTGTAGAAGCACTTCTGGTGGGTGTTTCTATTTTGGTTCTGCTCTTGTCTCCTGGCTGAGCAAGAAAAAAAATTCCATCTCTTTGTCCACTGCGGAGGCTGAGTACATAGCCGTCGTGAGTTGTTGCACACAACTCTTATGGATGAAGAAAATGTTGGAGGATTATTGGATTTCACAGGACACCATGATCATTTCTTGTGATAACATGAGCGCGATTCACATATCCCGCAATCCTGTTCAGCATTCGCGCACAAAGCACATCAGGATACGTGAGCACTTTATTCGTCAGTTAGTTGAGGAGAACACTGTATCCCTGAGTTTTGTTCCCACCGACCGTCAGTTAGCCGACATTTTCATAAAACCTTTAGATGCCCTTAGATTTGAGAGTCTTAGGAAGTCTTTGGGGATTTGCAAAGTTGACTGAAGGGTTGGTCTTTGTCTAGAATAGGATGCTTCTTCATGTTCATATCATATGATTCCTATTGCTAGTCTGTTTTATATGTACCATTGCTTAGTTGTACAGCTATTTATTTATTCTTTATGCCTTTTATATTTCTTTTGAAAAATACGAAAAGATTTTCTTTTATAATTTTTAAGAAAAGCTCAAAAAGATTTTATTTTGATAAATTTAAAAAAAAAAGATTTTTGTATTTTTATGCACCTTTTGTGGATGAACATTTAAGATAGCCAAGTCGCAACGTCATTCCATATATCCATGTGACTGTTTGATAGAGATTTGAGACGCTACATCATTTCATCCATGTGCTTTACTTAGTATAGAGCCTTTGAGATGTAATTAGTGATATCTTCCTACATATTTGACTCATATATCCTTTATTGCACACATGCACGGCTATATCTGCTTATTGCACTTGTCTATCTCATATTGGCTTGAGTGTTTCCATCTCAATCCTGTCTATACAATGTACAATATGCGATAAAACTTGATAAGATTGGAATGCATGTAACAACCGTTTTGGTGAGACTGTGTGTTTTTGTATAACGGGGAGGGGCTGCGAAAGGTAATCATCTATCCTTTGCGCAAAAGCCACCGTTAAAAAGGACCTAAAAAATTGAGAAATTTTAATATCCAAGGTCCAAAGAGGATAAAAGAGCCCGAAACAAAATTTACAGGCAATAAAAAACACTTCATGCCAAATATGGGCCACTTAGGTTTCACCATAAATTCTCCAAAGTTTGAGAATTTAGAATGCCTCTATTCAAAATTATATCTGAGGGAGTTTGGTTGGAGAATCTTTAAACGGGTTTGCACTTCCTTGAAAGTCCTGAAAAAGCATAAAATTGTTTTGGACGTTATTGGTGTGAAAATCACTTTGACCTTGGATTTGTTGATTTGATTGAGTCAATATCTTATATTGTCATTATTTTACACCAAAGGACGCATTTGAGTTCATTCGCTAGGAGTATCCAATATTCATCGTGCACATATGTCATGTTTGTATGCATTGATTTTCCTATCGAATTTGATCACACCACTTCATTTTCGCTATCATCGTCTTGGTTGCTTTGTGTTCATTCATGGTGTGATTTTATCCTAGGGACACCCCGCACTTGCTTATTTGATTTATTTCTCTCATTTGTCTATTTGGGGACATCATAAAAGGGGGGAGAATGAATTATCTTATTATGTGGGGGAGATTTGACAGTTTGAAGTTTTCTCATAAATTGGTATATATGTTTATCTCATTTCAAACTCGATATGTCACTTAGTATTTTGCTTTTTCTCATGTGTGTAGGTACTACATGGATTATCATTGGATTGCACACCCTGATGAGAAAAGTGTTGAGATTCCTAAAGAGTTGAAGAGAAAACGTTGAAATCTTATTCAATTGTATCTTTCCAGTTTTGGGTTCATGGAAGGGTAGATTTGTATAGGCATTTTTAGTTGTTTGATAATTCGGATGTTTGTTTTTATGTATGTACCAGCATAGACATAGGGGGAGATTTGTAAGGACATTTTTGTCCATTATCAATTTATTATGTCGCACGCCATTACGCCGTTGAAGAAATTCAAGATTCATACAGTCATCAACGGATCTGAATATCAAAAGAAGAAGAGGAATCAAAGTCTGACAGGCTGGACAGGTCCGCCCTAAATAAAAGAACCGATCCGCCTGCGGACCGGTCCGCCACAGACCCGGACCGGTCCTCCTGCTGAAAAGCCAGTACACCTCGGACCGCAAGTGAACCGAAGAAGCCAAAAATAAAAAGAACCGGTCCGCCTATCCGGACCGGTCCGCCTCAGACCCGGATCGGTCCGCCTGGGATAAGCTTCAGCAGATCGTGGTCAGATTTTCTAGGCTAAACGTTTCCTTTATAAACCCACTACGGGAAATGGTTTTCCAAGACTTCCATACACGATTTTCAGAGCACAAAAACTCTAAGTCTTCACCTATTGAGCCCAAGACTCTAGGTTTTTTATTCACACAGATTTCCAAACATTTGTGAATCTCTTTGCAACCCAGGAATGCACTTTTGCTGTTCATACCATTGTGGAGAAGACCGTTCTTCTTCTTCATTGCAGCCCTACTGGAAAGGGATAACTCCAGCCGCCGACTACAGAATCCGACACCTGAGGGTAATTCTTAGTCACATGTATTTTCATTGTAATTCGAAATTGTACAGTTACAATATTATAATGAAAATAAATGGTTTTGCCCCTTTTGAGGATTTTTCCTCACAAGCATGTGTTTGAATGTTCTTGCTTAGTTCATTATCTTATTCAATCACATATTGTTGCATGTTTAAGGTTTGTTTGAGTTAAATGGCGTTTAATATATAAGTTTATCATTTGAACGCAAGCACATACGTTCTCAGACCCCATTTGGGTACGACCCATCTTTCCCATTCCGTTAGCCATAATATTACCCATGTCTTTAGAAACCTTCATCTCATCCCCATACCAAGCCGAAGGTCATAATTTCAAAGGGGCAATGAAGGAACCCCAAACTAGGGTATCGTCATTCTCTAAGGCTAAGACATGTGGTCAAGACAAGCCCACACTTAATCCCAATTCAATCCCTGCAACAGCTTTATTTCCTTGTGAGTTTAAAGAAAACTTCCCAGATGGTCCTCCTGTTCGTAGTGATGCTGAGGCTATAGTAGCTGAGGCTGAGGAAGCTGAAGCTAAGGATAAGGAAATCGAGTATGAGGAAGCCAAGGATTAGGTTGACACTTCATATGCTTCTTCCTTCACCTCGTTTGTTAAAGTACGTGATCTCCTCATATGGAGACATTCATTCGGCATCAAGTCCGACATTAAAATTAGGGTCTCGGGTGAGGACGAGAGTGTTTTCGAAGGATGAGAGGGAAAGGTTATTGTGTATGAGCAAATGCTCAGGGTCAGCGTTAGAATTCCCTTTCATCCTGCTATCATTTCCACCCTGTCTGCTTTAGAGTTTGCTCCCACATAGATGCCTCCTAAATCTTGGAGGATCATCTTAGGATATATTTCCTTGTGGAAGAATACTTTCACAGATGAACCATCGGCTGACCTACTCTTCGTCTGTTACAACATATCTTCATTGTCCAAACAACCAGGCTACTTCAACTTGGGTGCTAGGAAATATGATAAGAAACTCATCCAAGTTACCCAAACTTCAAACCATTGCTAGAAAGAAAGATTTTTCTTTGTTTCTGGAGCTTGGGAGTTCCCAGATGAAGCCTACCCTTCTGACGATGGGTCAAGGGTCCCTCAATTTTGGTCCAACCCTTATATGGCATCAAGGTCAGACCCTAGCCTCAACCTTGCTAACATGAATGTGGTCAACTACTTGATAGAGCAAGGAGTAGAGGGTGCTCTTCCAAAATTTGATGACTTAATGACCCCTAAGTTTCTTAAAGAATTTGGTCTGGGGGTTGACCCCCTTGAAGAACTATGTGAGTTATTGTAATTGTTTATTTTCAAGTCTTCCCTCGTCTCATAGATTAATTGTACTGACATGTCTTCTTCTTTCTTGCAGATCATCCTCCTCATGTCTTAAACGACCTCTGGGAAGTGACAACTCCAAGCTTGTTGGATGGTTTGGGGAAGAAGAAGAACAAACAACCACCCCCCAAGAAGACCACCATTGGAGGGGCATCTATCGAGGCCACGCACAAGAGGAAGGGGACTGAGGTCCCTACTAACACCCAGCCAGACCTTGAGATAAGGCCGAGGGTGGGGCCCATAGAAGAAACATCATTCTCTGAGGTTAGCTCATTGTCATCCTTGAGGGAATTTTGGTCGGCCAACCTATCCCAACTTAAGGCCAAGCCCACTTCCCTGATCACCAACATCAGGGCTGCAAAGGCCGCTTTGTTTGCAGTCCCCTCGGCTGCCAACTATGATTTCTTAGCCAAGATGCCCCCGGCCAAGGTCTATAATTTTGACCTTCATCACTTGGCACAGGTATCATCCTTATCCCTTTATTCTTTGTCATATAGTGTCCATCTTTATGATCTTTTCCTGACTTTATCTTTGTTTCTTGCAGTCTGTTTGTGCCTTGACCTCAGCCACCAAATGGATGGATGAGAATCAACAAAATTTCAGGGAGGCCGAGAGATTAATTCAAGCCAAAGCCAACCTTAGTACCCAGTTGGCTGACCTCAAAGCCGAGTATAAATGGGTCATAGATGAGCTCAAACTTCAGCACAATGACCAGTTGAAGCTCAAAGATGACATCATTACTGAGAAGGATGAAGATTTAAGGAACTAGGCCATAAATTTGAAGTCAACCTTACTACAACAGTAAAAAATGCTGGGGATGATGCTGGTGAAGCATACAAAACCTCGAACGAGTTCCAAGGCTTTAGCCTGGAGTACTTGGAGAGAGGGATCAAAACGGCCTACCGATTGGTCCTCTTGAAGTTTACTGATGTTGTGTATTCTATCTGACCATCCCTGGAAGCTGTTGACCTTGAGGACCTTCTGATGGATGAGGCTCTATGACATGTTGAGTCATTGGCATCGGTTGAAGGTGAAGGGGCGTCTGCCGACCCTATGGTGGTCGGGGGAGGACATGCAGAAGGACGACCTGTCGCCATTACTGGTGATGGAACTGAGGCTTTGATTCACGCTAATCTAACTCAGTAGGATGGTTGTCTGTGGCCGATACCCTTTTCTTTATACTCTTTTTACTTTTTTAGCATGTGAACATTATTCCCTATACTATAACTAATTAACTCAATGATATCTTTTGTGTTTAACTTATGTTGTTTTGCCACCAAGTGTTTGAGTATTACATAATAACCACAACTTGTGTCGAAACCCTGCCCTCGTCTTTTTGAGAGTGTATGGAGGGTCGTCCCGTCCCTACACTGTCTTCACAGCCGAGAGAGTGAGTCCACTAAGTTAATGATGTTTAACAATAATAAACCACACTTAAGTGATTTTTTAAAATTTTCACCCACCAAATTATGGTGTTTTAGGCACAAGTCCTCCCTTGTCTTTTTGAGAGTGTATGGGGGGTTGTCCCGTCCACGCAGTGTCATCCCAGCCGAGGGAGTGAGTCCACCAAGTTAATGATGTTTAAAAATAATCAACCACACTTAAATAATTTTTAAAATTTCCACCCACCAAATTATGGTGTTTTAGGCATAAGTCCTCCCTCATTTTTTTTAGAGTGTATGGAAGGTCGCCCCATCCATGAACTGTCATCCCATCCGAGGGAGTGAGTCCACCAAGTTAATGATGTTTAAAAACAATCAACCACACTTAAGTGATTTTTAAAATTTTCACCCACAAAATTTTGGTGTTTTAGGCGTTAGTCCTCCCTCGTCTTTTTGAGAGTGTATGAGGGTTCATCCCATCCATGCACTGTCATCCCAGTCGAGGGAGTGAGTCCACCAAGTTAATGGTGCTTAACAATAATCAATCATACTTAAGTGATTTTTAAAATTTGCACCCACCAAATTATGGTGTTTTTGGCATAAGTCCTCCCTCGTCTTTTTGAGAGTGTATGGAGGGTCGTCCCATCCATGCACTGTCATCCCAGCCGAGGGAGTGAATCCACCAAGTTAATTATGTTTAAAAATAATCAACCATACTTAAGTGATTTTTAAAATTTGTACCCACCAAATTATGGTGTTTTAGGCATAAGTCCTCCCTTATCTTTTTAAGAGTGTATGGAGGGTCGTTCCATCCATGCACTGTCATCCCAGCCAAGGGAGTGAGTCCACAAGTTAATGATGTTTAACAATAATCAACCACACTTAAGTTATTTTTAAAATTTTCACCCATCAAATTATGGTGGTTTAGGCATAAGCCCTCCCTCGTCTTTTTGAGAATGTATGGAGGGTCGTCCCATCCATGCATTGTCATCCCAGCCGATGGAGTGAGTCCACGAAGTTAATGATGTTTAACAATAATCAACCACACTTAAGTGATTTTTAAAATTTGCACCCACCAAATTATGGTGTTTTAGGAATAAGTCGTCCCTTATCTTTTTAAGAGTGTATGGAGGGTCGTCCCGACCATACACTGTAGTCTCAGCCGAGGGAGTCAGTCCACCAAGTCTATGATGTTTAATAATAATCAACCACACTTAAGTGATTTTTAAAATTTGCACCCACCAAATTATGGTGTTTTAGGCATAATTCCTCCCTTGTCTTTGTAAGAGTGTATGGAGGGTCGTCCCGTCCATAAACTGTCGTCTCAGCTGAGGGCCACTTAGGCTTACTTCACCACGAATGATGTTCTGTAGCTTAAGATGAGTTGTTTCATGCAAGACAATATCTCAGTAAATAAGCAATATATGAGGGAACATAGATATTTTCATTGATATTCATTCCTCTGAGTCTCGTACATGTATTACAATAGAACGCAAATAAGACGGTAAATCCATGATCTCAATGGTAATATTTCTTAAGATGATCGGCACACGGGTTGGAGAATGGCTCTCCTTCCAGGTTTTCTAATCTGTAAAGCTCCTAGTACGACCTCTTCGACCGCTTTGTAAGGTCCATGCTAAGTTGGATGAAGTTTATTGGGTTTTTACAATGCCTTTTTCAGTACCAAGTCCCCTACTCTCAGTAGATGTTCTTTGACCCTTTTGTCATAGAATCTTGCAGTTCTCTGTTGATAGGCAGCTTGCCTAACTTCAACATCTTCTTTTCATTCTTTAATAAGATCCAAATCAAGACTCCTCTCATCACTATTATGTTCAGTGTCATAGGTCTAAACCCTATGAGTAGGCATACCTATCTCCATTGGTACAACTTCCTCCGAGTCGTATGCAAGCATAAATGGGGTCTCCCAACAGGAGTCTTCTCTGTTGTTCTGTAGGCCCACAGTTTATCATACACTTCTTCTATCCATCTCCCCTTTGCATCTTCTAACTTCTTCTTAATTCCAGCATGAATCGTTTGGTTTATCACTTTCATTTGCCCATTAGCCTGGGTTGGGCCAGGGGGTAAAGAACTGCTTGTTGCCGACCATTTGATAATACTTTTCTAGGGAGGAGTTCTTGAATTGAGTTCCATTGTCAGAAATCAGGGTATTGGGTAGGCCATATATGCAGATGATATTTTTCAAGATGAACTAGAAGATCTTCTGCTCTATAATCATAATTATCATCTCGACCTCTACCCACTTCGAAAAGTAGTCTATCACCACAATCAAGTAACGATGATTTTTAACTGCTCTAGGCAAGGGTTCTACTAGATCAATTTCCCATACCGCAAATGGCTAGGGAGACGTGATGGAGGCCAGAGGTTGATGAGGCTGGTGAAGAATGGTAGCGAACATTTGGCACTTCCCACACTTCTTGACATATGCTGCAGCATCTTTGGCTAAGGTCGGCCACCAATACCCTTAGGTAATTATCCTCTTGGCCAGAGATCTACCCTCGATATGGCTGGAGCAAGAGCCTTCATGCATGTCCTTAAGGATATATGCTACCTCATATGGATGGACACACATGAGGAGAGGAAGTAAAAACCCTTTCTTGTATAAAGTGTCTCTTGTGATGGAGAACTTAGCAGATTTATATCTCAACTTATTTCTCTCGGTCCTTTATTCTAGAAACTCCCGTTCCTTGATGTACCTGATAAGGAGATCCATACATAAAGCTCCAATGTTCAAATTTAGACAAAAGACCCATAAGTGTTGTCCTCTTCCTCAATTGATGGCCGATGTAAGATTTCTATCGATACCGTCCTTCTTATCTCCGTTCTTGTGGCTGAGGCTAGCCTTTTAAATGCATCTTCCTGGCCTTTTTCCAGCTGAGGTATTCTCTTCAGCTTCACCTCTTTAAAACTCTTCAATACTGACCTTACTTTCTTAGAATATTTGGCCATCCTATCGTTTTTTGTTTCATATACCCCTAGGATTTGATTCACCACCAATCTTGAATCGCTGTGAACTAGGAGCTGACCAAAATTCAGAGCTCGAGCCAAGAAGAGGCCTGCTATGAGAGATTCATATTCAGACTCATTATTGGAGGCCTTAAAATTAAACCTCAAGGCATACTTAATATTTGTGCCATTTGGTGCCGACACTATCAGTCCTGCGCCACTTCCATTCTTGCAAGAGGACCCATCGACCAAGAGACTCCACACTATACCATCCTCAGAGAATATACTCTTTGTTAGGACTCCATGTTTGAAGAGATACCGTTCCTCTTCATTCTCAGATAATTTCCCTCCTGCTGAACCCGCCTCGGGCTCGTCCGGGGGAAAACTTAAATTTTTTCGTTATTCAGAGCTAGTAGTCTCAAACTTTTCACTGTCAGCCTCATCCCAGGTGAATTCGGCCACGATGTCTGCTAACGCCTGCCCTTTGATGGCCACCCTAGGCTAATAAATGATATCAAATTCGTCCAACTCTATTGCCCAATCCATCAGTCTCCCGAACTTCTCAGGCTTGTGGATGACCTGTCGGAGATGAGAATCAGTGAGGACGACCATTGTGTGGGCCTAAAAGTATGGCTTCATCTTTTTTGAAGTGTAAATCAGAGCGTAGGCCAACTTTTCCATCTTGGTGTACCTCTGCTCGTCCCTCTAGATTTCTTTTCTATTGAAATACACCGGCTGAGACTGCTAGGTACACATAAAGTTTTTCCCTTGGACTGGTCTTGACAATAGTAAGGGAGAGCCGAGGTGGGACTTTATAACTTTGAAAGCCTTATCACACTCCTCATTCCATTTGAAATCTTATCTCACAACTTTAAAAAATGGAAGGCACTTATCGGTGGCTCTAGATACGAACTGTTAAGCAATGTCACTCTTCCGGTCAACCTCTGAACATATTTGATTATGTCTGGTGTCTTTATCTCTAACAGGGCTTTGATCTTAGCTGGATTGGCATCTATCCCCCTCTGATTTATGTTGAAGACCAAGAAATTTCCAGCCCCTACCCCAAACACACACTTTTCTGGGTTAAGCTCCATCGTGTACTTATCCATCGTATCAAAGGTTTGCTTAAGGTCGGCCACGTGAGAGTCAGCCTTGAGACTCTTAGTTAGCATATCATCAACGTGGACCTCCATCGTCTTCTCAATTTGATCCTCAAACATCTTGTTAATAAGTCTTTGATAGATAGCTCCAGCATTTTTCAAACCGAAGGGCATGACTTTGTAGCAGTAAGTCCCCTTGTCAGTTATGAAGGAAGTTTTATCCTCATCGATCGGGTGCATGAATATCTGGTTGTATCCTGAGTAAGCGTTCATAAAACTCATCATCTCATGGCCTTCTGTGGCATCAACCATCTGGTCGATCCCGAGCAAAGGAAATTTGTCCTTAGGGAAAGCCTTATTCATGTCGATAAAGTCTACACACATTCTCCACTTCTTATTGGCTTTGGGAACTATGACAGCATTGGCCATCCATTTAAAATATATCACCTCTCTTATGAAGTCGGCCTTTTCTAACTTTTTTACTTCTTCCGAATGACCTCATACTTCTCCCGAGAATAGATCAACCTCTTATGTCGTATCGGCCTAGCATCATCGGCCACATTCAATTTATAGCAAAAGAGTTCAGGATTTATGGTCGGTATATCCTCGTAAATCCATGCAAAGATACTCTGCCTCCCTCTCAAGAATTTGATCATCCCTTCCTTTATATTTTCTCTCATGTCTTTTCCAACCTGGATGATTTTTTTCGGCTCATCCTCTTTGAGGATGATGGATTCTACCTTTTCCACGACCACCCCTTTCTTTAGTTTGGTCTCATCCCTGGGATCCAGGGTTTCAATACTGTAGGTCATAGTTTCTTTCTTATGAGCTTCCATCTCCTCGAATGAGTTAAAATGGCATTCTCGTGCCAACACTTGATCACCGTGTATGGGTTCGAGAATTTTACCATTTGGTGTACAGTAGATGGCATGAACTCAAATTCCTTGAGGGCCACTCTTCCCATGATAATATTATAAGCCAAGTATACACTTTCATCCATCACAAAGAAATTAACCTTTTTTGTCAGCCTCTTAGGCCAAACATCTCCCATTCTTACCTCCATTTCATACATTCCTAATGGATGCGCCTTCTCTCCGTTGAAACCTATCAGTGGATGATGATAAGGTACAAGCCTCTTCCTGCTGAATCCTAAACCTTTAAAAGATGGCCAAAACATAACATCGATTGAACTTTTATCGTCGATCAATATCCTCGGCACGTCATACCCATGCACTCTAGTTGTGATTACCAAAGGGTAATTTTGAGGATCTAGGATTCCCTTGAAGTTAAGTCTTAAAAAACCAACAATTAAGGTATCCATATCTACCTTCTTTATCTTGATTGTCTTTGTATCTGCTGCGTCCAAGTGGAATGCTTCAACCTTGGGAAGGTCTTTGACCTATGCAAGGTGTGCCTTTCTATCATCCACCTCTGCACCTCCCCCTACGAGGCCTTCGCAGATCATCTTAACATCGAACGAGATGTTGAAGAGTCGACCTTTGGGTTTATCGTCTTTTATTGACAAGTCAGTGACATTATCATCATCATCTGAGGCATCATCCCCTTTCCCTAGGACCTCTTCCCTGCACTTGTCGGCCCTTCTCCTTCTGGGTTCATCTCATCCTCTCTTTGGTCCATCACTACCCACATACTTCCTTAGCTTTCTAGCCTTGAGCATCTTCTTAATCTCGTCTTTCAGGGCAAAACACTTGTCAGTTAAGTGCCCATGGTCTTGGTTGAAATTCACACCATAACATCTTATACCTTTTGTGAGGGGGATATTTTAGCTTCTCAGACCATCTTAAGAACCTATCATTTTTTTATCTCAATAAAAATGTGCTCGCAGCTGACCGTGAGAGGAGTGTACCCCACAAACTTATCATCGGTCAATCTATTTCTTACATTTTTATTCTTCTTCTAAAACTTACTCCCACTGCTAGTCCCCTTCCCATCTTAATATTTAGCTGCCATAGTTTCCTCGGCGTTAATGACCTTTCTGGTTATCGCCAAAAGCTCTGTCGTGGACTTTGGCAGGTCTTCAGCAAGCTTCCAAAGTAATTTTCCTTTTTGCAAGCCTCGTATTAATGTGGTCATTGTAATACTTTCCTCATAATCTTCGACTTCTAACTTCTCCTTATTAAACCTCCCGATGTACTCCCGAAGACTTTTGTTATTCCCCTACTTAATGTACAGCAGGTGAGTAGTCTTCTTCTTGGGTCTTACCCCGAAGCTGGATGAACCGTTCTGCAAGTTTGTTGAAATTTTCAATGAAGCTCTTCAGGAGTGAGGTGAACCAGATATGGGAAGCTCTAGTCAAAGTGCTCGAGAATGCACGACATTTCATCTTATTTGAGATGGAGTAGAAATCTGCAGTCTACTGGTACATCTCTATATGGTGCACTGGGTTGGTACTCCCATCATACTTTGGAGTAACCACCGACGGCTTGAATTTGGCAGGGGTTGAGAAGTTGACTATTTTTTCCACGAAAGGAGAGCCTGCTGAGTATCCCCTCTGCAAGGGGTCACGACTCTTATGGATATCCATAGTCTTGTTTTCTATCCTTTGAGTTGAGACGTTATAAGGCCTCTCGATCACTTAAACAATATCAAACTAGCCAATGTTATCCCCTTCCACCTCGATCGACCGAACAGAGGGTTCCCCTGCTGCTGACCTACGTTGGTTGTTTACCTCTCGCGGGCCCTCATCTCGTTCATAAGGGGGTCGGTCATCTGCCCCACCCTCCTTGAGACATCATTACTCCTTGACCTAGACAACCTTTCTCTTAAATCTCCAATCGGGCTGAGCCTTTCAAAGGTTGACCCTCTACTTAATCCGTAAAAAGTCGAGCACCTTGGATGGGCACCAAGACTCGGCCTCCTCTCATGGCCTCAACTTATTTGGATGGGGCGTATCGTATTCCCAAATAGTTCATATGGCTCCTAATAATCAATTTAAGCATCTTCCGGGATGGGTCGTCCTTGCCTCCCCAGGTGTAAATGCCTAGGGTCAGCTACGTCCCTCTGCCGCTGAAGAGGAGGTAGATCCTTGCGAGGCTCCTTGGGTGGTCACCTGGCCCCCTGGGGAGGCTCTCCATCTTCCAGAGTAATCATCTCCAACGGGGCTCCTGTAGGACTGATTACCACGTTCTGCATGAAGGCAATCAGTTTCTCTTTTATTGCCTGTTGAATTGCTACCAAGGATTTTAATGCGACCGCCACTTCAGCCATTTCTGACTCAGGAGGGGTGTTGATGGAACTAGAGCCACCAGCTAATGGTGGAGGTAGTGGAAATTCCTATGCCATGTTAAAGCTTGGTGGATGAGCTTAGAATCAAAGAGTAAAAACCTTGCAACTCAGCAGGAACTCTTTCAATGGTGAAACGGCTCCACTGAAGGGAATTACTGGTTCACCACCATAGAATCTAGCTAAAGGAAGAGATAATGCTTTTCGTTCCCAAAGTCGGCTCCAGACTAATGATACCAAAAATGGTATCACCAGGTCAAGATGTGTGTAAGCTCAAACCAGACAATAGTGGTGTACAGAAGATATAATTGTATAAACAGAAGGAGATGTGGCAAAGAAGAAGATGATACAAAATATAAGTGGTTCAGCCTGAGCCTACGTTCACTGTGCAGTGTGAATGGTGGTTTTCACTATAAGAATGGAAGCAATGGCATGCAAATACAATACTCAAGATTTTTTCTCTCTTTTGTATATTTTGACAGAGTTTTTCTAGGGTTGTGAATAATGAGATCCTTTATAATGTAGAAGATGAAAAGTTTATATAGTGCTTAGGGGGTATAGTGTCCCCCCCCCCCCCCCCCAAGCATGTAGTATGCATTAATGCACTGCTCGTAGCCTCTCCAGCGGAGACACCTGGCTGCGACAAATGTAGATCATGATGACCAAATATTTCGTCATGTGAGGGACTGATCCGGTAATAATAGTTTCACCCACGTGGAGTATGTGTCATACGCGCACTGATCCACGCGTTTCCTAAGCCATGCTCTATGACGAGGTCAACCTCGGCTCATATGCCTGAGCTGAGGTCGAGGCTTGTTATTCAAGGAGTTGCCTATATCACGAGCTGTAAAGTATGGAGAGGATCGACCGCAGTCTTAAATTTAGAGTCCGACTCGAGGTTTTAGGCCAGGTCAAGGGCCCAAACATCAGCTAACAGAAGTTATAGGTCGGCTTACCATTGAAACCGAGGCCGATGGTGATCTCGCGGACGACCTCCCGAGATGAGGTAGCCTAACTTAATTGTACCCTCGTTATAGGCCGAGTATACTTTCATCCACGATGAGGGTATATTCTGTCATATCAACGCAAAATGAGAAAGTTATAGAATATGGGTCACGACAACTCAAAACTCGCAAACGTAACAATCCTGTACATGACCTCGAATTTGTCGCTGTAGTTTTTTAATTAAAAATTTGGCGTTGCTACCTTTACATTGTAAATTTCCAAGTCTTTTAGGATCATTAAAGTTTGAAATATATCTTTTTCCAAAAGGACTTAAATTTAAGACAACAACGCTGGATAGAGTTTTTAAAAGATTATCGATTTAAATTAAATTACCATCTAGACAAAGGCAATGTAATAGCCGATGCTTTAAGTCAAAATCTAGTAGGAAGATTCCATACTTTAATCTCCTTCAATATTTTTGCTAGCATAGAGAAATATAATTCTAAAATCTTCCGATGAGGCACCAAGTTTTTCCCATAAAACCTGATCAGCCAACCAATACATGAGGTTCACCAACACGACCTGCTTTTAACATGATTATAGCAAGCAAACTAGCAAACCAAGTCACATATATGAGGCACACGCAGACTAGACACGAAATTATAGGAACTCAACTCCCAACCTTATATTAATCACTCAAAGATTACAAAGGGACACTCAATTTCGGCCTAAGGCTTCCTGCCTAAAAATATAAGGGGCAAATGCTTATAAATAAGGTACAAAAACGCAGTTGACATCCCCAACTGCTAGGACATGTGTCTTAATTAAATGGTGTCAGGTTTTTCCATGAAACTGCCTTCAAAACTGCTGCATTATCCTTCCAACAGGTGTTTAGAGAAGTTAACCCATGATCTTCAAGTGCCCAACTGATGCAATCCCATTTTTACATCTATTCTGCCCCATAACTGCCATAGAACTGCTCTAAAACTGCTGCATCAGTATCCCAACAGGTGTCCAAAGAGTTATCCTATGATCCCACATGTGCCACATTAATGCAATCCCGTTTTTACACCTATCCAGCCCAACAACTCCCATGAAAACTACCCAAATCTATTTTTGGGACAAGCACAACTTCTCTTTGAAGTCAACTAGCAACAACCCACGAATTAAGACAATGCCACCTCAAAAATATAAGCAACCCCGCCCATTGATGCAACCTAATGTTGCATAACAGGTGGGATCGAGGAATTTCCCAATCACGACCCAAAATCCATGCACTACCAATCCCATATTCGGTATATGGATAACCCAACATGCCCAAAAAGTTTCCTAGAGCCTAGGAGTGCTCATGGCTAAATATCGAATTTTTCCTCAGAGGTACCCCCCTCCTTATATATGTTCTTAACAAAAATTCCAGAGTGGTAGTAGTAGACGTCAACTACCAAATGATCGAAAGAACCCAGCTCCCCACAATCTGACAACTTTGAATAGCATAACCACTTTGTTCCAGCTGAATGCCTTAGTCAAAGTGAACTAACCCATTTTCCTTTAGTATCGAGGTTTGCCCGTACCCAAACTCCATGATGAACCCCATAACTTCATGATGAACATTTTGGGGTATGACAAACCCTCCCCCACTAAAAGAATTTGACGACCTCATCGATATCAAGAAAATTCCAACTCCACTAAAAATTTCCCAACAACGCCTTGAACTTCACCAAGAACAGCACCAAGTCTTCGATTCAACCCAAGTGTAACACCGAACCAAACTCCTCTCGATTCAATGTCTTCCTGTAGGACCATAACCTCCATGTTTTCACCATCTAACGTAGAAGTTTCTCTTGGTAATGCGAGGTTCCTACAGCCCGCTCATACCAAGGCTTCAATCGCCCATTTATCTGAACTCCTTTGCTTGGAGTCTGCCCAACATAACCAAGGAGTTAACACCACCATCTCTCGTACCTGAATTTCATCCACCATTTCTTGACTCTTCTACTTGAATTGCAGATAGTTTTTCCCGCATTGGACAATCCCTTACTCGGTGTGAACCCTTACAAATAAAACACCCAGAATAGATACCTTTGCCTTTGTTTGGATATCGATCAACCCCGTTTCCCTTGTCAAGTTCTATCCCTCCATCTTTGCTCAATTCTGAGATGACCTTATCTTTACCTTTGGACTTATATGAAACAGCATCTGACCGATGAAGTTTGAGATCCACTAGGCTATCCGCTATTGCCACTTCTTGCTAAAAATCACGCATACCTTGTCTCCTCAATTCAGCCTCTGCCCAAGGCTGAAGATTGGAAACGAAATTAAAGACCTTATCTTCCTCGGACATCCCCTTAACGTCCAGTATCACCGACGTGAACTCTTTTACGTAATCCCGCACGGTCTTATTGCGCTTCACGCGTCGCAACGCTTCCCTCGCTTGCCAACCTGAATTTGTTGGCAGAAATTGATCCCGCAATTCCTTCTTTAGTTCACTCCATGAACTGATCTCAGACCTGATCTTGTCTTAGGTCCGAGTTCTCCACCAAAGTTTTGCATCATCATAATTTAGAAATAGATTGTATGTACCTGATAACACTCAATTTCGGCCTAAGGCTTCCTGCCTGAAAATACAAGGGAGAAATGCTTATAAATAAGGTACAAAAACGCAGTTGACATCCCCAACTGCTAGGACATATGTCTTAATTAAATGCTGTCAGGTTTTTCCACGAAACTACCTTCAAAATTGTTGCAATATCCTTCTAACAAGTGTCTAGAGATATTAACCCATGATCTCCAAGTGCATAACTGATGCAATCCCATTTTTACATCTGTTCTGCCCCGTAACTGCCATGGAACTGCTCTAAAACTGCTGCATCAGTATCCCAACAAGTGTCCAAGGAGTTATCCTATGATCCCACATGTGCCACATTAGTGCAATCCCATTTTAACACCTATCCATCCCAACAACTCCAATAAAAACTACCCAAATCCATTTTTGGGACAAGCACAACTTCTCTTTGAAGTCAACTAGCAACAACCCACGAATTAAGATAATGCCACCTCAAAAATATAAGCAACCCAACCCACCGATGCAACCTGATGTTGCATAATAGGTGTGATCGAGGAATTTCCCGATCACGACCCAAAATCCATGCACTACCAATCCCACATTCGGTATATGGATAACCCAACATGCCCACGAAGTTGCCTAGAGCCTAGGAGCGCTCACGGCTAAATACCGAATTTTGCCTCGGAGGTACCCCCCTCCTTATATATGTTCTTAACAAAAATTCCAGAATGGTAGTAGTAGACGTCAACTACCAAATGATCTAAAGAACCCAGCTCCCCACAATCTGACAACTTCGAATAGCTGATCGTTCAAAATTTATGATACACCCCGAAAGTTGAAAATGTACCATGCTTGAAAAAGCAATATTGGTGGAAAAATATGAGAAATGATATTGAGAATTTTGTAAGGAGATGTCTTACTTGTAAACAAGTAAAGATTGAACACCAACACCCTGGTGAACCTCTCCAGCCTTACCAATTTCGGAGTGGAAATGGAATTATATTACCATGGATTTTGTCAGTGAACTAGCTCATATGTCCCAAGGATATAACAAAATTTGGGTAATAATAGATCCACTTACTAAATCTGCTCATTTTCTACCTTTAAAGGTCATTTATTCGTTCGTAAAGCTTCGCAAACTCTAAATTTTGAGAAAGTATTCGATTACATGGAATTCCTTTGTCTATCGTATCAGATAGTGATTCTCATTTTGTAGGAAATTTTTAGAAAGCTTTGCAAACCGCAATGGGTACTTAACTTCATTTAAGTACCATATTCCACCCACAAATGGATGGACAATCAGAACGTACAATCCAAACCCTAGAAGATATGCTACGTGCTTTTACGTTAGATATGTCTAACAATTGGAATGTGTATTTACCCCTTGTCGAATTTTCATATAACAATAGTTATCAAGACAGTATTATAGTTGCCCGTTTGAAGCGTTATATGGAAGATCCAGTAGATCACCTGCATTTTGGATAAAAATGGGAAACAATAAACAATTTGGTCCCAAAAGAATCTAGGAAACTACCAAAAGAATACAACAAATTCGAGAGAAACTAAAGATAACTCAAGGTCGACAAGAAAGTTATGCAGACTGATGTCGAAAACCGTTAGAGTTTCAAGTTGATGATCAAGTATTCCAGAAAGTGTCTCCCCAAAAAGGAATTTTACGCTTTGAAAAGAAAGGAAAACTAGCCCCAGATATATTGGACCTTTCACAATTTCTAAACGAATTGGCTATGTAGCCTATCAATTAGAATTACCTATGGAATCATCCAATATCCGTAATGTATTTCATACGTAACAGTAACGCAAGTATGTTTTAGATATATCCCATACCGTTGTAACACCCCATGTTTCTATTAATAAATTGGAATATTTGGGAAAAATAAACTTTGGATTAAATGGCCTTTACTAATTCGAGTAGTAAATTTTCAACCGGAATTAAATCGGATTTATAATAAAATGCTGGAATGATTTTTGAAAATATTTTAACAAGCAGGTACATTTTTGTTGAGTTAAAGAATATTTTCCTAAGTGTAAAAGGTTGATTTTAATCGAGTACTAGGTTCGTTCAAATGACAGCGTATTTCGTTCGAACGACGTATCATCTCGTTCGAACGACAACGTACGTCGTTCGAACGATAGGGGCGGTGGATGGATTAGAGAGTCCTAATAAGATTTTAACTCTTAAACCCATTAAATACCAAACTGATACGGGGCTAGGACTTCGAAAAACACTTTTTCTCTCAAACTTGCTCCTGTAAGGTTCTTAAAAAAAAATTCCTCTCATCTTCAACCCCTAGCCCCAATTTCTAATAAGTTTTGAAGATTCAATTGTTGTTTTCTCACGAAGAGTTCAATCTTCTACCCAAATATTTATCCAACTAATTTCAGGCATGAAATATCTATTCTTTTCCTTTAGTATTATGTGTTTTAAGTGTTGCCTAAAACCTTAATCACGTGTTTTTGATAAAAATCAATTAGTAACATAATTAGAGAAAGTGGATATTAAATCTTGGGACTGTTTTTATAAAATCTCTTAATATGAATAATATTCATAACCCTTGGATACGTAGGATTAATGAGTGGATTTTGGGTTTTATTGGGATAGGTTGCATGTACAAAAACCCTAGTTTTGAATTAAATGAATTTGGCAACGTATAACTCATGTAAATTGTGTAGAATTAATGAGACTTGAAATATGATGTATAAATGATGAAATCTCGGTGTATTTAATTTAAAATAATTAAATGAGATTAATTGGGTGTTTATGACGACGTGATAATTAAATTAAGATTTAATTAAATTGGACTAGTATGCGAAGTTTTATACGATGATTAATTATCCTTGTTTATATGACTTGTTGGTACTATTAAATTGCCATTGTGACGACATGTTGTTGGATATCTTTGATCTCCCGATATTTTAGGATGCCTTCTAGGTATGGGACTAGTGAGGGTATATTTTTACGACTTTATTATGTCGGGGGTGGACTAATTTTTGATACTTTGTCATCATTACGCTAGCCTAGGCTCGATACTCGATCGAGGTTTATGTTAGAAATTCATCATATACATATGGTAGGACGTATTGATAACTTGGGGATCCTTAGGTATGGAACTAAGGGGTATTTTGAGGATCTCGCATCGATTAAAAGGGTGGGGTAATCTATAAATTGTGAAATTGAGAAATTGAGAATTAATGTCTAAGATAAAAACGAGTGTTAAATTTGTAGTGACATAATGTGTCAAGGACCCGCAGTTTAAATAGGTCAGTGGACGATTTATGTCGTGTCATGTGTGGAACCTTGTCATAGGGCGGGATCGATAGTTTAAACGGATTAGAGGCCATTTGACAAGGGAAAGTGTGACACTTTGGTGGATTACCACTCGGGGCGGGAGGACCGCCATAATAAAAAGTGAGAACAATAATAAAATTTGGTTAATTTAATTAAATTAACATCGTAGGACTTGGGAATTTCAAATAGTATTGGTGTGCCTTTTTAAATGGGGATCTCTGCGGGTAGTTAGTGATTTATATTTATCGCATTTAATTATCTCGTTTGATTTAAAATACTCTATTGTGATATTTATTGCGTATAATGCTACTATCTGGATTCAAGGATCCTATTTGAGGGGAGTAGTGTGTATTCATGCTCGGGGCTCTGACCTCGTGTGTTGACAAACTTTTTTAGGATAAGTTTTGGAGAAGTTACATAGGATTATCGAAGTTTATCATTTGAAGGTGCAGCTGGAGTTTATTCGTTTTATTGCTTTAGTTAGTTAGACTGTGTTTTCAATCGTATTTCATTATGAGACTTCATTTGGGTTTTTATTGGGCCATTCGGTTCCAAAATTGTAAGAGGTTACAGTTGGATTATTCACATATATTTATTATTTATATTTTATTTAATCATTATTGGAGATTGGATTTACTCGTAGTTTTAGCATGTGATGGATCTTTTATCTCTCAGTTGTTTATGATCATTTGGGATTGATTCAATTATTTATCTTATGACTAATTTATTTATGTCTCATATCTATCTCATGCTAAGAATGGTATTTATTTAGTTCACGCCCGGCGTAGTTATGCGACGGTGGCTAACCACCCCTTCTGTTGGATTTTGCGGGGTGTGATAGATGGTATCACAGCATGGTCTTAGGTCTCGTAGGTTATGAGTCCGTCTTATCTTTCGCATTTCTTATCTTTGATTCCTTTTGATGATTTATACTCTTAGGCATTCCGAGTCTGATATTTTTTGTTTCTATCTTTTCAGATGGCGAACAGAAGGAGAGCTGGGAATAGGAGAGAGGAGTCTGTTTTTGGTCCCGCGACTCAGGAGAGGCGGCATCAGATTATTTTAAAGGCCGAGGAGTTAGCGTCTATCATTCGTGAGTCCATGGAGGTCGGTATGGAGATGGGGAGACAGAGATGGGTGACTTTAGAGGCACCACAGTAGGGTACACCCATTTCAGCTTAGGATATGGTGAGAGTTATCTTTCTTAAGGGCAATCGTCCCACCTTTGGAGGGGGATCTGACCCAACAGTTGCTCACTAGTGGAGGAGAGACATGGAGAGACATTTGAGGATGGTGGACTGCACGGATGTGCAGAAGCAGATGTTAGCAACTTTTAAGCTGACAAGGGATGTACTACAGTGGTGGGAGAGTGCCACCAAGTCCGAGGAGAGAGATCGACTGGGTTATGCAGAGTTTTTAATAAAGTTTAACAATAAGTACTTTCCGTATGCACTTAGGAAAGAAAAGAAGAGAGAATTTATAGACTTGGAGCAAGGTTAAAAGTCAATTGTCGAGTATGAACAGGAGCTCACAAATTTATCTATGTTTGTACCAAAGGCGGTTAGTAATGAGGTGAAGAAAATGGAATATTTCATTAAGGGATTGTCTTGGCCGATTAGGCAGATGGTGTTGGAGAATCCGGCATACACTACCTATGCTCAGGTGGTGGATGTCGCAATGTTGCTATGGTAAGAGAAGGCCAATTATCAAAAGAAGTTGGGAAAGAGACATGAGTCAAATGGACAAGGAAGCGAGAACAAGGGTCGCAATGACCAGGCATGGAAGAAACAAAGAACAAACCAGGAACAATAAGGACAAGGAGAGAGAAAGAGAATACTAGACATTACGGACGTTTTAAGGGTGAATGCTTTTTCTGTGGAAAATTAGGGCATATAGTGGCGAGATGTTATAAGAGATCGGGCTAACAAAACCAAGGATTACAAGCCCAATAAGGTCAAGTTACACAAGGGCAACAAGGTCCAGGGGTATAGGGACATCAATGACTGAGGCCTCTAGTTCTTGCTCCATTAGGTGTTCAGGGAGCACCCGTAGCACCGACAGCATTAGGTGGACATGGAGTAGCCGCAACACCAACCAATACCAGTTATGGGAGGTGCAATGTGCCTCAACTTCAGGTAGAGCAAGATAGATTATGTGGCTAGTAGAGTATCACGGTACGTAATATCTTCTTAGATACTTATATATGTAGGATTTATATATGTTTTATTTTTTATAAGGATTACGTTCGGGTAGATTAGGTGTATGGACGCCTAATTGTGGTACTCTACGGGTAGGCCTATGTGAGCCTTATTTTATTTTGCGCTATTACGATTTGCTGAATTTTAAGGACGACATTCTTTTGCTACTGGAGAAGTATGTAACACCCCGTGTTTTTATTAACAAATTGGAAAGTTTGGGAAAAATAAACTTTGGATTAAATGGGCTTTAATAATTTGAGTAGTAAATTTTCAACGGGAGTTAAATCGAAGTTATAATAAAATGTTATAATGATTTTTGAAAATATTTTAACAAGAAGGTACATTTTTGTTGAGTTAAAGAATATTTTCCTAAGTGTAAAAGGAGGATTGTAATTGAGTACTGGGGTCGTTCAAATGACAGCGTATGTCATTCGAACGACGTAGCATCTCGTTCGAATGGCAGCGTACGTCGTTCGAACGACAGGGGCGGTGGATGGATTAGAGAGTCCTAATCAGATTTTAAGTCTTAAACCCTTCAAATACCAAACTATACGGGGCCGGGACTTTGAAAACAATTTTTCTCTCAAACTTTCTCCATTAAGGTTCTCAAAACTTATTTACTCACATCTTTAACCCCTACCCCCAACTTCTAACAGGTTTTGAAGATTAAATTGGTGTTTTCTCAAGAGGAGTTCAACCTTCTACTCAAATTTTTATCCAACTAATTTGAGCCATGAATACTCTATTCTTTTCCGTTAGTATTGTGTGTTTTAAGTGTTGCCTAAACCCTTAATCACGTGTTTTTGATTAAAATTAATTAGTAACCTAATTAGAGAAAGTGGACATTAAATGTTAGGGTTGTTTTTATAAAATCTTTTAATATGAATAATATTCATAACCCGTGGGTACGTAAGATTTATGAGTGGATTTCGAGTTTTATTAGGGTGGGTTACATGTAGAAAAATTCTAGTTTTGAATTAAATGAATTTGGGGACGTATAACTCATGTAAATTGTGTAGAATTAATGAGACTTAAAATATGATGTATAAATGATGAAATCTCGGTGTATTTAATTTTAAAAAACTAAATGAGATTAAATGGGTGTTTATGGCGATGTGATAATTAAATTGGACTACTATGCGTAGTTTTATACGTTGATTAATTATGCTTGTTTATGTGACTTGTTGGTATTATTAAATTTCCATTATGATGACGGGTTATTGGGTATCTTTGCTCTCCTAGGTATGGGACTAGTGACGGTAGATTATTACGACTTTATTATGTCGGGGGTGGATTGATTTTTTATACTTTGTCATCGTTACGCTAGCCTAGGCATGAGACTAGGTCGAGGTTTATGTTAGAAATTCAGCCTATACATAGGGTAGGACGTATTGATAACTTGGGGACCTTTAGGTATGGGACTAAGGGGTATTTTGAGGATATCACATCGATTAAAAGGGTGGGATAATCTATAAATTGTGAAATTGAGAAATTAAGAATTAACGCTTAAGATAAAAATGGGTATTAAAATTTGTGGAGACATAATGTGTTAGGGACCGACAGTTTAAATGGGTAAGCTAACGATTTATATCGTGCCGTGTGTGGAACCTTGTCATAGGTCGGGGTCGATAGTTTGAACGGATTAGAGGTCATTTGACAAGGTGAAGTGTGACACTGGATTACCACCCGAGGCAAGAGGATCTCCATATCAAAAGGTGAGAACAATAATAAAATTTGGTTAATTTAATTAAATTAACATCATGGGACTTGGGAATTTAAAATAATATTAGTGTGACACCATGCTTGATAAAATAAGAGGTGGCCAACCCGATATTCAAATAATACAGGAATCATAGATGGTCCATTCTTAGCATCACTGTCGTTAAGTATATATCCGAGATAACCACCAATAATTTAAGAAAACGGATGATAAATAATTGTAAGTTTAAAGAAAATCCTTCAGACAATCCAATTTAAAAGATGGTGGGAAGAAAACCAACAAGTAGCTATACATGCAATTCACCATATAATAACTCAATAAGTTGTTGGTTAACAGACCAGTACAAACAGGTTACATTGAGTATTAAAATAAATATCACAGTATATTTAACATGTGCAAAAACTTGGGTAACACACCCGAATGTTTAAGCTGATCATAAGTAGAGTACAAAAAAATAGAACCGTCTATATCAAATATCCTACAACATTCGCAAAATGCTATAGCTCCGTGACGCTTGAGGATGGAAGGGTCATTACGGGCATCCTTGCGGCGGAACACCTGGGCGTGAGGAGGATTCATGCAAAACAAGAGATATAAATGGGTCAGGGCCCGAGTATGATATGATAACTATGTGACTAAAATGCATGACAGTTATAAATATTCCTATAGGCATGAAAATATAACTCAATTTAACTTAACAAGATTCTATTTCCATTTAGCCCATTATGACTTTGCAAGTAAATTCCTCATTAGGAAAGGAAATCCCAGAACAGTTTATTTCATAAAATGATTCACCATATATAAAATATCACTTTCATAAGATTTGTTATAATCACAATATATAACGATTCTAAGACCATCCTTCCGGGAGTCACCCCATTGGATGCGCCCCTAAATAGCTATCATCTTCCAGGTCCTAACACCAAGACAACTTGGGTATCCTAAATTGCGTGATGTTGGGAAGCGGCAATATGCCTTCGACAGTGAGTCATAACCATACCCAAAATTATCTCACTTCGAATAAAATAACAACAGAACATATAACAACCGGCTGACTGAGGAATATATTCACCCCGCATTCAATTGAGCGTTAGGCTTGCAATAGACTATGTGTGCGGAAGTAAACCTATTTGCCGAATAAACCCCTAATACATACAAGTTAACGGTGTTATCCAATAGGGGACCAATTCAAACTTTTACTTGAATTGTGAACTTAGCTTAAACAGGTTTTACTTAGCCAAGTTAATTAAGCCCTATTTATTAACTTAAATTTAACTAGGTGTCAAAACAAGAAAATAAAATATTCAATTATTTAGGTGAGTTTCTAGTAATTACCCTAGGTTTTCATATGGGGTGAGATATTGCAAGATTGTAAAGTAAATCACGAGGTATTTATTTTACGTTGCAAAAACCCTTCCCTGGGAAAAACGACGAACTCCTCTAGGAGTTAACTAATCTAACAAGTCCACTAAAAACAATCCAATACGGAACGAGTTACAATCACACAACAAGACACAACTTGAACTAGACAGAAAACAGCTATTACCTTACCAAGCCTTCGCAGTGGTTGCTTTTTCTAAATCTCAGCTTCAACTTGTCTTTCGTGTATTGCGTTCTTCACTTCTTCGCTTTCTTTCTAACCTTCTTGGCACAAGTCAGCTCAGTGCCTATTGATTTTTATAGTGACGTGTATATGTGCAGTGCTAAGTGATGTTTCCTAAGCTATATGACGCACTCACCCTTAGTTACAAATAGAATGATGATGCAGTAGGTTCTTTCCAAAATATCAGTCTCAACTTTTCAGTTCTTTCTTTCTATTTAATTCAAGCTGTCCTGAATTAATTCAGTTTCAACAAAACTTCGTATTTTTGTCAAGAACTAAAGTTGATCTAATATATACATAAATATGTGCCTACGTGGAACAGTGTATATATTGAGTGATTATAATGTGATATGAATAATGAAATGAATTTCCTGGAATCACAAAAACAATCAAGATATCATACACACACAAATATTAAGACTGAAATTTTATATAATCAATTTTATGTCTAGTTTCAGTCCAAGACAAATTGTAAGGATTATCAGAATATTTTTCAACTAAATTCAATCCTTATAAAAGTTAGGTTCAGATTTCAAAACCTCTTGAAAATTCAGCCTAATAAAAAATATTTAAATATTTTAAAACAAAATGATTTAAAATAAGGCTGGAACTAGAACAAGAAATTAATCATTAAATTCAGCAATAATATAACACAAATTAGATCTACAAGAAAACAGATCTAAAAAGAACACATACTAAGCATAGCATGAACAAAAATACTTACAACAGTTTTTAGAACAGGAAAATACCAAAAATGTATGTAGAGATGAGATTCTGATTTTTACACAGCCATGAATTTGAACCTCTAGAGTCTTCAAAAATTTATTGAAATGAATAAATAATATTTTTCCACGAAATACACTCTTAAAATATATCTTGAAAACACAAAGTGTATAGACTCTCTCTCTAAAAATTTCTGCAGAGTTTTGCCACAAAAATAATTTATCAGCTCTCTTCCAAAATGAATACCCAAAGGAGTCTATTTATAGAGTGCAAAAGTGTGTGCAGATTGGTGTAAAATAGGGTCACATGGATTGACACAAAAATACACACAACTTTGTGTTCTTTGTGTGACCTCAGATCTATTTTAACACAAAGTAAGTGTTAAAAATGTGACGCGTGTAGTGCAAGATGTAACACACTAATAGATTCAAGAAAAATGATTTTACAAAACAGAGTCGTTTTAAAAATATGCCAACTGTAAGATAGCGTACTATAGACGCATCAAGATATTACTGTTTTAAAAGAGTTGACCCCAGTTGTTAAAATGTTATCTACACACGTCATCGTTTTAACAAAAACTGAAAAGCAGTTTTGAGAAAAAGTTTTAATACAAAAACGGACGACGTCGTTTATATAAAACAATCTCGATTTTAGAGCGAAACCGTGGGATGTTTTTGAAATATCAGGGGCGGTAACAATGACATCAGCTTCTGAAATGAAGGACAACAGTATTAACAACTGAACACGCCAACAGTTATATGACAGCTAAGGGTTACATCGCAACCGGGAAAAAAAACACCAACAGAAAAAATTAATCGCACTAATACGATGGACATGCATATATACGAACCTATATATATATATATATATATATATATATATATATATATATATATATATATATATATCGTACACACAAAAAATCCGAACGACGTCGTTTAGAAAAAGAAAAATATTTTTTGTTTTATAATCAAACTGACCACGAATAGAAAACCGTGGGCGACGTCCTTTAAAATTGAAAACCCAAATATCATTTTCGGTAACAACAAAACCGTGGGCTGTTTCGAAAGAAACCAGGGGCGGTAGTAAATGTATGGTCAAATCGTGAAAAGGTAAAGCATGCAGGGGTCATATCCCTCACGGCAACCAAGGCTCGTTAGAGCATTCGTAGTGGTGATACTAAAAGACAGATGAAATGCTAACTTTACAAATCGGGAGGTCTGCAATGGTGTAGCTAAACTAACAAATTCAGCAAAAAAAATGGTACGCGTTTTGCAAAGTTACCCGTTGGCTACTGAATTTGCAAACACTTCGTACAAACTTCATTTGTTCGTAGGAACTTTCTACGAACAAATGAAGTTCGTAACAAATATAAATAATTATTTTTGTTATATCTTTGGATTCTTACGAACAACATTTGTTCGTACGAAATTTCTACGAACATATGTTGTCCGTAAGAAGTGACTCTCTATTTCCTACGAACAAACTTGTCCGTAGGAACCTGCTTTTACCTTTCACCACTAAATATCCACACAGATGACGAAAGGCATTTCACCTTTTTAATTGGTAAATCTACCCATTCATGAACTCCCCCACTAAGGATGCTCTTACGAATTGTCCTGCTAAAGTCATAAGCTAGGGGACACGCCATCAGGTATGGCAACAGACAAAAAAAATTGCCACGCATGCAATTATACAATATCACATATATATTAAATGCATATACTATTGCCACAAAAAATATATAAACGCAGTTAAAAAAAAGCGAGTGCAGTTATAAAAAAAAATGCGGTCAACTTGGTAGGAGCATGAGATATGCTTAAAGCAGGGACTCTACTAACTGGTCAAATCGAAAACTTATGGTCCAAACGCCTATAACAATTAGGGGTCATGCATAAACTTTTTATAATATATAAACATACCATAGCATACACATACACACTATCGTATATATGTATAAAAACACACGCATATATTTTCATAACACGCAAATATATATATATATATATATATATATATATATATATATATATAAAATATCGTGCACATGCGACCAAAAATAATTCTAAAATTTTCAAATAGTTTCAAAAACATATTTTTAACAAAAAAATAGTTCGGTAAATTTCAAAAAAAATATTTAGTGACAGCTTCATTTTCAAAAAAAATATTTTTCTTATAAAAATTTCAAATAAAGTTTTTGAACTCAAAAATAATTTTATTATGACAAATATTGTGCACCATCATAAGATACGAAAAATGACATGCAAATGCAACGTGGTGTCGTGTCCTAGGTGACAAAAATTCCTATGTGCCATAGAAACTGACATTTACCTTTTTCTGAGAGGGCGGACTGAACCGAGTGCTCATTTGATGTATATGAACAAGGAGAGCTTGGCGTTGATAGGGGAGACACACAATCCTAATTACAAAATTATTTTGTCAAAATTCACGTCCAACTAGATGAAGTCCAATATAGCTAAAGCATGGAAAGCAAGCCCTAGGTGTGCTCTATATAGGGACCTTCATCAATAGCCAGGGGACTTCACCTCATGCGCGTAACTTCCCTTATGATAGGATTTAGAGAGGTATGTTTATGCAATTTACCATTCACAAAAATGTCAATTTTTAAGGTACATCACATTTTATCCGGAGCCATAAGCTTTCCATATCGAATTTTATAAGCCACAACGTTTAATTAGTTTCCATATTAGTCTCCAAGAACTTAACGACCAACCTATAAGACCATAAGTAGGATAATAATTCACCCCAATTCTATAATTCTATAATATATATCACTCTATTAACCCCTAGACCTAGACTAGCTCAATATGTAAAAAGAATCCCTTACCTTCCTGTAATTACTTACTAAATGAATTCCCGGTCTAAGCCTAAACTCTCTTTTCTAGCTTAGGTTTATAATTCCCATAAAATAGACTCAAATACTCTAGTTTTACTTCATTCAAGAAGGTTTGGAAGTCCCTACCTTAAAATAAAGAAACTAGAGAAAAATAGGGATTTCGGGTGAAAAACAAGGGACCGATCGACCGGCCCTTGACCCCCGGTCGACCGCGCTTAAGTGATTTTGTCGGATAAGAAATGCAGTAAGCCTAAATCTGAGGGGTGTCGATCGGGCTTTGAAATGCGGTCGACCGTGCTGACCAGACCCACGGCTCTAACTTTTAAGTGGGGATTTCTGCGAGTAGTTAGTGATTTATATTTATCGCATTTAATTATCTCGTTTAATTTAAAATGCTCTATTATGATATTTATTGCGTATAATTCTACTGTTTGGATTCAAGGGTCCTATTTAAGGGGAGTAGTGTGTATTCATGATCGGGGCTCTGACCTCGTGCGTTGACTAACTTTTTCAGGATAAGTTTTGGAGAAGTTGCGTAGGATTATCGAAGTTTATCATTTGGAGGTGCCACTGGAGTTTATTCGTTTTATTGCTTTAGTTAGTTAGACTTTCTTTTCAATCGTATTTCATTATAAGACTTCATTTGGGTTCTTATTGGGCCAATCGGTTCCAAAGTTGTTAGAGGTTACAGTTGGATTATTCACAGATCTTTATTATTCATAGTTTATTTAATCATTATTGGAGATTGAATTTATTCGGTGTTTTAGCATGTGATGTATCTTTTATCGCTCAGTTGTTTATGATCATTTAGGATTGATTCAATTATTTATCTTACGGACTGATTTATTTTTGTCTCATATCTATCTCATGCTAAGAATGATATTTATTTAGTTCATGTCCGGTGTAGTTCGGCGGCGGTGGCTAGCCACCCCATCTGTCGAATTTTGCGGGGTGTGACAACCGTTACATGGCAAAACATTTCCATCGAACCCAACCGTGAATTTGAAGAAAATCTTAATCAAGTTCTAGATCGTCAAGTGAAGTATCTTAGAAAAAAGGAAATTCCCTAAGTTAAAGTAATTTGCAAGAATCAGAATCAGAATCAGCAAGATGCTATATGGGAACCGAAATAAGTAATGAAGGACCATTAGCCCGACTTATTTCAAGGTAAAATTCGAGAACATATTTTTTTTAGGTAGGTAGACTGTAAGAACCGGGATATTTTTTCCAACCCCAAATACCTACGATTATTGTTTATACCCTTACAAAGTGTTCAAAACCCAAAGTCTTCTAAGAAGAAAGAAACTATACTTAAAAATCTACAATTTTGCCAAATTAACTTAGACCCCTTGAAGTTTGAGTAAATTACACAATAGCCCCTAAATTTTTTTAAGTAAGATAACTTGATGTTTATTTATCCCTAAACCTTTACTTTATATCAAATTAATCCTTAGCCTCCAACTAATATAAATCACCATTATAACCCCTGAAACTTTCTAAAATTACAAAAGTACACCTATACTTAACAAAAAGTATACTTTTAAGGCTATAAAAGTAATTATAAAATCAACCAAGGACCAAACCTCCAAGTTTCATTAATTTTATTTCAACCCATGTCAACCTAGTACCGCACACTAGCACTAGAGATTAAAAGGCACATGTATACACCATGTACACATACGTAACACACATACCAACCTTGAAAACTCTATGTAAATTAGCTCAAATCCATGAACCCATTACACCAATCGAATCCCTTGAATATGAGTATAAATACCCCACCAATTCAGTAGTAAAGACACACCTCACAGTTAAGTTTAAAAACTCTAAAATCCACTCAAACCAGGAACACTATGATTTTATGACTAATTTTCAGTTCTTTCAATTCTATTTTCTTTTTGGGATATTAACATGGTTAGAACAATCATAATATGCAAGCTATTACATGTAGAACAACTTAGGATCGAGAAAAATTTGAAGATACACCATTAAAGGTTGAACTTTAATGGTGAAACTTGATATAAATCTCAAAACTTTGGTTTGAAGCTACATATAACTTCATTATAACCTAAGGATCTCGAGTGTATTGGTCAAAATCCATGAATGTGCCTATTAAACTCAAATCGATCAAAAGTGTATTTTGAAGTCGAAACTGGAAAAAATGAAATTCTCCATGTATAAACTATCTTAACTTTTGCAACTAAAACCAAATTACTCCTACATATAGTGTAAACCAACCCAAGTTCATAAGAATCCTTGCCATTAGAAATCTAGGATTATCAGGTCAAAATTTTAACAAAACACACAGTTTTGTCGTGCAGTTTCTTTCATCTCACTCATTGATGTGAATTTTCAATCATCCATCTTTTAAGTTTAGGAATCAAGCTAGAGAATATTTTTTCTAAATAGCTTATGTAATACGTCCCAAGGCATGTTGCACCATGAATTTCTAGACTCAACAAAAATTTGCGCACTTATCACGTCACTACAGTTAGAGTTGAGGAGTACTACAATTCTAAAGATAACCTTAAGGATCACTAGTATATACTTTAGCTTGTGAGATTTGTGTCTTTCACCCTTTCAGAGTGTTTTATGCAATCTCCGAGTCACAAGTTGATTCAACTTTCTTTGGGTCCGCATTAAATTGTTGTATGATCTCATTATTCTTCAAATTTTGGCTTGATCACCGAGAATGACATCACTTTCGAGTTATAAGAAATGCATGCCTTGATATTTGTCCCGATCACTAAATTTTCATCCATTTACCATTCACTTCACCCATTATATTCCCATGCTCTTCCATATTCCCACATATTTCCCCACATCATCACCTATCATTCTTATATCATCTTTCATTTTCAAATAAAAGAGTGTTTGTTCCAAATGTTAAATGTCTTCAGTGTTGGTTTGAAAAGAGATAGAAAAAACAAAAACAAAAAAAGAGAAGAAAAAGAAAAAATAAAAAAAGAAGAAAAACATAAAAATAGCAAAAATAGAAGAAAAAAGAGAAAAAGAAAAGAAAAATTGAAAAAAAAGAGAGAAAAGAAAAGAAAGAGAGTTAGTTGTGCAATAAAGACATTTGTGCCTAAAGTGTTTACACTCTTCTCACATATCCATCCATTTCCCATCACATTACACATCTATCATATCATCCATCCATCCTATCTCATATCATCATATCCTTTCCATTTCATTTCCCCCTCACCCATAATCATCCATATTTTTCCTAGGTGTCCGGGAAAATGAAAGTCGACGTGGTGAATAACTCGACGTTCCCACTATAGTGATTAACATTTATTTCATGAGATCAATTTTCTTTCTTACTGTTCGTTTTTTCTTATGCGTGTGTGAGACGTTTGAACTTGCTTACATTTACTCACCTCCTCACACACAAGAGCGATACACTTACCCTAATCTGGAGAGTTCGTTTGAGAGAGTTATATCCAGTGAGATTTGAAGTTGAAGCGTTGATTCCGAATAGGCAATCTCGGAGTTACTCTTATGATACTCGACCCGTTTTGACTGATTCACACTACACACATTGAGTTATAGGAAGGATGTGCCTTGAGTATTTACTTAGCTAAACTTTATACACATTCTAGCTTGTATTTCTCAAAATATTTCTCATATGATTGATTGTGCGATTATTCTACGTCTAATAAGAGATTGACTGTCTTTCAAAAAAATTTGCAAATAAGAATTTTGTGGGTATATTCCACGCAAACCCCCACGAGACACAACTCGTCCTGTAGGGCAACCTATAGGTTTAAAGGCTTGTTGCACATGCTAAGTGAAATCGCAAGTGCCCGCGAAAGTGGTACACTTTTGGTTACTTATCTTTCTCTTTCTCTCTATCTTATTGCTCGAGGACAAGCAATGCTCTGTCTGGAGGTGGTGTGATAAGCACCCAAAATTGTACATTTTATGCCCCTAATAGATGTATTTTTGTTGCTAATTCTCGGTAATATGGGTCTTATGCGCTTAATTGTTCAATATGCAGGCTTAATTGTAGTTGCGGTGTCAAAAGCTATATTTCCAAGCAATTTGCAGTTAAAATGGAGTTAAATACCCAATTCTCTAACCCTACTCGAGCCTAAGCCTAGCCTAAACTTACCCTAAACCCTGTGTGTGTTTTGTTTGTGTCTTTTTATAATTTTTAGATTTTTAGTTTGCGTTATTTTAATTTTAGGAGTTATTTTAGATTTATTTAGAATTTCTAGAATTTATTTTCCAATTTTTATATTTCTTTTTAGTTAGTATTTTTATTCTATTAGTTTTTAATTTTAGTTTTATTTTATTTTATTAGGATTATAATATTTAGGATCATGTATATTTAGTTTTATTAGATTTTGCATTTTCTTTTTAGAATTTAAGTTTTAGTGTTATTTGACTTTAGTTTTATTTTTATTTTTATTTCTTTTTTTAGTTTCATTTTTTTTAATTGAGTCTTTATTTTATTTTTTTAGAATAGGAATTTAATTTTTAGAGTTATAGTTTTTGTAGTTTTATTTTTTTAGGTGTCCAAATTAAACACACACACAAGTACCATACACCCACACACAACACCTAACTCACCCACACCCCTACTTTCCTACACCCTCACCCTCAACCTCATCCACATTCCCATACACCCTACACCCATACTAACCTATCATACACCCTCACCACACCAAAATACCCCCACCTACTATTCATCATCATCCCCATCTCCCACACTCTCTTTCTCTCTCCTCCATTACCCACCTAAAGGCAAACCTCCATTATCCCATCCCACCCTCACCTGCTGACCAAAGCTCCTACCCCATAACCTCAGACCAACCTCCGACACCGGAACAACCCAAATCAGTAGGACTCCCGGAGCCCGATCCCTCTCTAACCCCTGCCATCGCCGGCAGACCACCCCCCATTCCAGCAGTTTAAACCGCTAGCTATACCCTTCAACCAAACCATAGTCGGCCAGCCCCATTTCTGTCCGCCCCACTCCGATCGCAACCCCCTGTCGGAACCAACAGCGCCGACGGTGACCCTCGCTACCCCTTGCCCGCGGACGGACCCGCCCCTAGCGCCGGCGACCCCCGCCTAGCCCATCTCCGGCGCCGGCGTCGTGTCGGCCTCTCTCTCTCTCTTCGATCTACTTTTTCAGCCACACCCACATCTAACAATCAAAACTCATCATCCATTTACCTTGACCCATTACCCATGTCCAACCCATTTTCCTGCCAAATACCCATTTTTCACATCTCCTCTTCTCACGATGTTAGTTGCCAAGTTACCAAGACAAACAAACCGAAACAAGAAGCCAAAATTAAAAACCCATGTACCACTTAAACCACTTAAACCATTTTACCCCCAACTACTCTTTTATCCCAAAACCCCAAAATACCCATAAACAAATCAAATTTTTTTATTCTCTCTATCACTCCTCACACCTCATGTGCACACACCCCATTCTCATGCACATTTAACCTTTCCATAAATACCCCTTATCCCCATGTGTGCCATGCATCTACTATAAAAGAAGACTCAAGACCCCATTTGAGGGAACTGATCATCAAATAGAGAGAGAAAATTCTAGAGAAAAGTAGAGAGTTAGGTTAGAATAAATTAGGTAGAAATATTTGTAAATAGTTTTATTTTCTTTTTTTAGATATTTGTGAGTGATAAATGTGTGAAATTCAATTGAGTTGATTATTGTTGGATGCTCATATTGGATGGATTGTGCTTAATTTCCAAGAATAGAAGTTCAATTTCACATCAGGATATTGGGGTTTGTTTGTTCTTTTCTCATCTCATTTATTTTATGTATTTGATTATTAATTTGTCATATTTCATATCATGTTAGGCTAAATCCCGTTTCAAGGGGTGGGGTAAAACCCTTATTTGATGTTATTTTATTTGTATTAGTTTGATTACTTGAAAATTTCCTTTGAATGTTAATTTTGATCCCTCCCCCTTAAATTTATGACTCGAGAGAGGGTAAATGATTTTCGAGAGAAATTCGAAATTCTAGTTATAATACCCATTTTAGATTCGAACTAGAGATAGGGGTTTCTTAAGTGAGGTATTATAACTCGAATTTCAAATCTAAATTTATTTTCTAAGATTTACATAAATTTTAATCGATCGATCGTAGCGGGTGATTGATTAAAAGGAGTGTAGATCTATTTTTAGAGTTGTGAGGTGTTAAACTTAATTTTCTAAAAGATTACTATTGAAATTACACTTGCAACGAGAGTTGATTTGTAATGTTGATATTAATTTGGGAGAATTCAATTAATTAAATTAATTAATTTGAATAACTAAAATTTGTAGTGTAATCCCATTCCTTGATTGTTCTGACAATTATTTACCTCACTTTATCTCTTATTTTTAGTTTAGACTTTATTTTCCACTTTTAGTCACTTTCTAGTTAGTTGTTTTCATCTCACATTTTAGTTTAGTGTTATTTCACCTCACCTCACCCAATTGTTTTAATATTGAAAAAGCACAAAAAGAAAATAAAAAGTGAATTACAATTTCGTTCCCTTTGCTTTAAAACCTTGAAAGTGGATTGATACCCTTACTTACCTCTACACTTGAGTTTATTAATTTTGTAGGTATTTGAGGTTTTAATTAGGACTTTTCAAGCAACAACAAAAGAGAAAATACACGCAAAAGTCATTTCTATCAACTGTCTCAACGCTCACGGACTCAACGGCACACTCAGAATGACCATACGAGTTTATAAAAATTAATTCTCTTCTTATTTCAATTAATTAGTCCCAACATGACTCACACGCGCGACCGACTTAAATTACCAAATACCGCATTTCTCATTCCCGACAATTTATTAAATTCAATAATTCCATATTACTTATTCACTCAGTAATATTCAATAAATAAGTATTAACATTGGCACACCAGTTAATATCTATCTCTTTTAATCCGGATTAATTAACAATTAAATCTCACATTTTAATTCAATTAATCCAACAATAATTATAAATCACATAATTATTTAAATGCTAAAAAATACGGGGTGTTACAAAAAACCCTCGTCAGATTCATGAAATGGAGCAACATCGTCAAGAAATGAATATAGGAAAAATAAGGGCCATGCAATACTTACACAGCCACTAGGGTTCACCACCCTAGAAGAGCGATGACGCGAAGGCTCACGCAGAAGAGTCTGATCATTCGCCACCGTCTCAAACGAGTCAAAAGAGTTCTCGCTACCCAATGCGAGGAGCATCCTTTCCCTCCACTCTAACCCTGCCCAATCGTCGACATTAAGCCATGCCATATGGGTTGTACTTCTTGATAAGTCATCCATTTCTAATGTTAGGATGATTTTCAGAAGTTTATAGTAGAAGAAAAGAAGTCAGAAAGCTGTGCAAAATGAGGAGAACCCGCCCCTTTTTTTTAGAAGGCTAAGGGTCTTGCCAAATCAATTCTAGAACCTCATTCATCGAGGCATTTTTTTTACATCCCCAGTGAAATTCTAGAAAATAATTCTCCCATCAACACCTCCAGAGGATGCCCCAAAATTCAAAAATTTCCTAGCTAAGAAACATCAAATCCTCGGATCATTCACTCTTCCCCAGCGGAACCTAAAATCCAATGTTTCCCCAAATCCACAGAGGAACACTACACATCCCTAGTGGAGTCCCCAAATTCCTGAAGATAAAATAAATCCCTCTTTTTAAGTCATAATTGACCTCAGTCCTGGATTATCACCTCAGTTAGGTCAGAATTGACATAGTGTAATACCCCGTATTTTTCGCAATATTTATTTTGGGATTAATTAATTAAATGAGAATTAATTGAGAATTAATCCGGATAAAATACTAGCGAGATGTGAGTTGGTATTTGACTATATTGAGTATATATGATGATATATGAATATTGAATTATGAAATTGTCGTGAGATTGATATACGGCAATTTGGACATTTTATTGGGACGCGGGTGACAGTCGCGTCAGGATATAATTATTTTAATTATAAAAGTGAATTTAAATTCTATTAACCGTATGGTCATTTTGAGTGCGCCAACGCGACCAGAAGGGTCAAGATAGTCAGAAAACACTAGCCGGGGGTTTAGTGTGGGTCTCGGGGTATTTTTAGGCCATACCGGCATCTTATAAGGGTAGTTTGGTAATATTGTATTTTTGGGATTTAATAATGACGAAAATTAGGATTTATATCTGATTTAGGAAACCAACCACTAAACCCACTACCAACCATATTGACCCATAAGACTACGGGGAGTTTTAGAATTAGGTTTTCTAAGTTCCCAAAACAAACCCTAGCCACCTTTGGAGAAGAAGGCTTGTAGAGAGAGAGAGAGAAGGAATTCTGCAGAAAAGCTTCATCAAATCAACACCAAATTCAGAGACACTCGAGGCAAGTGGTTTAATTTACATTTTATGTAGTAAAATGTTTCTTCCATGTTAGAAATCTTGATAATCATTCTTATTTGAGAGATAAAGGAAAACCCATGAAATTAGAGTTGTTAGTTTAATGGTGGATGTAGGTTTGCATGTAGAAACGTTATTGAAAGATTGAATTAAGAGAATTACATATTTATGTGTTATAAAAACGGATTAAATTCTGGGAATTGATGATGATAAATTCTAGGGTTTATGTTCTTGAAAAATTGGGGAAAAGAGTAGAGACTTGTGATTTGATGATGTTTAGGATGTGTTAATTCCTTAAAAGATGTTAGTATATGACCTTAGTATGTTTTAGGATGATTGGAGACCTTAAAACATTAATTGGACGAATTTTGGTTGAGATTTGAGGGTAGAAATTAATGAAAAACGAGATAGGAATTTCTGGGCTTGAAACTGGCCACTCGTTAGAAGACCTACCCAGGTCGTTCGAACGAGCTCGTTCGAACGAGCTTCTAACGAGTTGACAGTCTAGGTTCAAACGAGAGTGATGTTCATTCGAAGTTTTCATTCGAACGAGATCTCGTTAGAAGACCCAGTTCGTTCGAACGAACTCTCGTTCGAACAGCCTCGTTCGAACGAGACTTCGAACGAGTTGACAGTTTAGGCTTTTTAGCCTGTTTTGATCCCGAGTGCCCCGTAACCTTGTGTATAGGTAGTGATAGCCTTCCCTTGATGAGTAATTGGTATATTTGGGATGTTTTGGATATAATGAGGAGTCAAACCTAGAAGTACAGTTTGAACCTAAAGGAAAATATGAGCTGAGACGTGAGTGCCTACTACGACGTAAGAAATAATTATGGCGCGTATAAATGTGAACCGGGAGTATATAAGTTATATATATATTAAGTTGGTACGAGAATGCGATATGTACTACAATTAATTACGGTGATCACTAAGATGCGTGTTTACTTAGTATTGGTATATGATTTGTGTGTATGACATACCTACCATACTTGCTATCACGAGAGGTTTGTGTTCGCTTAGGGCCCTCTAATCCTTGTGTTGCCCGGATTTAGACTGGTTACCTCGATGAACATAGGTCAGAGAAAGACTTATTGGGATGTTAATAAGTCCGCTGATCGTGGGAGCGTAGGTATGTGCGTGGCCCATGTGATGTGACTGTGTTTGCCTCCATCATTTGTGATGTTGTTATCTGTGAACTATTCCTGAGAGATTCGGAATATGTGATCCTTATGTACGTGATGTACCGGGATGGATAGCAGAGTATGTGTGCACCGCAGTTTAGTTCTCGGGGTGCTTATATTTTATATTTATGATGTGAATAATATACACTATATTAATGGGAACCTTCATGTTAATGTTGTGAATATAATTACGGTATTGTTTCGAGAAACATAACGGGTTAACTGATAGTGAAATATATTGCATATTGAGCATCTGAGTTTACGTTAAGCCCCTACTTATTGAGATCGTTATAATGTTAATGGGAACCCAGTAATAAGGGTAGAACCTATGACAGTCTAGCTGGTTATGATGTCACTTAGCTAGTGGGTTGTGTCATTTTAGATGGGTACTTACGTTAGGAGTGCACAGTTAGACGAGAGGTGAGAATTTCATGTGAGTGCACGTCCTAACATGTACTTTGCATTTAATGTTTTAAATGTTTTTAAAGCACTTGCAGGGTTTTAAAATATCTCCACATTCGGGCTCTGATCCGTTTGCTTTCAAATTTATTTTTCTTGTAAAACCATTTTAGGTGCCCAGCCACAAGGACACCATGCATAGGATACTCATTCAGGTGACGAGATGTAGCTGTTTGTGGAAGCTACAGGGATTTGCTTTTAGACGCTTCTATCATTTGGATTCCAGATTCAGTATCTATCAGTTGTAGGGCCTGTTGCCCATTTCTATTAGAGACATCTTTCCATTTCAGTTTTTCAGACTTTGGCATGTATTGATTCAGTATTCAGTTTAGTTATTTCAGTTTGTGGTATTGTAGTGAGGAGTTTTCCTCTAGACTTTATTTACATTATGTGATGGTTATTCTATTTACTTCGTTATGGTGAATGGTGTTATTATTCTTCATTTCACTTGCTGCATGTTAATCAGACTTTAATTAAAATTTGGCAACTTACTTTTTAAATACTAGGTGGTTAGTAATAATAAAATGTTTTCGACAGTGATGCTATTAACTGAGCCAACTTGGCATTTTGGTTTAATTTACTAAAGGAGTAGCTACCCGGTATTTAATTAGTCGGGGTGTCACAGGTGGTATCAGAGCATCAGGTTCTAGTGTCCTTTAGGATTTGTACGGCTATTATGTTTCTGCTAAGCTTTCTTTGATATAGAGCCCCATATTTTAGGACTGTTGTACCCTTTTTGTGTATGCTTCGTTCTTCAGCTATTTTAAGTTTATAACTGCGAACTTATAAACTTAATTCTTATTTCAGATGCCTCCACGACATGCACGACAAGTTCCCAGGGATGCAACGCCCGAACCCCAGCCCACTCCAGTTCAGGGCATGATGAACGCCGCTGAGGTTGCAGCTATAGTAGCCCAAGCGGTAAATGCCGCAATTGCCGTAGTTCAGCAGGCACCGCCTCAGGCGCCGGTTGCCGCGCCAGTACAGGAAAATGCATTTCCGTCTGCTTGGGAACGTGTACATGACGCTTTTCAGAAAGCGCATCCGCCAGAGTTTGCAGGTAGCTCAGATGTGGTAGTCTCGAGCCAGTGGAGGAAGGATATGCAGAGGGACTTGAGGATGTATGAGTGCACGGACGTTCAGAAGTAGGTGCTAGCTACTTTCAAGCTAGTTGGATCTGCACTGTAGTGGTGGGAGTCTATTACCACCGTGGAGGAGAGGGATACTCTCACTATTCAGGACTTTTGGGTGCGGTTTGACCGCAAGTACTTTCCGTCAGCTGTTCACATGGAAATGAGGAGGAAACTGATGAATCTGAAGCAGGAGGGTAAGACCGTGGCCGAGTATGAGGCCGAGTTCACAAATCTGTTGAATACCGTTTCGGATGAGATACCGACAGAAAAGAAGAAGATTGAGAAATTCACCGACGGGTTGACGTGGAGGATCCGTCAGCATCTGTTAGGGAACCTTTCATTGGCCACTTATTTGGATATGGTTAACGCTGCTTTGTTACACTGCCAGGATCACCGCTTTCATATGGCTGAGGGCAAGAGATCGGGAGAGTCTAGCCATCAGGGCAGGACTGGAGGACATGGTGCCGGTGGGGCACAATCTGTTCAGGGGCAGAGACAGGGTGAGCAGGGTTCCCAGCAGGGGGATCAGAAGAGGTTCAGATCAGGGAACTACAGGCACGGACAGGGAGGTTTCCGTCAGGGCCATCAGGGTCCAAACGGCCATCAGGGCCAACAGGGGCAGAATGGGCAACAGTTTCAGCAGGGCCAGCAGGGCCAGAGGAGGAACGGTAACGGCCAGCAGGGCCGGGGACAGCAGGGGCAGAGAGGAGGGAACTTCCTAGGGAAGTGTTTTGTTTATGGCAAGACTGGCCATAAACGACAGGATTGTCCTGATAAGGGCAGGGCCCCACAGCAGTAGCAGCAGGGTGCCCGCCAGGAGCCGCAGAGGCCTATGTTTCCCACCGCCACAGATGGCAGCATTGCCACCCATTCCAGCAGTCCCAGCTCAACAGGGGCAGCTACAGTATGGACGTGTCTATAACGTCCACCAGGAAGCAGTTCCACAGGCACCGCCCATGATTGAGGGTACGTTTCCTATCCATGGCACTATGGGTCGGGTATTGTTTGATACAGGGGCTACACATTGTTTTATAGCTACACATTTCGCGAAAGCCTTAGGATTGTTAGCTACGTCAGAGAGCACAGTGACGTGTGTCGACTCACCATTGGGGAGTGGGTCACTTATTTTCTTTATATACCGGGGAGTGGGGGTAGAGATTGGTGGTTTGGTATTACCTGCAGACATGTTGGTATTAGATATGCATGTGCACGATGTGATTATCGGTATGGATTGGCTCGCTGATTATAGAGCCATGATTGATTGCTTCAGCGGGAGCATTATTTTTGCCATTCCGGGGAAAGATATGTTTGTAGTTGCGATGCCTCGCCCAGAGGGAGGCTCGACCGCTCATTTGTATTACATAGAGGAGGATACCTCTAAGGAGGTTGTGATTCCTTTAGATTCGATCCCAGTTGTCAGGGAGTATTCGGATGTGTTTCAGGAGATACCAGGCCTACCCCCAAGTCGAGAGATAGACTTTGTTATAGACCTATTACCAGGTACGAGACCTATAGCACGCGCACTGTACCGTATGGCTCCAGCAGAGATGCGAGAGCTACGAGATCAAATAGAGCGGCTGTTAGGTCAGGGCTTTATTCGTAGGAGTACCTCACCTTGGGGTGCTCCAGTTTTGTTCGTGAAGAAGAGAGACGGTTCACTGAGATTGTGTGTGGACTATCGGGAGTTGAATAAGGTCACGATACGGAATAAGTATCCGTTGCCTCGAATCGATGACTTATTCGACCAGTTGAGAGGAGCTTCTTTCTTCTCAAAGATCTATTTGAGATCGGGATACCATCAGTTGCGTATCAGGGAGGAGGATGTCTCGAAGACTGCATTCTTGTCGAGATATGGTTCTTACGAGTTTCGGGTTATGCCTTTTGGTCTGACCAACGCTCCAGCAGTGTTTATGGACTTAATGAACAGAGTGTTCAGGGATTTCCTAGATCAGTTTGTCATTGTCTTCATCGATGATATTCTGGTTTATTCCCAGACAGAGGAGGATCACGCCGAGCATTTGAGGCAAGTTTTGCAGACACTACGTCAGAACGAGTTGTATGCAAAATATGAGAAATGCGGATTTTGGCTGAAGGAGGTCCAGTTTTTGGGTCACATTATTTCCGACTGGGGGATATCTGTTGATCCGGGAAAGGTATCCGCGGTGAGGGAGTGGGGACAGCCCACGACACCGACTGAAATTCATAGTTTCTTGGGCTTAGCAGGATACTACAGGAGGTTTATTCGGGGGTTTTCGAAGATAGCATGTCCTTTGACACATCTGACTCGTAAGGGTGTGCCATTCATCTGGAGTGATGCCTGTCAGTTGGTATTCGATGAATTGAAGAATAAATTGACCTCAGCACCTGTATTAGCATTGCCGAGACCGGGAGTTGAGTATTTGGTTTACACCAATGCGTCTTTGCAAGGACTTGGAGGTGTATTGCAGCAGGAGAGACATGCCATAGCTTATGCTTCCCGTAAGCTTAAGCCTCACGAGAAGAATTACCCCACTCATGATTTGGAGTTGGCGGCAGTGGTATTTGCCCTACGGATTTGGAGGCACTATATTTTGGGGGAGAAGTTTCAACTGTTCACGGACCACAAGTCCCTACAGTACCTGTTCCCGCAGAAGGAGTTGAATATGCGGCAGCGTAGGTGGCTTGAGTTTGTGAAGGACTACCAGTTCGATATCCAGTATCACCCGGGTAAGGCTAACGTGGTGGCAGACGCGTTGAGCCGTAAGCCAGCAGATGAAGTGGCAGAGGTGTGGAAGGCCAAGTGGAAGGAATTGGGACACCAGGATGCCGTGGCCCGATCTTTCATGTCTGTGATGACTGTTACACCACAGATTGTCACGAAGGTAGTACGGGCACAGGCTAATGACTCGTTCTGTCAGGAGCAGATAGTTCGATTACTAGCAGAGGGAGCCGAGTCCTATACCATTAGCTCAGACGGGGGATTACGCTTCAATGGGAGATTAGTGGTTCCGGAAGGGGAGGAATTACGACACGATGTGATGACAGAGTCGCACGGCTCACGGTTCGCAGTACATCCCGGAGGGGACAAGATGTACCAAGACATGAGACGCCAGTATTGGTGGAGCGGTATGAAGAAAGATATCGCTGAGTTTGTTTCGAAATGCGCCACTTGTCAGCTTGTAAAAGTGGATCATCAGAGACCGGCAGGATTGCTACAGCCGTTGGAGGTCCCGATGTGGATATGGGAGAGCATATCCATGGACTTTATTACGGGGTTGCCTACGTCGCAGAGGGGTCACGACTCCGTTTGGGTAATTGTGGACAGGTTGTCCAAAGTCGCTCACTTTTTACCCGTAAGGACTGACTACACTACGGGACAGTATGCCCAGCTCTTCATTTCAGAGATTGTGAGACTTCACGGTGTACCCCTAAATATCGTGTCTGACAGAGACAAGATATTTGTTTCGCGGTTTTGGGAGAGTTTCCAGGAGGCCATGGGCACAGAATTGCGGTTGAGTACGGCTTATCATCCGCAGACCGATGGACAGACCGAGCGCACAAATCAGATGTTGGAGGACATGCTACGCATGTGCATTATTGACTTTGGGGGTGGATGGGAGCAGTACCTTCCACTGGTGGAGTTTGCTTACAACAACTCCTATCAGTTCACTATTGGCATGGCTCCGTTTGAGGCGTTGTACGGTAGGCCTTGTCGTTCCCCAGCATGTTGGTTAGAGGTGGGGGACAACAAACTACTTGGGCCGGAAGTGATTCAGGATACTTCGGTAAGGATTGAGTTAATTCGGAGTCGCATTCGGGTAGCTCAGGACAGGCAGAAGAGCTATGCTGATGCGAAGAGGTTCTTCAGAGAGTTCCAAGTAGGGGACCAGGTTTTGCTCAGAGTATCTCCTATGAAGGGGATTATGCGTTTTGGGAAGAAAGGGAAGTTGGCACCGAGATATGTGGGACCATTTCCTATTATTGAGCGGATTGGACCGGTTGCGTATAGGCTTGGATTACCGGAGCATTTGCATCGGATTCACGATGTATTTCATATTTACTCGCTAAGGAAATATCTTAGAGACAATTTGGCTCATTCTCATATTGCTTTGGAGGAGATTGATCTCCAACCTGATAGCTCCTACGAGGAGGGGCCGATTGCTATTTTGGACCGAAGTGAGCGGAAACTGCGGTCAAAGATAGTCCCGTTAGTGCGTGTTCAGTGAAGACATCATAATGTCGAGGAGTCCACATGGGAGCGCGAGGATGAGATGCGCGAACGTTATCCAGAGTTGTTCTTACTAGGTAGGACGAAATTCTATTATTAGGGAGGAAGTATGTAATACCCCGTATTTTTGGCAATATTTATTTTGGGATTAATTAATTAAATGAGAATTAATTGGGAATTAATCCGGATAAAATACTAGCGAGATGTGAGTTGGTATTTGACTATATTGAATATATATGATGATATATGAATATTGAATTATGAAATTGTCGTGAGATTGATATACGGCAATTTGGACATTTTATTGGGACGCGGGTGACAGTCGTGTCAAGATATAATTATTTTAATTATAAAAGTGAATTTAAATTCAATTAACCGTATGGTCGTTTTGAGTGCGCCAACGCATCCGGAAGGGTCGAGATAGTCAGAAAACACTAGCCGGGGGTTTAGTTTGGGTCTCGGGGTATTTTTAGGCCATACCGGCATCTTATAAGGGTAGTTTGGTAATATTGTATTTTTGGGATTTAATAATGACGAAAATTAGGATTTATATCTGATTTAGGAAACCAACCACTAAACCCACTACCAACCATATTGACCCATAAGACTACGGGGAGTTTTAGAATTAGGTTTTCTAAGTTCCCAAAACAAACCCTAGCCACCTTTGGAGAAGAAGGCTCGTAGAGAGAGAGAGAGAAGGAATTCTGCAGAAAAGCTTCATCAAATCAACACCAAATTCAGAGACACTCGAGTCAAGTGGTTTAATTTACATTTTATGCAGTAAAATGTTTCTTCCATGTTAGAAATCTTGATAATCATTCTTATTTGAGAGATAAAGGAAAACCCATGAAATTGGAGTTGTTAGTTTAATGGTGGATGTAGGTTTGCATGTAGAAACGTTATTGGAAGATTGAATTGAGAGAATTACAATTTTATGTGTTATAAAAATGGATTAAATTTTGGGAATTGATGATGATAAATTCTAGGGTTTATGTTCCTGAAAAATTGGGGAAAAGAGTAGAGACTTGTAATTTGATGATGTTTAGGATGTGTTAATTCCTTAAAAGATGTTAGTATATGACCTTAGTATGTTTTAGGATGATTGGAGACCTTAAAACATTAATTGGACGAATTTTGGTTGAGATTTGAGGGTAGAAATTGATGAAAAACGAGATAGGAATTTTTGGGCTTAAAACTGGCCACTCGTTAGAGGACCTACCCAGGTCGTTCGAACGAGCTCGTTCGAACGAGCTTCTAACGAGTTGACTCTGGGTTCTAACGAGAGTGATGTTCGTTCGAAGTTTTCGTTCGAACGAGATCTCGTTAGAAGACCCAGTTCGTTCGAACGAACTCTCTTTCGAACAGCCTCGTTCGAACGAGACTTCGAACGAGTTGAGAGTTTAGGCTTTTTAGCCTGTTTTGATCCCGAGTGCCCCGTAACCTTGTGTATAGGTAGTGATAGCCTTCCCTTGATGAGTAATTGGTATATTTGGGATGTTTTGGATATAATGAGGAGTCAAACCTAGAAGTGCAATTTGAACCTAAAGGAAAATATGAGCTGAGACGTGAGTGCCTACTACGACGTAAGAAATAATTATGGCGCGTATAAATGTGAACCGAGAGTATATAAGTTATATATATATTAAGTTGGTAGGAGAATGCGATATGTACTACAATTAATTACGGTGATCACTAAGATGCGTGTTTACTTAGTAGTGGTATATGATTTGTGTGTATGACATACCTACCATACTTGCTATCACGGGAGGTTTGCGTTCGCTTAGGGCCCTCTAATCCTTGTGTTGCCCGGATTTAGACTGGTTACCTCGATGAACATAGGTCAGAGAAAGACTTATTGGGATGTTAATAAGTCCGCTGATCGTGGGAGCGTAGGTATGTGCGTGACCCATGTGATGTGACTGTGTTCGCCTCCATAATTTGTGATGTTGTTATCTGTGAACTATTCCTGAAAGATTCGGAATATGTGATCCTTATGTACGTGATGTACCGGGATGGATAGCAGAGTATGTGTGCACCGCATCTTAGTTCTCGGGGTGCTTATATTGTATATTTATGATGTGAATAATATACACTATATTAATGGGAACCTTCATGTTAATGTTGTGAATATAATTACGGTATTGTTTCGAGAAACATAACGGGTTAACTGATAGTGAAATATATTGCATATTGAGCATCTGAGTTTACGTTAAGCCCCTACTTATTGAGATCGTTATAATGTTAATGGGAACCGAGTAATAAGGGTAGAACCTATGACAGTTTAGCTGGTTATGATGTCACTTAGCTAGTGGGTTATGTCATTTTAGATGGGTACTTACGTTAGGAGTGCACAGTTAGACGAGAGGTGAGAATTTCTTGTGAGTGCACGTCCTAACATGTACTTTGCATTTAATGTTTTAAATGTTTTTAAAGAACTTGCAGGTTTTTAAAATATCTCCACATTCGGGCTCTGACCCGTTTGCTTTCAAATCTATTTTTCTTGTAAAACCATTTTAGGTGCCCAGCCACAAGTACACCATGCATAGGATACTCATTCAGGTGACGAGTTGTAGCTGTTTGTGGAAGCTACAGGGATTTTCTTTTAGACGCTTCTATCATTTGGATTCTAGATTCAGTATCTATCAGTTGTAGGGCATGTTGCCCATTTCTATTAGAGACATCTTTCCATTTCAGTTTTTCAGACTTTGGCATGTATTGATTCAGTATTCAGTTTAGTTATTTCAGTTTGTGGTATTGTAGTGAGGAGTTTTCCTCCAGACTTTATTTACATTATGTGAAGGTTATTCTATTTACTTCGTTATGGTGAATGGTGTTATTATTCTTCATTTCACTTGCTGCATGTTAATCAGACTTTAATTAAAATTTGGCAACTTACTTTTTAAATACTAGGTGGTTAGTAATAATAAAATGTTTTCGACAGTGATGCTATTAACTGAGCCAACTTGGCATTTTGGTTTAATTTAATAAAGGAGTAGCTACCCGGTATTTAATTAGTCGGGGTGTCACACGTAGGTCCTCGATCATAACCTCTTTTAGGACAGAATCGACCTTGATCTTGGATCGTCACCCCAATTAGGCCAGGATTGACCTAGGTCCTTAGTCATCAACTCTTTTAGGTAAAAACTGACCTCAATCTTGGATTGTCACCTCAGTTAGGTCAAAATTGACCTCGGTCCTCGGTCATCACCTCTTTTAGGTCAGAATCGACCTCGATCTTGGATCTTAACCTTAGGTAGGTTAGAATTGACCTCGGTCCTCGGCCATCACCTCTTTTAGGTTAGAATTGACCTCAATCTTGGATAGTCACCTCGGTTAGGTCATAATTGACCTCGGTCCTCTATCGTCACCTCTTTTAGGTCACAATTGACCTCGATCATGGATCGTCACCTTAGTTAGGTTAGAATTGACCTTGGTCCTCTATTTTCACCTCTTTTAGGTCAGAATTGACCTCAGTCTTGGATCATCACCTCAGTTAGGTCAAAATTGACCTCAACCCTCGATCTTCACCCTTTTTAGGTCAGAATTGACCCCGACCTTCTGAATCGGTCATCTACATTACTTAGGTCCACAGAACTAACCTCCCTCTATCATGTGGTGTCTATTCGATGACCATCACTTGTTCTAAGATCACTCGTCATGGGGCTTTGTATAAACCACATTCTATAACCCCTTAACTCTCTCCTTAGATCCTAGCACTTCCCCATTTCACCATAAATCCTATGTCGCACTCCATGTACCGATCTAGAGGACATCGAGCGCCCCCGGGACCCATTTGACTCCGGTCAACACTATCGTCACAACGAAAGCTCTTTGAATATTTTAAGGGGTTGAAATACCCTTTCCAATGGTCTAACCTTGTATGAATCGGCATAACGGTTTGAACGAATGGATCATTTCTCTACTGAAAATCGATTCGGAGGCTATTGGGCGCTCCGAGGCCCAGGGTTGACCACAATCAACCTCACCATCAAAGAGAAAGATCTTTGAATATTTTAAATGCACTGAAACCCTTTTCCAATGGTCTGCTCCATGCATGAAACAACATAACTGTTTGGACGAACGATCAGTTTTCCCCCGAAAATCGATCTGGAGGCCATCGGGCGCTCTCGAACTCCATTTGACAAAATTCAACTCTTCAGATCGAATGAGACTGAATGAATCTATGAAGGGAATTGAATAGCCTTTCTAATGGTCCACCTCGTACGTGATTCTGACCTACGGTATGGACGAACGATCCATTTTACTCCAAAAGGTCACCGGGCACTTTCGGGCCCCGGTTGACCAAGGTTAATTTTCCAAACTAAGCAAAACTCTTTGGAATGTAGAAGTACATCTCCTAAACTTTCAAATGGTCTACCCCTTGCATGATTCTGACTTACCATACGAATGAATGATTCGTTTTCGTCCGACGATCTCCCGTCCAAAAGACCGACGTGCGATTCTGAGCCACATTTGACCCAAATTCAACTCCCGGACTCGGGAGAGGTCCAAAGGACTCTCAAAGTATGCCCCATGCGCGATTCAGATCAACATTTTCATTCTATAATTATTTTTCCCAAAAATTATGCAGAAGACTGCCAATTGGTAGGTCCTGAACCCTGCCTATCCGCACAGTGTCAAGGTTTGTCTAACGATAGGCACACCCTGGGTTAGGCCAATCATCACCCCCCCTGGCCCTATAAAATGAGGACCTGACCTCATTCCCAGATCAACGATCAACAATCATCAGCAAACACAAGCTATCCACCAGCATCAGTGATCTCAACAATTCACAAAGTTCCATATGAGAAGTTCCATTTAAGCCTAGATATCCATCCTTTTTACACCCAATTTGGCAAAAATCCTTCTCTCTCATCAACATTCATCAATATTCAAGGGAGTTCACCCAAGATCAAAGCTCAAGCTCCATGGAAGGTCCAATTCCTTCTCTCTCTCTCTTTTAATCTTTTGTTTTTCGCATAAGTTACCTTTGATTCATAATCTAGTCTTATTTTAGTTCATACATTTTAACATCCACACTTTTATTTGTATATTTTACATACTTTATTTTCTATAAAAAAACAAAAACAAATAAAAGAGGGCTATACCCGTAAATTTCGAATGGAATTGTCCATCACACATTTTCTAAAACCCCAAAACACATTTTCTACGCATACACATATATTAAAATTCCGTTCGAATTTATGGGATAAACCCCACCCCTATGCTACATTCGAACTATGTAGACTTTGATGCATTTCTAGGCTACGTAGGCGTCTCAAATTAAAGTCCAAGACTCGAGTCCAATTTTCCAAATTTTCCCAATTTCCCAAATTCCTTAATTTTCTCAAATCTCTCATTTTTCATAATTATTGTATATATGTATATCATGTTTGTTTGCGTTTCATCCAACACGTATTGTCGTTTCCTAATAACGATCAATATCATGATAAACTTATATATATATATATATATATATATATATATATATATTATTTTGGGAACATTCCTATGGATGATTTCACTGTATCTTATCTAAGGTATGAGTTGAATGATTTCGATCTCCATTATATAAACACACACACACACTTCACGGGGGATTTAAAGGAAAATATTAACATTAGCCCATGAGAGACCGAAAGGGTATATATATATATATATATATATTATTTTGGGAATATTCCTATGGATGACTTCATTTTATCTTATCTAAGGTATGAGTTAAATGATTTCGATCTCCATTATATAAACACACACACACACTTCACGGGGGATTTAAAGGAAAATATTAACACTAGCCCATGAGAGACCGAAAGGGCGGGATGGGTGCCTAACACCTTCTCGTTTCGTAACTTAGACCCCAGACCTCTGATCTATTGGTTTCGTATGCATCACTTTGTCCTTGATTCCGCTCTCTCTAAGTGGCAACATGTTCTTTTTCCTGTTTTGTACAAAATAGGCTGGCGACTCCATCTCTTTACGTTCACCCCACACCGATGACGGCCGAAGCAAATTTCCAAGAGAAGGATGCGAGACCACAACAGCGGCGACTCCTTCCTATTTTGAAGAGGGATCATTCGTTCCCCTCCCCCTCGACCCTCGAAGGGGTGCGGAACGCCGTGGGAACCGCCCAGGATGGACACACTTACATTGATTTATAAGTTTTTCTACTCATTAACTTATTTAATCATTTCAACTTTAATTACATATATAACCCTCACACTAGTTATATATGAAAACCTAATTAATTAGTCATATAACGTTCAAGCTAGTTATATATCTGGAAGAATATGTAGTCATATAACATTCACACTAGTTATATCTTAGATGCATTCACACTTTATATATTTAACCTGTATATAATTATTACTCATATTATATACGTACTAGTTTACTAAAACATTCACATACATGTCGCATACAGTAACCATCCTCCCATGTAATAACTCATCGGATGCTTGTCTCAACAATGCTATCATATCCCAAGTATGCTCACTCTAATCTGGTAACCATAAGTCGGACTAGCTCACACTGAACTTTGATAAAAATATCGCAAACGTAGTGGAGGTGGTCAGATTTCTGAGAGAGAGACCAAATCATACCCAAAATGTCTCACCTCTAAAAATACCAGACGATATGACCTGGGGACTATACTCTCCCTGCATTCACTAGCCAGGGGATTCACCCACATCCCGCGACCTCTGATGATAGCACTAGAGGGGTATGCTTTTACATAAATATCATCCACCTTGATATTTATAAAACACATAAGTGTATATATATATATATATATATATACACATACTATCACACATTTCGTATGTATATAATTAAATTAAATTCGGCTAACCCGTGCCTAACTCTCGTAAAACTATCCCATAATACCCATGGATATTTCCTGAATCATACTCAATTTAATTTTTCATCCATTAAATAATTAATGTAGCTTCACTTACTAAGATACTCGGACTCGCTCAGTCGACTCGTACTGAAATATTCACAAATGTAGTTCACTTAATTCGTCCTTTAAAAATCTCACCACTCCTCAATTTAATTTAACCATAAACTTACCCACGAACCCAAGGTAATATATATATTCCTCCTCATTTTGCCCTAAATAAAATGATCCTTAAAGAAATCCTTAATAAAACTTAAGCCCATATAAAAATCAGCGGAACTGCCAGTTTCCCGGCTCAACAATCAATCGATCCTAGGCGCAGGTCTCTTCTTTCCCACGCTTCTCTCCACCATTATTAACCCTATAAGCTTTAGGATTTCTTCACAAACCTCAACCCACATATAAAATACATCTAAAACAGGTTTGAACCATTAATACAACCTCTAATCATCAAAGATTTCTTATTTAGTTAATCAAATTAGAAATTGGATTTTCTCACTATTATTCAAATTTCTCATTCAATTCGATCTTATACTCCAAATTATGTGAGATTCGCTACTGGTTTTGACTCAAATCCATATTCCAACAACATATGATATAATCTCATCATTAATATAACATTAATTTTACATCTAATGCCTAAATTCCCCAAAATGCATTTTAACATGTCACAACCCTCCTAAAAAAAGGATTTGTTTACACCTAACATGATATAAACATTATTTTTGCAATTAAAATTGCAATCACTTGCCTTATAGTATTCGTAGGGTCTGATTACACATTGTAGACAACAAATTGCTCTCGAAATTGCCCTGAATTGGGGTCCTTAAGCTTTTTCTCTTTTATTCCTTCTTCCCTCTCTCAAATTCTAGGGTTTAGAATGTGTTTAGATGTTTACCCAACCTCTATAACTTAGGTTTAATAACTCTAATTCTGAAATTAGGCTAACAGGCCAAGCCCAAATGACCCGAACACCCCGTGTGGGCTCGGTTATGACTAAAAAGGCCCCAAGACCCAATTACTACCTTCGGGTACACTATTTTGACTATCTAGACCCTTTAGAAACTAACCATGACCTCGAAATCGCCATTCAAGTCTTCATACGATAATTTCCTATCTCGACCCCAATATAGTTTATATCTACTCTCGGTTTAGATAAAATATCGTCACGTCACTATCACTCGTTATGACGTAAATTAATAAATCACTTTTCACTTAGTAATTATATTCCATAAATATGAATCATTATCTCTACCGGTTAATATTATAATAAACACATAATAATTAATTCAGCTAAATTACAACACTCGTGTAATTTAAAAAAAATACCTGAATTAATTAAATCATACACACTTAGAAATACGGGGTGTTACATACTTCCCCCTTACAAAGGAATTTCTCCCTCAAAATTAGGACATACCTGTGGTGAATAACTTTGGATAATGATCTTGCATATTCTCCTCCTGCTCCTATATCGATTCGTCAACATTTTGTTTCCCCCACTATGCTCAAACCAAGGGCACCGCCTTAGATTGCTGGTTACGCTCACTACGATCAAGTATAGCCACTAGTCTCTTCTCATACAGGATATCTAGCTATAAGTCAATGTCCTCTAATGGAACATGCACGAATAAAGCTCTCTCATTCCTCTGGTACCTCTTCAGTGATGACATGTGGAACACATCGTGAATCTGCTGTAAGTATTTGTGTAAGACTAGTCTATACAAAACTGATCCCACCTACCTCGGTGCTAGCTTCCCTTTCTTATCGAATCGCATGAATCCCTTCATAGCTAGGTACTCGTAACAATCCCTAACCACTCATGTCATACTTCAAAGTTTTAATTCACGGTGACATAACTCTCACTACATTTTTGAATAGCACAAAAATGACGTCGATTAACTCAATCCTTGATGCCAGGTCATAAATCATTTCGGGTCCAAAAGGTTTGTTATTACCTAATCTTAACCAAATGAAGGGTGGATGATAAGATTCTCGTATGAAACCTCAGAAGGCGTCACGCAGATAATAAAATTCTATAAGATATCACGCGTAGCTCTACGAATAATAATTAATACTCCCAATTACCCACAATCTAGAATATGCATTTATCTTATTTACCAACATCATAGTCACCTCCCATCCACCCATCAATGTACGGGTGACACGTTTATATCAAAACATAACTCTGTCCCCATGACCTCCTGATACTTTCTATCAGATGTGTAACTGAAGGGCCTCATCGTAAATTACTACCATATTGGGCGGCACCTTCTTTCGCTTCATTTATTCTCTCTAATGAAATGTGGGGCATATTACCTGATAGTATAAGCCACCCCAATTTAATACCAATTATTTTTCTTCGGTAAATCCATTCCACAAATTTGAAGGAACTCCCGACCTCTCTTCATATCCATCCCCTCACTGGAACCATCAATCTATTACAAAAATTATGGTTGGTGACCTCGGGCCAACCCTTTTTCATCCACAAATGGTGCACCTGGACCCAACTTCACTATGTCTCACTAAACACCAATTATCATGATCAACGTTTCACATCACGTGGATCATCTTACTCACTTTTTTAGGATATACCAAAAATCACTGCCCTTGCATTTGCTCCAAAACTGTACATTTCTTGGGCACTTTTTCATTTGGTAGTAATCAACACCTTATTTATGAGTAAACCACTCTAGGCATTTGACTAATTGAGACTCTCCTCTACTTTCCCAATATTATGGAGTCCTCCTTTATCAAGGGATGTCTTTTTACATGTGCCTCCACCATCTTTCAACTCAACACGATTGTGATAGTTCTCCTTGAAAGGATTTTAGTCCATCACACCATTCCACTTACGTTTGTAATTGCCCCACAGGCATACATTCAATATGTTTATTTCCACATTCCTTTATCCTAGACGATTCTAAAAATCAAACTAACCAGGGCGTCTATAAACCCTATATCCCATGCACTCCTGCACAACTATCACTAACGTTTCATACATAACATACTTATCTCAAGTTCAACCTCTCACTCTCGGTGTGGCTATACAGTAAGGTTATACTCAATTACCCTACAAAAATGATTTAATTCTCCTCAAGCTTGCCCCACCCAATAACTGGTGGTGCGGGAGTTTCCCCAGTGCTCCTTACCCGACACTACCCGACTCTACAGGTCTTCTATCACATACTATCTCCTAGCTCATGATTTTATCCACACTCACATTTAGTAACTAAAGTGATATACTTGTTGCCTAGCGACCAACACATCTCTCAAATCTCAATATTCGTTGGGGTTCATGCGTTGGACGTTTCGCAAGAGAAATCCAAATAAGGAACCCCCCGATACACTACTCCCTAGCATTGTCGGCCATCAAGTTCCATCATCCCAAAGCGTATAACTGAGGTACCTTAATTCCTGTCCCAAAAAGCATAAGTTAAATTTCCCACGCCCATATCTCTCAAGGCGTCATGCGATACGACGCTCTAACTATCACTAAGTTCTTAGCACTTACACACTAATGAGCTAAATCTCTTCGCACAACAGTAAAACTAATATACCCAAAATCACATCAGTAAAAATCTCTACACATCCGGATCAAATGTAATGAGACAACTATTCTCTCTGAAGTCTTCTTCATAAAATAATATAAACGTGAGATCGTCCCTCTTTCAGGTAAGATATCCCAAAAATAACACATCCTGCCTTGGAACAGCGAACATGATAGCTTTGTTGCAATCGCCCACCATCGCTAACCAGTCCATATGTAACACCCCACTAAATTGCAGTGTCGGTCGCAACCAAAATTAAGCCGGGCATTAGTAAATTAAATATCATCCTTAGCATGTGACAGATATGAGACATATAAAATTTTAATCCATAATATAAATGATTTGAATCAAACCCAAATAGCAAGAACCTCCAACTGATTTAACATCAAAGTATGATAAAAATCCATCACATGAATCTCTGAATATATTAATTATTACAATAAACCAAACCCAACTGAAATTTTAAGACAACTTTGGAACCGAAAGGCCCAATAACGACCCAAATATAGTCTCACAATAAATACGACTGATTAGGAGAAGAAACAAACTACCAAAACAATAATATAGCTCTAGCTACACTTTCGAAAAATCTCCAATAATTCCTATACAGCTACTCCAATTAAATCCCTGAAAATATTAATCAACGCATGTGTCAGAGCCAAGGCCCTGAGCATGAATACCGGCTCCTCCTTCCAATTAGGGTCCTTGAACCCAGACAATAGTGCTATACATATCGACCATAACAATAGAATCTTTTAATTAAAAGAATGTCTATAGCCATCAACAATAAATTTCTAAGTACCCGCCAGGTTTAAATGTGCCATACCAATATTATTTTTAAATTAACCCAAGTCCCACAATGTTAATTTAATTAAATTAACTCGAATTATTGTTTATTCTCACTTTATTATTAGGTATAGCGGTCCTCCCACCACGGGTGGTTCTCCCACCAAAATACATCATTATAGCGGTCCTCCCGCCATTGGTGATTTCTCCACCAAAATTATAACGGTCCTCCCGCCATGGGTGATTTCTACACCAAAATACACATACTCTTGTCACACTCGCCGTCTGATCCGTTTTTATCCTAAGATCCTCGACATATGACAAGGTTCCACACACGACACGACATAAATCTCCCTCTGACCCGGTTAAACTGTCGTCCCGGACACATTATTTCGCCAATAAATTTTAATACCCGTTTTAGTCTTGCGGTATTAATTTTCCAAAATTTCTCATACTCATTGTTCAAATAAATTTCCCCCACCCTTAAAAGCGATGTGAAAGTCCTCAAAATAACCCTTAGTCCCAACTAAAGGTTCCCAAAACACAATTTCGTCGCATCTTTAATAAATGATGATTATAACAATTTCACTTCACCTAGATATCAATCCTAGGTTATCGCAACAACGATAAATATAGAGAATTTTCCCCCACCCTAATTTATATAATCCGCATAGACTCATACTAACTAGTCCCATACATAATTAGCATAAATCGCAACTAAGGCCCACTTACTGGTCAGATACTTAACAAGTGTACTATAACAAGGGGTGAAAATAAATTATCTATAATACCAATGTTCCCGAGATATTCAAAATTATAATAGAAGTGACACAATCAACAATTTATGATAATATTCTCAACAACACTAAATTCTCAAATAAATGATTTTTAATCTAAATAGGGGGAAATCAAGAACACATAATTATTGTGATTTTTCAAATCATTATTACTCACAAGTTCCATATTAGCTATTATTTTTCTAGCACAAGTAATTTAATTAATTTAGGAATTTTTACATGAAACACCCAAATTAAACTACTAAGGTCTCCTCTACATGTATATGCCCATAATATAACCAACTACATAAATACAATCCAAATAACAACAAAGTTATAATTATTTGGTATCATTAATAATTTATAAAAAATGGTCCCAAAATTAATTTCTTAAAAATATTATGTTCTTAATTTATTTTAGAACACGTGAGTTTAATGGAGGCTACAATCGAGACACATAACAATAAAGGAAAAGAATAGGATAAACATGCCTGATTTTTAGATGTAGAAATTGAGGAGATATTTGAGTTCTCCTTGAAAAATTGTTCGAAAACCCCCTTGAACCACCTTGAAATATTTATGTTTAGGCCCTCAAAATTGATCTTGACAAATCTGTTTTAATGGGGGTTAAGGTTTGGAGGTGGAAGATGATGGAAAAGTAGAGGGTTGGTTGCTTAAAGATTAATAAGGCATGAGTTTTAGAAAACTAAACCCGTAAGTCCTTTATATAAGTAAGTTTCGGGGTTCAAAATATAAAATAAATTCGTTATTTTGACGAACTGCTGTGCACAGATTTCACTAGGATCGATCGACCGACCCCTGGCATCGATCGATCGATCGACCCCTGGCATCGATCGATCGATCGCTCAGATCTTTCGATTCTGCCTGCTTGTTAATTTTAAGGGGTAAATCTTTTAAAAATTAATTAAAAATTCATTTTAACTCCGAATTCAATTCCTCTTGAAGTTTTATTCTTCTAAAATCATTACTAACATATTTAAACAATAAAATTTCTAAATTTCTAAAATTTATTTTTCTCGAATATTTCAATTTTTATTTAAAAAAAATACTCATTAAAAATCCGGGTTGTTACACCATACCAAGGATAACATCATACTCGAAGATCATATCCCAAGACGAGCTATCCCACAAAAATATACCATCTCAATTTCTGCACCTACTCCCCTACAGATGGAACAAAAGAGAGCCCCGTTATTCAATCATAATTATATACAAACTATAGTACTATTAACAATACCTCTACTAAACGCGTTTCTCACGCAAATATTGTGCTAACGAACTACTGTGACTCGCTCGTGTCACATAGAATAGACTCCACTCACCTAAGGATAAAACTCATGCTTGTAATTACCAATATCATTAACGGTTCAAATGGTTCCTGGACATAACACTCTCGTCCCAATCGAACCAAAACTTCTTATAATTGTTGACCTTACTAGGCATCACGTTCTTATCCCCTAACTTGTTACGGGAAAGATCAACACATGTGGTCTTAATCCTCACACGTAAGACACCTCTCTTTGTCATTACCTTCTCCCTAGCCCCACTGGCCATGTCGGGATTATCCTTCTCTCAGACTTAGTAGTCTTGGCCCCTTTTTCTACCCTCGTTGTTCCATTGGATCTGCTAGCCCTATGGAAAACCCTACTCGACCTGATTGAATCCACCATCAATGGGTAGGAATTTCCATTAATTTGAGTTATTAAAACGGGTCATTTACTAGATATCCCCCCTATGGTGCCCATTAGCACCGTTAAATCCATTCTGACCCTTCGATTAGATTCTCCAACTCTCTTAGCTCCCTTCTCATGGAATCATTGATGTAAACTTGCAACCGTATGACCTTGACGACATCCGCACCAGTCATCCTAGCCTAATTTCCCCATCCACACTTGTGTATTCTACCCACGAGTCCCTTATAAACTTACAGACCTTTTTTATTCTCCGTATCTACCTCGTCGGGTACAAAGTTAGCTAAACAAGTCAACTTTCCTTCATGTTCGACCACTGTCCTGCCCCTTTTGAAACAAGTACTGAAATCTCCTTTACCTTTCTATTTAAGTAGCTAATGAGAGTATTTGCACTCAGACCGCACCCCAAATCCCTAATTATTAATGATATCTATCTATGGTTCTGGTGACTAACTCCTATAACTATAACGCTACTCCCATGAGAAAAACTTTTGCTCAAAATCTAATCTTGGGTGTCACTGCACTCCACCTTGCACTATTTCCTTTGGATTATCTCCTTCTAATGGGCCATCACACTCCCTCTCTTCCCCAAACTCTTACAGTTAGCTCTTCAAAAGAGTCCCTCTGGCTCCCCATTTTACCGACTATGCTGGGTGAGCTTGAATTTGCACTACCAATTTCTATGATGGTACTAGGGGAAGCTAATGTTCCATAATGATTACCCAATCACCATCTTCCTGAAAAATAATCAGTGTGACTTCTCTTGCGGTCATCGTTCCTAGAATACTCTTTGGCTTCTACTGAGCCTCTCCTCCTACAGTCATTCTAATGACTCTCGCTGGTCGTCCTATATTATTCGGTGTATGAAGCCCAACCGAACTCGTATATAATTACCATCATTTATACTTAATAGCAAGAGAATATAATCCACATTTTGAATTAACAGTCCTAAGCATAAGGCTCTATACCAAAGAAAAGCATCGCCAAAAACGTATTGAACCGCACAGATCGTTTGGACTCTAGAAACTGATGCCCTGATACCATCTGTGACACCCCTCCCAATTTAATCGCAGGAGATCAATCCTTTATCAAATTAACTAAGAATCTCATTTGGTTCATTCTTAGCATCACTGTAAAAAATCATTTAAATTACTAATCACCAATGTCAAGTTAAGCCGGTGCCAAATTTTATCTTTTCATTAACTTAACAACATGCAGAATAAAAATAAAATAATCAACCATCCAAAATATAATAATCTTAAATAATCACACGAAAGATAGATAAATAAATAATACCGAATAAACCACATATTACCAAAATTAAATTGAACTACAAGTCTGGAACAATAAACTGAATCCACGAAGTTTAATAAATAAATTAAAGTACCAAAAAGTCTGAAGAGACAACATGCCCAAGTAAAGTACTGAATGAAACTCCTAAACCAGGAATGAAGAACTGAAGCATTTAAAATAAATCCTGCAAGCCTTCACAAGTGTTGCAGCTACGCATACCTAAATAGAATCATCAAGCTGGGCGTTACTGTGGCTGAACACCTAAAATTATTTTGGAAAATATTTTGTCATGGGTCAGAGCCCAAGAAAACCTTTTAAAATATTTAGCAATCAATTAAAATGCAATAATTTAAATATGCATGAACCATTTCCATATTTAAGTCAGTATCGCACTCTCTTGACATAGGGCTCACCCTCAACTAATGTGCACACATATCCCTCCTAACCCAACTAGTTATGATAGCTCACCTAACTAGCCTTGTTTCACTTCCTTCTATCATGCTACTCTAACCCGACTATTCCTTACATTGATTTATAAGTTGTTCTACTCATTAATGTATTTAATCATTTTAACTTTAATTACCTATATAACCCTCATACTAGTTATATATGAAAACCTAATTAATTAGTCATAAAACGTTCACACTAGTTATATATTTGGAAGAATACGTAGTCGTATATCATTCACACTAGTTATATTTTAGATATATTCACACCTTATGTATTTAACCTGTATATAATTATTACTCTTATTATATATGTACTAGTATACTACAACATTCACACACATGACGCGTATAGTAACCATTTTCCCGAGTAATAACTCACTGGATGCTTGTCTCTATAATTATATCATATCCCAAGTACGCTCACTCTAACCTGGTTACCGTAAGTCGAACTAGCTCACACCGAACTTTGGTAAAAATATCGTAAATGTGGTGGAGGCAGTAATATTTCCCTGAGAGAGAGAGACCAAATCATACCCAAAACGTCTCACCTAAAAAAACCGAACAACAAAAATACCGGATGATATAACCTACGTACTATACTCTCTTGCATTCACTAGCCATGTGATTCACCCACATCGCGCAACCTCCAATGATAGCACTAGAGGGGTATGCTTTCACATAAATATCATGCACCCGATATTTATAAAACACACACGTGTGTATGTGTGTGTGTGTGTGTGTCTCTCTCTCTCTCTCTCTCTCTCTCTCTCTCTCTCTATATATATATATATATATATATATATATATATATATATATATATATATATATATATATATATATACACCATCACACATTCCATATATTTATAATTTTATTAAATTCGGCTAACCCGTGCTTAACTCTTGTAGCACTAGCCCAAATTACCACAGTCTATTTCCCAACTCATACTCTATTTAATTTCTCATCCATTAAATAATTAATGTAGCTTCACTTTCTAAGATACTCGGACTCACTAATTCGGCCCGTACTTGAATATTCACGAATTTAGTTAACTTAATTCGTCCTTTACAAATCTCATCATTCCTTAATTTAATTTAACCATAAACTTACCGATGAACCCTAGGTAATACATATATATACCTTCTCATTTTACCCTAAATAATAAGGTCCTTAATGAAATCCTTAATAAAACTTAATCCCATAAAAAAAGCATAATTTCATGTTTGCAGGCTTCATCGATCGATCCTGGGCTCATATCTCTTCTTCATCACGCTGCTTTCCTCCATTATTAGCCCTCTAAGGTTTAGGATTTCTTCACAAACCTTAACCCACATGTAATACACATCTAAAACAGGTATGAACCATTAATACAACCTCTAATCATCAACGATTTTTGATTTAATTTATCAATTTACATATAGGGTTTTCTCACTATTATTCAAATTTCTCATTCAATTCGATCTTATACTCCAAATTATGTGAGATTAGCTACTGGTTTTGACTCAAATCCATATTCCAACAACATATGATATAATCCCATCATTAATTTAGCATTAAATTCACATTTAATGCCTAAATTCTCAAAAACCCATTTTAACATGTGACAACCATCCCAAAAACATATTTGTCTACGTCTACCATGATATGAACATGATATTTACAATTAAAATCAGAAGCAAGATAATCACTTGCCTTATAGGATTCGTAGGGTCAAATTACACGTTGTAGATGACGAATTACTCCCGAAATTGCCTCCAATTTGGGTCCTTAAGCTTTCTCCCTTTTCTTCCTTCTTACGTCTCTCAAATTCTATGGTTTAGAATGTGTTTAGTTTCTACCCGAACCACTCTAACTTAGGTTTAATAAGTATAATACCAAAATTAGGCTAACGGGCCAAGCCCAAATGACTTGAACACCCCCGTGTGGCCTGGTTATGACTAAAAAGGTCCTGAGATCCCATTACTACCCACGGGTATACTATTTTGACTATCTCGACTCTATCGAAACCAATCATGACCTAAAAATTGCTATCCAACTCACCCTGCAATAATTTTCTATCTCGACCCCAATATAATCTATATCGACTCTCGATCGAGATAAAACATCGTCACCTCACTATCAATCGCTGTGAAGTAAAATAATAAATCACTATTCACTTAGTAATTATATTCAATAAACATTAATCATTATCTCTTCCCATTAATATGTTAATAAATACATAATAATTAATTTAATTAAATTACGACTCCTGTGTAATTTTAAAAAAATACCCGAATTAATTAAATTATACACACTCAAAAATACGGGGTGTTACAATCAATTTACAAATGGATCAATTTATAATTTTGGGACAACCAAGCGAGACCTAAGTCTTTAAATCCCTCTAAAAAAATATGGAGTATAATGATTACATTGTATAAAAAACCAATACAGTTTCTCTAAATCGCTGACTCGTTTTAGAGAATGAGTTAGTGAAGAGACAAAGATATATACCATGTGGTCAAAATAAGTATTGCAATCAATATTTTTCATCTCCCTCCTACCCCCAACAGTCGAAAAAAAATGTATTGGTGTTTTTAATATGGATTCTATTGCAGTATATTCCCATGGACTTTGCACGATCATATGGCTCATGCAATAGAATATGTGAGATGATTATCGAGGATAAACAAAGGTCATGGCAAGTACGGTTGGATCACAAAAGCAATGGTAAAGTGTATATTGGAAATCGATGGAGATTGATCCTTAATCCAAAATACCTAAAAGAATGACACTTTAGCTATTGAGCTCATGGAAAATGGGAAAAAGCCGACTATGCACTTTCATTATAAGTTTTTTATATGGTTAGAAACTCACACGTTAATACGGTTGTTCACAACATGTGGAAAGAGCACATACACACATGCATATATATATATATATATATATATATATATATATATATATATATATATATATATAGGGAAAGGATAAAGTGAGGTGCCAATTTGAGGACCCTAAATGAGGTCCATTTTTTTAAAATAGTAAAAAAAAATATTTTCGATCTGATTTTTTATGGGTTTTAAGCATTTCAATAGGACCATAAAAAAATAATCAACTCAAAAAGAATTTTTTTGCTATTTTAAAAAAAATCGATCAAATTGTGTCAGTTGTTTTTAAGCTATTAAAAACTGACAAAGTTTGACCTTTTTTTTTTTAAATAGTAAAAAAATTCATTTTGAGCTGATTATTTTTTTATGATCCTACTGAAATGTTGAAAAATCATAGACAACAAATCAGCTAAAAAATAATTTTTTTACTATTTAAAAAAAATGGATGTCATTCAGGGTCCTCAAACTGAGGGACCTCAATCCTCTCTCTCTCTCTCTCTCTCTCTCTCTCTCTATATATATATATATATATATATATATATATATATATATATATATATATATATATATATATATATATATATGTGTGTGTGTGTGTGTGTGTGTGTGTGTGTGTGTGTGTGTGTGTGTGTGTGTGTTAAAATGAATTTTTGTAGGGAAGTGTATAATTAAATTCCCGATAAAAAATTTATGTTACTGGAGTAATACTACTCTGACTAATTACTTTCACCGAGTGCATAACTTTTTAGTTGGACCAAATATAAAACCATGAAATTGAAATTAGAGAAAATGTAACAGGTAATAATTGATTACACTAATCCATTAATGACCACTATAAGATGATAAGATATTAAAACTCAAATGCAATAGATCAATGAACACTATGAAAATATATTGTTGTCCAACTACGTTTTTAAATTACAATTCCACACCCCATAAAAATCAACATTTGAGTCCACCCAAGAAAACTACATTTTACCCCCTGAAAAATAATTATATGGACATTTCACCCACTATGATACTAATGTTATGTCCAAATGGAATTGTAATAGAAGTGGTTGTCCAATTTTCATCACCCCCTCCCTCCCCCCACGCGGCCACACACAAAATTTCAAAGAACAAAATATGAAAAAGGATAATTTATAGTGTTTCACACTCTAAAAGATTGAGTGTAACTTTTTGGAAATATCGATGTTGTGCCATAAATAATAGGTTGCATGTCAAATCCTTATAGAACATCAAATGCATCTATGTATCAAGCATCCTTTTGATTTTCCCAATCCATTAATCCCCCAAATATGTAATGTTGCGATAATTCTTGATTTCCTCTAACACCATCATATGAATCCTGAAAGTCTGAATCCTAAAGCTCACACATAGATAAACAATTACTCGCTTTTATTCCCATAAATAAAATGAAACATAGTACCCTTTCTGTAAAGTTTTAACTCTCTCGTGTTTCCATATAATTAAATGTATGTGTACGTGCAAAAATAATTGTCAAGGTGGTTTTCACAAATTCCAATTTTAATTAATCAAACCCAATTTTTAATTAAAACCTGAAACATGCATATAGGTGGGTAAATCAAACAATCACAAAATAAATCATGCGAAACAAATATGTTGACACACGGATCTTAGGAAAAATCCTCGAAGGGCAAATCCTTTATTTCACTATAATTGTAAATCACAGTTTACACTCTTACAATAAAATCTCCAATAGATTTACCTTAGCAAACCTACATAGACGCGCAACATAGAGTCAACAATGGATCACACGCAGCGACACCACAAGAACCACAGTCCCAAATTAGCAAGGAACACCCTCGAGCACTCCCAATAGACACACAATCTTCCACCGTAGAGATCGCACTCCACAAAGATGAAAAAATAGCAAAATATGTTCTTGGGTTCCAAAAATAATTCACATAAAGTATGTGGGATTTTTTGAATTGAAAACAAAAGGATTTAACCCCTAAATTGAAGAAGACAAAGTGTTTTGTTGTTTTGCAGTTTGTGCAGAATGAAAAACTTCAGGTCTTCTTAACGAAAAGTACTTCTTTTAACACGCTTATATAGAAAATTTAAGGCGGCATATCTCGCTCAAACGAAAACATCACCTTGATCGAACGATCTGTCATGTCGTTTGAACGACCTTCGCTCGACATTATGACATACAAATGTCATTTGAACGACGTAGCGAGAAATAACTTTTTAATAAAAGTCCGTCTACAGGTCTTAAAAAATTATTTTGAAGAAAAACAACACCCCAAAACTTCAAAAAATTTTAGAAAAAATATCCCAACACTTTAAGCGAACTATTAAGGGACTAAAAAACACAACCTTACCAAAGTAAATCCTGTAAAGGCTCGTTCATAAGGAAGCTTGATATTCGGATCTGTCTGAATGCATGAATGTAGTCTTGACAATTCTTCGACGGTGTAGTGGTATATGACATACCAATGTATAACGAACAAAAATGTCCTTACAAATCTCGTCCTATGTCTATGACAGTACAAAATAAAAAATCTGAATTATCAATGAAAATTGACCTATACAATTCTACACTCCCATTAACCCAAAAATGGAAAGATAAAATGCAAAGTCTTCAAATCTTTATCAATCTTCAAACTTTCTTTGTCATCATAAAGTTGTGCAAAATGATCATCAAACTTCGTACCTATACACATGACACAAAGTAAATACCACGTGACGTATCGAAATTGAAATGAGATAAACATAAATATACAATCAATCAATATCAAGTCTAAAATCTTTCCGACAATATAAACTCCCCCATAATTCGTTCTCCCCCTTTTTATTTGTTCGAAATAGATAAGGAAAAGGATAAGCAAAATAAAAAAACCGGGGTGTCACGGTAATCTAAATAGAGCATCAAATATATGTCAAATGCGATAATGCAAGGAAATGCTAAAAAATGTTCATCAAACTATTTTTGATTTTTCAATTTTTTTCACACAAAAATTTTACAAAAACAATGCAATACACTACAAAATATATGAGAAATATTTGAAAGAAAATTCGGCACACATATATAGGTATAAATGACCACAAACCACGCTATAAAATACGTAAGTCTCACATACTAGCATAGTATCGATGTGTCCAAACGTGTGGCATGGAATGAATGGTGTGAACTAGTAACAAATGAATTATAACCCAAACACTCAAATATGTTCAAGAAGTTATAATTGAGCGCAAAACTTTATCAAACTAAGATTTAGCCTTAGTGACAAATAAATATAAACTTAATGAACAAAATAAGCACAATGCACACAAGCATAGAATATTAATGATCGTACAAATCAATAGCGTCATGACAAAATAAGCTCAACTACGATACATTGTCATTGTGAAAAGTTGTTGATATTTCCATCCAAACTCGTTTAAGATAATTATTTTCTTTTCTTTTGAATGAATATATCAAACAAAATAAATTTCTCTCCTTAGAGAATTCCTATTGGCCCATTTTTGGCATATTTTTCTTTTTATTGCCTTAATTTTTTTCTTGGGCTCTTTTCAAACACTGAATTTCACGGCGTGATTGTTATTCACCCACAGTCCTTTCTCGTGCACTCATCAGTTTTTTAATATTAAACCAAAATCATGACGATAACGGTTCTTACATGCACAAATCCTCCATAGTCAAATAAAGATTGATAGGAGAACATCTCACCAAGCTCAAATGTACATCATGAAGTCAAAATTCATAAGCTCGTGCATATGTGTATAGGCATATACAGAGTCGAATCCATAAAGCAAATCATTGTCGAAACAACTCCATAAACATGATCAATTCAAGCATCTAAAGTCATAACCAAATGTCCTAGCCACATGAAAATTACATAGTGAATTGGATTCAAACACGACAATATGCCACACTAATGTGTAAACTAAACGGCACAAAGAACCAAAATTCTTTTTGAATTTTTCAATATATATAAACCAAAAATCTTTTTGTATTATTCAAATATGACTCAATAAAAGAAAAAAATCCAATAAAAAAAGTATCCATGTCATAACACTAGCAACAAATATACTATGATGCAAAGACTAGCGTGTGCCAAACATGCAAACACAATCATCTATATGATATAACAAGAGAACAATCATGTGCGAGCAAACGAAAATCAACTAGTCTACAACCTAGTGCGTCTAAAAGTGATTTCCTAACCCAAATAGGTGTGAAACGTAGCATGGGGGTTTTGGGAACCAAGGTAACACTAGAGTTCAACTTCCTGGGACCTCTTCGAAGATCGAGACAAAAACGCCAAAGGTGCCATTTCCTACCACAATGTGAACAAGTCGAACGACGCCTATGGGTTGACCTTTTCTAATGTCCTTAGAATTGTTTGACCCTCTAAAATAAATAATGGTTTTGACTTTAGCAACGAAATCATTAAAATAAGATGAGCCAGAGTCATCACTACTTGCATCTTTTAAATCATTTTTCAACATCAAAAATTTAGATTCAAGCAAAAAATTAGACTCTTCCAATTTTAAGGGCTCCTTATTCATATTATTAATTAAACATAAAAGGTTATCTCCATATCCCTCAATATGAGCAAACCTATCCCTAAGAGTCTTCTCACGTGCCTTAAAATCATTGATTAAAATGTTTTCCTCAATGGCACAACCGGGAACCCTAGAATTTTTCAAGTCCTCCAACTATTTTTCTAAAACTAGGACTTTAACATTACTCTCCTTTTTGGCAACTTTTAAAGAATCAAAGTCATTAAAAAAAATTACCAAAGTGCTCATGACAAATGTCTCTTTGAGTTTGAAACGTTTGCAAATATTCAATCGTATTTTTAAAACGAGAATTTTCTTCTTCCAAAAATTTTAATTCTTTTACAAAGTTTCAAATTCAAAAGATTTAACTTTTTAGCGCGGTCGTGAACTTTAACAAACTCATCTGGATTAACAAAATCGACAGTATGAGAATCCATCGAGAGATAATCAAATCAGGAGAGGAACACAAATAACCACCAAAAAGTAGGTAAACAAGATCAAACGTAATAAATTTGCGCAACCCGCTCTGATGCCGATTTGACGACGTGAGTAATCAAATTGTATCAGTCAAAAATCAATAAAAATCACGATCACTCTATAAATTAGAGAATCTCGTTATGACACCAATTTGTAAGGGCAAAAATAATTGCCAAGGTGGTTTTCACAAATTCCAATTTTTATTAATCAAACCCAATTTTTAATTAAAACCTAAAACATGCATGTAGGTGGGTAAATCAAACCGTCACAAAATAAATCATGCGAAACAAATATTCTGACACACATATCTTAGGAAAAATCCCCGAAGGGCAAAACCTTTATTTCACTATAATTGTAAATCATAGTTTACACTCTTATAATGAAATTTACAATAGATTTACCTCAGCAAACGAACATAGACGAGCAACCTGGACTCAGTAATGCATAACACGCAACAACACCACAAGAACCGTAATCCCAAATCAACAAGGAACACCCTCGAGCACTCCCAATAGACACGCAGTCTTTTGTCATAAAGATCCCACTCCACAAAGATGAACAAGTAGCAAAATATGTTCTTGGGTTCCAAAAACAATTCACATAAAATATATCAAATTTTGTGAATTAAAAACAAAAGGATTTAACCCCTACATTGAAAAAGACAAAGTGTTCTGCTATTTTGCAGTTTGTGCAGAATGAAAAATGCCAGGTCTTCTTAATGAAAAGTGATTCATTTAACACGCTTATATAGAAAATTTAAGGCAGCATGTCGCGTTCAAACTAAAACATCATCTCGCTCTAACGACATGTCATGTCGTTTGAACGACCTTCGCGCGACATTGAGATGTCACTTGAACGACATACAAATGTCATTTGAACGACGTAGCGAGAAAATAATGTTTTATTAAAAGTCCGTCTACAGGTCTTGAAAAATTATTTTGCCAAAAAACAACGCCCCAACAGTTAGAATTTTTTTAGAAAAAACATCCCAACATTCTAAGTGAACTATTAAGGGACTAAAAAACACAACCGTACCAAAGTAAATCATGTTTAGGCTCGTTGTAAAAGAATTTTGATATTCGGATTAGTCTCGATGCATGAATGTAGTCTTGACAATTCTTCAACGGTGTAGTGGTATACGACTTACCAATGTATAGTGGACAAAAATGTCCTTACACTATGTGAAGCTTTTTCATTCCAGTATGTAGGTAGTAGTCATTAATTAGGAGGGCAGACTTTAATAGGTTTCATTTACATTGAATTAAGCTTGGATTTAACGAGGGTCCATGGAATACCATACTCAACAACCATTGTAAGACCTTTAAGGATAGTAAACGATATACCGTAAGACATGCACGATATTGATGAAATACGTTGTATATTCTACCCAATAACATCTACTATGGCCTATAATAACTAATGCAATAGCACCCAAATCCGATGAAGCAGATGGAGAAGCATTAACATTTAGCTTATAATACCCTTTTGTAGGCTTTCCCCAAATAGGTAGTAAAAGAGAAGAGGCTTTCTCAGTGTTCTTACCGTGTATCTCAAGATATGCATATACATAGATTTTGCCTTTAAAAATATATTGATAGGATGTTTATGTCCAATCCCCCCACCAAACGGTCACAATCTTGCACTATTATTCCTTAATATATTTAATTGTGCTTTATTAGATAATAATGAGTTGATAATACATAGTTTAAATAGACGATTAGTCTTGTTTCCCTAGAACTTTGGTCACTTATTAAAAGTTTGTATGTTTGAAACTTTTATTACCTCCTCCCCCTATATTTTAAATTTTACTATAAAGTTTTTGTGTGGGTTCATAAAAAAAATTTGTTGGTCAATAAATTCATATTAACTCAAATGTCAAAAAAAAAATCGTTACTTTGGCAACTCACTAATTTGCACCCTTTTTTTTACTGGCCCAACTTTAACCATTTAGAGTTGAAAAAGGTACCAATGCCAAAAAAGAAATAAAAATATCCACAAAATTCCAGAACGCAAATTATGAGTTATTTAAGTTGAAAAAAGTTCACTTAAAATATCTTTATTGTATGTAAAATGTCAGTACGGGTTTAAACACTAGAGTGTAAAATCTGAGTTTTTAACTTAAATACCTTCACATCACATGGGTGAACTAAGACTAAAACGCACCTAATTTATATTTAATATATTTTTACCAGAGTTTAAATAATGTACATATACTTATTTTCAAAAGGTCAACACTTCACTAATATTGCATATTGTGTATTTATTCTCAACCTTTTTTTATATATTTATATGTTTTGGGGGGTTGATAACAAGGAGAAAGGAAGGTAGATGACTAGAGCAAGACCATGCTAGAGACGCTCCCAATAAATATGTCATGTACATGTTGTACTATTTTTTTAGGCCTGCATATATCCGTTTTAGTCATGTATATATCCTATGATTGTTATGTCATATGGATCAGTTATATTGGGTACGAAATCTTAACATATGTGGTAGATATTAATGGGTAAATTGTGAAACGGTTTTGTTTCCTGGTATCTTAGAAATGGGTTATACTTGTCTGGAATATTTAATTGATTCTCAAATGACCCCGTATCAGTTTCTTGATTTAACAAAGCACTATATTTATGGTTTTTAAATAATGTTCACAGATGCATTTGATTACAGAGTCGGAAAAAAATAGGAAAATCATTCTCTCCCTAAAAAATCCGGTCATTATCATTAAAATTTAAAACTAAGTCGCCACCTAGCTAGTTTTGAGAACATATTATAAGCCTAATTAAGACTATAGATAGTGACTACATTTATTTTTTTGAATGGGTTTAAACATTAAAGACATTGTATTGGTTGTGCATGCATTTATCGTATTAGTACATACTAATGGATCTTACTTGTTTTATAGTTTGGTTGGAAAAGCAACCAGCATATTCTTACAAGCTTGGGCATGCGCAGAATATTTATAAATAAAAATATTGCACCTCGAGAATTCATTTGAACTTGCACGGGCAAATCGATATTGAATTAAGAGAATCATTAATTCTTAATGTGCTAATTAAATTTGTAACTCCAAAATATATTTTTAGTCAAACTTGAATTAGGAAAATTCCATCTACGAAGTACGAGTTCTAACTTATTCAACACTCGGATACTTTTTCTCTCCCTTTCCTCTCTTAAGAATCTTGGCTAATCCTATTAGTGTACCTCTCATTTATCTCATCTCCCCATGTTTATTGTTCCGAGATGGGGGGAAAGGTCTCACATGGAAATGGCACCCAATGTAGAGAGTGCGAAGTGTATTGTCTTGTTTGTGCTCTGCACAAAATAAATAAGAATCCTCTTGTCATTTCTCTTGTTTTATTTGTTGAAGTTATTGACTCAAAAATATTTTTTTAATGCAATTAATATATAAGGGTGGCTGAATCTTATTTATAATGATTAATTAGAGAGTAAAGAAATATGGTTCTTTTATCATTAAAACAATTTGAGCACATTGTTCTTTCAACTCGTCTATTTATTTTCCCTATCTCTAGGTATTATATATGATAAAAAAAGATACAAAAAATAGAGAACATGAAAAAGAAAAGTGATGGAAAAATCAAAACTCAATATGTTAGGCCTTGTTTGCAAGTTCTATTTTGGAAAGAAAAGACAAAAAATGAAGGGAGAATGTATTTCCTTTCCTTCATTTGGGACTTGAAGTATAAAAAAAGTGTCTTTCTCTTGTTTCGGAGTTTAAAAGGAGATAAGAGAAAGGAAACTTTTTAAAAAACTTTTTCTTCCTTTCTCTGCAAAATTTTGTTTCAAAATCGAAAAGAAATGGAGAGAAAGGAATTTTTTTTATGAATTGCATCTTCTTTCCCTTAAAAAAAATTATTTTCCTCTCATATTCCCAAATAGAAAGTTCTTTTCTTTTCTATCCCAAACCCTTTTCTCTTATCTTCTTTTATTTTCTCTCTTATTAACTTCCCACCATTTTCTTTTCTCTCCTAATAAAATTTTCATTTCCTTTCTTTTCTCTTAAAAACTCCCAAATAAGCCCTTAGTCTCTATGTGATATTAACGTTCATGGGTTTAGAGAAAGGAGAAATAATGTAAGACCTCGTATTTTTGCGTATAATTATTTTATCAAGAAATTATAGAAATTGGGATTAATTAATTTAAAGGAAGAAAATTTAAATTTATAATTAATCCGATTTTAATGGTAATGATTACTAGCGTGACGAGAGTTAGTAGTTATCGAAAATAATTACGTGAAATGTTAAGTAGTGAGTAATATAATAGATGATTTCATAAATAATAATATGTTCGGTGACGAGATACACGACAGTTAAGATTTAATTATTTAGGGACGCACATAAGGGTCGCGTCACTATTATATATTTGGGGCTTAAAAAGGTAAATTATTTTTATATAACTCGAATGACTATTTTGAGTGCGCCAGTGTTTTCGAAAGGGTCGAAATAGTCAGAAAACACTACCCGGGTGTTTTAATTGGAGTCCGGGGCATTTTAGCCCAAAATGACACTCCAGAGGAGTATTTTAGTCTTTTGGAATTTTTGAGTAATTAAATGGACTAAAATAGAATTAAAATAGGCACATTGAGGGTTAGTGGTCTGTCACTGGCAACCTACGTGAGAAAGAGAGAGGAGGAGAGGGAGAACCAAGGAGGAAGGAGACCCATTGGAGAACAAAGCCAAAAGTTGGAGATTTCTCACAAATAGTTATACCACATACCAATTTCAATCAGAGAATCAGAAATTCATCCCAAGGCAAGTGTTTATCTTGTTCATCTTTTAGCAAATATTATTCTTATTGATTTAGACTAGCTGATATAAACTTGTTGCAATGAAAACTTAGGTTTAATTAGACTATTTTTTTAAGAAACCTCGTGAATTGGAAATGGATTTGCATGTAGAGGACCTTCACTTGTTAGGACTGTGAAATATGGTAATTATATGTTAAAATCATGAAATTTATTGAAGTTTTTGAAGGTTTAAAAATTATGGGTTCATATTTAATAGAATTGTTATAAATTAAATAAATTATTGAATTCCATTTGAGAATATAAGGATTAGACCTTTAATTTGCATTAGAAAATATCTTAGGGTGATTGGGAATAGGTTAGGACCATTAAATTGGGTTGAGTTTTGGATTGATATTGAGGATTGAAAGTTGTAAAAATCGAATTTGGAGAAGAACCGAGGTCTGACCTGACTTCTCGTTCGAAGTCTGCTCAGGTCGTTTGAACGACCTCGTTCGAACGAGACTTCCAATGAGAATTCCAATGACATTCTCACGAAATGATGGAGTTTGTTCGAAGTGAGAACTCTATTCAAACGAACTCATTCGAATGACCTCATTCGAACTACATTCATTTGACTTCTAATGAGATTTCAGAATGCCTTATTAGGGTCCGTTCGAGTTCAAAATCATCTTAGGGTTATCCAAGTGAGAATAATGACCTACGTGAGTAACGGGTGACTTAAATTCCAAATTATTAGTGCGTTGGGATTGTAATAGTTCTCGGGATATAGGAGGTTTATAGAACCTAGGAGGGAATGTAGGTTTGGGAGAGTAAATATACGATCGAATCAGGGTGAGTGGCATAATTAATAATTTTCTTATGTACTATGGAAATCAAGTTGCGTGAACGCCTATTAAGTTATATAAGTTGTGTGAATGCTTATTTCTTAAAATATTATGTGTATGACATACCTAGCTACTGGATATCTAATGGAGGTTAGCGCGTTGTGGACGACCATGTCTTGTGTTCCTTTAGGGAATTTTGAGTCGTATTACTAGAGCATAGAACCCAGGTACGAGCTATCTATGATCACGATAGTGGTGACGGCCGTATGGGTGCGTAAGTATGTGCATAGCCCATCGACTTGGAACTATGTTCACCTCCAATATGTGTATAAGTTTTATTGGTTCTTGATATATTCAACATGTTCTCATTTATGCATGAACGTTGCAATGGGATTAGATAGCCGAGTATGCCTAGCACCAGGGGTTTCTTAACAATGTGTGCAGTATGAATGTAATTTTCAACTCATTGTGATCATTTCAAGTCCTCAACGGATATAGCTAGTGAGTGAAGAATAGTATGATAATTAGGAGAAGATATTACCTAATGATAGAGTTATGTGAAAGCACTCATACCTGTTTATTGTGTATAAGGATATTATTGAGATTTTGTGCTGAAATACCGTAACGATTCTTCGTCTAGATGCTTACAGGTGAGCAGATAATTGGAATTTTAGATTGGTCTAAAGTTATAGTTCGATGTCTATAGTGGAATAACCACAAACTATCTTAGGTGGCCTTTGACTATTGTAAGAGTCACATCGTCGGGAACCGAGATTAGAAGAATGAACAAGAGTAGTCAGAGGTTCATATGGTTTCTTCCGGGATGGGAGTTTTGTGTTTAGATAAATACGGGAGTTGATACGAAGTGAGGTGCGGCCTCCTAATGATATTGATATAATGGGGCCAATTATGTATATGCTAGTCTTATTCGAATGTTGCTTGGTACGAGCATAAGGTGAGGTGCCGTTATTGAGGTGTGACCGTATAACTGATAAAGTGTCGGGCGTGTTAAACAAGTTTACTGTGAAGGGGGGGTTATTGTGATCGAGTCATACTTGGAAGTTGATTTTGTGCACTGGAGGATATTAGTTTTCGCCAGGTATGCCTTACTTTTACAAATTTCGGGACGAAATTCTGTTATTAGGGGGGGAGTATGTAATACCCCGTATTTTTACGTATATTTATTTTATCATGAAATTATAGAAATTGGGATTAATTAATTTAAAGGAAGAAAATTTAAATTTATATTTAATTCGATTTTAATGATAATGATTACAACCGTTACGAGACTTAGTAGTTATCAAAAATAATTACATGGAATGTTACGTAGTGAGTAACGCCATAGATGATTTCAGAAATAATAATATGGTCGGGGATGAGATACACGTCAGTTAAGATATAATTATTTGGGGACGCACATATAGGTTGCGTCACTATTATATATTTGGGGGTTAAAAAGGTAAATTATTTTTATATAACTAGAATGCCTATTTTGAGTGCACCAGTGTGTCAAAAGGGTCGAAATAGTCAGAAAACAATACTCGGGTGTTTTAATTGGAGTCCGGGGCATTTTAGCCCAAAATGACACCCCAAAGGGGTATTTTAGTCTTTCAAAATTTTTGAGAAATAAAATGGACAAAAATAGAATTAAAATGGAAACATTGAGGGTGAGTGGTCTGTCAGTTGCAACCTACGTGAAAAAGATAGAGAAGGAGAGGGAGAACCAAGTAGAAGGAGACCCATTGGAGAACAAAGGCAAAAGTTCAAGATTTCTCACAAATAGTTATACCAAAGTGTAGATCGCGACGAGAGGTCAACCATATACCAAATTCAATCAGAGAATCAGAAATCCATCCCAAGGTAATTGTTTATATTGTTCCTTTTTTAACAAATATTGTCCTTGTTGATTTAGACTAGATGATATATACTTGTTGCAATGAAAACTTAGGTTTAATTAGACTAATTTGTCAAGAAACCTCGTGAATTGGAAATGGATTTGCATGTAGAGGACCTTCCCTTTTTAGGACTGTGAAATATGGTAATTATATGTTGAAATCACGAAATTTATTGAAGGCCGAAAAATTCTGGGTTCATATTTAAGAGAATTGTTATAAATTGAAGAAATTGTTGAATTCCATTTGAGTATATAAGGATTTGACCTTTAATTTGTATTCGAAAGTATCTTAGGGTGATTTGGAATAGGTTAGGAACATTAAATTAGAGTTGGGTTGAGTTTTGGATTGATATTGTGGATTGAAAGTTGGAAAAATTGAATTTGGAGAAGAACAAGGATCTGACTGACTTCTCATTCGAAGTCTGCCTAGGTCGTTCGAGCGACCTCGTTCGAACGAGACTTCCAATGGGAAATCCAACGACCTTCTAACGAAATATTGGAGTTCATTTGAAGTGAGAACTTTGTTCGAACGACCTCGTTCGAACCATATTCCTTTGACTTCTAACGAGATTTCAGAATGCCTTATTAGGGTCCGTTCGAGTTAAAAATCATCCTAGGATTATCCAAGTGAGAGTAATGACCTACACGAGTAATGAGTGACTTAAATTTCGATTTATTAGTGTGTTGGGATTGTAATAGTTCTCGGGATATAGGAGGTTTGTATAACATAGGAGGGAATATAGGTTTGAGAGAGTAAATATAAGATCGAATCACCGTGAGTGGTAGAATTAATAATATTACTTATGTACTATGGAAATCAGGTTGTGTGAACGCCTATTAAGTTATATAAGTTGTGTGCATGCTTATTACTTGAGATGTTATGTGTATGACATACCTAGCTACTGGCTAACGAACGGAGGTTAGCGCATTATGGACGACCATATCTTGTGTGCCTTCAGGGGATTTTGATTCATATCACTAGAGCATGGAGCCTAGGTACGGTCTGTCTATGATACCGATAGTGGTGACGTTCGTATGGGTGCATAAGTATGTTAGTATCCCATCGACTTGGAACTATGTCCGCCTCCAAGTTGACCAAAAGAAATGGTAATTGTTATTACTTTGGGTTGAGTACACTATTATATAGTGTTCCCCAACCTTTCTTCAAAAAGAAGGATCACGATGGTACGTGGTCCTGCCCAGTGTTGTTGCGAACTAGGATGAGATCCTTGAACCCCACCTTAAATACGGGATTTCAAGAAAAGGCGGGGATGACGTTTCGCTCTGAGCAGGTCGTATTACTTATAGCCCGAGGAGTAGGCGAATGGTGATTGACGACTAGTGGAGCAGTATGAAAGTAATTTTGGACTCATTGTGATCATTTCAAGTCCACAACGGATATAGCTAGTGAGTTAAGGAGAGTATGGTAATTGGGAGAAGATATTCCCTAATGATAGAGTTATGTGAAAGCATTCATACCTGTTTATTGTGTACAAGGTTCTTATTGTGGTTTTGTGTGGAAAGACCCTAACGATTCTTCCTCTGGATGCTTAGACGTGAGCGAATAATCAAAATTTTGGATTGGTCTAAAGTTAGAGTCCGATGGCTATAGTGGAATAACCACAAACTGTCTTAGGTGGCTTTTTCCTGTTGTAAGAGTCACGTCGTCGGGAATCGAGATTAGAAGAATTAATAAGAGTAGTCAGAGGTTCATATGGTTTCGTCTGGGATGGGAGTTTTGTGTTTAGATAAATACGGGAGTTGATACGATGTGAGGTGCGGCATCCCAATGATATTGATATAATGGGGCCAATAATGTATATACTAGTCTCATTGGAATGTTGTTTGGTAGGAGAACAAGGTGAGGTGCTGTTATTGAGGTGTGGCCCTATAACTAATAAAGTGTCGGGAGTGTTAAATAAGATTACTGTGAAGAGGAGGCTATAGTGATCGAGTCGTACTTGGAAGTCGGTTTTGTGTACTGGAGGATATCAATTTTTACCAGGTATGCCTTACTTTTCCAAATTTCGGGATGAAATTCTGTTATTAGGGGGGAGTATGTAATACCCCGTATTTTTACGTATATTTATTTTATCATGAAATTATAGAAATTCGGATTAATTAATTTGAAGGAAGAAAATTTAAATTTATAATTAATTTGATTTTAATGGTAATGATTACCAGCGTGACGAGAGTTAGTAGTTATCGAAAATAATTACGTGGAATGTTACGTAGTGAGTAATGTAATAAATGATTTCAGAAATAATAATATGGCCGGGGACGAGATACACGACAATTAAGATATAATTATTTGGGGACGCACATATGGGTCGCGCCACTATTATATATTTGGGGGGTAAAAAGGTAAATTATTTTTATATAACTCGAATGACTATTTTGAGTGTGCCGGTGTATCTGGAAGGGTCGAAATAGTTAGAAATCACTACACGGGTGTTTTAATTGGAGTCCGTGGCATTTTAGCCCAAAGGGGTATTTTAGTCTTTCAAAATTTTTGAAAAATAAAATGGACAAAAATAGAATTAAAATGGGAACATTGAGGGTGAGTGGTATGTCAGTTGAAACCTACATGAGAAAGAGAGAGAAGGAGAGGGAGAACCAAGGAGGAAGGAGACCCATTGGAGAACAAAGCCAAAAGCTGGAGATTTCTCACAAATAGTTACATCAAAGTGTAGATCGCAACGAGAGGATCAACCACATACCAAATTCAGTTAGAGAATCATAAATCCATCCCAAGTAAAGTGTTTATCTTGTTCCTCTTTTGGAATTTATTGTTCTTGTTGATTTAGACTAGATGATATAAACTTGTTGCAATGAAAACTTAGGTTTAATTAGACTAATTTGTCAAGAAACCTCATGAATTGGAAATGGATTTTCATGTAGAGGACCTTCCCTTGTTAGGACTGTGAAATATTGTAATTATATGTTGAAATCACAAAATTTATTGAAGATTTAAAAATTTTGGGTTCATATTTAAGAGAATTGTTAATAATTGAAGAAATTGTTGAATTCCATTTGAGTATATAAGGATTTGACATTTAATTTGTATTAGAAAGTATCTTAGGTTGATTTTTAATAGGTTAGGAACGTTAAATTAGAGTTGGGTTGAGTTTTGGATTAAAAGTTGGAAAAATCGAATTTGGAGAAGAATAGGGGTCTGACCGACTTCTCGCTCGAAGTGTGTCATGGTCGTTCGAACAACCTCATTCGAACGAGACTTCTAATGAGAATTCCAATGACGTTCTAACGAAATGATGGAGTTCGTTCAAAGTGAGAACTTCATTCAAACGAACTCCTTCTAATGACCTCATTCGAACGAGATTCCTTTAACTTCTAACGAGATCTCAAAATGCCTTATTAGGGTCCATTCGAGTTAAAAATCGTCCTAGGGTTATCCAAGTGAGAGTAATGACCTACGTGAGTAACGGGTGACTTAAATTCCGAATTATTAGTGTGTTGGGATTGTAATAGTTCTCGGGATATAGGAGATTTATAGAACTTAGGAGGGAATGTAGGTTCGAGAGAGTAAATATATGATCGAATCACGGTGAGTGGCAGAATTTTTAATATTACTTATGTACTATGGAAATCAGGTTGCGTGAATGCCTATTAAGTTATATAAGTTGTGTGAATGCTTATTACTTGAGATATTATATATATGATATACCTAGCTACTGGCTATCAAACGGAGGTTAGCGCGTTGTGGATGACCATATCTTGTGTGCCTTCGGGGGATTTTGAGTCGTATCACAAGAGCATGGAACCTAGGTACGGGCTATCTATGATAACGATAATGGTGACGGTCGTATGGGTGTATGTATGTGCGTAGCCCATCGACTTGGAACTATGTCCCCCTCCAATATGTGTATATATTTTATTAGTTCTTGAGAGATTTAACATGTTGTCCTTTATGTGTGAGCATTGCAATGGGACTAGATAGTCGAGTATGCCTAGCACCAGAATTTCTTAACCATGGGTGTAATATATATATATATATATGTATACATAGTGAGATTTTATATATGTATACTCAGTTCCTATTCTGTGTTTCATGCTGGCTACTTAATTAAAGTATATACTTATTGGGTCACCAGTTGAGAATTAAGAATGCTATGAGAATGAGTTAAAGCATCTTTAAACCTATTCGTAAATAATAGAGATATATTGTCCTCAGGTTATTTAGATATTTTATCCGACATAGTGGTTATAGTACTAATAGTCAGGCAGAGTATCGTGACTAGTATTGGTAGTTAGGCTCGCTAGGTGTGCACATTAGATGAGAGGTAAGCATGCCAAGTGAGTATGCTAAGTTAACATGAATAATATTTGTGCTAATTAACCAATTTAAGCACTTTCTATTTAAGTTATTTTCTACTCAGGCTCTGACCCGTTTCTTTTACAAATATATTCTCTTGTTACTTTATTTTAGGTGCATACCACAGGGACACCAAGCTAAAGAGAATCCATTCAGTTGCCGAGTTGTAGCTGCTGTGGAAGCTACATGACATTGCTAGTAGACGCTTCATAGTCTATTCTTCTTTATCTATAAGTTGTTTAATTCAGTTGGACATGTCATCCCTTCCTATTTTATATTCAGAGATTTAGATATTTTATTCTGTTAGTAGACTTCTATCTCAGGGCTTTGGATTATTGTATGGAATTTGACTGGATGTGTTTACTCTAGCTCTTCATATTATTTCAGTTAGTTCTTTCTTTATACATTTGTGTTGAATGGTTATGTTTAATTATTTTCCTTTTATGGCGATTAATGTTAATAAGATAAAATTTTGACATCAAACTTTTTAAATATTTGGTCGTTAGTTTTAATAATAAAGTTTCGACAGTGATGCATCATCTGAAGCAACCGGATATTCTGATTTAATTTTTTAAAGGACTGATCACTCGGTATTTAATTTGGCGGTTTATCACAAATAATGTACTGTCTTTTAACACCTAACAAAATATTGAAGATGAAATAGCAACTGTTGGAAATAAAGTACACCCACACGGTTGTTTAACCTGCTTAGAGTAGAACATATCCATAACTACCCAGCATTGTTACTTATTCGATAATAACATGCAAATCCAAGATGGTTTAAACACTGATGGTTTGAAACTGATACAAAATGCATGGTATAAAGAGTGAGAGAGTAGAGAAGAAAAGAAAATACAAACAGATTAAAGAAAACATGGATGGTCATATAGGAAGAAAAAAAGAGAAAAAATGGGTAACAGTTACATGATCTTAGAGAACTGAGAATTCACACTTCTGGCAATTATCCCTTAAATAAACGGGGTTATTTGAAGTCTTCACCCAATTAATAATTTTTTTAGCACTTTTTTCCTTTGTATTAGGCCTTCTGTGTTTTGGGCCTTAGTTGTGTAGTAATAGTTTTATAGTCTTTATAAGCTTCTAGATGTGTAATGTAGTTAATATAAATAAAATTATTGGGATCCCAATTGGGTAAGCCATTACCTTATAAAAATCTTCTTGGTATCAAATCCAAAATAAAATCTCTCTATATATTTTTTTCTCCCTAACCTAACCCTAATTACTGTTCATGGTTACTGCTCACCGTTAATGTTCATCATTACTCTTCCTTTTCTTTGAGTACCAAACCTTATATACATGGGTTTTTCCTCTTCTTTACCCTTTTATAGGGTTCATTATCTTCTATTTTCTAGATGTAATAAATTTGTGACACCCGCTACCGATTTTTTTTGGCGGCATTTTGTTATTGGTTGCCATTATTTTTGGAATTGTTTTGGGTGATTTTGCTAAAATTTTGGGTTGTGGGATATGTTTTAAAGTACAATGAATGTTTCTGTGATTTTTGATGAGTTTTATTATGGTTCTTGATTTGAGGTTGATATACCCAAGGTAATTTAAGGTTTGAATGGAAGATTTGAGGAGAAGATAAATAACTTTTTCGTTAGGAAAATATAACCCTTTTTAATTGGGAACAAACCATCATATCTATGACTACACATTTTCTTTAAGATATCATCTTGGTAACGGGGAGAATATTTATACACTGTGACACCCCACCTAAAAAAATACCGGGTGATCAGTCCTATATCAAATTAAACAGGAATCTCAAATGGTTTCATTCTCAGCATCACTGTCGAAAACCATTTAATTACTAATAACCCATTAGGCTTGGCATCAAATTTTGAACTTTCTAATCTTTTTAACTAAAACACACGAGTAAAACCAACTATACAAATATATAAACAACTGAAGTGAATAAATAAATAATAACCGATAACTCTCGGTAAAACATATATACAACCATATCGAATAGGCGTAAAAGAAAAATGCCGCAGATGAAACAAAGACAACAGTTGGGTAATATGCCCGAATATTACAACAGTACCTCTTATCTAGATCACAAGGATAGAAGCGTCTAAATAATTTCCTGCCAACATCCATAGTTGCGGCAGCAATGCCTGGCCCGAAAGAATAATCATCCAGGCGTCCCTGTGTCTGGACACCTAAAAAGTATACAAAGGAGAAGAAAAAGAAAAATAGATACGGGTCAGAGCCTGGGTTTTGAAAAATATTTTAGCAAGTGCTTAACATACTTTAATATTTAAAATATGATACTCTCCATGTTTAAACTGGTGTCGCACTCACATGAGATACCCCCTCACCTCTCATCTAACAGTGAACACCTAATGCATGTATTTTAAAACACCTTAGTTAGCTACCTAGCCTAACTATCACCTCGCATAACTTCCAAGTAACCATACCCTAACATGTAACCTGCGTAATATAAAATATTCTAAGTTATCTCCCAATCTTATACATTATAATCTCTCACTTATGATTCATCCTTACATTAGGAATAACTTTCACCAGTTATTTACACTATTTCACGTTTTAGTGCTATTAACCTTGTATATAATATTCTCATCTTTATATAAGTATGTCACCTATTTTATTCCGGATTTCATACTCCCAGAAGATCCATAATTTATCTCACATTCCATTCTTTATTATGTCCATATATATATGTTCCACATCTCATATAAATATATATATACAATATACTATACACATCAAGTATATCCAAACTTATATATCACACACTATATAAGTATAATAACCATCCCTCATACCTATAACTCAATGGATGTAGTCTCTCAATCCTATCATCTTCTAGGGAATTACTCACACACCATCCTGGGTACCATCGGTCGGACTCTCATACCAACTTGGTAAAAACCGAATCACAATGTTGGGAAGCGGTCATAGTTCCTCACCGAAAATTAGAACAAAATATACCTACCATGTCTCACCCCTGATAAAATCACACAATATAAAATGGAAGTTATAACCTGGGGATTATACGTTCCCTGCTCCTCAAGCCAAGGGCCTCACCCACATTGCGCAACTTCCCATGATAGCACTAGAGGGGTATGCTTCACATAAATATATCAATCACACACAGATATATTTAGAAACATATCATATATATACTGTCTCTATATACCCATATATATATATATATATATATATATATATATATATATATATATATATATATATATATATATATATATATATATATATATATACATACATACACAATACAATCCATCCAATCATGCATATCTCTCGAACATTAGCCTGTATTTCCCAAATATAAACGTTCGATTTAATTCCATAAGTATTCACTTACTTGTTCCAATTCCATTAGTATTCACTTACTTATAATATGAATTTAACATTTCTTTTAAATTCAGAATATTAAGCTTATCACCACTAGCCCGTATCCCAATTCCATCTGAAATTCCCATTCGGATCCCAAGGGTCTTTATCCCATTAGACTCTTAAAAATCCCAAAGTCTCATAACTTTAATTTCTAACAGATTACAGACCTTGTACTGAAATAGATATAAATCACTCTACAGAAGTCCAATTGACCTCATTCAAATCTCATTAAAAAGACAACTTCCAGAAATTTCTTTTCATCTATATCCCAACATCTAATTCAAAGTACACTGAAAATGGCATGCATTTGAATTGACTCCAAAATTTGCATAACTCAGCTATTCTAGAAGATTAAACACCTTGCATTAAAAAGTTATAACTCACTTTACAGAAGTCTAATTGACCTCATTCAAAGCTCATTAGAAATATAATTTCCATACCTTTCTTTTCATATATATATATATATATATATATATATATATATATCATAGTCTAATTTAAGGAACAGTTAAAATGGTATGCATTTGAATTGACTCAAAAACTTGCGTAACTCAAATATTCTAGCAGATTAAACACATTGCACTAAAACAGCTATAACTCACTCTACAGAAGTCCAATTGACCTCATTCAAAGCTCATTAGAAACATAACTTCCATAAATTTCTTTTAAACTATGGTTCATCATCTAATTCAAAGTACACAAAAAATGTCATATGTTTGAAGTGACGCCAAAATTTCTGGCAGATCCATTAATTTTTCATAATTCAATTTCAAGGTTTCTTTAATCCTCACAAGAACTATTCAAGCTCACATATTTTCTATGAATTAATCTTATATTTATTTATCAAGATTCTATACTTCATATGGGGTTAAATTTTCAGATTTCATAAGGTATAAATATCACATCCAATTCTATGAAATCATTTCACCAAAAACCCATTTTCTCACATGAATCCCAAACCCAAAAATTCATATTTTCACCAACTATAATATGAATTAAGACACACATATAATATGAAAGAAAGATAAAAACTTGCCTAAAATTTTAGGTGATTTGATCTTCCTCTTTGTATGTTGAATGAAATCTGAAATTCCTTCTTGATTTCTTTCTCCAATTCTCTCTTCTCTTTCTTCTCTTCTTTATCTCTTCTCTTTCTCTCTCTTCGGTTAGAGAATTGGGGGTTATGGCTGCCCCTCTTGTATTAAATCCCCAAATTGGGTGTTAGACCAAGTGTAAAATGACTCATGTACCCAATTGTGACTCTCGACTAGTCTAAAAAGCTCTCGAAACCCAAACACTACTCTCGGATACTTAATTATGACTATTTCAACCCATTTCGGATCAATCGTGCACTCAAAATAATCATTCAAGTAACTTATCAAAAATTCATTTGGTTTTTCAATACGACTCATACGCTCGTCCAGAATAAGATACTATCACTCGTCGCTTTGTTTCTTACATAAGACGTGATATAAAATAACACAACCTCATTTACTTATCCCATAAGTAAATATAGTAAATATAAATATTAATTTGATTCTTTTCAAATAATATTTAATCCTATCATTTTATTTATGAAATTATTAAATTACAAGCACTCGTGTAATTTAAATACTCATAAAAGTACGAGGTGTTACATACTTCTCCCTTTACAAAGGAATTTCGTCCTCGAAATTTGGATATGCCTGGTACCAAATATTTTGGATCCTTAACCACATGACATCCTCTACTAACAAAAATCAATTCGTGAAAACATTTTAGTGCCTCCACTATATACACCCAATGGTGGTACCCACCTATCTAAAGGTCTACTCACTATAGCCCCGGCTTAACGAAAAGTTTATTTAAATAATTTCATACTGATTTGCTCTGTCGTTCACAAGGTCTCACCTCGATAACGGTACACAAACACATTTTGATTCTACTAACAATATCCCACTAAGATGAGCCTACACATCAATGGCTCAATCATCTCAATATTGATGGAAGGTCGCACATCACTAACTGCCAGCTTCCCTCATTTACCAAAGCATAAAACTCCCCTCATGAGAGAAACCACGATAACACCTGGCCACTTATGTCAGTCCTTAAAACTTTGATTCATGGCAAAGTAACTCTTTCGAGGTTCATAACCTGCACAAAACAGTTTGTGGTTCACTCCATTCTTGTCCAACCATGAACTCTATTAGTCTGCCAATCCATCCCATCACTAGAATCACTAATTTATTAATAACTTTCGGTCGATCGACTCAAATCAACCTTTTTACATCTACGAGTGGTGCACCTGGAGATAAATTCACTTTGTCTCAGTCAATACCAATCCACACGCTTAATATTTCACATTACATGGTACATCTTACTCCCCTTTCCTAGGGTATACCAAAACTGTGACCCACGCATCTTCTCCAAAATTATACACTTCCTGGGTGCTTTTCATGTGGGAATAATAAATATTCTTCTTATGTGCAAGCCAACCTTAGAACTTAATTGAGTAAGACTCCGCTCAACTTTTCCCAAATTGTTGGGTCTTCTCTTATCAACATGTATCCTTTACATGTCTTTCCCCAGTCATTCATCCCATCTCGGGTGTGATAGTTCTCCTTGCACACATATACTTGTATTATCATCATTTTCACACGACATTCAATCCATCATATCATCCCGACTTTGTTATAAATTCCTCATAGTCATATATTCCACACATCTATTCCTACGTCCTCTTCTCTCGGGCGATTCAATTCAGCTAACCAGGGCGCCCATACACCTATTAATCCATGCATATTAATGTAAACATCACATACATTTCACACGTAATACATAAAATCCTATTGCCCTAACATTCACAGCGTGGCTATCATACTTGGGTATTCTCAATCAACCCATAGATCAAAATTTTAATCTCATTAACATCATTCCAACCTTCAACTTGGTGTGAAAAGAAGAAAAAAATTCCAGTGCTCTCTCATGGCACTACTAGCTCCACTGGCCTTATATTGTAATATAAATTTTGACTCATAATTTTAACTAGATACTCGTATAATAACTGAGGTATTAGACTCATGGACTAAAGACCAAACATCTCCCAACTTCTAAAGATGCACTAAGTTTCATGTGTGGGACGTCTTGTAAAGCGAAATCCAAACAAGGAACCCTCCCGATACACTACTACCTAGCATTGTCGGAACATCGAAATCCGTTAGGCCCTCGGTCCATAACATGTACCCTCAAACTCCTATCTCTTGACACAATATTATACTCATCCACTATATGTTACACAAGACCACGTATATCACGACGCTCTTACTATCACAAGTTTCTTAGCGTCAATAAATCACGAGCTATGTCTCTCTGCTTGATAAAAGCCAACATACCCTGAATCACATTAGTAAACATATCCCTATTCATAGGGATGAAATATAACCAGACAACATAAGCACATAAGTCTGTTGCACAATATATCATAACATACACACACACACACACACACACACACACACACACACACATATATAGGCCCATCTCATCAAAGGGATACACCGAGTCCCAATAATTTTATCAATTTAATTATACTAAGAAAAATAATACAAAATGTATTAGGGTCTAACATCTCCCAGCTCCCGACATTTGCTACTTTCGTGCATGGGAGGTCTCGCAAAGAGAAATCGAAACAAGGAGCTCTCCTGATACACTACTATGCAGCTCTGTCCGTTATTGAGATCTGTCGGTCAAGGAACTAAGTCTAATAATGTGTTTAAATCAATATAAATCATATCTAGGATAACATGATTCTCGTATAACATATCACTAACACGAGTAATCTCAATAATAATAATATACTCTCACTATCTATACTCGCTAAACAACAGGAAATACACACACGTAATAATGTTATCAATATAGCCACTAAACTCGTCTCACATGCGAATCTAGCACAAATCAAAATACCGTGACTATCTTGTGTCACCCAAGGCATACCTCATTTACCCGAGGATAAAACTCATATTTCGATCTTGCCAGTTTGCATTGACTGCTTCATTGGTTTTCGGACATGACATGCTCGTCCGAACTGCACCAGAAACTATCTTAATTATTGCCCCAGCTGGACACCATACTTTTATCCCTTTACTCGTTTCGGGCAAAAACAATGTATGTGGTCCTACTCTCCACATAAAAATATATCTTCATATAATCCAGTTATCTTCGGCCACGCGACCGAATTAGGATTGTCCTTGTCTCAGACTGTGGTAGCCTTAGCCCTGACGGCTACCCTCATTATTCCCTTAGCTCCGTTAACCCTAAAGAATACATTACTGGCGTTACCAGTCTCGATTAAATCCTTCAACTCTTTTAGATCCCTTCATAAAGAAGCATTTATATTCTCACAGACAAAAACACGACATTATCAACATCTGGTTCAATCGTCCAAGAATAATTTCCCTTAAGTGTTGGCAACTATTTCCTAAGTCCATCACCCACTTAAGGACTCCTTTCTCAATTGTACCTACCTCTTCGGGTGCAAAGTTCTCTAGACAAGGCCTCTATCCATTCCTCCTGTGATAAGTTCATAATTTCATCCACATCTCTTTCTCAACAAAAGATGAAGGAATTTGCGATCAAATCGTACCTAAGATCCTTCCATTGGCATAATATTTCACTTCCGGCTATACTACTCCCTGTTATATACCAAAGCCTCTCGGTATCTTACCTCCATTCGCTAACACAATTTCCGCATATAATATCATTACAACATGTGGTCCTTTTTAAAGACCCCACTGACTCCCTTCCATTCTAATCGCACTGGGTGAAACAAATTCGGCAACACTTTCTCCTATAGTGGTACTTACATATATACTGCACCCTAGCAGTCCTTACAGCACCATCTTTCCAAGCAATAATAGGTGTGACCTAATCTATGGTCATCGTTCCCAAAATATTCTACAACTCCAACTAAGCCCTACTTCCTACTTCCTCCCCAAAGGCCCTCACTGGTTGTCATTCGTTGTTCGAAAAATGAAATACACCCGAACGCATAAAAGATTCATTATAACTACACTATAGCAGCAGAACGAAATCTCATCATAGGAATCAACAATCCTAAACATAGGGCTCTATATCAAATGGAAGGCAATGCCAAAAACGTAGCACGTTCGTATAGATTCCTAAGAACACTAGAACCTGATGCTCTGATACCACCTATGACACCCTGCCTAATAAAATACTGGGTGATCAGACCTATATAAAATAAAATAGGAATCTCAAATGGTTTCATTCTCAGCATCACTGTCGAAAACCATTTAATTACTAACAACCCATTAGGCTTAGAATCAAATTTTGAACTTTCCAATCTTTTTAACTAAAACACAAGAGTAAAACCAACCATATAAAGATATAAACAACTGAAGTGAATAAATAAATAATAACCAATAACTCTTGGTAAAACATATATACAACCATATCAAATAGGCGTAAAGGAAAAATGCCGCAAATGAAACAAAAGACAACAATTAGGCAATATGCCCGAATATTACAATAGTACCTCTTATCTAGATCACAAGGATAGAAGCGACTAAATAATTTCCTGCCAACATCCACAGCTGCGACAACAATGTCTGACCTAAAAGAATAATCATACAGGTGTCCCTTTGTCTAGACAACTAAAAAAATATACAAAGGAGAAGAAAAAGAAAAATAGATAGGGGTCAGAGCCCGCGTTTTGAAAAATATTTTAGCAAGTGCTTAACTTACTTTAATATTTAAAATATGATACTCTCCATGTTTAAACTAGTGTCGCACTCACATGAGATACCCCTCATCTCTCATCTAACAGTGCACACCTAACGCATGTATTTTAAAACACCTTAGTTAGCTACCTAGCATAACTATCACCTCGTATAACTCCCATTTCCCCATACGCTAACACGTACCCTGTGTAATATAAAATATTCGAAGCTATCGCCCGAGCTTATACATTACAATCTCTCACTTATGATTCATCCTTACATTATGAATAACTTTAACTAGTTATTTACACTATTTTACGTTTTAGTGTTATTAACATCGTATATAATATTCTCATCTTTATATACGTATATCACCTATTTTATTCTGGATTTTATACTCTCGGAAGATATAGAATTTATCTCACATTCCATTCTTTATTATGTCTATATATATATATATATATATATATATATATATATATATATATATGTTGCACATCTCATATAAATATATATATACAATATACTATACACAATAAGAATATCCATACTTATATATCACACACTATATAAGTATAATAACCATCCCTCGTAGCTATGACTCAATGGATGTAGTCTCTCAATGCTATCATCTTCTAGGGAATTACTCACATACCATCCTGGGTACCAGCTGTCAGACTCTCACATCGACTTTGTAAAAACCAAATCACAACGTATGGGTAGCGATCATAGTACCTCACCGAAAATGAGAATGAAACATACCCACCATGTCTCACCCCTAATAAAAATCACACAATATAAAATGGATGCTATGACCTGGGAACTATACACTCCCTGCTCCTCAAGCTAGGGGCCTCACCCACTTCGCGCAACTTCCCATGATAGCATTAAAGGGGTATACTTTACATAAATATATCAATCATACACAGATATATTTATTAAAATATCATATATATATATATGGTCTCTATATGCCCGTATATATATATATACACAATAAATCCATCTAATCGTGCATATCTCTCATAACATTAGTCTGTGTTTCCCGAATATAAACGTTCGATTTAATTCCATAAGTATTCACTTACTTATTACAATTCCATAAGTATTCACTTACTTATAATATGAATATAAAATTTCTTTTAAATTCAGAATATTAAGCTTATCACCACTAGCCCGTATCCCAACTCCGTCCGAAATTCCCATTCGAATCCCAAGTAGGGGTGGGCGCGGTCTGATCCGGTCCGAGTTTTAGCCATTTTAGGGGTTGGACCGAATTATTCGGTCCTATATTTGAGAAGACCGGATTCAGACCTATTTATTTGGTTTAGCCTATTTTTTCTGTCTAGGCTATTTTCAGTCCGGTTCGGTTAATAATCGATCCACATTTACATTTATTTCTTTTTTTTCAATAAAAAATTATTATTATTTTGCTGGTTATTGCCATTGTGGCCATTGTATTAACATCTCATGTATACAATTGGGTTTCCTATTTACAATGTTTTGGGTCATCTGCTTGCAATTTTTTTAGACAGCCCACGATGGATTGTTATAGCAGAAAAATATATCACAAAAATCAGAAGCTACAATGTGATCAGTAGAAAAAATAACAACTAAAACCAAGAAAAATAAACAATCAGTGATCAGTAGAAAAAAATGTGAATGATCTTTTGAAAATCTCATCCTTGAATCACAAAGAAAAAAATGTGAATGATCTGTTTCTTTCTTATGTGCACCAGTAGTGATCTCATATTTAAGCTTAGGGCCGAAAATGGTTTTACACCAACAAATCACAACTAAAATAAAGATATGAAAGAAACAGTTTAAAAAAATACCATATGACGGTCATCACCGGCACCGAAAGTGTTGTTAGCGAGTTGCGGAGGGAATGATCTGACATCCCGGACATGTTTCGGTGTTAAGAGAGAGAGACAGGAGAAGAAAATGAGGATGAAAGATGAAAGAGAGGGGCTTTCAATTTGTGTTGGGTGTGTGTCATTGGGCAACCGTGTTATGTAAATGAGAATGAGAGTGACTTTTATTTTGGGTTTAATTAACTTATATGATATATCTATATAAAATTAATATATATTATATAATATTAAAATAAACGGTCCGATCCAATCCTAAGACCGAATTTAAAACCAGATATTTAGACCGAACCGAATAGATTCGGGTCTCCTAATTTAGGACCGAATTAGGACCGATTTATAAAAAAGCCTGTGATTGTGGGTCCATTCCGATTCGGTCCAATCGGGGCGGTCTTTCTTTTGTCCACCCCGAATCCCAAAGGTCTTTATCCCATTAGACTCTTAAAAATCACTAAGTCTCACAACTTTAATTTCTAGAAGATTAAACATCTTCTATTAAAACAACTATAACTCACTAAACAGAACTCCAATTGAACTCATTCAAAGATCCTTAGAAATATAACTTCCATACCTTTGTCTTCATCCATATCCCATCATCTAATTCAAACTACACTAAAAATGGGATGCATTTTAATTGACTCCAAAATTTGCGTAACTTAGCTATTCTGGTAGATTAAACATCTTGCACTAAAACAGTTATAACTCACTCTACAGAAGTCCAATTGACCACATTCAAAGATCATTTGAAAGATAACTTCCATACCTTTATTTTCATCTATATAAAAACATATAATTCAAAGTATGCTGAAAATGGCATGCATTTGAATTGACTCTAAAATTTGAGTAACTGAACTATTCTGGCAGATTAAACACCTTGCACTCAAACAGCTATAACTCATTCTATAGAAGTCCAATTGACCTCATTCAAATATCATTAGAAAGATAACTTCCATAAATTTCTTTTAATCTATGGTTCATCATCTAATTCAAAGTAAACAGAAAATGGCATATGTTTGAATTGATGCCAAAATTTCTGGTAGATTTATTAATTTTTCATAATTCAATTTCAAGGTTTGTTTAATCCTCACATGAACCATTCAAGCTCACATATTTTCTATGAATGAATCTTATATTTCTTTATCAAGATTATATACATCACACGGGGTTAAATTTTCAGATTTCATAAGGTATAAATATCACATCAAATTTTCAAAAACCCATTTTCTCATATGAATCCCCAACCAAAAAATTCATATTTTTCACCAACTATAATATGAATTAAGACACATATATAATATCAAAGCAAGATAAACACTTGCCTAAAATTGTAGATGATTTGATCTTCCCCTTTGTATGTTGAATGAAATCTGAAATTCCTTCTTGATTTCTTCCTCCATTTCTCTCTTCTCTTTCGTCTCCTTTCTTCTCTTCTTTCTCTCTTCTCTTTCTCTCTCTTAGGTTAAATAATTGTGGGTTATGTCTTCCCCTCATGTATTAAATCCCGAAATTGGGTGTTAGCCCAAGTGTAAAATGACTCGTGTACACAATTGTGAGTCTCGACTAGTCTAAAAAGCTTCCGAAATCCAAACACTACCCTCGGATAATTAATTAAAATTATTTCGACCCATTTTGGATCAACCGTGCACTCAAAATCACCATTCGAGTATCTTATCAAAAATTCAATTTTTTTTAAAAAGACTCACATGCGCGTCCCGAATAAGATACTATCACTCGCCATTTTTTTCCTCCCATACGACGTGATATAAAATAACACAACCTCATATACTTATCCCATGAGTAAATATAGTACCTATAAATATTAATTTGATTCTTTTCAATTAATATTTAATCCTATCATTTTATTTCTAAAATTATTAAATTACAAGCACTCATGTAATTTAAATACCCATAAAGTACGGGGTGTTACATAGACATTGTCTGAAATCTCGGATTAGAAAGTTTTAGTTATCACTAGTCATTGGGTGGATCCTCTACCATATGGGAGGGCTTCTTCTCATACCGCCATTGTTTATCATGGTAGTTCTTTAAAGCTTACTTGGATTTTGGATTCTAGAGCCATTGATCACATAATTGTGGAGATATCTCTTATTTTATAACCCATCATTCCCATTTTATCACTACATTCGTACTGTGAACGACTCTGGTACACATATCCATTACAAAGGGATGTGTGTTTATCTCCTAATATTTATCTCTCTGCAATTCTTCACTGTTCAAAATTTTCTTTTAATCTTTTATGTGTTAGCTAACCTGCCAAACATCTTAAATATGCAAGGAAAAAAAGTTATTGTGTGAAGTTTGTGAGCTCTCTAAGAACATTAGGACTAGCTAGATACCACATATTAGTAATGCTCTTAATATCTTTGATTTGATCTATTATAATGTCTGGGGATCATCCCCTCCTACTACCTTTTTTTGTAATCGTTATTATGTGAACTTTATGAATGATCGTACTCGGTGTAAATGGGTGCATCTTCTTAAAAAGAAATCAAAATTCCTCCCTTTTTTTATACAATCCCTTCAAAATGTTAAGAATCAATTCCAAATAGTGGTTTTTAACATTCGATCTAATAATAGGCATGAGTATGTTTCTAATAAATTGTAGTCACAACTTAATTAGAAAGGTATTCTTCACCAACTCATTTTCCCATATACACCTGAGCAAAATGGTGTTGTGAAACGAAAAAATAATCTAATAGGAGTTATTCGGTACTTATCGAGTGGTATGAAGGTGCCCAAGTCTTATTTCAACCTTTCTAACCTTATCACCAATTTCATTATAAATCACACCCTAACTTAAATTTTGGAGTATAAGGCTCCCCTTCAGTGTCTTTGACGTTATAGACCCTTATTCCCTATCCTACCTTGAGGATTTATGAGTAGTTGTTTTTTTTCATAACCGTAGTCCCTCTTAACACAAACTTGATGATAAATCTATTTGGTGCATTTTTATTGGGTACTCCTAGTTATCGAAGGGGTATCGGTGCTCTGACCTTGTGTCCAAACACATGTATGATTATCTTTTTATGGGGGTAGGAATGACTACTCTAGTTGAACCTATCCTTATGCCACTCAAGGATGAGGATTCATCTCTTGCCTGACCTATTCCTTTATTTAACGAGACTCATCCTTCCCCACTTCTTGAGCCCCGGTTGTTGGTGTATTTTGATGAGGCTTCACCTCTTAACCAACATATATTTTTAATTAATGATAATCCTATTCCCCCGCTTCTAAAGCCCTCCCAATAGGTGTATTCCCTTCTCCCACATCCACCTACGCCCACTCCCTTTCCAGATTTGAGTAGACCACCATTTTACCACTTCCTACTTATTTCCAATCTCGTTATCCTTCTCATATTTACCTCCTCCTCCCCGATATGACTAGGTTTGTATTACTAATCATCCTTTTCACCATCCTTCATTTTATTTTCCCATGAGGTCTTATCGACCTCATACTATCGTTGGGAGTCCTCCAAAGATTTTGATAACCCAGTAAGGGCCTCTTCGACTTCATTGGAAAAGAAAGCAACTTTGATAGCTTCATCCTTCTCCAAGATATTATTGAAATACACCAAACACTACAAGACATAGAGAAACTTAAGTTAGTATATGAAAATTGAAAGCAGAATTGAAATGTCAATATAGAATAACATTTACTGATGCAAGGTGTTGGGCAGCAAAATCATAGACTTTTCTGTGAGGAGTAGAGGTCTCAGAAGCTCTATGATCTGGGAGAGTTCCAGACCAGATTAATTTTCCGGCCAAAACAGGAGTAATGAAAGCTGGAGGACCAACACAGAAAGAAGGTAATTCAACCCTAGCAGGTTGAGCAACAACATCAATGGCCCTTTCAGCAGGACCCCTTCTTAGTCTTTTCAAAGGTGCAGTTGCTTCAATCAAAGGTGCTACCTCTTTTTTAACAACTGGGGGCTTCTTGGCAACCTCCTTAACAAATTTAGTTACCCCCCAGATGGATCAGCATCCTTTTTGTTAAGCCCTTTAGCTGGGACATCTTCTTTGTTCTTTTTTCCCCTTCAGCACTAGGGACAATCTTAGCAAAATGATCAGAAACTTGACTCTTCTTCGTCATTAGATCAGCAAGGGAGGTACCCAAATCAGAGGAAGATTCTTCAATAACTGAAGGAAATGCTGGATTTTTCTCAAGGTCAATCACCAAAGTAGGTGGAACAACAGGCCGAGCAACAAAGTAGGAAGTATTGTTCTTGTATTCCAATAGATAAGAAGCAGATCTCACGTGCTCCCCAGCAATTGATTGTTGAAGATCCCAGATAAACTTCAACTCTTTTATATTAAAATCACTTTCTTTTGGGGGTTTTCTTTTACTATAAACTGTAAATTAAAATTATAAAAATCAAAAGTCAGTGAAATATTTTATCAAACAAAAACAGAGCTAGTTTAAAAATAAAGAACAACCTATCCAATTGCCATAAGGTGGACATCTGGGACCTTGGTACACGTCATTTCCATTTAATGGGGGTGTTGCCAATTTTTCATCATAACCCCATGATCAAAATAATCCCTATTAGAATCTGGGAGATTGACCACCAAAGCTCTGTTAACATACCTAGTTTTTAAATAAAAAGTAGTGTCGTTAGTGACCCATTTATAGCAAAACATAATTTCAGGAATCCCTAGGTGGGTTCCATGTATTTGATTTATTCTATGTACACCATTAACTAACATCCATGTATTTATCACTACTCTTGTAGGTACAATATCAAAGTATTGGCAAAATTCCAAACATAAGGGATTAGGCGGGAAAGAAAAATGACATGCAGCCACAAAATGGAGGGAAACTAGTGTCCTTCCGCTAAAGAAAAGAAATTACAAGGATAAATAGATTCTTCAAAATTAACCCAGGAAGGAATTGAAAAATCGGTTCTAAACTTATCCAATGACTCAATAGAATAAACCATGGTGACTAAAGCAAAGAAAGAAGAAGGAAGGGAGAAATTCTTATAGAACATTAAGGAATCATCTAAGACAGATGACAGAAAGAATGTTCATAAGGAGAAAAATGAGAAAATAAGGACTTTGGAAATAAAGATGGCAAAAGGTAGAAGACAATTAGATTTAACCATCTTCATATATGCCGCCTCGAAAAATGAGAAAAGTAATAATTAAAAGTGACAACGGTTACGTTCTTGACGGCTAATCAAAGGAAAAAGACGCAGATACCCAAGTGGTCATCAGAATTCAAAATATTTACAAATTTTCCATTTCGCGCTCAAAACTGTTACGCAAAGTGGAAAAATTTTACAAGTGTTAAAGGTTTGTAATTAACTAAGACATGGGAAATATGTCCGAGCAACTTTTTGGGTAAAATATTCCACTCTCACATCAAGGTTCAACTGTGAAACATTGTGGTCTTCTTTTGATACAAAAATTAATCAGCTAGCGTGGACCAATTATATGAAGACACGCGTCATCCAACATAGTACAAGAAATTATGCTGAGTTGATCAGTGTACCGAGCTACTTAGTGTATCGAGCTACTCAGTGTACCGATCTACTCAGCGTATCTAGCAACTTATTGGGAATGCCAAAAGACCAGACATATTCAATGCTTATTATATTACAGTTATTCCTTACCATGTACAGATGTAAATGCCTATTCGATAAAGGCACACTATCTATTCACATTGACAACCCAAAGGCTATAAATACATTATAATACCCTCTCGGTAGGGTAAGTGAGAATAATTAAAACAAAGGTAAGACACATAATGATACAAATTAGTGGACGTAGGCCATTTCCTTAAGGTTGAACCACTTTAAAAATCTCGTGTCTTATTTCTTTACTCATATTTATCTGTGATTAATAAATTAGATCAAATCTAGTTTTTACATGAACACCAATATTACATTTAGGATCCGACGATGAAATTATGCATTGTGAATTCACATTACTTTGGGCCTATATACACATGACATATTTCATAATAAGTATAGTAAAGTATGCGACATAAATGTAATAAAGTTTTACCAAATACGTGATTACCTTCTCTTTTTACTCTTGGAGGGAGAATCACATGATTCACTCGCATAATTTGTATGCTTCTCATATTTTTCATTATCACTTTTCTCACTATTTGAGAAAATCTTCTCAATTAACAACGGGGCAAATGATCTACTTTGACACTTCCTCAATTCTTCCATTTCTTTCTAAAGTATTGATCCTTTTCTTTTTCCTTCTCCTCTTATTGATGAAGCCTAGACTCTAATTCTTCAACATGTTATTTCGATCCCGATCTAGGGATATGAAAGTAAGTTGTAGGAGCGACTCCTTTTCCCATCTTCCTTACTCCACCACTACGCTCTGGAGTTCCAAGTGCCAAGGTTAAGACGTCTAAAGTCCGTTGAGTTACTAAGCTCCCATCGCAGACTTATTTTTTCAAAGCGATATACAATAAAGCAAATTATCAAGAGTGTTGTTAAATCATATTCTTTTCAATCCTCATATGTAGCATATATCCAAATTTATAAAGATTATATAAAAATTATGTTTTTTTACTTTTGAAAGTAACTCACAATTTTTTCACCAACTTCCTTGGTTGCATCATCTTGATATTATCAATTTCTCGATTGTCGGGTGGTTACCCAAATTAGAAACCTATCATCCTCATCAAATGCATCTCCGTGTTTCTTTTTTTGTCCCAATTATAAAATAAAATATAAGAAATTAAATATACAACACAAAATCCCCAATGAATTAGTTACAGTTGTATACTCTACAAATAATAAAAGAATTCAATCACATACCGCAATATCCTCAAGACCTGCATACCCCAACTTACTAAGCTTGTGGTTGAACTCTTTGCTCGCCTTTCTCGTTGTACATCACTTAATTTCTACACAATTAATTTATGATAATGTAAGAATTTAACCATACAGTGGATAAATGTTATACATTTACATAATAAAATGAATTTAATTTACGCGTCAAACTTTTGGGATCGTCTTCCTTTTACAAACGCATCCAATCCACCTTATCAATAAAATTTTTATACTTTTCTGGATGGTTCCAAAGATTACCAGGATCATCTTTAAATCGCTTGACACAACTCTTAGTGAGATTCCTTTGAAATTCTTCCATGAACAACCAATAGCAGATATAACTCTCGTCCTTGATTTAAGGTACATTTTTAACTTAGACTGTAATTAATGAATATTATATCACATAACGTAATTAAAATAATACCAATATATACTTCAAATAACGTTAAATACATTATTAGCATTTACCTCCATAGCTATCCGTAAATTCTCTTTTAATGGCTTTGGGACTTTGGGCCAACTTCGATAACTTATGGGCACCATTGTCCTTGCCAAAATCCCCCTATAACTTGCAAAATACTTCCTAGTTTAACCATTTGGTTGTCCTTTTATATTTTAAGTTACTAGTATTTGATCACAAGGAGCCCTTTTTCTTATTCAATCTAAAATGGGCACGCCTCCAACCTTTTGTTGTTTATTACTTGAATTTTGTGATGACTTTGCTAAATCGTCTGGACTTTTTGAATGAAAACCATCTTCCCCATTCGTATCCACTATAATGACAAAAAAATAGATTGAAGTAAGGGTACATGTTGATGAGTAGCAACTGACATGTTGAAATTAGTTTGTAGGAAGCAAGAGCATTATTAATAAAAATAAAACATATGTTATTCTTATAATTCTTATTTATGACTGTAAGCATCACTGTAATTAACAAATTTATAAATATTTAATTGTTTGAGGGAATCCCATCTTCATTGGATTCCTGATTCCTGGATCCCGAGGAACTACTTCTTTAGGATTGAAAAATTATTGCAATTCTTCTTGAGTAAACCGGATTCTCATATTGAAGAGTCACTGGGAAAGTATTACATAATGATAAATCAAGGGTTTTAGTAAGGTAACTCTCTATTTTAAATTTGGACACTTACAGATAAGTTAAAAAATAAGATTTTACTTTTTTTAAGGGCACTTCCTAAGATAGAGAAGAATATTAATGGGAAGGAAAATTCAAACAAATAAAATAACAGAGTTGTACAAAAAATTGCATATATAAAAATCGTACCGCTCAATTGAGAAAAGAATATAAACTTTCATATAAAATCATTACAAATTAAATGTTCTATCCAAAATTAAAATAAATCACTATGAAAAGTTAAACATCCATCACAATGATAGTTAGTTCTTGCTTCATGGCTGATAAAACACGTGATCTCATACCTAAGCCACCTGACCCTGATCGTGAATTGACAAAATGGATTTAAAGACTGTAAACACCACATTCTAGGACCCTCCTAAGAATCTCCTTAGATCCATATAACCACCTAATTATACACAAACCCTAGGTTATATTCCGAGTACCGATCTAGAGGCCATCGGGCGCTCTCGAGCCCATTTGATTCCGGTCAACTTCATCGTCAGAGAGAAAGCTCAATGAATGTTCGAAGGTCTATGAATACCATTTCCAATGGTCTATTACATGCACAAATCAGCATAACTTTCCAGACGAACGGACCATTTTACCATAAAAAATCGATCTAGAGGCCATCGAGCGCTCTCGAGGCCCAATTTGGCCCCAATTAATTTAATCATCCTAGTGAAAGCTCAATGAATCCTTGAATGGTACTGAAACCCCTTTCTAATGGTATGATCCATGAACTAAATGGCATAACCGTTCAGACAAACGATCCATTTTCCCTCGAAAACTGATTTGGAGGCCATCAGATGCTCCCGAGCTCCGTTTGACACAAGTCAACTCTTCAGCTCGACTGAGACTGAATGAATAATCAAAGGGCACTGAATACCCTTTCCAACGGTCCATATCGTGCATGTACCAGACTTACGGTATCGACGAACAATCCATTTTGCTCCGACAGGCCACCAGGTGCTTTCGGGCCCGGTTTGGCCATGGTCAACTCTCCAAACTAAGCTAAGATCTTTGGAATTTTGAAGTGCATCACATAAACTTTCCAACTGTCCACCCTGTTCATAATTCAGACACACGGTTCAGACAAACGATCCATTTGACTCCCATTTAAAGGATCAACGAGTGCTTTCGGGCCTCGTTTAACTTAAAGTCAACTCTCAAAACTGAGAACGGTCCAAAGGAGTCTTAAAGGTCCATAAATTACCTTTCTAACAGTATGCCCCATGTGCAATTTGGATCAAAGGATTGCCTTTTATGACCGTTTTTCCAAAAAAAATTGCACGAGGCTGGCAATTGGCAGGTCCATTCCCTGCCTATCAGCAGTGTGTCTAGGGTTACCTACCGATTGGCAGGGCTAGGGGCATGCCGATCGGTAGTCTCCCTAACCTATATAAGGAGGGAATGAGATCAATTTTAATAGAAACCTCAAATCCATCAATATCAGTGATCTTAGCAGCATCCTTCTGCAATTAGTAAAGTTTCCTTGGGGGGAATTCCTTTCCACCTTTCATTCCCATCATTCTCTAATCTAGTAGAAATCCTCCAACATTATTCACTTTCAAGGAAGTTCTTCAAGGATAAAGATCAAGTCTCAAACCCCAAAAGAAGGTCCAAATACTCTTTTCTCTCGTTAAAATTTCTTTATTTTCATACTAGTTATATAAATTCTTGATTTAGTCTTGTACTTTAGATCACATACATTAATTTCCTCATCCTTTATTAGTTTTATTGCACATACTTTATTTTCTACAAAAAAACAAAATAAGAAAACGAGGGTTACACCTATAAATTTTGACGGTATTATTCACCACACTTTATCAAAGCAAAAAAAAACCTCTTTTATACACACACACACACACATATAAATAAACTCTCATTTGAATCTATGGGATAGACCCCACCCCTATGCCGCATGCAAACTATGTGGACTTTGATGCCTTTATAGGCTACGTAGGCGTCTCATAATAAAACCCGAACCTAGTCCTATTTTTCTATTTTCATCTTGTCTAATTTTACCCATACATTAGTCATATATATCATATTTGTGATTCATACATTCTGTCTTATCTAGCACATAAATGTTATCATTTCATCATACTGATTAACATCTCGATAAGTGCACACATTGTTTTTTTAATTATTAGTTTGGGAACATCAATATGGATTACCTCACTCTATATTTTCCATGATATGATTCCAATGATTCTAATGTCCATTTATATATATACAAGTACACCCACTTCACGGAGAAATTAAGTAAAATAGCAACTATTGACACCAAAATTAGTATGCTGATGTGGACGAATAATAAGAAGACATGTGTCAATCTACGAGGCACAATAGCGATGAGGAAGTCTATTCCCCCTACCAAGTCAGACTCACTCCGAGCAACAAGCATGCTCCGAGGAACTACAACTCTCCGAGGAACTCCAACGCTCCGAGGAACTCTTGAACGACGAGCAACTAAGGCGGTTCGAGCTTCATCTCGACCACAGCATTGATTGTCAAATAATCAACAGTTCAACTATTCATTGAATGTCTATCATCTTGACACACACGTTCGAAGAGCATTAGATGAATTACCCTTTCATATGTGTATCATTTAATGTAATACCCTTTCATATACATCCTAAGGGCTATAAATACCTTGTATCACCTTCATTCAAGGGGACGGGAATTTCTTGATAGAACTTGTAATCGAGAATTCCCAAACACTCAGCAATAACATAACAGTGGACGTAGGCCATTCTTATAAGGCTGAACCACTTTAAAATTCTTTGTCTCATTTATATTTATCTGTGATTGAATAATTAGAGTGATCTAATTTTTTACATAAACAGATTGGCGCCGTCTGTGGGAACGATTGTTATTATCGTTTTTCACCAAAAATCATTCATCATCAATGGCAGATAACCCAGAGTCCAGCAATCGAAACGCTGGAAATGCTGGAAATCCTCCAAATCCCTCTACACCTCCAGATCTGGCTGGGATTATGACGAATCTGGCTCAAGGACAAACCGCCATGCAAGAAACAATGCGACAATTCATACAGACCCTTCATAGCGGTGCACCTACACGTTCAGGACAGCGAAGTGGTCAGAGGCAAACCTACTTACTTTCTTCACGATCCAGGCGTACTGAGTCATATCGTAATGAGGAATCTGATGATTTCTCTTATCAACCTGGGCGAACTTCGTCAATAAGGGCTACAGATACTGATCAACGTATCACTCTCTCTCCAGAGAGACCCAGTGCCTTGGAAAGATTGAGTAGGGTGTCTCCTTTTAGTCGATTAGGCCCTAGGAGGAATAAGAGTCCACCTAAGTCCATGTCGAGGAGTTTTCGACAACCATCAGATCTAAGAGAAGGATCAGCACAATCACGACCAGTTGCTCATCAAGATAGATCTCAAGAGGCCACATCAGAACAATCAATTGCTCGAACTAATAAGCCCGAGGAAGGAAATGATGCGTGGAAGGGTTACATTCAGTGCTTGGAAGATAGATTGGGAGAAATGGCTAAGGCGAAGAATCCCTTACAACGAACTTTTGTTCAAGGGACACCTTTTGTCAAGGCTATTGTGGATTTTCCTACCCCGTCAAAGTTTAAAGCACCAGTGGTGACCCCAAAATATGATGGAAAGACAGATCTTGTTCTACACATAGAGCAATATCAAGCTGCTGCCGACATCTATGCTGTCCCCGACGAGATGAGATGCAGAGCATTCTCAGGAACTCTTACTGGATCTGCCCAGATATGGTACAACAATCTTCCTCGGGGTAAGATTTCAACTTTCTTTCAGTTGGCCGAGTTGTTCATCGGCAATTTCTATTTTGGGACAAAGCCAGTAAAAAGAGTAGCACACTTGTTAAGTGTTAGACAAAAATCTGGTGAGAGTACTAGAGATTACATAACTCGTTTCAATAACGAGAAACTGGAAGTTATAGACTATGAAGAAAAGACAGCAATCAACGCCTTGATGAGTGGGTTATTGCCTAACAAGTTGTATTACACTTTGGCCAAAGATCCACCTACAACTATGTCAGAGTTGATGGCGAAAGCGGCCAAAATCATGAATGCTGAGGAGGCTATGGCTGCGAAGAAGAATATGGATAAAGAAACCAAGGTGGACGATGACAAATCCAAGAATAAAGAGCATAAGGGCAATGGCGGTGACAAGCGCTCCAAGAATAATAAATCGTCATGGGAAGTCCTGAAGAAATTCGATAATTATACTCCTTTGAAAATGGGTATTAATCATGTCTTGGAAGAAATCAAGAATAACGAGGAAGTAAAGTGGCCAAAGAAACTGAGGTCAGACCCTGACCTGAGGAACAGGGATAAATATTGCGAGTTCCATAAGGATCAAGGCCATATGACCAAAAATTGCATAGCTCTTCAGAACGAGATTGAAACACTCATACGAAGAGGGAAACTAGCAAAGTATGTTGATCGGGGAGGCGAAAGAAGAAATAATGATCGAACCAGAGAAAGGTCTAGATCTCCTCATCGAACAGAGGAGAAGAAGAAAAGGGATCATGAAGATGATACAGAGGATGACCCCGATCTTCCCAAGAAACTAAGGCAGCCAGAACGAGAGGTATTTTCAATATGCTGTGGGTCATTTGATTGTAATGTCATTACAGGAGGAGATGCAGGAGGAGGAGACCTTACTGCAGAAAGAAAGGCTTACCTTGGAGAAGCTCAAGCTTGCTCATATATTCAGCGAATAAATTTGGCTGAAGAGGATCGCCCGAGGAAGGTAAACAAAGAGAAGCTGGTCATTGTCTTTTCAAAAAATGACCTGGCAGGTGTTCTTTACCCTCATGACGACCCTTTGGTGATCAAAATGAGGATGAAAGAAGTAGTGATTTCAAGGGTGTTGGTAGATAATGGTAGTTCGGCAGACATCATGTACTATTCATGCTTTGACAGTTTAAATTTGAAATTATCTCAATTGGAACCTTATCACAGACCTCTATTGGGTTTTGCTGGTGAGAAATTTTTTCCACTTGGGACGATCAAGTTGGATATATTCATTGGAACTTGGCCTGCTTATCGAACAGAAAAAATATGCTTCTTTGTGATGGATAAGAATGTGCAGTCAGCTTACAACATCATCATGGGAAGAGTTGGTTTGAAGAAGTTCGAAGCAGTCCCATCTACGGTACATCAGTGCTTAAAATTCCCAACAAATTTCGAAGTAGGAGTTGTGAAAGGTGATCAGAAAGTAGCTCGGGAATGCTATTATTCGTCCGCCGAGCAAGAGGAGCTTGAAGAATCAAGGAAAAAGACTACTACCTACCAGGTGGAGGAAGGTACAGAAATTGAAACACTTGATCCCAGAGATGAATCCCAACTTGTAAAAGGACAGGTGGTGGAATCTACGGAAAATGTTATTTTGGACGACGAGCACCCTGAACGAGTAACCCAGATAGGTTCATCGTTGGATATTTCAATAAAACAGGAGTTGATAACTTTTTTGAGAAATAGAAAGAAAACTTTTGCATGGAGTCATGAAGACATGCCAGGAATAGATCCAAGCTTCTTATGCCATGAACTCAATGCGAATAAGGAGATCAAGCCTGTAAAGCAGAGAAAAAGAGTGTTTAGTCCCGAGAAGAATCAAGCCATACAAGAGGAGGTCGAGAAGCTCCAGAAATCCTAATTCATTGAAGATGTGAAGTATCCAGACTGGTTGGCAAATGTGGTGATGGTAAAGAAGAAAAACAATAAATGGAGAATGTGTGTTGATTTCACTGATCTCAACAAGGCCTGCCCAAAAGATCACTTTCCATTGCCCAGAATTGACCAACTAGCGGATGCTACCTCGGGACACGAGCTGCTCAGCTTCATGGATGGTTACTCTGGTTACAACCAGATCAAAATGAAACCTGAAGACAGGGAAAGCACTTCTTTTATTACCCCTAGGGGAACTTATTGTTATAATGTTATGCCTTTTGGTTTAAAAAATGCAGGAGCGACATATCAGCGGCTAATGAACAAGGTTTTTGCCGAACAAATCAGTTGCAATATGGATGTCTATGTCGACGATATGCTGACAAAGAGCAGAAAAGTTGCTGATCATCTAGTTGACTTAGGTCAGACCTTTGATCAACTGGATAAATACCAAATGAAGCTTAACCCGATGAAGTGCACCTTTGGAGTACGAGAAGGAATGTTCCTCGGGTACATCGTCAACCAGCGAGGCATTGAGGCAAATCCAGCAAAGATCAAAGCTCTTTTAAAGTTGCGATCCCCAACGACGAAGAAAGAGGTGCAGAGTCTTACAGGATGAGTTGCAGCGCTCAACAGATTTGTATCCCAAGCAACTGATAGATGCCTCCCATTCTTCAAAACACTTCGAAAAACTTTTGAGTGGAATGATGAATGTGAAAAAGCCTTTCAAGACTTGAAGAAATATTTGGGAGCACCTCCATTGTTGTCCAGGCCAATAATGGGAGAAAAGTTGTACTTGTACCTGGCAGTATCAGAGAATGCAGTCAGCTCGGCACTGATCAGATTGGAGAATGGAGTCCAGAAGACAATTTATTACACAAGTAAGGCTTTCCGAGGTGCAGAGATCAGGTACCCAAAGCTGGAAAAATTGGCATTGGCATTAATTGAGGCAAGTAGAAGAATGAGGCCATATTTCCAAGCTCATACCATCGTCGTGTATACCGATATGCCATTGATACAAGCCCTTCATAAGCCAGAAAAATCAGGGAGACTGATGTATTGGGCAATAGAGCTCGGTGAATATGATATTGTGTATGAACCCAGATCATCATTAAAAGGGCAGGCTATAGCAGACTTCATAGCAGAATTTACATATCCTGATACCCCTGAGGAATAAAAGTTGCTCGCTGACCAGCCTTTGAATGTTACAGTATCAACAGACATAAGTCCAGATCAACTCCGGTTGGTAAAAGGGCTTGTGGATGTAGAAAGATCATCAAACTCAAACCCAGACCAACTCCGGTTGGTAAAAGGGCGAGAAGAGATGGTCGACGAAGAGCGAAAAATACCAGGGGAGGATGAAAGGAAACAACAGATATTTCACCGAGGATCTTTATCAGATAAGAAATTTGAAGACGAGTTACCTATATGGAAGTTATATGTAGATGGGTCATCTTGCACTGCAGGATGTGGCGCGAGAATAGTTCTGAGCACTCCGGACGAGATCGACGTGGAATACGCCCTGCGATTCCAATTCAAAGCCTCCAATAATGAGGCTGAGTATGAGGCCATGATAGCAGGTCTTAATTTAGCAAAGATTATGGAAGCACAACAAGTGATGGTATTCAGTGATTCTCAATTAATTGTGAATCAGATGATGGGAACATATGCAGTTAAAGGAGAATTAATGGTCAAGTATCATGCAAAGGTGATGGAATTATTGGCAGAATTTGATGCCATTCAGTTGATCAGAATACCCAGAATAGAAAATGCACAAGCAGACGCACTGGCCCGATTAGCATCAGCTACTCGTACCGAGCTGTGAAGAACAATACCAATTGAAGTACTGGAAAGTCGGAGCATAGATGAAGACCTGACGATGAATGCTATTACCCTTGATTTAGGACCATCTTGGATGGATCCCATCAGGGAATATATTGAAGAAGGAGAATTGCCGTAGGATAAGCTCGTTGCAAAGAAATTGAAGTTTAAAGCGGCTCGGTATGTACTAACTAATGGTGTTTTATATAGACGAGGAATTATGGTAGGTTTGCAGAGATGTGTACATCCCTCCGAGGTGAAAGAATTGATTGAAGAGATCCATGAAGGGTCATGTGGAGCCCATGTAGCAGGTCGGACACTTTTGCAAAGGGTGATGACACAGGGATATTACTGGCCGACGATGAGGGCTGATTGTATAGCATATGCCAAGAAATGCGACAAGTGCCAACGTTTTTCCTCCATTCGAAGAACTCCACAAGCTTTGTTGACACCCATAACTTCTCCTTGGACGTTTGCCATGTGGGGAATTGATTTGGTTGGACCACTTCAACGACCTGAGGAAGATTCAAGTACCTCGTTGTTGCAGTGGATTATTTTACTAAGTGGGTTGAAGTTGAGCCACTTATTGATATGACATACGAGAAGGTGTACCAGTTTGTTTGGAAGAATATCATCTGCCGATATGGTCTCCCTCATGCTTTCATTACAGACCATGGGACACAATTTGATAATGAAGAGTTTGCCGCCTATTGTCATCAGTCAAACATTTTGAAGACTCATTTAGCACCAGGCCATCCTCAAAGTAATGGGCAGACTGAAGTGACGAACAGAACATTACTAAATGGTTTGAAGAAGAGGCTAAGTGAAGCTAAAGCTAATTGGATTAATGAGCTACAGTCAGTATTGTGGGCTTACCGAACAACTCCCCGAGCAGCAACTGGAGAGTCCCCATATATGATGGCATTTGGAAGTGAGGCTGTAATACCTGCCGAGTTGGGTCTTCCAACACATAGAGTGCTGAATTTTAATTCCCCAGTCAGCGATTTGATGAGGAGATTAGATTTGGACATGCTCGAGGAAGTTAGAGAAGAGGCAGCCATTAGGAATACTGCTTATCAACAATGAACAACCCTGTTCTACAACAAGAGGGTGAAAAAATGCGACTTAAAAGAAGGAGATTACGTGCTAAAGAAGGTCATTCAGAAGCACAATAAGTTGGAAGCAAACTGGCATGGACCTTACCGAGTTACTGCAGTTGTCCGACCAGGAACTTATCGAATAGCAACTCTAGAAGGAGAAGAATTTAAGAATGCATAGAATGCTGAACACCTACGCAAGTATTATCAGTAATGTAAAATGTAAAACAGTTCCATCAATATGAATAAAACGATGATATTTCACAATCTTCTCTCCTTTTATTGAAAATTTTTCGGGGAATACTAGTGTGTTTAACACTACGCTGCTCGACAGTAAAAAGAAGACGATAGTTCAAACCCACGATCAACTCCGGTTGGTAAAAGGGCGAGAAAAAACTATACTCCTTTGGTTAGGAGGCGTACACTAGCGTGATCAACTCCGGTTGATAAAATAACTAGTGGACATGATAGTTCGAGCGTGATCAACTTCGGTTGGTAAAATGGCGAGAACAAACTATACTCCTTTGGTTAGGAGGCGTACACTAGCGTGATCAACTCCGGTTGATAAAATAACTAGTGGACATGATAGTTCGAGCGTGATCAACTTCGGTTGGTAAAAGGGCGAGAACAAGCTATACTCTTTTGGTTAGGAGGCGTACACTAGCGTGATCAACTCCGGTTGATAAAATAACTAGTGGACATGATAGTTCGAGCGTGATCAACTTCGGTTGGTAAAATAGCGAGAACAAACTATACTCCTTTGGTTAGGAGGCGTACACTAGCGTGATCAACTCCGGTTGATAAAATAACTAGTGGACATGATAGTTCGAGCGTGATCAACTTCGGTTGGTAAAATAGCGAGAACAAACTATACTCCTTTGGATAGGAGGCGTATACTAATGTGATCAACTTCGGTTGGTAAAAGAGTTATTGGACATGATAGTTCAAACCCATGACCAACTCCGATTGGTAAAAGGGCAAGATCAACATTCTTAAAAATGCCAATCTCGGTTGGTTTGAAAACAAAATATGCTCTCAAATGCCAACTTATGTTGGTCGAGAAGTAAGTCTATTACATAAAAGTTCCTCGAAGAACAAATATTCCAAACTGAACCAAGTATAGTTGGTCGAGGATAAAAACCCACTAACTGTAGTTGGTCGACGAGGAAAAATCATCGACCTTGGTTGGTCGGGCACACTTTATGAAAAAGATAAAAATTTACCAAGTATGGTTAATCGGGGATAAACTCTCACTAACCATAGTTGGACGACAAACACAATTTAACAACCTTGGTTGGTTGGAATTTTTTTTTATACTCATTACTTTATCGAGCAACATTACTCATACTTGTAACTTTTATTACTAAGTTGATTGGTGAACCACACAATATTGTTATGCAAGCACAAATATAAAGTGTTTGACAAGCACAAGACAATAGCAATACAGATTTGCAAACAGAAAATGAAAGTCTTTCATTAAAACTCAAAATAAATTACAAGTTACATATGTGTACTAACTATTACATTGAGATCCCTACTCTATTGGTTTCTTTCCCTCTGCTTTTGAAATAGGTTCCTCTCCAGCAGGCGGATCATTTAAAGTCTGAGGAGAGTTAATAAAGTTCAAGTCCTTCAGCATCCTAACGTTCATCACAGAAGGTGTGTCCAGTAGATGCTCAGGACGAGATACATCAATTTGGGAATGAAGATTGTAGTCACCAAGGTATTTTGAAATTAAGCTCCGAGGAATGGCACGAGCAAGGATCCATTCCATGTCCAATTTATAAGGTGGCACGGGCAAGTCTAGTAGCCCAGGAGCATGATAATCCCATAAATAATGGCCCTGCTCTAGTTTTAATACACCCAGGGCGTTCAACCATCCATGCTTATAACCTTCATTATTGGCGTGTTCAATATGAGCATCCAAGTGATAAAGGGCCTCATTGTAGCCTGCCATCCAGAACTCACGAGGTTGTTTATGGAATTGGAAAGTTAGTCTCTCTAACTGCTCATGAAGTTTTCTGGCAAAAACATCCTTATGATCCAGAGCAGACTTTGTCGAAGCAAGTTGATCCTCCAGAGTTTGGATTTTCTTGGACATTTCAGACAAAGCCCGGTCTTTTTCATTCAATTAGTACGCTTGAGTTTCCAATGTTGACAGAGTACGAGCTTCTTCAATACTACGAGGAGTTCTTGATCGACTCCGAGCAGGTGGAGTACTTCGTTCCTCGACAACATTCTGGGCAACTCTTCCTCGCCCACGAGAATCTCTTCCTCGTCCCCGAGTAGAAGTAGAAGTACCAGACCTTCTCAGGGTATCCAACTCTTGACTTAATTTTGCATTCTCAACCTCTAAGAAGGAAAATCCCTCATCAGTCACTGGGATTACCGCTGTTGAAGAAGAGGCTGCTGACTTATATTGTGCTAGCTCTTTCTACAAATTATCATTCTCTTGCTCCAGTAGCTCAGCAATTTGTCTACAAGCTTCAACTTCTCCTTTTAGGGTCCTCTCCCTGACATCATACCCAGTAAGGAGTTTGTCGTAGCCCTTCTCGGCAGAAAGCTGTTGATACTTCTTTTCATACCCCTCATGCAACAAGGAATTTGATTCCTTGTATTGAGTCTGAAGATCTTCTAAAGTATATTGAAGCTCTTCGATCATGTCATAATAAGCCATGTTGTTGGCTACAGCACGATCAAGAAGACACTTCAGGTATTGATATGCCTCCACTGCTTGGACTGAAGCATCATGACCAAGGATATCAGCAATTTCTGATGCACTCAGGTCAATATGGCCAGCTTTAAAATATTCATGGCATTGCTGCATCAGTTTTGTATCATTGGCAGACAATAATTCCATTCTAGTCATAAACTATTAAAGAAGAGAAGGTAAGAGTTAATAGAAGAAGCAGACAAAGCATCAATAATGTAGAGGAACAAAAAGACGTGATTTTATTACATCATCAAAAAGAGTACATTGTTCAGAATACAAACTACAAGTAAAAGGAAAATAAAAGAGAATACCGAACAACTTCACACCTTTTCCTTGTCTCCCAAGACTTTCTCGGGAGGCTGGGACGAGGAGCTTGGTTTCTCGGTGGGAACAATAATCTGGTCGGCTGGAGTTGGGACTTGTTCAGGAGGAGCAGGCAAAGAAGAAATCTCCTCAGTAGATGTCTGGTTGGGTTGTGTAGCAAGGACTTGATCACCCACTATCAGTGAAGACTCCTCGGATGCAGCTTCATCCTCTTCTTCATCTTCAATAACTGGAGGAGGACCAGGGAGATGTTGTTGAAATAGCTCAGAGTCCTCGCTCACCTTCAATTCCTGCAAGGTAGCAACCCAACCATCATGGAAGTATTTCAAACTTCCATACTTCACCTGGGTCATCATTGCTGCTACCCCCTATCCCATACTTTATCCCAACCAGTTCGAAAGGATTTCTTCACAGCTGTTTTTCTCTTCATTTTCTCCGAGGAGAGCTTCTCGGACAGAAGATCCTCGGTGGCTTTAAGCTTGCTTCCACCTCCTCCTTCTGGAGATTTACTCCTCGCAGGAGGGTCAGCTCTTCTTCAGCTGATCTCAGCTTATTTTCAAGCTCCCCAAAGCTTGTGAGCTTCTCGGCATATTTTTTATTCTCTTTCTCCAAGTCCTTCACTTTCTCTCCCAATTGCACTTTCTCTGCCTCAGACGCAGTCAACTTCTTCTCCCATTCACCCTTATCCTCGTCGTATCTTTGACGAGATTCCTTCAGAGATTGGGCCAAACCCAGAAAGGCATCCTCCACTCCAGACGAGGAACTAGAAGCCTTGAGTGCTTCATCTTTCTTCACTATGGTGTTGAAACAACTCACCAGCTGAAAGAGAGGGTAATGCTAAGTCAGTACCGAGATAGATATATTGATTGAAAGAAAGAAAAATTCAAGATGCGAGAAACTTACTGAAGTAATGTGACGAGTAGCTAGGGATGTCAGCATATCCCTAGACATGTTTTCTTCAATCCCTTGGACTTCAGGAATAGTCCAAGTCCTTACCGAGCTCATCGCAGAACTCGGAGGAATAATGGTTGGAACACCAGCTCCACTATCTTGGAGCTGAGGAATGGTCTCAGTCAAAGTGACCGAGGAGGATTTCATCAATCTCCTCAATGGCACTTCAGCAGTTTCAACCAAAGAACTTTTGGTTGGGACCAATTCTACAGGTGCATTCTTTTTGCTCGGAGCCACTGGGGGCTTCTCGGCAGCCTTCTGAGCAGCAATAGAAGGAACATCATCTACTTTCTTTGTCCCCTTTGGGAATTCAGCCTTGTTTCTCTTTCCATCCCCGGCAGAGGAAGTCTCCTCGAAGATAGCAGGAACTCTTCTTTTGCCCATCTTCTGACTTAGAGGAATGTGAGATTCTGGTGAAGATTCCTCAGAAGCTGGCAATGGTTCACTAATGCTGACCATAGAATGAGCAGTAAAGGATGATGTGTAGCTCCTGTACTGCAACAAATATGAGGCAGACCTGATGTGCTCGTCTGCAACTCTTCGATGCAAATTCCATATATGTTTCAAATGTTTAATGTTTATTTCTGATTCTTTTGGAGTTTTTCTCTTACTGTCAACTGCAAACAAATACATAGTGAAATATCAGTCATACATTTTATCAAACACAATGAAATCATAATTTCAAAAAAAAAATAAGATGAAAATAACCTATCCCATTGCCATATGGGGGGCATCTGGGACCCTCATATACTTCATCACCAACTAAAGGGGCATGTTGCCAATTTTTAATGACTACCCTGTGTTCAAAATAATCCCTGTTTGCATCAGGGAGGTTGACTACTAAGGCCCTATTCAAAAACCTAGTTTTTAAATAAAAAACATTGTCTAAAACAGCCCATCGGTAACAGTACATAATCTCAGGAATTCCTATACGAGTTCCATGAGTTTGATTTAACCTATACGCCCCATTAACTATTCTCCATGTGTTGGGGGCTATTTTTGCAGGGACAACATCGAAGTACTGACATAACTCTAAATACAAAGGATTTGGTGGAAAAGAAAATCCACATTCAACAATAAATAGGCTAGGGAACCAATGTCCCTCAGCCAAATTAAAATAAGTTGAAGGCTCAAAAAGACTCTCCAAAATTACCCAAGACGGAATAGAGAAATCAGAACGGAATTTCTCAAGAGACTCAATAATGTAAACCATGATGAATAAAAGAAGAAGGAAGAAGAGCTTACAGGGAAAAAGGAGATCTGTTGACAAACAAACGAAGAAAGGGATGAACGCACAGGAGAGAGAAAAGCTATAGAAAACTCGAAAGCAGAAAATTGGAAAAGGTAGAAGACGATATGACTGCCTAAGAAGCTTAAAAACTTTGCCTTGGGAAGCGGCGAAAGAAATGATTACAAAAAAGAAACTATTACGTTACCGGTGGCTAAAAGGACAAAAAGGGCACGAAAATCGAAGCGCCTATAAAAATACAAAAAGGCGGATTCTGCGAATTTGGAAGGAAATTCAAATATGAAGAAAAGGCTCCTAAAACCCATTAAGGTCATTTAATATCGCCATATACCGAGAAAGAATGTTCCATACTCCACAAAGTTCGAAATATGAAACATTGGGGGCTTCTGTTGACACCAAAATTAGTATGCTGATGTGGACGAATAATAAGAAGACATGTGTCAATCTACGAGGCACAATAGCGACGAGGAAGTCTATTCCCCCGAACAAGTCAGACTCACTCCGAGCAACAAGTATGCTCCGAGGAACTACAACTCTTCGAGGAACTCCAACGCTCCGAGAAACTCTTGAACGACGAGCAACTAAGGCGGTTCGAGCTGCATCTCGACCGCAGCATTGATTGCTAGATAATCAACAGTTCAACTATTCATTGAATGTCTATCATCTTGACACACACGTTCGAAGAGCATTAAATGAATTACCCTTTCATATGTGTATCATTTAATGTAATACCCTTTAATATACATCCTAAGGGCTATAAATACCTTGTATCACCTTCATTCAAGGGGACGGGAATTTCTTGATAGAACTTGTAATCGAGAATTCCCAAACACTCAGCAATAACATAACAGTGGACGTAGGCCATTCTTATAAGGCTGAACCACTTTAAAATTCTTTGTCTCATTTATATTTATCTGTGATTGAATAATTAGAGTGATCTAATTTTTTACATCAACAGCAACATAAGCCCATAAGAGACCGAAAGGGTGGGATGGGTGCCTAACACCTTCCCATTCCGTAACTTAGCCCCTAAACCACTAAACTATTGGTTTCCTAAGCATAAGTTTTTCTTTGATTCTTCTCTCTCGAGGTGGAAACATGTTCTTTTGCCTGTTTTGTGAAAAATAGGTTGGCGACTCCATCTCTCTACATCACCCCACATCGACGACGGCCGAAGCGTCCCCAAGAAATGGCGCGAGACCTCCTTTTTATTTCTCCCATTTTTCTTCCCCCTCTTTTTTTTTCTTTTTCCCCTCGAGGAGGGAGGAGGAGAAAGAAGCCCCAAGGGTAGGGATGGACACAGTGGCGACTCCATTGGGGACTGACTTATCATAAAAGGGACAAACTCTATTTTTTATGGGTGTTGTCGTTGTCTGCTTGTGTGCGTATACACCTAAATGTATGTTACCTTTTTCTCCTCTATTATTCCTTGTATACATATATCTCATGCTTATATCACTCCTCACTCACACACTTATGGGTAATCACCATGTATACCTCACACTAGTTACAAGTAGGCCTTATATCAACATGTGGCACAAACCACGTAAAATATCCACGCTTAGGTGTCAATAGCACACACCTCCACATATCACACTTATATATGTCCATGCTCACTCACACTTATCACACACACCTAATATTTTATCCATGCCTAGGTTCACTACCACACACTCACTTATTCACACATCACACACTCTCGCATATCCATGATTAGTGTAATCTCCACGCTAGATTTACTTTCTTATCAATTCTCCCATATTAGTATAGTGTTCATCATACCAAATAGAATACTCTCTCCATAGTATAGTAATCAAGAAACATGCATTTTTGCACACTACATCACCAAGAGCATGGCAATTGACCAAATTTTATCCCATAACTGGGGGTCACTTTTTGATGGGCGCTAGTCTGGTAAACCAGAGTTAGCCTAAGTAATATAACTCTCACTTTCCATTATCCAAGTACCTTAGACATATATCGAATGGTTCCCCCCACATCATACATCTTAACCGAAGTCATGATATGAGGTATATAGCAGGGAACTCGTTCATGTACATCGAGTATATCGAATTCACTCTCACACATACTGTCCCCATAAGGTATATAGTGAGGCAATTCACGTACACTTAGGTATATTAAATGGTTTGTCTACATGATCGATTTCCATCAAAAGCAAGATGCATATCATGGAAGTCATGCCAAAGAGGGGAACCTTTCCACTACCCCAACAAATGCATACCTTCATATAGGCATCAAACCTAGGGCACTCATATTTAGTTTGCTGGTTACTTCCCCAAACTCTGCTGAAATGCTGGGTCGGCGTACCGCCCAAATTTTTGCACGATTTCGTCTTTTTCCAAAACAGGACCCTATCCACAAGCCTAAATTACCAAGGATCTTGAGGTCCTCTTCTCTCATGCTATCAGTATACCCACACCCAAGCCAATTTGGGTCCTAGAAGAATCCCTTATGCTAATGGTCCACTACCATCTCAACTCCCTATACTGAATCTTTCCCAACCAGGGGTTATCCTACCAGTACCCATTGATCTAAAGAAATAAGATTTGAATAAGGTCAAGAAGGTCCTTAAGTTGTTGACCAAAAAGTTTGATCAGGTCCAAATCTCAGGGAGCAACATGGATTACACCCACATGTCTCCCTATCCTAAAGAAAGGTTACCGAAAAAAATTCAAGATGCCCAACATTGAGAAGTTTGGGGGTAGCAGGCCACCAATTGTTCATCTTCGAATCTATCATAGAGCCATGACTCTCCTAGGTGCCATCGAGGAAATAATGGCCCAAATATTCCAACAGACTCTGAAAGACATCACTCTTCACTGGTTCCTATAGCTCGAGGAATCCATAATTCGCAGTTGGGAAGATGTTTCCTGTGAATTTATGTTGCATTATAAATATAACGAGGAGTTGGAAGTTACACGTCATGATTTGGAACTTCTCAAGCAGAACCCTGGAGAAAATGTCAATAATTTTATAACAATGTGGTGGGAGAAAGCAACCACCATGACTAATCGACCTTCTAAAGAAGAGAAAGTCAGTATTACGAAGAATAACTTCTTATCCCATGTCGAAGCAATGGTGGGGGGACAATATTGCCCTCATTTATGAGCCCTCCGAGAAACAAGAGTGGATATTGAATAAAGTCTTACCAAGACAGAGGTTGAACCAAATAAAGTATCTTGACAGCTCACTCCAACGGCATATGATAAGCATGTTAATCCTGCAGTTTAAACCATCAACAATATTTCACTACCTGCCACTCCCTGGGTGTTAGAAAGTCGTCCCAACCCAGTCAAAAAAGAATACATCAGACTTACCAAACCCTATTGAGCCTAAATATCATCAAATCATTTAACCCTCGTCCACTACTAATCCCACTTACCAAAAATTTCAAACTCGATGCCCATTGTGATTTCCACCAAACAGTCGACCATACCACTGATTAGTTCTTCCACCTCCGCAATGTAATCCAGGGTCTAATTGACCGGGGTATCATCGCCTCACCTACCAATCCAAAACCCAACACCACTCACAATTTTCTTCCCAATCATGTAAATGCCATTTTCCTAAAAATGATCCGTAATTTGACACATCTACCCATATTGTACTCAGAAAACTACCTATCACACTCGTATACTTAGACAAACCCCTTAAAGTCTGTCCACATTTTCTCCTACACCCTACCTCTTTTGTCGATCAGGTTTTGTCACTACTTACAAGGGCATGTATTGTCGTTCATACCCCGGAGGAAAATATATGGAATTGCCAGTGGTACTGAACCAACATCTAGAGTATGGGCCTGAAATTGCCCTCTGAAATGACTGTTGACTATAAAAAATTCAGCGTCTTGTTCATGGAAGCCCAAAAGTGAGCTCGGGAGTCAGATAATTGGGTGGTACCCATAGATGAAGTCAGTTTAGATGATGTAGTCCAGATTATAGCAAACATGTTCTGACAAACCAGAGAGATTTGATGTATGTTTGAGCGACTTAAGGCTTTGAAACTACAAGGACGGTTGGCCCCTTCACTTATGCATCTCTTGGCTAAGTGGGAGGATCTATATAAAGAAGTCGTGGAAGTTGTGGAATGTATTAACTTCTCATTGCAAGATGACATCATTGCCACCGGATGGGGGGACGAGTTTAATAGCTCAGATGAATAACCAAACCAGGATAAGGTTGGTTCGATAATCAACATATGCGGGATGATATCTTTTGAAAATATTCTAGGAAAATCAACAAAGTGGTTGTACAACTCGAAGTAAATGAAGAAATAAGGTTCCTATTTTTCCCCTCCTCCGTGAATCATATGACCAGGTCTGGAAGGCACTACCAGAGTATGAATCCTCAACCAACAACAATAAATAAAGGAAAGGGAATCGTCAAGGAACTCCTTATGCCAGAAATAACCATTGAGAAGAGTAAGATCCTCGACCAATTAAAGAAAACCCACGCCAACATCACCTTGTAGGGACTTTTCCTGCCTTCCCAGTCGAATCGAAATGTTCTAATCAAATTACTCACTAATCCCCCAGTACCTCCTTTCACCACACCAGAAGAAGCCATGAACCTAGTCGTATTCTTAACCTCTACAAGATTCCTCTCCTTTTCTAAAGAACAAATCGTGATGTTCCGTCCTAATCATAACTATACTATTAATATCTCTGTTTAAGTAATGGGGAAGATTGTCGAGAATGGATCAACACTTAATGTTTACCTATTAAGAACCTTTAACAACCTGGGTCTGAAAGTAAGCGACCTTGGTCTGACTTCTACCGCGATGCGTGCCTATGACAACACCCACCGAGAAGTGATGGAATCAATAACACTTATAGTAGGGGTTGGCCCTATAAATTCTATTACTGAGTTAAAAGTTATTGACATTCCTTCTTGTTTCAACCTTTTGCTTGGTTAACCATAGCTTCACAGCATCAAGGGGGTCTCTTATTCTCTTTATCAAAAACTTTAGTTCTTTGCTAAGGGGAAGGTCATCACCATCTTGGGCGACGTTGATAATACCGAAAATGACAACACCAGTAATCTGGTATTAGAGATACAACATGGGGCAAATGGCATGTTTATTTACGGCTTCTAAGTCAAGACACCTCCACTCCCAACATGGGATGATTTCAAAGATAGAGTCTATCCAGAACACATCCCTCATTGAAATGTCGACATGATACACATGTTCAAGAATATGAACTTCATGCCCGGACTGGAGTTGGGATGATGACAAAAGGGGATATTTGAACCCAGATTCCTGAAGAAGTCCTTTCTTCCATTCGTATGACAAAAAGGGGATATATGTAGTGCTGAATGCTAAAAATGTAGCCGACTTCATTCGAAAGAACATCATCTGCTCATATGGGGTCCCTTACTAGCTAGTGTCAAATAACGAGTTGCATTTCAAGGAAAAAGTCACAAAATTGGTCGATGAGTACGAGATTCATAGACATAAATATTCTCCGTATAGACCATAATCCAACGGTGCAATTAAAGCTGCCAATAATAAACTTAAAGAAATCATTAGCAAAATGATCGAGAGCTATGACGATTGGGCCAATCAAATCCCTTACGCCCTCTGGGGCTACCGTACTTCACTCTGAACACCTACTGGGGATACCCCTAACTCCATGGAATACGTCATGGTAGAATTTATACCCGGTAAATTTGACAGACCTTCATTACACATCATGCTTGAAAGCAAAGTCAACGAAAAAGACTGGCATGAGAGTCATTTTGACGAGTTGAACTTTTAGACAAAAGGATACTGAAGTCTCTATATAATATACAAGGGTACCATCACCGGATAGTACGATCATTCAATAGAAGAGTTAAGGACTGCAGTGTTCGAGAAGGGGACTTAGACCTCAAAGAAATTGTGAAACCCGTTTTGGACCCCAGAGGGAAATTCAAGTCAAATTATAGTGGCCCCTACATCATGAAGAAGATCATGTCCGGTGGCGCCACTATGCTCACTGAACTTGATGGAGAAGAGATGGCGCGTCGGGTCAACCTGTATCATCTCAAGTAATTTTACCCCTAGTCCAAAATATCGGCGAGCTACGACTCCTCCCATCCTCCTTTTATTCTGAAAAATAAAATTCTTCATTTCCCTATACTCAGAACTACGTGGGGCCTGATCCTCTAAAAAAATTTCTTTCAATAATATAACTCTAGAAATTTATAAAGCCCCTAGAGGTATACAGGAAACTTATATGCTTTACATGGGCACGGTCCAGTACCTTTTCACAAAATGTTATTCTTTTCTTAACTTTGAGAATGACAGTTCATTTTATCATTTACGTGAACAAACGAATTATGTATTCCTTAGAAATTGGTAAAGATAACTTAAATGTAAAACTTATCGAGAGGCACAACAATATGATTAAAATATTTTTTATTTCCGTTATGGGAAAATTCGGTACAGTTACATGAAGTGTCAGTATAGGGAGACAAACAACCTTCCTCCTTCAATAAAATTACCCCTGAATCAAACTACCCAAACCTTCCTAAATTAGTCTCACAAACTGAAAAAACCAAAAGCAACCAAACACATAACCATACAAATCTTCACAAATAAAACACCAAAAGATCCTACCTACATCTATCGGAGGACCCAACTCCATCATTACCTTCATCACCTTGAGGCCCCCAAACCTCTCCTGCCTTGATAGTATGTCGAAGGCTCTCCATGGAATGGTAAGCCCGGACCAGCCTATGGAAAACCACTACGCCTCTCCATGGTATCAAAGATGGCAAACCATCTCTGCCCAAGACGCATGCCAGACTCTGGCACAGTTTGGAAAGGATGGGTTAATGGTCGATGATTCTCCCACAGAGAGTCCAGTCGCATGCGTAAGCCTTCAAGCAAATCCTCTATAGGGAATAAATCAAGGGTACGGGAAGGCACAATTTTCTCCCACCCAACTTGACGCAAGAGTGTCAAAGGGAAGTAGAAAGAAGTTTGCCAAAGCTCGACTAGCCAAACATATCGGTATTCCCCCAGTTCCAGAATAGGCTACTGCTCCCCCACCAAGGCACTGACCAATGTAGAAATCGATATTCGCGCTCCAAAAACATGTTTACCCAATTCTCTACAAACAAACCAAAATGGATGAAATAGCAAGAGAAAAAAATTGCACAAATGCCAAGGGATATTCAGGAGGGGCCGTGATGAGGCCTAAAATTCGAATTTATATCACATCGTTTGGTGTTTACGCTCTATACAAAACAAATACCATAAATTGGCATGCTATAAATGGAAATATAGTAGCAAATAGGGATCGAATCCACAGGGAACGGTACTTAGGATTAAATTTTTTAACACTTAGGAAAGGAAAAATTGTGAACGATGATAGGTTTGAGAAACTTCTAAAGACTAATGCAATTTAATTAACTACTATGAATAATATGGGATTGGAACACACTCCCTCGAACTTTGGATAATTTTTTTGGATACAAAAATTTTAAAAACTGTATTTATAATTAGAAGAAAACATTAAATTTTTAAAAGTAGTAAACATATGAGAATTTTTCTCCGCACAATGTCTGTCAATAAATAATTTAACATATATGACAAGATTATTGACACAAGTATTATACCCTTAAACACTCCAGATACGTACGACAAACGAAGTTAAGAGATCTATAACACTTGTTTTGACAAAATATCAAACTTACAAATTATCTGTACAATTTCATCAAATTTTAGATCCAACTCATTAACCTAGATTGGGTTCATGTACCCCAACCCTCTAAATATCTGGACGGACATGATATTATAAATCTCTACGTAATAACCCATTAACATGCATGGAAAAATAATGAAATAATAATCAAAGTTCTGGAATTTAAGGTTACTAAGATAGAAGAAGATAAGCATGCAAGAAGAAATCAAAGCTTGAAGAAGAACCGAACAAGATTTTGAATTGATGGTGAAAAACTTGTAAATTATTCTCCTAGATGTTAATATTTGATTAGAATCTTTACAATGAATTAAATCTATTTTAAAAGAACCCTAATGACTAAACATATAGGTTAGAAGGCGTTTAGAAGAGCTCCTAAACTCCAAGACTCTTTTGGCTAAAAGATAAGACCAAAATAAAAATCTAGCTTCAGAAAATTTATCACGTTTATAAAGCATGACTAATATTTTGTTATGGTTCTAGAGCGTGACTAACGTCGAACCGATTCGAGGCTCGGTTCGAAAAATCTTGCTGTGTTGGCTTGCTTCTTCTCTTTTCTTTGGATTTCTTTCTTATCTTCAATGCGCATAACTTCTTCACTGTAGCTCGGATTAAGGTGTTGTTTTTTCCATTATTCTTATAACTTCAAAATCTTCAACTTTTCAGTTGGCCCCAACTCTAGAATAAGGCTAAAAATTTATTAAAATACCATTCAACTTCCCTTTCTTACATTATTTTCACCGTTTCAGCGTTTCTCTTTCATCTACTTGTATAAAACACCTGTAAAATGCATGAGAAATACAAAAAATAAGAAATACTTGCCAAAAAGGGTTAGTAGCATAAAGATGAGATAAATCCAAGTTAATTACGATGCACGGGATCATAAAACGACCTAAATTAAGGGGATAAATATTAAATATTTATGCCTAATCAAATCCCCCAACTTAGAATGTTGCTCGTCCCGAGCAATGTAAAATAATAAGCGCATGAGTTTAAATGGACTTACAAACAACTAATGGGATATCATACCTCTTTAGCGGGAAAGAGATTGCATTTAGCATATGCAACAGACCTTTAACCCCCTAGGTTACCCTAGTAGAACGAGTGGTGTCTCGTGAGGGTTTGCAGTGAATATACCCACAAAATTTATTTTTTTACTCAAAGAAAAATCAAAATTCTTAAAAATTGTACAATTTTAATTCCCCAAAAATAGTCACCATAAATCAGATACAATAGACTCAATTTGTAGTGTGTGTGTGTATGTGCGAAGCCAAAAATTAAACCGCTAACTTTCACCGATTGATCATTACGTTACTTTTCAAAAATTCATTTTGATTCAATGTCTCACGGATGCACTCGCAAATGAATGACTCGGAATGTGGCAAGTTCTCTCAATGTACGTGACTTATAAGAGTAAGTAAATGGACACGAGTTCACGCACACAATTTGAAAGTCAAAATTATTAAGGTGAAAAGATCTCATCGTTGGAATACGATTGTTGGAAAACGGGTTATTCACACCAATTAATCTCTCTTATTATCTATTGATGTAAAAAAATGGACTAGCTCCAATTTAAGAATCACAAATAAATTGTAAGAAATAATAATAAGAGACAAAGAGTTTTAAAGTGGTTCGACTGTGTAAAAAAGCCTATGTCCACTATTATTGTATAGATTTTATTGATTATAGAAAGCTAGGTACTCTTGTCAATAAAAATATCTTGAATTCGTTCTGTCTCTTGCCCTTGGTGAAGGGTATACAATGTATTTATAGTGACCCAGAGATCAAGGGATGGAATGCCTTTATATATTTAAGAATTTACACCCTTACATAATGAATGTGATGGTTGGTTATCTAGACCACGTGTGTAAGGACGATTGGTTATCTCCTTCTGGTGTGACTGTTTGTTAACTTTGATGGTCTGCATTCTTTTAGTTGGTCAGCCTTCTAGTCGAGAAACTATCATCTGGACTGACTAACTATTTGCTGACTAGGAATTTTTCCACGTCGGATAACACGTGTCCATTTCTGATTATTCCACGTGGATGGATAAATTTTGGCATCAACATAAGCCTTCAATACTCCATTCTTGATGTTTTTGTTGAAAAGGTGGAGTATACTTTCTTTGGAGTTTGTCGGCATTTGCCGATGTGTAGGACTTGTAAAAAAAATTCCATGTTATGACTTCGCAATGGTACTTCTGTAAAGAATTTGAAAATTAGCAAACCGCCCAAGGATACATCAGTAATTTATCCTTTCTGCAGTTGTTTCGCCATCAGAATATCAAGCGTCAATACATTTAATCATCACTTTCATTGTTTCCCATGTAACCTATAAGAGGCGAGATTTTTTTCCAGATTTTGTACTTCACATTTTCAAACTCTCGAACTCTTCTTTGATCTCAAAGATTTTTCTGCTTTCATCTTCATCTTCATCGTCATTCTTTCTTCTTCCATCATTTTTTATGTCAGTTTTTCCTTCCTTTTGGTTTTAATTTCTTTCTCTATTGTAATCACGATTTACATAGTTCATGGGAATTTTCTAGACAAGTTTAGGCAGGAATGGAATATTCTGGAGTGGGAAGAGTTAAGTATGCATATTCCACCAGTTGAGGTTTGATCATTACCGGAGGGTCATTGGATTCCTTCTTTATTCATTGTTGAATGTGGTTTTACTTTTCCTCTTAATCGTTTATGTCTAGCGTTTTGCCAGTATTTTGACATTGTCCCTACTAGAGCATCCCCCAATAGATGGAGAATATTAAATAGGTGATACGGCGCAAATATTGCGTATTTACACCCATTAAATTATGCATTTTAGCCCTTCGGACACCTTAATTCCCATATATATGCTCGTTAATCATACAATCTTTGTTTTATATGCTAACATGTTATATGAGGTATAATTGAGCTTTTGTAAGGATTACGGCACTTAGTATGGAGTTTGGATGCATTTCGAACTAGTTTCGTACGCATCTGTGCGTGTAAGGGAATTTTAGTCATTTTATAGTTAGGGAAACTGTTCCAACATCAGCACAAGATTTGTATCTCTCTGAGCAAGCCTCATATGGCCATAAACGGTGTGCAAATTCGAGTCCAAACGAAGAAGTTACGAGACTTATCGCAAAAGAGGATTTCAAACCAACCAAAAGAGGGGGAATAGGGGAGAAAGCGGGAGGCTTAAACCTGAGCAGTCGATCGATTGACCCTTCAGCATTTTTTCATCAAACAAAAGCAGTAGGCTTTTAACTGATCGATCGATCAATCGACTAAAAGGTTTGATCGATCGATCTCCTACAGATTTTTTCAACTTTATTCTTTTCCATTTCTTTCTTCTTTATTTCTTTTCCAACTTACTATTTAAGTGAATTTTTGTTGTAATAAAGAGAGATGAGTATTTTAGTTCTAGTTTAGGGTTTTATGAGAAGGTATTTGGGTGGAGCCTCTCTCTCCGAGGGTTTGTTCCATTTGGATTGTGTAAGCTACTATTCATCTCCTTCTTGATTAATTTAAGTTGTTTTCGCTTATTTCTTGCTTACTATTTACATTCCATGCCTAGATAACTTGTTTTAATATATTTATTTGTTATTTTAATTAGTTAATTAGTTGTTTAATTAGTTTAATTCATGCATAGTCCGTAGTTTACGAGTTGGGATTGTGTGTTCTCCATTAATGGGAGTCTAGCGTCGAAAATTATGTTTTGTTGTAAAATTGCGTTTAATTGAAACCTCGCATATCAAAGTTAGATTATTATACATTTAACTTTATATGTCACATAACGTTAGTGTTTATACGATAATCCAAATTTAATCCACGTGTGACCATTTTCGGTTAAATGTTTATTCAAACAACTTTGGGTTAAATTCCTTCTTGCATGAAGTTTATGATTAATGGAATATGCTTGGCTAAATAGCTTTCGAACCGAAATTCTAGTTATTAGGTGTTTAGCCCATGGGAGGGATGAGATCCCGACTCTCGTTTTAATAGTTGTAGTATAGTGTTAACTTCTTGATTTTTCCTTTTTCACCAAAACCTACCTATCACCTTTTACACTTTATTTTCAGAAGTTTTAAATCAATTATTCAATCTAAAATTCAGTCACTCCCTGTGGATCTGTTACGATACCCGACTTACCGTTGTGCTTGTCTCACAAGTGTAGTAGTAGCTTAGGTTTTTGCATGTAGGCGACGAATAAAAAAAAAGATTATCATACCTAGGTGACGCTACAGTTCGCACCTCGTCAATAGGATACATAGGCTCAATCAAATTCATGGAACCAATATTGGTATTCCTAAACTCATGTTTTGTTATAAGTGGGTTACTAGTGACAACACTTATTACCTAAAAACTAGGTTTGTCAATAGAGCCTTAGTTGTTAACCTGCCAAACTCCACTAAAGACTACTTTGATTAAGGGGTCTCTGCCAAAAATTGTCAATATACTCCTCTTCAAGGTGGAAAGGTGTATAATAGACCCAGATGTCCTCAAGGAGGTCATGGAATAGGTTGCAAAACTGTATATTTTTTCTTTATTTTCATGTTGATAAACTGTTTGTTAATATGCTGAGTGAAACTGTCACTTTGTTTCATTGCAGTTGATAGTAAGAAGAAGTGTCCCAAAGAAGGTGATATCAGAATTGACGACCTCAAGTTTTTATGGGGTATTCATCAAAGGATTGGTGAAGAACATTCTAGATCAGCTTCTTATCTTCTACAGTATAGGAGTTCTATAACATCATTTATTTCCAGGCCAACTGATGTTGTTCCTATTAATTTGGAAGAGGCACCAGTTGCTACTTCTTCGGCTGAGGAGTCTGTTGGAGTTGGGAGAGATCTTGATACTTCTTCCACTATAAAAAAAACTTCTTTTTGAGACGGTGCTCCAGCTTTCTCAAAAAGTCTTCTGGCTGTCTCAAAAGCCTTCTGTGACGCCACTTGAGACGACAAAAGGGTGTCATATTAGACCCCCATTTTAAAATCTTTTTGAGATGGCAGCAGCCATCTCAAAAAGTTTTTTGAGATGGGAAATATGCTGTCTCAAAAGCTCACTGTTTATATGACCCTTTTGAGACAGCAAAAAATTTATCTTTTAAAGTTATTTTTAGCGATGCCAACAAATGTCCTAAACGAGTTTTTTTAGACGGGAAATATGAGGTCTCAAAAAGTCCCCATTTATGGACCCTTTTGAGATGACCAATAAGCAATCTTTAATAATTTTGGCACCAAAATTATAATTTCATCCATTTCATAATATAATCTATAATTATAAACAAAACTCCATCATCTACATATATAAAAATAAAATAAAGATGTGTTATTACCTAGTATGTATGTGTCGTTGAGGTAATGGAAGCAAGATGAGGGATAATGCTTTAAAACAAACTCTACATTTTTCTTCTCATGTCAGTTTTTATTTGTAGTAGTCCTTATTGGTGGCGAATCTCTAATTCTTCGAGCTCATGTCGATGTCCTTCATCTCGATCTTCAACGTCTTATCTATGTTTATATTGTAACCATCCCTCTCAATCACCTATCGCAACAAATGTTGGTTTTGTGTTTGTATATCATTATAAGCTTGACCAATAGCCTGCAGCAAAACACAGGAGGAAAAAAGGTGTATAAAATAGATGTATACTAAGGCATAGTCACCACAGGGTTCATGTTTAAAGAAGATGCGTATTAAGGCAACTATTTCCGTGCAGTATTTAACCATAAGTCGTATTTAATTCGCAAGAGATAAATAATGTTTTAAATAACTTATGGTACGAACCATAAAGACCAACGGAGCTTGGGTACGGCCGATTTCCAATACATTTGGGATAAAGCCCAGCGGAGCTGTGAGAACTAATTCTGTATTAGATTCGAGTCTTCACATATGAAACTATGAATTAGGATAAATTGAGTGAATGTGTATGTATAAATTGAATTGAAAAGATGAAAAAAATATACTACAGTATATATGATTTGAGTATAAACTATTTTCTTTATAAGCATATTAAATAAATAAGAAACATATAAACATCATATCGAATGAGGGACACAAACAATAAGCATACACTAATGATGACCCCATAATTACTTGCACCACCAACATAATCTCGCTGCCATTGACCATAACAAATTGCCAAAACTGCATAAACCTCAACCCATAACATCAAAATCAATACATGCTCGTCAATAGAATGAATGTTTTGGCATAAAAATCAACCCCACCGACATAACCTCACTGCCACTGACCATTTTCTCCATCAGTGATCTGATGAATAAAATGTTAGCTTATATAGACTAAGCCAATTTTAAAGCTTAGCAGGTACTGAGGCGGTGGGAGGGAAAGAAGAAGACAACTGTCAGTCGAGGGGAGGTCTGGAAGAGAAGAAAACACCCTTTTTTTGGTTAAAACAAAACGATTGGGGGAAGAAAAGGGAAGCCATAACATCTTATAACAAATTTGGCCCTTAGTAGATCCGACCCTGATGTTGGTCCTGCATAAAAAAGTTAGGGGGAGCCTCCTCACCCCCTCGGCCCTTAATAGATCCGCCGCTGATGTTGGGCCAGCATAAAAAAGTCAGAATCAAGTCATTAGTCAATTTATAAAATTTCCATATAGTAAATTCAAGGTCTGCTACATTTTCCCTCAAAACAAACACCCTAAAAGATCATATAACAAATTTCTTTATGATCTCAATCGGACTAATTGGTAAAGAACTCATTATTTCCACCAGAGAAAAATAGAATTTCTTGAACTAAAAATAAAATTGAATCGCACTAAAACAGCGATCGCAAATCAGAATCCCTTGTTCAAAACTGTTAGTTTTTTAACATCACCATTTTGCGATCTCTCAAAATGTTCAAAATCAGAATCCCATGTTCAACCTCGCACTAAAACAGAGATTGAAAATTGAAATCCCTTATTAAAAACTGTTGCGTTGATTATACAAAAATGTTCAAAACGAATGTGTTCAAAAACTCAGTTGTGTACAGTGTCTCACTTGGTATGTCAGTTAACAAAGTTTTAACATCCAACAAAAAACATCAAGCAAGGTATGTTGACCCTTACAAAGCTGAACCAAGAAACAAAGTGAGATATGTTAAGACAAACAGGTACCCAACTCTATAAACCTAAACCAAGTGAGTAGACAAATGTTAGTAAAGTTAATAAACCTGAACCAAAACTCAAACTCAAATGAACCAAAACATAAACTCAAAGAATCAAAAACTTAGTTAAACATAAAAAAAAACTCTCATTATTCATCCATTAATTTAATATCGGTAACTAAATAACATATTTAGTGACGATTTATAGAATTAACACCAAACAAAACTAAACAAACTCAGTTTTCTCCTGATCTCATCTTCACATTACACGCATTCTAATAATAACAAATTATAAAAAAACATAAAGGAAGTGAAATACCTTAACTTTAAATGTAAAAATTGTTTGTTTTCGTCATGAGCATCTATGATGAGGCAGTGTAAGTGACTGCGTGAGATGATTATTCAGGACGCATTCCAACTCTGATCAATACTATCTAATCCCTGCACAAATATTCAAGTGATTTAGATGGTAAATGTATGGGGAAGCATTTATTTATGATGTGAATAAAGCGAAACTCTCAATATGCATATTTGGTTTGTACATGAATTCAACATAATAATGATTAATCAGATAAAGTTCTAATTAAGAGAGATAAGAATCTTAAATGTATAGAAAAATTTAGAAAATATGAATCAATCACACCCATAAATCTACTAACAGGGGTGTCAGCGCTGATATATATTGTTAAACCAAACTAAAGAGACCAATAATCAATCCGAACTTCAAGCTATGAAATGAAAACCTGAAACTCAAATCCCAAATAATCCCAAAATACTATGAATATCTGAAATAAATGAAATACGTACTCATCTATATGATTAGAGGAGCGTATCTTTGTCACGACACGCCTGCGCAACATTGTTTCTACTGAAACATAAAAATAAAATGAGGATTCCACCCAAACACTACATATGTGACTATTTTAACCAACAACATGTTAAATTTAATAATTGTTCAAAATGGAATATGGATTCATAAAACATATAGAAACGAAAACACACAAAATAGAGAAAGTACATCAAAAAAGTAAAAATAAAATTTGTGATCACTATCATGGTAGAAATAATATTAACAGAACAAATTTGTGATCCACAAAATTAAAACTATAGTCACAATAGAAAAAGTCACGACTTTTAGTTTTACCCCCAACACCCCACCCCACCCAACTTCACCCCGGTGGCAAATATGATCACTATCATGGTAGAAATAATATTAACTGAACTATTCATATTAATCAATTTACAAATAAAAATACAAGAAAATTTGTTAGAATATCACGAACATAACAAATGCCCTGAAAATTAAAATTCAAGACATATATTTACCTGAGTAAATTGTGGAAAGCATTTTCGATCACCATCAAAACCAATAGTACGACACAAACCATTAAACACAAAGGTGTCACCCCATTTGTCACTCGCATACCACCCAAAAAATATAACTTGCAAACCACTTAAAAAATATTTGTACCTAGGCCTGTCAATTGAGCCGAGCAGGCCCGAAGCCCGCTTGCTCGGCCCGCTAAATTTGGAACGAGCTTTTATTGAGTTTGAGCCGAGCCGAGTTTGAGCCAAGGTATTAAGCCCGAATTTAATTTGAGCCGAGCGCGAGCAAAGCACTTTCAAGCCCAAACTAGGCTCGACCTGAAATAATATATATATAAATATAAATATATATATATATATACAAAATTGTTTTATTTTCTATGATATGTAAAAAATATTTTAAAACAAAATAATTTTTATAATTTTATCCTTATGCAAATAAACTATTCGACTTAATATTAAAGAAACAAAAATAAAGTGGGTCATTTATTAATTTACTTAATCTTGCGGGACTTGTCAATATTAGTGCTGAAATCTATTTATTTTAGTGCTGAAATATGTTATTTTAGTGCTGAAGTATGATTTTTTAATGCTGAAATATCAATATTAGTGCTGAAGTCTGTTTTTAGTGCTGAAATGTGTTTTTTTAGTATTGAAATCTGTTTTTGTAGTGCTGAAATGTGTTTTACTAATGCTGAAATGTCAATATTAGTACCGAATTCTATTTTTTTAGTGCTGAAATATGTTCTTTTATTGCTAAAATTTGTTTTTTATTATTGAAATGTCAATATTTATTATTAAAATAAATAAATATGTATTGGAATATTCAATTTGGGCCTGCTCAAATCGGGCTCGAAGCCTGATTTACTTTGTGAGACGAGCTTGAGCCAAGCACTCTCAAGCTCGTTCGTGCCGAGCTTGAGCTTGAGCCAAGTAAATCAAAATCAAGCCGATCTTGATTAACCATAGGCTCGGCTCATAGAGCCCGATTGATAGGCCTATTGGTACCTGATGGGATATCTTAGGCTGTGAGCTGTAATCACTCACCTAAAATATCAACAAACACAAAATTCAGTTTAGCATGCTTATGGTCAGTCCAGAAATACTAAGTTGACTATCTACATGGTAAGAATCACTTTAGTTTCATACTTTTCAAAGTTTTCCTATGTAACACACAAAAGTATTTCATATATATACAAGACCATCGTACCAAAATATTTGTATTCCCTGATTCATATTCAAATTGGAGCTTCTCATCATCGTTTTGAGCATAAATTGATTAGAGGGTAAAACGTGTAACTAGAATACCATCTGACCACTGATGATCATCCATTACAATCTGCCAAGAAATAAAATTTACTAACTAATATGAGGACCATCAACACAAAACCTGTTTAGAGTTTCTTGTCTATCCAATTGAAGTTGTTTTGATATTATTATTGAAATTTGTACAATGCCAAAGTAAAGTTGTTGACATGCAGTGAATCATAAGATGTATTCATAAGATATAACACTATGTTAATTAGTAGTATAAGAGGGACACATAGTGGTCGTGTTCCCTATCATGTTCTACCTCTTTATTATTTTTCAGTTTATCCACTTGTCAAACTTCTTTGTTAGAATTTCAAGTGACTAACTTTTTTTTATTTACTAATCAAACATTATAAAAAGGGGAGTATAAACAAGCAGAGTATTCGATTACTCAAGCTATTTTGTTCTCCACACCACATCATCATATTTACTCTTCCATAAAGCTCATTGTATGATGCCTTTACACTCAAATACCAAAATAAAGTATGAAATAAGAAGAAAAGTTAGGAAAATGTTCCGTAAACTTAGATTTCAATTTGTCGTCGTTTAATTGGTTGCAATTCTGGTTAAACGTTAACTATACATTAGAAAATTCTCTCGAATGTATGTGAACTAATACGTTGAGATACAAGAAACATTAGGGCTTATTTATGTGTTGAGTTTTTTCTTGGTGATTCTTTGGTTACTTTAAATGTTGTAGAGTCCGCTTATTATTGCTTTTATCTTAATGCTCTATATTGTTCTAGATAAAACCAACTCCTCCTAATTGCTACAATTGCTTTGAAATTGTTATATATTTCAACTCAATTTAAATACTCTTGCATATAGTTTCTCTCAAACGGTTGTGATTCCTCTAAAATTGTTGTAACTACGATTTACACTATTTGAAATTTAAAATTCAACATCACTCTTGTTACAAATATACAATAAATTCAATTGTATGCATTTTCTGTAAAATGTGTCATACTTGGGTCAAGCGTACACTTTCTTAAGGCTTGCGCCTAGGATTTAAAGAGACTTGGCCCCTCCTATTGTCTTAAATACTCATGATATCTCTTAGTATTCAAGCTACTTTGTCCTCTTAGTTGTCCCAAAAAATACAAACGAAAAAAGTGATGGTCCATTTTTCACAGCATTATCCTTTTAAGGTACGTTTGATTAAGTTTAGAATTTTATTGAAAAACAGTTCAGTTTTTATCAGTTGGAAAAAAAATGAAAATGAGATGATTGGGTTTGTGACATATTCCCTAACTTATTCGGTTTTCGGTGAAATACAAATCTTTGAGGGGGCTGGGCAAGAAATGGTTTCATGAAAATGAGGAAAAAACGAAGCACGTGTAACAATTAACTATTGTTCCAATGGATTATAATTGCAATTAAGCACCACAAAAGTATGGTCCCTAGTTCCAAAACACATAAGGTCTCACATTTGTGGTTGATAGCAATGACAGGAAATCCCCCCTTCTTATCTAAGAATATAGTCCTTTGGAAGAAAACAAGTAGATGAAATGTCAAATTGAATGTTGCAGCCTCAACAGAGAGGAAAAAGGTGAATAGAGCAGGGGCAATCAACAAAGTTTTGAAAACAAAACTCCATCGTCTGCTAACTTAATCCACTAGCTTGGATCCTGGATTTGTTGCATTGGTAAAATGGGAACATGTACTATGTTCAACTAAGTTTTTTTACTTATAGAGCATCGTTTCTTCAAATTGAAGGGAGGATAAAAATAACTCCTAAAATTATTGAAGTTAGACATTCCTTCCCTTTGAAGATGGGAAAAGCAATACTGATGACATTTATCTTATCTATTTGTCAAATAAAGCTATTGTTGGGAGTATTTTTAGAAATTTCAAAGGCTTTGTAAGAGGTTCTTATTATGGTTGTATTGTCTATAGTTATGGCTTCTATGCTGGAATGATGGTTGTTATTATAGGAATTGAATTCGCTTCGAGATATAAATGGCTCAATTTATGGTTGGAGATAGAATCAAAGTTAGTTCTATAGGTCCTTCAAGATGAGAATTAAATTCCTCCTTGGTCTTTGAGGGATAAATGGTTTAGTTGAAAATTTTATTGCTCAAATGAATTTCATGTGTTACCACATATATAGAGAAATTAGTGGGGTAGGAAATGCGGTCGGTCAATGCGAGACAATCATTTCTACTCAGCGAGAACATTCTATGTCAAGATAATGTCCCGATCACAAACAAAGGAGGATATAACCAGAGAGTTCTATAACAAAACAAATAATATGATGTAGAACTTGATAACCATAGTCATATTCTCCATGGGATATGACGAAAGAAAATTGTATGAAGAATGATGCGAGACACGCTCGGCTCAGAATTTTTTTTTTTGAGTCTTCTTGAGATGCTCTGTATCAAAGTCCCCATAGGTCTAAGAAAAATGAGTGAAAAATATGCCACATAGGTAGAACATTGCATCTGATGTGAATCGAATAACACTCGACTATTGGCTATCAATGATAGGGTTAGTGAGGGCATCATATTGTGTATATGTATGGTAATGAGTGGACCATCTAGCCGAGATGGAAAAAGACTCTAGAATCTAAAATACATATGAAGTCTAAAATATTTATAGTTTTTCTTGAATTTCTGACTATGATCTAAGGTTGTGATTATTTATTCAGCACCTTTACACTATTTTTCATTCCACTAATAATTGAATTCCACAAACATATTTGTATAGCTGAATTGAATGGATCACTAATATTTATAGTACTTTAATCCGTGATAAGTTAAAATCTATTACGTCTCTATTTTATTGTCTACTTAAAGTAAAGATATCTATGCAAATACGCTTAGCAAAAGAACAAAAAACGATTCTTAATACAATCACTAAAGCATATAAAAAAACTCTACATAAGAGAATATTAGTTCACAACCAGCTCAAACGAAGTGTTCTTAAGCCAACCACACATGTTTAAAGAGTTAGAATGTTAAGAAAATGATGCTCTATACTGTGGTGTTTCATAATGTTTTACAAAATAATATCTACACGTATATGATTACGGTGGTAAGGTAACATGGAATTGATAAGCAGTCATTCGTATGACCATATGCCCTAGTTCAATGGATTACATCCAATCTTGTTAACGAGAGATAAGTGTTCTCAACTTGTCATAGCTCATAACGTTGTCTCTATTAAATAAGTAACCATATGAATAAACTTTAACACCATGCCTAAATAAAAACAAACTTGACAGAGTGATACCTTGGAAGGATAGACTTTCTAGAAATCGTTAACGATGGTGACGAAAAATGCATTCAAATTAGAAGCGAGGGACGGCATGATTTTATTCCTTTTTAATGAATATTTATCAAATCACAACTTCCTTGATGGTATATCCTTACCAAATTGTATCTCCGGGGTTGCGAGACCCTGATAATACATTTCATGTGATTATGATAGAGGAGACAACTCTATCATTACCTATGACTGTGGCAGAGGAGACGACTCCAACATTACCTATGGAAGATGAGACGACTCTAATATCATGTAGTCATTTTTGTTGTTAGGGTTGCTGAATCTTCTACGTCATATAAAGGTCGTACCCAGTGCACAATACTCCCGCTTCACTGCAGGATCTGGGAAACGTAGGTGTCGGTTGGTCTTACCCCATATTATTTTATAATATTAAGAGATTTCTCCCAAATATCGAACTCGATACTAACCATAGCTTGGGCGAGAGCAGTTTCCATCGCTCCAAGGTACGTCATATATCAAAGTTTATTTTTGTTTATTTAGTTGGTTGTGTCAGATGTGTGGTACACATTGTTCAGAATTAACAAATTGTTGAATTATTTCCAAAGGAAATAGTGTAGGGAACTATCTTCTACATTACTCCTAAAAATCTTATTTTTAGAGTATCAACACGTTTTTCCCGTGAATACACCTAAAAAGGGCAACACACTTTCGACTTTGGTTAGTCAACCAAATGTCAGCAAATCAAATTCACCCACTCGCACTAAAGAACATTGAATGTGAGCTTAAATTAAATACTAGTGGTAACCCGTATGATGCATGGGAAAGCATGATTGAAAAAGTTATTATTTTCATAATTTAATACGATCATTCAAATAGCACTCCCCATAAAGTGTAGAACTAACAAAAGTTTGGGGAAAAACAAAGTTCAATTAAATACCACATGAATAGAGACCACAAAAATATTTAAGTTTAATATACAGTGAATAAGATTTGTTCAGATTGATAATCAATATTCACTATTTGTCTTAAATTAAAAACATGACATGTGTCTCCACATAATTATCAGTATTCAGTAATAACTTCACTTTTAGAAATTCTAGTGTGTTTTAATCTCCCTAGAAACTGTCCATTACAAATATTAGACTTTCTTCACAAAATAAAGACTTCATTAAACATACTAATTTTTTTTCCTCTCAATTGTGAAATTTTATCCTTCTTGGTCATGGTGGTTTGAATGTTAAGATTTAGGATTTGATATGATGTTGGATAACATTGACAATTTTTTCAATAATGATGCATATTTGAATTAATTAGGTCCATCACATATATCACAAAATAAAATCATAATCGAATAGTAAATCAAATTAGTGTAATAAACTACATGCGAACGACATGAATTAATTAACCTAAACAAACATATCCATAATTCTAACTAAAATTCACACAAACAAGTATATAAATATTATGATATATTAATCTTAAAACTATACTACAACAACCAATTGACAATCCGGGTTTTCAATTGGATCACCCTCAACCTCCTATCACGACTACAAATCAATCCAATAAAAACCCAATGATATTAAGCAATAACCAAGAGTTAAATTTACCTTTTATCCGTATCAATTCGACGATACTATAACTTGAATTCCTGGAATAAAATCAATTATTTAAACATCAATGAAAATGTGTAACACAATCATTAATTCCCCTGTCAAATACTCATCAAGGAAAACATATGATTTCCATTTAAAAATTATAGTAATGATATAATGCAAAAAAAATTATTATTCTATTATTATAAATAATTTCTATTATAATAAAAACTCCAACTATCTCAATAACCAACTAATTACATCAACAATACATCAAATTACTTTTCCATTACCTTTAGTTTCATTTTAATAGAAACCAAATAATTAAATTGACAACCAATAGATGAAAAAACTAATTTGATGTTTTCAACCATAAAACCTAAAATTGATAATTTCCAATTATATTTAATTCCAAATTTTGAAACCCTAACTAGCTAGAAAATTATGCCATCATAATCTCATCACAACCAAAAGAAAAGGAAACATGAATTACTAGCGGTGAGGGTAGGGGAGAGATCAAGGGCGAGCAATAATAGCAAGGAAGAAGTCCACGACGATTGACAACTATAAGGGAGCGCGGGTTGGGTTACTTTTTGTCCGGGTTGAGAAACAAGATGTTTAGGTTTTGCTTTACTTACTTATTCTTTTATTTTTTTGTTTTCTATGTATAAGGTTTCATATCTCTTCACAAGGCGGGAGTTAAAATCGTGGAGGAGGGAAACAAAATTATTTCAGCCGTCTCATAAGGTGGACTATTTGAGACAGCTCATAATACGTTGTCTCACTAGCCTTACTTTATAATACGGGAAAAATATTTTGTCATAAATAATATTAGTTTTTTAGACGGCTATTTTTACCTGTCTTAAAATGTATGCCTTAGGGACTAAAATTTAAGCTGTCTCAAAAGCTTCCGTCTTAAAAACTAATTTTTTTGTAGTGTTCCTCTTTCGAATCTCTAGATATTGTTGCTATCCCCTCTTCTCCACTTGTTGATATGGGAAGGAGGAAAACTCCTAATTTGATGTCTGGAGCCTTATCTCCTCCACCTGCAAAAAGGGTTGCCGAACAATCTAGAAAATCTGCTACTGTTAAAAAACAAGAAAAATCTTCTAAGCCTACTGAACATATTCCTTAAATAATCATTGGCAAGGAAGTTGATACGTCTGGGCACCAATTCAGGAGGTTGAAGAGAGGTTCTTCTAAAAAATAAATTGAGAAGAGTTCTGCCGACTAGGAATTGGTTGAGAAAATTCAGGAAGATATGGCTATTGTTGGGTCATCTTTTGTTGCCATCAATCCTAAAGTGGCTAGGAAATTAATAAAAATGGGTACTCACTCTGCTGATAGAGATTCACTTGCTCCTCTGCGAAGGCTGAAGTTGGCTGAAAATGCTTGCCAGAGCATGGACTTGGTAATTCTTATCTTTTCATTACTTGTTTCTAATGTCTTGGTGTTCTCCTGATAATTTGTCGTTACTTTTTTTTATAAAAGTTTTGGTCAACTTCAGCCAATTAATGGTGAAAGATGATCAGATTCGTTCTTTGGGGGGTGATGTTGAGGAAGCTTTTGAAGTTATAAAGAAGTCTTTGGGAGATCTCCTACAAGCTTTGGTGGACAAGTGAAAGGTCTGGGAATAAGAACTTCAAAAGTCTAATAATAGGGCTACTCTAGCTGAGGGAAAATTGGTGACAGCTGAGACCAGTTTGACAGCTGCTGAAGATAAAGACAAGGTTGTTGAGGACAAATTGACAGAAAATCAAGCCCTCCTCAATGCTTCCGAGGAGAAAAATATTGGCCTAACCACTGAGTGGGTTACTGAGAAGGCTAAAAATAAGAAGATAAAAAATGACTCCTTCAACAAAGGATGGGACCAGACGTTCCTTGCTACTGCTGCCCAGATTGATTTTGTGAAGAAGAAGGCTTATAAGGATGGTTGGTCAGATGCCCTCAAGGAGTTCGGCATGGCAGAGGATTCTGAATTATTCCAGAGGAATGATCCTAGTTCTCCTCCAACTTGGAAGAGGACTTTGATGATGGAAAGGGATCAGGGGAATCTTCCCTTCATCCTGTTGGGTTTTCTCTGAAGTCTACCAATAAGGTCATTCTTTCTACAAGCCAGACTTCTAGGAGTAATGCCCAACATATGGAGAAGGTGTAACTCCTTCAATTTTTTTATCTACTTTTTAATTGGACTCCTAATATGTATCTCATTTTGACTAATTAATGAAAGCATTTTCCCTCTTTTTGTCTGATTGTTCTATATTTTTCATACGTGTGCCTTTTTGCTTGATGAAGTGAAATCTCATACTTGGTGTTTTCCCAATTATACTTATATACTCATTTGTGCAAATTTCAATTTATTAACAGGAAAGAGGCTATATTTTTTGTTGAATTCGACTTTCTTAGACTGAGTAAAACTCTTTTAAAGGTCGACCATGCTAATTTATCTGAAGAGTACTTGGTCGGCATACTTGGTCCAGATGCCTCCGAGCAAGTAAAGGACACATATATTCAGTTGCACAGTTTGCTGAGTAGGGCAGTGACAAATAATGTTGCTTATTATGAGATGGTTAAAGACTTGCAGATTGATCATAATGAGAGCAGAGTTTTGTTGCATACTGACTATGAAGCCAAGTTTAAGTCATCGATTGAAGTTTGGGGCTTTGAGAAGAAATGGCAGACTACGCTTCCATGTACAGAAAAAAAGAATTCCTGCTAAATCGAGAAGTAGATGAGGCCAGCGAAATAGACAAACTCCTTGAACAAAAGAATAACAAATTCAAGAATGAGTTAGATATTTTAAAGAAGTCATCTGTTAGTGGCGTCGACGAAGGTAACTCTTTTTTAGAGACAGTGAATGCCAAGATGATAGAGGAACTTAAAGCTTTGAGGAAATCCAAACCTGGGCAATCTTCTAGGCATCGAAGTACTATCCGACCAATTGTGGATGAGGCAAGAATCGAAAAGACATTGGTAAACCAAGTTGCCTAACTAAAAGCAAAGAACCAGGCTATTACTGAGTTATCTTCCCAGATGGAAGAAAATGAAAAAGCTATTATCGACCAGTATATTCAGTTGAAGGCCAAGGGTGATGTTTTGAAGAGACTCCAGCATCAAGTTGAAAGATTAACTTTTCCTGTTTCACAAATAGCCAAGATAGGTATGGATGGAGGGTTATAATAAAGCTCTTAGTCATTTTGATGACCACTTACCACAAAGAAATCGTGAAGTCTATAAATGGGGCTGGACTGATGCTCTGACCCTTTTAAAGCATGATAAAGATAGTGAGTTGTGGAAATGGAATGATCTAAGATTCTTAGATTGCGTGAAACATCCATTTAAGCTATATATACCATGGATCCCTCCTAATACCATTCCCCAATGTTTGATCACCAAATATTTAGGAGACTATAGCTTGCATGAAGTACATCAAATTGTCTGACCTCCTCATCTGATCAATGTGTCGAGCAGCGGTAACAGGTAAATGTTAAGAGATTTTAATTTTATCGATTCCCCTTATACTCTAGATGAACCTCCTGTTGGCATAGAGAAAGTACAACCATCTTCCACAGCCCAGGGAAAATGTCCAGCCAAGTATCATTTTTTTCACTTTGTATACATTTAATATTCTATGTAATAAAGTTAATATTTGAAATAAAATTCATACCTTTGTGTTGCCAACTTATGGTTATTTAATCAATTAGCTGACTGAATTAGTGAATGTGATTGTATGACCCTAGATTTTACTAATGCACTTAGATTTGTTGATCCAAATTTATCATTAGTTATCAGAGGTATAACTATAGATTCTCGTAATGCACTTAGATGTATTGATCCAAATTTAGCATTAATTATCAGTGGTGAGACTATAGATTCCACTAATGCACTTAGATTTATTGATCCAAGTTTAGCACTGTTATCAGTGGTAATGCCATAGATTCTACTGGTGTACCTAGATGTATTGATCCAAGTTTAACACTAGTTATCAGTGGTTGGCCAAGTGTATGACGAATATATGTTTGTATTCCATTAGGAATGTATACATGTCTTCCTGTATTTAACTTAGTCGGGTAAAATTTATTTATAACTACTTGAGTTGTATACGAATTTTTACAGACTTCTTATTCATGACTTGTCTAGGATGAAGCTATACATGAAGTATAAGGGTTGTGGTGAGTGAGTAATAACTGGATCGACCAAGTAATAATTATGCCGACCAAATCATAAGTTGTTGGTCCATCTGGAATTTGACTAGTTCAACATAATTAAGTATGTTGATAAGTTCAACCTGATTAAGGCTGTTGATAAGTTCAACCTGATTAAGTATATATTGTTGATCGACAAAATCTGAGGGATGGATATTGCCGTACTCCGAAAAAAAATTGAAAACAAAATGGAAAGAACTAAAGATTTCTATTAAACTTGAGAATCGGTGAAAAGAAATACAATTGTTCATTGTTTGCAATCACTGGTAATATTTTTGGAGGTGCTCGGCATTCCACGGGTTTTTGAATTCTTCTCTTACAAGTGTTTCAATGTGATTCATCCCTAGTCGGATGATCGCTGAAATACGATAAGGTCTGTGCTAATTAGAGTCCAGTTTGGTATTCTTCTAAATTACTTTCTTCAGGACATAGTCGCCCTCTTTAAGGTTGGTCGGCTTGACCCTTTTATTGTAGAATTAGGCTGTCTTGTGTTGGTATGCAACATTCTTGAGAGCAACTTCTTCTAACATGTGTAAATCCAACCTCCATAACAAATCAATCTGTGGAGAATTTAATTCCAACACTTTGTGAGTTGGTAAGCTGTCTCAGTTGGAACCAAAGCCTCTATTCCAAAGTCAAGCATATACGGTGTTTCTCCAATTACTGTCTCAACGTGGTCCTGTTGGCCTAGAGAACATAATGTAATTCATTAATCCAATTCCCCTTATCATCATCAAGCCTTTTCTTTATCCCATTTAGCAAAGTTTTGTTTGTTACTTATGTTTGACCATTGATTTGAGGATGGCCTAGAGAAGAATGGAGATTTCGGATGTTGGACTGAACACAATATGCTTCAAACTCATCATTGTAAAACTATGTACCATGATCTGTAATGAAGGCATAAGGAATATCGTACCTACATATGATGTTCTTCCAGATGAACTGGTATACCTTTTCATAAGGCATGTTTATCAATGGCTATGCCTCTACCCACTTGGTGAAATAATCAATAATGACGACTGTAGAAGGGTGTCTACCTATAAGAAAAGTAAAAATATTACTTTATTAGAAATACTGAGAAGAAACCCACCCAGGGTCCCGACAGAAATTCATATTGAGCAGGAACCCCCCGGGGTCCCGACAGAAACTCATATTGGGCAGGAACCCCCCCAGGGTCCCGGTAGAAACTCATATTGAGCAGGAACCCCCTAGGGTCTCGGCGAAAACTCATATTGACAAGGAACCACCCCAGGGTCCCAGCAGAAACTCATATTGAGCAGGAACCCCCCAAGGTTCCGGCAGAAACTCATATTGAGAAGGAACCCCACCCAAGGTCCCGGCAGAAACTCAAGTCGAGAAGGGCCACTGCAAGAGTCACTGCAGAGGTCCAAGTTGAGAAGGTCCACCGCAAGGGTCACTATAGAAATGACATTTGAGAAGTGCCCCGCAAGGGCCACTGCAGAAGTCCAAGATTAAGAGTGGCCGCCATAAGGGTCACTGCAACAATGACATCCGAGAGGTGCCCCGCAAGGGCCACCGTAGAAGTCTAAGATTGATAAGTGCCACTGCAAAGGTCACTGCCACTACAAGGGTCACTGCAGCAATGACATTTGAGAGGTGCCCCGCAAGGGCCACCGCCACAGAAGTCCAAGATTGAGAAGTGCCACTGCAAGGGTCACTGCCACTGCAAGGGTCACTGCAGCAATGACATTCGAGAGGTGCCCCGCAAGGGCAACCGCCGCAGAAGTCCAAGATTGAGAAGTGCCACTAAAAGGGTCACTGCCACTGCAAGGTTCACTGCAGTAATGACATTCGAGAGGTGCCCCGCAAGGGCCACCGCCGTAGAAGTCCAAGATTGAGAAGTGCCACTACAAGGGTCACTGCCACTACAAGGGTCACTACAACAATGACATTCGAGAGGTGCCCCGCAAGGGCCACCGCCACAAAATTCCAAGATTGAGAAGTGCCACTGCAAGGGTCACTGCTGCAATGTCATTCGAGGGGTGCCACCGCAGGGGTCACTGCAGAAATAACGTTTGAGAAGTTCCCCCCAAAGGGTCACTGCAGAAATGTTATCTGAGAAGTGCCAGCGCAAGGGTTACGGCAGAAACTCATATTGAGAAGGAACCCACCCAGAGTGGCCAGGATGAGGGAGTGGCTACCACGAGCAACTCCTCATCATGAAACGTCATTCTTTAAAAGAACAACAGTATTTACACTTTTCTTTCTTGTACATGTTGCCTAGTTGAGCAAGCAGGGCTCAAGCAGGCTAGTTGGGATCTCTTGGGAGTATTGGCTTAGCGGTTGAGGGACAAGGTATGTTCAGCAAGCTCGACCATTTAGCACTATTGGATTGAGATAATACTAGTAGGAGACCCCATGGTCACCCAGTCCTCACACACTTCACACTTGGTCATAAGTGAAGTGAGAAGCCAAAGGACTGGATGCTCACAAAAAAATACCTGCTTATAAGATGATTTTAAAGGAGAGGGTCCTCTAAACCCCGCTCAAGAAAAATTATTTTAGAAGGGGGTCGTCAAGACCACCCTCAAGCTTACAAAGATTTTATAGTAGGTGGTCCTCGAGTCCCCCCCTCAAGTTTACAAAGTTTGTACCAAAAGTTACCATTTCAAAAGATATTTAGCAAATCAGATATTTTGTCTCCATTAGAAGACATTTTCTTTTAAACTATGGTTTGCACCAGGGGCATCTGCCAGAGGGGACAGACAGAGCTTCCTGCAGGTAGGGACAAACAGTACACTGCAGACTTTATCCCTCACCAACCCTCCAAGTTTTTGCGCAAAAAGTGCCAACCTAGCCCTAGTGCCCAAGTATAAATAGGACCCCTGGGCAAGGTCATAAAACAAGAGAAAAAAACTCAATTAACACTGTTACTCTGTCAAAATCACACCAGAACCTCTCTAGTATTCTCTCCCTGCTCTCTCTCCAAGTTCTAAGTGCCTTGTTCTTTCACTCCCCACTGACAGCCATCATTCTCAAGAGCTCCTCTTGAGAAAATTACTATTATTGTTGTGGAAGTTCATCTTCTTGAAGGAAGGGAGTTCCAGCTTGAGCTCCATTTTTACCAGAAGGAGAAGGTCTTATCAGAAGCTGCTCCAGAAGTTCTTGAGAACCTTGCAGACAATGTCCATTAGAGTGGGTCACGCCTCACCCTTTCCAGTTATTCATAGACCCTAGTCTCACTACCCTCCTACATTTGGTGACTCTGCTGGGGAGGTATCCTCACTTCCATGGACAAAGAAGGTTTCCACATTTCTAAGCAGCTAGTTTTTTTGGACACCCATCTAGTGATGGAGCTCAGAGTGACCAGACTACCCAGGAAGAGGTGGTGGTGATCGGAGCCAAGGCGCCTGCGCCTGCGCTTGAGGGAGGGCAGACCAGCTCACCGGCAAAAACTCACCAGCGACAAAGGCTTATGAGTATGTTTTTTTGAGCTTTTGAAACAAAACAACTAGACTTGGAAAGTTCGGGTTAAGGTTGTGTAACACCAGCAGCAGCCTCCTCTGGAGGGGTGACTGCTCTCGCAGCGACTCCGGCAGAAGTAGCTCCGCCGCGGAGGGCGGTGCCGGAGCAGGTTATGGCACTGTCAAGATCACCAGCATGCTAGGGCATGAGTTTGGAGGAATTACCCTACAAAGTTGTTACTATGGGGGAGGCCAAGAAGTTGCTCTCCTCTTCTCAGAGGGAGGGTCCTCATCAGTATGAGGAATTGCAGGAACCCTACCCACGACAGCGCATATAGTCTTCCCAATATTGAGAAGATGAGGTGGTGGAAGAACTGCCAATGGCCATTGGTTCCAGTGAGGAACCCATAGTCGCGGAATCCCCTGGTGAGGAACCGTTAGGCGAGGGATGCCCAACAACAACTCTGGGAGAGAGACCTCTAAGCAAGGAACCCTCAAGCGAGGGATGCCCAACAATAACTATGGGCGAGAGACCTCAAGAAAGGAACCCCAAATGAGGGATGTGCAACAGTAACTCCTGATGTGAGGAACCCCCCATATTTCTAACCTACAGCGGTCGCAAGGAACCCGGCCGTAAGCAACCCATAAATGAGGGACCCCCAATGGCGAAAGCCCCTGGCGAGGAACCCTTCACGATTGAAGGGGCGATCGAGACCTGAGTTGGTCGAGGAACCCCCGATGAGGATCCACCTCAATAACAATAGCGTCCAAGGAACCATTGGGCGGTAATACCATCGAGGAACCCATGGGAGGTAATGCCTTCGAGGATCCCATGATCAATAATAACATCAGGGAACCCGAAGTGATAAGTGAGGAACCTGTCGTCGCGAGCGTTTCGATCGAGGAACCCTTACGCAAATAACCAGCAGAGGAACACCTCGCCATGGCAAAGAGATCGGATGAGGTACCCCTCATATTCTCAACCTTTGACGTAGCAAAGATACTGGCGGTCGAGGAACCCATAAACGGAAAATCATTGGGACAACCCCTCGTCGTCACAAATGCCTCAGGCGAGGAACCTCCAGTGGATTGGGTCCTCAATGAAAGATACCCAGCAACATTTAGCAAGGAACCAGGCAATGGATGAATTCGCGAGGAACCCCCCATAGTTAAGGCGAGGAGCCCCCAAATTCAAAAAACTTGGTCGAGGAACCCACCCTTCATTGCCGCGACACTAGGCGAGGACCCCTGGTGGTGAAAGTGGTAGGCGAGGAACCCCAAGTGCTTGGCGAGAAATTCCATGTGGTCGAGGAACCCCTCGCACTCTACTATAGAGACGCCCTAAAGTAAAGAACCCCGAATAAAAATTTCAAGGGTGGAACCCCTAGGCGAGGGACCCTTGCCAATCACACCCTCGGTCGAGGAACCCTTAAATAAAGGAGTTCCAAATTTTGAGGAACCTAGATTGGCGCCAGCCGCAACCTCTTACGAGAGACCCTCGCCCTTCACGAACCTTGACGAGGAACCCACCAGCAGTAGCTCGTACACGGTGGGGTAGAAAATCCACTTATCCAATTGAGATACCCGCGGTCGAGGAACCCGCGGTCACCCTTACATGTTGCGAGGAATCCCTCAAAACCAAGGAGGCGAACGAAGTACCCCTCAAGTTCGAACTTATAGACAAAAAATACACAGTAGAAAAGAAGTCCGGCGAGGAACCCCCCGATTCTAAAGCCTTGGATGTGAGATTAGCACACGAGGAACCCGCGAATTACGAGGGACCCTCGTCGGCAATGACCATGGACGAGATGGTTGCAGAAAACGACGAGGAACCCTTGACGTCGAGTAAAAAAAATGAGGAACTCTCTCCAGCTAATGAGGCCACCTTCGAGGAACCCACATGCGAGAGACCCATGATAGTCCTTTGGGTCTCGCGAAGAACTCAGTCGCGAGGAACCCATGTGAGCTGCTAGAGGTCGCGAAGAACAGAATGGCGAAGAACTAAACTGAGAGGAACCCGTAGCATGCGAGTAACCCCTCGTGACCTCGATAACAGGTGATGAAATCTTTGAAGAACAAAACACAAAGCAAGACACACCTCGTAAATCCAACAGTCGAGGAACCCACAGTAAGATTTGACCCAATAGCGAGCGAAGGACCCAGCTCAAAATAAAATGCCTCATTAATGGCAGCGTGATGAACCCTCCTCTACCTCAGCATCTCCGGTGCAATCGAGGAACCTTTTATGGTTAGAGCACTAGACAAGAACCCCCTTGTGGTCGAGTAACCCGTCACGGGAACCACATCATCGAACAAAGAATCCCTCTCAATTGTCTTAGTGGTCGAGGAACCCATGGAAGGAGTCACCAAGACGAGGGACCCCTATGTAAGGAGTCACCCTTATTCCAGCCAATGGCGAGGAAGGCTCAGAGGTCCTCTCCCCAAATGCCAAATCACTAACAGTCATAATTCCTTCCTCCAACTCAAGGCCAAATGAAGATACGATGTGCGAGGAACCTATACTCCCAAAGCCAAGGGCCCCAATAACAGCGGCGCACGAGGAACCCTTACCTGAAAAAAAAATTATTCCTCAGATGAGGAACCCACGAGCACAATCTCCAGGTGAAGAAACCCCCATGGGCAGCACCTCGTATAAGGAACTAACAGTAGCTCTATGTTCCAATGAGGAACCCAGTGAAGAAAGGGCTTGGGGACTTCAAAAGAGGAACTCTCATCAACAAACAACCCCTACAACATATGTTTTTTACAAGGAATCCCAACTATGGGCGAGGAACCCAAATTTTGTGATGCCTATGACGAGGAAACCCCAGGGGTACAGATCCCAAGAAAGGAACCCTGGGTAGCCAGAATCCCAGACGGAGAACTTCCCGTATAAACTGAAAAAAGTAGATGCGACCGAAATATAGACAGAAAGGCCTAGAATCATGCATCCAAAGGTACACTAGACTAATGCTTTCTCTTTCTTAATAGTATAGTCGAACCTCTACTAGATTAGAAGAGGGACTATGGTATAAGGAAGTTTCCTCATTATACTTGGGGGTATATCCAACCTAAAAGTAAAAGTATAGTAGGTAAAGTCCCTACAAACACGACAGGATCAGCATGAGGTTATCCTCCAAGTAATAATAAATAAATAAAAATTCACTACATTTTTTTATTCCATACAGATTTATAGCCTAGAGAACAAGTCCTAACCTCTGTTCTCAAGAAAAAATGTAATTGGCTAGTTTTCAGAAAATAGGGAGAAGCGAGTCTACCACCTAACTAAATTTGTTATTTTTATAAGACAAAAAGTTTCCCAAGAAAAGTTTGGAACAAGGACCCTGCAGACCAAGGGAAATTTTCTATATAAAGAATCAATTATTTCTTTATTTATGATATATGTGAAATTTTCTTCAAAGTTTATGGGAAGGAGAAGGACTTACCCCATCTCTTAGTTACTTTTCAAGAAATGAATATGCATAACAAAATACCCCAAAGTCACATGGGGTTGCACTAAAAGTATCGCACAGTCACACGGGGCTGCGCTAAAAAATATATATAACTTGCTCAGCTATATGCAAGTACCCCACTGTTAAAGGGGAAACTTCAAAATTTACAGATGGTAAGCCTATATGCAAGCGTCCCGCAGTTAGATGGGCATCTTCAATTTTTTTTTAACTTGCTTAGTTATATGCAATTAGCCCTCAATCAGAGGGGCAACTTCAAGATTTTAACTTTCTCAGCCTATATGCAAGTACCCCGCAGTTAGAGGGGAAATTTAAAAAATATAACTTGCTCAGCTCATGTGCAAGTACCCCACAGTTAGAGGGGTAACTCCAAAATTTTAACTTGCTCAGTTATATGCAAGTACCCTACAGCTAGAGGGGCAGCTTCAAAATTTCAACTTGCTCATCTCATATGTAAATACCCCACAGTTAGAAGGGGGAAGTTCAATCTTGAAGTTCTCACATAAAATAGAGTAACTCAGAGTATTTAGGAAGTGCAAGTATACATATAAGGTACGACAGTTTAGTACCTAAGGCTCCAAGGGCATAGGAGCGCTCATAGTCTTGAGCAAGTGTCAAGTATAAATATAAGGTACAACAGTTTAATACCTAAGTCTCTAAGGGAAACGGATCTCTCATCATATTGAGCAACTGCCAAATAAAAATATAAGGTATAACAGTTTAGTACTTAAGGCTCTAAGGGCACCGGAGCGCTCACAGTCTTGAGCAAGTGCCAAGTATAAACATAAGGTGCGCTATATGGGCACCTAAAACTCCAAGGGCACCGGAGCGCTCACAGTCTTGAGCAAAGGTCAAGTATAAATATAAGGTGTGCCAGTTGAGAACCTAAGGCTCCAAGGGCGCCGGAGCGCTTACAATATTGAGCAACTGCCAAGTATAAGTATATGTGCGAGAGTTTATCACCTAAGGATCCAAGGGCGCCGGAGCGCTCATACTCTTGAGCAAAGACCAAGTACAAACATAAGGTACTATTGTTTAGTACCTAAGGATCCAAGGGCATCGGAGCGCTCACAGTTTTGAGCAAGTGCCAAGTATAAATGTAAGGTGCTCTAGACGAGCACCTAAGGCTCCAAGGGCAATGGAGCGCTCATCATATCGAGCAACTACCAAATATAAATATAAGATACGACAGTTTAGTACCTAAGGCTCCAACGGCGTCGGAACGCTCACAGTCTTGAGCAAAGGTCAAGTACAAACATAAGGTACAACTGTTTAGTACCTAAGGCTCAAAGGGCATCGGAGCCCTCACAGACTTGAGCAGGTGCCAAGTATAAATGTAAGGTGCTCCAGACGAGCACCTAAGGCTCCAAGGGCAATGGAGCGCTCATCATATCGAACAACTGCCAAATATAAATATAAGATACGACAGTTTAGTAACTAAGGCTCCAAGGGCACCAGAGCGCGCACAGTCTTGAGCAACTGCCAATTATAAATATAAGGTACGACTGTTTAACACCTAAGGCTCCAAGGGAATCGGAGCGCTCAAAATAGTGAGCAAGTGTCAAGTATAAGTATAAAGTGCGACAGTTTAGCACCTAGGGCTCCAAGGGCGCCGGAGAGCTCATAGTCATGAGAAAAGGCCAAGTATAATGTCAAGTATGATAGTTCAATATCTAAGGCTCCAAGGGTGCCGGAGCGCTCATAGTCTTGAGCAAAGGCCATGTATAATGTCAGGTACGACAATTTAGTACCTAAGGCCCCAAGGGCACCGGAGCACTCATAGTCTTGAGCAAAGGCCAAGTATAATGTCAGGTATGGCAATTTAGTACCTAAGGCCCCAAGGGCGCCGGAGCACTCATAGTCATTAAGCAAGTGCCAAGCATAAATAAGAGGTACGACAATTTCGTGCACAAGTCTCTCGAGATTGCAAGACACTTCTCCACGAGGGGGCTAATATTGAGAAGTCCTCAAGCAAGTGAACAAATAATAAAATTGCTTGAAGTGTGGGGATCCACTTAGAGTGGCTCCACCTTCCCAAGATTGCAAGTTTGACAGAAAATAGCCTAGGGCAAGGGGATCCACCTTGAGTGACCCCTCTTCCCAAACTTGATTCTAGTGAAAAGAACTCAGGGCAAGGGGCTCACTGTGAGCAACCCCTTTACCCAATATGAAAGGCCACAGAAGAAGGCCAAGGGCGAGGGGCCCACCGTGAGTAACCCCTTCGCCCAAGATGAAAGGCCACAGAATAAAGCTAAGGGCGAGGGGCTCACCGCGAGTAACCCCTCCGCCCAAGATAAAAGGCCACAGAAGAAGGCCAAGGGCGAAGGGATCACCGCGAGTAACCCCTCCGCCCAAGATAGAAGGCCACAGAAGAAGGCCAAGGGAGAGGGGCCCACCGCAAGTAACCCCTCTGCCCAAGATGAAAGGTCGCAGAAGAAGGCCAAGGGCGAGGGGATCATCGCGAGTAACCTTTCCGCCCAAGATAGAAAGCCACAGAAGAAGGCCAAGGGTGAGGGGCTCACTGCGAGTAACCCTCTGCCCATGATAAAAGGACACAAAAGAAGTCCAAGGGAGAGGGGCCCATCATGAGTAACCCCTCCGCCCAAGATGAAAGGCCATAGAAGAAGGACAAGGGCGAGGGGCTCACCGCGAGTAACCCCTCCGCCCAAGATAGAAGGCCCCAAAAAAAGGCCAAGGGAGAGGGGACCACCGCGAGTAACCCCTCCGCCAAAGATGAAAGGCCACAGAAGAAAGCCAAGTGCGAGGGGATCACCGTGAGTAACCCCTCCGCTCAAGATAGAAGGCCATAGAGGAAGGCCAAGGGCAAGGGGCCCATCACGAGGAACCCCTCCGCCTAATAGGAAAGGCCAACAGAAGAAGGCCAAGGGCGAGGGGCTCATCGCGAGTAACCCCTCCGCCCAAGATAAAAGGCCACAGAAGAAGACCAAGGGCGAGGGGCTCACCGCGAGTAACCCACCGCCTAAGATAGAAGGCCATAGAAGAAGGCTAAAAGCGAGGGGCCCACCGCGAGTAACCCCCTGCCTAAGATAGAAGGCCACAGAAGAAGGCCAAGGGCGAGGGGCCCATCGCTAATAACCCCTTCGCATAATATAGAAGGCCACAGAAGAAGGCCAAGGACGAGGGGCTCACCGTGAGCAACCCCTCTGCCCAAGATGAAAGGCCATAAAAGAAGGCCAATGGTGAGGGGCTCACGACGTGCAACCCCTCCGGCCTAGAAAAAAGGCCACAGAAGAAGGCCAAGAACGAGGGTCTCACCACGAGTAACCCCTCCGCCCAAGTTGATACCCAGATAAGGAGGTCCACTATAAGTGGCCTCATCTACAAAACTTGGGACGAAGTGACAAGACATTTAATGACCCTAAGGGGGAATGATGAAGGAACCCTGGGGTCCCTCAAAATAAAAAAATAAAAATCGACTTTATGGCGTACAAAGCTTTTTTGGTCTACCCAACCCAAAAAACTTTGCACGAGGGGCTAATGTAGAAGGGTGTCTACCTATAAAAAAGTAAAAATATTATTTTATTAGAAATACTGAGAAGAAACCCACCCAGGGTCCCGGAAGAAACTCATATTGAGCAGGAACCCCCCGGTGTCTCGGCATAAACTCATATTGGGCAGGAATCCCCCCAGGGTTCCGGTAGAAACTCATACTGAGCAGGAACCCGCCACGGTCTCGGCGGAAACTCCTATTGACAAGAAACTACCCCAGGGTCCCAGCAGAAACTCATATTGAGCAGGAACCCCCCAGGGTTCCCGCAGAAACTCATATTGAGAAGGAACCCCACCCAGGGTCCCGGCAGAAACTCAAGTCGAGAAGGGCCACTGCAAGAGTCACTGCAGAGGTCCAAGTTGAGAAGGGCCACCGTAAGGGTCACTGTATAAATGACATTTGAGAAGTGCCCCGTAAGGGCCACTGCAGAAGTCTAAGATTGAGAGTGGCCACCGTAAGGATCACTGCAATAATGACATCCGAGAGGTGCCCCGCAAGGGCCACCGCAAAAGTCTAAGATTGATAAGTGTCACTGCAAAGGTCACTGCCACTGCAGCAATGACATTCGAGAGGTGCCCCGCAAGGGCCACCGCCGCAGAAGTCCAAGATTGAGAAGTGCCACTGCAAGGGTCACTACCACTGCAAGGGTCACTGCAGTAATGACATTCGAGAGGTTCCCCATAAGGGCCACCGCCGTAGAAGTCCAAGATTGAGAAGTGCCACTGCAAGGGTCACTGCAGCAATGACATTCGAGAGGTGACCCGCAAGGGCCACCGCCACAGAAGTCAAGGATTGAGAAGTACCACTGCAAGGGTCACTGCCACTGCAAGGGTCATTGCAACAATGACATTCGAGAGGTGCCCCGCAAGGGCCACCGCCACAGAAGTCCAAGATTGAGAAGTGCCACTGCAAGGGTCACTACAGCAATGACATGCGAGAGGTGCCCCACAAGTTCCATCGCAGAAGTCCAAGATTGAGAAAGCCCACTTCAAGGGTCACTGCCACTACAAGGGTCACTGCAGCAATGACATTCGAGAGTTGCCCCGCAAGGGCCACCGCCACAGAAGTCCAAGATTGAGAAGTGCCACTGTAAGGGTCACTACAACAATGTCATTCGAGGGGTGCCGTCACAGGGGTCACTGCAGAAATAACGTTTGAGAAGTTCCCCCCAAAGGGTCACTGCAGAAATGTTATCCGAGAAGTGCCACCGCAAGGGTTCTGGAAGAAACTCATATTGAGAAGGAACCCACCCAGGGTGGCCAGGATGAGGGAGTGTCTACCACGAGCAACTCCTCATCATGAAATGTCATTCCTTAAAAGAACAACAATATTAACACTTTGCTTTCTTGTACAGGTTGCCTAGTTGAGCAAGCAGGGCTCAAGCAGGCTAGTTGGGATCTCTTGGGAGTTTTGGCTTAGCGGCAGAGGGACAGGTATGTTGAGCAAGCTCGACCACTTAGCACTATAGGATTGAGAGAATACTAGTAGGAGACCCAATGGTCGCCCAGTCCTCTAACACTTTACACTTGGTCACAAGTGAAGTGAGCAGCCAAAGGGCTGGCTTCTCACACGAAAAGAACTTCTTATAAGATGATTTTAAAGGAGAGGGTCCTCTAAACCCCTCTCAAGAAAAAATATTTTAGAAGGGGGTCCTCAAGACCACCCTCAAGCTTAGAAAGATCTTAGAGTAGGTGGTCCTCGAGACCCCCCCTCAAGTTTACAAAGTTTGTACCAAAAGTTATCGTTTCAAAAGATATTTAGAAAATCAGATATTTTGTCTCCATTAGAAGACATTTTCTTTTAAACTTTGGTTTGCACCAGGGGCATCTGCCAGAGGGGACAGACAGAGCTTCCTGCAGGTAGGGACAAACAGTACACTGCAGACTTTGTCCCTCACCAACCCTCCAAGTTTTTGCGTCAAAAGTGCCAACCTAGCCCTAGTGCCCAAGTATAAATAGGACTCCTGGGCAAGGTCATAAAACAAGAGAAAAAAACTCAATTAACACTGTTACTCTGTCAAAATCACACCAGAACCTCTCTAGTATTCTCTCCCTGCTCTCTCTCCAAGTTCTAAGTGCCTTGTTCTTTCACTCCCCACTGACAGCCATCATTCTCAAGAGCTCCTCTTGAGAAAATTACTATTATTGTTGTGGAAGTTCATCTTCTTGAAGGAAGGGAGTTCCAGCTTGAGCTCCATTTTTACCAGAAGGAGAAGGTCTTATCAGAAGCTGCTCCAGAAGTTCTTGAGAACCTTGCAGACAATGTCCATTAGAGTGGGTCACGCCTCACCGTTTCCAGTTATTCATAGACCCTAGTCTCACTACCCTCCTACAACAACCATGTATTTGAACCTTCCTTTGGTTCTCGGCAGTGGGTCGATCAGGTCAATTCCCCATATAGAAAATGGATTAGAAAATTTTATTGGTGTAAGGAAAACATTGGGTGCTTTATGAATTGGAGAGAATCTTTCACACTTATCATTTTTTTTTCATGAATGCTTTAAAGTCTGCCCTTATTATTGGCCAATATTATCCCTATGTGTTGATTCTTTGAACCAATAATCGACCAGTTGAATGTGCCTCACAAGTACCTTCATGCACCTCCTTGATTAAATCTTCTACCTCTAATGGATTAACACATCGCATTAAGGAGACTATTAATCTCCTTATATATAAAACTCCTTTATCCAACACATAGTGCATTGATTTATACCAAAGATTTTTAGCTTCCACTAGTTCCTATGGTTTGACTCCATGCTAAATATAAGACCTGATTGGGCCTTTCCAGGAAGGTCCCAAATCCATAGCAACAAAAAAATCATCATATCCTTATCAATTCTTTTATTTTCCAATATCTCAATTGGGATGTTTCTTCGGAGTTCAGTTCTCGTTGTTGAAGCCAACTGAGCAACTGCATCAGCTCGGGCAGTTGCTATTCTTGGGAATTTGTTTATTTGTACCCCTGGGAATTTAGAAATAACTTCCCTATCCTTGGTCAGGTATCTATTCATCAACTCTCCATTTACTCCATATAGATTAATTATTTTATTAACAACTAACTATAAGTCACTACGTGCCACCACTTACTCGGTGCCTAGTGAATGGGCTAATTCCAGTCCAGCTATCAAAGCTTCATATTCGGCTTCATTATTGGATGCCCTGAACTGAAACCTAAGAAAATAATCAACATTAATATCACTAGGGGTATTGGGAATGATACTTACTCCACTTCTAACTATGCATGAGGATCCATCAACATATAAATTCCACAAAGTAATGGTATCATCAAAGCTTTATGCCAATAAGATCCCATGGTGGAATATTATCTTTCTTTATTCTTCGTACTTTTGAACCATTTCTTGGGCCGTAGATGACTCAGGTTGATCGGTTGCAACTTGGGCTTGCTTTTGAGCTAAGCTCTCCTCTGTAGAGGTCTGCTCAACAGACAAGTTTAGTTGGTTGACCACTTGTGGATAAGTGAATTTTGCAATGAAATTCGCTACGGCTTGGCCTCTTAAAGTGGACCTGGGATCATACACAATATCGTACTTCCCCAGTTCTACTCCCAATACATTAACCTTCCTAACTTTTCAGGCTTATGGAGCGCTTGCCAAAGAGGCAGCTCAATATACACAATAATGGTGTGTGATTGAAAATAAGATTTCATTCTCTTGAAAGCTTCTATGAGAGATAGGGCTAATATTTCTAAGCGTGGGTATCTTATTTCCACTCCTCGGAATTCTTTGATGGTATAGTAAACTGGTTTTTGTATTCCATTCTCCATTAAAACTAAAGTTGAGCTAATCACTGACTCAAAAATAGCCAAGTATGAATACAACTTTCTCCCAAAACAGGTCAGGACAATAAAAGTGGTGATCCCAAATACTTATTCAATTCTTAGAACTCTTCCTCTTACTCGGCATTCCACTCAAACGTCTTTTTCAACACCTTAAAAATGGCAAGCACATATAGGTTGCTCGAGAAATAAACTTGTTTAAAGCTGCCACTCTGCCAGTAAGTCTGTGTACCTCCTTCTTGCTAGTCGACAACTGCATTTATATCAAGGCCTTTATCTTCACAGGATTGGCTTCAATTCTTCTCTTATTTACTATGAAGACGAGGAACATTCCTTCTTTCACATCGAACACATACCTGGTCAGATTTAACTTCATCTGATGCTTTTCAAGCTGATTGAAAGTCTAGCAGAGGTCCTTGATATGATCTAAAGCCTTCTTGTTTTTACTCATCATATCATCCACATAAACCTCCATATTCTTCCCAATTTTCTCTTCGAACACCTTATTAACCAATCTTTGGTACGTTGCAGTGGCATTTTTTAGCCCAAAAGGCATTACATTGTAATAATAAGTATCTCGACTGGTGATGAAAAAGGTTCTTTCATTGTCCTCTAGATTCATCTTTATTTGATTTTAGACACAATAAGCATTCATGAAGCTTAACAATTATGCCCTGATGTAGCATCCACCAACTGATCAATTCTAGGCAAGGGAAAATGGTCCTTCGGGCAGGCTTTATTTAGATCAATAAAATCTATGCACATCCTCCATTTATCAATTTTCTTTTTAACCATCACAACGTTGGACAATTAGTTTAGATATTTAACTTTTTTGATAAACTGGACCTTCTGCAATTTCTCCACCTCTTCCTGGATAAATTGATTTTTCTTCGAGCTAAAAACTCTTCATCTTTATTTGATCGGCTTGGCCTCCTTACTAATGTTGATCTCATAACATAGGAAGTTAGAATCAATCCCTGGCATATCCTCTTGAATCCAAGAAAACACATTCTTCCTTTGTCTTAAAAACGTAATTAGTTCCTGCTTAAGGAAGGGATCAACGGTTGAGCCGATTCGGGTTGTTCTCTCCGGTTTATCATCATCTAGAATTATGCTTTCAGTGGCTTCCACAATTTTCCCTATGACTAGCTATGTCTAATCTCGTGGATCCAGTGTTTGATCTTCTATCTTATTATTAGGCTCTATGGTATCTACCTGATAAGTGGTAGTTTTCCTCTTTAAATCAGCCAAGTCCTCTTGCTCGGTTGAGTCGTAATAACACTAACAAGAAACATTTTGTTCGCTTTTCACAACAACAACCCTAAAATAAGTCGAGAACTTTAGAAATTGATGGACTGTAGAGGGTATGGCTTCAAACTTTTTCAAACCTACTGTGTCGAGGATCACATTTTAAGAAGATTGAACATTCTTTCCCATCACAAAGAAGCATATTTTTTTTGCTCGGCTTACTGGACAGGTTCTAAATAAGACTTCCATCTTGATGGTCCCGAGAGGGTAGACTTTCTCTCTTGAAAATCCTATCAATGGGCTGTGGTATGGCTTTAGCTAACTTAGTTTTAGATCCAAACTTTGGAAGTACAAGTAGAACATGATATCATTTGAGCTTCCATTATCAATCAAAACCTTGGAGACTATAGTATACCCATTGAGGGTCTCTATAGACACCACATTATAGGACCCTCCTAAGCCTCTCCTTAAGTCCCTAGAACCTCCTAATTATACACAACCCATAATTGATAGTCGGAGTACCAATCTAGAGGCCATTTGGTGATCTCGAACCCTATTTAACTTCGGTTAACTTCATCGACAGATCAAAAGCTCAATGAATCTTTGAAGGGATCTGAATACCCTTTCCAAGGTCCACCCCGTAAGTGAATCAGCATAACGCTCCAGATGAATGGACCATTTTACCACCAAAAAGGCCACCAAGCACTCATGGGCCTCGATTTGACCTCAATCAACTTCATTGTCAGAGTGAAATCTCAATAAATCTTCAAAGGGAAATAAAACCCCTTTCCCTGCATTTGATTAGGGTTATCTATTCAGATCAACCAAAACTGAATGCATTGTTGAAGGGAACTGAATACCCTTTCCAATGGTCCATCCCATGCGTAAATCAACCTTACGATACGGATAAATGATTCGTTTGGCTTTGACAGGTCACCGGGTGCTTCCGATCCCCTTTGACCAAGATCAACTCTTCAAACCTAGCAAAGCTCTTTGGAATGTCAAAATTCATAACATAAACTTTCCAATAACTCATCGCGTGTACGATTCAGACTCACAGTTCGGACGAATGATCCATTACCTTTCAATAATCTCCCGTCTAAAGGATCGATGAGCTCTTTCAATCCCCATTTGACCTAAATTAAACTATCAAAATTAGGATAGGTCCAAAGGACTCCTAAAGGTCTTTGAATGACCTTTTTAACAGTATGCCCCATACGCGATTTGAATCAACAGATTGCATTCTATTATCATTTTTCCAAAATAATCTGCACGAGACTGCCAATTGGCATGTCTATTTCCCTCCCTATCGGCAGTATGTCTGGGGTTACCTGCCAATTTACAGGGCTAGGAGTATGTTGATCGACAGTTCCCCTAACCTATATAAGGAAGGCATGATCTCACTTTTAAGAGACACATCAGATCCATCGATATCAGTGATCTCAAAAACATCCTTTTGTAATCAACAAAGTTTCCTTGTGGATAATTCCTTTCCACCTTTCCTTCCCATCATTCTCCAATCTAGTAGAAATCCTCCAACATTCTTCACTTTCAAGGAAGATTTTCAAGTAGAAAGATTAAGATTCAAACTCCCAAAAAAGGTCCAAATACTCTTCCCTCTCTTTAAAATTTATTTATTTTCATACTAGTTATATAAACTCTTAATTTAGTCTCGTACTTTAGATCACATACATTAATTACCTCATCCTTTATTAGTTATATTGTACACACTTTATTTTCTATAAAAAGATAAGAAAAAGAGGGTTACACCTATAAATTCTGACGGGATTATTCACCACACTCTATCAAAGCCAAAAAACCTATTTTCTAAAAACACACACACACATATAATAATCTCCCATTTGAATCTATGGGATAAACCCCACCCTTATGCCACATGCAAACTACGTGGACATTTATGCCTTTGTAGGCTACGTAGGCATCTTGGGATAAAACCCGAGACTCGAGTCCTATTTTCCTATTTTTGTCTTTTCTCATTTTACCCATACATTAGTGATTAAGGAAAAAAGTAGCGCGTGTCAAACGTCGGTCGTTGTTTTCTGTTCACCGCCTCAATACAAAAACCTAAACTTACTACACTCAAAAAGGCAGTATTGCGGCCAAGTCCAGCTATCGAAAATCCACAGAGATGAGTCATTAGAATTTAATTGGTTTAATACTTCTCAATAAAAGTGTAAAAGATATTTTTCTAACTAAAAATAAAGATAAATAAAGGAAAAGATTATATTACTCGTGAATAAAATAAACTATGATTAATAAAGTGAATAAAAACTATAGGTTGCATCGAATATCCCTCACCCCAAGTTAATTAGTACAAAATGGTTACATGGGTCGATGAGTTATTAAGATTGCGTCTCGTTTCAACAGTTAATTAAACACAGAGTTGTCACACCCCTAAATTCGTGTAATACCCCGTATTTTCGAAGACTTAAATAATTACGTGATTTATTAAATTAAAATGTGAGAATTAATTATTAATCCGGATTAAATTTGAATATTTACTAGCAGACGAGAAGTTAGTAATTATTAATATTACTGTGAGAATAAGTAATATGGATTGACTATTTTATATAACTTGTTGTGAAAGAGAAATACGACAATTTGGTATATTAAGTCGGAGATGCGCGTGTGAGTCGTGTCAGGACTAATTACGTGGAATAAAAAGGTAAATTATTTTTAAGTAACTCGTATGATCATTTCGAGTGCGCCGTTGAGTCTGGAGGGGTCGAGATAGTCAGAAAACTCTACCTGGGTATTTTATTTGGACTCCAGGACATTTTTAGGCCAAGCCGGCACCCGGTAGGGGTAGTTTTGTAATTTGGATTTTTGGAGCAATTAAATGGACGAAAATTATAGGAATAATATATGATCTAATTGGTGACAATTAGGGTTAGGTTACACCAAAATGAATAGAGAGCCGCAGTGGGTGAGGGAGAGCCATTTCCAAAGGAGGAGAAACCATGTTCACCACCTTGCACAACCACCACCACCATTGTGTAGATCGGAACGCAGCAATACCAACAACATCAATGGATCAAACCATCGAAATCGAGGCAAGTGTTTATGGCTTGCCTTAATTAGCGATAATTATGTTCATGTTAGTCTAGGTTAATAAACCTGGTGATGAAAATTAATTTGAGTGAAATTGGAGAACTATATCATTATTTAGGGCTGATTTGATAAGGATTTGAATACCATACGTAGATAGGATGATGCCTACGAAATTTTGGATAATCTCTATGAACAAATCTGGGTTTAATTTGAAGTTATGCATATTAATTTAAGAACTAGGGTTCTTGACAATAAAATTTGGGGATTTCGAATTATATGAATGATTGTTGATGATTTAATGATTCTAGGTTGTTAGAATTCATTTACAAATGTTAGGATTTGATTTGGGAATAATTGATTGGAGTTTGGGACGATATTTAGAGGTTTTAGGGTTGAAAAATGGTGAAAAACGAAGTTGTCTAAGGTTGAGGACAAAACAGTCCAGGTCGCGAGATCTCGCTCGAAGTCGTTCGAGCGAGACTGGTTGTCACACAAAGTCGTTCGAACGACACATGGAAGTCATTCGAGCAAGATGCCCTTCTGGTTAGAACGAGATTTCCAATTTTTAAGGAATTTCCTATTTTACCCTTATGTTAGTACGGTAGATTTATGGGAGGAAAATTAGTGTTCCATGAACCCAAATTGAGTCCAGAATTATTGGGAGTTATTTAGGTGTAATAATTCTAATATTCGTGACGGTGAGATTACCTTGGAGATTACGAGAGAGAGAGAGTGATAAATCGTACTTGTAAATGCGTCGAGAGTATTATGTGATAAATACTTACGAAATTAGTTCCGATGAAATGGAACTTATAAGAATAAAAATTAGTGGTTAATTGTGGGAACTGATTATGATTTTGTATTAAGGATTTTCGGGTGACATATTATCCTTAGAAATATATTGCGAGAGAGGGAATACCGTAATTTAAAATACGTTGATAGTATCTGGTGATAATAATACTACGTGTGGAATATGAAACTTGGTTGTGTATACTGTTTGATTGGATGGGTTGTGTGAATACCTATTACTTGCTAGTATTATGTGTATGTCATACCTAGCTGCTTACTATCACAGGAGGTGGTGTAGAGACAGTCTTATCCTGAGGGGATTTTGACTTGTATCTCAGAACATAGGAATATGAAGACTTACTTGTGAGTGGGTAAGTTGCTGACTATGGGAGCGTAGGTATGTGCGTGACCCATAGGTATGTGAGCTATGTTCCCCTCCATTATGTGTGTTTTGTATATATGGTTCGTGGGAGACTTCCGAACCGATAGTCCTTATTTGAGTACGAGAGGTACCGAGACATGATAGCAGAGTATGCAATGCACTACAGGTATAGCCTTAGGGTGATGTGTTAGTATATATATAATGAATGGTGGATATATATATATACTTGTGTTATACTTACAATGTGATATTTGTAGGCTATTAAGATTGATTTAATGCATAGATATAATAGTGAAAGATATATATATGTATGTATGCTTTTGGTATATCTAAAATGAGAAAATATCAGATAATTAAGATATTGAAATCTTCAGTAATGTAAATAATGAATACTTGACTTTAGTGTGATAACACTTGTTTAAAATGATAAATGTTGAGATCTAAAATCGAAATAATACTACGAGGGGTAGTTAGATGGATATGCCTTTCACCTAGTTAGAAGTGTGTCAGATGGCTAGGTTGGATTAGATGTACGTTAGGCGTGCACACTAGTTGAGAGGTGAGAATCTCATGTGGGAGTTCGAACTAACATGCATATAATACTTGCTTTAATGCAGTTTTAAATACTTGCTAAAACAAATATTTTTACACATCGGGCTCTGACTCGTTTCTTCCATCTCTTCTCTCTCTTTCTATATATATGTATTATATCAGGTGCTCAGCCACAGGGCCACCGGTTCTAGATACTTGGATGGTTTTGTCGAGCTACAGTTGTTGTGGAAGTTGCGACTTATATGAGATTAGTTGCTTCTCTCATTTCATTCAATTCCTAGTTCAGATGTTTCAGTTCGGGCATGTGTCGTCCATTTTCATTAGCAGAGTTGTACTGAGTTTACTTTGTAGTTCTTCTCAGTTGGTTTGAGTATATATTATGGTTTGGGTTGTAATTGTAAACTGGAAGATTTTATCCAGTGTTATCTATTCAGTATTTGATTCAGTCAGTATTTAATTCTTGTGTATGGTTTATATTTACATGTTCAGAACTTATTAAATTAATCGGGTTAAAGTTTAATTGGAAAATGTTTTAACACTAGCTTAATTAAATGTTAGGTAATTAATTGGATTTAAGTTTTTGACAGTGATGCTAAGAATGAACCAACCAAACATTCTGTTATAAATTTTATTAAGGACTGATCACCCGATATTTAATTGGGCGGGGTGTCCCAGGTGGTATCAGAGCATCAGGTTCTAGTGTCCGTTAGGATCTGTACGGCTTATTACGTTTTAGCTTCGCATTCTTTGATGTAGAGCCTTATTCTAGGATTGTTGTATTCCACTATATATGCGAATTGCGCTCTCCTGCGATTTTGTTTAGTGAAGTCAATTCATATGCGAGAGTGATTGGACTTCATACTCTAAACAATATGGGACGACCAGCGAAGGTTGTTAGCGAGACTGTAGGAGGAGGAAAACAATTGAGAGTTGTGAAGCATTCGAGGAACGGTGATTGAGGTAGAAGTCACCAACGGTAATATCTAAGTATGATGGGTCAATGGAGGGAGCTAATCCAAAGGCGATAATGTAAAGTAGAGTGCAGTGACACTCAAAATTTTAAATTCATAAGAAATATTTTTCTTGCTCTGAGAATAGCAAAGAGTAAAAATAGTCAAACAAACCGAGATATTGGGTGCGGATTGACCATTTAAAATTTTCCATCTTATGGGTAGACAGAGATATGGAAGAGATGTTGAACTTATCACCAGTAGGTCGGGTTGAGACCGACCGTAAAGGATGAGTTAATTTTGTAAGCGAACTTCGCAATCGAAGTAGGAGTCACAGAAGATAAAAGGGCCCGTAAGTCAAAAATGGACTCGTGGGTAGAATGCCATAGCATGAATGGGAGGTACGACTGAGGTGACTAGTGTCAATGTCATCAAAGTATATGTTTATTGAATATGTCAACGCCCCAGAAGAAAGGGAGCCAATAGAGTTGTGATACCTAGCCGAAGGGCAAGGTTGAATTCAATAGTGTTAGTAGAATATCACCAGAACTTATACCCGGTGAGGGAAACCTATTTAAATGATATGATTAAATCTTAACGAAATGGTGATGGATTCAGTCAAGACCAGCGGATCCATCATGTGTTCCCTATGCCTTGTAGAGCGAAAGGAACAATGAAAATAGCAACTAGGAGTTAAAACTACCAGGTCCAAGAGAAGGACATCCCAACAAGGCTAAGTGGACCAGTGAAAGGGAAATTACCCTGTATATAGAGATAAGGGTTACCAGTATTGAGTGTGATCACGTGAGTAGTGAAATTGATAAGTATCGAGAATAATAAATCGTGCCTTTAAGGCATACCAGTTGGAAAAGTAAAAAATCCAGCGTGAGAATCGGGTCAAGAGAATTAGAACCAGGAATTAATAACCCGAGAGTAGTGGGTCTGGGGAGGATCAACATAGTCCTCAATAACTGTATCATACCATATTTCAGGGTCGACGGGGCTCAGGGAAATCAAGGGAAGGCCAGTGAGGCCATAATTGAGGCCTAGAGATATGGGGCCAATGTATCAATGTTGGGCGGGTAAGCCATAAAATAGAATAATTAAGGAAACACTAATTAGTGGAATCCGAAAGGTATAACGATTGTAGATAATTATGGGTCGCGAAAAGTGTGTGCAGGGACCCTATGATTAGGCTAGACTGATGAAGCATTGTTTCATCCTTGTGAAATGGTGGTGAGTTCCAGTGACGTGGGTGTGTCACAACATATGTGAATTGTTAGCACTAAGAATTTGAGTGTGCATTCGGTTTAGTGGGTACGCTGACGATAGCAGCCTTATTATGTAGGTGACTACCATTTGGTAGCGAGATTTTTCGTACCACCTGCGGGGAGGAGCAACTGTGGACACTAAGAGAAATTTGTATATGGTATTACGTAACGATTTGTACTCCTTTGAGCGTTATGATAGTAGAGAATATTATGATTATATTATATGGTTACTATTTACCATGGGTTTGAACAGGAGTAAATTGTGTGATAAGACTATTTTACTAAAATTTCAAATTTTAAATATATGGTTTTGGCGAGGCATCACCTAAAACATGGTTGGGCCTGGACATGTGTTGTATTGTATTATAGACCTCAGTGAGAATGTTGTCTTGAAATGTTGATCCCGGTGAGAAGGGATGTTTTACCGATGTGATTTAGGGTATATTGACTTATTGTAGAGCGGAGAGATATAGCTCGTAAATTATATAGTGCTAATAACTCGTGATAGTGAGAGCCTTGCGTTGTACCCTATCTTTAGTAACATGAGAGTGGACGAGTAGACTTCTTATGTCGCAAACGGGAATTCAGGGTTATATGTTATGGATTAAAGACTTAACGGATCCCGAAGACCAGTAGTGTTAGGTAGTAGTGTATCGGGGGGTTCCTTGTTTGGATTTCACTTTGCGAGACATCCCACGCATGAAATATAGCAAATGTTGGAAGTTGGGAGAAGTTTGCCTTTAGTACATGGATTTAGTATCATAATGATTACCCATATACGTAGTTATAACTGTAAGATAATGGTTATATTACAAATTAAGGCCGATGGGGCCGTATAGGATTAATATGTAATAATGTTACCAATCGGTAACACCACGAGCAGATTGGTGGGACAACCTAAGATATTATTAGGTGGAAAAGGTAGGGTGACTGAGTAGGACCTTACTATATAGTCATGCCATGTATGTGGGGCATCATTTGTTATTTATAACACGTCTAGTATCTCCACCAAATCCCCAAATATTACAAACCCTAAGCTAAACTGAGTGAGAGAGAGAGAGAGAGAGAGAGAGAGAGAGAGATAAACTAGATAAAATAAAAACTAGATATTATGTGCTAAAAACTAATTGTCTCCAAATAAAACCAAGTGGTCCTATTTATACAAAGTGGGAAAAACAAATAAAGAAATATAAATAAGAAAAGAAAAAAGGACTTAAGTTAAAATTACACAATAAAAAGAAAAGGAAAAATAGGAAAGGAAAGTGGAGTAGCAAATCTCGAGCAAAATAGGGGACTGGATGACTGGGACCTCAGGCCGGTCGACTGCGGCAAAGGGGATGGGAACACTGTCAAGCTCCCAAGCAAAATCTGAAAATTTGGTCAATTGGCGGTGGTGGCGCGGTCGACCGGTGACTGCTGATCCAACAAAATTGCATCCATACTGTGGTTCTACATCCATGGCCAAAATCACAAATCAAAACAAGACCCATGGATACAAGCTCCGCAGAAAACACACGACCAACATCGATGCCAAGACCAATGCTGCTATCCGAGAACAACAAAACCAAACCTCCATATCCATTACACCATTTTTCCCAAAGGCCCATCTCCACCATTAATGGCCAAATCCCAAGCTCCAAACATAGCCAAAGATACTCATTTGCGCGTGTGGACCAAAATCGAGCTCCAATTTCAGACAATAATCCTCAATTTGGGACAAACCCAAAACCTTAGAAAAACCCGAACCTAGGGCCAAGTTGCCATATCTTTGCTGCAAAAAAACGAGTTAGGAACATACATGGAATTTATGAAATTGTTAATGAAAGAGAAAAGGGACATGGTGGGTATTCATGAAATTATTATTTTTCTTATAATTCTTCTCCGATTAAAGGTCCGTGTTTCCTTCGTTCGGACTTCGATTCGTGTACCATTCATGATCACTCAAAGCTTGGCCTGAGGGCTACAACTTCCATGAATCCTTTAGGCAAAAATTCCAAAGTGTGAAATTACAAAAATGCCCCTAAACGTGCGAATCACGATAGAACTTAGCCGAAATGCGGTCAAACTTCACATTTAGCACCGTAACACCTATAAAGGCTCAATAATACCTCAAATAACATATTAGCACATAAAATGGAGGTTGACTGATTAACAAGCATAATTATAGCAATTACGGTACCCAAGGGGACCAAAATACATAAGTTCGAGGGTATATAAGTGCAATATTCGATACGAATCAATTAGTCATATATATCATACTTGTGATTTATATATTGCATCTTATCTAACTCATACATTTTATCATTTCATCATAATGATTAACATCTCTATAATCACACAAATCTTATTTTCTAATTACTATATTGAGAACATTCATATGGATGCCCTCACTCTATCTTTTCCATGATATGAGTCGAATGATTCCATTATCCATTTATATGTATATAGGCACATACACTTCATGTAGAAATTAAGGAAAATATCAACATAACCCATGAGAGACCGAAAGGGATGGATAGGTGCCTAACACCTTCCCATTCCGTAAATTAGCCCCTGAACCTCTGAACTATTGGATTCGTAAGTATCAGTTTTACTTTATTGCTGCTTTCTCGAGGTGGTAACATGTTCCTGCCTATTTTGTGCAAAATAGGTTGGAGACTACATCTCTCTACATCACCCCACATCGATTACGGTCGAAGCATCCCCGAGAAAGGGTGCGATACCTCCTTTTTTCCTCCCCTTTTCTCCCCCCCTTTTTTTTCTTTTTCCCCTCATGGCGGGAGGAAGAGAGAGAAGCCCTAAGGGTAGGGATGGCCGCAGAGACATTTGACAAGATCAGTAAGGGTTGATGATACATGATTCTCGAATGGTTCTATATTTCTTCTTTGAATACGGTTGTGCTTCATATTAGTACACGGTTATAAAAAAAATCATTGCAAGCAGTTAAATATATTTCCCTATTGTACATGAGTATATTTCATTTGAATGAGGTACCGAATTTACAGTTTTTTATGTTGGTGTAAGTTATAGCTATTATAAAACACTTAAAGCTTTATACTCCATTTACCCCTCCTACAAACAATTTTGGTTCTTGCTTTTAGTGTTAGATTTGATCACTTTCTCTCATTTTATATGTTTATATTTTTTTCTTTTTGTGATATTGTATAAAAATTGGATGTAATCATTTTGTTTTTTAAAATAATCTTGATCCAGTTCATGTTCTCTTTGCAATTTACGATTTGATATGAGATTAATGGCAACTTAATGGGTATAAGTATAACAGTGCTTAATACATCACTTTTGAGTTTATGTTTTAGGAACTTGCAACAAGTATATATGAGACCAATCACATTTAGAATGGTAAGGAGATTTGTCCATATGTAATTATTGTGTTATTTTTTTACTTTTGGTTGTGTAAATTCTATGTTCTTTATGATACTATTGCTTTTATTATTTTAAGAATACTAAACGGTGATACTAACTTAAAATTTGTAATTTGTCATAGTTTTCCTATTCACTTTTCTCATTATTTTTTATGTTCATATGATTTGACTATTCACGTTTCTTACTTTTTCTTTCCATAATTCTTAATTTTTTGTTCCGAGGATTAATTTTGGGGACAAAATTAAGGGTCAAATGGTTACTACCTCCAACCAAAAATAGCAGTAGCTATTTTAACAGTTACTTCCCAATGGCAGTACACGTACAACACCTATTTCCTAGTAACATTGAACATATCAAATGGAAGAGTTTGCATTTAAAGGTGTTCTAGTGAATATTTGGCTATTTGGTATGACTATATGTTCTACAAATGTGTTGTATATTTTGTTTTATAGGTTTTTTCAATTTTTGGGTTTCTCAGTTGCCCTATTTTTCATAATGAATAACACTTTCGTCATGTGTGAAATGTTTAATTTATTCTTTTGATTTCTTGCATTGCGATTTTTTAAATATCAGGTATTTTATACTCTTGATTTTCTTTAAATTTATGTTTATATCATCTTTTCATCTTTCTGGTATATGAAATTGAGGATTTTCTATTTGATTATGTCTTTGTTTAAAAGTTTCCCCAAAATTATGACATAAAGGTCGAATCGATATATGATATGCTCAATAGCAGTCATTTAAGGCATGTAATTCTTTATTTGTTCAGATGGTTCTTTTTTTCCATTAAAACTCCCATGTGAGGATCCTGCTAATGTGCTGACATGTGTAGACAGTGATGAGCATTTCTCCAGTTCAGTTCAGTTCATGTTTAGTTCACACGCTCGAGTAACTCTTGATCTATTTTGAGTTATTTACATTATTTGGTATTCACGCTAGTTTTGTGATTTTGAGTTATTAAACAGGAATATGGAGAACTTTCATGCCCTTTTTTTTAATCCAATCGAGAGAAGTATTCACTAACCACTGTTGATCTTAATACTTTTAGATCCAGTGAAAAATTTGGTAAGCTTTATTTCTTATGTTATGCCACTCAGTTTTTAACTTCAACGGGGTTTAAATAAAGAAGCATATTAAATATTCAAATATGTTAGGTCTTCAAACAATATAAGGTTTTGATCACATATTTTGAAGGTTTTAATTTTTTGGCATTATCAAGTTTCACATTAATTTCTATATGGGGGATATTTTGTTTGGTTGTAATGTTTATTGAACTTTTATTATAGCTAAGGTTTTAACATCGGATTGTGAACGAGGCTGAGAACTTATATTTCCTCGATCTATATTAGCCCCCTCATGAACTCTATCATCAGCAAATTTATACGAGTGAAATTGGGTCAATTAATTTATTGTTTCACTAAAAGTTGTCGAATTCTCCTCTTATCTATATGATAATTTATCGCTGTAACATCCTAGTTAATGGATTCTCATTCTTCAAATTTCCAACTATTTCTTCATTATCTATAGGTGGTTATGCCTTTCCATTCGTAATATCTATATTCATAGGTCATGGGATATAGGAATAAATATCCTCCATATCTAGGTTGATGTGGGTTTTTCTTTTTGTTTGAGTGTCCGAGTACTATTGAATTTTGGTTGGCTTAGGAACTTCTATGACACTTGAGAAAGCTAAATGTAGTTCACATTTGGTATTGAATTCATCTGGCACACTTCAATGGTATATTCATCTAGACCCTCTTCACTTGATTTCATGGTCATTAAGGAAAGAATGAGATTAGTTTAAGGGTTGATATAATGACCCATCTCTCTCCCGGTTGTGTTGTCGATTAGATTTCCATCTATTATGTTAAGGTCTTGTATAGGTTCTAAATTGACTTCTTTTTAGTGATATTTTCATTTTTCATTTTTTTTATACAACGTGTTACGACTTGATGTTTTTCAAGTTGCAGGTGCTCATTTATGTTATTTTTTTATCCATTTGGTTCAAAATTCAAAGCATTTTTCTTATCTCTAACACTCTTAGGTATATCTCAATATTTAAAGTTATTTTTCATGGGAATTTTGGGTTTATTATGTTGTTTCAAGAATCTATCTATATACTCTCTTATATACTAATTATGTTTTTGTTTAAATTCTTCTATTTCAGCTACTATTTGTTGTACAGATTATGGTTTTTATTTAAGTCATCAAATGTTATTGTTTTTAAATGGGATATTTTGTTTTTGTTTTTGTACTAAGACTACAACTTGCTAAGTGTGCAGATTTATAAGGAGTTTTTAAATGGCATTTTTACAATATATTGTTCTTCAAAATTCTAGTGGCTTGAATTTATGAGCTGGTGTACTATAGAAGATGACAATTGTGACACAAGTGGTTTGATGACAAAAACGTGGAATGTGGCGAAAGCGTTGGTGTGCTATTGAAAATTTATGTTTGTATGATATTTCATTATGTTGCTCAAGTTTCCAGTAGTGGCATGTTGTGTAATCATATACGTATTCTATTTTTAAATAATGGAAAATTAATGTGGTGTTTATAAGATATTCGAGATGGACTATTAGCATTATTATTGGAGTATATTTTATTTCTAAAACGGGTTGATAACCATATAAATAAACAATATTTTGCCCAATTTTTTTAAATTATGTACACTAAGTTTTGTTTTGAGACAAATCTTTATAAACCATTGATGTAATACCCCGTATTTTCGGGATAAAATATTATGACATAAATGAACTTAATGATTTCGGATTAATCATGGGAATACATTAAATGGGGTGGATTTAAATTTAAATGGGTAAGATTTTTATTCACAATAAATGTTTATTCATGATTATAAAATTTATGTGCCTCACTTTGACGTAATGGGTTCACAAGTGAAAATAAAGCATACGTTAATAAACTTATGGGTGTGTGTCGTGTAAACACAGAAAATGCCTAAGTGGACTAAAAATAATTGGGACGTATTTCGTCATACGAGCTCGTTTAGGTGTTTTAAGCCTTTAGAAATGGTCATGGGCTATAGGTAAATAAGTTGCGAGACTTTCAGGATGGTTTGATTTTGGACTGGGGCCCATTTGGGTGTCCAATACTAGGGTAATATTCCGAACTCGAGATTCGGAAATTAATCACTTTAATTAAGAATTTAATTAACTTCCACGAGGTTACTTCTTAGAACCCTAGCCACACCACACAGAGGGGGAGAGAGAGAAAGAAGCCATATCAAGAAATATCCATGCCACATATATTCAGGCAAGAATTCTCTTCATCGATATAAATTCCAATTTGCTTCTTGATTTATTATAATGACCCCATGTGATTTCTAGGTTTTAGGCTAGATTTGGATGAATAAATGTTAGGAATTAATCTCATGCATGTAGCGCCATCATAGACAGTATTGGTATGATCCCGAATTTTTTTCCTTCTAATATATGCTTTCTTAGTACTAGTGCATAGTACTTCATAACATATAAAATCTTGTTAGTATGTTGGGGATGGTAGGCTACATTTTATCAGAACAATTTGCGTTGTTCCACCCATGAGTTGAGGGGCAAACACCCTTAAGAAAAAAATTTAGTTTTATTACTAAGAATTTCGAGGAACTAGGAATACTATGAGTGTTCGATTCGGTATAAGAACATAGACCACATGAGAATAATGTTAGGTCTTAGTGAAACCTTTTTATATATATTATGATTATGCAAAGCAGAAAGAGTTCATATGTTAGGAATATTGGGTTCCTTCAGGAATATTATGACTAGTGGTAGTCATGGTTACATGATGAGGTGTACGATTATAGATATTTTTACTATAATGACGATGTCATTTGAAATAGGCATTGGTAGCCTTTGCAGGAATGTGTATAAATGGAGAGTCGTATAAATTGATTAAACATGTTAATAGACGTGGGCCCTAGATTGACAGATCTCAACGACTGACAAGTTATGTAGTAGCGTATTGGGAGGGTTCCTTATTTCGATTTCTCTCATGAGACATCCCATGCACGAAAGTAGCAACTGCTGGGAGTTGAGAGATTTTGGATTCTAGGAAATTTTGGTTATTGTTATTGGGATTTTCACTCTGGTAATTTATCGGGATTTAGCGTATCCCTTAGGTAAGATGAGACCTCAGTTGGCAATGAGCAAAAGTTAAAATTTACATGATTATTGCAAATATTTATTTTTAATTCCCTTTTAAGTCTTAGGTCGATGGATCTCAATAACTGACTAAGACATTTAGTAGTGTATCAGGAGGGTTCCTTGTTTGTATTTCGCTTACGAGACATCCCACGCACGAAATTGGAAAAAGTCGGGAGTTGAGGGAAGTTAGGTACTAAGATAATTATTTTCCTTTTACATGTACATATGAGGTGGTATACTTGATGTATGGATATTCTTGGTATGAATGGTACCAATTGGATGTATATGTATCATTCATCTTTGTTAATGATGCATGTGTGTACAGATGATATGGAATATATAGACACCCTAGTGATATTATGATAGGCTTGGGTGAGCCTTTTCTTCTATCCCGTGGGATATGGATATGGACTAATTAGGTGTAAAAGTTCGATTAATAACAATGCTTAAAATCTATGGTTAAGCTCTAGTGAATTCTGAGTACGAAATTTCGTTATAAGGTGAGGAGAATGTAATACCCTGTATTTTCAGGATAAAATATTATGACATAAATGAATTTAATGATTTCAGATTAATTATGTGAATAAATTAAATCGGGTGGATTTTAATTTAAATGGGTAAGATTTTTATTGACAATAAATGTTTATTCATGATTATAAAATTTACGTGACTCAATTTGACATAATGGCTTCACAAGTGAAAATAAAGCATGCGTTAATAAACTTATGGGTTTGTGTCGTGTAAACACAAAAACAATGCCTAAGTTGACTAAAAATAATTGGGACGTATTTGGAGGTGTCATACGGGCTCGTTTAGGCATTTTAAACCTTTAGAAATGGTCCTAGATTATAACTATATAAGTTAGCAGACTTTTGGGCTAGTTTGATTTTGGGTTTGGGTCCATTTGGGGGTCCAAACGTGGGGTTATATGACAAACTCGGGATTTGGGAATTAATCACTTTAATTAAGAAGTTAATTAACTTCCAAGAGGTTACTTCTTAGAACCCTAGCCACACCACACCACACAATTTAATTTCCAATTTATTTTTTGATGCATTATAATGACTCCATGTGATTTTTGGGTTTTAGGTTGGATATTTATGAATAAATGTTAGGAGTTAATCTCATGCATGAAGAGAATTAATTGTAACATAGGTTGTAACCCAGAAATCTATGAATCGATTCTTGAAATTGATGATAGAAACCTTAGGGTTCTTGTGATGATATTTGGGGAAATCTTGGAAATTACATGTAGAGGACTCTAACATTTGTTTATAATCTGCATATCTGATGTAAATCCCATATTAGATACCCCATAAATTGAGTTATACATTGGTGAGATTCTGGAAGAAATCTGGGTTTAGAATTCTTTATCCATGTTCATAAATTCTGGGAAATTAAGAATTAATTTGGGGTTAACACATGAAATTAATCATCCCAAGAGGGCTAACTAACTATTAGAGACTTAACCATATGATTATAACATGGAATAAACCATTAGAAGTGATCGTGAGAATAAGAGAAGAAATCCCATATTAGAAATAACAAGAAGATCTGGGCAACTGCCAGAGTCCGAATCAATTCGATCTTGGAGCGAATCAATTCGGTTTGGCAGCGAATCGATTCTGTTAAGAACCGAATCGATTCTTCCCTAGGTGACTAAGTGAGTTTAGACCAATTTCGGTTCCAGGGTATTTTTAGGAAGCCATGCGAGTTTATGGGTCTTTATACGGGTCAACGAGGAATTTATTAAAAATTTAAACGTGATATACATTTAATTGGGACATAACATTTAACTAGATGGTAAAAAAAAATTAGTTAAAGGGAATGGAATTAATAACGGACTATATGTTTAATTATTAACGGATGAATACCTGTGAATAGCATATGGGATACATTAGGTAATTATAGAGTATTTATATATACCAATTATATGGTATAAATAATATGTACTTATGTGTATCTGTGTGGACATACCGATGTTCATGGATGATCCTATCAGCATGGGGTTTCGTGAATTTGGACTGCGTAGCACACGTCGGCACAGGTGGGCTAGATGATGTGTAGGTCATTTAAGTATTATGTATGTTGGCACCATCTACGAGAGTTAGTTTATCATGTAGTGAGCCTTTGTCACCGATAGGTATGGGCCGTGAACTAATATACTACGTTGGGACCGCCCCACTTATGTGTGTTTTGTGATGTCTGTCTTGGATAAGAGATTCCTTCAGACTTTCCGATAGAGCACAAACGAGACACCACTGGTAGATGTTTTTGCGTGTCGCATACATATATATATATATATATATATATATATATATATATATATATATATATATATATATATATATATATATATATATATATATATATATTTATTTATATATTCCGAATTTAAATTAGATTAGTTAAATTATCTAAGACTGTGAACATAACTTACATAACCTTATTTTATTGTGCATAATAGATTTGTATGCCTCATTCATGATATATATATAAGATTGAGATACCTTGGAATTGGGTAATTTAAACGTAGTCGGTTCGTTTTAATAAATGATGATCATTTGAGTATTAAATTGGCACACTAATACATATAGCACTTTGGGACGTGTTGGAATGTGGGTAATATCACACTAAGTTGAGGGGTGAGATGTTAATCGCATGTGAGTGGTGATGGGGAATATTTATTTTGTATCAACTATATTTTTTGCATCTTAAATTGATTAATTTAATCTTTCACATCTAGGGCTCTGACCCAAATTTAAATATTTTCTCCTCCTAGGTGTTCCTTGACAGAGATAGCAGGACTGTTGACTTGGCAGCCTTGCATTCTCATTTTTCCCCTCAGACACTCAGATAAGTTAATTCTAGTTTATGTTCTTTTCAGCTTCAGTACTTATTTTTATTCGGGATTACTGTATGGGGATAAACTCGAGACTCATTTACTTTATGTTGGTTTAAGGAATTTATTTTTATGTCAGACTTGCCGTACATATTGTGTTGGTTTGGATTTATTTATTAATATAGAAATGTTGATTTTAAACTCAATTATGAGACTTTTATATAATTCATATTATGTTAGTGTTTAGAATGGTATTAATTGACAAATAATCCCTATCTTCAGCGTATCGTGCATGCCCAGCCTTTACGTAAGAAAATAGGGGTTGTTATAGTTGGTATTAGAGCACGGTTATAGTGTCCTAAGGATCTGTGTTTGAGCTCGTTATGTTTTGTGATGCGTCCTTTGATATGTAGAGCTTATATTTAGGGTTGATTGTACTCTTTTGATTGTGCTAAATCGAACCTTGTTTGCTTTCACTTGGCAAACGGACGGAGAGGTAGGTCGACGCGTGTAGTCACACCCACTGTCGAGGAGGAGGCTCACCCAGAGACACGGCAACAGCCAAAGACCCCACCAGTCCCATAGTTGATTACTCTAGCAGAGATCGCCATTATTATGACCCAGGCGGTTACTACATCCATAGCGGCCATGCTCCAGCATTTCCACCGCCACAGGCTCAGTAGTCACCACCACCACCACAAAAGGTGGTTCTACTAGTCTAGACACCTGGATTGATTTTGGATAGAGGTCGTGAAACCTTCACTAAGGGCCAACCACCGGAGTTTGCTGACAGCTCGGATATTCTAGTGTCGAGTAGGTGGAAGAGATATATTCAATGACATTTACGGATGATGGAATGTACGCCAATTCAGGAGAAAATACTGGCCTCATTTTGACTGGTAGAAGCAACACTTCAGTGGTGGGAGTCCATCACTTTGGAGGCATAAAGGGATAAGTTAACCATAGATGAGTTCTGGGAGAGGTTTGAGGGGAATATATTCCCTCAGGCGATGCAATCGGAAATGAAAAATAAATTCATGTACCTCAAGTAGAGGAGTCTCAGAGTGGAAGAATACGAGTAAGAGTTTATTTCTCTTTCCTGTTTTGCTAAGGAGGAGCTGAGTACAGAGCAGAGGAAGATGGATAAGTTCATTTCAGGGATAGCATGGCACATCCGATAATCACTATTAGGGAATCCATCTTTCACTAAATATAACAAGATGGTGAATGTCACCTTACTGCATTACCAGGATCATGGAATTCTAAAAAAATGAGGGGGAAATAGACACCACCCCGATACATCCAACAAGTAGGGTAGGACGAACGTGAGTAACATCCAGGAGGCCCTAAAATTTTGGAGTCCTCAACCTTCAAAGTATTATAAGAGATCTAGGGGATCTGATGATGGAAATTGATAAGGCCGACAGGGCCAGGGCCAACAGCAGAGAGGCCACTAGGGCCAAGAGTAGCAAGATCTAGGCCAATAGGGATGATAGCTGGACAGGCCTCAGTTTCAGGGAAATGGGGAAGCGTAATAGTTAGGAGGACAAGCAGGATGCTAGGAACCTCAAGAAATGTCAACCCCTATAGGTCCAGCCAGTGGTGGTAGTGCCAGCCGCACCAATGTTACCAGCACCAACGTAGGGATAACAGCCCCAACTACAGTACGGACTTGTGCATCATATCCAACCAGGAGAGGACCAGCGCCAGCACATACAATATTAGTATGATCCTAATTTTTTTTCCTTTTAATACATGCTTAGTTAGCACTAGTGCATAGTACTTCATAATAAATACCATCTCATTAGTATGTTGAAGGGGGTAGGCTACATTTTATCAGAACACTTTGTTCCACCCGTGAGTTGAGGGGCAGACACACATAAGAAAAATATCTAGTTTTGTTATGAAGAATTTTGGGGAACTAGGAATACCATGAGCGTTCGATTCGGGATACGAACATGTACCACATGAGAATATTTTTTGGTTTTAGTGAAACCTTCTTATATATGTTATGAGTATGCAGAGCAGAAAGAGTTCGTATGTTAGTAATATTAGGTTCCTTCGGGAATATTATGACTAGTGGTAATCCCATTTACATGACGAGGTGTACAATTATAAATAGTTTTAAAATAATGATGATGTCATTTGAAATAGGCGTTGGTAGACATTACAGGAATGTGTATAAATGGAAAGTCGTATAAATTGATTAAACATGTTAATAGACATGGGCCCTGTATTAACAGATCCCAGCGACTAACAAGCTATGTATTAGTGTAACCGGATGGTTCCTTGTTTCGATTTCACTCGTGAGACGTCCCACGCATGAAAGTAGCAACCGTTGGGAGTTGAGAGATGTTAGATTCAAGGACATTTGGTTATTGTTATTTGTATTTTCACTATGGTAATTTATCGGGATTTAGCGTATTCCTTAGGTGAGATGAGGCCTCAGTTGGAAATGAGCACAAGTTGAAATTTACATGATTATTGTAAATATTTATTTTATTTCCTTATTAATTATTAGGTCGATGGATCTCAATAACTGGATAAGTCATTTAGTAGTTTATCGGGAGGGTTCCTTGCTTGGATATCTCTTGTGATATGTCCCATGCATGAAATTGGCAAAAGTTGGGAGTTGAGGGAAGTCGGGTACTAAGATGATTATTTTCTTTTTACATGTACATATGTGGTGGTATAGTTGATGTATGCATATTCTTGGTACGAATGGTATGAATTGGATGTTTATGTGCCATTCATCTCTTTCTAATAATGCGTGTGTGTACATATGATGTGGAATATATAGACACCCAATGATGTTATGATAGGTATGGGTGAGCCTTTTCTTCTACCTCATGAGATATGAGTGTGGACTAATTGGCTGTAAAAGTTGGATTAACACCACAACTTAAAATATAAGGTTAAGCTTTAGTGAATTCTAAGGAAGAAATTTCGTTATAAGGGGAGGACAATGTAATACCCCGTATTTTTGGGATAAAATATTATAACACAAATGAACTTGATGATTTCAGATTAATTGTGGGAATAAATTAAATCGGGTGGATTTAAATTTAAATCGCTAAGATTTTTATTGATAATAAATGCTTATTCATGATTATAAAATTTACATGACTCAATTTGATATAATGGTTTCACAAGTGAAAATAAAGCATACGTTAATAAACTTATGGGTTTGTGTTGTAAAAACACAAAAAAATGCCTAAGTCGACTAAAAATAATTAGGACGTATTCCAGGGTGTCATACGGGCTCGTTTAGGCAATTTAAGCCTTTAGAAATGGTCCCGAATTATAAGAATAAAAGTTGGGAGACTTTCAGGCTAGTTTAATTTTGGGTTGGGGCCCATTTGGGGATCCAAACGTGGGGTTATATGCCCAACTCGGGATTTGGGAATTAATCAATTTAATTAAGAAGTTAATGTAACAACCAAGACTTTTGAGCGACTATTATATATTATTTTGCCTGATGGGCTAATTTTATAAAATAGATGAAGTTTGAGTAAATATTATTTCCCGTGATACTAAGGGATAATATTTACCATGTTTTGCCTATTTACTGTTATAAGAAGGTAAATAGTGTTATGTTGTGTTTTATTGCGTCGTTGTACTTTAAACGATGGTTAAGATTTATATTTAAGTTGAGCCAAAGTTAATAAAATAAAATGAAGTTGGAACATAAAAAAATTGTACGTTACTCCGAATGCCAAAATAGGGGGTGCGGTTTGTTTTCGAATAGTCGATATAGTCAAAATATGTGCGAAGTTGTATTTTTGAATTTCGGGCACTTTTGACGGGTTATGACTCAATTATGTAGCTACGAGTCATTTTAATAGTGTATTAATATTTATAGAGGGGAATTTATGTTTTTAATCCCGGTTAAGTCTCCCAACCCTTTTATTTTCCCTTATCTTAGGTTATAAGCCAAGAGAGAGAGAGAGAGAAGAGAGAGCTTGGGAGAAATGGGAGAAAAGAGAGAAAAATGGAGATTTGAAGCCGGATATCGTTTCTACCGGAGGACAATCCGAGACTAAAAACTCGAGGCAAGTTTCTTACTTGCTAGATATTGATTTAATGTGATAAATTGCATGTATAGTTATATTTTGGAGATTTAAACCATTTTTGGGATTTGTAGGTTTTTAGTGATTAAACCCTTAATCTTGTTGTTTCATTTGATTTGAGTTGAGAAAATTAGTTAGTAGTAGTTTTGGGATGATTGGGTAGAATTAGTTGTTGATGATGTTGAAGAAAATGGAAGATTTGGGGTTTTGGGATTTTAGGGTTCATACAACCCGTAGCCCAAATTGGGCAAATCTGCAGGGCCGAATCGATTCGACCATAGGGCAAATCAATTCAGATAAGGGGAAGGTTACAGGTTGGGGTAAACCGAATCGATTCGGGTTGGGTCCGAATCGATTTGGCTAATGTAGAATATTGGTTTTACTCACCGAATCGATTCTCTTTTTGGGCGAATCGATTCACAATCAGGGGAAAATCGATTCGGCCCTAGGGCGAATCGATTCGGCTGCCCTGTTTTTGTGAGATTTTCCTAGTTTAGTTTTAGCCCTTTTCTTTTAGGTTCGAGGTTTAGGAAACTTCCTTTGGGAAGTAATGAAGAGTCCTAGAGGGTTGTGTTGGGTAGAAAAATATCCTAGGCTAGCATGGGGTTATTTGGACTTAATCTAAAGGTTAGATTATGTAGGTTAATGTCCGAATGATATAGGAAGATAACCTAAAATTTATAGAAGAATAAATGATGATGTTGGGACTTTTGGGAGACTATTATTGAGGGAGACTCACTTTGATGATTTGGGATATTATTTTGGACTCTTGGAGACTAGTTTGAGGATATTGGCACTTCGAGTCTTAGGTCATTACTAAAATATGACTTTAAGAATAAGAAATGCACATGCTAAAATTCGTATTTCATCATTGAAAATAAATGGTTTTGAGAATGTTAAAGTGAATGATTTCAAAATGGAAAAATGATTTTCATAAATGATAATTTATGTGAACACACCTCTCTAAATCGCTATCATAAGGGAAGTTGCACGCGTGAGGTGAAGTCCCCTGGCTAATGAATGCAGGGTGAATATAGTCCTAGGCCATATGAACTTTTATCATATGTTTTTTTACGGTGTTGAGGTAATTCTGGGTGTGGTTATGACTCACTCGCAGGCATATGGCCGCTTCCCGACGTCTTGCGTTGTAGGATCCCAGGTTGTCTTGGTGATAGGCCCTGCAAGATGATATCCATTTAAGGGCGCGCACAGTGGGGAAACCCGGACGGGCGGTCTTAGAAACGTTATATGATATGAAATATAACTATTTATAATAATGTGGGACATTATTGATGTTAAAGCATTTTATGATAATAAAATGGCTTTAAATACATTTCCTAGATGGAAGAATGGAAATGGGAAGTTAAATACATTTCCTGGATGGAAGAAGGGAAATGGGACGATATGAGATGAAAAAGTATTTTTACGATAATAAATTGGCTTTAATACCTTTCCTGGATTGAAGAAGGGAAATGGAAAATTATGAGATAATAGTGAAACTGAATTGGTAAAGAAAGTTATGAGATAAAATTGATTTGGAAAACATTTGATAAAATGAATTGCCATTTATGTATTTCCTAATGAGGAAAGGAAATTGTGTGTTTAGATTGTGAATAATGGTATTGATGTCTCCTTCAGTAGTGTAGTGAGTTCTCCCATGCTTATATGATCATTGAGCATTAGCATTGATAGTGCGCTACGGGTTAAAATATTTAGATTTTAATTATTCTCAAATAAAATCAAACTTGTAATTTCCTTTTTGTGAAAACTTAATTTATATGCGGAAGCGTAAACGTTGTGATGGTTCAACTAAACTTCTTAATTTTAGTTTAACATAAATAAAAGTGAGAATTAACTTAAACAAACAAAATGATTAATTTTCACTTAAACCGGTTAAGTCCAAATAAATCCAAGTCCAAGTCCTAGAATTTGCCTAAGTCATAATTATTCATTTAAACAAAGTTAGGCCAAACCAATTTTAGTACGTGACTTGAATTAAACAATTTTTACCCAATATTTAAATATAGTCCAATTTTAATATAGTGTGAGAATTAAACCGAATTTTATCTTGAATTAAACCTAAAGCATGCGTTCTAAATTTTGTGCAAGATAAAATAAACAATGTCACACTACGCCGCGATGTACGAGGAAAAACCCAAGACGGGAAAAAACCTCGGACGGCCCTAGCCACACGTCCACTAGATACGAAATTATACAATTACAAGACAAAAGACTTACATCCTCGACTCGAACCCTCTCAAGCCTTGTCGCTCCTCCTTGTAGAAACCTCTTCCTAGCGAACAACCACGGAGCTCCACCGCGGTCTCGGAATCCACCGATAGGGCCTTGTATGGTCACCGTCACCCAAGCTTGGAGCCTTTCTCCAAGTGAGTAAAACCGCAACAAAAGTCTTCTTCTTTGTGATGGGATGTAGAAGCAAACCCGAAACATCTCTTTTTCAATTCGGTAGAGAAAACCGGTACCAAAACTCCAAGCAATTGATATAAATATAGAAACTTGGATAAACACAATTGGGTGTAAACACTAGAGTGGTATATGCATTTTCTTTGAGAAACAACCCTCAAAACTTGAACATTTTCCTAAACTATTTTTGCTCTCAAACTCTCTCTAGGAGATAAACTTGGTTGGAAAAGTTACCCCTTCAAAAGTGATTCCAGTGTTTAATTAAGTCTGAAAAAGTTGGTTAAAAACCAAGTGGGGAAAGTGGGTAAAAACTGCCAAAAACTACTCAAAACTATTCTCGCCTGGCATTCTCGTTCGAACGACATTGACACTCGTTCGAACGAGACTTATAACGAGCGACCAGTCTGGGCTTGTTAGAAACTCGTTAGATACCTCGTTAGAACGAACAAACTCGTTCGAACGACATATCGAACGACTGACCAGTTTAGGTTCGTTGGCAAACTCGTTCGAACGAAACCTCGTTAGAACGAAAAACTCGTTCGAACAACATATCGAACGACTGACCAGTTTAGGTTCGTTGGCAGTCTTGTTCGAACGAAACCTGGTTCGAACGAAAAACTCGTTCGAACGAGACTTCGAACGACTTCCAGAAATTTTTGATAAATTCAATTTTTGGCCCAGAAACTTTATGTACTTTATTTCAAAGTTTTAATTAAACCTAACACCCAATAAATATTGTTCCAAGCTCCTATATAAATATAATTACATTCGTACCTTGGGAGCATGGAACCTTAGATGATGACGTAGAAACGAGGCACGCAAACCGGCATTTTGATGAAGCTTTATATTCTTTGCCGCTACGTCTTCAACACATACTTCATAGGCTTGAGAGTATTACAATAAAACACTAACCTATGAAAAAATGTTTTTTTCCGGAATTCAGCCAACACAATACATGGACTCAATTGGAAATTTGTGTCCTTACAAATCTCCCCCTTTGGCTATTCCGGGACAAAAACCAAAACAAAAATCCTAAAGGGCCGTCAAGCTCACTAGACTCAAAACATAACCCGCCCAATCTTAACTCAACCCAAGGATTAAACACTTTTCCTTTTAAAGTTGCCTCTTTAGTAGAATACCTGCACACTTAAGCAAACTCATCAAATGCATAGGGAATATCAAAATATATTAATCGCAATTAATTAATTACCCCCCCTAAAATAATTCTCCCCTTTATCAAACAATGACATTTACTTTAGAAAGACGTCTCCCCCTAAGATAAATCTCCCCCAAACTAAGATGCGATAATAATAGGATTAGATACCATTTCTCCCCCTATCATCATTCTCCCCCTTTTTGTTCAGGAATAGACAAATGTTAAAGAATCAAAACATAAAAGCATGTTGAAGCTTAAAACTACATAGGCAACAAATGCAAGACTAATCCAAGATAGATACCAATAAAGAAGTATAAGTATGGATGGACTAGAATGCAAGGCAAAGACAAACAAATAACATATATATATAGATACTAAAAATATACTAATAGAGCACTTGCATATATATATATATATATATATATAAACACACACATGACACAAAATACAATAAGTTTGTACACTCGTATGGCAAAAATGTGTCATATGGAAACGGAAGTGTAGGGGTGTGAACTAGCAACAATTAAATTTAGACCCAAACACTTAATAAACGTTCACGGAGTTCTCATTTGATTGCAAACTTCATCACATTTAAATATACCCTCATGTGACAATATAGATTGAACTCAATGAACAAACATACACAATGCATACAAGCCTAGTATGTTGATGATTCTACAAATCAATAGAGTCATGACATGAAATATGCAACTAGGATAAACGGACATTGTGCAAACCGTTGATATACCACCCAATCTCCCTCAATTTGCATTTTTATTAATGTTGAATGAATATATCAATCAAACATAGGCCTTGGCAATTTATTTTCTTTTTAATGCCATATTTTCTATTTTTAGGCCTTGGACCACGTATTTCTTTTAGGTCCATTAAAAACGGTGGCTTACTATTCGCAAAGTATCACTTAGTCCTTTCGGAGCCCTTCCCCGTGCACATTTAAATTTATCATGTTTTTCATTTTCACACAAATCTCACATGCAACGGATTTTGTCATACACTAGTCCTCCTAAGTCACAAATATGTAGATGACAAGATTGGTAGGAGAACACCTCACATAGCTCAAATATACATATGAAGTTAAAATTTCAAAAGAGCTCGTGCATGTGTGAATAGAGGCATATGAAAATAGAATACATTTAATCAATACAAAATCCAACTACTCCAAAAAAATGGTAAAGAACATTTTAAGGATTGATAATTTAAACCAAAAGTTCTAGCCACGTGGGAGCGTTAGAGGAGGGATTCAAACACAAGTATATGCCACATAAAGTGTGTCAAACTAAAATACACAAAATAAAATCTTTTTGAGTTTTTAACATTTTTAACCAAAATAAATATATATATATACTCAAAAGGATAAACACAAATCATTTGAATCTTTCATTAAGCTCAAATTAGCAAGAGGTAAAATCCAAATGATAAACAAAAATCTTTTTGTATTTTTCATTTAAAACAAACAAAATGAAAGAAATATAATACAAAAGATAAACTTGTCATAATTTCTAGCATATGATATGAAATGAGGCAATGACTAGAAAATGACTAAACAAGCATACATTTAGCATGTGAATATAGCATGAAGTACAAAAGCTAAAGTATGCAAACACTAACACATTCAACCTTTAAATTTAGCAAGGGAGGAAGGATGTGAAAGTAAATGAGAATCAAAATCCCTATTTTGTAAGGCAACCAAATCGGATTTCCTAACCCAAATTAATGAAGAATGACAATCTTGGGGTGTAGGAACATTAGCTACCGTGGTTACTTTACAATGGGATTTTCTAGGAATTCGTTTAAGATCATAACAAAATTTCCTAAGATGACCTTTTCGACCACAATGTGAACAAGTGAAAACATGTCGAAAAGATTTACCTAAGGAGTGATCTTTAAATGCATTCCTAGTAGATTCTCCTAAAATGTTGGTTTTGACTTTAGGGTTGAATTCATTACAAGTATTGAAGCCTAAACCAAATGTGTCATTTTTAATTTGGACCGTTCCTAACATTTTATCAAGTTTTTCGGAACGACACTCCAAATCAAATTTGACATTACTAGAATCTTTTAATTTATTTTCCAATTCTAAAATGTTAGATTCTAGTAAGAAATTACGCTCTTCAAAAACGAGAAGCTCCTTTTTCAAGGATTCCATTAAACCCCTAAGGCTATCTCTCTCGCGTTCTACGTATTCTAGCTTCTCTCGAAGAATCCTCTCTCGTGTCCTAAGGTCTTCTATTAAGGCACTATCATCAACGACCTTGACACTTTCCCTTAAACTAGCTTCTAACTTCAAATTAGCTCTTTTCAATTTAATAGATTCTTTATAAAGTTCTTGAAACGCATTTTGAAGTTCACTCACATTAACCTCTTCTTCATTTTCACTCTCTCTTTCTTCTTCACTCTCACTATCATCAAAAACAAGAGAATCATGTACAATGACCTTGGAAGTAGCATGTGCTATCGTTTCATCAATCGATGAGTTTTCATTTTCACTCACATGACTAGACATAAAAGCCATTAAATTTTTCTTAGTGGGGGAATCGGTCTTCTCTTCCGTATCACTATCACTAAGGGTTGCATTATAAGAAATGGGTCGCTTACCCTCTTTCCTTAGTTTAGTGGGGCACTCATAAGCCCTATGGCCATAACCTTCACAACCAAAACATTTATTAGACTCGTCCCTATCAACATTTTCATTACTAGATTTAGGGATCTTTTCGGCTTTAGAAATCTTCTCGCTTTTATCATATTTAGAAGATTCAAATTTTTTAAAATCATTTTTAAATTTATCTTTGTTGAATTTAAGAAATTTTCTAAATTTACGAGCAAATAAAGCCATATCTTCCGAGTCACTATCACTCTCGCTCTCTACTACTTGTTTAACCTCTTTTCGGGCTTTTAAAGCAACGCCCTTTTCGATTTTCTTTTCATTTTTAGAGGAAAACATATCCAGTTCATAGGTTTGTAAATCACCTACAAGCTCTTCTAATTTCGTAGAGGCTAAAGTGGGTAAAGAATTTAACACGGTCACCTTTGGAATAAATCTATCGGGTAGGGACCTTAAAATTTTCTTTACTACACGGTCGTCAGGTATTTTCTCTCCCAAGTTAAAAGATGAATTAACAATATCAGAAAGTCTAGCATAAAATTCATCAAAAGTATCTTTTTCATTCATTTTGATAGTTTCAAATTGAGTGGTGAGGTTTTGGAGTTTAGAAGCTTTAACGACACTCGTTCCTTCATGAGTTAATTGTAAAATATCCCAAGCTTCTTTAGAGGTCTCACACGTCATAATGCGTCGGAATTCATCCGGTGTGACAGCGCTAAATAAAGCATTTAAACCACGGGAATTGAAGTTTGCAAGTTTAAACTCATTTTCGGTCCATCTATCGACAGGTTTGGGAACACGTTAATTTTCAATTAGATGTGTTGGTGGGGACCACCCGTTAACAACCGACATCCAAACACGTTCATCGATAGATTTAAGTGCCGATTTCATTCGCGCTTTCCAATACGCGTAGTTTGAACCATCAAAAATAGGAAATTTTGAAAATGGGGAAAATTCCATTTTAGCCAAAAATTTAAAGGATCTTAACGAAATAATTTATCGTTTTTTGCTCTGATACCAATTTGAAAAGGTTTGGAATTCTTTCCCGGGTTAAAATATTCAGATTTTAATTATTCTCAAATAAAATCAAACTTGTAATTTCCTTTTTGTGAAAACTTAATTTATATGTGGAAGCGTAAACGTTGTGATGGTTCAACTAAACTTCTTAATTTTAGTTTAACATAAATAAAAGTGAGAATTAACTTAAACAAACAAAATGATTAATTTTCACTTAAACCGGTTAAGTCCAATTAAATCCAAGTCTAAGTCCTAGAATTTTCCTAAGTCATAATTATTCATTTAAACAAAGTTAGGCCAAACCAATTTTAGTACGTGACTTGAATTAAACAATTTTTACCCAATATTTAAAATTAGTCCAATTTTAATATAGTGTGAGAATTAAACCGAATTTTATCTTGAATTAAACCTAAAGCATGAGTTCTAAATTTTGTGCAAGATAAAATAAACAATGTCACACTACGCCGCGATGTACGAGGAAAAACCCAAGACGGGAAAAAACCTCGGACGGCCCTAGCCATAAGTCCACTAGATATGGAATTATACAATTACAAGACAAAAGACTTACATCCTCGACTCGAACCCTCTCAAGCCTTTTCGCTCCTCCTTGTAGAAACCTATTCCTAGAGAACAACCACGTAGCTCCACCGCGGTCTCGGAATCCACCGATAGGGCCTTGTATGGTCACTGTCACCCAAGCTTGGAGCCTTTCTCCAAGTGAGTAAAACCGCAACAAAAGTCTTCTTCTTTGTGATGGGATGTAGAAGCAAACCCAAAACGTCTCTTTTTCAATTCGGTAGAGAAAATCGGTGCCAAAACTCCAAGCAATTGATATAAATATAGAAACTTGGATAAACACAATTGGGTGTAAACACTAGAGTGGTATATGCATTTTCTTTGAAAAACAACCCTCAAAACTTGAACATTTTCCTAAACTATTTTTGCTCTCAAGCTCTCTCTAGGAGATAAACTTGGTTGGAAAAGTTACCCCTTCAAAAGTGATTCCCGTCTTTAATTAAGTCTGAAAAAGTTGGTTAAAAACCAAGTGGGGAAAGTGGGTAAAAACTGCCAAAAACTGCTCAAAACTGTTCCCGCCTGGCATTCTCGTTAGAAACGACATTGACACTCGTTCGAACAAGACTTCTAACGAGCGACCAGTCTGGGCTCGTTAGAAACTCGTTAGATACCTCGTTAGAACGAACAAACTCGTTCGAACAACATATCGAACGACTGACCAGTTTAGGTTCGTTGGCAAACTCGTTCGAACGAAACCTCGTTCGAACGAAAAACTCGTTCGAACGACATATTGAACGACTGACCAGTTTAGGTTCGTTGGGAGTCTCGTTCGAACGAAACCTGGTTCGAAAGAAAAACTCGTTCGAACGAGACTTCGAACGACTTCGAGAAATTTTTTATAAATTCAATTTTTGGCCCAGAAACTTTATGTACTTTATTTCAAAGTTTCAATTAAACCTAACACCCAATAAATATTTTTCCAAGCTCCTATATAAATATAATTACATTCATACCTTGGGAGCATGGAACCTTAGATGATGACTTAGAAACGAGGCACGCAAACCGGCATTTTGATGAAGCTTTATATTCTTTGCCGCTACGTCTTCAAGACATACTTCATAGGCTTGAGAGTATTACAATAAAACACTAACCTATGAAAAAATGTTTTTGTCCGGAATTCAGCCAACACAATACATGGACTCAATTGGAAATTTGTGTCCTTACAACCTTTATGTTTAATTACGAGTGATACTTACTCTCATAACTGTCATGCATTTTAGTCACATGGTAATCATATCAAACCGGGCCCTGACCCGTCTATATTTCTTTATTTTTCATTCAACTCTTTGTCCGTTCAGGTGCTCCACCGCAAAGGACGCCCGTATTGACCTTTCCATTCCAGTTGTCTTGGACCTATAGCATTTTGCGAATGTTGTAGGATAATTGTTTTAGATGCTTCTTTCCATTGTACTCTAGTTATGTTCAGTTTATTTATTCAGGCGTGTTGCCCAAGCTTTGTAATCATTCATTAAACTGTGATATGTAAATTTTAATACTCGGTGTGACCTGTTTGTATTAGTCTGTTAACCGATAAATTATTAGGTTATTGTTTCATGCATATTGTTATACTATTACTCATTGATTTTTGGTATCCACTTTCTTTGCGAATTGGATTGTCTAAGTGTTTTTCTTTTACTTATAAAATTTAAATTTGACAGTCCGTTTTCTAAAATAATTGGTGGTTATCTCGTACTATTATTTTAATCGACAGTGATGCTAAGAATGGACCATCTATGATTCCTGTGATTATTGGAGTATCGGGCTGGCCACCTCTTATTGTAGTAGGCGGGTTGTCATAGATGGTATCAGAGCATCAGGTTCTAGTGTCCTTAGGAATCTGTGCGGACGTACTACGCCTTCAGCGTTATTTTTGTTTTGATATAGAGCTTTAGGATTAAGAACGTTTATTTCCTCTTGTGAGGTTCCGTTCTCTTGCTGTAGGGTAGGAATTTAGAGAATCTTTTGCACGCTCGTTGGATATTCGTAGGTCGACGGATGAAGGGCGTCAGGGAAGGCCGTTATGAAAGCGTCATGAGACAGGATTACTAAGAACTGTAAGCTGTAGTCGGGGATGAGGGTCGCTTTGGAGGTCACTCCTTATGTAGCATTCTCTTAGATTGCTGTCGTGACTACCAAGTACAGTAGATGTAGTTTTCTAAGTACCGCTAAAAGTAGAGAGTGGTTCTAAATTTGTAATTCCTAACGACGTTAGTTCAAAGTTGAAAGGTCCTTGATCGGGGCCTCATGTTGAATTTAAGTCAAATGGAGGAAGTGTAATCTCATTCGGTGGAAATATAAGGCCCGGGAGCTTTGGCCTAGAGAGGGGTAGGGAAATGCCCAGATGTGAAAGGTGGAGGAAAATCTTTCACTCATTGGAGTAATGTGGAAATGGCGGAAATGGTAGTCACCACATTTTGGGGGAGAAGGAAGTTTTTACCCATGGAGAAGCCCGCTAGATATTTTCAACAGCGAGTTTCTCTGGGATAACTAGAGTGATGAGGAGGTGGATTCTCAAATATTCACACGAGGTTCAGTCAGTGGCTGACCGTGACTAAAGAGTGGTACGGTTAAGGAAATCGTGCACCGAAATAAGGTAGGTGCAAGGAAGAAAGAGCCCTTTCAGTGGAATGATAGGCTCACGAATAAGCGTTGTTAACACTTCCGGAGAAGTAGTGTTCATGAAACCCATTGGTGGACATCCACCCGGGAAAGACTCATTGAACTAAGGAGGGGAAGGCCGGTAACATGTTCTCTTTGTTGAGGAGGTTAAAGGAACTACGCGGATAATCGCTAGGGTAGCTAGAGATGGAGAAACGGTTTTGACGTGGAATGTAAAACCACGTATTTTGACCTTGTTGATTGGAGAACAAGGGAAATAGTAGAATGCCTAGTTGAGGCTTTAATGGAAGTATCTTGGTTCAGATAAGACTAGAATACTATGTCTAGGAACCATTGGTAGTGGCCAAAGAAATTGGCAAGAATGTTGGCGGGAATTACACTTTAGTTGAGGGTAGTGCATAAGGTGTGATAAGATGAAATGGTATGGTATTAACCCTAGATTCGGGTGTGTAAATCGAGCTTGTGGTAGTATTGATATTATTATAGAAAGTGTATTTATATGACTTCCGTGGTAAGGAGTCCTATATTTTTTCCTTCACTCGTTATAAGGAGAGTGATGATATTTTGAAAGTATTATGTGTGGTATGTGCTACTTGTATTATATGTATTATATGAGTGCGAATATTCTTGGATTGGTCGGAGAGATGACAAGCGAATAAATTGCGAGGCTATCATAATTGTAGTTCCAGAATGGAACTAGTTGTTCTATAATATCTCACCTGGATACAGGATTGAGACTTTATAGAGATGGTTTAAGGTATGTAAGGATTTTCTTTTTATTCTATTTCATTCATTTTGCATGTATGATGTTGCCTTATCTCCACGACCAACAAAGTTAAGTAGTAATGCATAGGAGTGGTTCCATGTTTGGATTTCGCTTTACGAGACGCTCCACGCGTAAACCTTAATGACGTTGGGAGTGGAGAGATGTTGCATTTTTTTCTTTCTTTTTCTTTCTTTCTTTTCGTTGTTGGAATGCTGGGTTGGAAGGTTTAGCCGAGAATCATGTGCTTGAGTGATTAAAGGGCTATTAAAGTGCGATATAGAAGCAGTGTGAATAGTTATCTCCTCTGATCGATGTGAGGGAGACCTAGATAAGGAAGTCGGATAGAGACTTATGGTTTTGCCTTGATGAGACGGACATTTAAAAGAAAGTATATATGCCTATTGGGATAAAGTATTTGTAAGACTTTACAGGAAATAAACGTCCGATTATAATGGTAAGACATAGAAGTAGAAGTGCATTGGTAGGGTTACGAGTTAGAATTTTAGCGGTCCCGATCATGTGTCTTAGGTCGTTATATCTTGATGACCGACGATGCGAGGTAGTAATGTAACGGGAGGGTTCCTTGTTTGGATTTCGCTTTTGCGAGACGCCCCACGCATGAAATCGAGCGAATGTCAAAAGTTGGGAAAGGTCTTGGACACTCGGGATATAATTAGTAATATTTATTACGACTTGATTAGGATATATATATATCGACCTTAGGATTATTAGGACGTAAGGCCCTTCGGGCATGTGATGTTATTTTAGGAAGGCTGTAGGGAGTTGACCACGAGTAGGTTTGTGGGTTAACTCTAATAGGGAGTAGGTCCCTATAAACAAGAAGTATAGGATCTCTAGTGATTTGGGTCACTAGGCCAAGGTGAGTCCTCTCTTAGATAGAGCATTACATCGGTAACCTAACTTTCGGGGAGCTAAAGGATGAGCTAATTTTTACTCCTGCACTCATGTTGTTAAGATCCATAGTGGATTTAACGAACGAGTCTCTACCAGGAACGGGAAGTATTAATACTGGATCATGGACCCATTGTTTATACGTCTCATAAACTCAAACCTCATTAGAAGTATTATCCTACGCTTGATTTAGAGTTCGTAGCAGTAGTATTCGCCTTAAAGAAATAGAGGCACTACTTCATGGGCAGGAAATTTGGTCTTTTTACGAACAACAAGTTGTTGTAATATGTTGTTGGAGCGACAGAGTTGGCGTTTAAAGTTCATAAAGGACTATCAATTGGATATTCCCTTTCGCTAAGGAAATGTGAATGGGATAGCTGATGCGCCGAGTAGAAAACCCGTCGGAGAGATTAGTGAAGGCATAGAAAGCCAAGTAGAATGAGCCTAACTAGGAGGACTTCGCAGCGGAGCATTCATGTCCCAGATTGACCATTTAACCTACTAGTATGAAGAGAATAGTAGTGAAACAAGGAAGGGTATATCCGTGGACATTTTTGTTCAATTACTGGCACCGTAATGGTCATGATCCTATTTGAGAAAATTGTTGATCGTTTGACCAAATCTCTACTTTTTCGGCCAATGTGGGAAAACTATTTAAGGAGGAATACGCCCAGATCTTTATGGTGGAGTTGGGGAACTGTAAGAGGTGCCTATCATTATGGTGTTGGACCAAGACTAGATTTTCGTGTCAAAGTTTTGATAAAGTTTCCAGAAAGAAATGGGAACCGTATGGATATGGGGTATATCCTACCACCCATAAGTGGATGAATGAATGGAGGAAGTTAATCTAACGTCGAAAGGCATACCTTGAATGGGTGTGTTCGACTTAAAGGAAGGATGGGAGAAGTAGCTTTTTTGAATCGAAGTTCCTACGATAAATTGGTACCGTTTTACTAAAGGTATGGCACCGTATGTGGCCTTGTGGTGTTGGTTGGGTAGTCGCCTGCCCATTGGGTGGAACCGACGAACAATATACTCCCTGGACTTAAAGTGATCCAGGAATATTTATTAAATGATTGGGCTCGTTGAGCCGCATACTTTGAAGGGCTATGCCAACGCGAATAGAAGTTAAGTAGAGTTGGGGTTATGCGATAAAGGGTTAGTACGATTATTCCCTAGGAAAGGTAACTTATGCCGAGTTCTGTAGGCAATTTCTTTCCGTTGTAGACGGTAATATCGATAGTTCATGAGGAACGACTAGGTGCTACGTTAGAGCAAGAGGAATGTAGACTAAGACCGAAAGTGGTGACCTTAGTCCAAGTCCAATGGGTACATCGCCATGCCTATAAAGTTTTAGGGATGGAAAAACGATAGTTTAGAATAGTATACGCTTTATATGATTATAGGGTTACGTCTAAATTTTGAGGGCAAAATACTCCTCTAAGGGGGGGAGTATGTAATAACCCATACTTTTGAGCGACTATTTTATATTATTTTGTCTGATGGGATAATTTTATAAAATAGAGGAAGTTTGAGTAAATATTATTTCCCGTGATATTAAGGGATAATATTTACCATGTTTTGCCTATTTACTGTTATGAGAAGGTAAATATCGCTATGTTGTGTTTTATTGCGTCGTTGTACTTTAAACGATGCTTAAGATTTATATTTAAGTTGAGACAAAGCTAATAAAATAAAATGAAGTTGGAACATAAAAAAATTATACGTTACTCCGAATGCCAAAATAGGGGGTGCGGTTGGTTTTCGAATAGTCGATATAGTCAAAATATGTGCGAAGTTGTATTTTTGAATTTCGGGCACTTTTGACGGGTTATGACTCAATTATGTAGCTACGAGTCATTTTAATGGTGTATTAACATTTATAGAGGGGAATTTATGTTTTTAATCCCGGTTAAGTCTCCCAACCCTTTTATTTTCCCTTATCTTAGGTTATAAGCCAAGAGAGAGAGAGAGTGAAGAGAGAGCTTGGGAGAAATGGGAGAAAAGAGAGAAAAATGGAGATTTGAAGCCGGATATCGTTGCTACCGGAGGATAATTCGAGACTACAAAATTGAGGCAAGTTTCTTACTTGCTAGATATTGATTTAATGTGATAAATTGCATGTATAGTTATATTTTGGAGATTTAAATCATTTTTGGGATTTGTAGGTTTTTAGTGATTAAACCCTTAATCTTGTTGTTTCATTTTATTTGAGTTGAGAAATTTAGTTAGTAGTAGTGTTGGGAAGATTGGGTAGAATTCGTTGTTGATGATGTTGAAGTGATTAGGCACATATTCTTCATATTTATCCCCTTAATTGCGGTATTTTTATGATCCCGTGCAGTGTAAGTAGCTTGGATTTGTCTCAAATGTATTCTACTAACCCCTTTTGGCAAGTATTTCGTGTTTTGTGTATTTCTCATGTGTTTTACAGGTATTTCACGCAAGTTAGTGCGAAGGAGAGCTCAAAACAGTGAAATAAACCAAGAAATGGAGAGTTGAAGGGCATTTTCGTAATTTTACAGCCTTAGTCCGGAGGTGGGGACAACTAGAAAGTTGAAGAGTTCTAAATTACAAGAATACTGGAAAAAACGGCACCTCAATCCGAGCTACGGTGAAGAAGTTACGATGTTTTGAAGTTGTGCGATAATGAAGAGTCTGGATGTGCGGATTTCTGTAATTAATTATGCATTTAATGCAGTGCAACTCTTGGAAAACTTGTGCCACAAGCGAAATTTGATGCCAAATTCATGCAACTTGGTGCTATAAAAGACCAAGCTCTACCTCATTTTCAAGGGAAGTCAAATTCTAGAGAGTAGGATAGAATTTTAGAGAGAGAATTAGATTTTAGAGAGTCTTTGTGGAAGTTTGAAGAAGAAGAATTTTTCTTGATTCAAGTTCATCTCTTTTCCCTATTGCTGAATTCAAGTAAAATCTTTCCATTCTCTAGTTTTATTATTTGCAAATTATTTCCAATGTCTTGTAGATCCATAATTTTGTGTATGAATTTGTTCTTTAATCAAATCATGAGTAGCTAAATTCCCAAGGGTTGGGGTACATGAACTCAATCCAAGGCAAATTATTTATGTAGAAAATAGAGGTTAAATTAAAATATTGATTGAATCGTGAAAGCACCGCTTTATATTTATCTTTGATTTCGTATGGTGCGGGCTTGAACCTCATATACGTAATGCTTAGAATCTATAAAGACTGGATTCATTCACCGCTTTATATCTATCTTTGATTTCATATGATGCGGGCTAGATCCCTCATATATGTAATGCTTAGAATGTATAAAGACCGGATCTAGTCAATAATTTTAATTTACAATTTTAGTATTCTATACGGTAATTTGTTAAGGATTGAGGGATTGTACCCTACCCTATTTTCTCCCATTTGTCAGATCTAATTTCTTTTGCACTTTTCAGTTTGTTAAATTTTCCCAATTATTAATCATCTTTTCGTTTCTTTTAAGAAATTATTTCAAGATTTAATAATTTTTCTTATTACTATTTGGCAATCTCGATCCCTGTGGATACGATCCCGACTTACCGGGTTTATAACTTGAGCGTCAGGCTTGCACTTGACCCTAGAGTGAACGCATTTCTGAGACAAATTCATAGTCGCGTCAAGTTTTTGGCGCCGTTGCCGGGGATTGAAATTGTTAAGTTATTTTTATCTACAAGTGATTTCGAAAAAATATATATATATATATATATATATATATATATATATATATAACAAAAATTGAAAAAAAAAATGGGTGTCACGTTCTTGAATTGCCCAATTTGAAATGTCTTATTTTAACTCTTTTGGTGGCTTTAATTGTTATGCTAATAGAGAGGAAGAGGAGGCACTCAAGACTTATGACCATTGGATCAATATCACTAAAGATGATTATATTAAATACAAGCCTAGTGCTGAGAAACTCCAAATTTATCAAAATCAATTGCTTGAAGAAGAAAGACTTGAAAAAGAATATCGCGAAAAAAATCGTTATTGGGAGCAAGAGTTAGATGCATTATTTGAAACCAATGAGGATTTTTTTTCCGATAGTTTTGAAGATGAAGTAAGTTTTCAACCAAATGAGGAATTCGAGGTGCTAGAACCAAGAAAGCCTACTTTGGAAGAACTCTTACTTGATCTAAAAAAGCAATCTGATGACCGTGCTGTTCTCGAGTCGAAAATTATAGCAACTTGCAAGGAGTTGAATGATTATTTGGACAACTTAGAAAAGGTCGAGACTTGCGCTTCACCTAATACTTTTGAGAATGAAATCATTGAAATTGATCCAAGTTCTTTTGAATCTCAACCTATTATAAATATTGCAAAATCTACTGAGGTTGAGGATCATTTGTCTCCTTGTGTCCCCACTATTATCGAACCATTAAATCCATCAAAAAAATTGGATGAATGTCTTAAGGATGTTGATCCTCTTCTTGTATGGGAATGTTATTTTGAGATGCTTCATCTTACGGGCCACACACTTAGACGTGTCACTCCACCAGATCCAATTGAAAATTTTGTGGGAAAAATTTTTTAGGACACCAAGCAAGAGAGACAGCTAGAGGAGTTGAGAGTAGCAGAGTTTGAGCGCGAGTTCGGACCGGTGGATGCGAGCCTAAATGATGAAGTCCAATCTTTCTGGGCCTCATTTCGTCATATAGACGAAAGCGAGTGGGACAATAGAATTGATGAATTTCTCCTTCCTAAACCTCCACCCATACCATTTGAGTCTTCGGAGGTACTTGAAGATACGACTCAAATATCGTCCGACTTAGAGACCAACACACGTGCTACGCAACAAGAGGATCATTTTTCGGTTTATGAGGACAAGCACTCTATGCTTAAATTGTTTTCTAATATGGATTGTTCCTTTTTGTGTTCCCCTCTCCCCATACTACTTGAAAAATCTTTGGAACGTGATTCTATATTTCTTGGATCCCAATAGGACTTGTCCTCTTATGCACCAAAATCCTTCATTATCCCCCTAAATTTTGTAATTGGTGATGGTTCATTTTTTAAACTTTTCACATGCCTTCCGTTTTTCAAACGGAATTCTTACTTTTCGGGAGGCATGCATCCTAATGAGGGTACACCATTAATCCCTCAAAGTCAAATTGTATTTTGGGTGGACCCTCAAATTTTTCGACTTTCAGTGTATGATTTATTAGTTGTTCAAATGTTAGGTTGTAAATAGTTAGTTTTTTTTTCTTTTTCTTTTTCTCTTTTATTATAGTCTAGTTTTGAGAGTTAGAATTTTTGTTATTCTTTTTGCTATGCTTGGTTCTAACATGTTTTGTAGATTCAATGGACTCGCACTCATCAGGGATCGCTCCATTTGGGTAATATCTTTCTTTTCCTCTATTTATGTTGTGTTCTTGATTCACATTGAGGACAATGCAACATTTAAGTTAGGGGGTGTGGGATATTCTTCCCATTTATTGTTTAGATTCATTGATTCGATCACATGTTCTTTCCAAGTGTTTTTTGAAAAGAAAAAAAAAATTTGAAAAATTTTGAAAAAAGCCAAAAATATTTTTGTTCAAAATAAATAAAAATTAGAATTTAAAATTTTCAAAAATATCACCTTTGTTCTATTTAAAGTCTCAAATTGTTAACAATCATAATGCACTAAGCCAAAATTGACCGAAGATGGAAATTGAAAGAAAATTGACGACTTAACGAATAAGTGTGGAGATTGATCAAACCGGTGAGATTTCGAGCCTTTCAATTTTTTATGAGTTTTTAAATCAATCCGAGTTTATGATTAACTCAAAGTTCTTTTCAGCGTTTTAATAAGTCGTTGATGATCTCAATCCTTTGTTTTGATCGGTTATGGAAAATGTGTGAAATGTTGTCTCGAAATTCGTGCTAAATATATCTCTAAACTTAACTAATCTCAAGATGCATATGGTAATGTGATTAGCAATTTGGACAATGAAGTAGGCCATCGTTTGTTACCCAAAAATATTGGCCATAAAAAGATGTGAAAAATTATCCCTTTGCAACCCACTTTGAGCCAAATAAAATTTTTCCTTTCGTTTGATAACCCGAAAAACCAAATAGCCCGGAATTGTGAAAATTGAGAAAATTCATCAAATAAAGTCCAAATTGTGCAATAAAAAGGGGCAAGAAGAAAAAAATAGAAATGCTCAACAAAAAAGAAAAATAGCAAGAAAAAAAAATGAAAATTGAAAAAGAAAGAGAAAAATGAGCAAATGGCCGAAAAAGCACAAATGGACATCATAAAGACATTTTCCAATTCCGAACATTCCATTTATTCCCATTTTTACCCTTTACACCTTTTAACCCGAAAAGTCCTAACCGAGTCCAAATTGCGAAATTGGTTATCGCGTGGAGAGCTAAGACATGAAAAGATAATATAAGAGATTAAAATGGTGTGAACTAGAGGTGATGTTCCCGTTTCCTAATAACTGTACTCCGATGATGAGATCTTTTCACCATATATTTCCTTCTTTTCAATTTTGTATGCATGAATTTGTGTCCATTATATTTACTCTTTATATCATGCATACCGAGAGAAAATAACCACAATCCGAGTGATTCGTTTGTGAGTGCATCCGTAAGAATTTGAATCAAAACGAATTTTCGGAAAGTAACGTAATGCTCAATCGGTGGAAATTTGAGGTTTAATTTTTGGCTTCGCACACACACTATGGTTTGAGACATTTGAATATGAATTTATGGTGATTATGTTTCAAAAAGTTTAAATTGTACAATTTTTAAGTATTTTGATCTTTATTTGAGTCAATAAAGAATTTTGTGGGTAAATTCACTGCAAACCCTCACGAGACAAAACTCGTCCTACTAGGGTAACCTAGAGGTTTAAAGGCTTGTTGCATACGTTAAATGCAATCGCTTGCCTGCGAAAGTGGAATTTTATTTTAATAAAAGAATTTTCAAGAGTAGAATTTTGGCTAATTTCATTTACATTGCTCGGGACGCGCAAAGTTCTAAGTTAGGGGGTGTGATTAGGCACATATTCTTCATATTTATCCCCTTAATTGCGGTATTTTTATGATCCCGTGCAGTGTAAGTAGCTTGGATTTGTCTCAAATGTATTCTACTAACCCCTTTTGGCAAGTATTTCGTGTTTTGTGTATTTCTCATGTGTTTTACAGGTATTTCACGCAAGTTAGTGCGAAGGAGAGCTCAAAACAGTGAAATAAACCAAGAAATGGAGAGTTGAAGGGCATTTTTGTAATTTTACAGCCTTAGTCCGGAGGTGGGGACAACTAGAAAGTTGAAGAGTTCTAAATTATAAGAATACTGGAAAAAACGGCACCTCAATCCGAGCTACGGTGAAGAAGTTACGATGTTTTGAAGTTGTGTGATAAAGAAGAGTCTCGATGTGCGGATTTCTGTAATTAATTATGCATTTAATGCAGTGCAACTCTTGGAAAACTTGTGCCACAAGCGAAATTTGATGCCAAATTCATGCAACTTGGTGCTATAAAAGACCAAGCTCTACCTCATTTTCAAGGGAAGTCAAATTCTAGAGAGTAGAATAGAATTTTAGAGAGAGAATTAGATTTTAGAGAGTCTTTGTGGAAGTTTGAAGAAGAAGAATTTTTCTTGATTCAAGTTCATCTATTTTCCCTATTGCTGAATTCAAGTAAAATCTTTCCATTCTCTAGTTTTATAATTTGCAAATTATTTCCAATGTCTTGTAGATCCATAATTTTGTGTATGAATTTGTTCTTTAATCAAATCATGAGTAGCTAAATTCCCAAGGGTTGGGGTACATGAACTCAATCCAAAGCAAATTATTTATGTAGAAAATAGAGGTTAAATTAAAATATTGATTGAATCGTGAAAGCACCGCTTTATATTTATCTTTGATTTCGTATGGTGCGGGCTTGAACCTCATATACGTAATGCTTAGAATCTATAAAGACTGGATTCATTCACCGCTTTATATCTATCTTTGATTTCATATGATGCGGGCTAGATCCCTCATATATGTAATGCTTAGAATGTATAAAGACCGGATCTAGTCAATAATTTTAATTTACAATTCTAGTATTCTATACGGTAATTTGTTAGGGATTGAGGGATTGTACCCTACCCTATTTTCTCCCATTTGTCAGATCTAATTTCTTTTGCACTTTTCAGTTTGTTAAATTTTCCCAATTATTAATCATCTTTTCATTTCTTTTAAGAAATCATTTCAAGATTTAATAATTTTTCTTATTACTATTTGGCAATCTCGATCCCTGTGGATACGATCCCGACTTACCGGGTTTATTACTTGAGCGACAGGCTTGCACTTGAGCCTAGAGTGAACACATTTCTGAGACAAATTCTTAGTCGCGTCATGAAGAAAATGGAAGATTTGGGGTTTTGGGATTTTAGGGTTCATACAACTCGTAGCCCAAATTGGGCAAATCTGCAGGGCCGAATCGATTCGTCCTTAGGGCGAATCGATTCGAGTAAGGGGAAGGTTACAGGTTTGGGTAAACCGAATCGATTCGGGTTGGGTCTGAATCGATTCGGCTAATGCAGAATATTGGTTTCTCTCACCTAATCGATTCGATTTTTGGGCTAATCGATTCGCAATCAGGGGTGAATCAATTCAGCTCTAGGGTGAATCGATTCGGCTGCCCTATTTTTGTGAGATTTTCCTAGTGTTTTTTTAGCCCTTTTCTTTTAGGTTCGAGGTTTAGGAACCTTCCTTTGGGAAGTAATGAATATTCTTAGAGGGTTTTGTTGGGTAGGAAAATATCCTAGGCTAGCATGGGGTTATTCGGGCTTAATCTAAAGGTTAGATTATGTAGGTTAATATCTGAATGATATAGGAAGTTAACCTAAAATTTATAGAAGAATAAATGATGATGTTGGGACTTTTGGGAGACTATTATTGAGGGAGACTCACTTTGATGATTTGGGATATTGTTTTGGACTCTTGGAGACAAGTTTGAGGATATTGGCACTTCGGGTCTTAGGTCATTACTAAAATATGACTTTAAGAATAAGAAATGCACATGCTAAAATTGGTATTTCATCATTGAAAATAAATGGTTTTGAGAATGTAAAAGTGAATGATTTCAAAATGGAAGAATGATTTTCATAAATGATAAGTTATGTGAACACACCTCTCTAAATCTCTATCATAAGGGAAGTTGCGCATGTGATGTGAAGTCCACTGGCTAATGAATGCAGGGTTAATATAGTCCTAGGCCATATGATCGTTTATTATATGTTTTTCTGTGATGGTGAGGTAATTTTGGGTGTGGTTATGACTCACTCGCAGGCATATGGCCGCTTCCGAACGTCTTGCGTTGTAGGATCCCAGGTTGTCTTGGTGATAGGCCCTGGAAGATGATAGCCATTTAGGGGCGCGCAAAGTGGAGAAATCCAGATGGGCGGTCTTAGAAACATTTTATGATATGAAATATAACTATTTATAATAATGTAGGACATTATTGATGTTAAAGCATTTTATGATAATAAAATGGCTTTAAATACATTTCCTGGATGGAAGAAGGGAAATGGGAAGATATGAGATGAAAAAGCATTTTTATGATAATAAATTGGCTTTAATACCTTTCCTGGATGGAAGAAGGGAAATGGAAAATTATGAGATAATAGTGAAACAGAATTGGTAAAGAAAGTTATGAGATAAAATTGATTTGGTTAACATTTGATAAAATGAATTGCCATTTATGTATTTCCTAATGAGGAAAGGAAATTGTGTGTTTAGATTGTGAATAATGGTATTGATGTCTCCTTGAGTAGTGTAGTGAGTTCTCCCATGCTTATATGATCATTGAGAATTAGCATTGATAGTGCGCTACGTTGTTCTTTTAGAATGAGAGGTGAGAACCTTTATGTTTAATTGCGAGTGATAATTACGCTCATAACTATCATGCATTTTAGTCACATGGTTATCATATCAAACCGGGCCCCGACCCATCTATCTTTCTTTGTTTTTCATGCAACTCTTTGTCCGTTCAGGTGCTCCACCGCAAAGGACGCCCGTATTGACCTTTCCATTCCAGTTGGCTTGGAGCTATAGCATTTTGCGGATGTTATAGGATAATTGTTTTAGACGCTTCTTTCCATTGTAATCTAGTTATGTTCAGTTTATTTATTCAGGCGTGTTGCCCAAGCTTTATAATCATTCATTAAACTGTGATATGTAAATTGTAATACTCGGTGTGACCTATTTGTATTAGTCTGTTAATTGACAGCTTATTCGGTTGTTGTTTCATGCATATTGTTATACTATTACTCATTGATTTTTGGTATCCACCTTCTTTGCAAATTGGATTGTCTAAGTGTTTTTCTTTTACTTATAAAATTTAAATTTTGCAGTCCGTTTTCTAAAGCAATTGGTGGTTATCTCGCACTATTATATTAATCGACAGTGATGCTAAGAATTGACCATCTATGATTCCTGTGATTATTGGAGTATCGGGCTGGCCACCTCTTATTTTAGTAGGTGGGTTGTAACAGTTAATTAACTTCCAGGAGGTTACTTCTTAGAATCCTATCCACACCACACAGAGGGGGGGAGAGAGAGAGAGAGAGAGAGAGAGAGAGAGAGAGGGATAAGCCATATCAAGAAATTAGGAGGAATTCAAAGGCTTTTTCAAGAAATTCAAAGGAGAAGCCATATCAAGAAATTAGGAGGAATTCAAAGGCTCGATTTAATTTACAGCTTGCTTCTTGATGCATTATAATGACCCCATGTGATTTATGGGATTTAGGATGGATTTTGATGAATAAATGTTATAAATTAATCTCGTGCATGTAGAGAGTTAATTGTAATATAGGTTGTAACCCAGAAATCTACGAATTGATTCTTGAAATTGATGATAGAAAACTTAGGTTTCTTGAAATGATACTTGGGAAATCTTGACAATTACATGTAGAGGACTCTCATATATTTAGGATCTGTATATCTGATGTAAATCCCATATTAGATACCCCATAAATTGAGTTATACATTGGCGAGATTGGGGAAGAAATCTGGGTTTAGAATTCTTTATCCATGTTCATAAATTCTGGGAAATTAATAATGAATTTGGGGTTAATACATGAAATTAATGATCTTAAGTGCGGTAACTAACTGTTAGATACTTAACCATATGATTATAACATGGAATAAACCGTTAGAAGTGATCATTGGAATAAGAGAAGAAATCTCGTATTAGCAATAACAAAGAGATTTGGGCAACTGCTAGAGTCCGAATCAAGTCGACCTTGGAGCGAATCGATTCGGTTTGGCAACGAATAAATTCGGCCAAGAACCTAATCGAATCGGCCCTGGGCGACATGGTGATTTTGGTACAAGTTCTATTCTGGGGTATTTGGAGGCCAAGCGAGTTGATGGGACTTCATACGGGTAAACGAGGAATTTATTAAAAATGTAAACGTGATATATATTTAATTATATGGTAAAAAAAATTAGTTAAAGAGAAAGGAATTAATAAAGGACTAGATGGCCAATTATTAATGGATGAATACCTATGAATAGCATATGGGATACATTAGGTAAATATAGATTTGTTACATATACCTACTATATGGTATAAATAATATGTACTTTTGTGTATCTGTGTGGACATACTGATATTCATGGATGGTCCTATCATCTTGGGGTTTCGTGCATTCGAACTGCGTAGCACACATCGGCACAGGTGGGCTAGGCGATGTGTAGGTCATTTAGGTACTACGTATGTTGGCAGTATCTACAAGAGTTAGTTATTGATGTTGTGAGCCTTTGTCACCGCTAGGTATGGGCCGTGAACTGGTATACTGCATAGGGACCGCCCCACTTATGGGTGTTTTTTTATGTCTATATTGGATAAGAGATTTCTTCGGACTTGCCGATATATATCACCCGAGTTTAAATTAGATTAGTTAAATTGTCTAAGATTGTGAACATCACTTACAGATCCTTATTTGAATGCACATAATAGATTTTTGTGCCTCATTCATGATATATTTAAGACTGGGATCCCTTTAAATTGGGTAATTTAAATATAGTTCGCATTGTTTTAGTAAATGACGATAGTTAATTCATTTGAATATTAGATTGGCGCACTGACACATATAGCACTTTGGGACATGTTAGGATGAGAGTAATATCACACTTAGCTGGTGATGGGGATTATTTATTTTGCATTAACTATATTTATTACATCATAAATTGATTAAGTTAATTCTTTCACATCTAGGTCTCTGACCTAAATTTAAATGTTTTCTCCCCCGATGTGTTCCTAGACAGGGATAGTGGGACTGTTGACTTGGCAGCCTTGCATTCTCATTTTTCCCCATAGGCATTGGGATCAGTTGTTCCTAGTGTATGTGCTTTTCACCTTTAGTACTTATTTTTATTTGGGATTACTATCTGGGCATAGGTCCGAGACTCATTACTTTATGTTGGTTTGAAGCATTTATTTTTATGTTAGACTTGTCATACACTTTGTGTTGGTTTGGATTTATTTATTAATATAAAAATGTCGATTTAAATTTCAATTATGGGCCTTTTATATAATTTATAATATGTTAGTGCTGAGAATGGTATTAATTGATAAAAAATCCCTATCTTCGACATATCGTGCCTGACCCGCCCTTACGTAAGAAAATAGTTCTAGTGTCCTTAGGATTTGTATTTGAGCTCATTACGTTCTGCATTGCGTCCTTTGATATGTAGAGCCTATGCTTAGGGTTCATTGTACTCTTGTGATTGTACTAATTCGAACTTGTTAGCTTTCAGATAGCAAATGGACGGAGAGGTAGGTCAATGCGCGTAGTCGCACCCACTACCGAGGAGGAGTCTCACCAATAGCCACAGCAGAACCTACAGACCCCACTAGTCCCACAGTTGATTACTCCAGCAAAGATCGCCATTATTGCGACCCAGAGGGTTACTGTAGCCATGGCGGCCATGCTCCAGCATTTTCCATCACCACAGGCTCAGCAACAACCACCATCTCCACCACAGAAGGCGGATCTACCAGTCCAGACATTTAGATTGATTTGGGATAGAGATAGTGAGGCCTTCACTAAGGGCCAATCACTGGAGTTTGCTGGCAGTCCGCATATTCTAGTGGCAAGTAGGTGGAAGAGATATATTCAATGACACTTTCGGATGATGGAGTGTACGCCAATTCAAAAGCAGATACTGGCCTCATTTCGACTGGTAGGAGAAGCACTTCAGTGGTGGGAGTCCATTACTTCGAAGACATAGAGGGATTGGTTGACCATAGATGAGTTCTGGGAGAGGTTAGAGGGGAAGTACTTCCCTCAGGCGATGCAATTGGAAATGTAAAAGAAATTTATGGACCATAAGCAGAGGAGTCGCATTGTGGTAGAATACGAGGAAGAGTTTACTGCTCTTTCCTATTTTGCTAAGGAGGGGGTGAGTACAGAGCAAAGGAAGATGGAGAAGTTTGTGTCAGGGATAGCCTGGCACATCCGACAATCACTATTTTGGAGTCCATATTTCACTATATATAATAAAAGGGTGAATTTTGTCTTACTGCATTGCCAGGATCATAGGGCATTCCAGAAAAATAAGGGTGAGAAGAGACACCACCCCGATACGTCCAACCAGCAGGGTAAGGCGAATGGGAGTAACATCCAGGAGGCACAATAATTTTGGGGACCTCCAACTTCAAAGAAACATAAGAGATCTAAGGGTTTCAATGATGGAAACCGACAGGGAAGAAAGGGCCAAGGCCAAGGGCAGCAAGATCTAGGCCAACAGGGGCGACAGCCGGACAGGCCTCAGTTTCAGGGAAGTTGTTACGCTTGTGGTGAGAAGGGACATTTCACCAGGGAGTTCCCTCAGGGAAATAGGACAGCGCGGGAGTTAGGAGGGCAGCGAGGATGCCAGGAACCTCAGGAGGGGTGTCAACCACTAAAGTTCCATCCAGTGGCATTAGTTCCAACTGCACCAGTAATACCAGCACCACCGCAGGGATAGCAGCCCCAGTTACAATACAGACATGTGTATCATATTGCACTAAGAGAAGGACCAGTGCCAGCATAGACAGTAATTGTATGATCCCAAATTTTTTCACATGCTTAGTTAGCACTAGTGCATAGTACTTCATAATAAATACCATCTCGTTAGTACGTTGAGGAGGGTAGGCTACGATTTATTAGAACAATTTGTGTTATTCCACCCACGAGTTGAGGGGCATACACCCGTAAGAAAAATCTTTAGTTTTGTTACTAAGAATTTTGAGGAACTAAGAATGCCATGAGCGTTCGATTCAGGATACTATAATAGACCACGTGAGAATAATGTCTTATTATATATGTTATGAGTATGCAAAGAAAAAAGAGTTCATATGTTAGGAATATTGGGTTCTTTCGGGAATATTATGACTAGTGGTAGTCCGGGTTACATGACGAGGTGTACGATTATAAATAGTGTTACAATAATGACGATGTCATTTGAAATAGGCGTTGGTAGCCTTTACAGAAATGTATATAAATGGAGAGCCTTACAAATTGATTAAACATGTTAATAGACGTGGGCCCGGGATGGATAGATCTCAGCGACTGACAAGCTATGTAGTAGTGTGTCGAGAGGGTTCCTTGTTTGGATTTCTCTCGTGAGACGTCCCACGCACGAAAGTAGCAACTGTCGGGTGTTGAGAGATGTTGGATCTAAAACATTTTGGTTATTTCTATTGGTATTATCACTCCGGTAATTTATAAGATTTAGTGTATCCCTGAGGTGAGATGAGACCTCAATTGGAAATGAGCACAAGTTGAAATTTACATGATTATTGCAAACATTTATAATCATTTCCTTTTTAAGTCTTGGGTTGATGGATCTCAATAACTGACTAAGTCGTTTAGTATTGTATCGGGAGGGTTCATTTTTTGGATTTTGCCTGTGATACATCCCACGCACGAAATTGGTAAAAGTTGGGTGTTGAGGGAAGTTGGGTACTAAGATGATTATTTTCTGTTTACATGTACATATGTGGTGGTATACTTTGTTAGCACAAAAATAATTACAAAAGTGGTTTTCTTAAAAATCACAAAATCTCTTTCTGTCGATTTTAATCAATTCAGTGCACAAGTGTACAAAACCCAAATTAAATGAATTTTATCTTGTTTATCCTAAGCATGCATCTATGTGATAAAACATGTAAAATAAATCAAGCTGACAAAGACAAGGATTAAGGGGAAAAAAACCTTTCGGGTAAAAACCTTTTTTTAAGCACTTTTAAAAGTTTTCAAGACCATTGACTTACAAACAACTTGATAATCACCCACTAGTGTCATGCACGGTGTCTTCATAAAACCTTCAAATAAATGTCTCAATCCTCGGTCTAAGTCATCCACACGCAGTAGCTCTATGCTTGGTGTCCACCGATTAGCAGTGAATTCCCTTCAGGAATCACAAGTCAGCCATGGAGATGCCTTCTCCTCTAAGGTGAACAAATAGCAAAGTTTGTTCTAGGGTTCCAAAATAATGCACTAAAAGATTGGGATGATTTTTGAATCTAAAACAAAGAGGTTTTAGCCCTAAATGAAGAAGAAAAAACCGTACTGCTTCTTGCAGAAAACGTAGACAGGTTTTGCACAGGTCTTCTTAAAGAAAACGGAGCCATTTAACACTCTTTATATAAAAAAAAATTAAGTCAACGCATCGCTCCAATGAGGTATAATGTTTCTTGAACGAATGTTATTTTTTTCTCTAACGATAGCTTTGCACGAGATCCTGATGTCATTTGAAGGACATATCAGGTCCCTCGAATGACCAAAACGAAAAATTATTTTTTTTTTAAAAAAAACTTCATCTAAAGGTCTGAAAAAATATTTTTGATGAAAAATAACGCTTCGACACTTAGAAAATTTTCCAAAAAATTATCCCAACATCTTAAGTGAATTATAAAGGGGCTTTAAAACATAACCTTGCCATAATAAATCCTGTAGAGGCTCGTTGTTGAAGAATCTTGATATTCGAATCCATCTCGGTGTAAATGTGATCTTGAGAATTCTTCGACGCTGTATCGGTATACGACATACTAAATGTTAACGGACTAAAATGTCCTTACAAATATCACCCTATGTCTATGCCAGTACAAAATAAAAAATCCGACTTATCAAACAAAATGACCTATACATATCTACCCTCCCATCAACCTAAAAATGGAAAGATACAATGTGTAAGTCTTCATCGTTTCGCTTCAAATCTTCAACAATATTCAAAGTTTCTTTGTCATCATCAGGGTGTGCAAATTTGATTTTCAATTGTATACCTACACACATGAGACAAGAAACAAAATACCTTCATGACGTATCGAGTTTGAAATGATGTAAGGATAATCGAATCTCCACCATACTCAAACTCCCCCATAATTCGTTCTCCCCCTTTTTATTTCTCTGAAATAGATAAGGAAAAGAATAAAAACAATAAAACAATCGAGGTGTCACGTTAATCAAAACAGAGCATCAAAGATATGTCAATATGCGCTCATGCAAGGATATGCTCAAAAATGGGCACAAACTATTTTTTTATTTTCAAAATTTTTTACTCAAATACAGCATAATACACTATATAATATATGCGAAATATATCAAAGAAAATCCAACACACATATATAGGCATAAACGACCATAAACCACGGCACAAAATACATAAGTCTCACACACTAGCATTGTATCGATGTGTGCAAACATGTGGTATGGAATGAATGGGTGTGAACTAGTAACAAATGAATTATAACCCAAACACTCAAATATGTTCAAGAAGTTCCAATTGATTGAAAATTTTTATCGAACTAAGCTTTAGCCTTTAGTGAATAAAAAATGTGAACTTAATGAACAAAACAAGCACAATGCACACAAGCCTACAATATTGATGATTCTACAAATCAATAGCATCATGACAAAATAAGCTTAACTAGGATACATTGTCATTGTGCAAACCCGTTGATATTTCCATCCAAACTCCCTCAAAATAATCATTTTCTTTTATTTTGAATTAATATATGAAACAAACTAAATTTCTCTACTTAGAGAATCCCTATTGGCCACTTTTTGGCATAATTTTCTTTTTATTGCCTTTAAATTTTTTCAGGCTCTTTTAAACCTCTTTGGACCCCGGATAATTTTCAATACCTCGCCTTTTTTAGGTCCGATTTAAATGGTGTCTTAATACTAAGGATAAATGATAACCTTTCGTATCGCTTCCCCCTTTTAAAATAAAACGTACAAATTCACTCAATGGTTTTTACATGCACTACTTTCTTATCAAATTTAATCGAACATGGTTCGTTTTAAAGATAGGATTGAGATGGAAACACATCGTCCAATATGTGATAGACAAGTACAATAATCAAACAAATCTGTGCACGTGTGCAATAAAGGAAACAATGAGTCAATCATGTAGGTAGAAACACTATATCACATCTCAAAGACCCCAAACTTTATAAAGCACATGGATGACACAATGTATAGTCTTATAACACTATCAAATAGTCACATGCATATGGAATGAAATTGTGACTTGGTCATCCTAAATGTTCATTCATATATGGAGTAAACAAAATACAAAAATCTTTTTGTATTTTCTAAAAAAAATTAACAAAATAAAATCTTTTTGACCTTTTTAAATTTTTTCGCAAAAAATAAATCTTTTTGTATTTTTCCAAATTTTTTCAAAACCAAAAATCTTTTTTGGATTTTCAAAAAATATATCAAAAATGTACAAATGTGGTACACACTAGAAATACACATAAATATCTTCATAAAAATCATCCTATGCTAGCAAACAAGTCTAAACCTCAGCCGTTAGGTTCGGTGGAGTTTTTCAAAGGTAGTGACATCCTATGAAAAACTTCCATCAAATCATGTGAAGTTTTGACCAAAAATTTAACTTGCTCGCGAATGTGTGCAAGCTCTCTATCATTATATGCAAGCAAAGTATCATAAGTGGGTGCGTGTGTGTGAACACGTGTCTTAGAAAAATGTGGCAAAGGCTTATTTGACACAAAACCCAACTTAAAACAAAATTCCCAAAGGTGTCCTTTCTTTTTGAAATGTGAGCAAACATACATGGGCGTAGGAACACCTGTCTCAAAAACTCTAGGACGTACTCTCCTAATGGGATGCTTAGGTGGGTTAGGTTTCGGTCCATGTGAATCTATCACTAAAGTGGGAACCGGCTCTGGTGCAATGTGAGAAGTTGACACACCGTCATTACCTATTCCTAACCCGTCAACTCCACCCAAATCGGGATTGAGAAACATCTTTTCAACCTTCTTAGATGCATTCTCTAAAGGAACTTTGACCTCCCGGGCACGTTCGAAATCACTCTCGAGTTGGAATACACATTGTGACACTCGCCTAATTAAATACCGGGTGATCAGCGTAAGAACCTGAATTTTAAAATGGGTAATTTTAAATTAATATTGAAATTTTTGAGAAAAATAAATTTTTAGATTTAATAATTTTTATTGGTTAAATATGTTGGTTATGATTTTATAAGAATAAAACTTCAAGAGGAATTGAAATTGGATTTAAAATGGAGTTTTCATAAGGTTTTTAATTATATTTGCCTTATAGGCATTTTGTGGGGGAGCTGTCGCCAGACCTGTTGGGTCGATTGATCGACCCTGGGAGTTGCTCGATCGACTAAGCCCATATTTTGAGTCGACAGCCTATCAAGAAATTAGGAGGAATTCAAAGGCTCGATTTAATTTACAGCTTGCTTCTTGATGCATTATAATGACCCCATGTGATTTATGGGATTTAGGATGGATTTTGATGAATAAATGTTATAAATTAATCTCGTGCATGTAGAGAGTTAATTGTAATATAGGTTGTAACCCAGAAATCTACGAATTGATTCTTGAAATTGATGATAGAAAACTTAGGTTTCTTGAAATGATACTTGGGAAATCTTGACAATTACATGTAGAGGACTCTCATATATTTAGGATCTGTATATCTGATGTAAATCCCATATTAGATACCCCATAAATTGAGTTATACATTGGCGAGATTGGGGAAGAAATCTGGGTTTAGAATTCTTTATCCATGTTCATAAATTCTGGGAAATTAATAATGAATTTGGGGTTAATACATGAAATTAATGATCTTAAGTGCGGTAACTAACTGTTAGATACTTAACCATATGATTATAACATGGAATAAACCGTTAGAAGTGATCATTGGAATAAGAGAAGAAATCTCGTATTAGCAATAACAAAGAGATTTGGGCAACTGCTAGAGTCCGAATCAAGTCGACCTTGGAGCGAATCGATTCGGTTTGGCAACGAATAAATTCGGCCAAGAACCTAATCGAATCGGCCCTGGGCGACATGGTGATTTTGGTACAAGTTCTATTCTGGGGTATTTGGAGGCCAAGCGAGTTGATGGGACTTCATACGGGTAAACGAGGAATTTATTAAAAATGTAAACGTGATATATATTTAATTATATGGTAAAAAAAATTAGTTAAAGAGAAAGGAATTAATAAAGGACTAGATGGCCAATTATTAATGGATGAATACCTATGAATAGCATATGGGATACATTAGGTAAATATAGATTTGTTACATATACCTACTATATGGTATAAATAATATGTACTTTTGTGTATCTGTGTGGACATACTGATATTCATGGATGGTCCTATCATCTTGGGGTTTCGTGCATTCGAACTGCGTAGCACACATCGGCACAGGTGGGCTAGGCGATGTGTAGGTCATTTAGGTACTACGTATGTTGGCAGTATCTACAAGAGTTAGTTATTGATGTTGTGAGCCTTTGTCACCGCTAGGTATGGGCCGTGAACTGGTATACTGCATAGGGACCGCCCCACTTATGGGTGTTTTTTTATGTCTATATTGGATAAGAGATTTCTTCGGACTTGCCGATATATATCACCCGAGTTTAAATTAGATTAGTTAAATTGTCTAAGATTGTGAACATCACTTACAGATCCTTATTTGAATGCACATAATAGATTTTTGTGCCTCATTCATGATATATTTAAGACTGGGATCCCTTTAAATTGGGTAATTTAAATATAGTTCGCATTGTTTTAGTAAATGACGATAGTTAATTCATTTGAATATTAGATTGGCGCACTGACACATATAGCACTTTGGGACATGTTAGGATGAGAGTAATATCACACTTAGCTGGTGATGGGGATTATTTATTTTGCATTAACTATATTTATTACATCATAAATTGATTAAGTTAATTCTTTCACATCTAGGTCTCTGACCTAAATTTAAATGTTTTCTCCCCCGATGTGTTCCTAGGCAGGGATAGTGGGACTGTTGACTTGGCAGCCTTGCATTCTCATTTTTCCCCATAGGCATTGGGATCAGTTGTTCCTAGTGTATGTGCTTTTCACCTTTAGTACTTATTTTTATTTGGGATTACTATCTGGGCATAGGTCCGAGACTCATTACTTTATGTTGGTTTGAAGCATTTATTTTTATGTTAGACTTGTCATACACTTTGTGTTGGTTTGGATTTATTTATTAATATAAAAATGTCGATTTAAATTTCAATTATGGGCCTTTTATATAATTTATAATATGTTAGTGCTGAGAATGGTATTAATTGATAAAAAATCCCTATCTTCGACATATCGTGCCTGACCCGCCCTTACGTAAGAAAATAGTTCTAGTGTCCTTAGGATTTGTATTTGAGCTCATTACGTTCTGCATTGCGTCCTTTGATATGTAGAGCCTATGCTTAGGGTTCATTGTACTCTTGTGATTGTACTAATTCGAACTTGTTAGCTTTCAGATAGCAAATGGACGGAGAGGTAGGTCAATGCGCGTAGTCGCACCCACTACCGAGGAGGAGTCTCACCAATAGCCACAGCAGAACCTACAGACCCCACTAGTCCCACAGTTGATTACTCCAGCAAAGATCGCCATTATTGCGACCCAGAGGGTTACTGTAGCCATGGCGGCCATGCTCCAGCATTTTCCATCACCACAGGCTCAGCAACAACCACCATCTCCACCACAGAAGGCGGATCTACCAGTCCAGACATTTAGATTGATTTGGGATAGAGATAGTGAGGCCTTCACTAAGGGCCAATCACTGGAGTTTGCTGGCAGTCCGCATATTCTAGTGGCAAGTAGGTGGAAGAGATATATTCAATGACACTTTCGGATGATGGAGTGTACGCCAATTCAAAAGCAGATACTGGCCTCATTTCGACTGGTAGGAGAAGCACTTCAGTGGTGGGAGTCCATTACTTCGAAGACATAGAGGGATTGGTTGACCATAGATGAGTTCTGGGAGAGGTTAGAGGGGAAGTACTTCCCTCAGGCGATGCAATTGGAAATGTAAAAGAAATTTATGGACCATAAGCAGAGGAGTCGCATTGTGGTAGAATACGAGGAAGAGTTTACTGCTCTTTCCTATTTTGCTAAGGAGGGGGTGAGTACAGAGCAAAGGAAGATGGAGAAGTTTGTGTCAGGGATAGCCTGGCACATCCGACAATCACTATTTTGGAGTCCATATTTCACTATATATAATAAAAGGGTGAATTTTGTCTTACTGCATTGCCAGGATCATAGGGCATTCCAGAAAAATAAGGGTGAGAAGAGACACCACCCCGATACGTCCAACCAGCAGGGTAAGGCGAATGGGAGTAACATCCAGGAGGCACAATAATTTTGGGGACCTCCAACTTCAAAGAAACATAAGAGATCTAAGGGTTTCAATGATGGAAACCGACAGGGAAGAAAGGGCCAAGGCCAAGGGCAGCAAGATCTAGGCCAACAGGGGCGACAGCCGGACAGGCCTCAGTTTCAGGGAAGTTGTTACGCTTGTGGTGAGAAGGGACATTTCACCAGGGAGTTCCCTCAGGGAAATAGGACAGCGCGGGAGTTAGGAGGGCAGCGAGGATGCCAGGAACCTCAGGAGGGGTGTCAACCACTAAAGTTCCATCCAGTGGCATTAGTTCCAACTGCACCAGTAATACCAGCACCACCGCAGGGATAGCAGCCCCAGTTACAATACAGACATGTGTATCATATTGCACTAAGAGAAGGACCAGTGCCAGCATAGACAGTAATTGTATGATCCCAAATTTTTTCACATGCTTAGTTAGCACTAGTGCATAGTACTTCATAATAAATACCATCTCGTTAGTACGTTGAGGAGGGTAGGCTACGATTTATTAGAACAATTTGTGTTATTCCACCCACGAGTTGAGGGGCATACACCCGTAAGAAAAATCTTTAGTTTTGTTACTAAGAATTTTGAGGAACTAAGAATGCCATGAGCGTTCGATTCAGGATACTATAATAGACCACGTGAGAATAATGTCTTATTATATATGTTATGAGTATGCAAAGAAAAAAGAGTTCATATGTTAGGAATATTGGGTTCTTTCGGGAATATTATGACTAGTGGTAGTCCGGGTTACATGACGAGGTGTACGATTATAAATAGTGTTACAATAATGACGATGTCATTTGAAATAGGCGTTGGTAGCCTTTACAGAAATGTATATAAATGGAGAGCCTTACAAATTGATTAAACATGTTAATAGACGTGGGCCCGGGATGGATAGATCTCAGCGACTGACAAGCTATGTAGTAGTGTGTCGAGAGGGTTCCTTGTTTGGATTTCTCTCGTGAGACGTCCCACGCACGAAAGTAGCAACTGTCGGGTGTTGAGAGATGTTGGATCTAAAACATTTTGGTTATTTCTATTGGTATTATCACTCCGGTAATTTATAAGATTTAGTGTATCCCTGAGGTGAGATGAGACCTCAATTGGAAATGAGCACAAGTTGAAATTTACATGATTATTGCAAACATTTATAATCATTTCCTTTTTAAGTCTTGGGTTGATGGATCTCAATAACTGACTAAGTCGTTTAGTATTGTATCGGGAGGGTTCATTTTTTGGATTTTGCCTGTGATACATCCCACGCACGAAATTGGTAAAAGTTGGGTGTTGAGGGAAGTTGGGTACTAAGATGATTATTTTCTGTTTACATGTACATATGTGGTGGTATACTTTGTTAGCACAAAAATAATTACAAAAGTGGTTTTCTTAAAAATCACAAAATCTCTTTCTGTCGATTTTAATCAATTCAGTGCACAAGTGTACAAAACCCAAATTAAATGAATTTTATCTTGTTTATCCTAAGCATGCATCTATGTGATAAAACATGTAAAATAAATCAAGCTGACAAAGACAAGGATTAAGGGGAAAAAAACCTTTCGGGTAAAAACCTTTTTTTAAGCACTTTTAAAAGTTTTCAAGACCATTGACTTACAAACAACTTGATAATCACCCACTAGTGTCATGCACGGTGTCTTCATAAAACCTTCAAATAAATGTCTCAATCCTCGGTCTAAGTCATCCACACGCAGTAGCTCTATGCTTGGTGTCCACCGATTAGCAGTGAATTCCCTTCAGGAATCACAAGTCAGCCATGGAGATGCCTTCTCCTCTAAGGTGAACAAATAGCAAAGTTTGTTCTAGGGTTCCAAAATAATGCACTAAAAGATTGGGATGATTTTTGAATCTAAAACAAAGAGGTTTTAGCCCTAAATGAAGAAGAAAAAACCGTACTGCTTCTTGCAGAAAACGTAGACAGGTTTTGCACAGGTCTTCTTAAAGAAAACGGAGCCATTTAACACTCTTTATATAAAAAAAAATTAAGTCAACGCATCGCTCCAATGAGGTATAATGTTTCTTGAACGAATGTTATTTTTTTCTCTAACGATAGCTTTGCACGAGATCCTGATGTCATTTGAAGGACATATCAGGTCCCTCGAATGACCAAAACGAAAAATTATTTTTTTTTAAAAAAAAACTTCATCTAAAGGTCTGAAAAAATATTTTTGATGAAAAATAACGCTTCGACACTTAGAAAATTTTCCAAAAAATTATCCCAACATCTTAAGTGAATTATAAAGGGGCTTTAAAACATAACCTTGCCATAATAAATCCTGTAGAGGCTCGTTGTTGAAGAATCTTGATATTCGAATCCATCTCGGTGTAAATGTGATCTTGAGAATTCTTCGACGCTGTATCGGTATACGACATACTAAATGTTAACGGACTAAAATGTCCTTACAAATATCACCCTATGTCTATGCCAGTACAAAATAAAAAATCCGACTTATCAAACAAAATGACCTATACATATCTACCCTCCCATCAACCTAAAAATGGAAAGATACAATGTGTAAGTCTTCATCGTTTCGCTTCAAATCTTCAACAATATTCAAAGTTTCTTTGTCATCATCAGGGTGTGCAAATTTGATTTTCAATTGTATACCTACACACATGAGACAAGAAACAAAATACCTTCATGACGTATCGAGTTTGAAATGATGTAAGGATAATCGAATCTCCACCATACTCAAACTCCCCCATAATTCGTTCTCCCCCTTTTTATTTCTCTGAAATAGATAAGGAAAAGAATAAAAACAATAAAACAATCGAGGTGTCACGTTAATCAAAACAGAGCATCAAAGATATGTCAATATGCGCTCATGCAAGGATATGCTCAAAAATGGGCACAAACTATTTTTTTATTTTCAAAATTTTTTACTCAAATACAGCATAATACACTATATAATATATGCGAAATATATCAAAGAAAATCCAACACACATATATAGGCATAAACGACCATAAACCACGGCACAAAATACATAAGTCTCACACACTAGCATTGTATCGATGTGTGCAAACATGTGGTATGGAATGAATGGGTGTGAACTAGTAACAAATGAATTATAACCCAAACACTCAAATATGTTCAAGAAGTTCCAATTGATTGAAAAATTTTATCGAACTAAGCTTTAGCCTTTAGTGAATAAAAAATGTGAACTTAATGAACAAAACAAGCACAATGCACACAAGCCTACAATATTGATGATTCTACAAATCAATAGCATCATGACAAAATAAGCTTAACTAGGATACATTGTCATTGTGCAAACCCGTTGATATTTCCATCCAAACTCCCTCAAAATAATCATTTTCTTTTATTTTGAATTAATATATGAAACAAACTAAATTTCTCTACTTAGAGAATCCCTATTGGCCACTTTTTGGCATAATTTTCTTTTTATTGCCTTTAAATTTTTTCAGGCTCTTTTAAACCTCTTTGGACCCCGGATAATTTTCAATACCTCGCCTTTTTTAGGTCCGATTTAAATGGTGTCTTAATACTAAGGATAAATGATAACCTTTCGTATCGCTTCCCCCTTTTAAAATAAAACGTACAAATTCACTCAATGGTTTTTACATGCACTACTTTCTTATCAAATTTAATCGAACATGGTTCGTTTTAAAGATAGGATTGAGATGGAAACACATCGTCCAATATGTGATAGACAAGTACAATAATCAAACAAATCTGTGCACGTGTGCAATAAAGGAAACAATGAGTCAATCATGTAGGTAGAAACACTATATCACATCTCAAAGACCCCAAACTTTATAAAGCACATGGATGACACAATGTATCGTCTTATAACACTATCAAATAGTCACATGCATATGGAATGAAATTGTGACTTGGTCATCCTAAATGTTCATTCATATATGGAGTAAACAAAATACAAAAATCTTTTTGTATTTTCTAAAAAAAATTAACAAAATAAAATCTTTTTGACCTTTATAAATTTTTTCGCAAAAAATAAATCTTTTTATATTTTTCCAAATTTTTTCAAAACCAAAAATCTTTTTTGGATTTTCAAAAAATATATCAAAAATGTACAAATGTGGTACACACTAGAAATACACATAAATATCTTCATAAAAATCATCCTATGCTAGCAAACAAGTCTAAACCTCAGCCGTTAGGTTCGGTGGAGTTTTTCAAAGGTAGTGACATCCTATGAAAAACTTCCATCAAATCATGTGAAGTTTTGACCAAAAATTTAACTTGCTCGCGAATGTGTGCAAGCTCTCTATCATTATATGCAAGCAAAGTATCATAAGTGGGTGCGTGTGTGTGAACACGTGTCTTAGAAAAATGTGGCAAAGGCTTATTTGACACAAAACCCAACTTAAAACAAAATTCCCAAAGGTGTCCTTTCTTTTTGAAATGTGAGCAAACATACATGGGCGTAGGAACACCTGTCTCAAAAACTCTAGGACGTACTCTCCTAATGGGATGCTTAGGTGGGTTAGGTTTCGGTCCATGTGAATCTATCACTAAAGTGGGAACCGGCTCTGGTGCAATGTGAGAAGTTGACACACCGTCATTACCTATTCCTAACCCGTCAACTCCACCCAAATCGGGATTGAGAAACATCTTTTCAACCTTCTTAGATGCATTCTCTAAAGGAACTTTGACCTCCCGGGCACGTTCGAAATCACTCTCGAGTTGGAATACACATTGTGACACTCGCCTAATTAAATACCGGGTGATCAGCGTAAGAACCCGAATTTTAAAATGGGTAATTTTAAATTAATATTGAAATTTTTGAGAAAAATAAATTTTTAGATTTAATAATTTTTATTGGTTAAATATGTTGGTTATGATTTTATAAGAATAAAACTTCAAGAGGAATTGAAATTGGATTTAAAATGGAGTTTTCATAAGGTTTTTAATTATATTTGCCTTATAGGCATTTTGTGGGGGAGCTGTCGCCAGACCTGTTGGGTCGATTGATCGACCCTGGGAGTTGCTCGATCGACTAAGCCCATATTTTGAGTCGACAGCCTATTATTAAAGAGTTTTGATTCCTTTCAAATTCTCTCTTTTGCCCTTATAAAAATAAGTCGTGGGTGGACCTTTAAACCACTTTTTCACAAACACGAAAATCCAGAATACATATTTTATTTCCTCTCCCTCTATATGGAGACCCTAACTCCTATTTTATTCAATGTTCAACATTAGATTTGGAGGTCTATTTGGGTTTTCTAGTATTGGGGCTACAACGTGATTGGATTATTTTCACGAGAGGACCGCGGTGGTGCAATCAGGTTTAGAGGCTGAAAGTAGGTGGTGATTCATGTGATGATTTTGAGGTACAGGACTTACACAATGTGCTCCTAAATTCTCTCAAGAGTATTCCGTTTGTTTTTCTGTGTCGATTGCACTTATGTTGAATTGTGATATTCATTTGGAATCTGAAAATTGTTCGAATCTAAATATTGATTCATTGTGATATATTATATTGTGATTTGAGCATCGTGTCATGAGATTTTAATATGGCATGGAGAATGGGCACCCGCCGGTGAGGTGAGGCCTGGTCACTTATTGATGTGTTGTTGAGAAATTAATATTGATATAATGCTTGAGTGTTGCATTTGATTTGTATATGCGATTAGTAGTGTTGCGATTTATTCACCATGCTAACTATTTTTGAGCATCTATTCCAGTCATATTGTGTACTTTCCCGTATTTTCTTTTAGTTGGCAGGTTAGCGTGGATTGGGATGCTATGGGCTATTTTGGAGAAATAGTTTTGAGCATGGCTTGGTAGATTTATTTTTTTATGTATAAACTGGTGGTATAATTTTCATTGTAGAATTTTGTATTTAAGAGAAACTTTATTGTAATCAGTATTGTGGAAATAGAAGGATTATGGATTTGTTGTATTTAAATTGTGGAATTTAGATGTTGCATACTTTTTGTTGATGGTTGTAGTTTAATTTTATCGGAGTATCACGTCGCATGTCTCTTTTCGGTTGCACTGGGTGTTACAGATGATATCAGAGCTTAGGTATACGACAACCCTCGGGTCTTGAGTTTTGGGTTTAGCATGCGGGGTAGACATGTTTTCTTTGGAGATAGAAATTTTTGGTGATAAGTCATGTTAGGCATCGAGTTTAGATGTGAGGTATTTAAAGTTGATTTTGGAGACAAGATTTTTTTTTGGAGATTAATGGTGTGGACCTATTTTTTAGCGTTAGGATTCAACAAATTTTGAGGGCGAAATAATTTTGCTAGTGGGGAAGTATTTAACAACCCGGATCTTTAAATGGGTACATTTAAATTATTATTGGAATTTTTGAGAAAAAATAAATTTTTGGATTTAATAATTTTATTGGTTAAATATGTTGGTTATGATTTTAGAAGAATAAAACTTCAAGCGGAATTGAAATTATATTTAAAATTGAGTTTTTATAAGGTTTTTAATTATTTTTGTCTTATAGGCATTTTGTGGGGGAACTGTCGCCAGACCTGTAAGGTCGATCGATTGACCCTGGGAGTCGATCGATCAACTATGCTCATATTTTGAGTCGACAGCCTATTATTAAAGAGTTTTGATTCCTTTCAAATTCTCTCTTTTGCCCTTATAAAAATAAGTCGTGGGTGGACCTTTAAACCATTTTTTCACAAACACGAAAATACAGAATACATATTTTATTTCCTCTCCCTCTATATACAAACCCTAACCCCTATTTTATTCAATGTTCAACCTTAGATTTGGAGGCCTATTTGGGTTTATCTCGTGTTGGGGCTAGAATGTGATTGGATTATTTTCATGAGAGGACCGTGGTGGTGCGATCAGATTTAGAGGTTGAAACTATGTGGTGATTTATGTGATGATTTTAAGGTATGGGACTTACACAATATGCTCCTAAATTCTATCGAGAGTATTCCTTTGGTTTTTCTATGTCGATTGCACTCATGTTGAATTGTGATATTCATTGGAAATCTGAAAATTATTGGAATCTAAATATTGATTCGTTGTGATATATTATATTGTTATTTGAGCATCGTGCCATGAGATTTTAATATGGCACGGAGAATGGGCGCCCGCCGGTGAGGTGAGGCCTGGTGACTCATTGATGTGTTGTTGAGAAATTCATTTTGATATAATGCTTGAGTGTTGCATTTTATTTGTATATTCAATTCGTATTGTTGTAATTAATTCACCGTGATAATTATTTTTGAGCATCTATTCCTGTCATATTGTGTACTTCCCCGTATTTTCTTTTAGTTGGCAGGTTAGCGTGGATTGGGACGCTATGAGCTATTTTGAAGAAATGTTTTAGAGCATGTCTTGGAAGATTTATTTGTTGATGTATAAACTAGTGGTGTAATTTTTCTTTGAGAATTTTGTATTTGAGAGAAACTTTATTATAATCATTATTGTGGAAATAGAAGGATTATGGATTTGTTGTATTAAATTGTGGAATTTAGATGTTGTATACTTTTTATTGATGGTTTTAGTTTAGTTTTATCATAGTAGCACGTCGCGTGTCTCTTTTCGGCTGCGCGGGGTGTTAGAGATGATATCAGAACTTAGGTATATGACAACCCTCGGGTCTTGGGTTTTGGGTCTAGCATACAGGGTAGACATGTTTTCTTTGGAGATAGAATTTTTTGGTGATAAGTCGTGTTAGGCATCGAGGTTAGATGTGAGGTATTTAAAGTTGATTTTGGAGACGAGATATATTTTGGAGATTGTTGGTGTGGCCTGACTAGTGGGGAAGTATGTAACAACCTAGATTTTTAAATGAGTACTTTAAATTAATATTAGAATTTTTTTGAAAAATAAATTTTTAGATTTGATCATTTTTATTAGTTAAATATGTTGGTTATCATTTTAGAAGAATAAAACTTCAAGCGGAATTGAAATTGGATTTAAAATGGAGATTTTATAAGGTTTTTAATTATTTTTGCCTTATAGGCATTTTGTGGGTGAACGATCGCCATACCTGTAGGGTCGATCGATCGAACCTGGGAGTCGATCGATCGACTATACCCAGATTTTGAGTCGGCAACCTATTTTTGAAGAGTTTTGATTCCTTTCAAATTTTTTCTTTTCCCCTTATAAAAACAAGTCGTGGATGGACCTTTAAACCAATTTTTCACAAACACAAAAATGCAGAATACATATTTTATTTCCTCTCCCTCTATATACAACCCCTAGTCACTATTTTATTCAATGTTCAACCTTAGATTTGGAGGCCTATTTTGGGTTATCTCGTGTTGGGGATAGAATGTGATTGGATTATTTTCGCGAGAGGAACGTGATGGTGCCATCAGATTTTGGGGGTGAAATTATGTGGTGATTAATGTGATGATTTTGAGGTACGGGACTTACGCAATATGCTCCTAAATTCTCTCAAGAGTATTCCCTTTGTTTTTCTATGTCGATTGCACTCATGTTGAATTGTGATATTCATTTGGAATCAGAAAATTGTTGGAATCTAAATATTGATTCATTGTGATTTATTATATTGTGATTTGCGTATCGTGTCATGATATTTTAATATGGAACGGAGAATGGGCACCCGCCAGTGAGGTGAGGCCTGGTAATTCATTGATGTGTTCAGAAATTAATATTGATACAATGCTTGAGTGTTGCATTTGATTTGTATATGTGATTCGTATTGTTGCGATTTATTCACCGTGCTAATTATTTTTGAGCATCTATTCCTGTCATATTTTTTACTTTCCCGTATTTTCTTTTAGTTGGCAGGTTAGCATGGATTGGGACGCTATGGGGTATTTTGGAGAAATATTTTAGAGCATGGCTTGGAAGATTTATTTTTTGATGTATAAACTAATGGTGTAATTTTCGTTGGAGAATTTTGTATTTGAGAGAAACTTTATTGTAATCATTATTATGGAAATATAAGGATTATGGATTTGTTGTATTTAAATTGTGGAATTTAGATGATGTATACTTTTTATTAATGGTTTTAATTTAGTTTTATTGTAGTAGCACGCCGCATGTCTCTTTTCGGGCGCGCGGGGTATTTCAATCAGTCCTTTATTAAATTAAATCAGAATATCCAGTCGGTTTAGATTATGCATCACTGTCGAAAGCTTTATTATTAAATACTAACCACCTAATACTTAAAAAAGGTTGATGTCAAAATTTTATCGTTTTAAATTAATGTAAACCAATTTAACGAAATACGTAAGCATTCACCATTCAACCAATCTCATATGAAATGAAATAACTGACATAATAAATGTGACTGGAGTGAACACTTCCAGCCTAAAGTCAAATACAGTAATCCAACCAAATAAAACCAACAACTCAAAGAAGTAAATAACTAAACCCATAATCTCGAAATTTCTAAATAAAAAAGGGACAACATGCCCTAACTGATGAAGTAACTCAATAGGAAGAAATGATGGACATAGAGGCATCTATTTCCATGGTCTTGTAACCTCCAAGGCAGTTACAGCTCGTCGAGTGAATAAAACTCCTATGCTTGGTGTCCATGTGGCTGGGCACCTAAAATAATTTGACAAGAAAATGATATTTGTTGAAAACGGGTCAGAGCCCGAGTTGAAAACAGTCTAAAAATCAGCAAGTCCTTAAAATGAGTTGGTAGAAAATATATTATTCATGTTAGATTATCGTACTCACTTGAGATGCTCACCTCTCATCTAATGTGCACGCCTAACACACCTTCAAACCCTACTAGTTTCTATTCCCATGATAACTAGTGTGGGTACACGAATTTAGAATGACGGGTCTGGACGAGTAGCCCAATTGAAGTGGCCCAAAGTCCAAACCCTTCATATCTTAAAATTAATTCGATTATGACTTAGTCTTCTCCCATGTTCTCGTAAAGAGGTGTTCTAGGAGAAGATGGAAAACGTTGGGGAGTCCAACACCCCCACTCCTTGAAAATAAACATGTATATAATAAACCCTAGGTCTGGGGCATAAGACGCACTGTATTCTCTATAAACACTCCCCGGAGTACATAAAAATAATATTGACTGCACCACCGTGGACGTAGGCATTCTTGTTGAACCACGTACATGTCCTGTTGTGTGATTGGCATTTTGTCTTCTTTATTCTGCTTGGTGATTGCTCTTCTCTTATTTATTTGTGTTGAATAATAATTGTCACCACAATTAGAGCCGTCTGTGGGAAGCGTTTATCTTCCCTGAGAAAGCCCACACCAAAAAAGGAGTTTGAAATGTCTGCTCATAGTAGTAATGCTCCCCAGGCAGGAGATATCCAAGAACAACCTGCTCCTCGCAGGATTAGATTTGAAGTTCGGCGTTCAGATCAGAGGGCTCGCCTAGAAAGGCCAGCCTCAGAAGAAAGCCAAGGACCAGCGAGGTCCACAAAGATATCCAGGCTGATTGATGCGTGTGAGGCAAGGATCCAAGAGTAGAGGGATTCTTCTCGCAAGCACGAAGCTAAGAATGCTCACCTCAAAGAAGATTAGAAAGAATGGAGAGAGATCTCCATCGTGGTACCAAGAGATGTTCGTACCTCACTCCTAGCCCTCAGGCAAGCAAGTCTCGCAGCCGAGGAAAGAGCCCCAGGCGCGGATCCCAGAAAGCTGAGGGAAACGAGTCAGAGGACAACCTACTCGAGCAATTGCGACTAACTCGCAATCACAGGAGCCCAGATCGCAGCAACGAGAACATACGAAGTCTAGTCCTAAGGGAGATGGACCAACACCCTACACATCACGATACCATATCGACCCGAGAACTCGCTAGGAGAGCTCTCAAAACTCAGATGAAATCACCTTTTTAAAGGGAAATAGAAGAAGAGCTAGCCCCCAAGAAATTTGCTATTCCAAGGTTCAAAATTTATAATTGTAAGACTGATCCCATTGATCACGTCAGGCAGTACAGGCAGGCCATGACCCTCTGAAACCATCGAGAAGCACTAATGTGCCGAATTTTTCCCTCGAGCCTGCATGACGTAGCACATAAATGGTTCGAAAGGCTCCCCCACAGGTCCATCAGAAGCTTTAAGTCCCTGACCGATCTTTTTACACCCCGCTTCATTACTAGTAGGTCCCATCCCAAAAGGATGGATTCTTTGCTAACAATGAAAAAGATGCCTCAAGAGACCCTCCCAGACTACTCTAAGAGGTACTGGGAGTTATTCAACGAGGTTGAAGATTGCTCAGAGCAAGTGGCAATGGCCTCTTTCAAAATTGGGCTACCCAGTTCTTCCCTTCTGTACCAGTTCCTGACCAAGAAAGAGGACATGACCATCGATGAACTGATGACTAGCATCGAGAAGTATGCTAAGGTGGAGGATGTGACCCGCCTCAACATAGGGGAAAATGGTCGAGATAAGCTCGTTGCCAAATGCAATGACAAAATTGAGAACTAGAAGAAAGGAGGGAGGAATGGGGGCAAGAATGGCTCCAAGAACGAAGGCAGCAATGATGTGGCAAAAGTATTTCAGGCGGTCAACACTATCTTCAGAGAACCAATTTATAAAATTTTCGTAAAAATCAAAGACGAGCCATTTATTAAGTGTCCCAGAAAGATGGGAGGAGATCCCTCGAAGAGAAACAACACGCTGAGATGTGCTTTTCATAATGAAGGAGGACATAAAACCGAGCATTGCAAGGCTCTTAAGTCCCACCTCGAAGAGCTGTCCCAATCCGGGCATCTGAATGGATTCGTGGAAAAGAAGGCAGAGAAAGTTGCTTCCCATAGAGAAGCAAGGCCCGACAACGTACTCAAAGACGATGCCATCCATGAATTCATAGTAATTCATGGGGAATCTGACGTGAAGCAGATTGAAGGAAATTCATCTCGAATGGAGGTAAAAAAGATTAGAGCGGTGATGCAAGCTTTTCAGATCGATCCAATGAAGACATAGTCGGGAAAGCGTCGCGAGCAGATGACGTCGACTATAGTAAGCATATCGTATTTACAGATGAAGATCTGGTGGGAGTGAGAACCCCACATCATGATGCTTAAATTATTACTCTCGGGATAGCAAACTATGACGTCGACAAGTTGCTCGTCGACCAAGGAAGCTCGTCCGAGGTAATGTACCTTGACCTATTCAGAAAATTGAAATTAAGCATCGCCGACCTGAAGGAAGCTACTGTCCCTTTGGTTGGCTTTGCTGGAAAGGTGACCATGCCCTTGGGAAAGATTGTGCTGCCAGTAAGGGTAGGAAATGTTTTCAAAATGATCGAGTTTCTGGTGGTCGACATTGACTCGCCATACCAGGTTATCCTCGGCAGAGGGTGGCTGCACGCAATGAAATCAGTTTCCTTGACCTACCATCAGAAGATTAAGTATATGACCGAGCGAGGAGTAATGAAGATCCATGGCGAACAAGCGATAGCAAGAAAATGCTTTATAGTAGCCATCCGCCCAAGACCAGAGAAAAAGGCTGACAAGCCCAGTGAGAAAGTTGAAGAACAAGAAGGTTTGATACCTTCGAAATTGCAACTAAAATACGGAAGACTCGGAGTAAGGGAGACGAGGCTTCTCCCCTCCGAACGGGTCGTTGAGGACCTGGAGGAAGTCACAGCTGGAGATAGCGACGATAGCAGGATCTTCTTGATCGGAGCTTCCCTCACAGATCAGGACAAGAAAGAGTTGACGATTCTGCTGAGGACCAATGTAGACGTCTTCGCATGGGAACCATACGAGTTTCCTAGAATTGATCCTAGTATGGGTTATCATCAGTTGCACGTCGATCCCACCTTCAAACCAATCGAGCAGAAGGGAGGGCGAACTGCACCCAAAAAGGCAAAAGCTGTGGAAAAAGATGTTGAAAAACTACTGGATGAAGGATCCATACGGGAGTTCCAATTCCCCAAATGGTTATCCAACCCAGTAGTAGTTCCAAAGAGCAATGGCAAGTGGAGAGTCTGTATCGACTTCACTGACCTTAACAAGGCATGCCCTAAAGACAGCTTCCCTCTTTTCAAAATTATCAACTAGTGGACGCCACAGCACCTCATGAGAGAATGAGGTTTTTGGATGCATACTCAGCGTATCATCAGATCCCCTTGTACGCTCCAGACCAGGACAAGACAGCATTCATCACCACCGTTAGATTATATTGTTACAAGGTCATGCCCTTCGGGCTCAAAAATGTAGGGGCAACCTACCAGCGGTTGGTTACCAATATGTTCAAGGACCAAATGGGAGACACCATGGAAGTCTACATCGATGATTTGCTCATCAAAAGACGGAAGAAAGAAAACCACCTCTCGAACCTATCAAGAACCTTCGAAATCCTCAGGAAGTACCGAATGAAACTTAACGCAAGCAAGTGTTCTTTCGGTGTCCAATCAGGAAAATTTCTTGGGTACTTAGTCAGTAAGAGAGGCATCGAGGCTAACCCAGACCAGATCGATGCAATAAACAGGGTACAACCTCCTCGAACAATCTGGGACATACAGAAGCTCACCGGTATGCTTGCTGCCTTGAACCGCTTTATCTCTAAGTCCTCCGAGAAGTGCAAGCCTTTCTTCCAGCTCCTAAAGGGAAACAAAATGGTAGAATGGAACCAAGATTACTCGCGGGAATTGGATGAGCTCAAGTCTTACCTTAGCACACCACCACTGCTCGTCATACCACAGGAAACAGATTCCTTGTACTTATACCTCTCTGTTTCCAACCACACTGTCAGTTCTGCATTGATGTGCGAAAAAGCAGGAATCCAGCACCCTGTTTACTACGCGAGCAAGACCTTATTAGAGTCCGAGCAGCGGTACCTACCACTAGAGAAGCTCGCCTTTGCACTTGTAGTTGCCTCAAGGAAGTTAAAACACTACTTTAAAGCTCACACTATCATCGTCCTTACATCGCACCCCCTTAAAGCAATCCTGAGGAAAGCGGATTTGTCAGGTAAACTATCTAAATGGTCAGTCGAGCTCGGGAGATTTGACATCCAATTTCAACCAAGGAACGCAATCAAAGGGCAAGTCCTTGCTGATTTCATAGCCGAATTCACAAGTGAGCAGCCCCTCAACCAACTTCAACCCGTGAAGCAAAGAGAGAATCACACGATAGGGGAAGTCTAGAAATTGTTTGTTGATGGAGCCTCCAATTCAAAGGGGGCAGGAGTAGGCATCGTGCTTATCACTCCGGAAAATGCAATCCTCGAACAAGGAATTAGGCTTGGATTTGAAGCCTCCAACAATGAAGCAGAGTATGAGGCCCTGATCGCTGGCCTCTAGAAGGCACACACTTTGGGGGCAAAGCAGTTGCAGGTGTTCGGCGACTCACAATTAGTCTCCAATTAGATAAGTGTAGACTAGAAATCAAAAGATGAAAGGATGGAAGCCTACCTCATCTTGGTAAAAAGGCTATTGGCTAAATTTGAGGAAGTCAATGTCCAGCAGTTTCCCAGAGGACATAACAGCCATGCTGACGCCCTAGCAGCCCTGAGTTCAGCAATCGATTCCGATTTGAAAAGAACAATACCCATCAATTTCCTCACTCATCCGAGCATTAACCGTAACAACGAGCTACCAAGCGTGGAGCAGGTGCTCCAAATTGAGTTAGGACCCAGCTAGATGGACCCTCTAAGGGACTATTTGAATAATGGCGCACTTCCAAACGATAAGAAGGTCGCTCACTAGATAAGAGTCAAAGCTGCTCACTTTTACTTATTTCCTGAGGGGAAGCTATATAAGAGATCATTTTTCGTTACCTACCTTCAATGTGTTCACCCGAAGGATCTCGAACAAATCCTACATGAACTCCACGAGGGAATCTGTGAAGGCCATATTGGTGGAAGGTCATTGGCTTTCCGAGCAATGAAGGAAGGCTATTGGTGGCCATATATGCAAAGAGACTCTGCAGTTTATTTTCGCAAATGCGAAAAATTCCAACTTCATGCTCCCATGGTCCATCAACCCGCCAGCGATCTAAAATCACTTTCCAGCCCATGGCCATTCGCCCAATGGGGAATGGACATCGTAGGACCTCTTCCTACCGCTACCGGCAATCACGAGTATCTGTTAATCGCAACTGAATACTTCACCAAATGGATAGAGGCAGAGCCACTGGCGAACATCCGAGACGCGAATATGATAAGATTCATATGGAAAAATATAATCACCCGCTTTGGGATCCCTAGGACCATCATTACTGACAATGGAATGCAGTTCGAGAGAGGTTCCTTTCAGAATTTCTGTAATGACCACGGAATCAAACACCATTTCATCTCGGTGGCCTATCCTCAAAGTAATGGCCAAGCCGAGGCTTCCAACTAAACGGTGATCGATGGGCTAAAGAATCGATTAAAATGAGCCAAAGGCGCATGGGAAAATGAACTACCGCATATTCTATGGGCCTACCGTACCATCCCACGTCGAGCAATAGGGGAAACCCCATTCTCACTAATGTATGGAATGGAAGCAGTCATCCCATTAGAAGCAGGCTTACCCACTATGAGGTCCACCCTTGTCGACCAAGGCCAGAATGATGCAGCATTGCTCGCTGAGCTTGACCTAGCTGACGAATGTCGAGAGCTTGACTTGGTAAAACTAGCTAGCTATCAGCAACAACTCGCAAAACATTACAACAAGAAAGTCAATCCAAGGGCATTTCGAGTTGGAGACTACGTCCTAAGGAAAGTCCTGAGCGGTGTCGCAAAACCATCAGATGGCAAGTTAGGTCCAAACTAGGAAGGACCATTCAAGATAACAAGAGATGATTTACGAGGAGCCTCTCACTTAGAAATGTTGGAGGGCAGAGAGATACCTCGAGCATGGAATGCAGCCAATCTTAAGAAGTTCTATTTCTAGATTCTTCTTTTGCATTGTACTTATGAGACTGGAAGCTCGTTTCCTTATCATTAATAAAAGTTATTTAGCATTTGCATTCTACGAAGTGTCAGTTAACTAGTACATGAACTTTATAACTCACACACCCTTTTCCAAGTGACAGGCTCATTAATAATTACGCCATAGTAGGGAAATCACCCACCTCAAGTTTTCGTTATGAAACACGAAAAACCTCTTAGCATTGCCCCTGGAAATATATGAAGCATTACAGGAGAACCTTACGCAATTTGGCCAGTTCCAAATTGGTTGGCAAAACAATGTTTGGTTAATAAAATCCTGATCGGATGAAGCATCCAACACCAGGTGTGTCCTCGCCAATTGCCACACTTAGGCCTAAGGAAGTGTGACGATACGACCTAAAAGGTAAGGTAGGGCAAAATGGTATCTTATAAGCATACTGGACTGGAGGGACACTTACTTGATAATATAAACTTACAAATCTAGTCGACCAAGAGAGGCCCAAGGTTATTAAGCAAAATCTAAGAGATGTGAAAAATATAAAACACTTGTTGAGTTGGAAAATTCGCCCAGAACATAAACTTTAGATTACTTCATCACATTTATAACAAATATAACACATGTTTAGTCGGTAAGCTCGCCCAAAACATCAACATTACATTACATCATTACAAAATATACAGAGTTACTACTGGCAAAATCTTAATGAGGGTGAGGCCTCTGAACAAGATAATCATCCACTTGGGCTCTTCGACCGTCGTCGTGACGGGGAACTAGTTCCTCCGCAATTTTATTCGCATACGACTCTAATAGCTGCCGAGGGATGGCATCAATAGGGATCCACTGATCATATCTTCGGAAGGGGTTAGGTAGTAGAGTACAAGGAGAGATCTCATGACGATACCAAAGTATTGAGTTCCTTATGACTTGCAGCTCCTTCAGGGCACTCAACCACCCTCTGATAAAGGCGAGCTTTTCAAACTCTGTTAGCATCGTCGGAGCATCTATCCAACCTTGGTCATAACCGTCGGCCCATAATTGCCGAGGTCCTCTCCTAAACAAATGCCTTAGCCGAGTGACATCCTTTTGAAGCCCAGCAGCAACCACGTATGCTCGTTAGACATCACCTCGGAGCTCTTCCATTTCCCTAGCCGAACTCCTTGCCTTTCCTCTGGCTAGTGGAAGAGTCGACGGGGCAGAGCCTCGCAGCACCGGAGGAACATTGCTTGGTCCAGCTCCAGCTTGCGATGAGGAAGAGCCTCGCAATACTGCAGGAGCGATGCTCGGTGCATGCTCCCTGAGCTGCGAGACTTCCCTCATCAAAGCCGCATTCTCTTGCTGAAGAATTTCTCCAACCTGGTTGATCTTAGAGGAATCTAGGAGCCTTGCTCTTAGAGTATTCACCTCTTCCTGGACTGAGGCGTCGACCTCTTCCATCTCTTGGAGCTTGTCTTTCAGTTTAATGACGAGCTCAGTCTGCTCTATGAAACGCTTGTTCCTAAATCGAAGTGATTTAAAAATACTCACAAAGGTATGACGAACTTCAGAGCTTACATTAGGACCGATCATTTTTCCCAATTGAGAAGTGGATGGTATATAGTCATCGACATCAACCAACTACAGGCCATAAAAAAGCGATAAAGAAAAAAAATAAATCAATGCACTGGGGAAAGAAACCTTTGCATTTCATTAATAAGGATCAGAGTACATCGAGAAGCAGAAAGGAAAATTACATGCAAAGATACAAAAGTAATCCTAAAAGTAAATTAGCTGGAAACCTAAGGCTGCCCAGAAGTAGCTGGCTGCTTCCCTTTGTCAGCAGAAGTAGAAACACCTCCCTCAGCAGGAACAACCTCTGTCGCCTGAACAGGAAGGGCATCAACAGGGATTGGTTGGGAGGCAGGGTCAACAGCTTTGATGGCTGGGGAAGGGACTTCATCCATAATTGGCCTTGGGCCTGGATCGTTCTCATCGAACATAGGAGAAGCGACATCCACACCAGCAGCCAAGAGGGCCTTGTTCCAACCCTTCTTTAAGTTCAGACGGCTAATATAGCCTATATGAACCTCATCGTCTTCATACGCAGCAGCCCACCCGGAGTTATATGAATCCTCCTTAATGGTGATTGCCTGAGACTCTTTCTCCTTCAACTTCTCGGTCAGCACTTTGTTCTCTTCCAAGATAGCCAGCTTTCTTGAGCAGACCATGTCGTAGGCTTGCTATAGCTCAGTCAGTTCTTTAACTGATGCTTCCCTCTATCGATTGGCCTCAGCAAGAGCCAGGTCGAAAGACGTTCGAGCAGCATCAGCGGCCTTCAGACTAGCCTCTAGCTTAGTACTCTTCACTTTTAGGGCAGCATTCTGCTTATCTATCTCGCCGTTCTTATTGATTAGCTCGTCACGAGAGCGATAGAGCACGGCAAAATTAGTCACAAACTGTAAGAAAAAGAAGATATTAGAAAGAGGAAATAGACAGAAATTAGGAGACATTAAAGAAGAGAAATAAACTTACCAAGGCTAGCCTCTGGCTCGCCTGCAGAGCTAACTGGTCAGTCCCCACCGCCCTTTGGCGATCAGCAGGAAGGACTGCTCACTCGAGCAGTGCAGGGGCCAACTGGGGGGAAGTGGCGACTGAGGCCCCCTCTGGCAACGCGGACATAGGTACTAAGGCCTGGCCAGCCTTTGTCCTCGCATCCACTTTCCCCCTCTCCTCTTCCTTTTCCTTCTCCTTCTCTTCTTCCCTCTTTATCTCTCTCTCTCTCACTTGATCTTCTTCCTTCCTCTTCTTCTCCTGCTCCGGAGCAGTAGACCGGGAAGCAGTAGTAATACCCCAATGATGGACTTCTTCTTCTTCGACCTCTGAGCAAGAATCACATGGTCATCATCATCATCATCATCTCGGATCAAATTCTTCCTTGGAGGAACCATTTCTTCGCTAGAGCTGTTGGATGTGCTCGAAGGGTCTTAGGCTTCAGATACCTCTTCCGAATCATAATAACTGTCACTAATGGAGCTCCCCTCGCTAAAATTTCCTTCAGCACCGCCTCTGATGTCACTCTCAGAACTACTCTCCTCCTCGTCTAACTGAATGGGATCAGCAGCAGCTTCTTCGGAGGTATCAAACTCGGGAATGCTATCTACTGGCCTCGTTATAAAGCTAGAGCCAACAATTTTATACTCGAGCAAGAAAGCAGCAGAACGGGGATGCTCGCCTTCAGCTAATAATCCAAGCTTTGACCAACTCAGAAAGACGAACCTCGCTGAGAGCATATTCCAAGTTCTTCGACCTCGCTGAAGAAAAAACGGGAAAAGAGTCAGAGCAATCACACATTAATAAAGAAATTGAAAGGACAGAACAAATACTACCTATATACTCTTCCCCATAAAAGGTAATAGTAAACCTATCAGACCTCGACCCCTTAGTCTGGGGGGCAGAACTACCAATTTCTAGCAAGAAATCCATCTTGCCAGTAGTCCTTGTGGGAATCAGGTACGTTAACTACCAACACCCTGTCAGGACTCCTGGCCTTAAGATAAAGAACACCAAAGCTAGTGTGAGAAAAGGAATAGTAAAAGCATACTTCGGCGAGCCCTAACTTGGTGCCATATAGTTGATTTATTCTATGAACGCCATTGATTATCTTCCATACATTGAGCGAACACTGTGCAGGAACAATGTTGAAATAACCAAAGAAATGCAAGAACAAATCATTTGGAGGAAAAGTAAGCCCCTCCTTAAGAAAGTAATAAGACGTGAATCCAATGGGAACCCTCTATCTCTCTAATATTTCTAGGAAGAGATGCACACTCAATCTCCACCCACTCTGGGATATTGTAAAACTTCCTAAACTCGGACAATGATCTGTTACCTATCTTTGCCATTTGTAAACCCTAAACTACAAATTCAGAGAAAGCATAGAGAAAAAGAAAAAGAGACTTACGAGATGAGAGCTTGACTTGGACAATGCAAGAACACAAGTCCAAACGATGAGGAATATCGAAAACAATGAAAATGAAGATCTGGAGAAGAGGGCAAAAATTGCTAAAACTCGCAGAAAGTTTGCAGAAGATAGAAGAACACTGAGAAGCTTGAAACGACAACTATGAAACGTTGCCCAAAAAGACTTTTAAATGTGGCTAATCATCGCGCAAAGGACCCAAAGCAACTGCCGCCTAATCTAGTCATCAAACTTTGGGAAGAGTTGCACGATGTACAAAGGAGCCATTATGACAAATCATTTCAATTTATTGAGCCCAAATTGTGGCCCAACAAACTTAGGGGAAATTGTGCGTACACGGATTTAGAATGACGGGCCTGGACGAGTAGCCCAATTGAAGAGTCCCAAAGTCCAAACCCTTCATATCTTAACATTAATTCGGTTATAACTTAGTCTTCTCCCATGTTCTCGTAAAGAGGTGTTCCAGGAGAAGATGGAAAACGTGGGGGAGTCCAACACCCCCACTACCTGAAAATAAACATGTATATAATAAACCCTAGGTCTAGGGCATAAGACACGCACCGTATTCTCTGTAAACACTCCCCGGAGTACATAGAAATAATACTGATTGCACCACTGTGGACGTAGGCATTCTTGCTGAACCACGTACATGTCCTGTTGTGTGATTGGCATTTTATCTTCTTTATTGTGCTTGGTGATTGCACTTCTCTTATCTATTTGTGTTGAATAATAATTGTCACCACAAATAGTTTTTTCCAGTCTAACATCTAATCATAGCCCAATATCGTTCCCATGTATTTGCCTCGCAATTTACATAATACCTATAATCAATTTTTCTTTAACATGGATAAGCGCTTTTTCAATCTAACATAATTAAGTGTTGTATAACTTAATTCATTTCAGATTTCATTTTCATTCAAGTCTACTTAATTCACACAGTAGATAGTATCACAAGTATATATATACATTCACTCTATTTTATACATATACAATAATGCACCCCAAGACAGAGCTGCAGTGCATGCATACACTGCTATCATGTCCCGATGCATCGCTCATTGCATAAAGGACTATAGGTTCAATCTCTCGCGAACCTTCAAAACAAACAAACATATTGGAGTCTAACATAGTTCCAAGCCGATGGGATACATACATACCTATGCACCCATATGAATGTCATCATTATCATTCTCACAGATAGCCCGTACCTAGGTTCTATGCTCTAGTGGTACAAATAAAGATCCCACCTGAAGGCTCCTCAAGGCATGATCGTCCATAATGCATAACCTCCCCGATATCCAGCAACGTAGGTATGTTATACACAAAATAGTTCAATCAATAATTATAATCACAACTTATTGTATTCATTAGGTATTCATGCAACCCAAATCCCTGAATTTATATGTAGTATTATCATCTCTACTACTGATAATACTTTAACCGTACGAAATATCTCTCTATCGTATATACTCTTTAAGGCTCTCTCACTCAAATACATTCCCTTAGGAGTTACACAAATCATCTCACTACTAGATTATGAAATGAAGCTACTCCATAATAGTGTAGGTCCCATTCTCTCACATGAATTAACCTAGAAGGATTTTAACTCGTCTGAGCAAAAATTAGAGTTTCTGACATCTCATTAGAAGCTGGGAATTCTCGTTCGAACGAGGTCGTTCGAACAAGAATCTCACTTCGAACGAACTATAAACCAAATCTCATTAGTAATGTCATTGGAATTCTCATTTGAACGAGGTCGCTCGAACGACCTAGGCAAGTCTTCAAACAAGAACTCGGAGTTCATCCCTGTCTTCCCAAAATTACGTTATCCCAATTCATTCAATAGCAAAATCACTTAAAACTCATCCTAATTCAAATTCAATAACTCTAAACTATATCCCCAAGTGTTATAACACTTTCCCTTTCATTTTTAACATCAAATCTCTAAAATTTTAACATGAATTTCGATTAATTTCTCAAATCTTCAACAATCCCTAATTTCATATAATCACCATTAATGACCCACTGGACTCGGATATGATTTCATTGTTTCAATAGATAAAATTCAAGTTTTTAATCCCCAATACAATAGTTATTCAACTACATGCAATTCCTATACCACAATCATGAATAAATTCCCAATTTGACTCCCAATTACATGATATTATGATTAAACCATCAACTACATTAATATGAATCATATATGCTCTAAAATCCAGCAATATAAACACTTGCCTTTTTGTGTAAATCTGATTCGCTAAATGTAACTCGTATAGGGGTGATCCTTTCTTCACGATCTACGTGGTGGTGTATTTTTGGTGTGAGAGCTTGAGTCTTTATCCCAGGGCACCTATGGAGTTCTTCTTCTTCCTCTTTGGTTCTCTCTCTCTCACTTACGTATGAAAAATGACAGATAACCTATTACCCACATACACTTCCCTTTTAAATATCTATTTTCGTCCATTTTAATTCCTCAAAATCTCAAATACCCCTCTAGGGTGTCGATTTGGCCTAAATTGCCTCGAAATCAAAATAAAACACTCGAGTATGGTTTTTTGACTATCTCGACCCTTCCGGACTCATCGACGCACTCGAAATGATCATACGAGTTATTTAAAAATAGATTATCCTTTTAACCCAATAAAGTAATACCCACACGACTTACACGCGCGTCCCAACTAAGTGTATTGCAACTGCCGTAATTTTCACTCCCGAACATAATAATATTTTCGTAATCATATATTACTTTACTCGCTAGTAATATTCAACGTAATTATCACCAATACATACTAACTCTCATCATGATAGTAATTATTAAATTTAAATCCAGATCAATTATAAATAAATTTTCTCCATTTAAATTAATTAATCCTAATTCCATAATTAAAATAAAATCCCTCAAAAAAATGGGGTATTACATACTTCCACCCTAATAACGAAATTTCATCTCGAAATTTGGAAAAGAACAGAATAATGGTATACCTGGTAGGAATAACTCTAGACATTTGTCAGGCATGTCATCCTCACACTCCTAGGTAGACTCATCTATATTATGATGCCGCCACTGCACACGTACTAATGGCACTGTCTTGACCTCAATTTCCTCTCACCACGGTCTAGGATAGCCCCTCCTCGTAGGAACTATTGGGTTGTAGATCAATCTCCTCTAAATAAATATGGGCGTGGACCAAGTCATCCCAAATATATCTCCTTAGTGAAGAAATATGGAACATATCATGAATCCAGTGCAGGTGTTCAGGTAACCCAAGTCTGTAAGCTACTGGCCCAATCTGCTCAATAATAGGAAATGGTCAAACATATCTCGGTGACAACTTCCCTTTCTTCCCAAACTGCATTATACCCTTCATAGGATATACTCGCAACAACACCTGATCCCCCACACTAAACTCCCTGAACCTCTTGGCATCAGTGTAACTCTTCTACCTATCTTGAGCAACCCGAATACGACTCCGTATCAACTCAATCTTAGATAAGGTGTCCTGAATCACCTCTGGCCCAAGTATCTTATTGTCCCCCACCTCAAGCCAATACGTTGGGAACAACAAGGTCTACCATATAACACCTTAAACGGATCCATGTCAATAGTAAACTGGTAGGATTTATTATAAGCAAACTCCACCAGTGGAAGGTACTGCTCCCATCCCCCACCCAAATTAAGGATACACATCCTCAACATATCCTCCAACATCTGATTCATCTACTTTGTATGCCCGTCCATCTGCGAGTGATAGGCTGAACTCAATCGTAACTCCGTACCCATGTCCTGCTGGAAACTCTCCCAAAATCTGGACACAAAAATCTTATCCCGATCGAACAAAATATCAAGGGGCACCCCATGGAGTCTCACGATATCGGCAATAAAGATCTGAGCATACTGCTTCGTAGTATAGTCGATTCGAACTGGCAGAAAATGAGCTACTTTGGTCAACCGATCTATGATCACCCATATGGAATCGTGACCCCTCTGTAGCTAAATACATGGAAATGCTCTCCCATTTCCACGTAGGGATTTATAATGGTTGTAGTACTCCTCCCAATCTCTGATGGTCGATCTTCACCAGCTGACAAGTGGCACACTTCGAAACAAACTCGGTGATGCCTTTATTTATTCTCGGTGATGCCTTTCTTTATTCCACTCCACCAATACTGCCACCTCATATCCTGGTACAATCGCAAATCATGAACCGTGTGACTCTGCCATCACCACATATCGTAACACCTCCCATTCTGGAACTACTAGTCTACCATTAAAGCATAATCCCCCATTTGAGCTCACGAAGAAGGACTCTGTTCCCTCAGCTAGAAGCTGGATAATCTGATCCTGATAGAAGGAATCCGATGCCTGAGCCTGTATCACCTTGGTAACTATCTCGAGTGTAACCATCATCATCGACATGAATGAGCGGGAAACTACATCTTGATGCCCGAGTTCCTTCCATTTCATCTTCCACACCTCGGCCACCTCACCTTTTGGTCTACAATTGAATGCATTTTCTACCACTTTAGCCTTCCCCGGGTGGTAATGAATGTCGAACTAGTAGTCCTTCATAAATTCAAGCCACCTTCACTAACGCATATTGAGCTCCCGCTGAATGAACAAATACTGCAGTGACTTGTGATCTGTGAACAGGAGAGATCTCTCCCCTAAGAGATAATGTCTCCATATCCACAATGCAAACACGACTACCACTAACTCTGATTCGTGGGTGGGTTAACTCCTCTCATAAGGCTTAAGGTTACGGGAAGCATAAGCAATTGCCTTATCCTACTGCTGAAGCACACCCCCAATTCCTAATAAGGATGCATCAGTGAAAACTAGGTATTCCACCCCCGGTCTGGATAGTGCTAGAACTGGTGCTGAAGTCAGTTTGTCCTTCATCTCGTCAAAAGCAAACTGGCAGGCATCATCCCATATAAATCGTACCCCCTTGCGAGTCAAGTTTGTCAACGGACTCGCTATCTTCGAAAAATCTCGAATAAACTGCCTGTAGTATCCTGCCAGCCACAAGAAACTATGTATCTCAATCAGCGTCGTGGACTGTCCCCACTCCCTCACCGCTGACACCTTCTCGAGATCTACCGATATCCCTTTCGTATAAATGATGTGCCCCAAGAACTGAAGCTCTCTCAGCCAAAACCCACGCTTCTCATATTTTGCATACAAATCATGCTCACATAGGTTCTGTAAAACCATCCTCAGATGCTCGGCATGATCCTCCTCAGTTCGAGAACAAATCATAATGTCATCAATGAAGACAATGAAAAACTGATCTAAGAACTCTTTGAACACCCTATTCATCAAGTCCATGAAGACTATCGGTGCATTAGTTAGCCCAAATGGCATAACCCTGAACTCATAAGATCCATACCTCGTCAAAAAAGCAGTATTAGGGACATCCTTCTCCCTAATAGGTAACTGATGGTACCCAAACCTCAAGTCTATCTTTGAAAAATAAGAAGGTCCCCTCAACTGGTCGAATAGGTCATCAATTCAGGGAAACGAATATTTATTCCGTATCATGACCTTATTCAACTCTTGATAGTCAACACATAACCATAGCGACCCATCTCTCTTCTTCATGAAAAACACGGGAGCACCCTAAGGTGAGGTACTCCTACAGATGAAACTCTGACCCAATAACTTCTTGATCTGATCTCGTAGCTCCCTCATCTCTACAGGAGCCATATGGTAAGGTGCACGGGCTATCAGCCGAGTTCCTGACACTAAATATATCACAAACTCTATCTCCCTGCTGGGCAATAATCCCAGTATGTCCTGAAATACATCAGTGAACGCACGAGCAATCGAAATCAAATCAAGCGGTATCACCACTCCCTTAGAGGTCTCCTCCTCTTTATAATATAAATGGGTAGACAAACCTCCCTTAGGACGAGGCATCGCCACCAAAAACATCTCCTGACCCGCTCTGGCAAACACAATACTACGGTTATGGCAATCAATCATAAACATATATGTAACTAGACAATCCATCCCGATAATAGATTCATACTCGTGCATCTCTAAGAGAAGCATATCGATCGGTAAAATCAATCTCCCAATCTCTATGCCTACTCCCCAATATATAAAGAATATAAAAGACCGATAGTCCATCGGTGAGTCTACACTAGTAACAGTGTTATCTATTGTGTCTATTAACCCCGTGGCACATGCAAAAATAGTGGCAATGAAACTATATGAAACCCGAGCGTCAAATCATATCCACCCCAAAGTCCCCTGGATAGAAAACGTACCCTCGACTTCAGGTGGGGCCTAATGGACATTGTAGAGACACCCATACTACAACTATCCCTGTTTCACCAGAACTGGTGGAGCAACTGGTAAAGCTGGTACCTGGGGTGGTGCTGGGAGGGAGGATGGGAATATCGGTCACTAGGGCTCCTGAAGAGCGCCCTGCTGCTGATGCGGGGCTCTACCGCTCTGAGGACAATCCTGGCATTTTTGGCCAGTGTTACCACAAGTGAAGAACCTCCCTGAAAAGTGCCCTCCCTATTGCCCCTGCTGTCCTCAGCCCCGATGGTCATTACCACCCCTCCCCTGGCCCTGCTGGAAATGTTGTTGCCCATGCTGACCAGGCTGCCCTAATGGCCCTGCCTAAAGCCTCCCTACCCCTATCTGAAGTATCCAGAATGTAATCGCTTAGCAAGGTCCCCTTGATGGTAACTCTGCTCACCCTGACGGACCTGTCCCTGAGCTGCCAGTGCCCCACTGGCACTTCTGACTCCTATCCGGACCTGCTGGCTAGACTCCCTGGCTTGTTTGCTTACCTGATGATGGAAGCAGTGGTCTTGGCAGTGTAATAGTGCATCATTAACCACATCAAAATAAGTGGCTAATGAAATATTTCCTAATAGATGCTGGCGAATCCTCCAAGTCAATCCATCCATAAACCTCTAGATTTTCTTCTCCTCTGATGATATCTCATCTGGAATAACATTTAGAAGATCTGTAAACTCTTCCTCATATTCTGCAACTGTCTTCCCTTCCTATTTGAGGTTCAACAGTTTCCGCCACATCTCAGTCTGCACGGCGTAAGGGAAGTACTTACGGTCAAATCGCACCCAGAACTCCTGAATAGTCAAAACATCCCGCTCCTTTATAGTTGTAATGGACTCCCACCACTGTAGTGATACTCCTACCAACTTAAAGGTAACTAAAATATACTTTTTCACCTCTATGCACTCATACATCCTCAGGTGCCTCTGTATATCCTTCTTCCATTGGCTCACCTTTACTACATCAGAACTCCCAGCAAACTCTGGAGGATGTGCCATCTAGAAGGCATCTCTGACGCGCTCCCAAGCAGAAGGGAAAGCGTCGACTTGTGCCGGAGCCACTACTGGTGCCTGTGGTGGGGCCTGTTGTACCACGCCTAATGCTTTATTCATCGCATGTGCTACAATAGCGGTAACTTCCGCAATATTCATCGTGTTATGGGTCGGAGCTGGCTGAGGCTCGGGCTGGGCATCCCTATTGGCTCGCTGTACACATCTGGGAGGCATCTGAAATAAGCGAGAAACTTTATAAGTCCACAGTAAATATATCAAATAGATAAAGAAGTAGAATGCGCAATTAAATAATATAGCAGTACTAAATATAGGGCTCTATATCAAAGAAAGCTATGCGGAAAGCATAATAATCCGCACAGATCCTAAGGACTCTAGAACCTGATGCTCTAATACCACCTGTAACACCACACCTAATTAAATACCGGGTGATTAGTTATTTATTAAATTAAATCAAAATATCCAGTTGGTTCAGATTATGCATCATTGTCAAAAGCTTTATTATTAAATTTTAACCACATCATATTTAAAAAAAGGTTGTTGTCAAAATTTTATTTTTTTAAATTAATATAATGTAATTTAATGAAATAAGTAAACATTCACCATTCAACTAATCTCATATGAAATGAAATAACTGACATAATAAATGTGACTGGAGTGAACACTTCCAGCCTAAAGTCAAATACAATAATCCAATAAAATAAAACCAACAATTGAAAGAAGTAAATAACTAAATCCATATTATCTGAATTTCTGGATAGGAAAGGGGAAACATGCCCTAACTGATGAAATAACTCAAAACGAAGAAATGATGGACATAGAGGCGTCTACTTCCAAGGTCTAGTAATCTCCACAGCAGCTACAGCTCGTCGAGTGAATATAACTCCTATGCTTGGTGTCCCTATTGCTGGGCACCTAAAATAATTTGACAAGCAAAAGAGATTTGTAAAACACGGGTCAGAGCCCGAGCTAAAAACAGTTTAAAAATCCGCAAGTTCTTAAAATGAGTTAGTAGGACACATATTATTCATGATAGATTATCGTACTCACTTGAGATGCTCACCTCTCATGTAATGTGCACTCCTAACGAATCTTCAAACCCTACTAGTTTCTATTCCCATGCTAACTAGTTATTTCCAGTCTAACATCTAATTATATCCTAATATCATTCCCATGTATTTTCCTCGTAATATACATAATACCTATTATCAATTTCTCTTTAACATGGATAAGCGCTTTTTCAATTTAACATAATTAAGTGTTCACCAACTTAATTCATTTCAAATTTCATTATCATTGAAGTAAACTTAATTCACAAAGTAGATAGTATCACAAGTATATATATACATTCACTCTATTTTATACATATATAATACTTCACCCCGAGACATAGTTGTGGTGCACGCATACTCTGCTATCATGTCCCGGTGCATCGCTCATTGCATAAAGGACTATAGGTTCAATCTATCGCGAACCTTCAAAATAAACACACATATTGGGGGCGAACATAGTTCCAAGCCGATGGGCTACGCACAGACCTACTCACCCATACGACCGTCATCACTATCATTCTCACAGATATCCTGTACCTAGGTTCTATTCTCTAGTGGTACAAATCAAGATCCCACCCGAAGGCTCCTCAAGGCATGATCATCCATAACGCGTGACCTCCACCCAATATCAACAAGCGTAGGTATGTTATACACATAATAGTTCAATTAATAAGTATACACACAACTTATTATATTCATTAGGTATTCACGCAACCCAAATCCCCGAATTTATATGTAGTTTTATCATCTCTCCTACTCATAATACTTTAACCACAAGATTTATCTCTCTATCGTACGTACTCTTTCAGGCTCTCTCACTCCAAGACATTCCCTTAGGAGTTACACAAATCATCTCACTACTAGATTATGAAATGAAGCTACTCCATAATAGACTAGGTCCCATTCTCTCACATGAATAACCTAGAAGGTTTTTAACTCATTCGGGCAAAAATTAAAGTTCCTGGAATCACATTAGAAGCTGGGAATTCTCGTTCGAATGAGGTCGTTCGAACGGGAATCTCGCTTCGAACGAACTATAAACCAAATCTCATTAGTAATCTCGTTGGAATTATCATTCAAACGAGAATTCAGAGTTCGTCCCTGTCTTCTAAAAATTATATTTTCCCAATTCATTCAACAGAAAAATCACTTAAAACTAAAATTTAACATAAATTTGATTCAGAGTACGTCCCTGTCTTCTATATCCCCTAGTGTTAGAACACTTTCCCGTCCGTTTTTATCATCAAATCCCTAAAATTTAACATAAATTTGATTAATTTCTCAAATCTTCAACAAGCCCTAATTTCATATAATCACCATTAATGACCCACTAAACTCAGATAAAATTCCTATACCACAATCATGAATAAATTCCTAATTTCAGTCCCAATTACATGATATTATGATTAAACCATCAACTACATTAACATGAATCATATATGCTCTAAAATCTATAAAGATAAACACTTGGATTTTTGTGCACTTCTGATTCACTGAATGAAACTAGTATAGGGGTGATCCTCTCTTCACGATCTTCGTGTTGGTGTGACTTTTTTTGTGAGTCTTTATCCCAGGGCACCTATGGAGTTCTTTTTCTTCCTCTTTGGTTCTCTCTCTCTCACTTAGGTTTGGAAACTGACAGATAACCTATTACCCACGTACACTTCCCTTTTAATTATCTATTTTCATCCATTTTAATTCCCCAAAATCTCAAATGACCAAAATACCCCTCTAGGGTGTCGGTTTGGTCTAAATTGCCTCGAAATCAACATAAACACTCGAGTAGAGTTTTCTGACTATCTTGACCCTTCCGGACTCATCGATGCACTCGAAATGATCATAAGATTTACTTAAAAATAAATTAACCTTTTAATCTAATAAAGTAATACCGATACGACTCACACGCGCGCCCCAATTAAGTCTATTGCAACTGTCGTATTTTTCACTCCCGACCATAATAATATTTTTGTAATCATATATCACTTTAGTCGCTAAGTAATATTCTTATCACCAATACATACTAACCCTCATCATGATAGTAATTATTACATTTAAATTAGAATTAATTATAAATAATTTTTCTCCATTTAAATTAATTAATCTTGATTCCATAATTAAAATAAAATCCCTCAAAAATACTGGGTTTTACACACGTGTCATCGGACTCGACACCGTATCGGTCAAATCACACTTTTCCCTCCTTAAATCTTTTTTATCTCTCTCAAGATCTAAAACCCGACGACCTAAATCCTTATTATACTTCTTTTTCTTTAAGGTCTCGGCGTACAAATCCCTAAAAGTGCTTTGGAGTTCACTTTCATGTCCACTCTCACACTCGCTTTGACCCTCACCTGTAACACTCAAATCATCCTCGGGGGTCTCAACATCATTGCTCACTAGACTAGAAAAAGCTACACACATACCATGTGATAAACCATTACTGGACTCATCTCCCTAACTATCACTAAGTGTGGCGGGCATGGCAGTTTCTTTCAACTTTCTCCTTAGCCTAGTAGGACACTCTTTAGACATGTGCTCTTTACCCTCACACTCAAAGAACTTGATCTCATCCTCCTTCTCACCTCTATCCTTGGCCTCGCCTTTCTTTTTATTTCTTTTAAAAACCATTTTATTGAAAGAATTATCTTTAGACATTTTGAAAAACTTTTTAAAAAAAATTCGCAAATAGAGCCAACACTACACCAAAAATAGCAATTTGGCACACCCTGATATTAAAAATATGGCACAGTTTAAAACTGTGCCAAATTCTGGCACGATTTAATGACAATCTAGCACACTTTAAAACAGTGCCAAAATTTAGCACTATTTTAATGTGTGCCAAAATTGAGTACACTTGACTAAAATATAAAATACCCTAAAAAATACTAATCCTCTCCTCAACTCATTCTAGCTCAAACCCTAATCCTCCTATCTCATTCCCGCTCTCATAGTTTGATGAAGATTAGTTATACTTCTTTCCCCTGACATTCGTGCACCCAAACAAAAGATCCTCACTCCAAATCGGCATAAATAAATTTTCCTTCCATCGTTATCAAATCCATCCTTGTATATCTTTGCTCTCAAACTCCATTGGTGTACCCACTGTTGTCAAAATTGCGACCTAGGGTTTCCTGTAATTTCTCAGACTAGCAGCCTAGGGTTTTTCAGAATCATGGGATTCACGATTTGGGTAAGATGTTTTTTATGAGCAGTGATATATTTATTCCCGAACACATTCTATTTTGGATAAGTTACTAATGATTTTTTACTTTAATCTTATGAGTAGTGATAGATTTTTTATATTGTTTACCTCTTAATCTGATGTCTAATGTAGTGATAGATTGTTTATGTTTTTTATGCATTAGGTGTAGTGATATATTTATTTAGAAATACATTTTATTTTGGATAAGTTTTTTATGTTATTTACGTTTTAATATGATAAGTTTTTTTAGCAGTGATAAACTCCATTGTCTTTTATTTGCTTTCTCATTTAGATAAGTTTTTTTCATTTTGATGCATTTGTTATACATGATTTTCGCTTTCAGGGGAAGGAATTGGTAGAAGCACCAACTCCTAATGGTTAAAATTAATTCTCACTTGTTTCTTATCTGTGTAAGGATATTTATTTATATCGTCTTAGAAAAATAACTATGCGGGACTAATGCCAAATTTTCTATATTTTTAATTTTTTTATTACTTTCTCCATTATTACTAATTCAATTTAGTTTGGGGTTCCGATGAACATTACCAGATTTGTGAGCTATTTATTTACTGAAGGTTGTTTGTATGATTTTAGACATGGCTATTGGGTATTGGTTTAACATTCTTTTTGATAGGGTAGTGTAACACAAGGAAGTCTTAGCAAGAAATATGGTGACTTCATATGTGTGGAGGCTCTTGATGTTATGCCAAAAAGAGGACTGATATTTTCTACTTGACACTTACTAAAAGTGAAATCCCTTTATCAAGACATTATGTATTATTATAAATGAAAAAGGAAATTGTTGTATGATCATAGTATTTGTTTTAAGTTGCGTATTATGGGGTATTTGGATACCCTATTAATATGAAATTTTATTCATTCTCGACATTTCAAAGATTATATCAATCATAGTTGTTCAATGTGCATGCCTCATCTTGCACCTAGGCTCTAGGGAGATAATGGAGCATTGGTGCACCTTGTTCCTTCAATAACTATCATATCACTACCATAAGTGAACTACAAGTCAAAATTTTCATTACCTAAAAGGTATTTAAGAAATATTTTAATATGCTTTTACTTGTTTATTTTTTGATTTACCACTCAATTAATTGTAAGGAAGTAAAGTTTACAAAGACTTTTGTCAAGCGAGATCATGATATAATTGTCAAACGGATCCGATAAATATCATTCAAAATTGGATTATCGAACAAACGAACAAAGTTTATAATACTTGGGTGTGTCCATCATCTCTGACAATAAAACAAACCTATATATATAGTTCCATTTTTTTATGAAATCCCCCCATATACCAGGTGACAACTCGTAATTTTTGAATTATATATTTGCGCCAGACACATCACGACAAGCACCACTTAGAAACGATAGCTCTAGGATATCCAATTTCTGATGTGGTTTAAAATTATTTTTCTCTTTGTTATTATTAAGATCTCCATCTAAAGTGCATTGAACGTTTACATGGTGACCACGGGCTTGATGTGATGGAAGTTTAAGGAGGAATGCACCTCTTTCTCTGCCTATTAAATTAATCTGTTTGAAGCAAAAATAGGAGTGGGCAAGGTGTTGTTCTGATTTTAATAAGGTTTGTGTGAAATTTATGCGAAGAACTATCACAAATTCCTCGATCATTGAAGTTTATATTCAAGAAGCAAGACCCCGAAAACTAAGGAGGTTATGGATATTATAATGATCACTTTGTACTTCAACACAATCAAAGACCCCGAAAACTCATCTAAGAACACGACCGTCTGCATACCCCATGGTCCATGTCATGTCAGGGATATTGGCAATCAGATATGCAATGGGCTTTTGAGTTTTTTCCAAACTCTGTTCTCATTATTATCATTTTGATTTTTTAAGGTCTAGTGCATTTATACACGGAAAATTTGGAAACAAGCCTAATCGGGGAAAGTTTAGATCAATCGAATCTAAAAGAGAAAGTAAAACAAAAAAGGAATCTAAAAGAGAAATTAAGCCAGAAGAAGAATCCCAAAGAAGAAGCATTTTGCTGCATCCTCATGCCTCCTGGAGATTCTCTAGATGTTCTTCAAGAAGACATTGTCAATGGTTTTGTGTGTCTTTTCTTTTATATGAGGTAATATCATTATTTTTTGGCTTGTTACAAAATTTCTGGTTTTGGACATCTTTTGTGGACGTCACGGATCATAGTATATCATGAAAATAATGTTGTCATTTATGTGGGATGGTGGGGAAGATTTCACGTGCGTTAATAAAGTGTATTTAGACTTTGGCTTAAAAACATGCAGTTAGTGGGTGAAAACCTAAACTAGCCCCCAAATGGCCCTGTAAGAGGCACGGATACCTCGCACAGGACCAATGTAACTCCTCGAAATTGATCTCGTAGTCGCGGTTCTCTTGGTTCGTTGCGGGTCTCATGGTTTGAGAATATGACGATAATTTGAAATTTTTTAGATTAGGCTTAAAAATAAGTCGTTAAAGGGTGAAATCCAAGTTAGCCCCAAATGGCCCCATAAGAGGCATGAACACCTCGCATGGGACCAATGTAACTTTTAGGAACTGGCCATGTAGTCACAGGTCTCCTGGTTTGAGAATATGAGGATAATTTAAAAATATTTAGATTATTCTTAAAAACATGTCGTTTGAGGGTGAAAACTCAAACTAATCCTTAAATGGCCCCGTAAGAGGCACTAACACCTCGCACGGGGTCAATGTAACTCGTAGGAATTAACCGCATTGTCATGGGACATGTGGTTTGATAATATGATGATAATTTTAAAATATCAAGGCTTTGGCTTAAAAACATATCGTTAGTGGGTGAAAACCTAAACTAGTCCCCAATTGGCCCTGTAAGAGGCACGAACACCTCACACGGGACCAATATAACTCGTAAGAATTTACCATGTAGTCACGGGTCTCCCGATTTGAGAATATGATGATAATTTGAAAATATCTGGATTAGGCTTAAAAACAAGCATTAAAGGGTGAAAATCCAAACCAGCCCCCAAACGTCCCCGTAAGAGGCATGAACACCTCGCACGGGACCAATGTAACTTGTAAGAACTGACCATGTAGTCATGGGTCATTTCGTTTGAGAATATGATGATAATTTAAAAATATTTAGATTATTCTTAAAAACTTGTCATTTGAGGGTGAAAACTCAAACCTGTCCTCAAATGGCCCCGTAAGAGGCACTAACACCTCGCATGGGAGTAATGTAACTCGTACGAGCTGACCACGTAGTCATAAGACTTCCGATTTGAGAATACAATAATATTGTAACTCGTATATGCAATTTTTCATCCTGAATAAGATTTTTTTTTAAATTACTTGGTTACTAATATCATCTCTTTAAATTACTTGGTTACTAATTTTTGCAGGATAACATTTTGTCGTTAGCTTTTATCCACATGGAACACACGAAATCAATGGTTTACAACAAGAGGATTATTTATTTAATATCGTTAATATTCATGGATTTTATTTTTTGTGTTATGGACGTGAAGGCTTTTGTAGTTTTATTGTTAGCTTTTATGGGCGTGCGGGCTTTTGTAATTTATTGTTATATTTTATGGTCATGTGGGCTTTACATTACGCAGGTTTTATATTAGCAGGTTTTAGAATGTCTAGAAAATAGAGGAAATTCTGCCCAATTTTTTTGGTCTATGAACTATTAAGACTTGTAATATTTTGAAGTTTCTATGTACATTAGTTTATCAACAACTTACGATATTCGCAATTTATGAATTTTCTTATTTTCAAATAATTAATTTTTTTTCTCTGATCCAAAAATTTTGGCACCGTTCAAAATCGTGCCAAAAGTGTACCAAAATGTACTTAATTTGGCACAGTTATAAAGTGTGCTAAAAGTGTGACAGAAATATCAAATTCTGGCACAGTTTTAAAGTGTGTCATAAGTGTTCTTGTTTGGTTAAATCTGGCACACTTTTAAACCGTGCCAGAAAAAAATGGTCATTTTAGAACACCTGATTCTATCACAGTTCAAAACCGTGCCAGATTTGATCTGGCACAGTTTTAAACCGTGCTAGATTCTTGTTTTTGGTGTAGTGCAAGTCATCAAAATCAAAATCACCCTCAGAGTCAGACTCAACAACTTTCTCCTTTTTCTTCTCTCTCCTCCTAGAAACATCCTCACCCGATCTAAATTGGGTCCTAAGTGCAACCATTTGATCCTTAGGCTTGACCTTTTTAGGAAACATATCTATTTCATTCGTTTGGAGGTCTCCTACCAATTCTTCTAACTTAAGTGTGCTCAAATTTCCTAGAGAATTAAAAACCGTCACTTTAGGAATACAACATTTTGGGAGGGATCTCAAAATCTTTTTAATGACATGAGTATTATCAATCACCTCACCCAAATTCAAATTAGTGTTGACAATATCCTAGAAATGTGCATAAAAGTCATCAAAGCACTTAGACTCAGACATGGTGATGGTCTCAAATTGGGTAGTCAAATTTTGCAATTTAGATGCTTTCACGGCGTTCATACCCTAATGTGTCAATTGCAAAACATCTCATGCCTCTTTAGACATGGTGCACATCATAATTCGGCGGAACTTTTCGGGAGTGACGGCTCCAAAATAGCACTCAAACCACGTGATTTAAATTATTCTCGTCAAAGATGGGCATCCGATTATATAACTGATTCATCAAAAAAATTGTGACTTAAACAAAATCAAAAGTTTTAAAAAGGATTGATATCACAAAATTTTGCGAAAAAAGGATATCACAATAAATTAATGAAACCAGCTTTGATACCAATTTGTCATCGTGAGTAGTCAAATTGTATCAGTCAAAAAAACCAAAAATCAGGATCACTCGATAACTTTGGACCAACCTTCTATGACACCACTTGTTAGTGCAAAAATAATTAGAAAGGTGTGTAACACCCCACCCGCCTGGGGAGAGCGAACGGAGCGCTAATGCGATAAAATAAATCCAAATCCATAAGTGACAAGGTATAGAGCATCTAAATAGACCCACAATAATATAAATCCACTAATCTCAATCTCTTCAATTACAACAAGTCTCTCGAATAAATACAACATCTAACTCGAAAAATAAGATACAAATATCCAAAGCTCTATACATCAAAATAATACAAATCTTTCCCAAACAATCCTCGCTAAAAATCAATCTCCATAGCGCCCCAAAATCCGCGCTAACCTGCCACTAAAAGAAAATATGGGGAAGTACACAATACGACAGGAAAGATGCTCAACAAATATATATTAGCGATGAATAAAACGTAACAACACGAGTACGAATATTCAAATCAAAATGCAAATCTCAAAGCATTTATCAATATAATTTCTCAACAACACTTTAACCGGGTCACCAGGCCTCACCACATCCGTATATACTTTATCAAGACATAGCCCGGGAAACAGGAATTTTGGCGGGTGCCCGACATCCGTGCCATATTAAAATCTCATGACAACGTGCTCAACGATAACATGAATAATACCACATGAATCAAAATAATTCCAACAATTATTTTTCCAGATTTCCAAGAATTTATCAATTCAAATATGAGTTCAATTAAACAAGAATTCAAAGAGAATGACACTCGCGAGATTTAAGGAGCATATTGTGTAAAACCCCATACCTCAAACCATGATGAGAAACCAATGATCACATCCTCAAGATCAACACAAAAGATCTAAAAAATCTCCTCCAAGAATCTCCAACAAAATAGCCACAAGAACACCTCTAATCTAAGGTTGGAACTCACAAATCTCAATGGCCAATGTGTATATAAAAAGAAGAGAAATATAAAATATATTTGCTACCAAAATTTGTGCCAAAAGTAGGTTAAAAAGGTTGCCCATGACCTCCTTTTATAATGAAAAGAAATGAAGAGTTGGAATCAAAAAGACTCCTTTAAATAAGGCAAACAAATGAAGAGTTGGAAGTCAAAACAACTCCAAAAGTTAAAAACATTTAAAATTATTTTAAAATCCGTTATAACTCCGATTTCGAAACCGTTTGAAATTCTCGCCTTTAAAAATAATAACCAACATATTTGAGCAATAAAAATAATTTTATCAAAAACTTTATTTTCCTCCATTTTCTAGAAAAAAATTAATTAAAATAGTCCAAAATTACGCGAGTTGTTACAAGGTGTTTTTCTAAAAAATCACAAAATCTCTTTATGTCAATTTTAATCAATTTAGTTCACAACCGTACAAAACCCAAATTAAACCAATTTTATCTTGTTTATCCTAAGCATGCATCTATGTCACCAAACAAGTAAAATAAATCAAGCTGATAAAGACAAGGATTAAGGAAAAAAATCTTTCAGGTAAAACCTTTTTTTCAGCACTTTGAAAAGTTTACAAGACCATTGACTTACAAACAACTTGATAATCTACCACAAGTGTAACACACGATGTCTTCATAAAACCTTCAAAGAAATGCCTCAGTCCTTGGTCGAAGTCGTCCACACATAGTAGCTCTACGCTCGAGGAATCACAAGTCAACCATGGAGATGCCTTCTCCACTGAGTTGAATAAATAGAAAAAAAAATCTAGGGTTCCAAAATAATTCACTTAAAGATTGGGATGATTTGTGAATTGAAAACAAAAAGGTTTAAGCCCTAAATGAAGAAGATAAAATCGTAATGTTGTTTGTAGAAAACGTAGATAGTTTTTGCATAGGTCTTCTTTAAGAAAACGGAGCCATTTAACACACTTTATATAAAATAATTTAGGTCGGCGCGACGCTCGAACGAGGTGTTATGTGGCTCGACGGAAAGCTCTTTGTCGCTCGAACGACAGCTTCACGCGAAATCCTGATGTCATTTGAACGACATATCAGGTCGCTTGAACCATCAAAATGAAAAATAATTTCTTTAAAAAAAACTTCGTCTACAGGTCCCGAGAAATATTTTTGATGAAAAATAACGCCTCAACACTTAGAAACTTTTTCATAAAAATATCCCAACACCTTAAGTGAATTATAAAAGGACTTTAAAGTATAACCTTACCATCGTAAATCCGTTTGAGGCTCATTGTTGAAGAATCTTGATATTCGGATTTGTCTCGATGTAAATGTGATCTTGGCAATTCTTCGACGGTGCATCGGTATACGACATACTAAATTTTAACGGACTAAAATGTCCCTACATACTTGATGTATGGATATTCTTGGTATGAATGGTACAAATTGGATGTATATGTGCCATTCATCTTTGTTAATGATGTGTGTGTGTGTACATATGATGTGGAATATATGGACACCCCGGTGATGTTATGATACGCGTGGGTGAGACTTTTCTTCTATCTTATGGGATATGGCTATGGACTAATTTGGTGTAAAACTTGGATTAATTATGCGGCTTAAAATATAAGGTTAAGCATTAGTGAATTCTAGGGACGGAATTCCATTATAACTGGAGGAGAATGTAATACCCCATATTTTCGGGATAAAATATAATGACATAAATGAACTTAATGATTTTGGAAATAAATTACATCGGATGGATTTAAATTTAAATGGGTTAGATTTTTATTGAAATTTTTTTATCCATGATTATACAATTTATGTTACTCTATTTGACGTAATGGGTTCACAAGTGAAAATAAAGCATATGTTAATAAACATATGGGTGTGTGTCGTGTAAACACAAAAAAAGGTCTAAGTGGACTAAAAATAATTAAGACATATTATGGGGAGTCATAGGGGCTCATTTAGGTGCGTTAAGCCTTTACTAATGGTCTCAAGTTATAGGTATATAAGTTGGGAGGTTTTTGGGCTAGTTTGATTAAGTTTGGGACCATTTGGGGGTCCAAAAGTGGGGTTATATGCCCCATTCGAGATTTAGGAATTAATCACTTTAATTAAGAAGTTAATTAATTTCAAGGAGGTAACCTCATAGAGCCCTAGTCACACCACATGGAGGAAGATAGAGAGGAAGAATCCATATCAACAAATTAGGAGGAATTCAAAGAAGATTTCAAGAAATTCAAAGGAGTTTTCATCCCCCGTATATTCAGGCAAGAATTCTCTTACTCGATTTAATTTCTAATTTGCTTCTTGATGCATTATAATGACCCCATGTGATTTCGGGATTTTAGGTTTTATTTTGTTGAATAAATGTTGGGAATTAATGGAATTCCTGTAGAGAATTACTTGTAACATTGGTTGTAACCCAGAACTCTGGGAATCGATTCTTGAAACTGATGATAAAAACCTTAGGGTTCTTGAGATGATATTTGGGAAATCTTGGTGATTACATGTAGAGGACTCTAACATATGTTTATGATCTGCATATCTGATGTAAATCCCATATTAAATACCCCATAAATTGAGTTACACATGGGTGAGAATATGAAAGAAATCTCGGTTTAGAATTCTTTATCCATAATCATAAATTGCGGGAAATTAAGAATGAATTTGGGGTTACCAAGTGAAATTAATCATCCTAAGAGAGGTAACTAAGTGTTAAAGACTTAACCATATGATTATAACATGGAATAAAGGATTAGATGTGATAATGGAAATAAGAGAAAAAATATCGTATTAGAAATAACAAGAAGATCTGGGCAACTGCCAGAGTCCGAGTCGATTAGGCCTTGGATCGAATCAATTTGGTTTGGAAATAAATCGATTTAGCCAAGAACCGAATCGATTAAGCCGTAGTTGACTAGGTGAGTTTTGTCCAATTTATTTTTCGTGGTATTTTTAGGAAGCCATGTGAGTTGATATAACGTCATATGGGTCAATGAGGAAGTTATTGAAAATGTAAACGTGATATAAATTAATTCGGACATCACATTTAACTGTATGGTAAAAAATTAGTTAAATGGAATAGTATTAATAATGGACTAGATGGTTGATTACTAATGGGTGAATACTTGTGAATAGCATCTGGGATACATTAGGTAATTATAAAGTAGCTACCTACACCTATTATAAGGTATAAATAATATGTACTTATGTGTATATGTGTGGACATACCGATGTTTGTGAACGGTCCTATCGGCTTGGGGTTTCGTGTGTTCGAACTACGTAGCACACGTTGGAACATGTGGTCTAGATGATGTGTAGGTCATTTAGGTACTACATATGTTGGCAGCATGTACGAGAGTTAGTTGTTGATGTCGTGAGCCTTGTTCACTGCTAGGTATGGGTCATGGCCTGGTATACTACGTAGGTACCGTCCCACTTATGTGTGTTTCATGATGTCTCTCTTGGATAAGAGATTCCTTCAGACTTGTCGATAGAGCATGAACGAGACACCACTGGTCAATGCTATTACGTGTCGCATATATTAAAGGACATATATATATATATATATATATCACCCGAAGTTAAATGAGATTAATTAAATTGTCTAAAATTGTGGACATAACTTATGGACCCTTATTGTATTGCGCATAATGTATGTTTATGCCTCATTCATGATATATATAAGACTGCGATACCTTGGAATTGGGTAATTTAAATGTAGTCGGCTTCGTTTTAATAAATGATGATAGTTAATTCATTTGAGTATTAGATTGGCGCATTAACACATATAGCACTTTGGGACGTGTTGTGATGCAAGTAATATTGCACTTAGTCGAGGGGTGAGATATTAATCGCATGTGAGTGATGATGGAGAATATTTATTTTCCATCAACTGTATTTATTTCATCTTAAATTTATTAGGTTAATTCTTTCACATCTAGGTCTCTAGCCCAAATTTAAATGTTTTCTCGCACCAGGTGTTCCTAGACAGGGATAGAGGGACTGTTGACTTGGTAGCCTTGCATTCTCATTTTTCCCCTCAGGCATTCAGATCAATTGATTCTAGTTTAGGTTATTTTCAACTTCAGTTCTTATTTTTTTGGGATTACTATATTGGCATAAGCCCCAGACCCAAATATTTTTATGTTGGTTTGAGGAATTTATTTTTTTGTCAAATTTATCATACATTTTATATTGGATTGGATTTATTTATTAATATGGAAATGTCAATTTCAAAGTCAATTATGGGATTTTTTTTTAATTTATATTATGTTAGTTCTGAGAATGGTATTAATTGACAAACAATACCTATCTTCGGCGTATCGTGCCTGGCCAACCTTTACGTGAGAAAATAGGGATTGTTAAAATTTACAATCATCCTATTGAAACATTTTGGGTATTTTCTTGCTAAAGATGTCAATATGGGACTGTGGTGTACTCATAAGAAAGGTTTATCTATGAAAATTATTGAATAGGTGACGTTGTTTATACTAGGCCCTCGACGGATTATTTTTTTTATACTTTAAAAAGATAGGTAATCATATAAACAAAGGAAATTCTGCACCTTTTTTCCTTATATTTTTTCCTTTATTTGTGTTGAAAATAAATTTTTGGACTTAAAATTATACTCGATTAAATAATTTTTGAAAAAGTATTTGTCCTTCAGAAAAATTGACCACGATTGATACTTTGGAAATTATACTATAATACAAAACTTTTATGACTTGATCACACGATTCATACTTGGAAGAATTGTCATCGTGTCTTCAGGTACAGGCATACCCTAGTATATATATAAAAACTTAATTATTCATATAAGGTTCTACAAAAAAAACTATTCATATATGGTGTAATCATAAAGTAAAAGCATATCATATTGCTCCACTAATCATGACTCGAATCTTCCTAAACCTAGCCCACATATGGTATTGGTGGTGAGAAAGTGCCTCAGTTCTTCCATTACTAATATTCTTTCAGCCTAAATCTTGGGATCTCACTATGTTCGATTCCCTATCCCTCCATCATAAATACTAGCATTCTCAAAGGGTCCAAACTGCCTACCCAGTACATGATCTCCCTATTGTCCCTATCCTTGTCCCTGTCCCTGTCCTTGATGGACATGTGAAACCTTCATTTCTCTCTTGAAGGGCATGCTGAACTAGACCCATTTCAATCTCCTTCCATTGCTGGTCTTATCGACCTTTGACTACCCCAATTGTCTTAGTCCCACCCAAACATAATGACTTCTTCATATTTTCCAGTTCTCTCTAGTAATTCACTTTCCATTGCCAAAACATAGGTAAGACATCCACCACCAGAACCTAAGAAGTGTATGGAAGATTTTAAATAAAACTCATATAATAAACCAAGTCAAACCATAGGTGAAACTGTAAGGACATTTTTCTAATGTCCGTATACATATTAGTGTCACACCCCACACTTTTAGGGATTTTTAAATTACATTAGTGGGTATAATTTGGAGATTAAGGGAAATCCGGTGAATAGAAATTTTGGGATTTATGAACATTTGATTATTACTAGTGTGTGTTTGATTTACTTTTAAGACTAAGTAAATGAGTTGGATTATTTTAATTACATGTCGTAGTTGGATAAAGCGACAAAGGATAATATTTTAATGGTAAAACCCGCATTGAGATGTATTCAGTTTAATTAATGAATTTTGGTTAAGTACCTCGGATGGAGATTTTGAGTTCGCGGTTGGTCTCGGAATGGCTGATATAGTCAGAATAAAGTATCCTAAGGTCGTAATTGAGTTTCGGGAATTTTGGGATTAAAAGGAACTCGCAATTGAGTAAACGAGTCATTTTTGGATTTAAAGGGATAAACCCTTATTTCTCCCTATATAAGGCATGGGAAAGGGAAACAAAGAAATGGAAAAGAGAGAAAATAAAGAGGAGAGGAAAGGAAGAGAGAAAAGAGGAAGAAAAGGGAGGTTCCGACCAAACTCCGTGGGATTCGACTCGAGGTCGTCGAATTTTATCCACGATGCAAGTGTTTACTTGCTTTATTTCCTTTTGAGCATGAATCTCACATTATAATTTGGTAATAACAAATTAGATGATTTTGGGGTTGGGTTTTCATGAATCAAAACGGTTTTTTGGAAGTTAAATGAGTAAACCCTGAATAATAACCAATTTGAGAAACCTAGGATTTAATTAAAATTTATTGTTGGTTATGGGTTCTAGGATGTTTAAAACCCTTTTCATTTGGGTATATGTAGTTGATTGAGGTTGGAGGACATTAGGTGAGGAGATAAAATCTTGGGAGAAGCTTTAATGTCCAAAACAGCTTCTCAGAGAATAAGATGTCCAGGGAGATCGATCGATGGCCCAGGGTCGATTGATCGATCCTTCAGGATTTTTGGCAATTTTGCCTAGGGTTAATTATATGGAATAAATTCCAATTTTAATTGATTCTAGTTTATTTAATTAAGGAAATGAATATTCATTGAGGGAATTAATATCTATCCATTTGAGGAAATTTATAAGGGCTAGGAGGGTGCTAAGATGTACGGCACTAAAAGTACAATTTCGAGGAAAATAAATAGATTGAGGAATTAAGTGTTTAGGGATCCTAAAATAGAGTGGGGACCTCTAAAAAAAATTTGGAATGGTATGTAAATTTTAGGTTCATGGAAAATGGGATCCATGACTTATTTAATCAAGGGTGTTTTAGATGAGTAACTATTCGGCGGGTGATTATATGGAAATAATTGTGCGCGTAGATAATGAAATCTTATACCGACTATAATTGAGTAAATCCTATGAGGCGACTAGGATGGAATTTGGGTTATATGTTAAAGTTAAGTTGAGGGTATACTTATATAATGATTATGAATTGGGATTTTTGGAGAGTATAAAAATCCCTAACAGCGATCAAGGTGCGAGGTATATTTATGTGAGGGAATACTTAAATATTATTTTACGATTGGCAATTATAGCCATGTATCCAGTTGAGGAGTGATATATATATATATATATATATATATATATATACGATGTGAATATAGTATATATTGTATGATACGAATACATATATATCTAAGTGTGTTGGGTATATGTGTATTTAGAGGCTGATTCCATGGGCTTTCCTTTGGCGTAGGGTTGGAACAGCCAAATATATATTTTTCTCTAGTACGATCCAGGGAGGTTGCGCGATGTGGGTGAATCCCCTAGCTTGAAGAGAAGGGTGAGTATATCCCCAGGTCATATCGTCCCGTGTTCGAGTGCGATGTGTGTACTCCACTCGCAGGGGGAACATGACCGCCTCCACCGTTGTGTATATTTTACCATGACCATTGAGTAAGTCTGGCTTGGTACCGTGGTACAGTGAGTAAACCCGGATTTGGGATCGGCACTATGAGACTACATTCTCGAGTTATAGCTCGGTGGAATGGTTATTATACTTATGTTTGTGATAGTTATAATCATACACTGGTTGCGTATAGTATATTGTTTGTATATGAAAATGAGACATCATATAGTAAACTTATGTATGTAAAGAGAAAATCCTAATAAGGTGTATTTTCCCTTTTCCGGTAGATTTATATCTGGATTTATATGAATATGAATCAGAAGTTCTAGTAAGAATTATATGTATATGTATATATGAGTCTTATATACGTGTCAAGTGCTGAGGGTCTAATGGATGTCGACGATCAACATTGCCAGGTAGTAGTGTATCGGGGGGTTCCTTGTTTGGATTTCGCTTCGCGAGACACCCCATGCACGAACATAGAGCAGTGTTGGGAATGGAGAGAAGTATATCCCTTGGTACTCGGGTTAACTAGGATTGTTAGAGATTGGGTGCAACGGATTAGTTAGGCAGGGTAGCTTAACTAGGTTGTTTGTTAGGTATGCGATAGGTGTGCACTATTAGAAGAGGGGTGAGGGTTATCTCATGGGAGTGCGATACCAAATTTAAATATGAGGTAAAACATATTTTAAAAATATAGCATTTATGCACTTGCAAGATATTTTCACAAATCGGGCTCTGACCCATTTATCTCTTTTTCCCCTCTCTTGCTATATAATATATATATATATATATAGGTGTCTAGACACAGGTATGCCTGGATGATGATTCCTTCGACTCATACGCTAGCTGAAACAACTGTGGATGCATACAGATCCTTGAGATCTAGATAGGAGGTACTAGAAACATTCGGGCTGAAAGCCCGATTGTATTTATTTATTCTTTTACCGCCTTGTTGTGCGGCCTTTGATTTGGTTGTATTACTTTAAACCGAGTGTTCGGTTATTTTATTTCTTTTCAGTTTCATTTATATAAACTGTGTGATGCCTTTTACTTTATTTGTTTTATTAAAAAGACTAGTTAAATAAAAAATTTAACGCCAGCCTAATAGGTTATTAGTAATTAATTTGGTTTCGACAGTGATGCTAAGAATGAACCATGTGTGACTCCTGTTTTAATTTGGTACAGGAGTGATCGCCTGGTATTTTATTAGGTGGGGTGTCACATTTAGTATGTCATATACCATTACAACCGTCAAAGAAATGTTCAAGCTCATACACACATCAAGACGGATCCGAATATCAATAAATCTTCAACAAAGCCTTGGCAAGATAAACTTTGGTAAAGCTGAGTTTATGGTTTTTAAACGATTCATTTTAACTGTTGGTAAAGTTGAGTTTATAAACGAGGGATTTTTTTAGGAAATAAAATTTATTTTTTTACAGCACTGAACCGAACCGAATTCGGACCGGTTCCTTTTCATGATAAACGAACTGAACCGATAGAGTTAAAAAATGAATCGATCCAAAATCATCCAAAGTTCTGTATAGAGCGGAACAATCTGGTGCTAAGGAAAAACAAACCAATCCGATGTGAAGACCAAACCGATGCAATTTGACCGAACCTGTTCCGCGTGCAAAATTTTCCACCAACTCAATTATTTTAGATTTTTATAAAAGGGCATTTCAGTGGCGTATTTTTTTTAAGACATTGAGAGATGTTTTTGAGAGTCCAAATACAACAAGTCTTCATATTTTTTAGTCCCAAAACTCATGTTTGATTCACACTAAAAATCCCAATTTCTTTTGTGAATCTTTTTAGAACCCAAGAACAAAACTTTGTTATTGTTCATCTTTATGGAGGAGATCTCTACAACTATTGGATGCGTGCTATTGGGGAGTGCTTAAGGGTGTTCTCTTGTTGATTTGGAGTTGCGTGTTCCTGTGAGTTCTCTCTGGTGGACTCATTGCTAAAGATTGGACTGCGTTTCATGTGGTGTCAGTGAGTGTGAACCGTTGTTGATTCTAAATTGTGTGTCTATGTACGGTTGCTTAGGTAATCTTATTGCAGATTTCATTGTAATTGTAAACTGCGATTTAAGTTATAGTGAAATGAAGGTTTTGCCCTGAGGGTATTTTCCTGAATCTACGTGTTAGCAACTTTTTATGTCGCGTGATTTAATTATGATGGTATGATATTCACACACACACGTAGTTAAGGGCTGAATTAATTTGATTCATAAATGGACACTAATGAATTAAGTTTGTGATTGGAATTTGCGCATCTATTTGAATCAATATCGCATACGGCATTTACAAGTTGGTGTCAGAGTAGGTTTCACAAATTTATTGTGATATCCTTTTTCCACAAAATTTTGTGAGATCAATCCTTTTTAAAAAAAATTATTTTGTTTAAATTGCAAGTTTCAATGGATCACTTATATAATCGGGTTGCACTAAATTATTGTGTTTGATCTTGTTTGCTTGTTTTTTGGTGGTTATTTGGATTCCTCTCCTGATTTTTTTTCCTCGATGGATTCTCATATTGTTGATGTTGTTAGTCAAGATGCGTTTGAAAAAGTTCACGACCGTGCAGAAAAATTACATCTTTTGAATTTGAAACTTTACAAAAGAATTAAAATTTTGGAAAAAGAAAATTCTATTTTTAAAAATGAGATTGAATATTTGCAAACGTTTCAAACTCAAAGATATATTTGTCGTGAGCACTTTGGTAATTTATGAAATGACTTTGATTCTTTAAAAGTTTCCGAAAAGGATAGTGATGATAAAATCCTTGTTTTAGAAAAAGAATTGGAGGACTTAAAGAATTCAAGGGTTTTCGTTTGTGCCGTTAAGGAGAAAAAAATTAATCGATGATTTTATGGTACGTGAGAAGACTCTTAGGGATAAATTTGTTTTAATTAAGGGAGAGCGAGATAATATTTTAGGATTGATTGAAATTTGAAAAAGGAATCCCTAAAATTGGAAGAGTCTAATTTGTTGCTCGAGTTTAAAATTTTGAAGTTGAGTGTTGATTTAAAAGACTCGAGTAGGCATAGTAGTGATGGTAATGGCTTGTCTTTTTCTAGTGCTTCCATTGCTAAAGACAATAACATTGTTTTTTTAGAGGGTCAACCAATTTCAAAGGCATTAGAAGAGGTCAACCCATAGGTGTCGTTTCACCCATTGATAATTGTTCATATTGTGGTAGGAAAGTTAACCTTTGTCGTTTTTGTTTCGATCTTCGAAGAGGTCCTAGGAAATTTATGTATAGTGTTCCCTTGGTTCCCAAAGCCCCCATATGATGTTTCACATATGTTTGGGTTAGGAAATCACTTTTAGAGGCACTAGATGTTAGACTAGTTTATTCTCTATTTCTTACACATAATTCGTCTCTTTCCATAACATACAGATGATTGTGTTTGCTTGTTTGTCATACGCTAGTTTTGTTTCTTGATATACTCTTGCTAGTGTTATGAAGTGTACTTTTGTATTAGATTTTTGTTTTTGATAAATGTTTTGAAAAATACAAAAAGATTTTATTTTGATAAATTTTTTGAAAAATCCAAAAAGATTTTTGTATTTTGTTTTACACCGTTTATGAACGAACATTTAGGATCATCGAGTCACAATTTCATTCCATTTTATGTGACGATTTGATAGTGTTTTGAGATAATATGTTGTGTCATCCGTGTGCTATATAAAGTTTAGAGTCTTTGAGATGTTATATAGTATTGATACCTACATGTTTGACTCATAATGTCCTTTATTGCACACATGCAAAGATTTGTTTGACTTTTGTGCTTGTCTATCACATGTAGGTTGAGTGTTTCTATCTCAATTTTTTCTATACAACGAACCAAATGCGATAAAACTAGAGAAGAAAGTAGTGCATGTTAAAAACCATTTTTTGTGAGTTTGTGTGTTTTATTTCAAAAATGGGAAAGGTCTACGAAAGGTACTCATTTATTCTTTGCGATTAAGCCACCGTTTGAATCGGACCTAAAAAGTGAGGATTTGAAAATTATCCGGGGCCCAAAGAAGTTTAAAAGATTTAAAGGCAATAAAAAGAAAATTATGCCAAAATAGGGCCATTTAGGATTTAGTTTCATCACCTCAAAAGAAAAATTATACATTATTTATGAGGGAGTTTGGATGGAATTTTAATCGGTTTTGCACGTCCTTGAAAGTCATGAAATAGCATTCCATATTTTTGGACGGTATTGGTGTGGAAATCATTTATACTTTGATTGGTTGATATGATTAAGACGATGTCATCTAAATTCAACACTTTTACACCTAAGGACAATTTGATGTTTATTCGTTAGGAGTACACTTATGCATCGTGCAGATAAGATATGATTGATTTGGTTTTCCTATCCATTTTGTTCACACCCATTTATGACATTTCCATGATTTGGTTATCTTAGTGTAAATTCATGGTTTGTGATTTTTGTTAAAGTATTTTTTCTTTTTGTTTGAAAAATTTTGAAAAATAAAAAGTAGTTTGTTGGATAATTTTGAGTATAACCTTGCATTGATCACGTTTGTCATATCCATGATGCCTTGTTTCGATTATCGTGTCACCCCGGTTTATTTATGTTAATTTATTATTTTTCTTGTCTATTTCGGACAACTAAAAAAGGGGAGAACGATTTATGATGTAATGGGGGAGTTTTTGCATTATGGGGAAGATTTGAGTTTTGTCCTGATTGATTATGCTCATATCTCATTTCAAACTCGATGTGTCACAAAGGTATTTTCTTTATCTCATGTGTATAGGTACAAAGATTAATGATCATATGGCACACCTTGATGAGAAAATATTTGAGATTTGAAGTGAAAAGTTGAAGACTTACACATTTTACCTTTTCACGTTTGGGTTCATGGGAGGATAGATTTTTATAGGTCAATATTTGATAATTCAGATGTTTTTAGTTTCTACCGGCATAGACATGGGGGGAGATTTTTAAGGACATTTCTCTCATGTCCGTATACATGTTAGTATGGTGTATACCACTACAACCGTTGAAGAAATTTTCAATCTCATACACACATCAAGACGGGTCCGAATATCAAGAAATCTTCAACAAAGCCTCGACAAGATAAAATTTGGTAAAGTTTAGTTTATGGTTTTTAAATGTTTCATTTTAAGTGTTGGGAATTTATTTATAAAATTGAGGCATATTTTTAGAAAATAAAATTTATTTTTTTATGGCATCGAATCGAACCAAATTCAGACCGATTCGTTTTCTTGATAAACGAACCAAACTGAGAGAGTTAAAAAATGAACCGATTTGCCATCATCTGAAGTTTAGTATAGAGAGGACTGGTCCAGTTCTAAGTAAAAATGAACCGATCCGATGTCTGGATCGAGCCGATGCCATTTGATCGGACCGATTCGGCGTGCAAAATTTTCCACCGACTCAATTTTTTTAGATTTATATAAAAGGGCATTTCGGTTGTGTATTTTTTTTTAAGACTTTGAGGGATGTTTTTTAGAGTCCAAATACAACAAGTCTTCATATTATTGAGTCCAAAATCTCATGTTTGATTCACATCAAAAATCCTAATTACTTTTGTGAATCTTTAACCCCAGAACAAAACTTTGTTACTGTTCATCTTTATGGAGGAGATCTCTACAATGGTTGGCCGCATGCTATTAGGGAGTGCCTACAGGTTTTATCTTGTTGATTTGGAGTTGTGTGTTCCTGTGAGTTCGATGCGGGGGATTCATTGTTGAATATTTGACTGCGGTTCATGTGGTGTCACTGAGTGTGAATCGCTGCTGATTCTAGACTGCATGCCTATATAGGGTTGCTGAGGCATTGTAATTGTAAATTGCGATTTAAGTTATAATGAAATAAAGGTTTTTCCCTAAGGGATTTTTCCTGAATCTGTGTGTCAGTAATTTTTTGTGTCGCATGATTTAATTATGATGGTTTGATTTCCGCACACACGTAGTTAAGGGTTGAATTAATTTGATTCATAAATTGACAGTAATTAAATAAGTTTGTGATTGGAATTTCCGCATCTATTTGAATCAATATCGCACACAGAATTTACATAAACATTTATTCTTTTTTACTTAGTGTTCACCTTCGCAGGTGAAAACATCAACAAGTAGTGAACTCTCACTCATTCTCAAAATAGTTCTCAAATTCTTCTCTAGGTTAAGAAAATATATATTCTTTGTGATCATCATAACATAAAGACCACATTTCCCACTAATTCCCACCCTGATGTCAGGATAGCCCAACCGATCTCTAATCTTAGGTGATGTCACACTCTTCAACCATTGTAAATCCTCTCTTAATATAAATCATGACTATTCTAATGAACGGCTCACCCATTCAAAGAGTGATAACTAACTTACCTAGGTTAATCGATCCAACTACACTCGAAAAACATCATGGGTTCCCAAACATCCTATAGAGCATATTCTTTCGAACCTGAATTATATAAAGTATTCCAACCTCTCATTTGCATCTAAATATCTAACCAATCAAATAAGGGCCTACTATCACTAGTTACCCACTCGTTGTTACTACACTATCACCAGACATGACCATACATAACTTCATGTAATTTAGCCCATCCCAAGCCACATAGTTCTCAAAATAAATCAATTGTTCACAATATAAATTCTCCCTATCACCTATACTTTCAAAAAATAGGAGAAATCCACCAGTGATTAACTAACCACATAGACATCCCATAAAGTATTCACCCACTAGCATATAACCCATATGAGTACTCTGAATTCAATAGTCATGTCTAATATTCACACTCACATCATACGTAAAAATTATAATCATCACATCCACTCAGTGAATCCACGGTATGGCATTTCCATTGCCCAAGAATAACTAATAAATATCATAGGACGCTCATGGAACCAATCAAAAAATCGGTCTCTCCTATAACTCATAACCAATCAACACAACATAGGGCACGCTCATAGGTCCACAACTATCAAATATAAGGGTAACAAACATATAATATAATGGCAGTCAACCAATCATGTATTCATTTCCATATGGGATGACGTACTCAATGCCCAAGTTATATCTTAGTGAACACTAGAACCATAACCATAAAATTATGTCAACAACTAATGTCCACATAAAGAGGCAACTCTCGACAAAATAAATGTGCCCAAACAAAATTTATAATCATACAACATACAAATATTGTGAGTGCAAGAAATAACAATTAATAATTATAAAGATCAAAGTGATTAGAAGAGTAAAAAATGGTCACAAGACAAAGTATTTTCGTGGTTCGGCACTACCTGCATCCATAGAAGGTTTTTTAATTTTTATTAATTTGTCAAAGGTTCAAAATTAAATGACCCATTTCCCTGGTATGATTGTTGTATTTATTGTAGTAAAAAATAATTGACTTGTACAAAAAAAACGTACCACTTTATTGTCTTGTTCATCCACATACATTACACACGCCTTATGAGTTGTGGATAGGGAAGGAACCCAACTTCAGGATGGTATGTTCATATCTCATCCAAATACGCTAGGGACCTAGTGAAGAATTTTGGTTTAGACTCCGTTAAGCACTCACGCACCCCTATGAGTACATTGAATAAGATTGGCAAAGACTCTTTAGGTAAGGGCATAGAATAAATCCTTTATAGGAGCATGATAGGTAGTCTTCTCTACTTGATCGCTAGTCATCCTGACACTGCTTTAACGTTGGAGTTTGTGCATGTTACCAAGTGTCCCCAAAAGAGTATCACTTGCTCGCACTTAAATATATCATCAAAATATGTGAGTGGTACTCTTTCCTATGGTATTTGGTATTCCTTTGGTACCGATGACCGTTTGTCTGCCTATTCGAATGTCGATTGGGTCGAGGATGCTAATGGGTGTAGGAGCACCTCAGGTGGATGTTTTTACTTTGGGAGTTCTCTTGTCTCTTGGTTGAGAAATAAAAAAAACTCCATATATTTATCCACGTCGGAGGGTGATTATATAGACACTAGTAGTTATTGCATGCAACTCTTATGGATGAAGAAAATGTTGGAAGATTATGGGATTACCCAAGGCACACTGAATATTTCTTATGATAATACGAGTGTAATTCATATATCCCGTAATCCAATCCAACATTCCCGCATGAAGCACATTAGGATACGTGAGAATTTCATTCATGATCTTATTGAGGAGAATGTTGTTTCCTTGATCTTTGTGAGCACCGAACATTAATTCGTCTATATTTTTACAAAATCTTTAGACGCACTTAGATTTGAGAATTTTGGGAAGTCTTTCGATATTTACTCCATTAATTGATTTCGGGTATTTTATCTAGGGTAGGGTGACTGTTATGTTCATATCATTTTTCCCTATTGCTACATTGTATTTCTGGATTTTCTTTCGAAAAAACTTGGAACAACCCAAAAACATTTCGGTGTTAAGAAAAAGTTTAGAAAATACCAAAACGAGTTAATTTTGATAAAATTTTTGAAAAAGAAAAAAAGATTTTTGCATTTATTATTTTCACCATATATAGAGATGATTTTAAGGTGTTCGAATCATCCCTACATTCCATCCATTCATTTGACTTTTTCATGGTGTTTTGAGACATAACTTCATTTCTTCAGTGTGCTTAATAATGTGTGGCTGGCATTTCGTTGTTCATTGATGATTACTTTCTTTATTCTAGACTATTTGTCACCTTTATTGCACACATGTAAAGACTTTTTGAATATTGTACTTGCTTATATTGTATTGAATACGGTGTTCTCATCTCAATAGTGTTTAATAACGAACCAAATATACTAGACATAAGTTATGCTTGTAAAAACCAGTACTCGTATTCCATTTACCAGAAAATTTATTTTATGTTAAGCAATAGAAAGGGGCAATAAAAGAGCATTTTATTCTTTGAGTTCAAACTCACCATTTTCAAAAAGAGCCTAAAAGATTAATGGCACATAAAAAAAAGTGTCAAGGCCATTTTTATTCATTCATGCTTCGTTACATATGAGCATTACGATATCTTCAAAAATTTGAGAGGGACTTCTTAAATATGTGATGTGAGATTTAGAGCGTGTTATAAATTAGAAGATCAATGGGTTTGCACAACAGACTCACTTGAAAAAATTAAATAGTTTCGCGTTATCGTTTTAAGAATCATTTAAATTCCTAGCATGTTGCATCAATCCAATTCAATGTCATTTAGGTTAAACATTTTTACACCTAAGGTTGAAATTAAGTTATTTTTTTAGAAGTATCTCATAACTTCGTGAAACTTTATTACGTATGTCTATGTTGATTTGCCTGTGGAAAATGTTCACATAATTTCAGTTCTTGTTCACAGTTTAGATATTTTAGTGTTATTACATGGTGTGTTGTATTTCTAACTTTTATGACTACTTCCTATACTTGAAGAAATTGAAAATTTTCAAAATTTTTTGGTATGCTTCTTCAAAATTTCATCACATGTGCTTAATTGATCATCTTTGTGGTGATATTTCATTTGGATTTGGGTGATGCTTATTATTCATGCTTAGTTTCTTACCCTTTGTCTATTACAATCAAAAAAGTGGGAGAACAAATTGAGTCAGAGTTTATTTTCTTTAAACTCGTACACGTCAGGGTATTTATTTTGCTTCATGTGTGTAGGTCTCTTCTGCTTTGATGATGATTTCATGGACCACACAAGATGAAGAATTTCAGTTAAAGACAAATTCGCGTATGTCATTCCGTTTTGGGTTTGGGAGGACATTTGTATAAAATTATCTTTTGGTTTTAATTTGGTTTCATCTTTTGTTTTTGTATCGGAATTGCTAACGGGGGAGATTTATAAAAGCAATATTTTATAATTTCCCATAGCTTTGTTATTTTGGCGTATCTCGTTACAAATAGAACACTTCTTTTGCACAAGCTTCCACAATCGTTTGAAGATGTGTTAGTTACCGAGCATCATTTTTTAATTTGAAGTCAATAAAATCATCACGAACACTTTATTGAGGTATACGGATTTTTGGTTTTGATTATTTCTCAATCAAATATATTCTATGATGTTTTAATTTTACTCGAGGCATTTTTTCGTAAAAGTATTGTGAAAATAATTTTTTTTAATTTTAATCTCGCTAGAACGAGATATGACTCTCATTAGAATGAAGTTCCTAATTCTTTAGAACGAACTTCTAACAAGCGTCTAACGAGATGGTCTATGTTTGATAGAACAATTCTCATTAGAAGTTCGTTGGAAGGTCGATCGAACGAACTAGGGCTTTCGTTTGAATGAGATTGGACCTCATTAAAAGAAACTTGGTTTTCAATCGAATGAAGTTTCATTTTTGTTCGAACGACTTTGCCGCCTCGAAATTCATGTTCTATTATAAAAAGGATTTTTGGATTATTTTACAGAATTCTTTTTGCAAAAATCAACTGATATACTTGAACCAAAAGTTTTATACCTTTTGTTTCATGGAAACACTTTTGTTTTACAAATCATACATCCTTTACTATGATTTCTTGAGTTTTTCAAACCTAATTTCCATACACGTTGTCAAACCCTTACAGAGATCACTCTATGACTGAATTTTGTCGAGTTGCGACTCTACTGCTGAAGAAGAAAGGATTTCATAATTTTGAGGTTGATCGGTGGATACCGAGGAAATAGATACTTCCTCGGTATCCACCCCGTGCATTATACTTAGTGGAGATATAAGTAGTAAGTAAGTCACAAAGTCTGTCAAAATCTTAAACAGTGCTGAAATTAAAGGTTTTGCCTGAAAGGGATTTTTCCTCAATTCTTCTTTTCCATGGTTTGGTTTGATTACTTAGTCTGGAATAATTAATTAGCACTTTATATTGCATGCACACCTAAATATAATCAAGATAAAATTTTATTAAAAGTGGGATCTTTGTGTGTGTAACCTAAGATACAAATAACTCCATATATCCCCTTGCATTGTCAGAAAAAATATTTTATTTTTAAGTTGTTCGAACGGCGTCAAGTCTTCATTCGAGAAAAATTGATAGTTTGTTCAAACGAACATCAAACGGTATTTTTCGTAGATGGTTCGAACGAGATTGGTTGTTCGTTCAAATGACTTTTCTAGAAATTCTTATTTTCTATTAAGAAAATGTCTGGGGATTAACTTTTCTCATAACTTTTGGCAAAAATTATTTTCCCATATATATCCAAAAGGGTTCCAAATCCTTGTTTATTTAAAAATCTTTACTTTTACAATCCAAGCCATTGAATGATTTGTTGAGCATTTATCAAATGCTAGAAGAACACATATATTGTCCATACCCGTGAAGAGTTAATTCACTACTGCTAAAGATAGCAATATTATTTCCTCAGACTGATCGGTGGACATCGAGGCAAGTGGAGCTTATTGTGGTGCATTATTGTATCTGCATCGCTTGTTGTTAACAACAAGGACTGAAGGCATTACTGCATCACTTAGTGGAGCTCTATGCTTTGTAAGTCTTTAGATGTTGTTCCATAATACCTAGTTATAAACAGTGTTAAAATATAGGTTTTATGAAAAAAGGATTTTGCCTCGTCTCTTATCTTCTATTTGTGGTTTGTTTTCATTTAGTTTCAATATCTCGCATATTTAGGTTCACAAAATTTAATCAAGATAAATTTTGGACTAAATAGATTTTGGTTTTTGTGTGTGACCTATTTTACGATTTATACATATAGCCGGACCACTCTACCCCCATTTTTTAGTTCCCAAGGTGAGAGTCCCTTGATAAAACTAAGGTTAGATAATGCAAACACTACATACTGAAGACTGGAAAATGCCCTCCATATATGGTTGTGTAGATAAGGACTGGCTAATTTTTCCCCCAAACTATATTAATACCTTTGGGTGGTGGGACTTTTTGGAGGGGTATAGCCTTGACTGGTCATTTTGTATTGGAGTTAGATTACTCCAAGGATGAGGGTTCTATTTAGATATGTGCTTCTATAGCTAAGTCCCACATTGGTAGGTTGATAGACCCATGATGATATCCCGAGTATGAAGATGTCAAATCCCAGTTGTAGGATGAGTAGACATAGCTCATGGTAAGGATATCTCTCAGGAGGAAGGTTGATTTGGGGTAAATTAGGAACATCTTCAATGGATACGCAAATGTTGTCATGTATCTCTATTCGCAAATCATCCCATTCGGTGGGTCAAATGCTTTGGTATATATTAACGATGGGGAGTCAACATTTTCCCTCACTATTGAAGAACTATAGAGGTGGCCCTTCATAAGAGAGACTTAGTTATAAACGGTCTCTAGTGTAGCCTCAGCTTTTCATATTATTGGCCTAGACTTTACGTTGTTCAATCCAGTCGAGTTCTTCTATAGTTTCTTTCTACCCAATACCAAACTTGTAATCTCAAGTGTTGTGAGCCTCAAAGGATGTGGGCCCTTGCTTATGGATGCCTAACCTTTTTTCTAGGGAGTGACCCCACTGTTTCATCATTTCTCAATTTAGGAATTGAGGAAAAATGCTGCCCAAAAAATGGAGATATGTTTCCCTCGGTGATCAAAAGGGGTCAAAGAACTCTGTAATACCCTAATCTGGGAAGTAAGTATAGTATATATGTCCCGGTTTATGGATTGAGGATTTTGGGTCTAGTTCTAGATTGTTGAACGTTGTGTTTACTTTGGTGGGGCATATCTTAGGTTTTGGGTTGATAAGTCAGGATGGGTCGATGTTAACCTTGGAACCTGTTTGGATTATGTGAATGGTGGAAAAAGGGGGATTTTGCTGTGTGTCTTCTTGGGCAGTAGGACGAGTGGTAATCCTTCGTTCTCTGTCATAATCAATGTGGAACATTTTTTGCGTGGCCATTACCCGTTGATTTTCTTGAAATTGGCTCGTCTCCCTTAGAAAACTTGGGTGAGGGAAATATATTGTTGGGTCGGGGTTAAACTTTAATTCTGGCTTCCATACAGTATGCATGCGTGTATTTAGGTTCACCAAATTTAATCAAGATAAAATTTGGATTTTATAGATTTTGGTTTTTGTGTGCGACTTATTCTACTATTTATACATACAATCGGATCACTTTACCCCCTTTTTCAAATTAGTATCCGATCTTCTTTCTACACACTATCTAGATGAATCCTAGTTATTATATTGATAACTCGTACAATAGTACACCTATGTTTGATGGCTCTAATTATGCCTATTGGAAAGATCGAATGAGATTGGCTTTGAAATCGATCGTCGAGCGCGTCTAGCTTATTGTTGAAAGGGGGTGGACTCCTCCCACTGTGACTAATGAAAATTCCAATAGTCTCTAGCCAGTCGCAATTTGGACTGATGAAGATTTTAGATGGAGTAACTTTAACATTCAGGGATTAAATGCAACTTTTGGTTCTGTCACACCCAATAAATTTAGTCATATCATCACATGTAGCACGTCTAAGGAAGCTTAGGACATCCTCCAACTCACACGTGAAGGTACTAATGCAGTGAAAACTTCTAAGCTTTATAACCTCACCATACAATTTAAGACTATTATCATGCTTGAATCGGAAACGTTTGATGAATTTTATGCATGCCTATCTGATATTATGAACTCTAGCTTTAAACTGGGTGAGCAAATTTTGAAAATGAGGGTAGTTAAAAAAAATTAATATCTCTCCCCTTACGTTTTAGTGCGAAAATCACGATCCTTAACTCTTTGGGAATTCTATAGATTTTTAGGCTAGAAAAACTCGTAGGTGATCTTAAACGTTACAAAATATACATGTTCCCCAAAACGCAAAAGAAAAAAGAAAAAAAGAAAAAAGGATCGCTTTAAAATTTCAATCAAAGAAAAACGAGGAGGTTTCTGACTGTGAATTTGAATTCGATATAGATGATCTTGCCTTGTTTGATAAAAATTCAAAAAAAAAATCTCAAATTGAAAAAATAAAATTCTTCCAAAGTGTAAAATAAAACTTCTGAGAACGACGAAAATTTCAAAGTGGGAAAGAATGTTTTGAGGATAATTAAAGAAAAGCTACAGGAGAATACCCTAAGAAAGATTATTCATAGAGATTCTATGAGTGTGAGGGGAAAGGTAACAAATCCCATAAGTGTGCTACTAGGCTTAAGAGATAGGGAAAAGATAAGGCTGCTAATAATGCCACTCTAAGCGATAGGGATGTTGATTCAGTGGATTCGAAGGATGAATCACTGGATCGACATAACTTGCGTTCATGTCTAGTCATGTAGAACTTGAATTAAGTCTCACGTTGATGAGGACATTTATAAACGTGATAGCCTCAACAATGTGTCGAACCATTGTGGAGAGAGTGATGGAGAACGCGGCCTCTAACATGCCTACATTAAGCTTTACACCGAGTCGTTAAAAACCAAAAAGAAAAAGAAAAGTTTAGATCTTAGGGTGATATCTTTAGAAAATGAGATTAAGGTTTTAATAGAGAGTGAAACCTCGGTTAGTATTTCTTTTAGCGATCAGTTAGTTTCGGTGGGGAGGAAAAAGAGTGACTTGACCAACAAAGTGGCTAGTCTTAAGGGAGATCTTCAAGAATTGTTTAAGACTCATTAGAAAGGTAAAGCCCATATTTCCTAACTCGAGAAAGATCTCGAACATGGTCGGGAGATCAAAGTTATTTTACTTGCACATCAAAGAAGGTTGGAAAGACGTTCATAGGTCCCTCATTATGCTTTAAAGAGAAGCAAAGGATAGGATACGACAGTGCGTCCACCTCCTATAGCGCACCCGCACCCAAATTGGTTCCCCAGTTTGTGATGGATCCGTATGGGCCTTGACCTAAACCACCAAGGTGAACTCATCCTAGAAATTTTAACCAAGTTAGATCCAAAAACATATATGTCTATACCCATTACAAATGAAGAATTCACCCTAGGCAATATTATTATAAATGAGGAAGAGTCTTTAATACACATGCTCCCACACACCATTATAGCGACTTTTATAGTCTTAGAGAGTAAGTTGAGTTAATAGTCACGACTTCTAAAACATTAATGGAGAATTTCAAAGAATCTCTACACCTTTCGAGAACACTTCCAACGCTATGACCAGAGCCAATAATGATAAGGGAAAATAAAAGGTTACCTCATCTTGGGTACCTAAAAATAAAGAAAAAGCCTTTTTTGTTCACGTTGCTCTCAAGGTTCAAGATGCTTCTCAATCGTATTTTTTTAGTAGGTAGTCTAGGTACATGACCAGGGACAAGTTATATTTTATCAACCTTATGGATCGCAAGGAATGAACAGTCACCTTTGGATATGGGAGTAGGTCTAGCATATTAGGACGAGGTTGTGTGGAGATACCTGATTTCCTAATATAGATAATGTGTTGTATGTTAAATGGCTGAAAATGAACTTAATAAGCATAAGATAACTTTTTTATGCGAACTTTGAAGTTTGACCGGTCGGAGTGTAATGTTTATGATCAATTCGATGAACTTTTGCTACAAGGTGTGAGGACTATTGATAATTTCTACAGTCTAATTCCCAAATACTATTTAGTTTGTAATAATGATAAGTTCTCCATTATTGACCTTTGTCATCAATGACTAGGTCATGTCAATTTTAGATATCTTGAGAGATTTGTTAATAACAACCTAGTTTGTGTCTTACTATCGCTCGAAAAACTAACTTCCTCGATTTCTTGTCCTTGACAACGAGGGAAACAAATCAAGAGTCCCTATAGGAAATTAAATGCAATTACCACCTCCTATGCTTTAGAGCTTATACACATGGATTTTATAGGTCTTATGCGTATGGAGACTATTAGTGGTAAGAAGTATATCCTAATGGTGGTTGATGACTTTTGAGATATTTTATCATTGGATTTCTTAGAGAAAACTCTGGCGATGTTAAGTACCTAACAACCAAGTACCATATTCTACGAATTCAACATGGTGTCACTATAAATCACATTCGTAGTGATAATGGCACTGAATTTAAAGAAATCGGTTTTGATAGCTTTCATTATCAAGTAACATGGGTTTTCGTTTATGTACTCCTTAGAAGAATAGGATTGTTGATAGGAAGAATTAAATAATTCAAGAAATACTATATCCATGTTTCTTAGTAGGAACATTCCTATACGCTTTTGGGCGGAGGATAATAACATTATATGCCATATGGTGAATAGGGTTTATCTTTGTCACCACACACTTCACACTCCATATGAGTTATGGATAGGGAAGAAACCTAATATATCATGTTTTTTTATTTTTGGGGAGTCCTTGATATATCCTTAGAGATAAAGAGGACTTATGGAAGTTCGACTCTAGAAAATAAAGGAATATTCATAAGGTATTCATCATTTAGTAGAGTCTATATGGTGTTTAACCTTAAAATATCTAAGGTCATGGAATCGATAAACATCATGATTAGAGATGATGTACAAGAAATTTGTATTGATCCTAGCCCAGAGTGTGATAAAAATGCACCCTTAGTGATGATCTCATTATTCCCCACACCATAATAGTGGGCCCAATTCTTGACATAGACGATCCACCCTCTTGGGTTCAAAAGAGTGATGACCTTTCTGACATACTTGGTGATCCTACACTAGGTGTTAATACTCATCCTCAAGTAGAGAATGTGGTTAGATACTTTTTCTACACTTCCACAGTAGAGCCCGAGAATGTGAAGGAATCACTTAAGGATGAGCATTGGATATGTGTTATGCAAGACGAGTTTCTCCAATTTTGGAAGAACCGTGTCTGGTAATTATTCCCCCGACCTAAAGAGACTAATGTGATTGGTACCAATTGGGTGTAAAATAACAAGATGGATGAGAATGGTACCATTGTTTGCAATAAGGTCGAGTTGGTCACTCAAGGATACACATAGATTGAGGGTGTGGACTTTGATGAGACATTCGCTCTTGTTTTTAAGATTGAGTATGTATGTTTACTACTCGACATAGCATGTCATCTATGGTTTAAGTTATACCAAATGGATGTCAAGACTGCATTCCTTAACGGCATTCAATAGGAGGAGGTTTACATGGAACAACCAAAGCGGTTTGAAGACCCAAAGCACTCGGGACGCATCTTTTATCCAAATAAGGTATTGTATGGTTTCAATAAAGCACCCCGTGCGTGCTGCAAAAGGCTAAATTCTTATCTCTTAGACCGTGGCTTCAAGATGGGGGGTGATATGATGTTTCTAAAGAGAAGGGGTTTTGATATCTTTGTTTCCCAAGTCTATGTGGACGACATAGTCTTTATATCCACATGTTCTAAATATGCTCACAATTTTAATGAGGATCTGAAGAGTGATTTTGAGATGAGCAAGGTTGGTGAACTCACTTTCCTCTTAGATCTCCAAGTGAATTAACTCGAGAATGGGATATTTATATCTCAATTTAAATATATTAGGGACCTAGTGAAGAATTTTGATTTGGACTCCACTAAACACTCATACACACCCATGAGTTCCTCAACTGAGCTTAGGAAATACATTTTAGGCATAGATGTAGATCAAACACTTTATAGGAGTATGATATGTAGTCTCCTCTACTTGAGCGCTAGTCATCCTGATATCTCCTTTAGTGTTGGAGTTTTTGCGCATTACCAAGCGTCCCTAAAAGGGTCACACTCACTTGCACTAAAAAGTATCATCAAATGCGTGAGTGGCACTCTTTCTTATAACATATGATATTCCTTTAATACCGATGACCGTTTGTCGGCTTATTTAGATGTCGATTAGGTCGAGAATGTTCATGGTTGTAAAAGTACCTACGGTGGATTCTTTTACTTTAGGAGTGTTCTTGTCTCTTGGTTGAGCAAGAAGAAAAATACCATTTATTTGTCCACGGCGGAGGCCGAGTACATAGCCACCAAGATTTATTGCACCCAACTCTTGCGGATGAAGAAAATGTTCGAAGACTATGGGATTACTCAAGCCACAAGAACTATTTCTTGCAATAATACGAGTAGAATCCACATTTACTGTAATTTAGTCCAACATTCCCGTACAAAGCACATTAGGATCACTTTATTCGTGATATTGTTGAGGAAAAGATTATTTTCTTGTTTTTGCGAGTACCGAACTTAAATTGGCCGATATTTTGACTAAACCTTTAGATGCACTTAGATTTGACGATATTAAAAAGTCTTTGGGTATTTGTTGCATTGATTGAGTTCGAGTACTATTTCTAGTATAGGGTGATTCTCATATTTCTATCATTTGTCCTTATTAATAGATTGCATTCTTATGTTTATATTTTGAAAAATCTAAAAACAAAATAGAAAAAGTTTCAATAATTTTCAAAAAGATTTTATTTTTGATAAAGATTTTCAAAATTTCAAAAATTATTTGTGTATTTTTTTACACAATATATGGATGTGCAATTAAGATGTTCAAATCAGAATTACATTCAATCGATTCATGTGACTTACTCATGGTGTTATGAGACTTGGCTTCCTTTCTTTTGTTTGCTTTATAATGCATGTTTAGCATTGCATTGTTCTTTGATGATTACTTACTTCATGCTAGACTCCTTATATCGCCTTTATTGCACACAAGCACGAACTTTTTAACATTGATCTTTAGTATCATATATCGAAAAGGGTGTTCTCTTCTCAATCGTGCTTAATAACAAACCAAATTTACTAGGAACTAATTGTGCATGTAAGAACCATTGCTCGAATTTTTTTTCAAAAAATTTGATTTTATTTATGTAATGGAAAAGGCTACGAAAGAAACAGTCTTCTTTGCGTTAAAAGCCTCCATTTTCAAGAGCCTAAAAATGATTTCGACACGTAAAAACAGAAGTGCCAAAGCTATTTTTTTTGTTTCAGTGATGCTTCATTAACATAAGCAATATGATTCCTTTAGAAAATTTAGATCTTTTGCTTAAAATGTGAGATTTTAATGGTGTTATAAGTTAAAGATCAATGGGTTTCCATAATAAAATTCCTTCAAACGCATTAAATAGTTTGACATTATTTATTTGAGAAGCATTGAAATTCATTACATTTGGTATGAATTGGGTAAATTTCGTGTCATTCATAAATTTTACACGAATAGTTGAATAGAGTTATTTCTTTATGAGTATCTCTTTGACTTTTTTCACCTTCGTTACGTATGCCTATATTGAATTTCTCGTGTATTGAGTCCACACAATTTCATTCCAATTTCATGATTAAGATATTTTTGTGCTACTCCGTGGTGTGACTTTTCATATAAGTTCTTATATGCATATTTATACCCTCAAAAATTACAAAAAAAAAATCCAAAATAGTCTATTGCTATGTTGAAGTTTCATTGCTTATTCTTTGTGATGATATTTCATATTTGGATTCTCGCGATGCTAACTTTTGAAGATTAGATTCTAACCCTTTGTCTATTACAAGCAAAAAGTGAGAGAACATGTTGAGGGGGAGTTTGTGTGTTTCCTTTAAACTCCATGCATTATGGTATTTCTTTTGCTTCATTTGTGTAGGTATTTTACTCCTTGATGATTTCATGGACTACAGGATGAAGATTTTCAGTTTAAGACAATGTCACAAGTGTCTTTTCCTTTTAGGGTTTAAGAGGGACATTAGTTGAACTTGCCTTTGAGGTTATAATTTTTTCAATTTTTTTGTTTTGAAATACAATAGCCAAAGGGGGATATTTGTAAGAGCAAGTTTTATAATTTCTCAGTCTATTTTAGTTTGTCATATGTCGTCACACCTTCATCATGATGTACATTCTCATGAGCTTCAAGTGCAGACAAGATAGTGGCCGAATGCAACAATTGAAGATTAAAAGAGTTGAGATCATCATTACAATCATCGAGAAAATATATAGTTCTGATTATATGCGAAAATTTTATTCAGGGGTTGTTTTTATAAATGTTCATGGCCTCATTTTCAAATACTTTTTTAAAGAAAAAATATTTTTATTTTTTAAGTCGTTCGATGACTTTAAGTCTTCATTTGAACGAGATTGATAGTTCTTTCAAACGAGCTTCAAACAAACATTAGCTAACATTTTTCTATTTACATAACTAATATCTTTCGAAGCTCATTCACAACTGATTCGATCGAGATTGGTTGTTTGCTCGAACGAGTTTTCCTTTAGTTTAAACATGTTTTTATTTTCATTCAAACGAGTTCCTTTTTTTCGAACGAGTTTTCTCAAAAAATTGATGTCACCTCGAAATTCATGTTTTATATAAAAAGGGGTCTTGGGATCAACTTTTCTCAGAACGTTTGGCAAAAATTGTTTTCTCATACATACCCAAAAGGTCTTCAAATCCGAGTTTGTTTAAAAATCTTATCTTTTACAATCCGCGTGGACGATTTGTTTAGAATTTATCAAACCCTATAAGAACACATATATTGTTCATACCCTTGTAGAGTTTATTCTCTACTGTTGAAGAGATGAATATTATTTCCTGAGGTGGATCGGTGGACACTAAGGCAAATGGAGCTTGTTGTTTGGAGTTTTGTATCTACATCGCTTGCTTTTAACAACAAGGATTGAAGACATTACTGCGTCACTTAGTGGTGCTTAAGTTTTGTAAGTCTTTAGATGTCGTTCGTTAATACCTAGTTGTAAATAGTGCTGAAATATAAGTTTTGTGCGAAATGTATTTTTCCTCGTCTCCTATCTTATGTTTGTGGTTTATGGTTTGTTTTGATTTAGTTTTAATATCTTTCATATTTAGATTCATAAAATTTAATCAAGATAAAATTTGGACTAAATAGATTTTGGTTTGTGTGTGTGACCTACTCTACAATTTATACATATAATCGGACCATTCTACCCCTTTCCAGGTTCCAGGGTGAGACTCCCTTGGCAAACCTAACGGTGCATAACATAGACACTACATACAGAAGGCTGGAAAACTTCCCCCGTGTACGGCCATGTATATAGGGATTGACCAGTTATGTCCCCAAGCTATATGAATACTTTCGGGTGGGGAAACCTTTTGGAGGGGTATAGCCTCGATCACTACAAAAAAACACCAATCTGGTATGCTTGTACAAGGAGAATCTGGCACGGTACTAAACCATACCAAAATCACGCACGATTTTGTAACAATTTGGCACGGTTTTAAACCGTGCCAAAATTAGGCACTAATTTAAATCGTGCCAAAATTATAAAGTTTTAAAAAAAACTATACTAAAAACTAAATTGGGTTTCATTTGGAGCCATCAAGACTTTCATTCCCGCTCACTTCTTCTCTTCTTCTCTGCGAAACCATTACCTCTATACAAACCTTTCAATTTTTGCCCTAATATCCCAGTGATTCATTGACACTCTCTCTCTGCTCCCCAAACCCATTTCATGTGCCAAAGCGTGGCTGAACCTCAATGTTGACTCCTTTTCTAATCCAATCTCGGCCAGTCTCATCTCCATTTCCTTTATTATCTCTTATATTTGTTATTATTTAGGATAAGTTCATGTTTTTGTTCGATTTCATTTTCATTACTAAATAGGATGTCGTTTGTGCACTGTTAATTTTTAAAGTCTTAGTGTTCATTTATCTATGTTTCTATGGTATCATAGCAGGAAGTATAAGATGAAGTTTTCCTTGGAAGCACTAAAGGATGTTCTAGAAGGTTGGGGATTCATGAGACGGTGATATAAAACAAGTTGATAACTTTAGTTAAAATTTGGGGTATTTCATTTTCCCCTATTTTAGTAGTCATTTTTATTTCCTCCACGTTTAATAAAAGCATGAGTTACACCTTGAATAACTCTTTAGCTTTTTTTATATTTCTACTTACAGGTTATGATGATGGATAGGTTTGATAGAAATGTTTTTTGTGATTTATTTTATGTTAATGTCAAATATTGTGTATTTAATCAATTACAAAAAGCATCTATGATTGTGTATGTATGGTGTATGATAAAATGTTTGTTTGAACCTTTTATTCAAATCTCAGAATTCTTTGAAACACTCTCAGAATTAATTCTGAGAAATTAAAAATGGACTGAGTGTTTTCATTAGTTTTCTTTTTATAACTACTTGTATATATACGTGCATGATATATACGCATACCTACATATCTATATGTATATATACACATATATGTAGCTTATTAACGTTTATTTAATTTTCTTATACGCTCCTTATTCTAGAGCTTTTAGGATTTAGGAACTTATAATTATTTACTAGATTGTTTATAAAGTTTCTAATATGCTTCTAATTATTGACATTATATTTTTGTTGTTTATAGGATTTAGGAGCATATAGTTATTGACACTAGGTTATTGTTGTTTATAGGATTTTCTTATATGCTTCTAATTATAGAGCTGCTAGCATCAAATGCATCATGTGTTAATTTATTTATTGATTAGGACTGTTCTGCTGGATAAAGAAAATGGTTCATCTCCCCAACTTTGATTTTAAAGAAATAGTAAATATAGGTTCAACTCATTGTTGTGTGGAATAATGTTTTTGATAACTGGAGCGGGAGTCTCATTTTACTGTATAAATTTTTTGATTTTCTCAAAATCAAAGGTTATTACAATGTCTTAAATCAGTAAAAGTTGTCTGGTTACATGAGCTGAACATAACTGATTGTGTCCCTTCAATGGAAGTGAACGAAGATGATGATAACTTTGATTTCATTATCTGTAACATTTACAATATACTATTTACTATTAGGAAGAAAAACTCAGGTAAAGTGTATATGTGTGTTTCTTATTTATTTAGCATACCATTGTCCCTAATCATCATGTATATTTAAGGAGGAGGTGCTTATTTCCTTTAAAACATGGTTGGTTTGGTATAATATGATTCCCTTACATGATTAATTTTGAGGATGTGTTAGAATATCAAGACACTGAACTACATTGGTTCTTATTGAGATTTAAGTGTTGAACTCAATTCAAACTGTACATCATCACTTCTAGTATACATCGCACATGAATCCAAAAGATGACGCATGTGGGTTCACCTCTTCCATGTTTTTACGGCCCCATAACAACTTTTTTCATCTCTGATTCTGAAATTATAGCAAGAATGTTCATTCATTTCCTAGAGTGAATATAAAATTTCAAGTTAGGATATGTCTTCATCTATGTGGAAAACATACATTCAAATTATTCAAAACTAGTCAGCACTAGGTAACAGTGGCATGCCAATATATAATAAATAAGATGTTCACCACTTACACGTCTTCATCTATAGATTACTGGAATCGCCTACTTTGCTGTCAATAATTATTTCTTGTGAAACCCTTCAATTATTAATGTTCTTTGGTCTTAGCAAACATTTCAAACAAGTGACCAAGTGGGTGAATGGCAAAACTAAGAAAATATGAATTGTTTTGATGAGCAAAGTGAGTTAACCCATAAACTGGTTATCAATCGAGTTTGTCTAGTTTTTACTTATTTTCTAGTAAGAATTAGTATAAGTTATAAACTTGATGTTTGTCTCGATTTTATCTTCAGCCGAGCAAAGATTGAGTCCAATTCTTGGCTTGGCTCAATCCTTACACATGTCAAAAATAAACCTGAGATTTGAGGCTATAATTTTGACTTAAATCATAACAGTATGATTTTCGTCTTGTAAATCTAGGATAGATTATTTACTCATTGAGTTAACTGGAAGCTTCAAATACCTTTTCAACTGCGAGCTCTCTGTATGCATATAAGGTTGCGTGATTTTTAAGTTAATGTTTTATGTATTTGATGGAGATTTATCATTGCAGATATGGTATCATGAAGAGCAATAAATATGTATAATATACTTGAATGTGAGAACAAGAAAGCCATTGGTGGCAACTGTAGAAAGGTAGCTCCTTCAACGCCATATTTCTCCAATTCTTGATTTGGTGCGAATTATATTATCATTTCGGATTCTATGTTCAGTCATTCATTATTAGTGCCTCTACCGGAGATGATTTTTTTTTCTTATCTATTACTATTAATCTAGTGATGGGAGAGCATACAAACATGATTTTTAGGTCAGATGAAGCGAGTTGGGGTGATGGAGGCACATGGTGCAAAGAGGATTAAATTTTAACAAGGATAATGCATAGAATTTGAAGAGCACATTTCTTTACCGTTCGATCGCCTCGTCTGATCATAAAGGTAATTCAACCAAAATATTCCACTTGTGGATTTTATATAATTAGCACGTTATGATTCAGCTTAAACTACACTAAGATATTAAGTCACTAGGCGATAATAATTTTAATATAATTGAAATGTTGCACTCTCTTTCTAAAATTTATAGGCAATATTTATTATTAATGACGTAGTAATTTACACAAATAATTTGTTATTCTTTTCTTCCATATGTCTAGTGGGGATTCAAGCAACGGGTCATCATAGCACTAATGTAATTCCATGTAAGATGGTCCTTGGAAAATTGAATAGTTTCCTATGGAATATACTCCTTATGAATCCAATTACCATCTGAGTCCCTCATTCTATTAATCACAAATATTTGATTTTTAGCTATGGTGGAAGCATGATATACTACACTAAAAAGGCTAAATTATCACCTTTGAGCCAGCCAGTCTTGTCACAGTCAAAGACCTTGACAGGTCCGTGACAAATTTCATTACTAAAAACCCTACCGCCTCTTCTTGTCCCACCATTTTCGATTCCCACCAAAATTATCTCTCTCTCTCTCTCTCTCTCTCTCTCTCTCTCTCTCTCTCTATGTTTTAGGTATTTTTTATCTCTCTATGTTTCCTTTGTATATATGTGTGTATATGTGTATATATGTGTGCGTGTGTAGGACTGCATGTGTGTGTAGGTGGGTCTATCTCTGTGTGTGTGTGGGGGGGGGGGAGGGGGGGGGGAGGGCAGGGGGGCAGCGATGGTGTGGGGAAGGGCCAATGGCTGGGGGCAGGGGCGACAGTGGGGGTAGGGGGTGTGTGTGTAGGTGTGGGGGGCAGGAGTGTGGGGGTGGTGTTAGTTGGGTATTTAAGCACTTGAAATTAATTGGACATTATAAATATTGATTGGGTATTTTTAGTTTAGGGCTTGCAATTGATTGACATTATTATTTGTTAAGGTTGATTGGGTGGTGTTAGTTGGGATTAAAATTAATATGTACTGTTAATATTGATTGAATCTTATTGTTTAGGGAATGAAATTAATTTGGCATTATAAGTATTGTTTGTGTATTCTTATTTAGGTTTAAATTTGGTTATAAATTGTTAATGTGGATTGAGTGTTATTATTTAGGGCTTGAAGTTAATTAGTCATATGTATTTAATTTCTTATGTTGTTATAAATAAATTAATTGAGTTGATGAATTAGAAGGAGTACCGGATACACATTTTTTGGTTTGTTATTGATGTTGGATTATATTGGACGGATGTGGATTGATATGGAAGTTGGTTGTTTAATTTTTTTTAAATCCTCAATTTAATTCACACTAATAAATCCTTAAATAATTATATTGTCTTAATTGGTTGGGTTGGTTAATATTGGAAGTGGCACGACCAGTGGATTATTGTCCAACTGGGGGGGGGGGGGGGGGAGTTTTGAACTTTTTTCTAAAATTACTTTGTGTCACGACCCGTTCGAGAGTGGCCCGACCACGAACTTATGATAATAAAATGAAACATACTTGAAATTACATATAGTGAGCATAAATACTAGCCTTCTAGTTCTTATGCGTACGCATTCAATAGTCCTTAGACCCATTCGAGAGTCATTACCCCTGTAATGAGATCTCTCGAATTGTCTCATTTAGACAGTTTGGGACGGCATAGTTTCTGTATAGTAATATTCTTAGTGGCTTAAACTTGTTACTTTTGGAGAAAGTTCTATAGTTGTATCTTAATGTTCTCTGGGTACATACTAGATGATGCGATGTTAAGTGTTATTTCAATTGATAAATTTAAATAACACTCGCACTTGCCAATCTACATCGTGTACTTGAAGAACTACGGGGATATGCTGTCGAATTTTCCTCAAATTGGAACAATGTGCATGAGTTGTTAAGTATATTACAGAAATATACGGTCTTGAATGGGATAGGACCACTCACCCTATAGAGGAGATAGAGGAAATAGGAATAAATATTATAAATTGAATTTGAATTTGAATTTGAAATTTAAAAATCGAATATAAATAAGACATAATTAAATGAAACATACTATAATTTTCAAACATCAAGTAATAGGTAATAACGAAAACCGCAATAGATAGCCCATGTGAAAATTTACATATAGCGCGCATAGAAACTAGCCTTCTAGTTCTTATGCGTACATATTCAATAGGTGATTGTTTATACTAATGGGAACTAAATGTTCACACTTTTGCTTATACTAAGCCACGAATATATAGTTCTGACCTATAAGAGGTAATTGTTTGTAGTAGTTGTGATGGGATATCCTAAATATAAAGAGTGGATATGTGAGACAAATAGATTAGGGGATATATTTCGCAGAGGGGCTAATGATTTTGTGAAATACGCAAAGAATGTCATAATGATGAAGAGTTTATATGTTCATGTGTTAGGTGTAAGAATGGTAAGGCGTTTGAGTGGAAAACAGTTGAACAACATATGTTAAGATGGGGTATGCAAGATAGTTATCGATTTTTGAGTTTTCAAGGGGAATCGAAAGTTCCTTTTATCCCCGAGCAACCTTCACAACAACCTTCAACAAGTAGGAGAAATGTACAAGGGAAGGAGGACAGCGTAGATCATAATATGTTATAGGATTTAGTTGATGACGTGTACAGAGTTCATGAGGTGGAAGATAATAAGGTCACTGATGATGTACAAGTTTTAGGTGCTCATGAAGATATCAGGATAAACCGTGATGATGACTACCAAAGTTTAAAATTTAAGGCGACCCGTACATTATACTCTGGCTGTGAGAAAGATCAAACAACTTTATATGCCATGGTTAGTTTTCATAGCTTGAAGAACTACTACAGTTTGTCTGGCAATAGCGTGACAGGAATTATGAATTGGGTGAAGGGCTTGCTACCCAAGGAGAATATGCTTCCAAATAGCTATCATGTTTTGAAGAACAGTTTAAAAGGTTTGGGAATGAAGTATAAATCAATTCATGCTTGTGTGTATGACTGCATACTTTATCGAAAGGAGTATGAAAATATATATTAATATCTGATATGCGATGAACAAAGATATGTATAATCTATTAGCAAGGAAGGCACAAGCTCAAAAGTGCCTCAAAAAGTGTTGAAATATTTTCCCGTTGGTCCTAGATTAAAGAAGTTTTTCACAGTACCATGGATAGCGGAGGCAATGACTTGGCATGCTAGGGAAGAAGTAGGGGATAATATCATGAATTATCCTATTGATTCCAAAGCTTGGAGGAGGAAGAGTTATGAGTATCCCGATTTTGCTCGAGAACAACGTAACATTCGTTTGGGAATATCAAAAGATGGTTTCAATCCATTGGGAAATTTAAGCACTAATCAGAGTGTATAGCTAGTGATCCTTGTTAGAATTGAATGCCCCAAATTTTTAATGCAAATTTCAACAAAAGGGATGGTTCAACAAATATTAACTTTCAAAAATTCTTTTCAAATTTAACAATTAAATCACAAATTTTAATTTCTCCAAAAATTAAAATTAACTATAAACCAAAAATTCAATTCATGTCCAAAAATTAGACTCACAACAATTAATTCAATTTTAAATATAGTCCAAACAAACTAAACACAAATTTTGCCAAATTAAATTGTTGACTTGAATTAAATTAAATTAAACTTACCCAAACATTTAATTAGCACCAAATCAAACAAGTGTGAGATTTAAACCAATTTTTATCTTGATTATCCTAGAATGACTCTAAGGTGATTTTGGCAAGATAAAAAATAAACAGTCACACTACGCCGCGATGTACGAGGAAAATCCAAATAGTAAAAACCTCGGACGGCCCTGCCTATAAGTCCACTAAGTGTGGTTTTAAAACTACAAGACATACCATTTACTTCCTCAACTTGACTCCCTTCAAGCCTTGACGCATCTTCTTCCAAACACCTATGACTAGTCGACAACCACGGAGTCCACCGTGGTCTTGGAACCCACCAATGGGACTCGGTCACCACCAACCTGCACATGAATCTGAAGCCCTTATACTCTTGACTCACTTGAGTCTATATTGTATAAGTGCTCATCTAGTTTGGAAATTGTGACAAAATTATGTCCATCCTAGAAACCAAAGAACCTCAGAGCTTGCATTTCTATTTCATCTTTGATTGAAGGGACCTAGACCTAATTACCAACACTCACACACAGTAGAATGTATCATTTTCATGTCATATTGCATATTAGTGTGTGTACATATGTTGTGTGTGTTTAAATCCCCAATATTGTTTTTAAATCTTTTTTGGGATATTTTAAAACATTTTAAAAAATAAGGTTTTATTAATAAAACTTGGTTTTAAAAGGTTATGGGGTAAATCTGCTATTTTAAAATATTGGTTTTATTGCCTAAAGTTAGTTTGGGTAGAAACCAAAAGCGGCATAGACTTCAGGGTTTACTTTGTAATTATTTTAGACGCGCGTTTTATCTCGTGTTATTGGCCTACATTTGTTGCTCTCTGATTGGTGGGAAGTGTGTTTCTTTATAAAGAGTAAAACAATGCCTGTTTTCAATCCTTTGAATCATTTGTGATCAACGATCTGCATGCGCCCCTTTATAATCCCTGTGAATCCCTTTTAAACCAATCAGGTGAGTTTTAATCACCGCTTATCGTATGCCCTTGGATCTAAGCCAATCCATCTTGACTCAATATGGACCCTTGATTTTGTCCCTCGTTCTCGAACCTTCTCAGCCTCCTATAAAAGGATCCCTTTACTCAGATTTTTGAGACTTTTGACATTTCGTTCTTTAAGAGAAAATAAAGAGAGAGTAGAGAGAAGAGAGAAACCAGAAGAGAGAGAAAGAGTTAGAAACCCTAACCCTAACCCTAAATCGTCTACACAGTTCAAACCAAATACAAACCTTCAAACCTCTATACTTTACCAAACACAACCTTGAGTGTTTGAGTGTTTTTGAGAGATGATTTGATAGTTGGTTTGTTGCTGTAACCTCTTCTTCTTTGGATCTTGTTTCCAACTTATCATTTTCTTAGATCTGATGTTCTTGTATATAGAAATTTTCAGATCTGAGTTTTTCATGATATATTACACTTAGTTTGCATGTTTGTTTCTCAGTTTGAGAAATATTTTGTTGATTCATTTTCTGTAAATGTTTTTAACTTTGAAATCAACAAAAATGTTTTCTGTTTATAGTTCTCTTAAAACTAAAACTCTTACCTAGTTTGGAATCACACTTGGAGGTTTTCAATCTCGAAAATCTTTTCAAAACTGAGATTGATTAAGATCTTGGTTGTCTTCTAAGCAAGACATCCGTGGATTCTGGGATTGATTTAAAGGTCAAAACAGGTTCAAAGTTTTATGAGAAGAGAGAAAAAGAAAAATCACAGCATATAGACTTATATGTAATTTTGCTAGGATTGTTTGTACTTAATAAGTGTGAGTGTGTACATGCATGTGTTAGAGATCACCTCCACAAACACTTTCACACTACAACACGAAAAGTGTTGGTAATAAGATCTTGAGAAAAAGAGTCGACGTAAAGAGCTTGAACAAATTGGAGTTAACAAACTGAGAGGACAACATCTACAATCAGAACTGCAGAGAAGTTATAAGGACACCAGAGGGTACATTCCTAAACTTATATAGGTCTGAGTTGTATGCATGTTTGTCATATAGTTTGTAACTGTTAAATTTGTTTATAGTGGATTTTTGTTTTACTCCGTAAAGGGAGTCGTGGATGTTTCCGCAATTGGTGAGGTTTTACCACGTAAAAATCTTGTACTTAATCTTCCTACATCTTCTCATCTCATTCTTGGTTATGCTGGGTTTTAAAGTTTGTTTAAAACTATTTTATAAACCTGTTAGTAAAATCTTGAATAGATCTCGTACATACTGTTTTGTTAAACACATCTTGTGTTCAAATAATTTTGGTTTTTCAAGAAAAGAGTTTCCTCAAAAAATAGATCGGAGTTACTTAAATAGTTTATTTTTAATAAACGTCTTTAGTAACAGACTTTCAATTGGTATCAGAGCCAACATTTGCAAAACATGGGATGATTCAAGTGAATCTGAAAATGAGGAACCTGAGTCATCTGATATTTTTGACTGTTGCATGTCTTTCTTTGCCAAGATTATCTATAATGATGATATGCATGTGTTTGTTAATGAGGGTGATTATAGTAATTCTACTTATGATGTTTCGAATACTGCTGTTACTGGTTTAGATGCTTTGATTACTGAGAATATTGCTTTGTTCCTCGGGGTGTGTGAGTCAAAGGGAAAGCGATAATGACGATGTCAATGGGTGTGTGAGTATAAAGAATGAAGCCCTAGGGGTCACTTCACACACTACACTTAGTGACTCGAACACTGAAGACCTCCCAGATATTCACACTCTATATGCTAAAACTCTCAAGAAAAGAACTAGACTAGAAAAGATTGTGAAAGATCTTACTAAGAAGTTAGAAGATCTAAGCCTAATGGTTAAACTGAATGTTGAAGAGTATACTACCCAATGTTGGACTCATGAAAGCGAAATCAAATTGTTTGATGAAAAACTCATAAATTTAAATGAAACAAATGAAACTCTGAAGAAAAAATACAAAGGGACATTGTTAGAATTGGAACAAACTAAAGAAAAGACATCAACCTTTTTCAAAAAATTTACAAAATTTGAAAATAATTCAAACTGTTTTGATGAATTTGTTGCTGAATCAAAAACCAACTCTGATGATCGAAATGGAATAGGGTTTTGCCCCAATTTGAAGACACAAACAAAATCTTTTGAACCTATCAAGTTTGTGTCAGGAGGCAAAAGGACTATTGAAACATGCCCAGACTTTCATTCTCTAAAAAATGAGTTTGATTCAAAACATCAAAATTTAACATTGGGGAATCAAGTTGCTCTAAACATGAAAGTTCACCTAAGGCTAAATACGTTTTCCCTTCTATTAGGAAGAGATAGTCTGCATTCAAGACTGTCACACCTAGGAATAGAGTTCAACCTCAAAACTCCTCAAAACCTTTGTTTAGAGACTTTCCTAAGGAGACCTCAATCTTGAGCAATCTTTATTGCTCTTATTGTGATATATACGGTCACTCTTTTGATAATTTCTATGCTAGGAGACTAATTACACCTGTCTATAGTTCTCCTATTTATCAGAACTTTAACTATTCTAGAAGGAGTCGGAACAATTATGTACTTCCTAGACAACCTGACAAAAACACTAATTATAGGAAGAGAAAGACCAAGCCTAAAAGAACATTTCCTAGAAGGATTCCTAAGCACTTTCCTAAACCAAATGCTCAAGTCTTTCATAAAATTCAAAATCATGCGCAAAACATTTTTCAGCAAAAATCTAATGGTCGCAAATTTTATCAATTGAGAGCTAATAAGCGCAAAACGAAAACTAGAGCAATTTGGATTAGAAAAGATGATATATTACCTCAGATGAAGTGTAACATAGTTGTTACTGCTCTAAAAGTTGAACACACATCATCTGGTTGGTATTTAGACTCTGGATGTTCTAAGCACATGACTGGGGATGAAACTAAACTTCTAAACAAAACCAGCTTTGCTGGTGGTAAAGTCATTTTTGGTGATGGAGTTTCATCTCAAATCATAGGCAAAGGAACTCTCCAAGAAAATGGACTTCCTGTTCTTGAAAATGTCCTTCTAGTTAAAGGTATTAAGGCAAATCTACTTAGTATATCGCAATTTTGTGACTCAGATCATATTGTTACCTTTTCAAAGAACAATTGCAAAATTTTAAATGAAAAAGGTGAATGCATAATTACAGGATTTAGGACTCCTGACAATTGTTATACTGTCATGAACAAATCTGAAATCTATAATGTTGCCAGAATGGATGACAACGAGATATGGCATAACAGAATGGGTCATATAAATTACGATAACCTTAGTAGACTAACCTCTCAAGAAATAGTTAGAGGAGTTCCTAAAATCAAACTCATTCCTAATATTGTCTGTGGTTCTTGTCAGGAAGGTAAAATTGTTAAGGCACCTCATAAGAAAGTTAATGATATTCTTACCTCTAAGCCCTTGGAGCTCATCCATATGGACCTAATGGGTCCCTCCCAAACTGTTAGTCTTTGTGGACACAGTTATATTTTAGTTATGGTTGATGACTTCACCAGATTTACTTAGGTAGCCTTTTTAAAACAAAAGTCTGACACTTTTCAAACTTTCTTAAAAATACTTCTTCAGATTGAAAATGAAAAGGACACTCAAGTAAATAGAATCCATAGTGATAGAGGTGGAGAATTCAAAGACACTGGTATTATTGAATACTGTGACTATAATGGTTACAAACATGAATTCAATGCTCCTAAGACTCCTCAACAAAATGGAATTGCCGAAAGAAAGAATCGTACCCTTCAAGAGATGGCACGTGTTATGTTACATGCCAAGAACTTACCTAAGTATTTTTGGGTAGAATCTATTCGTACTGCCTGTCACATCATAAATAGGGTATATCTTAGAAAGAATTCCAAACAACCCCCTTACGAACTTTGGTACAAGAAAAAGCCCAATCTTAAGTACCTTAGAACTTTTGGTAGCACTTGTTATGTATGCAAAGATAGGGAACACTTATCCAAATTTGAGAGTAGGGGAGATAAAGCTGTATTTTTAGGATACTCACCTAACAGTAGAACCTATCGAGTGTATAATCTTCGCACTAAAACCTTGATGGAATCTATAAATGTAATTGTGAGTGACACTACTGTAGAGAGTAAGACTGGTGAATCAATTATTGAAGAAGAGCCTACAAACATTTTAGAAAGTAATTCTCCTAAAATAGATGATTCATTACCAATTGAGACACCTGAAGTACCTAACTGGGTTTCTAAAGATCATCCCATAAATAACGTAGTTGGTAACCTTAGTGAGTCAGTGCGTACAAGATCCCAACTAAGAAACTATTCACATTATGCATGTTTTATTTCCCTTGTGGAACCAAAGAATGTAAATGAGGCATTGAATGACTCTCACTAGATTTCTGCTATGCAGGAAGAACTTCTTCAATTTGCCATTCATGATGTTTGGTATCTTGTTCCTCGTCCTAATCACAAAAAGGTTATTGGCACACGTTGGATTTTTAAAAATAAAACTGATGAAAGTGGGATAATCATTAGAAATAAAGCTAGATTAGTTGCTCAAGGATACTCTCAAATTGATGGAATAGATTTTAACGAGACCTTTTTCTCCTGTTAGTCGGTTAGAATCTGTTCGTCTGCTCTTTGCTATAGCTTGCCACATGCATTTTACACTTTAGCAAATGGATTTAAAATCTGCATTCCTTAATGGAATATTGAACGAAGAGACCTATGTAGAACAACCTAAAGGGTTCATTGACCCTCAATATCCAAATCATGTATTTCGTCTTAAAAAGGCTCTGTATGGCCTTAAACAAGCACCTAGAGCTTGGTATGAGCGCCTTTCCAGTTTCCTCTTAGATAAAGGTTTCAAAAGAGGTGGAAATGATCAAACTCTTTTTGTCAAATATTTTGACAAACACTTCATTATTGCTCAAGTTTATGTTGACGATATTATCTTTGGATCAACTTCTCCCTCGAAAGTAAAATCCTTCTCTGAAACTATGCATAAGGAATTTCAAATGTCCCTTATGGGGGATTTACAATTCTTTTTAGGTCTCCAAGACAAACAAAATTCAGAAGGATTATTTGTATCGTAATCCAAGTACGCTTTAGATATAGTAAAGAAATTTGGCCTCAAGAGTGCTAAAGATGCTAAAACGCCCATGAGTACTACGTTAAAACTTTCTAAAGATGAAAATGGAAAATCTGTACATCCTACTCTATATCGTAGTATGATAGGAACCCTACTGTATCTTACTGCCTCGCGTCCTGATATTATGTATGTTGCGTGTGTATGTGCTCGTTATCAAAATAACCCCAAAGAGAGCCATTTGAATGTTGTTAAGCGTATCATTAAATATGTTTAAGGTACTCTAAATCTAGGACTTTGGTACACTAATGACACACCAAGCACTATAATTGGGTACACTGATGCTGACTGGGTTGGCTGTACTGATGATAGTAAAAGAACATGTGGAGCATGTTATTATATAGGTAATAACTTGGTAGGATGGAGTAGTAAGAAACAAAACTTCACATCTCTCTCGACAGCCGAATCTGAATACATAGCCGCTAGTAGTTGTTGTGCTCAATTATTGTGGCTTAAACAAATGCTAAGCGATTATGGTATTCAAGAAAACCAATTGCATCTCTATTGTGATAATCAAAGTGCGATTAATATTTCTAAAAACCCTGTTCAACACTCGCGAACAAAGCACATAAAAATTAGACATCACTTTATACGCGAATTGGTTGAAACTAAGGAATTAGAAATCAATTATCTTCCTACTGATTTGCAGCTCGCAGATATGTTCACCAAACCTCTTGATTATAATAGATTCATTTCCTTTCATAAATCTACTGGTATGATTTGTGTTGAGTAATACCTTTGCTGATTATCCAAGTTTTTCCCTTTGTACATTTGAGATAAAATGGGGGAGAAATTTGAGTCTTTATGAATACATGTATATACACTAAACTGCTTGATCTTAGTGATTCATTGCAGGTTTTTGTAAAGTTTTTCTCAACTGATGTAATAGGGTATTCAATTGTAAATAGTTGAGTTATGTACTTCTGTTTTCTAGGATTTGGGTAGATAAAATCTTTATAGGAATAGGTTTTTCTTATCTTTTGTCGCCCTACGAGTCCTCGTTGACTCAAAGGAGATTTTTTCTCATATTTCCAAAGGGGGAGATTGAAGCCCTTATACTCTTGACTCAATTTAGTCTATATTGTATAAGTGCTCATCTAGTTTGGAAATTGTGACAAAATTGTGTCCAACCTAGAAACCAAAGAACCTCAAAGCTTGCATTTCTATTTCATCTTTGATTGAAGGGACCTAGACCTAATTACCAACACTCACACACAGTAGAATGTATCATTTTTATGTCATATTGCATATTAGTGTGTGTACATATGTGTGTGTGTGTTTAAATCCCCAATATTATTTTTAAATCTTTTTTGGGATATTTTAAAACATTTTAAAAAATAAGGTTTTATTAATAAAACTTGGTTTTAAAAGGTTATGGGGTAAATCTGCTATTTTAAAATATTGGTTTTATTGCCTAAAGTTGGTTTGGGTAGAAACCAAAAGCGGCAGAGACTTCAGGGTTTACTTTGTAATTATTTTGGACGCGCGTTTTATCTCGTGTTATTGTCCTACATTTGTTTCTCTCTGATTGGTGGGAAGTGTGTTTCTTTATAGAGAGTAAAACAACGCCTGTTTTCAACCCTTGGATCATTTGTGATCAACGATCTGCATGCGCCCCTTTATAATCCCTGTGAATCCCTTTGAACCAATCAGGTGAGTTTTAATCACCGCTTATCGTATGCCCTTGGATCTAAGTCAATCCATCTTGACTCAATATGGACCCTTGATTTTGTCCCTCGTTCTCGAACCTTCTCAGCCTCCTATAAAAGGAGCCCTTTACTCAGCTTTCTGAGACTTTTGCCATTTTGTTCTTTAAGAGAAAATAAAGAGAGAGTAGAGAGAAGAGAGAAACCAGAAGAGAGAGAAAGAGTTAGAAACCCTAACCCTAACCCTAAATCGTCTACACAGTTCAAATCAAATACAAACCTTCAAACCTCTATACTTTACCAAACACAACCTTGAGTGTTTGAGTGTTTTTTAGAGATGATTTGAGAGTTGGTTTGTTGCTGTAACCTCTTCTTCTTTGGATCTTGTTTCCAACCTAATCATTTTCTTAGATCTGTTGTTCTTGTATATAGAAATTTTCAGATCTGAGTTTTTCATGATATATTACACTTAGTTTGCATGTTTGTTTCTCAGCTTGAGAAATATTTTGTTGATTCGTTTTCTGTAAATGTTTTTAACTTTGAAATCAACAAAAATGTTTTCTGTTTCTAGTTCTCTTAAAACTAAACCTTTGACCTAGTTTGGAATCACACTTGGAGGTTTTCAATATCAAAAATCTTTTCAAAACTGAGATTGATTAAGATCTTGGTTGTCTTCTAAGTAAGACATTCGTGGATTCTGGGATTGATTTAAAGGTCAAAACAGGTTCAAAGTTTTGTGAGAAGAGATAAAAAGAAAAATCACAGCATATAGACTTATATGTAATTTGCTAGGACTATTTGTAATTAATAAGTGTGAGTGTGTACATGCATGTGTTAGAGATCACCTCCACAAACACTTTCACACTACAACACGAAAAGTGTTGGTAATAAGATCTTGAGAAAAAGAGTCGACGTAAAGAGCTTGAACAAATTGGAGTTAACAAACTGAGAGTACAACATCTACAATCAGAACTGCAGAGAAGTTATAAGGACACCAGAGGGTACATTCCTAAACTTATATAGGTCTGAGTTGTATGCATGTTTGCCATATAGTTTGTAACTGTTAAATTTGTTTATAGTGGATTTTTGTTTTACTCCGTAGAGGGAGTCATGGATGCTTCCTCAATTGGTGAGGTTTTACCACGTAAAAATCTTGTACTTAATCTTCCTACATCTTCTCGTCTCATTCTTGGTTGTGCTGGGTTTTAAAGTTTGTTTAAAACTATTTTATAAACCTGTTAGTAAAATCTTGAATAGATCTCGTACATACTGTTTTGTTAAACACATCTTGTGTTCAAATAATTTTGGTTTTTCAAGAAAAGAGTTTCCTCAAAAAATAGATCAGAGTTACTTAAATAGTTTATTTTTAATAAACAGATTTAGTAACAGACTTTCAGAATCCTTTCTCCATATGGGAACGTCGCAGCAAAATTTTCTCCTTTGGGGGGTAGAGAAGAACCCAAACTGTCTTCTTTATGGGCAGAGAAGAAAAACTCGGTGCCAAACAAGATCTCAAGCAAAAGTATATATATTTTAAGAACTTGGATCAAACAAACAAATTGGGTATAAAATTTTGGTTTTGTTCTAAAGTAAAACATTTTTTGACAAAAAGCAAGGAGACTTTTTCTTGGAAGATCTTATCTCAAAAGCTCTCTTCAAAAGTGGAAAAAGTCTTGTGGAAAAACTACTACCCGAAGTATATAAATGACTGGTAAAAGGTAGTGGGAAACATGGGTGGTTAAAAGTGAAAAACTACCAAAAAAATCAATTTCCCGCCACACTCGTTCGAACGAGGTTGTTCGAACAACTTCGTTTGAACGAACTGTCTGACGAGAAAAACATTGAAATTTTGTTGACATATTTGTTCGAACGAAAACTTGTAAAGAGAATGCAAAGAAAGTGTCATTAAAATATTGCTCAAAATCTCGTTCGAACGAGTTTGTTCGAACGAACCAGAAATTCAATCGAACGAATTTTCAGAAAAAATTATTATTTTTCTATAAAGAATTACAAACTCTTTTTTCGATATAGTATATTAAAAATTTCACCCAATTAAAATTCCAAGTTCCTAAATATATATAAATGTATTCATACCTTTGAGACCTTGGAATGATCAAATGTTGATGACGTGAAATGTGACACAACAAATCGGCAATGATATTTTCAATTGAGCTTGGCCACTATGTCTTCAACACAAACGCAAGCTTGAAGGTACAACTTTTATCCTACGAATCAAATTGTTTTGTCCAAAATTAAGCCAACACTACAAATTGACTGGATTGGAAATTTTTCCTTATAAATATCCACCTTTGGCTGTTCTGGGACAAAAAAATGAACATAAATATCCTAAGGGCCATCAAGCACATCTAAACACAACATCCTACCCAAAAAAATAAAAATACAGACACTTGACTCGACTCTTCGAAGCTTTGCCACTTTATCAATTTTGTCGCTAAAATGAATTCCTTCACACTTAAGCAAACCATCAAACGCATAGGGAATATAACAAAATTAAATGCGGGAAATAAATACTCCCCCTTAATTAATTCTTTGCCTTTATTTACCAATGTCTACATGAGAAGATTGCATAACTCCCCCTAAGTTAGAGGTCCTAAATTAAAGGTTTAGACACCATTTCTCCCCCTTTTTGTTCAGGAATAGACAAAGGATAGAGAATTAGAAAACAACTTATTTCTCACCCAATTAAAGAAAATACCATTTCTCCCCCTTAAGCCTACATAAGGGATATGAATTAAGGAAAAACAAGATAAACATGTGATGATGTAAAAATAGGAACAATAAAGCATATAGGCAACGATGAAATGCAACTAATACATACAAATATTAATATGAATCAACTATGATGCGATAACAAAAGATACCATTAAAGTGTATAAAGATAAGCATGGGATTTCACGAAAAATTCGCAACAAGATAGATATCAATTTGAATTCAAGGCATACATGGACTAGCAAGAAAGGCAAAGACTCAAAAACAAAAAAAAAATATCATATCACACACACAAAAGATATCAATTATGCACAAGAAGGAATATATAGATATAAACACACAAATGAGACAAAATAACTTAAGTTCTCCACACTCTTATGGCATAAATGTGTCATATGGAAACGGAAGTGAAGGAGCGTGAACTAGAAACCAAAGAATTAAGACCCAATCACTTAAACATGTTCACGAATTTCTTGTTTGATTGTAAAACTTTATCAACTCAGATTTAGCCTTATGTGACAAGATAAAGTTAACACAATGAACAAAATGAGATCAATGCATAAAAGCCTAGCATATTGATGATTCTACAAACCAATAGAGTCATGACAAGATAGCGCAACTAGGATACAAAGTCATTGTGCTAGCCGTTGATATTCCATCCAAAATCCCTCAAATATAATATTATTCTTTTCTTTTCTTTTGAATGAATATATCAATCTAAAATAAATAGTCCTTGGTTAAATTTTCTTTTAATGTCAGGTTTTTGTTTTAGGCCTTTGGACCACATATTTCTGTTAGGTCCATTGAAAACGGTGGTTTAATCGCAAAGGATTATTGTTCCTTTCGTAGACCTTCATCGTGCACTGTCATCTATTATTTTTTTAATACACAATAATCTCATGTGCAACGATTTTAACATGCACAAATCCTCCTAAGTCATAAAATATGTAGATGACTAGATTGGTAGGAGAACATCTCACAGAGCTCAAATATACATGTGAAGTTGAAGGTTCAAAAGAGCTCGTGCATGTGTGTGAGAAGAAATATAAAAATTGAATCCATTAAGCAAGTCAAATTCAAACTACTCCATGTAACCATGACAAAGACCACTTTAAGGATTGAAAATCATAACCTAAAGTTCTTGACACTTGTAAGCGGAAAGGAAGATTCAAACACGTTATATGCCACAAAAGGTATGTAAAACTCAAAATATATATGTAATACCCCGTATTTTCGTGTTATTTATTTATGGGGATTAATTGAATTAAATGTGTATTAATTGGAAATTAATCCGGATAAAAATATTAACAAGATGTGAGTTAGTATTTGATTATAATGTGTATATTTGGCAATATATAAATATTGGAAATTTTGAAATTTTCGCAAGATTGAAATACGGCAATTTGGGAAACTTTGTTGGGACGCGCGTGATAGTCGCGTCAGGAAAATAATTATTTGAATTAAAAAGTGAATTTTATTTTTTATCACCCGTATGGTCATTCTAAGTGCGCCAACGCGTCCGGAAAAGCCGAAATAGTCAGAAAACACTAGCTGGGGGTTAAGTTTGGGTCCCGGGGCATTATTGGGCCATACCGGTAACTTATAGGGGCATTTTGGTAATTTCGGAAATCTGGGAATTAAAACCCACGAAAATTAGAGTTAATATCTGACTTAGTATTAACCCACTAAGCCATGTTCTAACACCAATTTAGGTAGTGGGCTACGGGAGAAGTTAGAAACCATAAAGATTGGCAAAAACCAACCCCACCTCCATTAACACCTTGAGAAGAACCTTGATAAGAACTTGTAGAGAGAGAGAGGAAGAGAAGAATTCTGCAGAGAGAGAGAGAAGACAATCCAACCTTCAAGTTTCAACCTCAAATTCAGAGAAAGATTAAGGCAAGTGATTTAATTACAATTGATTCAAAGCTATGCTTTCCATGTTTAGGAATTATCGAATTTATCTTGGAAGATGATATAGACCCATGAATTGGAAGTTTAAAACTATGAATTATGCTAGGGACTTCATGTAGAAATGTTCTGGACGAATTATGAACTCAGAATTATGACCCTTGATGATTTAAAAACGGATTTTAGAAGAAGTTATTAATGTTCTTGAAAGAAATAGAAATCTGGAATTCTTGATGAAGATTTGATCCATATAAAGCCCTTGAATGATGAATTATTGGTTTTAGAACGTTAACACTCTTGTAGGATAGTTGTATGATGATATTATAACGTTATCTTAGAGCTTCATGTCTGTTAATGGTGTTTTGGGTTGATTTAGAAACTGAAAAACGAAGAAGTCTGTAACCATACCTGGTGCGTTCGATCGATCGGTGTTCTTCAGTCGATCGATCGACCACCATCAATCGATCGAAGGTAAAGGTCGATCGATCGACCTTCCAAGAATGAATAAAGTTTTTCCCTATTTAAATTTTAATGATGTTAACCCTTGATTAATATTGTTGGAGACCATATGAATACCCTTAACCTTAAGGAAGACCAGTAGGCATGGTTATGAAATTTGGACCTTAATTAGAATTAAATTTGAGAAATTATTCTAAACTAATGAAATTCGGTAAGTGAGTTAATATTTGGGTTAATGGTGTAAATTTGAATAATTTGATGAAATGAGGTTTGGGGCAGAAGTAAGGACCTTAGGAATAAAGATGTTGTACGTGGGAATAATAGGAACTTAATAATCTATTTTAGATAGGTTTTTAAGTATAAGAAACTACGACGTGAGACGTGTCGACAGTTTAACTTTTATATTATCGGGAGACGTAAAATATACAAATTTGGAATAATGGTATAAAGATGTAGAGTATACCTTTATTAATACTGAATTATCTAAGATGGGTGAATGCTTAGTATATGATTTTTATATGTATGACATACCTACCATACTTGCTATCACAGGAGGTTACGTTCGCTTGGCCTTCTTATCCTTGTGTTGCCCGGATTTAGATTGGTACCTTGAGGACATAGTTCAAGAGAATGAATTATTTTTGAGTTAATAAGCCAGCTGACTATGGAGCGTAGGTATGTACGTGACCATGGATATGTTGAATTATGTTCACCTCCATTTTTGTGTGTGGTGTTTATTCCAACAATTCCTGAGAGATTAGGAATTTGTGATCCTTATGTACGTGATGTACCGGGATGGATAACAGAGTATGTGTGCACCGCAGCTTAGCCTTTGGGTGCTTGTATTGTATATTTATGATGTGAATAATATACGGTTAAATGAAAAGGGAATTGTTATGTTAAATTGTGGGTATAGTAATTGAAATACTATGAAAAGATAAAAGGGGAAAAATGTCAATAAATGGTTTTGTTATTAATTGGGAATCCGAGAATTATAGTAGAACTCTCTATTAAATTGTTAAGGTTGGAATTAAACGTGAACCGAGTAGAAGTGTTAGAAACTCTTTGGAACTAGATAGTTATGAGAAACACATGAATGGGTACAGGAACGTTAGGAGTGCACAGTTAGACGAGAGGTGAGTACTTCATGTGAGAGCACGTCCTAACATGTATTTTGCATTTATTGTTTTAAATGTTGTTAAAGCACTTGCTGTTTTCAAAATACTCTCCACATTCGGGCTCTGACCCGTTTGCTTTCAAATCTATCTTTTTGTAAAAACCATTTTAGGTGCCCAGCCACAAGGACACCATGCTTAGGATCCTCATTCAGGTGACGAGCTGTAGCTGTTTGTGGAAGTTACAGGACATTGATTATAGACGCTTCATCTATCTTGACTCTATACTCAGTATTTATCAGTTGTAGGGCATGTCGCCCATTTCTTTTAGAGGCATTTCATTTATATTCAGTTATTCAGACTTTTGGCATGTAAATATTCAGGATTCAGACTTGTCTTATTATTTTCAGTTGTGGGATTGTTGAGAGGAGTTTTTCCTCCGGACGTATTACTATTGTTGGTTATTTCATTACTTCGTTATGGTGAATGGATTTATGTTGTTCTTCCATTATTCTTTTATTGCATGTTAATCAGACTTAACTTAAAATTTGGCAACTTACTTTTTAAATACTAGGTGGTTAGTAATCATTTAAATGTTTTTGACAGTGATGCTATTAACTGAATCAACTCGACATTTTGTATTACTTTAATAGAGGAGTTTCTACCCGGTATTTAATTAGTCGAGGTGTCACAGGTGGTATCAGAGCATCAGGTTCTAGTGTCCTTTAGGATCTGTACGGCTTATTATGTTTTCCGCTGAGCTTTCTTTGATATAGAACCCTATATTTTAGGACTGTTGTATTCTTTTGTATATGCTACGTTCTTCAGCTATTTTAAGTTTATAACTGCGAACTTATAAACTTTATTCTCATTTCAGATGCCTCCACGAAGTGCGCAGCGAGTTTCCAGGGATGCTACACCCGAACCACAGCCCGAACCACAGCCCGCACCAGTTCAGGGCACGATGAATGCCACCGAGGTTGCAGCAATTGTGGCCCAGGCGGTAAATGCCGCACTAGCTGTAGTTCAGCAGGAACCACCTCAGGCTCCGATAGCCGCGCCAGTTCAGGTTCATGCATTCCCGTCTTCTTGGGAACGTGTACGTGATGCTTTTCTGAAAGCACACCCTCCGGAGTTTGCTGGTATCTCCGATGTTGTTAATTCGAGTCAGTGGAGAAAGGATATACAGAGGCACTTGAGGATGTTTGAGTGCACTGACGTTCAGAGGCAGGTACTGGCTACTTTTAAGCTACTGGGATCTGCACTACAGTGGTGGGAGTCTATTACCACCGCAGAGGAGAGAGATACTCTCACGATTCAGGAGTTCTGGATGCGGTTCAACCGCAAGTACTTTCCGTCTGCTGTTCACACGGAAATGAGGAGGAAGTTGATGAACCTTCGACAAGAGGGTAAGACTGTGGCCGAGTATGAGGTCGAATTCACCAATTTGCTGAATATTGTCCCAGATGAGATACCGACGGAAGAGAAGAAGATTCAGAAATTCATAGATGGATTGACTTGGAGGATCCGTCAGCATTCATTGGGGAACCTCTCGTTGGCCATTTATTCTGACGTGGTTAACGCTGCTTTGCTCCATTGCCAGGACCACCGCTTTCACTTGACAGAGGGGAAGCGATCAGGAGAATCAAGCCATCAGGGCAGGACAGGGGGAAATGGTGCCAGCGGGGCACAGTCAGCTCAGGGTCAGTATAGGCAAAGTGATCAAGGTTCCCAGCAGCGGGATCATAAGAGGTTCCGATCAGGGGGTTTCAGGAACGGTCAGGGAGGATTCCGGAATGGCCAGCAGGGTCATCAGGGCCAGCAGGGTCAAAATGGTCAACATCAGCAGTTTCACCAGGGCCAGCAAGGCCAGGGAAGAAATGGTAACGGCCACCAGGGCCGAGGGCAGCAGGGACAGCGAGGGGTAAACTTCCCTGGGAAGTGTTTCATTTGTGGTAAGATTGGCCACAAACGTCAGGATTGTCCTGATAAGGGCAGGGCCCCGCAGCAGCAGCAGGGTGCTCGTCATGAGCCACAGAGGCCACTTTTTCCACCTGCTCTTCCAGCTCCAGCCCAGGTGCCAGCACTACCAGCGATTCTAGCAGTTCCTGTGCAGCAGGGACAGTTACAGTATGGACGTGTCTATAACGTTCACCAGGTAGCAGCTCCACAGGCACCACCCGCGATTGAGGGTATGTTTCCTATCCATGGTACTATGGGTCGGGTTTTGTTTGATACGGGGGAAACACACTGTTTTATAGCTACACATTTTGCGAAATCCTTAGGGTTGTTAGCTACGGCAGAGAGCACAGTAACGTGTGTAGACTCACCATTGGGGAGTGGGTCACTTATATTCTTTATATGCCGGGGAGTGGGGGTAGAGATTGGTGGTTTGGTATTACCTGCAGACATGTTGGTATTAGATATGCATGTGCACAATGTGATTATCGGTATGGATTGGCTCGTAGCTTATAGGGCCATGATTGATTGCTTCAGCGAGAGCATTGTTTTTTCCATTCCGGGGTAAGAGATGTTTGTAGTGGCGATGCCTCGCCCAGATGGAGGTTCGACCGCTCATTTGTATTACATAGAGGAGGATACCTCTAAGGAGGTTGCGATTCCTTTAGATTCGATCCCAGTTGTCAGGGAGTATTCCGATGTGTTTCAGGAGATACCAGGCCTACCTCCCAGTCGTGAGATAGACTTTGTCATAGACTTATTACCAGATACGATACCTATAGCACGCGCACCATATCGTATGGCTCCAGCTGAGATGAGGGAGTTACGGGATCAGATTGAGCAGTTATTGGGTCAGGGGATTATTCGGAGGAGTACTTCACCGTGGGGTGCCCCTGTGTTGTTCGTGAAGAAGAGAGATGGTTTAGTGAGATTGTGTGTGGACTACCGGGATTTAAACAAGGTCACGATACAGAATAAGTATCCGTTGCCTCGAATCGATGACCTATTCGACCAGCTGAGAGGAGCTTCTTACTTCTCAAAGATTGATTTGCGATCTTGATACCATCAGTTGCGTATCAGGGAGGAGGACGTCTCGAAGACTGCGTTCTTATCGAGATATGGATCTTACGAGTTTCGGGTTATGCCATTTGGTTTGACCAACACTCCAGCAGCGTTTATGGACTTGATGAATAGGGTGTTCAGGGATTTCCTAGATCAGTTTGTCATTGTCTTCATCGATGATATTTTGGTTTACTCCCAGACAGAGGAGGAGCACGCCGAGCATTTGAGACAAGTTTTACAGACGCTACGTCAGAACGAGCTGTATGCAAAATATGAGAAGTGTGGATTTTGGCTGAAGGAGGTCCAATTTTTGGGGCACATTATTTCCGACCGGGGGATATCTGTTGATCCGGGGAAGGTATCCGTGGTGAGGGAGTGGGGACAGCCCACGACACCGACTGAGATCCATAGTTTCTTGGGCTTAGCAGGATACTACAGGAGGTTTATTCGGGGTTTCTCCACGATAGCAGGTCCCATGACACATCTAACTCGTAAAGGTGTGTCGTTCATTTGGAGTGATGCCTGTCAATTGGCATTCGATGAGTTTAAGGACAAGTTAACCTCAGCACCTGTGTTAGCACTGCCGAGACCGGGAGTTGAGTATCTTGTTTACACCGATGCGTCCTTATAAGGACTTGGAGGTGTACTGCAGCAGGAGAGTCAGGCCATAGCTTATGCTTCCCGTAAGCTTAAGCCTCACAAGAAGAATTACCCTACCCATGACTTGGAGTTAGTGGCAGTGGTGTTTTCCCTTCGTATTTGGAGACATTACCTTTTGGGGGAGAAGTTTCGATTGTTCACGGATCACAAGTCCCTACAGTACCTATTCACGCAGAAGGAGTTGAATATGCGGCAACGGAGGTGGCTTGAATTCGTGAAAGATTATCAGTTCGATATCCAGTATCACCCGGGGAAGGCTAACGTGGTGGCAGACACGTTGAGCCGTAGGCCAGTAGATGAGGTGGCAGGGGTGTGGAAGGCCAAGTGGAAGGAGTTGGGACACCAAGATGCAGTGTCCCGATCATTCATGTCTGTGATGACCGTTACACCGCAAATTGTCACGAAGGTGGTAAAGGCACAGGCAAAAGATTTGTTCTGTCAGGAGAAGATAGTTGGATTACTAGCAGAGGGAGCGGAATCCTATACCGTTAGATCAGACGGGGGATTACGCTTCAATGGGAGATTAGTAGTTCCGAAAGGGGAAGAATTGCGGCACGAAGTAATGGCAGAGTCGCATGGCTCACGGTTCGCGGTACATCCCGGAGGGGACAAAATGTACCAAGACATGAGGCGACAGTATTGGTAGAGCGGGATGAAGAGAGATATTGTCGAGTTTGTTTCAAAATGCGCCACTTGTCAGCTAGTAAAAGTGGATCATCAGAGACCGGAAGGACTTCTACATCCATTGGAGATCCCGATGTGGATGTGGGAGAGCATATCCATGGATTTTATCATGGGGTTACCTACGTCACAGAGAGGTCATGACTCCATTTGGGTAATTGTGGACAGGTTGACCAAAGTCGCTCATTTTCTACCCGTAAGGACAGACTACACTGCGGGACAGTATGCCCAGCACTTCATTTCAGAGATAGTGAGACTTCACGGTGTGCCCCTAAATATCGTGTCTAACTGAGACAAGATATTTGTTTCACGGTTTTGGGAGATTTTTCAGGAGACCATGGGCACAGAACTGCGGTTGAGTACGGCGTATCACCCGCAGACCGATGTGCAAACTGAGCGTACAAACCAGATGTTGGAGGACATGCTACGTATGAGTATCATTGACTTTGGGGGTGGATGGGAGCAGTATCTTCCACTAGTGGAGTTTGCTTACAACAACTCCTACCAGTTCACCATTGGCATGGCTCCATTTGAGGCATTGTACGGTAGACCTTGTCGTTCCCCAACATGTTGGTTGGAGGTGGGGGACAACAAACTACTTGGGCCGGAAGTGATTCAGGATACTTCAGCGAGGATAGAATTGATTCGGAGTCGCATTCGGGTAGCTCAGGATCCGCAGAAGAGCAATGATGATGCGAAGAGGTTCTTCAGGGAGTTTCAAGTGGGGGACCAAGTTTTGCTCAGAGTATCTCCTATGAAGGGGATTATGCGTTTCGGGAAGAAAGGGAAGTTGGCACCAAGATATGTGGGACCATTTCCTATTATTGAGCGGATTGGACCGGTTGCGTATAGACTTGGGTTACCGGAGCATTTGCATCGGATTCATGATGTATTTCATATTTCCTCGCTAAGGAAATATCTTAGAGACGATTTGGAACATTCTCACATTGCCTTGGAGGACATCGATCTCCAATCGGATAGCTCCTACGAGGAGGGGCCGATTGCTATTTTGGACCGAAGTGAGCGGAAATTGCAGTCAAAGATAGTTCCGTTAGTGCGTGTTCAGTGGCTACATCATAATGTCGAGGAGTCCACATGGGAGTGCAAGGATGAGATGCGCGAACGTTATCCAGAGTTATTCTTATCAGGTACTTGCTAGTTCCGAATTTCGGGACGAAATTCAGTTATTAGGGGGGGAGTATGTAATACCCCGTATTTTCGTGTTATTTATTTATGGGGATTAATTGAATTAAATGTGTATTAATTGGAAATTAATCCGGATAAAAATATTAAAGAGATGTGAGTTAGTATTTGATTATAATGTGTATATTTGGCAATATATAAATATTGGAAATATTGAAATTTTCGCAAGATTGAAATACGGCAATTTGGGAAACTTTGTTGGGACGCGCGTGATAGTCGCGTCAGGAAAATAATTATTTGAATTAAAAAGTGAATTTTATTTTTTATCACCCGTATGGTCATTCTAAGTGCGCCAACGCGTCCGGAAAAGCCGAAATAGTCAGAAAACACTAGCTGGGGTTAAGTTTGGGTCCCGGGGCATTATTGGGCCATACCGGTAACTTATAGGGGCATTTTGGTAATTTCGGAAATCTGGGAATTAAAACCCACGAAAATTAGAGTTAATATCTGACTTATTATTAACCCACTAAGCCATGTTCTAACACCAATTTAGGTAGTGGTCTACGGGAGAAGTTAGAAACCATAAAGATTGGCAAAAACCAACCCCACCTCCATTAACACCTTGAGAAGAACCTTGATAAGAACTTGTAGAGAGAGAGAGGAAGAGAAGAATTCTGCAGAGAGAGAGAGAAGACAATCCAACCTTCAAGTTTCAACCTCAAATTCAGAGAAAGATTAAGGCAAGTGATTTAATTACAATTGATTCAAAGCTATGCTTTCCATGTTTAGGAATTATCGAATTTATCTTGGAAGATGATATAGACCCATGAATTGGAAGTTTAAAACTATGAATTATGTTAGGGACTGCATGTAGAAACGTTCTGGACGAATTATGAACTCAGAATTATGACCCTTGATGATTTAAAAACGGATTTTAGAAGAAGTTATTAATGTTCTTGAAAGAAATAGAAATCTGGAATTCTTGATGAAGATTTGATCCATATAAAGCCCTTGAATGATGAATTATTGGTTTTAGAACGTTAACACTCTTGTAGGATAGTTGTATGATGATATTATAACGTTATCTTAGAGCTTCATGTCTGTTAATGGTGTTTTGGGTTGATTTAGAAACTGAAAAACGAAGAAGTCGGTAACCATACCTGGTGCGTTCGATCGATCGGTGTTCTTCAGTCGATCGATCGACCACCATCAATCGATCGAAGGTAAAGGTCGATCGATCAACCTTCCAAGAATGAATAAAGTTTTTCCCTATTTAAATTTTAATGATGTTAACCCTTGATTAATATTATTGGAGACCATATGAATACCCTTAACCTTAAGGAAGACCAGTAGGCATGGTTATGAAATTTGGACCTTAATTAGAATTAAATTTGTGGAATTATTCTAAACTAATGAAATTCGGTAAGTGAGTTAATATTTGGGTTAATGGTGTAAATTTGAATAATTTGATGAAATGAGGTTTGGGGTAGAAGTAAGGACCTTAGGAATAAAGATGTTGTACGTGGGAATAATAGGAACTTAATAATCTATTTTAGATAGGTTTTAAGTATAAGAAACTACGACGTGAGACGTGTCGACAGTTTAACTTTTATATTATCGGGAGACGTAAAATATACAAATTTGGAATAATGAAATAAAGATGTAGAGTATACCTTTATTAATACTGAATTATCTAAGATGTGTGAATGCTTAGTATATGATTTTTATATGTATGACATACCTACCATACTTGCTATCATGGGAGGTTACATTTGCTTAGGGCCTTCTTATCCTTGTGTTGCCCGGATTTAGATTGGTACCTTGAGGACACAGTTCAAGAGAATGACTTATTTGTGAGTTAATAAGCCAGCTGACTATGGAGCGTAGGTATGTACGTGACCATGGATATGTTGGATTATGTTCGCCTCCATTTTTGTGTGTGGTGTTTATTCCAACAATTCCTGAAAGATTGAGAATTTGTGATCCTTATGTACGTGATGTACCGGGATGGATAACAGAGTATGTGTGCACCGCAGCTTAGCCTTTGGGTGCTTGTATTGTATATTTATGATGTGAATAATATACGATTAAATGAAAAGGGAATTGTTATGTTAAATTGTGGGTATAGTAATTGAAATACTATGAAAAGATAAAAGGGGACAGATATCAATAAATGGTTTTGTTATTAATTGGGAATCCGAGAATTATAGTAGAACTCTCTATTAAATTGTTAAGGTTGGAATTAAACGTGAACCGAGTAGAAGTGTTAGAAACTCTTTGGAACTAGATAGTTATGAGAAACACATGAATGGGTACAGGAACGTTAGGAGTGCACAGTTAGACGCGAGGTGAGTACTTCATGTGAGAGCACGTCCTAACATGTATTTTGCATTTATTGTTTTAAATGTTGTTAAAGCACTTGATGTTTTCAAAATACTCTCCACATTCGGGCTCTGACCCGTTTTCTTTCAAATCTATCTTTTTGTAAAAACCATTTTAGGTGCCCAGCCACAAGGACACCATGCTTAGAATCCTCATTCAGGTGACGAGTTGTAGCTGTTTGTGGAAGTTACAGGACATTGATTATAGACGCTTCATCTATCTTGCCTCTATACTCAGTATTTATCAGTTGTAGGGCATGTCGCCGATTTCTTTTAGAGGCATTTCATTTATATTCAGTTATTCAGACTTTTGGCATGTAAATTATTCAGGATTCAGACTTGTCTTATTATTTTCAGTTGTGGGATTGTTGAGAGGAGTTTTTCCTCCGGACGTATTACTATTGTTGGTTATTTCATTACTTCGTTATGGTGAATGGATTTATGTTGTTCTTCCATTATTCTTTTATTGCATGTTAATCAGACTTAACTTAAAATTTGGCAACTTACTTTTTAAATACTAGGTGGTTAGTAATCATTTAAATGTTTTTGATAGTGATCCTATTAACTGAATCAACTCGACATTTTGTATTAATTTAATAAAGGAGTAGCTATCCGGTATTTAATTAGTCGATGTGTCACAATATACACACGAAAAAAAAACTTTTTGAGTTTTTCAAAATTTTTAACCAACACAAAAACATAACTCAAAATACAAACAAAAATCTTTTTGTATTTTTCATTTTATACCCACAAAAATGAAAAGAATAAAATACAAAATATAAACAAACCACAAATTTAGCATAGCATACATAATGAAGCATCGACTAGAAAATGACAAACAAACATACAACTAGCTTGAGTATTTAACATGAAGGACAAATGCTAGAGTATGAAAATAAATCTAACATATTTAACCTTTAGATTTTACAAGGGAGGTATCACGTGAAAGCAAATGAGAATCGAAAAATCTTATCTTGTAAAGTTACCAAGTCGGATCTCCTAACCCAAATAAGTGAAGAATGACAATCTCGGGATTGGGTGACCTTGGCTACCTCGGTGACCTTACTCTTGGATTTCCTATGAACTCTTTTAAGATCAAAACAAAATTTCCTAATATGACCTTTTCGACCACAATGTGAACAAGGAAAAAACCGACGAAAAGTATTACTTAAGAATTGACCCTTAAAATTATTCCTAGATGATTCTTGTAAAGTTATTATTTTGGCTTTACTAGTTGAAGAGTTTTGGGAATCGAAGCCAATACCACACATGTCATTTTTAATTTGTACGGTTCCTAGCATTTTGTATAATTTTTCAGACCGAGAATCCAAATTAAATTTTACTCGACTTGAGTCTCTCAACTTTTCTTCGTTCTATAAATTTTTTTACTCAAGCAAATACTTTCACTTTTCGAAACAAAAAAGGTCTTTCTTCGTAACCTCCATTGAACCTCTAAGGCTATCTCTATCATTTTCAACATACTCAAGCTTCTCACGAAGAGCTATTTCACGTGCCCTAAGGTCTTCCACTAAAGGATTCTCATTATTAACCTTGGCACGTTCTCTCAAATTTGCTTCTAACTTAAAATTATACCTTTTCAATTTCATCTATTCTTCATATAACTCTCGAAAGGAAACTTGAAGTTCACTCTCATCAACCTCTTCTTCACTTTCACTATCTCCCTCTTCTCCACTCTCACAACCATCAACATTTTGGGATTCACAAACTTTGTCCTCGAAAGTGTCATGTATTAAGATGTCATTATTGGACGATAGCTCACTTTCACTTATAGGACTTTCCATGAACGCGGTAAAGTTACGCTCAATGGGGGAATCGGGTCCCTCTTCCTTTTTACTATCATTGAGGGTGGCATTGTATGAAATTGGTTATTTTCCCTCCCTCCTTAGTTTAGTGGGGCACTCCCTTATCCTATGGCCATTACTCTCACAACCATAACATCTATTCAATTCATCCCTATTAAGATCTTCATTAAGTTTTTTATGGAATTTTTTTACTTTGTCATACTTAGATTTATCAAATTTATTAAAATCCTTTTTAAGATTATATTTATAAAAATTAAGAAATTTATAAATTTCCTAGCAAACATAACCATCTCCTCGAAATCGATGTCACTCTCATCATTCGAAAATTATTTTTCCTCCTTTCGAGCTTTCAAAGAAAGGCCCTTATCTTTCTTCTTTTCATCCTTGGAGGTAAACATGTCAAGATCATAGGTTTGTAAGTCATTTACGAGCTCTTCAAGTTTCATAGAGGCTAAAGTTGGTAAAGAATTTAAAATGGTCACTTTTGGAATAAACCTATCGGGTAAGGATCTTAAAAGTTTCTTTACAGCACGGTTTTCGGGTATATTTTCTCCCAAGTTAAAGGATTAATTAACAATATCGAAAAGTCAGGCATAAAATTCATCAAAAGTCTCACTTTCTAACATTTTAATGGTTTCGAATTGAGTTGTGATGTTTTGGAGTTTTGAAGCCTTCACGACACTAGTACCTTCATGGTTGAGTTGTAAAATATCCCAAGCCTCTTTATCAGTTTCACACGTTATGATATGTCGAAATTCATCTGGTGTGACCGCACTAAAAAGAGCATATAAACCACGGGAATGAAAATTTGCAAACTCAGGTTCATTCTCACTCCATCTCTCAATGGGTTTTAGAAGACACTCATTTTCTACTAAACACATAGGTGGAGACCACCCGGTAACTATCAATTGCCAAACCCACTCATCTAAGGACATAAGTGTCGATTTCATTCGTGCCTTTCGATACGTGTAATTTGAACCATCAAAAATAAGAAATTTTGTATAATGCATATTTTCCATTTTAAAACAAGAAAAAGGACCAAAACGCAAAAACTTAGCGATCATTGCTCTTATACCACTTGATAGAATTGAAAGAACCAAATTTTAAATAAAAATTTCAACAAAAGGGATGGTTCAACAAATTTTAACTTTCAAAAATTTCTTTCCATATTTAACAATTAAATCCCAAATTTTAATTTCTCCAAAAATTAAAATTAACTTTAAACAAAAATTCAATTCAAGTCCAAAAATTAGCCTAACAACAATTAATTCCATTTTCAATATAGGCCAAACAAACTAAACATAAATTTTGCCAAATTAAATTGTTGACTTGAATTGAATTAAATTAAATTAAATTAAACTTACCCAAACATTTAATTAGCACCAAAGCAGACAGGTGTGAGATTTAAACCAATTTTTATCTTTATTATCCTAGCCTGCATCTAAGGTGATTTTTGCAAGATAAAAAATAAACAGTCACACTACGTCGCGCTGTACGAGGAACACCCAAATGGGAAAAACCTCAGGCAGCCCTGCCTATAAGTCCACTAAGTATGGTTTTACAATTACAAGATAGACGACTTACTTCCTCAACTTGACTCCCTTCAAGCTTTGACGCATCTTCTAACAAACACCTTCGCCTAGTCGACAAACACGAAGTCCACCGCAGTCTTGGAATCCATCAACGGGGCTCGGTCACCGCCAACCCACACACGATGCCTTTCTCCGTATGGGAAAGCCACAGCAAAATTTTCTCCTTTTGGGGGTAGAGAAGAACCCAAATATCTTCTTTATGGGTAGTGAAGAAAAACCCGGTGCCAAACAAGATCTCAAGAAAAATTATACATGTTTTAAGAACTTGGATCAAACATACAAATTGGGTGTAAAAATCTTGGCTTTGTTCTAAAGATTAAAACATTTTTAACAAAAACTAAGGAGACTTTTTCGTGGAAGATTTTCTCTCAAAAGCTCTCTTAGAAAGTGGAAAATGTCTTGTGGAAAAACTTCTCCCCGAAGTTTATAAATGATTGGTAAAAAGCAGTGGGAAACATGGGTGGTTAAAAGTGAAAAACTGCCAAAAAAATCAATTTCCCGCCAAACTCGTTCGAATGAGGTTGTTCACACGATTTCGTTCACACGAACTGTCTGGAGAGAGAAAGACTGAAATGTCGTTGGAATATTCGTTCGAACAAAAACTTCTAAAGAGAATGCAGAGAAAATGACGTTACAAGATCGCTCAAAATCTCGTTCGAACGAGTTTATTCGAACGAAATAAAAAATCGTTCGAACTACTTTTTAGAAAAAATTGATACTATTTTATAAAAAATTACAAACTCATTTTTTGATATAATATATTAAAAAGTTCACCTAATTAAATTTCCAAGGTCCTAAATATATATAAATTCATTCATACCTTTGAGACCTTGGAATGATCAAATGTTAATGACGTGAAACATGGCATAACAAACCGACAATGATGTCTTCAATTGAGCTTGGTCGCTACGTCTTCAACACAAACGCCATAGGCTTGAAGGTACAACTTCTATCCTACGAATAAAATTACTATATCTGAATTAAGCCAACACTAAAAATTGACTAAATTGGAAATTTGCCCTTACATTCCTAGCCCCACTCAACCTCCCTCCTTCACAGTGTATGAGACTTGAATTTTCGATGTTGTCTTTGTTGATACCTGGGCCAAAGTCACCAACTGAGGACATCGATGTCTACATGAATCCTTTGGTATAATAATTAAATGAGTTGTGGGAAGAGGGTTTGCAAGAATTTGGCTCTTTTAGAAAAGAAGAGTTTATGCTAAAACCTATGTTAATGTGGACAATTCATGATTTTCAAGCTTATGGGACATTATCTGGTTGTGTAGTACATGGTTATTTCGGGTGTCCTTTTTATGGAGAGGATATTGAATCTCTTTGTTTACCCGCTAGCTCAAAAAATGCATTCCATTTCCATAAAAGGTTTTTACCCCCTTCTCATAGTTTCAGATTTGAGAAAGATTCTAATTTTTTATCGGGCAGGGTTGAACTTAGGCTACTGCCGAAAAAACTTTCAGGTTCAGAAATTGAAAGTAAATATTTTGATTGTGGCCCTAATAAGCCAGGTAAGAATCCTAAATTTAAGAATGTCAAGCATGAGAAGACCCCAACTGGGAATGAAACTGAGACAAGAAAGGCATGGTTTAGGAGGTCAATTTTATTTGACTTGCCTTATTGGAAGAATAACCCGGTGCGCCATGTATTATATGTGATTCATGTAGAGAAGAACATTCCTTAACATATTGTAAGCACATGCCTTAGGGGCAGTCATTCGAAGGATGGAGAAAATGCACGAAAAGACCTTAAATTGTCGAAACTTAAGCCACAACTATGATTGAAAGAAGATAGTAGGGTAAGGACAATAATTCCTCCTTGTGAGTTTACTTTAACGAGTGAGGAAATGAAGGTGATTTTAGACACAATAAATAATTTGAAGGTTACATCTAATTTTTCGTCCAACTTGCAAAGGATTGTGAATTATTCTACCCATTATTTACATAAGCGTAAGTACCACGATTGACATGTGATCATGCAATTGGTTCCTCTATTGTCTAAGCACTATTTCTCCAAGCACAAGGATTTATGGAGGGCTATTATGCAAATTAGTATCTACTTCTCACTTTTATGTGATAAGCAAGTCAATCAAGATCACATAGTGGTCGCAAAATTGGTGGTGATCAAAGTGATTTGTATGTTGGAGAAGTACTTTCCCCCATCATTCCTTGACATAAGTGTTCACTTGTTGGTACACCTATGAGACGAGACACTTTTTGTAGCCCATTTAGATATCGGTGGATGTATCCGTTTGAAAGATTGGTGAAAGTTTTCAAAGATTATGTCAAGAATGCACGATACATTGCAGGATCAATTGCAGAGGAATATATCACCGTGGAGTCATCAATCTATACTCGTGAATATATGCCTCACTCGACCAGCATGGATGACATTGATGAGTTCGTCAATGAGGGTGGTCATATGATGGGAAAACGAGTGAAATTAACGAGTTTGCAACATGAACAAGTAGCTCGTTATCTATTTGACAGACATGAAGATGTCAAAGAATGGAAAAAGTAAGTTTAAATAATTTTAACTTTTACATTATTTTAGATTATTTTATACATGATTAATTTACATGATTAATTTTGGAATATATTCATCACATTAATTTTATGCAGAAAATATGAAGCCTGTGAGAACAATAAAAGATGAAAAACAATGGAACAATCAGACAGCGAATTTAGGTTGTTGTTGTCACAAGAGGTAATTATAATGAAAACGGTCGTTATATAACGTTACATTACACTCAAACTTTATAACTAATCTAATTAATTTATCTATATTCTCAACTCTTAAAGAATGGTAATGCGACATCAAGGCTTGCTCGTCTAGCCACTGGACCCTTGTTCGTGGCACAAGAGTACAAATAGTATCGATTGAACAGTTACGTAGTTGGCGTAAAAGTGTACAAGGAAAGTACAAATGTACAGAACTCGGGCATTTCATACAAGGCTTTTACTTTCTTTCGATTGAGCGCAAAAGATAAACCTCGTTGAAGCTGAAATGACTTACTATGGTGTAATTCAAAATATATTTGAATTGGACTATGTAAGATTCCAAGAGGTTTTATTTTACTATGATTGGGTAAGAGTTGAGGATAAAATTGCTTGTAAAGTTTATCAGAGTACCAATTTGATCATGGTTGACATATCCAAGTTAAAGAGCAACAAACACGTGACTGGTGAGCCATTTATTTGTGCTTTCAAAAGGTCAAGCAAGTGTTTTACTCGGAGTATATCAATAACGAGTTATGGTCAATCGTCCTACATGCGCCAAAATGTCTAAACAATAGTGTGGATGACTTGGCTGCTCCTACCGAATATCAATCCATTTTTTATGATAGCCCAAATTTGAAATAAGTTTTAGATTTGTAATAAGTTTTCCTAGATTTGTATTTGATCAGTTTACTGCGTGTAATATTCTAGTGTATTATTCTAGTATTTTATTATTATCAAACATCAATTTAATGCTTTTAATTCATTCATACTTTATCAATTTACTACATGTAATATTTAGATTTAATTCTTAAGAATTAATTTAAAGTCCATGACCAGTGGGTGTATTATTCTAGGGTTTTATTATTATCGAACAACAGTTTAATGCTTTTAATTCATTCGTACTTGATCAGTTTACTACATGTAATATTTAGATTTATAATGTTGATATTGAAACAATATCTAGATTTATAATGTCGTTGTCTTGTACTAACTGCACAGAATTTTTACAGAAAATGTCTTCAAACAATGGCGACAGTGGAGGCGACGAGGGCTCATTGGCCCCTAGGCCCCCAAAATGGGGCAGATTGGGATCCATTGTGGAGGGTAAGACGACATTAATGGCTAGATCCCTGGAGATGCTCAAGATGATCATCGACTCGGGGTTCATTGATTGGAGGCTTGTGACATATGAGCTCAAGCTGGCCATTTGGGCGGCACTATAGGTACTTATTTATATATATATATATTTCAATTTCTCAATTTATATTTATATTTATATTTGTTTGACAACAAAAATTCGGCCTTCCCCCACATGTTCGCGACTCCACGTTGGAACAATTGAGGGATCAATATAAGACGTAGAAGAATAATTTGTGGGCACGATACTTTGGGAAGACCTGGGATCCCATTCTGAGAGTACGTGAGACTGTCCCCCCAAAGGAGCCGGTCTCATTGGCACAGTGGCAAAAGTTTATCGACAATGAGATCGATGAGCGATAATTCTCATCTCGCCAATCGGGGAGGGGTAACCAGGCAAAGAAGTTGGACATGCACTACTCTGGGCAGACGACTTATGCCGAGGTGGAGCACAAGATGGTAAGTTTTTATTTTTCTTTAATTTTGATTTTATGTTATTCTGTATTATTTTATTTTGCGTTACTTACTAATTTTGCATTATTTTATTTCAGGAGACGGGGAGTGGCCATGGCGGTAGGCCACATAGGCTCGATGCCTATGTGATAATTTGGACGAAGAAGGGCAAGGACAAGGACGTGTTCCCGAACGTCGCCGCCACGATTGTAAGTTATAAATTAATATTTTTTTAATTTTGTTATAATGTTTTTATTTATTTACTTAATTAACTAATCGTGTACTTTTTGTCGTTTCAGGCCAAACTTAAGGAAGTACATGAGTCGCATTCTAATGTCGACAAAGCATCTTTGGTTACGGACGCACTCAGCCAAGTGCTCGGGATGGGTCACAAGGGGACGACTAAGGGGTGAGGTCGTGGGTGGGGAAGTTAAGGATCACCATAATAGAGATGAGCAGGTACAAGTTGGCTCATAAGGTTGACACCCATGACAAGAAGCTATCAAGGTTGGAGGTGACGGTCCTAGATATGTATGACTTCATGAAGCATTAGTTGGGTTCCACCTGCGACGAGGGTAAGGGAAAGGGGAAGGAGAAGGAGATGGAGGTGGAGGTAGACGACGACGTCACTGCTTTATCGTCGTTACGCGCGGACTTGCCTCCATATGATCCATTTCCCATTGTGACTCCCTTTGAGTGGCCTATGTCAATAATCGGTTGGTCGAGTGTGAATTTACTCGACATATATCATGTGCAGCTAATAACCAGGGGGTGAAGGACACGGGCTGCATCCCAGGTATGGTGGTTCATCGATGTACCCTCCAAGAGATTGAGGCATGGGTGCTCGTCACGCATGTGGTGTCTGGAAAGGAGAATTCACCTTTGTGGTTGCACAAAAAATACGACGTGATGCATATTGAGGGGTGTTTCAATGCGTATATTGTGTGGCCCTCCTTCCTCCTCCGACTTATTCAAGACCCTATAACATGACATTATTTCAATCTATTTTGTTTAGATATTGGATTGTGTTTGTATTTTTTTGATTTGGTACATGTTGGTTTGGATATTAGATATTTTTATTTCTATTTTATTTCGATATGGACTATATATGCCATGATTTGGTATATTATTTCAATTTTATTTGGATATATGCTATTTGGACAGGTACAATTTTACTATAACAGGTACAAATATACTATTGGGCACTGGTAGTGGCCATACTGCCTAGAAGATTTTTTAAAATTCTGCCCAGGATTGTCATGGTCAAAGATCGTGACAAGTTTTTAAGTTATCACAGAATTATCACGGTCAAAGATCGTGACAAGTTTTACTTTTGTCATGGGTTTGTCACGGTCTTTGACCGTGACAAGTTTTTCACAGGCAAAAATTATGACAAGCCCGTGACAATTCTTACGAACTTGTCACGGTCTTTGACCGTGATAAGTCCATGATAAATTCAACTGTCACGCCCAAAGTTGTCATGGTCAAAGACCATGACAATCCCTATAGAACCTATAGCAGCAGCAGCAGCATATCTAGTTTTTTCAACTAGCCTCAAGGGACCAGGGGAAATGGCGGTAACCTCGACTGGGAGGAAGACTTTCTCCTTGTTCACAACTGCCTGGTACAGAGGCTCTAATGGGGGTAGTTCGAAGGGAACACTGGTGTTAGCAGTACTAAGAGAAAAAATAGATGATGAGGTGGTGAAATTTTTTAAACCTAACTGTGTGGGTGGGAATCTCTCAACTTCAGGGTATCGGGGTTCCTTCAAGGGGTTGGTTTGAAAATGAACTAACTGATTCTGCTAGAATACATTCATGTACATAGCAGACCTTCCCCCTCGATCCCCTTTGGTCGGGATCACGAGATTGTCTGGGTAATTGGCGCATAAACTAACGACAGTGGAAGTCGGATAATTGGCACAAGAAAAAGAAAAATTGGTGGGCTTTTCTCGAGTGAAATGACTTAACAGAGAGGCTCCTTGGTCGTAACCAAATTACGGGGCTACATGGTGTGGGATGTACACAGAATAAAAATATGACCATTCAGTATAAGAGGGCAAATATGAGGGGATTAACAAAAGGGGGACATTGTTCTCAAGAAAATTCCTGGCAAGGGCTTCATCAATTGGAGTAATGGGACGCTCCTCCTCAGCAAAGAAATCATTGGTAAAACACTAACTCACCCCAACATAAGGATGAGGTATGAACCTTTCGGCTCGATCAATCAGGGTAATCAAAGGCTCCTTGACACTCCTATTTTCCAATAATAAATTCGGGAGATCTTCACAGGCTGTGAACCAGGTTAATTACCGGTGGGGGCGTAATTAGAAAAGTGGGCATAATGAAAAGCTATCAAAAGAACATTTTTGGTATAATTAGAAACATCAAACATGTCGATGCTTCGAGAAGAGTCCATCGATACAAGGTCAAGCCGGGTATATAAGGATCCAAGGATAACAACAGCAAGAGGGATTTTCACACCATTGGTCATTCGAATGACCATGTTGATCAGGTTCTTTTGAGGGAAGTCATGAGGCTTGCTCAGAAGATAGGCCTTCGAGAGTATCACCCAAATGTAACCCGCCAGCTCGATCTTGGACCCATAGCCTTTCCCCATCGGGGGAGGTTCAAATACCTTTTTCCCCGAGGGTTCTTCCTTGATGCCTCGCGGGCCCTAATAACGGCTTTCACCTCAACGAAATAAAAGTAACGAATTACTTCAAAATAGGTGCACTTGTTGTAAGTGACCATGCAGTCCTTCACTGCCGCCTCCAGTTCCTCTCTTAAGGATTTTTCTTCACTAGAGACAACCTCCTCGAAGAAGGTATCAAACCCGGCTGCCTCCAATCCCAAAATCTTACACACATCCTCCAAGGTAATGGTGAACTCACCCTAAGCAGACACAAAGAAATGTGACTTATGGCTCCAAGGAAAAACTAACAGTTGTAGAGAAGTATTATTCTTGGCGAGAGTAAAGTCACCTAGCCAAAGGGAGCAGGATAACCCAATAAGGGATAACTGAACAAATTACTTTGAATGGATGTACTTAGTCCAAGGGACCAATCCATCGTTGGCACAAAAGAATATTCAAACTCTACCTTTGAGTAAGGGCAATCACCACGCTCAATCCGAAAGCGGGCAACAGTGGCAGTGGGGATATAATCAAAGTCTTTAGAGTCCTCACCTTCCTCCATTAACAGGTTAGGTTTTTCAGTTGGCACCGGGGAATCTCTCTGTCGTTTCCTAGAAGTGGTTGTTGTCACTAAAGTAAGGCGCACGATGATAACGTGCCCATTAATCTTGGAGAGCTTGAGTCGCAGGGGAAGCGCCCCTAACAGAGAGAGTTCTTTTCACAGGTTCCATGGAAGATTAAGGAAAGAAGAACTAAGGGTAACAAGAAAAGAACAGAAGGGTTGAAGAAGGAAAGGGTTTTTCCTCTCGCTCTCACAAAATCTGAAACTCAGAAAACGAAAAGCCAAGGTGAAGTTTTAATTGAAGGTACACCCCCTTTTATAGGGGCAGCATGACCCCAAAAGATGGAAAAAAGTGACGCTTTGGAAAAGAGTAATGATGGCTCTCTAGAATAGTTTGGCTGACATGCTTGTCAAGCGCACATGTCCGTAGAAAACCAAGGGTCGTAATGATGACGCTTTGGGGGATGACACGACGATTAGTGGCATTGTTCGTGTGATGTGCAGAACTGCAAATGACGGTTACATGTAATGCAACATGCTTAGAGTCTTGTCTGCCTTGGGAAACGAAGAGATTTGGGGGAAATTTGAATAAATCTCTTCATTTTCCCCAAGAGAGAAGATCGAGGATGTACAAAAAGGTTTCGTACATATATTTCTTCATGCAATAAACAAATATCTCTACGAAGGGTCAAATGTAAGGGGTGTCCCCCCAAATTAGTGGTTAACTTGGTTAAGTAGACCAGTTGTTCACAAAGAAGGAGAAGGAAAGATATTCCACAAACTCACCTCAAAGATTCTTCACGGTAAGTGCCTCGAAGTACCCACTTCAAAAATTCTTCACAGTAAGCGGCTCGAAGTACCCACTTCAAAGATTCTTCACACTAAGCGGCTCGAAGTACCCACTTCAAAGATCCTTCACAATAAGCAGCTCGAAGGACCCATTTCGTAAAACAAAGTCCCCTGTATGACAATAGTTTGGAATAAGAAATAGAATGTTGTATTATGTATTTTATCGTTGAATATATACATGTCGAGTGAGGCTGTTTGCTACCCACGAGGGACCATGCCTGATAGGTCATGGGAGAGCTTTCATACTATGTCCCGTAACCTCATCTTGGTAACTTCAGAGGGACATGGCTTGGAGGATTGAGAACAACGCAAAGTTGGGAATTATTACCAACCCTCTTGGCACACTTGGGCAAAACTTCACCCAGGACAAATGTCACTCGATCCTACTCATTGCTTACTTATTCAAGTGAACCTCCTTGAGGTACCCGATCTCCCTCAATACTTGCCCCCTCGAGGTACCTCGGGGACCAGCCCGCCTGACTTATGTGATCAGATACCTAACAATAGTCACTGTTTGAACAACTTTCTGACGTCAGAACGTTTGACATTTAGGGACTCAAGAATGTAGAACTCAAGTGGCTTTATCCTTAGGATGGCAGGTCTAGTTCACCAAACCTGACCATTTAGCCACCCTAGAGTAAGCCTCAAGCTGACGGGTTAAATTTCACATTAAATACCCATAATACTTTCAGCCAATAGAATGGTTTCCGGCCAAAACTATGGGATCCCATGAATTGAATGTAATATCTTATGCATTTAATGCACCTTATCAGACGGATCAAAGTCAGGTAGACTTGAGTAGCCTCGCCCTCATATAAATATACCAGATGAACAAATCAGAGAGATCATCCGGAGCCCAGAATTGCTGTCCAAATTTCCTTATACCCGAGAACCATTGTGAGAGCATTAACTCCCATACACATTTAATACACCCCTCATTGGAGATTAACTGAGCTTGAAGTTCTTGGCTTTCCTTTATTGTGCCTGGAATGCTTATTCTTTCTTCCACCGACCATGACACATGTTGCTCCCATTCATTTATTGTGCTTGTCATATGTCTCCTCTGTTAGTATGCTTTTTAATTCAAGCCTGAATATTGAATCTCTTTGTCTCTGATTTACCTGTTGCCACTACCCATATTTTATACCTAATGGTGTTAATCCCAATCTTGATAAGGGTTTACACCTCAATTAATATTAATTGTATTTAAATAACCCACATCTTAAAGTTGGGTCGGGGTTAGATTTTAATTCTACCTCCCATTCATCATCCCTACGAGCAGCGTGGGCCCTGACCTTTTACTCCTCTCTATAGAAAAACTTATGACGAGTTAGGTATATCCAAGTAATGTGATCATCTGCCTTTAGATGTCTATCACGTTCGCTCATTCGTACGTGGGCTACGATATCGAGGTTTTCTACATAAGGGCTCTTTCATCCTGTGATTTATAGATGTGTAGTTTACCCTACTTTTTATAAAATCGATGGAGAATGTGTTCGAGGTAAAGGTGAGTAGACATCGTCACTTGCATCAGATGGAAAATAAATGTGCATCAAAGGTTGATCCATCCCATGTAGTACATTAGATTAGTACAGTAGATATGATATGATGTATTTCCAGGAGAGCCTCGTCATACATTTCCTCCAATTCGGCTGAGTGGTCTATAATTTCTGCAAAATGGAGTCGGCGGATCTGGGTTTTTTTAGAGCATAAACTTTTTAATAAGGAAAAGGGACGAGCTATAGTGATTGGTTTGTAAGAAGTGTATGTAAATGATGAAAAGGTCATATGGTTAATGGTAGGTTTAGTCTCAACGGTGATTTTTTTATGGTGGATGGCGTGCCTAAAGGATTTCTGTTTGGAAAGGGGAGTGTGTTTCAATTATTGGTTTCTGATGGATCAAGATTATCAGAGCGAACGGGTTGGTTTTTAGGTGGGAAATGTTTGATATGGAATTAGTATGTGGGTTGGGATGAAAGGGGAGGGAGTTATTCGTTATATTGTCCTTCGGTGGTATGAGGATCTTTGCATCTATGAGGTCTTGGATTTCATACTTAAGTTCCCAATAGTTATCAGTGATGTATCTTGCCCCTTGATGGAACTCACAGTGTTAGTTGGCTTCCCAATTTTTTTCTAGGTTGGCTGGTGGTGGTTTAGGATTGAGTAGTTTAAGGCGACCATAAAATTTCAAGTCTTGGAAGACCCGACTGATATGGGCTTATATATCCGTAAGGTATCTTTGTCAGGTTCGAGCCTCTTTCTAGGGGAAATGGATCGGTAGTTTTTTTGGGGGTGCTAATTTGTACAGTCTAGTGGTGGTCAAATAGCCTGAGATGTTTTGGGTGCAAGGTATGATCCGGGTTGCAGACTGACTACCATAGCAGTGATGTGGAATGAAAAATCTCTAGGATGGCAATTTCTAGTAGAGAATTAATTGGTTGGTCGACGGGACTCCTCAGCAGACTTGGTTGCTTTGGAGACCAAATTGTCCTTCATTTTGCTCCCTATATAGTTAAGAGCTTTAAACTCGGGATCTAGGTTTGCCCAAGTTCACTCTAGACTTCCTTCCGTAGGTTATTGATAACGATCTCAATCTGATTATTTTCTTGGGTACGGTTAACCATTTAACCGACCTTCTCTCTTAATCGGGTGACGAATGTGATTGCCTACCTTTCCTCTTATATCATCATTTACAAATCCTTACGGGTGATGTCGAGTTCATCACTGTATCCGCATTGTTTAAGGAAAGCACGAGAAATGTTGCCCCTGGTTCTGGCACTTCCACCATGTTTTGGAACTGTAAACCAAATAAAGGACCCTACGAACAGAGTGGAGGATACGATTATTTCTAGTACCTAGGTCTATATTTCGGACTTTCATTTGGAGGTGATAGTGGAAAAAATGTGAAGAAGGGGAGCCCATTCCTTTATATGTCTTAAAGACATGCATTTTAAAACTATTAGGAAGTCGGTGTGACACACCACCTATTCTAATACCGGTTGATCATGTCATTATTAAAATTCTACGGGATTTAATGCGATTGCATTCTCAACATTACTATCACAACAAACCATTTAATATAAAACAAATAAAACCATACATATAATGAAATGACATAATGACTGATATGCATAAATAAATAAATGTGAATCGAATAAACCATCGGTCATAACAAGTAATCGTACAATGTCAATAAAAATTATGGAGTAATAAATATCTCTGACAAGAATAAAAAATCCTATCCAACTACAGGCAAGACACCCAACAGAAAACTGGAACTGGAACTAAATCCTATCTAGAATCAAACAGAAGTGACTACAATTAATCTCTCAGCATCCACAACTACTTCTCTCAATGGCATGAACGATTTAACCCTACTGTTGCTACACACCTGGGGTTTTTAAAACAAAGATAGATTTTCCAGTGGGTCAAAGCCAGAAAACTTTTAAAAATATTTCGCAAGTATTTAAATGATTTAAATAAATACATGCACTGTATTACCTTCATAATTAATTTATCGGTCGCACTCACATAAGAGTGAACCTCACATCTTATCTACAGTGTGCACCTAACGCATTCATTTTACTATCTTATTTATACTACCCAGATTAACTAAGACAATAACCGCTATCAAAGTCCATCTTATTAATAATCACCATTATCTAATAAATACCGTCCTCACTAAGTCTGCATTCATAAATAATAACATAGCTACAGACGTGCTAAACATAGATATCAACACAACAATAATATAGCCACACCCGTGCTATAAGTAGATATGCACACAATATCTTGTGTGTGTGTGTGTGTGTGTATATATATATATATATATATATATATATATATATCACTCACTATATATGTATCAACTGTATCCCCACTGCATGGACCTCTCGAATACATCCCTCAGGTGTTATCGGGCTCTAGGTATATCATGTACCACAACTGGGCCACCGGGTCAAAATCTCACCATCGAACCCAATGTAAACACAAACAAACGGAGGTGATCATAAACATACGTTCGAGGGTTACAATCACACCACATCATAACCAACCAGTCTCCAAACCAACACCTATCATCATACATGGATAGTGACTGCGCAAAAATAGAATGACCAGAGGAATCAATTCAAAACACAACACCTGTTAGTCAATGCTAGGCTGAACTAACCAATACGCGTAACCTCCTGATGATAGAACTAACAAGTAGGTATGTTCAAAAAAACACACATCAATAACACACACACACACACACACACACACACACACACACACATATATATATATATATATATATATATATATATATATATATATATATATATGAAGTACAGACCACATACGGAAAATCCCACAGTGTACAAGTCTACTAAATTTTAAAGTCCGAACCGACTTCTCAATTCTATATATAATTGTTCACTCACTTAAACTCCGATTAGTATCACCCGAACCCACCTAATCATTAGCCTAACACACGTACCAAACCATGGAAATATTCCCCAATAGTCCCCACCTACCCCAGAACCCCATACTTCCATTTCACAAACATTAACGGGCCAAAACAACGCGAAACAAAGATTTGAGCAGGCCAAAAAAATGAATTGGTTTGCTTGCCAGACCGAACCAATTCGATCCCCCAACGAACCGGTTTGACATACTAGGCTTTAAATTGTCTTCAACCTCGGGTTTCCACCTCGTAAACTCTTCAATGGAGGTGCCAAGCCTCCCAAAATCATAATTTGACATCCCCCATCAATATATAACCAACCAGGAAGCATTTTAACCCAGAAATAAACCCAAATCCATCATCAAAACACAAGGATTCCTAAACATCAACCAATTCTTACAACTCAGAATTAATCAAACCTTGAAATTTTATTGATTCTAACACCCTATCAATATCATCATGCTCATAATCATCAACCCAAAATTAAATCACAAAATTATTTCTTATTCATTGTTAATCATTATCAAATATGATTAGAGGTTAAACACGACTTAAATCTCTTCAACTAATTATCAACGTTCTTATCTTTTAAAATCTCATATTTGTTCCTAATTAATTATGAACGTAATTCACAGCAGAAAGTTCACTCTGAAGCAACTAAACACTTGTCTTTTGGATTTGAATCCGAAGTCTCTTCACGTAGGGATGAATCTGAATTTCGAAGATGCTATTCCCCAAGTTCTCTTCTTTAGTTCTTCCCTTTTCTCTTCTCGTAATCTCTTCCTTAATCACAATTATGCATAGGCAAAAAATGGGGTTGTAATCCACCTCTCTAAATATCCTAATCTTGTTTTTAAGTGTAACCCTAAGGGTAACAAATTCACCCATACCCCTATACAGGTACCTATTCTAAACTGTTTCGCCCAACTATAACCCCCGTGTACCTATTCTGAACTATTTCGACCCATTATGGATCACCAGTGCACTCAAAATAGTCATCCGAGTCACCCTGCCCAACACATGCGTACAGTATACGTGACCCATAATTATTTAAACCCGTCGTTCTAACTCACTAATGACATAATATAATAAATCGCCGCTTCTCACTCATAAATGACATATAATAAATTGCATCTCTATTTACTTATCACGTGCAAGTAAATAATAATAACAATAAATATTAATCCTTGACTCGCTAATTAATATTTATCGAAACCAATTTAATTTCTCCAGTTTAATAAATAATGAAATGCACACGTGGAGCTTAAATACTCATAAAAGTATGGGGTATTACATTTTCCCCCTAATAAAGGAATTTCGTCCCCGAAATTCGAATGTACCTTGCACAAAGAGCTCTGGATACTTTTCTTGCATGTCATCCTCGTGCTCCCGCGTCGACTCGACAACATTATGGTGTCCCCACAGTACACGCACTAACAGTACGACGTTTGACCGAACTTTTCGGTTGCTAAGGCCCAAAATGGCAAGAGGTCTCTCCTCATAAAAAAATATCCGGTTGTAAGTATATCTCCTCCAATGCTATATTCCGTTAAACCAAGTCATCCCTGAGATACCTCGTCAATAACGACACAAGAAACACACCATGAATCCTCTGCAAATGCTCAGGTACGGCGAGCCTATATGCAACCGTCTCTACCCTCAAGATAATGGGAAAAGGTCCCACATACCTTGGAGACAACTTCCCCTTCTTCTCGAACAGAATCACTCCATTCATGGGATATACCCACGACAGCATCTGATCACTCACATCAAACTCCAAGTATCTCCAGTTTGCATCGATATAACTCTTCCGATGGTTTTGAGCTACCTATATATGACTCCTAGTCAACTTAATATTTGTCGACGTATCCTGAATTATTCTAGACCTGAGAAGATTTTTGTCCCCCACCTCTAACCAACGTGAGGGCGAACAACAAGGTGTCACGTACAAGGCCTCAAAAGGTGCCACGCCAATAGTAAAATGGTACGATTTATTATACATAAACTCTACCAATGGTAAGTACTACTCCTAACTAACCTTAAATCTAGAATACACATCCTCAGCATATCCTCTAACATCTGATTCACCCTTTTAGACTACCCATGGGTCTATAGGTGATACACCGTGCTCAAACGCAACTTCATCCCCATCGCCTCCTGAAAACTCTTCCATAATTGGGACACAAAATTTTTATCTTGATCTAAAATAATATTGAGTGGTACTCTGTGAAGTCTCAATATATCTAAAATAAAATGTTGGGCATACTCCCTTATCGTGTAATCCACTCGAACTGGTAAGAAATGAGATACCTTGGTCAACCGATCCACAATAAACCAGATGAAATCGTGACCCCTATGTGAAGTTGGTAACCCTGTGATAAAGTTCATCAATATACTCTCCCATTTCCATACCGAATCTCTGACGAATGCAAAACTTCGGTTGGTCTTTGATGATTAACCTTCACTATTTGATAAGTGGTGCACTTGGAAACAAACTTTGTTGTATCCCACTTCATACCTAGCCACTAATACTGCCTCCTCATATCCTAGTACATCTTTTTCCCTCCTAAATGCACCGAGAACCATAACCCATGTGACTCATCCATATCTACGCATTGTAGGTTCTCATCATCTGGGACAATCAACCTCATATTAAAGTGTAAGCCACCCTTAGAACTGACTGAGTAGGACTCCGCTCTGCCTGCCAATAACTATTGTATCCTCTCCTGATAGGAATGATGCCTTGTATATTCTCTCACAACCCTTAAAATGATCTCGGGTGTGACGTTCATCACTTCCATATGAGCCAGGACTACTTCCTCCTGACGATGTTCATCCCACTTTTCCTTCCAAACTACTACCAACTGCACCGCAGGCATACGGCTCAATACATCTGCCATCATGTTAGCCTTTCCCAAATGATATTGAATGTCAAATTGATAATCCTTCGTGAACTCAATCCATCTATGTTGCCTCATATTCATCTTCTTCTGTGTGAAAAAATAATGCAGTGGCTTGTGGTCCGTGAACAATCGAACCTTTTCTCCCATTAATTACTGCCTCCAAATCCTCAAGGAAAAAATAATTGATGCTAACTCCAATTTGTGCGTGGGATAGTCCTTCTCATGGGGCTTAAGCTTGTAAGACGCAAAGATTATAGCACGTTCCTCCTGTTGTAGAACTTCCCTAAGTCCCTATAAGAACGCATCGGTAAAAATAAAGTACTTCACTCCTCCCCTAGGAAATGTGAGCATTGGTGTTGAAGTCAACTTGTCCTTTATCTCATCAAAAGTGCTTTGACAGTGATCATCCTAAACAAAAGGTACTCACTTACGAGTGAAATTCATCGAGGGACCCGTAATCTTTAAAAATTAACTAATAAATCGGTGGTAGTAACCTGCTAACCCCAGAGAACTATGAACCTTTGCTGGTGTCGTGGGCTAGCCCCACTCCTTCACTGTTGACACCTTATTCGAATCCATAGAAATCCCTCTCTCACGGGATATGTGACCCAAGAGTTGCACTTCTCGTAGACATAATCCACACTTCTCAAACGTGCCATACAACTGGTGTTCCCACAAAGTCTGAAGAACCATATGCAAATGCTCTGCGTTCTCACCCTCTTTTTGAGAATAAACCAAGATGTAATTTATGAAGATAATGACAAACTGATCCAAGAAATCCCTGAACACCCTATTCATAAGATCCATGAAAATTATTGGTTTGTTGCTTATCCCAAAAGGCATAACTATGAATTCATAAGACTCATATCTCATAAAAAATTGCGGTCTTAGGGACATCCTTCTCCGTGATACATAACCGATGGTACCCTAACCTCATATCAATCTTTGAGAAGTAGGTTGTTGCTCCTCACAATTGATAGAATAAGTCATTGATATGTAGAAATAGGTAATGTTTCCAAATTGTGACCTTATTCAACTCTCGATAGTCGATACATAACCTTAACCAGCCATATTTCTTCTTCATAAACAGTACAGGGTCACTCCAGAGTGGTGTACTCCTACGAATAAAGCCCTACCCCAAAATCTGCAAAATTTGATCTCTCAACTCCCACATCATTAAAGGATCCATACGATATGGCGCACATATTATCGGCCAAGTTCCCGCCACTAAGTCCATCACAATTCAATTTCCTAACTCGACGGCAACCCCGGTATCTCCTGAAATACATTAGTTAACTCCCTAACCACAGGGATCAAATCTAATGAGATAATAACAACCTCTGAAGTCTCCTCCTCGATATAATATAAATGTGTGCTCGATCCTCTCGCGGGATGAGGCATACCATACTCATACATCTTTAAAACGAGAAGATCCGCTACTAAGCATAACCTACCAATGTTCACACCTACTCCCCTATAAATGGAATAAATGAGAGCCCTGCTTCCCGATGAATAATCAACGATCAGAATGATATCGGATGTTGTATCCACTAAACCTATCTCCCATATGAATCTAATGCTAATAAAAGAGTGTGATGCTCCCGTGTCAAGTAAAACTCGCTATATGTGCCCATGGATAAGAAATATACACTTAAATACTGGTGATTCTGGTTGCAAAACTATCCCACGGACATTATAGACACGTTTAAACCGTAACTGCCCCTGCTGAGGCGGTGTTGTTGGAGCTGCTAGTGGGGCTGGAAGCTGTGGTAGTTGCTTCCCCTGCTGGGCTTCCTACTGCTACCCCTTAGCCCTATTCGATCATGCATGTCACATGTGTCGATTCTCCCCACATACAAAAAATCTCCCCATAAAGTATGTCACCCACTGGCCCTAGCGAGGTTGCCCTTGTCACTGGACTTGATAGCCACTGCCATGATGGCCTCCAGTTTGGTTACCCTGGCCCTGTTGAACGTGAGGAGCATGTTATTAACCTTGATGGCCCTGCCTAAAACTCTCATCACCTGACCTAAACCTCTTTATCGATTCCCCCTATTGGGAAACCCTCTCTTGCTTCCTACCCTACTGTTGTGTCACCCCTCTGGTACCGTTGCCCCCAATCTTACCCTTCTAGCTCGACTCTCTTATCCTATTTGCTCCCCTCGGATAGAAGCGATGGTCTTGGTAGTGTAGAAATACATCATTAATGACATCAGTATAAATACTTAACTCCGAGTTCCCCAATTAATGTTAGCGGATCCTCCAAGTAATCCCATCTATATACTTGAGAATCCTTTTATCATCAGTGTTCACATCATCTGGAACAAAGTTTATCAGGTGAGATAACTCCTCCTCATACTCGGTAACTATTTGGCCTTAAAAATATGGTAGATAGCCCATCTAAAAAACCTCTCTGACTTTCTCCCACACGGACGACAGCGTTTGAGTCTATAATGGTACTGCCACTAGTGGTTATGGTTGTGCCTGAGGCAAGTGTTGCGCCATGGCTATCATGGCAGTGTTAATTGCCTGTGCAAGTATGGTTATGACCTCTTCTACGATCACAGTCCCCTGAGTGACCTGCGACTTCGATTGAGCCTCCATATTTGCGGCCCTCCTCTCAGCACGAGTTGGTCTACCTATCCTGATGTTTGGCATCTGAAACCAAACCAAAATTGTATGAGATTCCACTTAAATGTATAACATTAGAAAAATAATGAAAATTCACCATATGAAACAACAGTCCTAAACATATGTCTCTATATCAAAGAAACACAATGCTGACAACATATCAAGTCCACACAAATCCTAAAGGACACCATAACCTGATGCCATGTTACCAACTTTAATATCTCGTCTATTTTAATACCGGTTGATCAGGACATTATTAAATTTAATCGAGAATCCAATATGATTTCATTCTCATCATCACTGTCTCAACAAATCATATAAATATAAAAAGAATAAAATAAACATACAATGAAATGATGAAATGACTGATATGCATAAACAAATAAACGTGAACCGAATAAACCATCGGTCAGAACAAGTAATGAGAGTGCGCAATATTCTAATGGTGTAAGCTATTTAATTAGATGTCAACCCAAAAATAATTTTTTTTTCTTTTAATCCCTATAACATTAAACTATGTGATTTAAAGTATTAAACATCAAAACATTCATTCATACCATAGAAGACAAAATTTTAAAAAAAAATACCTTTCAGGCAAAAGATTTTATTCACTTTATAAAATTCACAAATCGCAACTTATAAATTTTATAAATGACTTTACAACGTGTTAGAAGAATCTCATGCAGGTGACCTTCATATTCCTTAAACTATGATTCTTGCAAGAACCATATGATCATAGTCCTCCTTCATCCTTAGACATAGTCGTTAGTAGTGAGTTCCCTCATCAATCAGCAGTGAAGATGATCTTTCCAGAAGAGTTGTGTACGCAAGATACAAAGACTATCTAGGGTTCAAACAGATTCACACAAATATATTTTGGGGATGTGTTTTGTGAATCAAAAGAGTTTTATAAACTCAAATAAATGAAAACCTTTGAAAAAGATATGAAGAAACTGGTTTGGCAAAAGTCTTGTGAAATAAAAGGACGAAATGGGTATTTATAAGGCGAACACAAATTTCGAGGTGACGCGTCATTCGAACGAGATTGAGGCTCATTCGAACGAGATTAGAAGATCATTAGAACAAAAGTTGGTTTCGTTCAAACGAAAAGACAAACTTGTTAAAACGCACTTCAAACGAAGTTCAAATGACCCAAAACGAAAACATTCGCTCGATGCTCATTTGATGTAAGCCTTTTGACCAGACTTCGAACGAGAGTCCTCGTTCATTCAAACGAGATTCTCGTCTTGTTAGAACAAAACAAGAAAAAAAATTATTTTAAAGTCCAAAAACGCATCGATTTTTAAATAAAAAAACTCCTATTTCGGTTTAAATAAAATTTAAACATCCCAAAATAACTTCAAGGAATAAACTTAAACCCCTAGTAGAATTATACCTTCATAATGTGTAGAACCTTGAAACTTTGAGATGTTGAGGATTCGATTCTTTAAGACGCCGAAGTGTAATGAGATACGCCAAAGTACATGTTAGCCTAAGCTATGAACAAAATTGTTCTTACAAATCTCTCCTTTCGGCTATTCCAGTACAAACTTAAACTTTGAAATCCAAATTACATTAAAATTCCCTAAGACAAAAAATTATCCTAATACACTCCCAACCCTAGAAAAATGGATAAGCACCAGATAATGATGTCTTTAAATTTCCCATTCTTATTGTTCTTCTCTTGGGTACTTTGATTTCATCGAGTGTATTATGAATAGGATCTTCAAATGTAACTACACACATGAAACAAAGAAAAAATCCCAAGATGCATCGAGTTTGATATATAAAAGTAAAGCACATAAGTACCCCCTCCCCCCCCCCCCCCCCCCCTTAAATCAAACTCATGTAAATCTCCCCCGTAATTTGCTCTCCCCCTTTTATTTTGTCCGAAATAAACAAGGAGTACAAACTAAAGAATAAAAGTGGAGAACATCACAAAAGAAAGAATATCATCATAAATAGATATAAATCAAGCTTGTGTAATGATAATCTCAAAGGCCATCAAAACCAACTATTTTTAAAAAAAATCATGTTTTGTTCAAAAATAAATTTTAGAAATATAACATACACCATAAACAAACACTAAAATAATCGAATCGTGAACATGTATTGAATGGGTGTGAACTTAATCGATAGGAAAATCAACACAAACAAGCATGACATATGTGCAAGAAGGATTGAGACACAACTAATGAATGAACTCAAGGTCTACCTTAGGTGTAAATAGAGTGAATTCATATGATACTGACTTGATCTAATCAACAAATCAAGGTCTAAAATGATTTTCACACCAATAGCGCCCAAAACTAGTTTATGTTTTTTTAGATTAATTATCACTTGCGAACCCATTGATCTTCAACATAAGTCCCTCAAAATCTCACATAATCAAGAAACTCTCAATAAATTTTTGAAGAAATTAATGCTCTTTTGTAGTGAAGCATCAATGTTAAAAAAAATGGGTCGGCACTTCTGTTTTTATGGGCCTCTAATATTTTTGGGCTTTTTTTAAATTTCAAGTGGTGGCTTTTCATGGAAAGTCAACATGTCTTTCATGGACCCTTTCCATTTCATAATATATAATGATTTTCAGGAAAAAGAAATATAAATTCGGGCAATGGTTTTTACAAGCACATCTTTTTATCTCTTATTAAAAAAAATTCGTTTATAGGCAAAATTAAAATGAAAACATAATGACCAACATGTGACAAACAAGTGTAAAAATCACATAAATCTGTGCTCGTGTGCATTAAAGGCAACAAATAGTCAAGCATGTAGTAAGTTATCATCAAATCAATCTTAATGACTCCAACCATTATAAAAACCATGTATGAAACGATGTCGTGTACAAAACACTATAAAATAGTTATAGGGATTATGGAATGATATTGTGACTCGGCTATCCTAAATGTCCATCCATACATGATGTAAACAAACTGAAAAAATCTTTTTGCGTTTTTCAAAAATATATATAAAAAGAAAATCTTTTTGCCTTTTTCATTTAAAAAACGAAAATGTTTTTGAATTTTTTCATTTCTTAAAAAGAAAAAATCTTTTTGCATTTTTCTCAAAGTTTTTCATAAACAGAAAAATATAAATACAGTGATAATACACACTAGCAATATGGATATATGATATGATCATGAAAAGCACCATATTCTAGTAAAAAGTCTCAACCTCAATCATTAGGCCTGGAGGAATTTTCCAAAGGAGATGACATCCTATGAAATTCCTCCATCAAAAGTTTTGAAGTTTGGACTAAAACCTCAACTTGCTCTCTAAAGCTCTCAAAGTCTCTAACGTGATGTGTGTGATCATGGGGAGCAACATGAGTGCGAGTGCGTGTGGAGACTCATGTAGGTACTCGTGTGGGATCATAATGAGGAGGATACCTATGAGACACTTTTCCTAAATTAAAGAAAAATCCCCAAATGTGACCCATTTGTTTGCAATGGGTACAAATATAAATGGGCTTGGGACCACCTTGCTCAAAACGTCTAGGGTTATCTCTCCTAAGTGTATTAGGACGCCTAGATAGGTTAGGTTGAGGGCCATACAAATCTAACACAAACTCGGGAACCTTCTCGGGTGAAACATGGGAAATGGATGCACTGTCATAACCTATTCCTAGCCTCTCAACATTACCCAAAGCGGGTCTAAGGAGTATCTTTCCTACCTTCTTAGATGTGTCCTCTAAAGTAACCTTGACCTCCCTGGCACGTTCGAGATCTCTCTCAAGTTGGTATACACGAGCTTTAAGTTTCTTATGAGTCTCCAATAAAGATTGAAGATCTCCCGTAAGACTAGCCACAGTGTTGGTCAAGTTTCTATGCTCCCTACCAAAGACGATCAACTTCTCACTGAAAGAAACCTTCACCTTCTCAAGTTGACTCGTCGACGACTCACACGCCGTCAAAACTTTCACCCATCTCTCTAAATCTAACACCCTAAGTGACAAATCGTTATTTAGTTTGTAGTTTTCAAAGTCTGTGTGTAAAGAACACTAAATGCCTTTTGAATATCCCCTTCTCCCTCACTCTCGGTCCTATCCTCACTATCTCCTGAAGTGCTCAAATCATCATCGGGGCTTTCACGATTACATGACTCCTCATCGTGGTGGGACAAACTAGTAGAACTCGCGTGACTTTCCATGGATGCAACACATGTTTCATATGTTAATTCTCCCCTGAATCAACCTACTCAATGTCACTATCGCTAAGAGTGGTTTTATTTGCAATTTCCTTGCCCTTTCCCTTTCTCTTAGCGGGACACTCATATTACTTGTGCCCTTTACCTTCACATTCAAAACACTTTGTTTATTCCACTTTCTCACCTCTATCCTTGACCTCATTCTTATTTTTATTTTTTCTCAAAATATTTTTCTTGGAAGAATTTTCTTTGGAAAATTTGAGTAACTTTAAAAAAAATTGCAAACAAAGCTAAGTCATCAAAATCACTATTGCCCTCAAATTCAGACTCACAAACTCTCTTATTTTTATTTTTCTTAGTTTGATTCTTTAAAGCTAGCCATCAATCCTTAGGTTTAATGGTTTTGGAAAATATGTCGATCTCATAAGTCTGAAGGTCTCCTACGAGTTCTTCCAACCGAAGTGTATCTAATATTGCCAAAGAATTCAAAACAGTGACCTTAGGAATAAAACGGTCAGGTAGGGATCTTAAAATCTTTTTCATGACCCTTAACTCCTCAATTTTGTCACCCAAATTAAAACTAGAGTTAACGATGTCTGACAAACAAGCATAAAAAAACATCAAATGACTCAGACTCTAACATAGTAATGGTTTCAGATTGGGTGATCAAATTTTGAAGCTTAATTTCCTTAAAGGCATTGGTACCCTCAGGTGTAAGCCGAAAGGTATCCCATGATTCCTTAGACGTAGTGCACATTATGATGCGACAGAACTCGTCAGGGGTGACAGCACCAGAAATAGCACTAAGTCCACGAGAATTAAAATTACACCATTTGTAGTTCTCATACGTCCAATTGGTGACGGGTTTGAGGATGACTACATTATCAATGGTGATAGTGGGTGGTGTCCACTCTCTTTCACAAACAAGACAAACTCTTTCAGCAATTGCTTTTAACGTGGATCTCATTCTGGCTTTCCAATATGCATAATTAGATCCATCGAAAATTGGCATCCTATTATATAAGTTATCCATCAGAAAATTTGCAATTTTTCAAAGATCAATAATTTGTAAGACAAAAATTGATATCAAGAAAAAATTAACAAAAAATTAACTACACGATAGACTAGTGTACATAGATCTAATACCAATTTGAGAGTGCGCAATAGTCCAAATGTGTAACGTATTTAATGATATCTAACCCACAAATAAATTTATGTTTCAATCCCTAGAACATGAAACTATGTGATCTAAAGCGTAAAACATCAAAACATGCATTTAAACCACAGAAGATAAAATTCAGGAAAAATCCCTTTCAGGTAAAACCTTTTATTGACTTTATAAAATTCACAAATTGCAACTTATAAATTTTATAAATGAATCTACATCGTGTCATACGAAACTTCCGCAGATGACCTTCGTCTTCCTTCAACTATGATTCTCGCAAGAACCATAAGATCGCAATTCTCCTTTACCCTCAGCCTTAGTCTTCAGTAGTGAGTACCCTCAAGAATCGCAATGGTCATTAGTAAATATGATCTTTCCACAAGAGTTGTGTATGAAAGATATAAACACTATCTATATTCAAACAGATTCACACAAATATATTTTGGGGATGTGTTTTGTGAATCAAAAGAGTTTTATAAACTTAAAAGAATGAAAACATTTGCAAAAGATATGCATAAACTAGTTTGGAAAAAGTCTTATGAAACAAAATGACGAAATAGGTATTTATAAGGCGAACACAAATTTCGAGGCGGCACGTCGTTCGAACTAGATTAATGCTCGTTCGAACGAGATTAGCAGGACGTTAGATCGAAAGTTGGTTTCGTTTGAACAAAAATCCAAACTTGTTTGAACGCACTTCAAATGAAGTTCAAATGACCCAAAACAGAAGCATTCGCTTGATAATCATTTGATGTAAGCCTTGTAATGAGACTTCAAACGAGACAGGCGAAAAAAGTTTTTAAGTTAAAGTCCAAAAATTCCTTGTTTTTAAATTAAAAATTCCTATTTCGGTTTAAATAAAATTTAAACATCCCAAAAAAATTCAAGGAATAAACTTAAACCCCTAATAGAATTATACCTTCATAATGTGCAGATCCTTGAAAGTTGGAGATGTTGAGGATTCAGTTTTTCGAGACGTCGAAGTGTAATGAGAAACGCCAAACTACATGTTATCCTAAGTTATTAAAAAAATTATTCTTACAAGTAACCCTCCAATGTCAATAAAAATCGGTGGAGTAATGAATATCTCTCACAAGAATGAAAAATCTTATCCAACTAAGGGAAACACGCCTGAAAGAAAACTAAAATTGGAACTGAATCATATCTAAATAGAATCAAAAATAAGCGACTACAATCAATCTTGTTGCATTCACAGTTTCTGCTCGCAACGGTATGAAAGATTTAATCCTGCTACTGCTGCACGCCTGGGGTTTTCAAAACAAAAATAGATTTTCTAGCAGGTCAAAGCCCGAAAGCATTTGAAAATATTTTGCAAGTATTTAAATGTTGTAAATAAAGGCATGCAGTGTATTACTTTCACAAATAATTTACCGATCGCACTCACATGAGACTGAACCTCACCTTTCATCTACAATGTGCACCTAACACGTTCATTTTATTATCCTAATTATACTATCCAGTCTAATTAGGACAATAACTGCTATCAAACCCCATTCTACTAATAATCACCATTAGATAATAAATGCCACCCTCACTAGGTATGCGTTCATAAATAATAACATAGCTACAGGCGTGTTAAACATAAATATTCACACAACAATAATATAGCTACACCCGTTCTATAAGTAGATATGCACACAATATATTACACACACACACACACACACACACACACACACACACACACACACACATATATATATATATATATATATATCACTCACTATATATGTATCAATCGTATCCCCAGAGCATGGACCTTACGGATACATCTATCGTGTGCTATCGGGCTCCAGGTATACGACGTACCACAATTGGGTAACCGGGTCGGAATCTCACCACCAAAACCAAAGTAAACTTAAATAAATGGAGAAGGTCATAAACATATGTTAGGGGGTTACAACTATACCACATCGTACCCAACCGGTCTACAAACCAACACCTATCCTCACACATCGATCGTGGACATGCAATTTTACTATGACTTGGGGAATCAATCCAACACTTGTTGGTCAATGCCAGGGTGGAATGCCCACCACGCACAACCTCCTAATGATGGCACTACCGAACAGGTATGTTAAAACAAATACACATCAATCACACACATATATAGGTCACCCGCAATATATATATATATATATATATATATATATATATATATATATATATAAAGTACAGACTACGTACGAAAACTCCCATGGTGTACTAGTCTACTAAATTCCGAAGTATGAACTGACTTCTAGATTCTACATATAAGTGTTCACGCATTTGAATTTCTATTCGTCTCACCTGAACCCATTTAATCGTAGGCCTAACACATGAACCAAACCCTGGAAATATTCTCTAGTAGTCCCCTCCTACCTCGAAAGCTCAGACGTCCATTTCCTAAACAATAACGTGTCAAAATGATGCGTAACAAAAATCCAGGTAGACTAACAAACCAAACTAGTTTGCTTGGAAGACCGAACCAGTTTGCTAGATCGAACCAATTCGCTCTCCCAACGAACTGGTTTGATTTACTAGCCTGTCAATCATCTTCAAAACCTCGGATTTTCACCTCTTAAACTCTTCGATAGAGGTCCCCAAGCCTCCCAAAATCATAAATTGACATCTCCCATCAATATATAACCAACCCATAGGCATTTTAACATACAAATAAATTTGAATCCATCATCAAAACACAAAGACTCCTAAACATCAATCAATTCTTACAACTAAGAATTAATTAAACCTTAAAATTTCATTTATTCTAACAACCTATCAATATTCTCATGTTCATAATCAGCAACCCATAATTAATTCATGAAATTATTACTTATTCATCATCAGTTATTATCAAATATGATCAAAGGTTAAATATAACTTAAATCTCTTCAATTAATTCTCAAAGTTTTTATCTCTTAAAATCTCATATTTGTTCCTGATTAATTATGTACGTTTAACTGCAAAAATTGCACTCTAAAGCAAGTAAACACTTGTCTTTTGGATTTGAATCCGAAGTCTCTTATCGTAGGGATGAATTTTAATTTTGGACATTCTTTTCTCCTCTCTTCTCCAAGTTCTCTTCTCTCTTTCTTCCTTTTTTCTTCTCTCTTAATCTCTCCCATAATTACAATTATACAGAGGCTAATAGTGAGGTTGTCATAAACCTCTCTAAACCTTAAATACTACTTAATTGTACCCTAATCCAGTTTTTAAGTGTAACCCTAAGGATAAAAAGACACCCATACCCCTATACAGGCCCTACTACGTCTAAAGAGCCACTGAGTACCTATTATGGACTATTTCGACCCACTCCGGATCATTGGTGCACTCAAAATGGTCATTAGAGTCACCTAACTAAAAATATTTTATCATATCATTAATTGGGCCTAACACGTGCATACATTACACATCGCCCATAATTATTTAAACTCGTCGTTCTAACTAACTAATGACATAATATAATAAAACGTCCCTTCTTACTCATAAACGACATATAATAAATCACATGTATATTTACTTATCACAAGCAAGTAAATAATAATAATAAATATTATTCCTTAACTCTCTAATTAATATTTACCGAAACCAATGTAATTTCCCCAATTAAATAAATAATTAAATGTATACGTGGAACTTAAATACTCATAAACTACGGGTATTACAGTTAGGCTTCGGGATAAAGGGCCATATTTTTTACATCGGTCTACTCGTGAGAGGTTGTTGTTTTCTCGATGGATTCTTGAAGAAGATGTAACATAGTTTGGACACATGTTATCTCCTGATTTGGAGGAGGAGGAGGAGGAGGAGGAGGAGGAGGAGGAGGATAAAGGGCAATCTCGACGGCTAGTGAAATAGATAATGATTTAGATCATGTGGGACCTTGATAGGCGAGGTGAGGTTACTTAGGGTAATGATGATATGGTTCTAAGTAACCATAAGGTGCAAACGGTACTTAAAAGTGGGGAGTCGGTGCTGGCATTAATGCGGGTGTGTCTTGAGGATTTTTCGATATCGTCTTAATAACGGCTATAGGCAGGAAACCAATGTTGGGGAGTGGGGGAGTGGGTATGTTATCTCCAGTCCTGGGTGTTGAAACATCCTCTTGTAGGTGGACTTATGCTTAGCATAGTGACCTAATTTCTAATTGCGTGGTGTTTTGGGAGGCGGTGATATTCTCTAACTGTCTCAAAACCTGGTCCAATACGGATGGATCTTGATCTTTTTTTGTTGAAATAGAACAAATTGTAGAACGAAGTTGGTATTCATGAGTGGGAGATCATTAATGAAGACTAAACGATGCACGAAGCATGAACTTGGGTTTCTAGGGTAAGATCTTAGTGTTAATTTATGCGGGTGATAATATATATAGAAAAAAAAAAGGTGAGGCACCTTTGCTTAGGATTTTTTAAAATAAGAACTAATAAAAGGACGATACAAAGAGGGAGAAAGGATAACATATCTATGATTTCTTTGATGAAATTATTTTATCTATTTTTAACTCTATATAGAAGGTGTTTTTCTTTTTGTAGTTTTTTTGTTTGGTAGTATCTTACGAGGGGAAGAACTCAACAGAGTCCCATTGGAATTGGGTTAACTGAGGTGAGCTCTTAACTGGCATGCGAGGCGCGGGGAAGTAATAGACTATAGTCTGTTATTTTCTCAAAAATAAAATATGGGTGGGGTAATCCAACGTAAGGGAATCCTGCTTTGGAGATAACTTATGGATTCATACTATTTTATCTTCCGTAGAAAAGGAAGACAACCATCCTGGAATCTGAGGGGTATGGACCAACCTCCGGTCATCTAATAATTTTGGAAAATTTTGTCAAAGCGGGTGGCCCACAAGTATCTGTCCTTTTTATTGCAATTGGGTGCATACCTAGAGTTTTTCTCTATATGTAAAAAATGTGATGTGACTTGGTGATCGGTGGATAGATTTTTATTGCCATGGATTGAGATATATCAGGTTGATTGGATTGAACCACATTTAAGGTATGTGTGAAAGAACTTTACCCTATATTGAATAGCTGTAAAAGCCTATTCGATATACCCTACGAGCTCTAGATGTTCCCTGTCACCGATACTTTGAGATCGAGAGATGTTTCGCCCGATATACCCAACGGGTGGATGAAAAGAGTGAGAATATTCAATGGCGACCAACCTTTTGGCAGGCCATTCTTGGGCTCGCAGGTATAGGGTTTAACCAATATGCAAATCAAGACTATGCAGTGTGTGATGCAAATAAGTAATCTTTATTTTTACATACTTTGGCGTCTGTCTTATCACGAGGTCCTTCGCACGCCCTATAAGTTTGGATTAATGTACAATATTGTACATGGGCTCCTAAGTATATACATTTCAAGGGACTCTAAAAATAAGGATTCTAAATAGTTCTAAAATATGCGTAAAGTATTCATGCTCGAGAGAAATATTAAGAAAATCGAAAGGAAGCTTAAGGATAGTTTGGCTCACTTGATGTATCCTCAGCGAAGTCACCACTGTGGTGTTATAGTCCCCAGACTCGTAATCGAGGATGAGTGAGATACGAGTGCACAACACTGTATGAGTTTTACTTAAAAGTAAACCTCATAAATGGTTTTAAGAATAAAACCCCAATAATTTCCCATTTACTATTAAATCCATGCATCCAACCCTCAACCCATCAACATAACAGTTTTTTGCCTATCGGTAGAGAATTAACCGAGTGTTATTCGATACAACCTTATGATAAACTTATCACCTACTTATTCAATCTCTCAAAATTAGTGAAACCTACACTCGATGTTCTTGACCCTTTTAAGGGTTACAAGTTCTCCCAAACTTATAATCATACCATTATGAACACTAAAAACGTACTAACTAATTGCACTTGAAGGAACCTCACCTAAGTTACCTAGGAAGTCATCGAACCATATAAACTTTTTAGTTGCCTCTGATGTGGAAACAACTTCGGCCTTCCTAGTGAAGTCAGCAATCTAAGATTATTTCACACTCCTCTAGCTTATATCTCAACCTCCTTGGGTAAACACATATTTCAGGATAGAAAACTTGGAATCGTTATCTGACTGAAAATCAAGTCTTTGTTTTACAAGGTACTGTTAACCATGACAAAGTCATAACATAATTTGTTTTTTGTACACAATATATAACATTCATGAGGCTTTTCACTGCCGAAGAATTATGTATATTCCTCGTTCCTTCCATCTAATAAGTGTCCTAAGACATTGATTCTCAAATATAATAATTCCATATTAGAAAATAACTCTTTTCATGGAATCTCGATGTTAATCTTGCATTTACAATCAGCATGGGATAAGTCCAACATCCTTTGCAACCGATCTAATAAAATATTGATCATAAAGATGTGCATGACTTGTCCTAAGTACTATATATCAAATATCTGTAAGACAATTCTCCCACATCATTCAACGGCTAAGCATATAGCTATGCCTTTTGGTCTTAAAAATGCAGGTGCTACATATCAGCGGCTGATGAACAAGGTGTTTACAAAGAAAATTGGCAAAAATATGGAGGTGTATGTCGACGACATGTTGACTAAAAGCAAGAAAATAGCTGAGCATATAGCTAACTTGAGCTAAATATTTAACCAGATGGAGAAGTACCAGATGAAGCTGAACCCGACCAAGTGCGTTTTTGGAGTACAGGAAGGCATGTTCCTCAGGTATATTTTAAATTAAAGAGGGATTGAAGCAAATCCTGACAAGATAAAATCCTTACGAGAATTATAATCCCCAGCCACTAAGAAGGAAGTGCAAAGCCTTACAGGACGTGTTGTAGCTCTCAACAGATTCATCTCCCGAGCAACTGATAGATGTTTTCTATTCTTCAAAGTGCTCAGAAAGACCTTTGAGTGGAACGACGAATGTGAGAAGGCATTTTTAGAGTTGAAGAGATACTTGGGAACACCTCCTCTATTGTCCAGGCCAGTGGCAGAGGAAAAGTTATATTTGTACTTATCCATTTTAAAAAGTGCAGGCAGTTCGACTTTGATACCAATAGAAGGCAGAGTGCAAAAACCAGTTTACTACATGGGCAAGGCATTCAAGGGAGTAGAGATCAGGTATCCAAAACTGGACAAGTTAGCATTGGCATTGATTGAGCCGAGCAGGAGGATGAGACCATATTTTTAAGCCCATACAATAGTGGTATACACTGACATGCCCCTCAGACAGGCTCTACATAATATGAAAAAGTTGGAATTAGGGGAGTATGATATTATCTACGAGCAAAGATCTTCTCCTAAATGGCAGGCAGTGGAGGATTTCATCACTGAATTTACCTACCCAGATATCTCCGATCAACGAGGGCTAGTGCAGAGCAACTCAAGTAGGTTAGAAGAACAACAAAAATCAGACCCGATAACCTCCTAGCAGAAGAATTGCCAAAAGAGATGGCAGTTGAGCAACCAGAGTCATCCAGTAAACAGCTAGATTTGAAGGATGAAGAAAGGAAAGACAAGATATTCCATCAAGGGATTTTGTCAGACCAAGGGTTTGATAAAAATATTCCCATATGGAATTTATACGTTGATGGTTATTCATGTGCAATAGGTTGCAGAGCTGGGATTATTCTCAGTAGTCCAGATGGAATAGACATAGAATATGCTTTGCATTTCCAATTCAAGGCTTCCAACAATGAAGCTGAGTATGAAGCAGTGATTATAGGCCTCAATTTAGCTAAGTCATTGAATGCAGAGCAAGTTATGGTGTTCAGCGACTCGTAATTAGTTGTAAATCAGATCCTCAGTCTTTACGCAGCAAAAGGGGAATTCATGTCGAGGTATTTAACTAAAACTATGGAGATTATATCCAATTTGGCATCTATCCAGATGATTAGAATACTAAGACTGGAGAATTCAAGGGCAGGTGCACTTGCTTGGTTAGCTTCAGCTAAACGCACCGAGCTACGAAGAATAATTCCCATTGAGATACTTGCAAGCAGAAATATTGATGTATATTTAATAGTAAACTTTATTGCTTTGGAGATGGGATCTTCTTGGCTGGATTCCATCAGGACTTATATCGAAGAAGGAACTTTACCAGCCGATCAGCTTACGGCTAAGAGGTTAAAGTTCAAGGTTGCCAGGAATGTCTTAAGAAATGGAGTTCTGTACAGAAGAGGTGTGATAGTTGGTCTGCAAAGATGTGTTCATCTAGTAGAAGTCAAAGATCTAATTGAGGAAATTCATGAAGGATCTTGTGGAGCTCACGTAGAAGTTAGAACTCTTTTATAGAGAATAAATAGGCAGGGGTACTATTGGTCAATAATGCACGCAGATTGTATAGCTTATGCTAAGAAATGCGACAAGTGCCAATGATTTTCTACCATACGAAAAACTCCTCAGGCATTGTTAACACCAATCAATTCACCTTGTCCATTTGCTATGTGGGTAATAGACTTAGTCGGGCCTCTACCAATTACAAGAGGGCAATTCAAATATTTGGTGGTAGCGGTTGATTATTTTACCAAATGGGTGGAAGTTGAACCTCTCATTAATATGGCTTATGAAAGGGTTTATCAATTCATCTGGAAGAATATTATTTGCAGATATGATCTACCACATGCTTTCATTATAGATCATGGTACCCAGTTTGACAATGATGAGTTTTTCGCGTATTATCTACAGTCCAACGTTCAAAAGATCCATTCTTCTTCGGGTCATCCCCAAAGTAACGTGAAAATGGAGGTGACAAATAGAAATCTACTGAATGGGTTGAAAAAAAGATTGGATGACGCTAAAGGGAATTGGATCAACGAGTTGCACTCAGTGTTATGGGCCTATCGAACAGCAACAGGGGAGTCCCCTTACATGTTGTCTTTTGGAAGTGAAGCATTCATACCTGCTGAATTAAGATTACATACTCATAGGGTGCTTAATTTTAACAGGGGAGTCCCCTTACACTCTCTCTCTTATTATGGGCTGAGATAAATTTTTCATAGCCCCAATCAGTGCTCAACTGTTGGTACTTCTTCTCATAACCTTCATGTATAAGAGCAGTAGTTTCCTTGTATTGAAGTTGAAGTTCCTCAATCATTCCTTGAAGGTCTTTAATCATCTCATAGTAAGCCACGTTATTCGCTACAGCCCAATAAAGTAAACACTTTAAATATTGGTAAGCATAAATTGCTCGCTCAGAGGTGTCAGACCCAAGAATATCAATTATTTATGCTTCAGAGAAGTCTTCACGAATCAGTACACTTTTTCATCAACTATGTTTCATGAGCTGACAATAATTCCATCCCGGTAATAAACTAGCAAGGTAAAGTAAAAATAGATCAACAAATAGCATAACTACAAAGGTAAAGCTTAGAATAAATAACAAAGTCCATTTTATTGATCATACTATAAGAGGGTACAACCAAAGGTATTAAGCAAAAGGGAAAAAAGAGAAAGGCAATAAATGGCCGAACAACTTTACACTTTCTCCTTATTCCCTTCAATATTTTTAGCTAATTTTGACGAAGGAGTTGGTTGCTCGGTGGGTAGTTGGAGTTGCTCGGTATAGGTTGTTGCCTGCTAAACTTTCTTGAGGGACTGAGGGATAATGGCAGAAGGTGTTTGTTTTACTATCAATAAAGAAGATTCATCAAATCCAGCTTCATCTTCTTCTTCTTCAATAGCAGGAGGAGGACCATGAATATGTCTTTGAAATAGTTCAGAGTCTTCAGCAACATTCAACTCCTTCAACGCTGCAACCCATACATCCCTAAAGAACTTCAAACTTTCATACTCCATTTGGGTAGAGGTAGCAGTTATAGCTTTGTTACACCTTTTGTCCCAGCCAGAGCTAAAGGATTTCTCCACATTAACTTTTCTCTTCGCCCTCTCCGAAGAAGTATTTTCCCTAAGAATCTCTTCAATATATTGTACTTTCTGTTCAAGAACTTTCTTACGCCATTCAGCCTCTTCAAGCTTGCCCTTAGTTTCCTCCTTACTAGAAACGGCCATTTTCAATTTCTCCGCTGCCTCCTTGGAAGCATTCACAGCCTCTTGTGCAACATTCACAGATGCCTACCGAGCTAGATCAGCGTCTTTGGAGGCTTCCACAGATTTTTGTTGAGCTGTCTCAGCAGACCTAATTTTATTTTCCCAAGCATCTTTGTCATCCTCATACTTCTGTCGAGATTCCTCCAAAGATTTTGACAACACAGCAAGGGCTTCTTCTACTCCACTGAAAGAATTTGTAGCTTTGATAGCTTCATCCTTCTCCAGGATATTATTAAAATACACCAAAAACTGTAAGATGAAAAGAAGACCAAATAAGAAAATGAATATGGTATGAAGAATCAAAATGACAAGTATAATAACACTTAGTGATGTAAGGTGTTGGGATGGCAGGTCAGTGACCTTCTCTCGAGGAGTAAAAGTCTCAGCAGCTCGACAGTTAGGAAGAGTTCCAGACCTGATCAATTTCTTGGCCAAGCCTAGAGAAATGAGAGTTGGAGAACTAACTTTCAAAGAAATTGTCTCAACCTCAAAAGGTTGAGCAACAGCATTCACGGTCTTCTCAGTAATACCCCTTCTCAATCTTTTCAGAGGAGTAGCTTCAATCAAAGGAGTTATCTCTTCTTGAACAACAAAAACCCCTTCAATCAAAGGTGCTACCTCTTTTGGAGTAACTGGGGGCTTCTTGCTGACTTCCTTAACAGTTGTAACTGCTCCCCCACATGGAGAAACATCTTTTTTCTTAGTCCCTTCAGCTGGGACATCGTCTTTGCTCTTCTTCTCCCCTTCAGCACCATGAGCAACCTTGGCAAAGATATTAGGCATTCTCATCTTCTTCGTCATCAGTTCAGCAATAGAAGTGCTTAAATCAGAAGAAGATGCTAGAGCCTGCTCAAAATCAATCACCAAAGGAAGAGCGAGAGGCTGAGCAATAAAAGAAGAAATGTTGTTCTTGTATCTCAGCAAATAGGAAGCAGACCTCACGTGTTCCCCAGTTATTGCTTGATGCAATCCCCAGATAAATTTCAAATCTTTTATATTAATATCACTCTCTTTTGGGAATTTTCTTTTGATGTCAACTGCAATATAAAAAATAAATATCAGTGACACATTTTATCAAACAAAAATATAGTTAAATTGAAAAACAAAACAAACTATCCAATTTCCATAAAGTGGACATCTGGGACCTTGGTACACGTCTTTCCCCTTTAGTGGGGGGTGTTACCAATTTTTCATCATATCCCCGTGTTCAAAATAATCCCTATTAGCATCAGGGAGATTGACCACTAAATCTCTGTTAGAAAACCTAGTTTTTAAATAAAAGGTGGTGTCGCTGGTAACCCACTTATAACAGTACATAATTTCAGGAATCCCTAGACGAGTTCCATGAATTTGATTCAATCTATGTACGCCATTAACTACCCTCCATGTATTTGGAACTACTCTTGCAGGAACTATATCAAAATATTGGTAAAATTTCAAACACTTGGGATTAGGTGGGAAAGAAAAAACACATTCAGCCACAAAAATAGAAGGAAACCAATGTCCCTCAACTAGAGAAAATAAATCAGAAGTGCAAGAAGCTTCTTCTAGAATAACCCAAGAACTAATCCCATAATCGGATCTAAACTTATCCAATGATTCGATAAGGTAAACCATGATGGCTAAAACAAATAAAGAAGAAGTAAGGAAGAAGTTCTTACAGAAAAATTAAGAAATCAGCTAAGGCAGATAACAGAGAAGACGATCGTAAGAAGAAGAGTGAGAAAACCAAGAGTTTGGGAATCTAGATGGCAAAAGGTAGAAGACAATCTGCTTTTACCGCCTTTATATTCACTTCTTTGGAAAACGGGACGAGTAATGATCAAAGATGATAACTATTGCATTTTCGGGGGCTAAAGACACAAGTACCCAAGCGTTCGCCAAAAATTCAAAATATTTTCAAGTTTGCACTTCGCGCTCAAAACTATTATGTTGAGAAGAAAATTTCACAAGTGTCGAAAGTCTGTAACCAAACAAGACATGGGAAATATGCCCGAGCAACTTCTGGGCATAATATTTCACACTTTTTCATCCAATCTCAACTATTAAACATTGGGGGCTTCTGTTGAGACGAAAATTAGTCAGCTGACGTGGACCAGTTATGATAAGACATGTGTTGTCCAGCATGGCATAAATATATTTATCGAGCAACTTAACGCACTGAGCTACTCAGTATACCGAGCAACTATCTGGGAAGACCAAACGACCAAGACAGATTCAATGAATATTCTTATTATGTACCGATACATATGCCTATTTAATAACGGCATATTGTCTATTCATATGGGCAGTCCAAGGACTATAAATATATTATAATTACCCTCATAATGGGGTAAGCTATCATAAGAAAAGATCATCAAGATTAAGGCAAAAGACACAACAATACAAAACAGTGGAGTAGGTCATTTCATTAAGGTTGAACCACTTTAAAAATCCTTTGTCTTATTTCTTATTTCATATTTATCTGTGATTAATTAATTAGATCAAATCTAGTTTTTTACATCAACAACGAGTGTCATATATTTATAACGAATATTTTTATTTGTAATGGTTAAAGTCCGTTAGCAATGTTATTATATTTAAAAAATATTAATTTCTCATTAAGCCAATAGATATAAAATCACTAGTAAAAACTCATGCTGAAGTAATGGTAATACATAACCAATGCCCACAAATCTCACTCAAACATAATTTCAAAACACACTTGACAAAATGAATGAGACGACATTTCGATGATATTAAACCGATCTAAAACAATATTTCATTCATAACCATTTATATTCCCAAAATGAAATGTAGTACAAGATAAACCATTTAGCTTTTAACAATAAACTTAAAATGAAGTCTAACATCATTTAAGTTTCAAACATATCATTCTTCCAAAAGTAGTCTTCATAATATTCCTTGCAAAAGTAGACTTCATCCTCCCAATAAGAACCTGTTGAACAAACTCAATCTTAGTGAATGTGTAAGCGTAAATAAGTAAATAATATAAAAGACTAGTACATTCTCATGCTAGTGGATTGCATGTAATTTTATTAGGGGTCATATCGAGATGCTCAAATAGGAGCTGAATGAGTCTTTCCCCATGCACCAAAATCTCCCCTACCCTACCATTGTGTCCTTCAACCAAAGCTAGACTTACAATGTGAGTTGTCAAATGAGAACAGGACAATTTGGGATGTCAAATTATAAGACGTCAACCTACCCTTGTGATTAACGGGCACAACTAGTTTGGGTATCGCAACCCTTCTTATCGCGACTATGACTTCCAAAGTAGGTGAGGGACGTGCCCTCTAGGACCATGTGGAATGGACGAGGATAAAAAGAGGTTTTATTAGGGCTCAACAAACGGATCTCTCTTAAAAATAAATTGGTGTTTAAAGGGTTTGAAGGTGAGGTACTCAAATGGTGGAAAAGGGGAAATGAGTTAAATCCTAGCATGTCCCATTGCAGCCCATCCCACTTTTAAAAAATATTGCAATCAAATGGAAGTCCAAGGCAAAAAGAACGCATTATTCTCTCTTGGATCTCTAACAATGCCTGGGCGGAAAATGAAGTTTGGGTGAGGACAGAGAAATAAGAAAAACGAAATCGTATTTTATAATGATTGTAATTAAATTTTGTTTCTCTCAATATCCCATCATTATATAAAAAAATACCATACAGTTAATTTCCCAATTGCATGAAGTAAGAATACTTGTCCGCTTTCCTCATCATCTTCATGATTAATTTCAAATTTTGGCCTATCATATTCGTCATCACCATCGTTAGTTGTCAATCTTGAATGGAAAATTAATTATGAACCAACAGTTCTCAATCTTGATTCGAAAAATTAGTCAAAAATATCAAATAATAATTTGTAATGAGAGAATAACTTCCCATATCTAATTAGTATGAAGAAAAAATTAAAGAGTTACAGATAGTATGTAAAAAAGGAAAACAAAACTCAACAAAGTTCAGAACACATAGTATGGAAAATATATCATATACCCTATAGAATAAAAGGAGTGGAGATGTACTAAGAAGAGAGCAGAGAAGAGGAATTCACCATTACCTACTTAAAGTGGTGTAAAGGTGAAAAGTGTAGAAAATAAATAACTCCAAATGTCTGAAAACGTAATCAAAATGAAGGGAGTAAAATGGTTAACCCCAATACTGTGACTGTTAAATTGAACAAGCATAATTGTACTGAGGAAGCAGGCAATTCTAAAGATCATAATTTGACCAATAATTTAAGTGATACTGATTCCCTGAAACTAGTGTCCAAGATGGTTAATACTAAGGAAAACCTAAATATCCCAATGGGTATTGTCAACAACGTTGGAAAGGAATATAAGGCTAATCCTATCAATTTCAGTAATCCACTACCTTCAAATGACTCTTCCACACTTACTAATAGAGCTCGGAAGCTAGTTTTGAATTGACCAAAATTGTACCCTACCAGTGGTGGATGGAAATACTTCGACTAAAGAGTGGGTTAATAAGAAATTTGGCAATAGTACTCCTCTTGCTGAAGAAAAGCAGTTGTTGTCATCTCCCAAGAAAAATGAAGTTACTTCTTTTAATAAAATTAGGAGCATCAATATTGATAATAGTAATGGCCAAAATGATGTTGGAACTAAAATTCTTGTGTCTTGTGATATCAACGGGCCTCGAGAGAATACTTTGAAGGAATTTCCATTGATGGTTGACGTCTCTAAACTCCTGAAAATATTGAAGTCCTAAGTGGGCATGCTCCTAAGATTATTAATGCAAAATAGAGTTGGGAAGTAGGTCAAAATATGACTAATATTAGTATTGTGCAAGCTACTGGCACAACTGATTTCTCTGCGGCTCATGTTATTATTGGGACTAGTGAGATCATAATGGAGGTGATGGAGAAGGTGGCTGAGGCTTCTAAAATTTATGATCAGGTTGAATAGCTAGTTGGGAAATTGTCTACTCATGTTGCATAAGAGCTGGACTAGGAAGCGGCTCAAATTAGGAGCCCTGATGTTGGTGTTGGTTTAATTTTCACTAGTCATGTCCTGTTGGATCTATGCCCAACTGGTGGGGGACAGGGGGATATTGAACTAGAACATATTTGCTTTACCTTTAAGGCAGGGAATGAGCTACAACTTTGTGTTAAGATTTCCTGATATGAAGTTACTGATAAGATTGGAGCTAGTTTAAACCTTTCCCCAAGAATAATTCCAATACTTCACGAGTTATACATGGATGGGGTAGGTAGTAGAACTAGGTTAAAGAAAAAGACTATTGTTTGTGCCAGTGATAGAATCCTATATTATAGAGGTGTAAGGAAGAAAGGTGTAATCATGAACTTAAAAAGCTTAGAAGTTTACCTAATTTATCCGTAAAGTGTATTCTTGAACCTAAAGTGGATGATAGTATAATCTTGGAGTTTGTTTTTAAATTGGGATAACCGATATAGCGGACCAAATTGTGCTTCACAAACTTAAACTTCATTTCTTTATTCAAACCCACCCTATATTCCCATTGGTTGGTAGGAATAGAGTTCTTATTTTTGTTTCCTCAAAACATGATGAAATTTAACGTGGTCGGTGGCATTATGGTGTCCGATGGTATTGCAAGTGGAGGAGGACTTCTCAGAGATCATAATGGGGTGGTCATTTTTGCGTACCATTGCCAATTTAGCACTCTGTTGAGCTCAAAAGCTGAAACTCTTAGTATGTTGCACAGAATCACATTATGCCAAGTCTTTATGGGCAATGACATTTTGGTGGATTTGGACACCAATGTCTTGGTGGATTGCCTAAATGGCATTTCCTCTTTTTTCTATGGATAAGATCTTGATCTTGGCGTCCAAGTTTTCCTTACAATTTTCCCACATCTTTTGTGGAACGAATTTGTCAACTGATTTCCTTGCTAAAATGGGCTGCCCCACTTAGATTGATTGGACTGTATTTACCAAGTCCAATTTTCCCAGGAAGTTGTGGGGCCTCATTAGACTTGACCGGTTGCAAATGTCATCCCATAGTTAACTAATATGAGATTTGTTTGTTCAGTTTGTTTTTCTTCAGTAAGTGCCGCAGGAGAGGCTTTTTCTCCTTTTATTTATATATGTGCGAGAGAGATAATACCTAAAAAATGAATACCTACAATTATTAGAGAAAAGAGAGTATGGACATATACAATCAAAGCAACAGTGAAACTATACAATCAACACAATAATCCCATAATCTTGCAAGCATTCATACACACTGTAAGTAAAAATTACAGTTCATTACTTCAATGATTCACACCCTAACTCGTAAATGGAGATAGCTTTAAGGATAAAATTAAGTTAAACACCAAGTATTTCTTAAATATATTAAACTTTGAAACAAAAGATTAAAAATAAGTAAGCAACATATTAATACTTCAAAAAATTACTATTTAAACCAAATATCAATCATATAACAACCATATGATCGAAATTAAAACCCCAAAAATCTTAGGATACAAAAGAATTATTTAGAAATACAATAAAGCACAAAGTTGTTAACTTGAATCTAAAAAAACACGAACAAATAATCTATTTAAACACACGCACCCCTATCATGAAAACCCATAAGCTAGATTCTTAAAACAAAATCAAAAGTAATTAAAAAACCAAAAAATCCTAAAATTAGAAGAATACCGTGGTGATGGGATGCTGGTTATCAAACGATTATGAGAAAAGAGAGTATGGACATACCTGGAAACAATTATTAGAGAAGTATTAACACCATATAAATACAAATCTTACATTAGAGCTATGGAGAAAAAACCATCGGTAAAATAATTTCAAACTACGATTATGATACAATTAACAGTGTTAAAAAAATAAAAATGTGAAAGAGTGAAAAAATATAAATCATTTTCGAGTAAGGTACAAATAAAAATATAATGATTCAGATGTCTCACGTACTTCAAAATATTTTGAAGAAGAAGAAATCTTGCTGTATTTTTATTTCTATCCATTGTGGCAAAAGTAATAAACAAATGTCTAATACTATAGTAAACCATTATCAAACATATTGCTATTGAGGGGAAACATTACTAGAAGGTTAAAATAGAGATAAGAAACTAAAGTGAAATGAAAATAAAGAATCTCCAACCAAATGGCAGAGATTTAATAGTTCTTACCTGAGAAGAAGAGTTAAAGAGTTATTTTTATTTTAGATCTGCTGGATTATGACTTGAGATTGTGGCCCTCGTATTTGGGTTTTGTATGTGTAATTGGACATCAATGTTCTGGATTCAAACTTCAAAACATAACATAACATAATCTTGAACTAATTTATATTTGATTATGAGGTTCTTTTAAGACAAAGAATAAAAACAATTTAGAACCGATTGAAAACAAATTGACTTGCTTTACAAATGAATAGATTTTTTCAAAGCAATTAATAAAGGGCCTTAATAATTTTAGTTTAAATTTTATTATTTTCTACTACACCATATACTATTTAAATAAAAATATAAACTAACTTTTATTGAAATTGATACATTTCTCCACCTTACCTCCATCCTTAGCACAAACCCACAAAAAAAACATGATTTTAATCAAATTGATAAACCTTTCAAGTCAATTTTAAGTAGCAACCCTTCCCTCTTACAACTCCATAGGGCAATTGCCTAATTGTCGCATAAGAATTTGTTTGAACCTTGAAGAAAGTACTTTTGCCATCATGTGAAGAAGCAATTTTGGCATTAAGGGTATCCATTAGTCTTAAAGAAGAGCTTTTGCTAACAATTTGTACATACTAGATACCAAACTAAAGGGTGTAAAATCTTTAAATTTCAAAATTGAAATTTTATTTTGTATCAAGCGTTAAAGTGTGGCATTAGTACAACCATTAATGCCCTAACTTCGCAGAATTTTTCCTCTTAAACAACCCCTCGGTTCTTTCCATGAGCTTAACAAAATGAATAAAACAATTAGTAGAATGCAACATATAAATGAAGTAACGTATATAATAGACATGATGCTATGGGACGAGTAAAATGGAAGAAGGAAAATAAGGGTTGTAAATCTTAGTTTAAAGGAAAGAAAAAATAAAATCAATGATGAACTCATGAGGTTGTGATTTAATCAAAATCACACATGAATACATACAAATGTAAGTGACACCCGTAAAAAGAATTAAAATCACATGCAAATATTCACATGTATAAATTAAATCAAAAGACTTCAACAGATATATATATATATATATATATATATATATAGAGAGAGAGAGAGAGAGAGAGAAAGAGAGGGGGGAGGGAGGGAGATAAACAGAGCAAATATGTTGTAATCAAAGTGAATGAGTCACCAACGTCAAGTGAGGAGGTTTCTGTGAACTTGATGGGATAGTTTAGGGTTATCAATTTTGAGGGAAAGGATGGGGATGGTGTATAAAAATGAAAAATGAGGGAGTGGGAGATATATCCGCTTTCTTTTACCCAGGGCTTATATATATATTTTTGGGATAATACCAAAACAAGCATTGGAAAACGAAAAATTATATATTTCTACGGATAATTTCATTTTGTAACGGATTAGGCATGTTAGAAATTACAAGCGGTCTATATCCGCCAGTAATGGTAATTTTGGTCTGTTAGCAATGTCACATTTTGAGTAGTGATAGATGTGGAATACGCACTCATATTCCAGTTCAAGGCCTCTAACAACAAAGAAGAATATGAGGTGTTGATCGTGGGCTTTGAATTAGCTCTATCATTAGGTGTCGGGCAAATATTATCTTACAACGACTCCCAATTGATCGTCAATCAAGTGTTAGGAATATACGGGGTCAAAGGATAATTTAAGACAAACTATTTGGTCATGGCTCAAGATAGAATATCCAAGTTTCAAGAGGTCAGAATGGTTAGATTACCCAGAATTAAAAACTCCCGAGCAGATGCATATGCTTAGCTCACTTCTGTAATAAGGACTGAGTTAAGCAAGATCATTCTGGTAGAAGTCCAATTAAATAGAAGCATTGATGAGGGAAGTAAAAATTGATAGCATTAGATTTAGGTCTCTTATAGATAAATCTCATCACGGGGTACCTTAAAAAAGGTACCCTACCAGACAATCCAAAAGAAGTCAGAAAGTTAAGATACAAAGCAACTAGCTATGTTATAGAAAGAGGAGTCCTATACAAATGGGGATTTACTGTCTCGTTGCTCGGGTGTGTCCACCCATAAGAAATGTAAGATCTGATTAAGTACGTACACGAAGGATCTTGCGGAGCTCATTCGGCAGGAATATCATTGGTCCGACGAGGGGCCACCTAAGGATATTACTGGACAACTATGAAGGCAGACTGTGATGCTTATGCGAGACGATGTGACAAATGCCAGAAGTTTGCAATAATTCACAGAACACTTGGAGTTGTGTTTAAACCGATCATATCCCTATGGCCTTTTGCCATGTGAGGAATTGAGGTCGGCCCACTACTGAATACAAGAGGAAGATTCGGGTACTTAGTCGTTACTATAGACTATTTTACCAAATGGGTAAAAGTTGAGCCTCTTATTCACATGACCTGCGAGAGAGTCTTCCAATTCATACGGAATAACATCATATACCAGTATGGAATGCGTTATACATTTATCACCGACCATGTGACTCAGTTTGACTACCAAGAATTAGAAGATTATTATATCCAATCAAAAATCTAAAAGTTTCATTCTGACCTAGACACCGTCAGTGCAACGACCAAACGGTGACGAATAAAACTCTGTTTGATGGGCTAAAGAAAAGGTTGGATGACGCTAAAAGAAACTGGATTAATGAGATGCAAAGTGTACTCTGGGCTTGTAGAATCACGTCGAGGACAGTTATCGGAGAAACCCCCTACATGTTGGCATTTGGGACGGAAGTTGTGGTCCTCACAAAAATTAGCCTGCCCAGTCATAGAGTACTCATTTTTAACTCCCCCAAAAGAGATCTCATGAGAAGGATAGACCTAAATTTAGTTGAAGAGGTCAGAGAAAATGCAGCACTACATGTGGCAGCCTACCAGCAATGTACTGCTCAGTACTACAACAAAAAAGTTAAGTCGAGTAATATGAAAGAAAGATACTATGTGTCAAAGAAAGTTCTTTAGAAGGGAAAAAGGTTGGAGGCAAATTTACATGGTCTATACCATATTTCTGCACTTGTCCGACCAGGTACTTGTCGCATAAAAACCTTGGAAAGAGAATAATTAAAGAATCCATGGAATGTCGAGCATTTGAATAAGTACTATTAGTAATTGTTAAGGATGTAAACTCTAGGGCATCTTTTTCAACTTCAATAAGAAACATCCAGTTCTACATAGACTGATTCCCATTCCATGTTTTGTTTTCATTTTTTTGGGACTGGGAGGTGTACAAATATCAAACCCCTAAAAATTTGCAAATTCGCAACCACAAAATTAAAAAAAAAAATCCAACTTCATGAATGACTTCGTATTTGACAAGCCACGAACAAGAAGTACCAAAACCTAAAAATTGTTATATGACTCCTTAACATAAAAAACAAGAAGTTTTACCAGGCTGAATTAAGGAAAAATTTTAAAACATTTGGTCACCAATGGCAATTAACATAAACACTTGGTCAAAATGACAAAATCCGTTTGAACGACCACAAATGCATTATTAGAACGTAAGGATGGACAACTTATGTTCGCCAGAACTGGTAACCACTAAGGCAGATTAGTCGGCCTAACACCGACCACATAATCATAATGTTAAATTACTGGTAGGCCACAATCACACAAAGTAACAATGCTAGATTTATTCAAAAATAAATTCTTTATTTAAAATTCTTACTACTCTTATATTATTATAATGTAATGTTCATCACACCATTTCACTACAAGGAAATCCTAAAAGGTTCTCATTTAGTCGAACGCTTCCCAAAAGCCTTTTTTATTTCTTTAGGGGGAACATCTAAAGCTAAAGTAAGAACGGTGGACCCCAAATCTCTAAGCTTAGCTTGTCTACTGTATGCGGGCCTATCTACCCTATATAAAGGTCGGATGAGTGTATTATCTCCATGAATGCCATAATCCCCCTGGTATTTTCTAATCAGACTGATGGGGATTGCATCAATAGGGATCCACTTAATATCCAACTTAAAGGGAGGAGTAATATGGTTCAATCACCATAGATCATGCCAACACCACAAAGGATCTTTCTCTAGTACCTTCAAAATGGTAAGGGAATTGAGCGATCCCTATTTATAACCCTCTCTCTTGGCCTTCTCTAACTCTTCACTCACGTATGCCAAAGCTTCATCATAATCGTTCATCTAGAGAGTGTGTGGTTGCTTATAGAAATCATAAGTTAGGTGATCAAGCTTCTCATTAACTGTCTCGATGGTGGAAAATTATTTCTTTATCAAATTATCCTAGTCGGCAAGAGTCTTTTTGGTCCTCTATACTTAAACAGATGGAAGAGCAACAATGAACTACCAAGACGACTATCCACCCTTGAATTTCTCTAAATTTTCATTCTCCTCCATCAACTAAGCATTTTCCTGATCCAAAATGAGGCACCCTCACTTTCATCGGCATCGGAAGACTTCTTCGAACCTTCCAATTCATCCCGTATCATATTATTCTCTTGCTCCAACAAACTAGATACCTCCCGAGCACTTTTCACCTCAGACTTTAGTATAAATTCATTTTTAACAAAGGTTGAGGAGATATCTTGCATTTTTTTATCAAAAACATTATCACTACTGAGAAAGGAAAAAATCTTTTCATAGTCGGCTGAATTATTGGCAATTCTTTCTTTGTGGTCTACATTTAGAGTATCATTTCATAATATGTAGCGTTAGTCGCCACAGCTTTACTAAATATCTTGTGTGAATGGAGGTATAAGTTCTTCTAGTTCATCTTTATCAAGTTCCTCATAACTTGCCTAAAATAATTGAACACTCCTCCTATAGAGTTCTCTCTCTACAACTACCAAAATAACCTTCCTGGAATTAAACTCAAAGGAATAAAACATAGCATAGGTATGGAAAGGTCAAGAAAAAAAGGTTATGATGGACAACAGTGTTAGTGGAAAAAAAATGAAACATTCTTAAAACTGTAAAGGAGAGTTACAAGAATGAACTTGTTCAGATTACATAAAACCAAAAATATAAGTCAAAACCCCATAAGAAATGACCCTATACATCTACACCTTCTCTTTGTCCTGAGTAACTCAATCCTCAGGATAAGCTGTAACTATTTCTATCTTTTGGGCCACTGATAACTTGGCCATCCCTTTTCCATCATCAGCCTCCTATTCAATCACCGAAGGAGTGCTAGGGTTATGCTGATGGAAGATTTAGAAGTCAAAAGTCGTGATGACCTGGGTCAGGGTAGCATTCCATTCTTTTTATAAGAAGATTTCTTCAAATGCTCCACTTTCACAACTGTAGTAAAAAACTGCCTTGTCCCATCCACGTGTGTAGGCATCTTCCTTCTCCCTCTTTTATTTAGGCTTCAACTCCTGAATTTTGTTATTAGCGTTATCGGCTAACTTCTTCGGATTTAGAGCGGCCTTCTCGGCCTATTCGTCCCTCTTGATATTTCACTGGCAGCTTTTTTGCCATTGTTCTTACCATCCTCCAGCTCTTTCACATCATCTTTCCACTTTTTTTATCACTCACGTGGGCTCACTTACTAGCATCTAGATACTCCTTAACGCCTTGGAAGGCATCCTTACACTACATAAAAATATGTTTTTAGTAACAGACTGATTTTATAATTAATAACAGTATTATACCATTACTAATTCTAACCACTGAGTACTGTTAGTCATATAACATAAGTGTTACTAATTCTTTTTCAATGTTTAAAAAATTAAAACAAAAAGAAATTATTCCCCCCAAAGTAAGGATACTCTCCCCGACTCCACACACCCAAATGAAATCCCCATAACCTAATTTATTTTTATTCAGTTGGCAAATGATAACATCAATTACTTACATATATATAGATAGCTCAGTTTTTTTTCCCAGTGCACTTTATAATCATTGCTTCAATTTTCTCTCTGATTATGGCAGGGGTGATGATGACCCTTTGTGACACCCCGACTAATTAAATACCGAGTAGCTACTCCTTTATTAAATAAATTCAAAATGCCAAGTTGGTCCAGTTAATAGCATCACTGTCGAAAACATTTTAAAAATTACTAACCACCTAGTATTTAAAAAGTAAGTGCCAAATTTTAAATTAAGTCTGATTAACATGCAACAAGTGTAATAATGAATAATAACACCATTCACCATAAAGAAGTAAATAGAATAACCGTCACGCCATGTAAATAAAGTCTGGAGGAAAACTCCTCACTACAATCCCACAACTGAAATAAGTTAACCAAATGCTAACACAATACATGCCAAAGTCTGAAAACTGTAATGGAAATGTAACTCTAATAGAAATGGGCAACATGCCCTACAACTGATAGATAATGACTCTGGAATCCAAATGATAGATGCGTCTACAAGCAAATCCCTGTAGCTTCCACAAACAGCTACAGCTCGTCACCTGAATGAGTATCCTATGCTTGGTGTCCTTGTGGCTGGGCACCTAAAATGGTTTTACAAAGAAAAATAGATTTGAAAAGCAAACGGGTCAGAGCCCGAATGTGGAGTTATATTTTAAAAACCTGCAAGTGCTTTAAAAACATTTAAAACATTAAATGCAAAGTACATGTTAGGACGTGCACTCACATGATATTCTCACCTCTCGTCTAACTGTGCACTCCTAACGTAAGTACCCATCTACAACGATATAAACCACTAGCTAACTGACATCATATCTAGCTAGACTGTAATAGGTCCAACCCTTATTACTCGGTTTTATTAACATTATAACGCTCGTAATTAGATAGGTATTTAATGTAAACTCAGATGCTCAGTATGCAATATATTTCACTATCAGCTAACCCGTTATGTTATTCTCGAAACAATACTGTAGTTATATTTACAACATTAACATGAAGATTCCCATTAATTAAGTGTATATTATTCACATCATAAATATACAATACAAGCACCTCGAGAACTAAGTTGCGGTGCACACATACTCTGCTATCCATCCCGGTACATCACGTACATAAGGATTATATATTCCGAATCTCTCAGGAATAGTTCACAGATAACAACATCACAAATAATGGAGGTGAACACAGTCACATCACATGGGTCACCCACATACCTACTCTCCCACGATCAGCGGACTTATTAATATCCCAATAAGTCTTTCTATGACCTATGTTCATCAAGGTAACCAGTCTAAATCCGGGCAACACAAGGATTAGAGGGCCCTAAGCGAACGCAAACCTCCCGTGATAGCAAGTATGGTAGGTATGTCATACACACAATTCATATACCAATACAAAGTAAACACACGTCTTAGTAATTCCGTAGTTTAATCGTAGTACATATCGCATTCTCGTACCAACTTATAATTATCACAATTTATACTATTCCGGTTCATAATCTTACGCGCCATAATTTATTCTCACGTCGTAGTAGACACTCACGTCTCAACCCAAACCGTCCATTTATTTTAACTCTCGTATATAATTTCCTTCTCATAAATAACCAAATGTCCCAATTCTAACATTACATCATCATCGGTATGTTATCTATCTCCTCGAACAAGTTTACGGGACTCCAAAAATTAAAACAGTCCAAAAAGGCCCAGACTGCCAGCTCGTTAGAAGTCTCGTTCGAACGAGACTGTTCGAACGAGATCCAACTGTCAGCTCGTTAGAAATCTCGTTCGAACGAGGCTGTTCGAACGAGATTCCAGTTCGTTCGAACGAACTGTACCTTCTAACGAGATCTCGTTCGAACGAAGTATCGAACGAAATTCCTGTTCGTTAGAAGCGACTGGTCAACTCGTTAGAAGCTCGTTCGAACGAGCTCGTTCGAACGACCTGGGAAGGTCTTCTAACGAGGGACCAGTTTCGGCCCAGAATTTTCCCAATCTCGTTTTTCACCATTTCTATTCCTCAAATCTCTTCTAAAATTCGTTCCAACAATGTATTAAGTTCTTTAATCATCCTCAAACATGCTAAGGTCATGTACTAACCTTTTTTAAGGGATAAATACATCCTAGACATCATTAAATCTCAAGTTTCTACATTTTTCCCCAATTTTCTTCAAGAACATAAACCCTAGATTATTATCATCATAAATTCCCAGAATTAATCCGTTGTTACATCAAATAAATATGAAATCTCTGAATTAAACCTTCAAACAACGTTTCTACATGCAAACCTATACTCAAAATTAAACTACTAACTTCAAATTTCATGGGTTTTCCTTTAACTCTTAAATAAGATTGATTATCAAGGTTTCTAACATGGAAGAGGCATTCACTGCATAAAGAATGTAATTTAAATCACTTGCCTTGAGTTTATTTCTGATTTTGATGTTGATTTCCTCTCTCTTTCTGCAGAATTCCCTCTCTCCAAGCTTCTTCTCCAATGGAGGCTTAAGGTGGCTAGGGTTTGTTTTGGGAAGGTATTAGAAAACCTAACTCTAATAACCTACGTAGCTAGTTGGGTTAATATGGGTTGGTTAGTGGCTTAGTGGGTCAATAATTAATCAGATTAAAACTCCCAATTTTCGTCACTTTTAATTCCTCAAAATATAAAATTACCAAAATACCCTTTAAGTTGCCGGTATGGCCTAAAAATACCCTGGGACCCAAACTACACCCCCGGCTAGTGTTTTCTGACTATCTCGACCCTTCCGGACGCGTTGGCGCACTCAAAACGACCATACGGATAATAGAAATAAAAATCACTTTTATAATTAAAATAATATACCATGACGCTGGGTATTTTTAGGCCATATATCAATCTCAAATTGCCAAATTGCCGTATATCAATCTCACGACAAATTTCATAATTCAATATTCATATAACACCATATATACTCAATATAGTCAAATACCAACTCACAACTCGCTAGTTTTTACCCGGATTAATTTCCAATTAATTCACATTTAATTAATTAATCCCAAAAATAAATATAGCCAAAAGTACGGGGTATTACATACTTCCCCCCTAATAACAGAATTTCGTCCCGAAATTCGAAACTAGAAAGTACCTGCTAAAAATAACTCTGGATAACGTTCGCGCATCTCATCCTCGCGCTCCCATGTGGACTCCTCGACATTGTGATGTCGCCACTGAACACGCACTAACGGGACTATCTTTGACCGCAGCTTCCTCTCGCTTCGGTCCAAAATAGCAATCGGCCCCTCCTCGTAGGAGCTATCCGGATGGAGATCGATGTCCTCCACAGCAATGTGAGAATGAGCCAAATTATTTCTAAGGTATTTTCTCAGCGAGGAAATATGGAACACATCGTGAATCCGATGCAAATGCTCCGGTAACCCAAGTCTATACGCAACCGGTCCGATCCGCTCAATAATAGGAAACGGCCCCACATACCTCGGTGCCAACTTCCCTATCTTCCCGAAATGCATAATCCCCTTCATAGGAGATACTCTGAGCAAAACCTGGTCCCCCACTTAGAACTCCCTGAAAAATCTCTTCGCATCAGCATAACTCTTCTGCATGTCTTGAGCTACCCGAATGCGACTCCGAATCAACTCAATCCTTGCCGAAGTATCCTGAATCACTTCCGGACCAAGTAGTTTGTTGTCCCCCACCTCCAACCAACATGCTGGGGAACGACAAGGCCTACCGTACAACGCCTCAAACGGAGCCATGCCAATCGTGAACTGATAGGAGTTGTTGTAAGCAAACTCCACCAGTGGAAGGTACTGCTCCCATCCACCCCCAAAGTCAATAATGCACATGTGTAGCATGTCCTCTAACATCTGATTCGTGCGCTCTGTCTGCCCATTGGTCTGCGATGATAAGCTGTACTCAACCGCAATTCTGTGCCCATTGCCTCCTGGAAACTCTCCCAAAACTGCGAAACAAATATCTTGTCTCTATCAGACACGATATTTAGGGGCACACCGTGAAGTCTCACAATCTCTGAAATGAAGAGCTGGGCATACTGTCCCGTAGTGTATTCAGTCCTTACGGGTAAGAAGTGAGCGACCTTGGACAACCTGTCCACAATTACCCAAACGGAGTCGTGACCCCTCTGCGACGTAGGCAACCCCGTGATAAAGTCCATGGATATGCTCTCCCACATCCACACCGGGACCTCCAATGGCTGTAGCAATCCTGCCGGTTTCTGATGATCCACTTTTACAAGCTGACAAGTGGCGCATTTCGAAACAAACTCAGCGATATCTCTCTTCATACCGCTCCACCAATACTGGCGTCTCATGTCTTGGTACATTTTGTCCCCATCGGGATGTACCACGAACCGTGAGCCGTGCGACTCTGCCATCACCTCGTGTCGCAATTCTTCCCCTTCCGGAACCTCCAATCTCCCATTGAAGCGTAATCCCCCGTCTGAGCTGACGGTATAGGACTCAGCTCCCTCTGCTAGTAATCGGACTATCTGCTCCTGACAGAACGAGTCATCAGCCTGTGCCCGTACTACCTTCGTGACAATCTGCGGTGTAACGGTCATCACAGACATGAAAGATCGGGCCACTGCATCCTGGTGTCCCAATTCGTTCCATTTTGCTTTCCACACCTCTGCCACCTCATCTGCTGGCCTACGGCTTAACGCGTCTGCTACCACGTTAGCCTTCCCCGGGTGATACTGGATGTCGAACTGGTAGTCTTTCACAAACTCAAGCCACCTACGTTGCCGCATATTCAATTCCTTCTGCGTGAACAGATACTGTAGGGACTTGTGGTCCGTGAACAGTTGGAACTTCTCTCCCAAAAGATAGTGCCTCCAAATCCGTAGGGCAAATACCACTGCCACCAACTCCAAATCATACGTGGGGTAATTCTTCTCATGAGGCTTAAGCTTACGGGAAGCATAAGCTATGGCCTGTCTCTCCTGCTGCAATACACCTCCCAGTCCTTGCAAAGACGCATCGGTGTAAACCAAATACTCAACTCCCGGTCTCGGCAATGCTAACACAGGTGCTGAGGTCAATTTGTCCTTCAATTCATCGAATGCCATCTGACAGGCATCACTCCAGATGTATGGCACACCCTTACGAGTCAGATGTGTCAAAGGACCTGCTATTTCCGAGAAACCCCGAATAAACCTCCTGTAGTATCCTGCTAGACCCAAGAAACTACGAATCTCCGTTGGTGTCGTGGGCTGTCCCCACTCCCTCATCGCTGATACCTTCCCCGGATCAACAGATATTCCCTGGTCGGAAATAATGTGTCCCAAAAACTGGACTTCCTTCAGCCAAAACCCGCACTTCTCATATTTTGCATACAATTCATTATGACGGAGTGTCTGCAAAACTTGCTTCAAATGCTCGGCGTGCTCCTCCTCTGTCTGAGAGTAAACCAGAATATCATCAATGAAGACAATGACAAACTGGTCTAGGAAATCTCTGAACACTCTGTTCATCAAGTCCATAAACACTACTGGAGCATTGGTCAAGCCGAAAGGCATAACCCGAAACTCGTAAGAACCATATCTCGACAAGAACGCAGTCTTCGAGACATCCTCCTCCCGAATACGCAACTGATGGTATCCCGATCTCAAATCAATATTTGAGAAGAAAGAAACTCCTCTCAACTGGTCGAATAAGTCATCGATTCGAGGCAACGGATACTTATTCCGTATCGTGACCTTATTCAACGCTCGATAGTCCACACACAGTCTCAGTGAACCGTCCCTCTTCTTCACAAACAAAACTGGAGCGCCCTAAGGTGAGGTACTTCTGCGAATAAAGCCCTGACCTAACAGCTGCTCTATCTGATCCCGTAGCTCTCGCATCTCTTCCGGAGCCATACGGTATGGTGCGCATGCTATAGGCCTCGTATCTGGCAATAGGTCTATAACAAAGTCTATCTCTCGACTGGGGGGTAAGCCTGGTATCTCCTGGAACACATTCGAATACTCCCTGACAACTGGGATAGAATCTAAAGGAATCACAACCTCCTTAGAGGTATCCTCCTCTATGTAATACAGATGAGCGGTCGATCCTCCCTCTGGGCGAGGCATCGCCACTACAAACATCTCTTGCCCCGGAATGGCAAAAACAATGCTTCCGCTGAAGCAATCAATCATGGCCCTATAAGCTACGAGCCAATCCATACCGATGATCACATCGTGAACATGCATATCTAATACCAACATATCTGCAGGTAATACCAGACTACCAATCCCTACTCCCACTCCCCGGTATATAAAGAAGATAAGTGACCCACTCCCCAACGGTGAGTCGACACACGTCACTGTGCTCTCTGCCGTAGCTAACAATCCTAAAGCTTTCGCGAAGTGTGTAGCTATAAAACAGTGTGTAGCACCCGTATCAAATAACACCCGACCCATAGTGCCATGGATAGGAAACATACCCTCAATCGCGGGCGGTGCCTGTGGAACTGCAGCCTGGTGGACGTTGTAGACACGTCCATACTGTAGCTGCCCCTGCTGAACTGGGACTGCTGGAATGGGTGGCAATGCTGCCATCTGTGGCGGTACAGGGAGAGTAGCGGGAAACATAGGCCTCTGTGGCTCCTGGCGAGCACCCTGCTGCTGCTGATGTGGGGCCCTGCCCCTATCAGGACAATCCTGTCGCTTATGGTCAGTCTTGCCACAAACAAAACACTTCCAGGGGAAATTCCCTCCTCTCTGCCCCTGCTGTCCCCAGCCCTGGTGGCCGTTACCGTTCCTCCCTTGGCCCTGCTGGCCCTGGTGAAACTGCTACCCATTCTGCCCCTGTTGTCCCTGATGGCGGTTTGGACCCTGATGGCCCTGACAGAAACCTCCCTGTCCCTGTCTGTAGTTCCCCGACCGGAACCCCTTATTATCCCCTTGCTGGGAGCCCTGCTCATTCTGTCTCTGCCCCTGACCAGATTGCGCCCCGCTGGCACCATGTCCTCCAGTCCTGCCCTGATGGCTAGACTCCCCCGACCTCTTGCCCTCGGCCATATGAAAACGGTGGTCCTGGTAGTGTAACAATGCAGCATTAACCACATCAGAATGAGTTGCCAACGATAGGTTCCCTAGCAGATGCTAACGGATCCTCCATGTCAATCCGTTCGTGAACTTCTCAATCTTCTTCTTCTCTGTCGGTATCTCATCTGGAATGATATTCAATAGATTAGTGAACTCGGCCTCATACTCGGCCACTGTCTTACCTTCCTGCCTCAGACTCATCAGCTTCCTCCACATTTTCGTATGAACAGCCGACGGAAAGTACTTGCGGTCAAACCGCACCCAGAAGTCCTGAATAGTGAGAGTATCCCTCTCCTCCACGGTGGTAATAGACTCCCACCACTGCAGTGCAGATCCAACTAGCTTGAAAGTAGCTAGCACCTGCTTCTGAACATCAGTGCACTCATGCATCCTCAAGTGCCTCTGCATATCCTTCCTCCATTGGCTCGAGACTACCACATCTGAGCTACCTGCAAACTCTGGCTGATGCGCTTTCTGAAAACCGTCACGTACATGCTCCCAAGCAGACGGGAATGCATTAGCCTGTACTGGCGTGGCAACCGGCGCCTGGGGTGGTGCCTGCTGAACAACGGCAATCGCGGCATTTACCGCTTGGGCTACTATAGCTGCAACCTCAGCGGCGTTCATCATGCCCTGAACTGGAGCGGGCTGGGGTTCGGGCGTTGCATCCCTGGGAACTCGTCGTGCACGTCGTGGAGGCATCTAAAATAAGAACAAAGTTTATAAGTTCACGGTTATAAACTTAATATAGCTGAAGAACAAAGCATACACAAAAGAGTACAACAGTCCTAAAATATAGGGCTCTATATCAAAGAAACGTAGCGGAAACATAATAAGCCGTCAGATCCTAAAGGACACTAGAACCTGATGCTCTGATACCACCTGTGACACCCCGACTAATTAAATACCGGGTAGCTACTCCTTTATTAAATTAATTCAAAATGCCAAGTTGGTCCAGTTAATAGCATCACTGTCGAAAACATTTAAAAAATTACTAACCACCTAGTATTTAAAAAGTAAGTGCCAAATTTTAAATTAAGTCTGATTAACATGCAACAAGTGTAATAATGAATAATAACACCATTCACCATAAAGAAGTAAATAGAATAATCGTCACGCCATGTAAATAAAGTCTGGAGGAAAACTCCTCACTACAATCCCACAACTGAAATAAGTAAACCGAATGCTAACACAATACATGCCAAAGTCTGAAAACTGTAATGGAAATGTAACTCTAATAGAAATGGGCAACATGCCCTACAACAGATAGATAATGACTCTGGAATCCAAATGATAGATGCGTCTACAAGCAAATCCCTGTAGCTTCCACAAACAGCTACAGCTCGTCACCTGAATGAGTATCCTATGCTTGGTGTCCTTATGGCTGGGCACCTAAAATAGTTTTACAAAGAAAAATAGATTTGAAAAGCAAATGGGTCAGAGCCCGAATGTGGAGTTATATTTTAAAAACCTGCAAGTGCTTTAAAAACATTTAAAACATTAAATGCAAAGTACATGTTAGGACGTGCACTCACATGATATTCTCACCTCTCGTCTAACTATGCACTCCTAACGTAAGTACCCATCTACAACGATATAAACCACTAGCTAACTGACATCATATCTAGCTAGACTATAATAGGTCCTACCCTTATTACTCGATTCTATTAACATTATAATGCTCGTAATTAGATAGGGATTTAATGTAAACTCAGATGCTCAATATGCAATATATTTCACTATCAGCTAACCCGTTATGTTATTCTCGAAACAATACTGTCGTTATATTTACAACATTAACATGAAGATTCCCATTAATTAAGTGTATATTATTCACATCATAAATATACAATACAAGAACCCCGAGAACTAAGATGCGGTGCACACATACTCTGCTATCCATCCCGGTACATCACGTACATAAGGATTACATATTCCGAATCTCTCAGTAATAGTTCACAGATAACAACATCACAAATAATGGAGGCGAACACAGTCACATCACATGGGTCACGCACATACCTACGCTCCCACGATCAGTGGACTTATTAATATCCCAATAAGTCTTTCTATGACCTATGTTCATCAAGGTAACCAGTCTAAATCCGGGCAACACAAGGATTAGAGGGCCCTAAGCGAACGCAAACCTCCCGTGATAGCGAGTATGGTAGGTATGTCATACACACAATTCATATACCAATACTAAGTAAACACACGTCTTAGTAATTCCGTAGTTTAATCGTAGTACATATCGCATTCTCGTACCAACTTATAATTATCACAATTTATACTATTCCGGTTCATAATCTTACGCGCCATAATTTATTCTCACGTCGTAGTAGACACTCACGTCTCAACCCAAACCGTCCATTTATTTTAACTCTCGTATATAATTTCCTTCTCATAAATAACCAAATGTCCCAATTCTAACATTACATCATCATCGGTATGTTATCTATCTCCTCGAACAAGTTTACGGGACTCCAAAAATTAAAACAGTCCAAAAAGGCCCAGACTGCCAGCTCGTTAGAAGTCTCGTTCGAACGAGACTGTTCGAACGAGATCCAACTGTCAGCTCGTTAGAAATCTCGTTCGAACGAGGCTGTTCGAACGAGATTCCAGTTCGTTCGAACGAACTGTACCTTCTAACGAGATCTCGTTCGAACGAAGTATCGAATGAAATTCCTGTTCGTTAGAAGCGACTGGTCAACTCGTTAGAAGCTCGTTCGAACGAGCTCATTCGAACGACCTGGGAAGGTCTTCTAACAAGGGATCAGTTTCGGCCCAGAATTTTCCCAATCTCGTTTTTCACCATTTATATTCCTCAAATCTCTTCTAAAATTCGTTCCAACATTGTATTTAGTTCTTTAATCATCCTCAAACATGCTAAGGTCATGTACTAACCTTTTTTAAGGGATAAATACATCCTAGACATCATTAAATCTCAAGTTTCTACATTTTTCCCCAATTTTCTTCAAGAACATAAACCCTAGATTATTATCATCATAAATTCCCAGAATTAATCCGTTGTTACATCACATAAATATGAAATCTCTGAATTAAACCTTCAAACAACGTTTCTACATGCAAACCTATACTCAAAATTAAACTACTAACTTCAAATTTCATGGGTTTTCCTTTAACTCTTAAATAAGATTGATTATCAAGGTTTCTAACATGGAAGAGGCATTCACTGCATAAAGAATGTAATTTAAATCACTTGCCTTGAGTTTATTTCTGATTTTGATGTTGATTTCCTCTCTCTTTCTTTAGAATTCCCTCTCTCCAAGCTTCTTCTCCAATGGAGGCTTAAGGTGGCTAGGGTTTGTTTTGGGAAGGTATTAGAAAACCTAACTCTAATAACCTACGTAGCTAGTTGGGTTAATATGGGTTGGTTAGTGGCTTAGTGGGTCAATAATTAATCAGATTAAAACTCCCAATTTTCGTCACTTTTAATTCCTCAAAATATAAAATTACCAAAATACCCTTTAAGTTGCCGGTATGGCCTAAAAATACCCCGGGACCCAAACTACACCCCCGGCTAGTGTTTTCTGACTATCTCGACCCTTCCGGACGCGTTGGCGCACTCAAAACAACCATACGGATAATAGAAATAAAAATCACTTTTATAATTAAAATAATATACCATGACGCGGCGGTCACACGCGTCTCAACGAAATTGCGAAATTGCCGTATATCAATCTCACGACAAATTTCATAATTCAATATTCATATAACACCATATATACTCAATATAGTCAAATACCAACTCACAACTCGCTAGTATTTTACCCGGATTAATTTCCAATTAATTCACATTTAATTAATTAATCCCAAAAATAAATATAGCCAAACGTACGGGGTATTACACCCTTCTCTATGGGTAGGCAATATTGGAAACAGTTTGCGAACAATAAATGACATCAATGATTCATGGGTCTAGGTTCTAACTTTCTGGTTTCTAGATCTTTATTGTTTCACGGGAAAAAGATAATTTTGGTGTCATGTTCCCCAAATTTCATTTTATGTGAAATGGTGCTAAATGATTAATGGTCTCATATACATGTTCAAAATCTTTGATCTTGTAACGTTTTTTTGGGAATCTTTCACTACTTCCAAGTTTGGTATGTCTTAAAATGCAAAAAAAATCTAAAACTTTTGACTGCTCAAAAGGATGTGAAGATTCTTGTATGACTCACCATACTTATCATCAATTTGAAGACAAAACTATAGCTGGGAATTATTTTTATATATACATAATATCGTTATTGCGATTTCTATTTTCACATTACCCACATTGGTTTGTCGATACGTTTTTAAAGAAGTACCAATCAAGCATTTATTTTCCCCTCTTCTAGTATGATTTGTATTGTTGATTTGAATGACAAATGGGCATCCTATACGCGAACTAGTGCATGGGATGGTAGGAATGTGATTGAGTTTGAATGAATCTAGTTATGATTTTGATTTTGATTAAAACCAATAATCATCATAAGAGGCTTATATTTGCTCTTGGGGTTTTTGGGCTAACACTCTTTTTTGTTGTACTTATACTGATTGGTTATGATACAGTTATAAAGTAGAGGGTGGTCCAAACAAATCGAGGCACGTCCCACACTTGTTGGTACATGCTAAAATTAGCAACCCTACCTGTGCTTAAAACATGATTTAGTTCTAGCTGTGTTTACACAATTGCAGTAGCAGGTGTCCTATTTGTATCACAGTCCCGTGTTGTTTGACTTATATATTCTTTTGTACTAAAATAAATACTTATATTGGGAGGTTATAAATTTTGTGATTCATGTAATCATATCTACCATCAACTTATTAAAAAATGTAATAAGGTTTAGTCTTCAATTCATTTAGTAACACGTCAAATTTGTACTTGGTTATTCCTACATATAACGTTCCTACCTTCAAATTTTTATGCTATATTGTTTTATACTTAATTCTTTTTTCCCTTCCATAGTTTAGTTTCTTTCCTTTTTCCCTTGAATGTAATTGTGTTATTTCCTTATCTTTGCAGGATATCGATTGCATGCCCTTAAATCCTTTAGAGAACATGCTTACGTCTCTTGCAAGACATGTTATTGTTGACAAGTTCTTTGAGAACTTTAATGAATTCAAAATGAATGGGCAGGCTAAGGAGAGGAGGGTGGAAGTCTACATAAAATTTTCTCCGGGCAAGATCCTGGAGAACGTCAATAGTAAGGAATTTATTTTTTTTATTTCTCCATGGAAGGTGGTTCTAACAAATGATGATTCACAGGCTGAAATTGGACCTAAGGAAGCTCGCACTAATCAACAGATGGCATATTCTCAGTGTTATACTCTGGTATAGCTTCAGGCAAAGGAAGTTGATGTTCAAGCTCTTGCTGAGCTCACTCGAGCTCTTGATAAAAAAGTGAGCACTTGTGCTACTAATTTTCTTAGATGCTACGTTAAAAATAACAAATTCACTACACTTTAATGTTTAGTCTTATAGGGAAAAAGGAATTGAACGTAGAATATAATGATCAGTGCCAACTTCTATATTATTTGAAATATAGTTCACTCTGACTATTTTGTCCTTATTTTGAGGCCGTTTTAATTCTTTCAACAAGACGTGAGCTTTTATAATATTATTTACCAAGTAATTCTTTTTCATCAGAATTGTGTACAAGTGTGTATGTGTATTTGGAATAAAAAGTTCAAGTATAAATATATTAGCAGTTGATGGTCCATGTTGGAACTTGTAGGAAGCTGTTTTTACCTCTCTTAATACAAAAACAGGGCCAGTTTTGGTTTCCATTAATCCATTTAAGAAATTCCCTTTTTATGGGGGTACCGTTCAGCGCCATGAGGTAAAGTCTAAATTATTTTTTTATTATTATTAAGTTCAAGAATTTTGTCAATGTCATATTATCCTACAATTATATAGTACCATGATTTTATCTAAAGTGTTCAAGAAAAGATTACTAGGCATGCTCAAGATAATACACTCACCACTAGGTCTGATTTTTTAGTTCTCAATTAATGCAACACTTTGTTCCATGTCCAGTAATCCTCTCACTCTCTGCACTGCATGTGTTGCATGTTCAAGCTTGTACAATTCACCTTCCATCATCTACTGCACCTTTTCACCTTTTTCTGTCACAAAAATGCGTGTTTTTTGTCCTCCGTTATGTTTATCTATAAACATCACTCTTAAGCGTGTGCTATTGTTTTGAATAAATTTTCTCTCGGCTCTAATTAAACAAAGAGCTTATGCATGGTCATACTTGTGATGAATTCTTGACAGTTGAATATGTCAATGTATTCTGATATGGAGATCTAATATGCAATATGTAACTTCTGATGGAAATTATCTTCGAATGTGGATGCATTGTTAGTTCTTTGTGTACTCTTGGATTTTACTTTATTTTATTTTTTCTGTATTTATTTTTTGATACGAGAGGGGGTATTTAATAAGATTAGAAGAGAATAGGCATACAAGAAGTACATCCTTTCGGAAATCAAAAGAAAAAATAATAAACAAGGAAAAATTACATCCTTCCTAAGAAGTAAGAAGCATCCTATATTTGAATAAGAGCTACTTGAGAGACTCATGGATAACCTACCTCTTATATAGATACAACCCTTTATTCGTACTCTTATACTGGACACAACATAAGCTATAAGAGACGAATTCCATTTAGTACATTTGTTGGGGCTTATATTTCAGCTATAGGACATTTAATGAATGTGATTACGCTTCGTTAATGTATGAACGACGGTTGCTAGCATTTTAAATATTATATTTGGAATCCATTATGCAGATTTCAGATGTTAAAGAGATCTAATCCCTCAAGGTGACTTTATATATAAGAGAGACTAATATATTTTTCCATATTCTTTAGTTAAAATTTTCTTATGCCATATTATTGCAATCAACTTCAACATTTGATGATGCTCATAGGTGAATGTCAAGGTGGAGGCAAAGAAATATGATTGTTCTCTATTGATGAAGATTTAAAGATGGGAGTTGACGAACCTTTTTTCATATATTTCATTTGTTGGTTATAATATTAAAACATCTCATTTCAGGATGATTGTATTAGGATGTTATATTGGATTCATTTATTAAAATATTGTAACTTTCAGGGTGATTCTATTAGGATGTTTCATTTGCTTGGTTTAAATTTCTTTTGTAAATAAAGAGTGGATGCTTATATAAAATGTAAAGGTTAAATATACTGCTTTTGTTTATGTGGACTAATTTTGTATATGTTCTTAGGATTTGAATAGTGTGGTAAGCATGGACTATTTTTGTATACATTTTTATGATTTGAATAATGTGGTAAGAATAATTGAATTTGTTCAGATTCAGGATATTGGATCTTGAAAAATACATTTTTTTAAATATGTATTAATATTATTAATGGACCTTTACCGTTACAAAATCAGACAAAAGTGTTATAATAAGGTAAAGATAGTAACTCAAAAGTCCGTTACTAAATTAGAATTAGTAACAGTAAAATAGTGTTAGTAAATTCAAAATTAGTAACGGAATTTTACCATTACTAATAGTAACGGTAAAAATCTATTACTAATTTTGTTCCCCAAGCCTGTTTTCAAACGAAATTTTTTTTTTATATATATTTTTCTAACAGTAAAATACTGTTACTAAAGGCACGTTTGAGTGTAGTGTCAATATCTATGGAGGACTCCCTCAACTGGTCATCCCTTCTCAACAGTTGATTATAATCAACTAAAAATTGAAAAATCCACAAAAATTATGGAATCAATAAATGAATAGTAGGAGTACATAAAGGAAAGAGAGAACATTTAAAGAAGTAATTACCAAAACCAAGTTGTGATTGACCATCTCCAGCAATATATCCCTAGAAAGGGTAGCAAAAGTAGTTTCATCAGTAGAAAGGACTCCTGAACCGATCAACCCCCAAGAAATACCATGGTTCACTGCCACAGAAGGGGCATCACCCTGACCTTAGTTAGCTTGGACCTTCCCTAATAATTCCAAATGAGTAGAAGGACCTTTCTTCAACCTCTTGAATTAAGGATATTGGGTTTTCATTGCTATATGCTCAATAACTACAAGGTGTTTGGAGCCCCCAAATCAATTTTCCTCTTTTTGATATGAGGAGGAGGAGACTTGGTTCCAACAAGAAGTTTTGTTATCTTCCTCTTCACCATCTCCGGAGATAAATATGTGGTCGGCACAACGTTGATGTCTAAGGAGTCAAAGGAGGAAGATGTACCTCTAGCAGCGAAATCTCCCTATAATTGGGGAGAAGATTCTGAATCAGCGATCGAGGAGAATGAGGTTAGATCCTCTAAATTTATGAGGGCTAAGGGAATTTCTTCGATTGGACAAAAAACAAAAGACGTGATAGAACTATGATAATCCAACAAAACAGGTGTCGAACGAGGGTGACTTTCCCCAATTCTTTGTTAAATGGACCAAATAATTTTTAGATAAGAAAAATTGACTTTAGGAAGGTTGGGAATGCCTTTCTTTCTCTTATCTGCCAAATAGAAAGATAAACACAGTGATTAGTAAATAGAACAAACTAAGCAGAGAAAATGATACAAGGCTAAAATAAAAGGTGCCGATCTATGCCCTGCCCTTCCTAAGGGCAGCGGGGCCATTTTATTCCTTGCCCTCAGGAAGAGGGGCAAATTTCCAAGAAATTACTATCAGTCCATAATCCCAATAATCTTTATTGGAATCTGACAATTCATTAATACGGTTGACCCCATTCAATACCCTCTAAGTATTGAGTGCCACTTGGGCTAGGACCACATCAAAATATGGAAAGAACTTAAGAAATAAATGATTGGGTGGGAAAGTAACTCCACACTCTATAATAAAGATATTGGGAAGCCAATGACCCTCTTTTAATGAACACAGGTGATAAGGACCTATCACTAGCACCGTTTTCAACCACTCATGGATCCTATGTCTTGTTATAAATTCTTCCAAAGAGCTCTCATCTTTGACATACACCACTATGAAAAATGAGAAAGGAAAAAATAAGAAAAAAAGAGTTCTTACAGTGAAAACAGATACACCAAAGCAATTCTCTCAATTGGCAAAGTGAAAGCTCGAAAATAAAGAAGTGAAAAAGTGAGTTTGAGATTCAAGATGAGAAGAAACTGAGAGGGAAATGACTCTTTATAGGGTTCGTGATGTCTCTTGGGCTACGTATTTTGAAATGATTAAGTGTACCACCATTTTAGATATTAACGACATCTCATTTCCCCAGAAATCCAAATAACTGGTGTACCCTGGATATTTCACTATTTTTCCAACTATTTACAAAATTTCCATTGTCTTACTGTGATAGTCTAAGATTTACAAATCCCAAAGGTCAGAGGACGACTGGTTTCTTCAAGACCACTGAGGAACCCTTAGCAGAAAATACCCCACCCTTTCGCTTATTATATCACTTCAATCAAGAATGAAGTATTGGGGTCCTTTTTGTAGCCTAAAATAATAAGAACACGTGGACTATAAAAGAGCGACACCTATCATCATGCTCAGTGGACCCTCAAGCAGTACACAGATGTGGTTAGCTCAATTATCTTATTAGCCAACTATCTAGTCGACCACCCTTATGTATATGAAAATTCAGTAATATGAACAGGCACACATGGGGACTCTCAATAAGCACCATGCACAAGAACGTGAATAGTATCCAACTCCTTATTATCGTGTAAAGATGTAAATACCCAATGTATAAGCGTATTCCATCTCTTTAACTTACAAATACTATAAATAGATCACTGCCTCTCTCATCTGTAACACCCCGTATTTTTGTACATTTAATATTTAATTAATTCGGAAATTTTAAATTACTTGTGTATTGTAATTTTAATTGAATTAATTATGGCAATATATATATTTAAATATTAATCGAGGAGTGAATGGTTAATGTTTACGGAAATTTATTTACTAAGTGAATAGTAATAATTTAATTACTTCATTTCGAGTATTAATGACAAGGTATACACTTATCTCAGTCGGGAGTCGGTATAGACTAAATTGGGTGTGAGATAAGGATTTTTATAAATTAATTCGGACGCCAATTTTGAGTGCGCGGTTGAGTCCGGATGGGTCGAGATAGTCTGAAAAGAGTACCCGGGGGTAGTAATTGGGTCTCAGGATAATTTTGGGCATAGCCGGGCCCACACGGGGTGAGTTGGGCCACTTTAATTAAGCCCATTAGGCTAAAAATGGGATGGAGGGTTTTTAACCTAAGTGAGGGATTAGGAAATCAGCAGCCAACACAATTCTAAACCTAGGGTTTAGAGGAGATTTGGAGAAAAACAAATCAAGAGCAAATTGGAGGTTATTGGAGCCAAATTAAGGGACATCAACAACGGATCAGACACTACAAACACTTAGAGGCAAGTGGTTAACTGTTTTGATTCTTAAAGCATGATAATCAATTCATATCATAGTGATGTGTAAACCAAAATTCATTTTTGGGTGTAACTGGGTACAAAATGAGGTTTTTGTTCTTGAAACACTTGAATGAGATTCAATGTAATATTTAGATGGGTGATTGATATCTGAATATGTATATATGATTTGAACGAGAGATCCAGAACATAAAAGAGTGGAAATCGAATCTGGAAATTGGGATTTAAAACAGAAATTGAATTTTATGGAGAAAGACCCATTTCGAAAATTATGAGATAAGTAGAGAAGTTGATTATCTTAATGGTCTCTATGATGAATAGGATGTGGATTAACCATGTGTAGATGATGGGATGATGTAATTAGAGGTTTTAATTATGGTTTAGAAACCTTGAAGTTCGTTAATGGTGGAAAACTGTGGGGAAGAAGAGCTGTAACGAAGGGGTCGATCGATCGATCGGGGGCATCGATCGATCGATGATGGGAAATTCTGGCTAGTTCGGCCTGTGTGTGATATAAGGGGAAAATTAATTATAAATTAATTTTCATACTGTAAATTGTGATAATTAATTTTGAAACACCTATTCCTAGTAATTATGGGAAAGAGTAATTGGGACTAGGATGAATTTATGTGGGACATTTAATGGATGAATTTGAGAGATTTTATTCCAAAATAGTGAGATACGGATCAAGTGAGCGAATTCGGGTATATTGGTAAAACGACCCAAGGTAGTGAATTAACTTTGGAGAATAAACTAAGTAATTTAGAGTCGGGATATAGACTCGGGAAATATTTAATTTCGGGTCAAGTGAATCGAGTCCGGGGATGTTAATAATTATAGGCAAATATAATTGGGAAAATTATAGAAATAAAGGTGTGACACATTGTAGGAAAAAATGTGGGTATTATATTAGGAGATGTAAATTGGACCAAGTGAGCGAGTCCGGGGATGTTGGTTAAGTGACATCAAGGCATTAAATTAATTATTGAGAGAAAGTAATTAGTTTGGAGTCGGAACATTGACTCGGGAAATGTTGAGGTACGGGCCAAGTGAGAGAGTCCGGGGATAATGGTTGGGTGACACCAAGTTATTAAATTAATAAATGTGATAATTAATTTAATTAGAGTCGGATTGTAGACTCGGATATGTGTTGATTAATTAATGTGTAAATTAATTAAATAAAAGTCGGATTGTAGACTCGGGGAGATATTAAATTAATATGTGTGATAGTAAATTTAATTAGAGTTGGACGGTAGACTCGGGGAGATATTAAATTAATATGTGTGTTAATTAATTTAATTAGAGTTGGGTGATAGATTTGGGGAGATATTAAATTAATATGTGTGTTAATTAATTTAAATGGAGTCGGACCATAGGCTCAGGGAAAGTATTATATACATTGAAGTGTGAGATAAATATATTAGGGTCGGACCATAGACTCGAGAAGACGGTAAATTATTAAGTGAGAAAATTAATTACGTTGAGTCGAGCCACAAACTCAGGAAATTTCAGGCAGTATACGGGATAATTTGAGTACACGGGAAAGCCGGAGTTTATATTATATATATACGGTGTAGTGATAGTATATATATATATATATATATATATATATATATATATATATATATATATATATATGTGTGTGTGTGTGTGTGTGTATATATGTTGTGTGTGATAGTAAATATCAGTGACTAGATATTTATTCAATTTAAATACTCGAATGCTATCAAGGGAGGTTGCGCTATGTGGGTGAATCCCCTAGATTGAGGAGTAGGGAGAGTATATCCCCAGGTCATAGCGTCCGGTACATGGGTGAGGAGATTATCTCACTTTCAGGAAGTAATATGACCGCCTCCAATTCGTTTATGTAGTAGACCAGGTTGGTTAGCGAATCCAACTTGGGAAAACTAGGTTTTGTGAGCACACCTAGTGAGATGGCATTTTAGAGTGAATCATCCGGTGAGGGTATACTCGGAAGGATGGATACACGTATGATATATGTGTGGATGTTTGTAAAGGTACTTATAATATGGTAGTAAATATTATATGTAGGTGATAATACAGTGTGTGATGTATTTACCTTATATAACTCGGGTTACGGTTATATGCTGTTAATTAATGAGAAATTAATTAAGTTATTCATTTGCTGGAATAATACAGTGTGTGATGTATTTACTTTATATAACTTGTGAGACGGTTATATGCTACTATTTAAGAGAATTTAATTAAGTTAATTGTGAGATAACTTATAATTCAAGAAATTACTATACTCGGGTTAGAGTAATATGGTAAGCGAATGTTATACCAGAACTAGTTGGACGGGGTAGTACAACTAGGTGGGGTTAAGGTAACTGTTAGGTGTGCACAATAGTGGAGGGGTGATAATGTCCACAAGGGAGTGCGACACTAACTTAAATATGAAGCGCATTCATGAATTTTAAATTACTGTAGTTAATTCACTTGCTAAATATTTTCAAAATGTTTTGGGTTCTAACCCTTGCTATAAAACTATTTTCAAAACCTTTTAGGTGTCCATCCACAGGGATGCCAGGATTGATATTCTATTCCAGGGACACGGAGCTGCAGCATATGTGGATGCTAGCAGGAGTTTGGATTATACGCATCGTTCATTCATTCCTAGAGTAGGAATCATTTCTCAGTTCAGTTTTATTTAGGGCTTGTCGCCCAGACTTATCAGTACAGTTTTCAGATGTAATCCTTCATGTGTTTGATGTTTGTATTGGATTATTTTACTTTGGTGGCCGATGGTTTATTCGGCAAGTTATTTAAATTAATTATTCAGTTGATTTATTCAGTTGTGTGAATGGTTTATATTTAATTCCGCATGTACTATTTTGTTAAATTAAAAAGTTAAAATTTGGCACCAGTTTTTGGAATACTAAGTGGTTAGTATGTTTTAAAAAGTTTTCGACAGTGATGCTAAGGATGATCCAACTAGGATTCCTATTTTAATTTGGCATAGGACTGATCACCCGGTATTTTATTAGGTGGGGTGTCACATCAGCTAAGGGTAACTGAAATAATTTATTAAAATCCTAGAGAGATGTTGAGATTATTGTACCAAACCCTAAAATATATAGTATCATTGTACCCGTAGATGTAGGCACCATATTGAGTTGAACCACATAAAGACCTTTGTGTCTCTGTCTTTCTCTCATCCCTCTCTAGCTTAACAATTTATATGTGGTTATCTTTGATTTAATTGAGCTAAGATTATTCCAGTTTAGTAAACCAATTTTAGACACTAACAAAAAATGTATGTGTCTGTCTCTTACGTAAAGTCCCAATGTGAATGTTACAGTCTTGAATAACGAACCATGGACCTTATCATACCCAAAAAGAGTCATATTTCTTCTTTATCCTCTACACCACTCCGCATGGTATACTTTTTGTAGAAAATTGGGATAAAATCCCAACATTCGATTGATGATCCCTTAACTATCCCAAGAGGTAAACAGCTCTACGATCATATCGAGAACTTGTATTAGTTTAGTTTACCTAACCTATGCCCCACATTAGCCTTACATGTTTTGAACTAATAATAGTCTCCAGACTCGTGGTTCATAAGGTAAAAACATCTATACCTTGAGTAATCATCAATGAAATTGATGAAGAACTCAAAATTGCCTCTTGCCTAGATAGTCACCTAATCAAACTAATCGGATTAACCATTTTCAAAACCTATTAAGATTTTTAGTTTTGGGGCCTAAAAGGACCCCTTGTTCATTTTACCTTCTAAATGGTTTAAGATTATTGATTCCTCCACTTTCAACGAACTCAATTGTCCATTTTAAACAAGTCTTCGAAATCCTTTCAGAATAAAACAACCTATGCTTAAGTGCCAAAAATATGTTTCGTTCTAAAAGAAAACTTTCTTTTTTATTATCTTTTCATAAATTATTCAATTCAGTATTTAGCAGTATTGGTGAGATAAAAATTGTAATGTATAAATTATTTCTCATTGTACCAGAACAGATAAGAGATATCTAATTTTGATGAAATACTTTTATAAAAATAATCAAATATCTATTCAAAACCAAATTTAGAAAACTGAAACCAACATTTATAAAACCTATGTGCATTAGTAATTTACCCATATTAACTATATGTCTTCGCCAAAATCTAAGAAGATATCCAACTGCTTATACTGCTGTCTTGTTTTTATTACCCATAACTTGTAACCTCCCTTTTTTAAGTAATTATTCCACCACTTGGAACCTTAGTAACGAGTTGTAATCTTGATTTGTGGTTCCCGAGTCTACATACCAGGTTACTCTAGATTTAACCATAAATCACGCATTTAATTTTAAGAGAAAAACCATTGCCATATCATTTTCCTCATATGGAAAGGAAAATCAGATATTGTTGCTATAAAAGTTTTAACTATTTGTAGAGGGGATACCTTTCTTTCGACTATTTCACTACGATTAGGAATATGAACCTTTCTTATCCCAAACCATTGTACCTAAGATGTATCCTTGTCCTCCTACCCCCTTTCAGGAGAGAAGTAAAGATCTTTGCAAATAATTAATACCAACTTTTGTCTAACGATGATCCCCACTCCCGGATTACAAAATGGTATCGGTTTTTCCCACCATGTCTAATCTAAAGATCCTTTGTTCAACCAATGATAAAATCATTTTAAGAGCATGATCCTTTTTTGAGTGTCATCAACCAATCATAAAGTCTAAAAATTGTCATAGATCAATTCTTTAAAATCAAATATGCACATATAGAACTTTCCAGTTTGAGGGATCGAACAAAAGTAACACTTAATTTAAAATAATTACCATGTATTTTAAAATACCTTGATTCCATGATTAATACCATTTGTTGGGGGTTCAGAAGAATTGACGCGAGGAGTTAATCACATCATTATTTTAATATAATTATAGGAATTATGGGTTAAATAAGTTTGTTATCCTCAAAAGTTAAAACAATATTTAATTGGATTTTCAATCCTTGAAACTTATTCCAGTTAAAATTGAAAAAATAATTCCAATTAACACATGAGAATTATTTCGATTAAATTTTAAGTGACATCCCTCAACAACCAATTTTTAAAAATTAATCTCACCGGACATCTAAGTTCCCTTATGAGGTGGAATTTCTCGTTGGGATATTAAATCACCCCACCTTGAAGTAGAAAAAATTTCATCTTTCATTATGCTATCCGGATAGTTGAGGACCCAACTATCCAACATAATGAATAACAAATGACATTTGGTCCAAATCCTAAAGACAGCGACTTCATTGGTGAGGATTTTAAAAGTTGTGTCTAAGTGTATACCACCATTTCATTCCTTAAAATAGAACCCGCTCGTGATGGACTTTCTGTTATGGGATTAAACTCACTCACACTCTAATTCTCAAAATTATCACTAAAGACTTTTAATGAATTCTCGATGCCTTAATTAATTCCATCCTTTTGGGAGCCAGACCAAAGCTGATGCAATGAATTAATCACATATGATTCATAAAATACTGATGGAGACCGTGTGATTTATTTTGAAACTTCTTTCCCACTTAGTATTTTAAAACTTGAGTTTTTTTAAAAAAAATATATTCATTTAATTCTAAATGTTCGAATTAAATCCTTAGTAATTTTGAATTTATTTGTACACATTAAATTACCTGATCTCACTATTTCAATTTTCCAAAAATCAAACCATTTTCAAAGTAAAATAAAACTCTAAGGGTCCGTTTGATTGCCAGTTTGCAAATGAGTTGGCATGGCAATATTTTCCCCGACATATTTTGCCTAGGCAAATTTTGCCTTGGAAAAATTAATATGTGTTGTTTGATATGTTGAATTTACGCACTGGAAAAACCTGTATTTGCCATAGTTTTCTGTTTGACAACCCAATTCGCCTGCTGCAATGCACTTGTTTACCTACTCATGTTGTTTGATAGATAAAATTTATCATAATAAAAGTAAACTTTGCCATAGTATTATTGACCTTTATGTAGTTTGTCTAATCTTGCATTATATCATACTATGCATACTTACATTTGAGCTTTTATTTTTCAGGAATAACAAATTAAATACGGAAGCAAATATAATTGGATAGAAGTGTGGAGGGATATCTCAATGAAGTTGTGGATGTAGATTGTGTTGATTGTAATAGGATTAAGGTATTTCAAGTTGGAAAAATGTACTTTATTTTGGATGACAGCTCATTGATTTGAACAAAATCTGTTGAAATTGAATGAATGCACTTAAATGGTGATGAAACAATGTGGACAAAATTAATTTAAAATGGTTCGTTAATAATGTTGTGGAAATGTGTTTTACAACTAGATTTAAAATAAAAAATACAAATAAGAAAAAGAAAATTTCAGAAGTCAAAATTCAATATTAAAATTTACATAATAAACACATTGAAAAGAAAGTTACATATTCATTACTTCGTGGTTTCATGGTCAACCACAGATGGCAATAGAATGCATTCCCATCAGCCATCAATAGGTTTGGTAGATATTGTACAAAATCCATGTAAGAATCGTCCCTTTTGTAGTCCAAAAGTTTCGAATCCGATGCATACACTGGATCGTCAAGTTTAGTATTTATCAAATGTTTACAATGCCAACGCTATAATCTTTTTTCCATATATTCAATTTCCCGTTGTATTATATAGATACATTTATCACTGTTTTTGGCTGAATCTTTGCAATATTTTGCAAATTTTGCTTGTGGCACGGGTAAACCATGCCAATTAAAGTAGCACTCTAAATTGTAGCGTCTATCATATAATGTGGGCCATTTCAAATGATCATCACTAAAAATATTTTCTTTTGTTGGAGGACACCATTTCATCTCATATCCAACATCACCTAAAGAATGTAGTGTGCATATAGGAATGTTTTCAAAAACCCTTTTCTCACCAAACTAACTCTCTCCACGGGGTTCTTTGTAGATTCCTGGGATAGACAAAACAGGTGAAACACCCTTAATATGGCCAACATCAAATGATCTGGATGCTTTAGATCGACGCTTGACCTTCATGGGATCTTTCTTCCCAGCAACCATGTTTGGGATGAAGTAATCCAGTCACCCTCTACCTTTACGCAGTGAATATTCATTAGGCGTGTATATATTTTTGTTATCATCATTAGTCTTGTGGGTCTCGAAATTAGAATATTGGGCCCAGACGAGTAGCCCAATTATAGCGGCCCAAAGTCCAGACCCCTATATTTTAATCGGTTATGATTTAGTCTTCTCCCATGTTCTCTTTGAGAGGGCTTCTAGGAGAAAATGGAAAACATGGGGGAGTCCAACATCCCCACTCCCTGAAAAGGAACATGTATATAATAAACCCTAGGTCTGGGGCATAGGACACGCACTGTATTCTCTGTAATCTCTCCCCGGAGTATATAAAAATAATACTGACTGCACCACCGTGGACGTAGCCATTCTTGCTTAACCACGTACATCTCTTGTTGTGTGATTGGCATTTTGTATTCCTTATTCTGTTTGGTGATTGTGCTTCTCTTATCTCTTTGTGTTGAATAATAATTGTCACCACAATTGGCGCCGTCTGTGGGAAACGTTTATCTTCCCTGAGAAAGCCCACACCAAGAAAGGAGTTCGAAATGTCTAATCAAATTAGCAATGTTCCCCAGGCAAGAGATATCCAAGAACCACCTGCTCCTCGCAGGATTAGATCTGAAGTTCAGCGTTCAGGTCAGAGGGCTCGCTTAGAAAGGCCAGCCACAGAAGAAAGCCAGGGACCAGCGAGGTCCACACTGATATCCAGGCTGATTGATGCATATGAGGCGGGGCTCCACGAGCAAAGGGAGTCTTCTCACAAGCACGAAGCCGAGAATTCTCACCTCAAAAGAAGATTAGAAAAAATGGAGAGAGAACTCTATCGTGGTACCAAGAGACGTCCATCCCGCACTCTTAACCCTCAGACGAGCAAGTCTCGCAGCCGAGGAAGCAGCCCCAGGCGCGAATCCCAAAAAGCTGAGGGAAACGAGTCAGAGGACAATCTTCTCGAGCAACTGCGAGTAGCTCGTAATCACAGAAGCCTCGATCGCAGCAACGAGAATATATGAAGTCTGGTCCTAAGGGAGATGGACCAACACCCTACACATCACGGTACCAGATCAACCTGGGAACTCGCTAGGAGAGCTCTCAAAACTCAGATGAAATCACCTTTCCCGAGAGAAATAGAAGAAGAGGAAGCCCCCAAGAAGTTTGCTATTCCAAGGTTCAAAATTTGTGATTGTAAGACTGATCCCATTAATCATGTCAGGCAGTACCGGCAGGACATGACCCTCTGGAACCATCGAGATGCACTAATGTGCCAAATTTTTCCCTCGAGCCTGCATAACGTGGCACAGAAATGGTTAAAAAGGCTCCCCCATCGATCCATCAAGAGTTTCAAGTCCCTGGTCGAGCTCTTTACGGCCCGATTCATTACTAGTAGCTCCCATCCCAAAAGGATGGATGCTTTGCTAATAATGAAAAAGACGCCTCAAGAGACCCTCCGAGACTACACGAAAAGGTACTTGGAATTATTCAACGAGATCGAGGACTATTTGGAGCATGTGGCAGTGGCCTCCTTCAAGATTGGGGTACCCATCTTTTCCCTTCTGTACCAATCCCTGATAAAGAAAGAAGCCATGACCATCTATGACCTAATGGCCCGCATCAAGAAATATGCCAAGGTGTAAGATGTGACCCGCCTCAGCACAGGGGAAAAAGGTTGAACTAAGCTCGCTGCCAAGGGCAATGACAAGACGGAGAACCAGAAGAAAGGAGGAAAGAACGGGGGCAAAAATGATGTGTCGAAGGCATTTCAGGCGGTCAACACTGTCTTCAAAGAACTAATTTACAAAATTCTCGCAAAAATCAAAGACGAGCCATTTATGAAATGGCCCAGGAAGATGGGACGAGATCCCTCGAAGAGGAACAACGCGCTGAGATGCGCTTTCCACAAAAAGGGAGGACATAAGACTGAGCATTGCAAATCTCTTAAGTCCCACCTCGAGGAGCTGGCCCAATCCGGGCATCTGAACTAATTCGTAGAGAAAAAGGTAGAGAAAGTTTCTACCCATAGAGAAGCAAGGCCTGATAACGTACTCGAAGACGATGTCGGCCATGAATTCGCAGTAATTCATGAGGTATCCGACGTGAAACAGATTTAGGGAAATTCAGCTCGAATGGAGGTAAAAAAGCTTACAGCAGTGATGCAAGCTTTCCAGATCGATCCAGTAAAACCACAGTCAGGGAAGCGTCGGCGAGAAGATGACGTCGACTATAGTAAGCATATCGTATTTATAGATGAAGATCTGGTGGGAGTGAGAACCCCACATCATGATGCTTAAATTATTACTCTCGGGATAGCAAACTATGATGTCGACAAGTTGCTCGTCGACCAAGGAAGCTCGTCCGAGGTAATGTACCTTGACCTATTCAGAAAATTGAAATTAAGCATCGCCGACCTGAAGGAAGCTACTGTCCCTTTGGTTGGCTTTGCTGGAAAGGTGACCATGCCCTTGGGAAAGATTGTGCTGCCAGTAAGGGTAGGAAATGTTTTCAAAATGATCGAGTTTCTGGTGGTCGACATTGACTCGCCATACCAGGTTATCCTCGGCAGAGGGTGGCTGCACGCAATGAAATCAGTTTCCTTGACCTACCATCAGAAGATTAAGTATATGACCGAGCGAGGAGTAATGAAGATCCATGGCGAACAAGCGATAGCAAGAAAATGCTTTATAGTAGCCATCCGCCCAAGACCAGAGAAAAAGGCTGACAAGCCCAGTGAGAAAGTTGAAGAACAAGAAGGTTTGATACCTTCGAAATTGCAACTAAAATACGGAAGGCCCAGAGTAGAGGAGACCAGGATCCTCCCCTTCGAACGGGTCGTCGAGGACCTGGAGGAAGTCACAGCGGGAGATAGCGACGATAGCATAATTTTCTTGATCAGAGCTTCTCTCACGGATCAGGAAAAGAAGGAATTAATGATTCTGCTAAGGACCAATGTAGAAGTCTTCGCATGGGAACCATACGAGTTGACAGGAATTGATCATAGTATGGTTTACCATCATCTGCACGTCGATCCCACTTTCAAACCAATTGCGCAGAAGGCAGGACGAATCACCCCCGAGAAGGCAAGAGCCATGGAAAAGGAAGTTAAAAAACTGATGGATGAAGGATCCATACGGGAGGTCCAATTCCCCAAATGGTTATCCAACCCAGTGGTAGTTCTAAAAAGCAACGGGAAGTGGAGAGTCTGCATCGACTTCACCGGCCTTAATAGGGCATGCCCTAAAGATAGCTTCCCTCTCCTAAAAATCGATCAACTAGTGGATGCCACGACGGCTCACAAGAGAATGAGATTTCTGGAGGCATACTCAAGGTATCATCAAATCTCCTTGTACGCTCCAGACCAGGACAAGACAGTATTCATCACCACCGTTGGACTGTACTGTTACAAGGTCATGCCCTTCGGGCTCAAAAATACAGGGGCAACTTACCAGCGTCTGGTTACCAAGATGTTCAAGGACCAAATGGCAGACACCATGGAAGTCTACATCGACGATATGCTCGTCAAGAGAAGGAAAAAATAAAACCACCTCTCGGACCTATCAAGAACCTTCAAAATCCTCAGGAAGTACCGAATGAAACTTAACACAAGCAAGTGTTCTTTCGGTGTCCATTCAGGAAAATTTCTTGGGTACTTGGTCAATAAGAGAGGCATCGAGGCTAACCCAGACCAGATCGATGCAATAAACAGGGTACAACCTCCTCGAGCAATTCGGGACATACAGAAGCTCACTGGAATGCTCGCTGCCTTAAACCGCTTTATTTCTAAGTCCTCCGAGAAATGCAAGCCTTTATTCAAGCTCCTAAAAGGAAACAAAATGGTAGAATGGAACCAAGATTGCTCGTGGGCATTGAATGAGCTCAAGGCTTAACTTACCTCCCCCCACTGCTCGTCATACCAAAGGAAACAAATTCCTTGTACATATACCTCTCTGTTTCCAACCACATTGTCAGTTCTGCATTGGTGTGCGTAATTACAGGAATCCAGTACCCCGTTTATTACGCGAGCAAGACCTTATTAGACGCCGAGCAGCGGTACCTACCACTGGAAAAGCTCTCCTTTGCACTGGTAGTTGCTTCGAGGAAGTTAAAGCACTACTTTGAAGGTCACACTATTATCTTCCTTACATCGCATCCCCTTAAAACAATCCTGAGCAAGGCGGATTTGTTGGTTAGACTGTCTAAATGGTCAGTCGAGCTCGGACGATTTGACATCCAATTTCAACCAAGGAACGTAATCAAGGGGCAGGTCCTGGCTGATTTCATAGTCGAATTCACAGGCGAACAGCCCCTCGACCAATCTCAACCACTAATGCAAAGCTAAAACCACACAACAGAGGGAGTCTGGAAACTATTTGTTGATGGAGCCTCCAACTCAAAGGGAGCAGGGATAGGCATTGTCCTTATTATTCCAGAGGATGTAATCCTAGAACAAGGAATCAAGCTTGGATTTGCAGCCTCTAGCAACGAAGCAGAATATGAAGCTTTAATAGCCGGCCTTCAGAAGGCACACACCTTGGGGCAAAGCATTTATAAGTGTTCGGCGACTCTCAATTAGTCTCTAATCAGATAAGTGGAGACTACAATGCAAAAGATGAAAGAATGGAAGCCTACCTCACCTTAGCAAACAGGCTAATGGCTGGCATCGAGGAAGTTAGTGTCCAGTAGTTTCCCTGAGGGCAGAATAGCCATGCCGACACCCTAGCAGCACTGAGTTCGGTAATCGATTCCTATTTAAAAAGAACAATCCCCATCGACTTCCTCGCTCGTCTGAGCATTAACCATGATGAAGAACTACCAACCGTCAAACATGTGCTCCAAATTGAATCAGCACCCAGTTGGATGGATCCTTTAAGGGACTATTTGAAGGATGGTTCAATTCCAACCGATAAGAAGACCACTCACCAGATAAGAATCAAAGCAGCTCGCTTCCACTTATCTCCTGAGGGCAAGCTATATAAAAGATTATTTTTAGGTCCCTACCTTCAATGCGTTCACCCAATTGATGTCGAAAAAGTTCTACATGAGCTTCACGTGGGAATCTATGGAAGCCATGTTGGAGGATGGTCTCTAGCTTTCCGAGCAATGAAAGAAGGCTATTGATGGCCATATATGCAAAGGGACTCTACGGTGTATGTTCGTAAATGCCTGAAATACCAACTTCACGCTCCTATGGTTCACCAACCTGCTAATAAACTAAAATCACTTTCCAGCCCATGGCCATTCACCCAATGGGGAATGGATATCGTATGACCACTTCCTACTGCCATCGACAATCGCAAGTATATGTTGGTTGCAACTGACTACTTCACCAAATGGATCGAGGCGGAACCCCTAGCAAACATCTGAGATGCAGATATGATAAAATTCATATGGAGAAATATAATCACCCATTTTGGGCTCCCCGAAACCATCATCACTGATAATAGAACGCAGTTCGAGAGAGGCTCCTTTTAGAGTTTCTGTGATGAACATGGGATTAGACACCATTTCATCTCGGTGGCCTATCCTCAGAGAAACGGCCAAGCCGAGGCTTCTAATAAAATGGTGATCGATGGATTAAAGAAACGATTAGAGCGAGCCAAAGGCGCATGGGTAAATGAGCTACCACATATTCTATGGGCCTACCGTACTACTGCACGACGAGCAAGAGGAGAAACCCCATTCTCATTAACATATGGAATAGAAGCAGTCATCCCCTTGGAAGCAGGCTTGCCAATAATGAGGTCCATCCTTATCGACCAGGGCAGTAATGATGCAGCATTGCTCACTGAGCTCGACCTAGCCGATGAACGCCGTGAGCTGGCCCTAGTGAAACTAGCAAGCTATCGGCAACAGCTCGCAAGGCACTATAACAAGAAGGTCAATCCAAGGGCATTCCAAGTTGGAGACTATGTCCTAAAGAAAGTCCTGGGCAACGCAGTAAGACCATTAAACGGCAACTTAGGGCCAAACTGGGAAGGACCATTTAAGATAATAAGAGACGATTTGCAAGGAGCTTATCACTTGGAAACGCTGGAGGGCAGAGAGATACCCCAAGCATAGAATGCAGCTAATCTTAAGAAATTATATTTCTAGATTCTTCTTTTGCATTGTACTTATGAGACTGAGACTCATTAATAAAAGTTGTTTAGCAGTTGCATTCTACGAAGTGTTAGTTAACTAGTATATGGACTTTATAACTCACACACCCTTTCCAAGTGACGGTCACATTAACCATTACGCCATAGCATGGAAATCACCCTCCTCAGGTTTTTGTTATAAGACATGAAAAACCTCCGCACATTGCCCCTGGCAATATACGAAGCCCTACAGGAGATCCTTAGGCAACATGGCCAGTTCAAGAAATCGACTGCCAAATAATGTTTAGTTGATAAAACCCTGATCGGATGAAACATCCAACACCAGGTGTGTCCTCGTCAATTGCCACACTTAGACCTAAGGGAGTGTGACGACACAACCTAAAAGGTAAAGTGGGGCAGAATGGTATCTCATTGGCATACTGGACTGGAGGGACACTTACTTGATAAAGCAAACTTACAAGTCTAGTCAGCAGAGAAAGGCTCAAGATTATTGAGAAAAGATGAGAAAAATATAAGACGCTTATTTAGTCGGCAAAATTTCCCAAAATAGAAATTTATATTAAATTCATCACATTTACAGCAAATACAATACATGTTTAGTCGGTGAGGTCGCCCAAAACATCGACATTACATCACTTCAATACAAAATATACAGAGTTACTACTGGCAAAATCTTAGTGAGGGTGCGGCCTCTGAATGAGATAATCAGCCACTTGGGCTCTTCAATCATCGTCAGGATGAGGGACTAACTCTTCCTCGACTTCATTCGCACCCGACTCCAATAGCTACCGAGGGATGGCATCAATGAGGATCCACTGATCATCTCTCCGGAAGGGGTTAGGCAGTATAGTAGAAGGACTGATCTCATGATGATACCAAAGTATTGAGTTCCTTGGGACTTGCATCTCCCTCAAGGCACTCAACCACCCCCTGATGAAGGTGAGCTCTTCAAACTCTATCAGCCTCGTTGGAGTATCTAGCCAACCCTGATTGTAACCATCGGCCCACACTCGTCGAGGTACTTTCTTAAACAAATGCCTCAACCGGGTGACGTCCCTCCGGAGCCCAGCAGCAATCATATATGCTCGCTGGACATCACCACGAAGCTCTTCCATTTCCCTAGTTGAACTCCTGGTATTCCTGCCAGCTCGCGAAACGATTGGAGGGGTAGAGCCTCGCATCACAGGAGGAACGTTGCTCGGGCAAGTTTCAACTCGCGACGAGGAAGAACCTCGCAATACTGCAGGAGTGGTGCTCGGCGCATGCTCCCTAAGTCGCGATACCTCTCTCCTCAAAGCCTTGTTCTCTTGATGGAGAATTTTGCCAACCTGGTTGATCTCAGAAGCATCTAGAAGCTTTGATCTAGTGTATTCACCTCTTCTTGCACTAAATCACAAACTTCTTCCATCTCTTGGAGCCTGTCTTTCAGTTTGATGAAAAGCTCGGTCTGCTCTATGAAATGCTTGTTCCTTAATCACAAATATTTGAAAATCCTCACAAAAGTTTGACGAACTTCGAAGCTTACATCAGGTCCAACCATTCTTCTCAATTGAGAAGTGGTTGGTATATAGTCATCAACATCAATCGACTACAAGTAATAAAAGGGCAATGAAAAGAAAATAAATCAGTGCACTGGAGAGAAGAAACCTTTTCATTTCATTAATAATGGTCAAAGTACATCGAGCAGCAAAAAGGAAAATTACAAGTGAAGATACAAAAGTAACCCTAAAAGTAAATCAACTAGCAACCTCAGGCTGCCCAGAAGTAGCTGGTTGCTTCCCCTTGTCAGCGACAGTAGAAGTACCCCCCTCAGCAGGGATAACCTCTGTCACCTGAGCAGGGAGAACCTCGGCAGGAATTTTCTGGGAGGTAGGATCAACGCCTTCGATGGCTGGGGCAGGGGATTCTTCATCCACAGTTGGCTTCAAGCCCGGGTCATGCTCGTCGAACAAAGGAGAGTCAACATCGACACCAGCAGCTAAGAGGGCCTTGTTCTAGCCTTTCTTGAAATTCAAATGGCTGATGTAGCCTATTTGAACCTCGGCGTCTTCATATGCAGCTGCCCACCCGGAGTTGTATGAGTCCTCCTTGATAGTGGCTGCCTGGGACTCTTTCTCCTTCAGCTGCTTGGCCAATACCTTTCTCTCCTCTACAATGGCCAACTTACTCGAACAGACCAGATCATAGGCCTGCCTCAACTCATTCAATTCTTTAACTGCCGTATCCCTCCCTCAATTAGAATTAGCAAGAGCCAGGTCAGAAGAAGCTCTGGCAGCATCAGCAGTCTTCAGACTGGCCTCCAATTATGTGCCCCTCTCCTTCAAGGTAGCATTCTTCTTCTCCAGCTTGTCGTTCTTGCTTACCAGGTCGCTGCGAGAACGATAGAGCATGGCGAAGTCAGCCACAAACTGCGAATAAAAGAAGATATCAGGAAAAGAAAATAGCGAAAATGTATGAAAGCATTAGAGAAAAGAGAAGGTATTACCAAGGCTAGCCTCTGGCTAGCTTATAGGGCCAATTGATCAGACCCCCGCGCCCTTTGGCGATCTACAGGAAGAACTTCCCTCTCGAGCAGCGTGGGGGCCAATTAAAGAGAAATGGCAACTGATGCCCCCTCGGGTAATGCAAACACCGGGACTAAGGCCTGCCATCCCTCGTCCTCGATTCCATCTTTCTCCTCGCTTCCTCTTTCTCTTTTTCTATTTTCCTCTTCGTCTCTTCTGTCTTCTTTCTCTCCTCTTCCTTTTTTCTCTCTCTCTCCCTCATCTGTTCTTCTTCTTTCCTCTTCCTCTCCTGCTCCTGAGTAGTAGACCGAGAGCCAGTAGCAACAACCCAAGTATTGGACTTCTGCTTCTTCGACCTCTGAGCGAGGAGTACATGATCACCATCATCGTCGTCCCGAATCAAATTTTTCCTTGAAGGAACCATCTCCTCGCTTAAACTACTGGACGTGCTCGAAGATTCTCGAGCTTCAGAAACCTCCTCCGAGTCAGAAGAACTATCACCACTGGAGCTCCCCTCGCCAAAATTACCTTCAGCACCACCTACGATATCACTCTCATAACTGCTCTCCTCCTCGTCCAACTGAATGAGATCAGTAATAGTCTCTTCAGAGGTATCAAATTCAGTAATACTATCTACCGGCCTCGCTATAAATCTAGAACCAATGTTTTTGTACTCGTGCAAGAAAGCAGCAAATCGGGGATGCTCACTGTCGGCTAAGGGCTCCCTGATATTCCAGGCCTTGACCAGTTCAGAAAGACGAACCTCGCTGAGAGCAGGTTCCAAGTTCTTCGATCTCGCTGAAAAAAAAATAGGAAAAGTCAGGAAGATCACAAATCAGTAAAGAAATTGAAAGAACAGAGCAAAGACTACCTATATATTCTTCCCCATAAAAGGGAACAGAGAACCTATCAGACCTTGACCCCTCAGTCTGGGGGGGAAACTGCCAATTTCTAGTAAGGAAATCATCTTGCCAATAGTCCTTATGGGAATCAGGTAGGTTTACCACCAATACTCTGTCAGGATTCCTGGCTTTGAGATAGAGAACACCAGAACTAGGTCGAGAAAAAGAATAGCAAAAGCAAACTTCGGCGAGACCTAACTTGGTGCCATAAAGTTGATTTATTCTATGGACACCATTGATTATCTTCCACACATTGGGCGAACACTGTGCTGGAACAATGTTGAAATAACCAAAGAAGTGCAAGAATAGACTGTTGGGAGGAAAAGTAAGTCCCCCTTGGGAAAGCAACAAGACATGGATCCAATGGGCACCCTCTATCTCTCTAACATTTCTAGGGGAGAGGAGCACTCAATATCTACCCACTCTGGGACATTGTAAAACTTCCTAAACTCAGACACTGATCTATTACCAATCTTTGCCATTGGAAAACCCTAAAAAGCTACAAATTCAAAGAGAAAATAAAAAGAGAAGGCATAGGGAACTTGAAAGATGAAAGTTCGACTTAAACAATGAAGAATCACAAGCCCAACTGACGAGGAAGATCGAAAGCGATAATAATGAAGACCGGGAAAAGAGAACGTGAATCACTAGAACTCGCAGAAAGTAGAAGGGTATTGAGAAGCTTGAAACGATGATTGAGAAACGAATGCTATGAATAACTTTTAAGTGTTGCTAATCGTACTGCACAAACCACGAAGCAAGTTCCGCCAAAATCAATCCTCAAACTTCGGGAAGAGTTGCACGATGTACAAAGGATCCATTATGACAAATCATTTAAATTTATTGAGCCCAAAGTATGGCCCAACAAACTTAGGGTCAGTTCTGGGTACCCAAAATTAGAATATTGGGCCCAGATGAGTAGCCCAATTAAAGCGGCCCAAAGTCTAGACCCCCCATATTTTAATCGATTATGATTTAGTCTTCTCCCATGTTCTCGTTGAGAGGGGTTCTAGGAGAATATGGGAAATGTGGGGGAGTCCAACACCCCCACTCCCTGAAAAGGAACATGTATATAATAAACCCTAGGTTCGGGGCATAGGATAGGCACTGTATTCTCCGTAATCGCTCCCCGGAGTATATAGAAATAATACTGACTGCACCACCGTGGACGTTGGCATTCTTGCTGAACCACGTACATATCTTGTTGTGTGATTGGCATTTTGTATTCCTTATTCTGTTTGGTGATTGTGTTTCTCTTATCTCTTTGTGTTGAATAATAATTGTCACGACAAGTCTCTTTAGGGCTATCTATTTGATAGTGTGTGATATGACATTATCGTCTACTTTATACTAGTATCAGACTTCCACTATTGAATCACATGCTTCTATAAAATTGTGTGTGGTTGAAATTAGTTGGATTAAATTATTTGCAACGACATGGTTTTATAAATGTCCGTATAGAACCTAGGAATTTCTGAGTTGTCCTAGATTACAGTTAGTATGTCTTATTCCGCTACATTTGGTACATATCAACTTAATCATCCATAACGGCCTCTATCTAAATTCGAAGCATCAAGCCTCATCATCACGCTCCCATCATCTTCAAATCGTGCGTCGTGCATCTACAACGTGCAACGTGCGTCGTGCACTTCAACTGATCTTCACTAACTCCACTTCGTTAAAGGTATAATATTTAATAGGAGTTATTTATGCATACATATTTGGTTGGGATTTTTTATAAAATATTTTTTTATCAAAATGAGTCGGATTTTTAAGTCAAAATTAATATTTGAAGACCTGTAGGCGTTCTCTTAAAATAATACTTTTTGATGCATATGTCGTTCAAACGACAGTGGCAAGGCGTTTAAAGGACATCTTCTAACGATATTACATGTCGTTTAATAAGTCGCGAGATAGCTCGGCACTTAGTTGCAAATAACGACCATACACTGTTTTGTTTTTTAATAGGTCGCGAGATCCATCCATTGAACGACATCTTTTGTCATTCGAACAACGTGGAAGACTCAAGTTTTTATAAATCCATGTTCTCTTATCAGGTTTTTGCAAGTCTTTTCCAACTCCGTTTTCTACAGAACTACTGTGATTTTAGACATCATCTTTTTAGGTTAAAATATATTTTGATTCACCAAATATCCCAAATCATATATGTGAATCATTCATAAAACATGTTACTCATAATACCATCCTTGGAGTACACCTTGTAGAGAAGGAAGCCTTTTTCCATTGTTTTTCTAGGAGATCCTTCTCTTGATGAAGACAACGAATCGAGGCCTGCGGGTATTCGTTTGTCAAACCCAAGCTGTATTTCTCTATATTTGTAAGTCTAAGTTTACAATATAGTGAAATAAATGATTTTCCCCCTCTGGGGGATTTTCCTCAAATCTATATTTATGATTGTGTGAATTGCATGCTTGATATATTTATTGCTTTCAATCACAATTAGATGCATGCGGTATGGTTTAAGTAAAACTGAGACACCCCGACTAATTAAATACCGGGTAGCTACTCCTTTATTAAATTAATACAAAATGTCAAGTTGGTTCAGTTCATAGAATCACTGTCGAAAACTTTTTAATAATTACTAACCACCTAGTATTTAAAAGTGAGTTGCCAAATTTTAATTAAATCCGATTAACATACACTAAGTAAATTATGAAATGCTAACATAACCACCACAACATAGTCACAATAGAATAACCATCAAAGAATAATGAGTCTGGAGGAACACTCCTCACAACAATCCAAATACTGAAATAAATAAATACCAAGTCTGCATCACTAAATTAATTACAACCCAAAGTCTGAAATAACTGAAATGTAAGAAGTCTCTAAAGGAATGGGGCGACATGCCCAACAAAATAAGAAAATATGACAATGGAATAAAGATCGATGATGGAGGCGTCTACTGTCAAGGTCCTGTAACTTCCACGGAAGCTACAACACGTCACCTGAATAGAACTCCTATGCATGGTGTCCTTGTGGCTGGGCACCTAAAAGGTTTTATAGCAAAATAGATTTGAAAGAAAACGGGTCAGAGCCCGATTGTGAAAATAGTTTAAAATTTTGCAAGTGTTTAATATCATTAAACAGTGAATATAAAGTACATGATGGTGTGTGCACTCACATGAGTTCCTTACCTCTCAACTAATTGTGCACTCCTATCGCACCCGTACCCATTCCAATTATTCCCATATCTAACTAGTCCGATACTAAAATCTCACATTTCTATACGATATATAATTCAATTCCCAACAACTTTTATTTAACAGAGTGTTATAACTTGCTACACAGTTTTCCCATGTTAGTACTACTAATTACTAGAGATCTTCCATTTTCACTTTACAAACTGTTACTATTATTTATCCTCACATTTATACACGACAATTCATTTCAATTAACAGTATATTATTCTCATCGTAAATATACAATACTAGCACCCCGAGGCTAAGCTGCGGTGCTCACATACTCTGCTATCAAATCCCGGTACATCACGTACATGAGGACCACGTATTCCGAATCTCTCAGGAAATGTTTCATTAACAACAATCACAAATAGTGGAGGCGAACATAGTTCACATCACATGGCTCACGCATATACCAGCGCTCCCATGATCAGCAGACTTATTAACTTCTCAATAAGACCTTCTTTGACCTATGTCCTCGAGGTACCAATCCAAATCCCCCCCGAAGGTACACAAAGATTAGAGGGCCCTGAACGAACGCCGACCTCCCATGATAGCAAGTACGGTAGGTATGTTATACACAGATAATTACATATACTAAGCATTCACACATCTTAGATATCACAATATTTCATTAGTGGTATACTTCTCATTCTTATACCAACACTTAGTGTTATACAAATCACAAGTCCTCGGTTTATATGTATTTAAATTATCAATTATTCTCACTTCGTGATTAGTTACTCGCTTCCCAATCCACAAATGTCATCCGGTTTAAGACACTATTCTAAGTTTTACCTTCAATGTACCCCAATCTCCCAACTATACCCACTAGTTAATAAGGGAAGGTTATCTCACCATTTAAATAAGTCTACGGGATACTAGAAATCAAATCAGGCCAAAAAGGCCATTATGTCAACTCGTTAGAAGTCTCGTTCGAACGAGGTCGTTCGAACGAAGGGATTCGAACGAAATACCAACTCGTTAGAAGTCATACTGTCATCTCGTTAGAAGTTTGTTCGAACGAGGTCGTTCGAACGACCTGGGCAAGTCTTCTAACGAGATGGTAGTTTCAGCCCAGAAATTTCCAAATCCGTTTTTCTCAATTCTTCTCTTCTCTAAATCCACCCTAAGACCATCCAATTTATGTTCTAATGTTTTTAAACCATTTCTATTCATCCTAGATCATCCCTTAACATATTTTAGGGGTCAAATCTTACAAATCATCAAGAAATTTATATAAATCTCCAAATATTTCCCAAACCCTATGAACATGAACTCATAATTTTTCTTATGCCCAATTACTCATCATAAATCCTTTTTTAAATCATCATGTATAACTCTTCAAATATTAAATCAGTCCATTATCATTCTACATGCAAATCCTAACCCAAATTCAAAGTTTCTCCAACAATTTCATGGGTTTTCTTCAAAAGTTTCAATATAAGATAATTCCTACACTAAACATGGAAGACATATTCAATGCATTAAAAATATTAAATCACTTTCCTTAGATTGTTCTTCAGAATTGATGTTGGTGAATGAAGGTTGATTCTCTCCTTTCTCTACAGATTTTCTCCCAAGGTTAAAGATGGCTTGGTTTTGGTTCTTGTAACTTCTCTCAAACTTCTCATAACTCCCGTAGCCCACTTTCTAAACCTTTGCTGGTAATGGACTTAGTGGAACCTTTATAATAATAAATATTAACTCTAATTTTCGTGGGTTTTAATTCCCATATTTTTAAAATTACCACAATACCCTTTTAAGTTGCCGGTTTGGCCTAAAAATGCCCTGGGACCCAAACTAAACCCCCGGCTAGTGTTTTTTGACTATTTCGACCCTTCCGAACTCGTTGGCGCACTCAAAATGACCATTCGGTTGATAAAAAAATAAAATTCACTTTTTAATTCAAATAATTACATTCCTGACGCGACTGACACGCGCGTCCCAACTAAATTTCCCAAATTGTCGTATTTTAGTCTCGCGACAATTTTAATGTTTTCAATATTCATATATTGTGCTATATACACATCATAATCAAATACCAACTCACATCTTATTAGTATTTATATACGGATTAATTTTTAATTAATTCACATTTAATTTAATTAATCCCTTAAATAAATATCAATAAAATTACGGGGTATTACAAAAACTAGTTCTTAAATTGGAATTTAATTAAATAAGTTTATACATTGAACGAAAGAAGACTCTCATTATTCATGACTTTTACTGTTCAAGCACATGGGTGTTATTATTGTGAATTATAACACGTCAATTTTAACTCGTTGTGAATCAGACTTTGTCTATTACTAGTATTAGACTTGCACTATTGAATCACATACGTCTGTGCAATTGTGTATGGTTGAAATTAGATGGACTGAATTATTCATGACTGATACTGTTCAGGCACATGAGTGATATTATTGTGAATTATGACACACATCAATTTTAACTTGTTGTGAATCAGACTTTGTCCATTACTAGTATCAGATTTGCACGGTTGAATCACATGCATTTGTGCATTTGTGTGACGTTGAAAGTAGTAGTATTGAATTATTCATGACTTTTATTATTCAAGCACATGGGTGTTATTATTGTTCATCCTATAAATACTAGTATCGGTATAATAATAGTTGTTACAGAGAGACAACTTGTCTTCAAAACATAGAATATTTATTGTAATTAATAAACTAAATGGCGTTAAGACAGTGGATCATCAATGAAGATGTTCAACTAATTAATAAGTAATTGGGAATTACTTAATCCCATGAGTGAACTACAATCCAGGTTGAGGGTTCAATATATATATATATATAACTTTGTGTTTTACCAGTGAAACCATTTAAGGGGAATATTTTTTAGTGGAGAATGACTAGGAATTATTTCGGTCTATAATTTTTACTATTGTTTTATTATTTCAATTAATGCAATTCATCCCAATTCCGTGATTAATTCAAAGCTACGGTCGTTTCGTTGACCTTGGGTTTATATATATATATATATATATATATATATATATATATATACGAATAAGATGAGCCTCAGTAGGTGTGATTTGCACTATATATTCCAATACTTTTTTGGTGTTTTTTAAATAATCCATCCCATAGTCTTTATTGTTTGAAACTTAAATTTATTTTTATATTAACAAAATAATCAAACTTCGATAGATGCGTTTTGTTGTATTTGATTAGTATTATATTGAATTGTTGTCCTATAGTATATGAATCATGGGTATTTAAGAAGAACCCATGATCTAGTTTAGAGACCTAATTTGAGGAGCATTCTAGAAAAATCATGAGACATACAATCAATTATACTCCCCTTATTTTCAATGGACAAAATTTAGACTCTGATGGGATATAAGTCTGTGTAACGCCCCGATCCGAATTTATGGGTTAGCCGTGGTTAATTCAATACGACCCGAGCATTGGTGTGAAGTGCAATGAAACAACCTACATAATATTGCTAGTCCAGTTTTATTTAATTAATATTTCACTTGTTTTGTATTTAGTTTCCAATTCAAATCAAGCTACGTGAAGGACCCTTGGGAAACATCCCCCGAATCCAAGCATAAATAACTACTAACGTTAAATAAAAGGGAATATTTACCTGTATAACGCTCTCAAATTACGAAACTGCACCCAACCTTCGTTACAACGACGAGGGAATGAGTCCAATGCCTAATGGGAAATGTATAATAATACAATATAGAATCGAATGATAGAAAGGTGACTCTAACACGTTATGTCTACATGTACATGTAACTACCATATATATATATATATATATATATATATATATATATATATATATATATATATATATATATATATATATATATATAATTCATGAAACTGTTTTTTTCTAAAACTTTACTTGTCCCCATTAATTCACCTTAATCTTGTAAAAGAATCCCCATATACTTAACTCGGCATTTACTAATTGACTTAACATACCCGGTTAAATACTTAGAATAAATACACTTTGTTTAAGAGAAATCCTTTCTTTTTTTCGAAATTACTCCTTCATTTACACCACTTCACATTAGTATTTTATTTGAAAATCACACTTTCAACACACACAAACTCCGTGTTAGAAAATACTTATTTTCCTTTGAAAATCTTTCACAAACATTAACTTGTGTTAATTATGGCTTAAACCTCTTTAAGTTGCTTATACACCCATTAAATCACTCCACTGTACCCTTCCTTTACGTTATGGACATTAATCAATTTTCGCATCACTTGTCCATTTTATCCTTTATCACAACATTTATTAATCCATTCAAGTGAGGTTATATTTTTATATATTCACCACACTACCCATTTCTTGACATGTTCCATTTTCATTATCTTTTTCTCGTAATCTTCTAATATTTCCATACCTTAACCGGCTCCACACCGTCAGCTATGCTACCATATGCTCTGGACAGTGATTTTGGATCTTTCACCCTAGGGCTCCGGGCCCTCCTAAATTTTTGGATTGTCATCCAAGTCCTTATTAATGTATTTTAACATTTTACAAATGTACGCATTATTCCACTTTTCCTTTTACCCTGTCGAAGCCAAAACCCTGGTTTCCACCGGAATTTGTTACACGTTTAAATCATCTTTTCTTATCCTTTACACTTTAGCATTGATTTTATTAAAAAAATCATGTTCATTTAGGACCATCTTGTGTAACACCCATTTTCAACAATTTTATTTCAAAAAAATGTTTCACTTTACGTAAAAGCACCATTTTACCCATCTGTTTCCAAACTTATCTTCTCCTCCACTTTCACAAGTGTTAATTCCCCAAATATCATCAAGTTACACTAACTTATTTAGTGATTTTAACACATTAACACTTTTTTAAGATTTTGGCGTATTATTCTTCTCAAGTTGAAAATCTTTTCATCTCATTGCTTTTCATTTCATTAATATCCAAAGACCATTTTATAAGAATGTAAGAGGGTGGTTTAGATAGATGGAGGTGTAACCCCTTTAAGTTTAGTGATAATAAGTTAACCCAGATTATCCTCGACTGAAAATAGATAAAACACACAATCACAATAGAATAACAAACTCAGTTTGAACTCACAAATCCCTCGTGTACAACTCAGAAGATCATAATGAACTCATAAATAACTCATTTAAATATAGAAAGATAAATAATCACCCTAGATACACCTTGGTAGGCAAACAACACACCAACAAACTCTTATCTCTTTGTTAGCTAGAAAAAGCTTTGCAATAAATGACAATGGTGGGTGAGTAAGAGCTTTGGTTTTGCAATAACTTCTCTTAGGATAATAAAATGGAATCTCTCTCTAGTTAAAAAATCTAGGGCAAAAAAAACCCTCTCAGAAGTGGTTGTGGTCAATAAATAGCCCCACCTCACTCCTCGAGACGTCCCTAACCCTCATAAATGCAAAACACATCCCTTTCCCACTTTAAGTCACAAGCATTAAATGCCTACAGAGACAACACAACCTACATCATAAACATTAAATGCCCAGACATGCCTTTTGCTTGTGCGTCAGAGGACTGTCACCACAAAAGTAGCTTACCAAATGTCTTACAGCCCTAAATACCACAGTAGTTTAGTCGAGTTTTGATTAGAAAGTGTTTAGTTGGCTGGTGACATCACCTAAAGTATATGTGACATTTGGTAGAGGGTTGTTTGGTTCAAAGGTTAACTATCGATGGAACTCAAGGTTACTCTACACAAGGTTCCATACTGCCAGGTCTATTGGTGCTTTACAAGGTATGTCTAAGGTGTTCAAGCCAATTCTTAATATTACCTCACTTCTCAATCCTCCAAGACAAATCCCTCTGAATTTCCCACAATGGGGTCAATCGATAGAGTATGTGATCTCTTACAGGCCCTGCCAGGCCTGGTCCCTCGCGAGTACCATTTGATCCCATGCCAAATATTATAAATATTACAATATTCAAAGTAAAAATAAAGATACAATTTCGACTAAGTACGAATGGAAATAAGTTGAGCCTGCTCACAGAGCTGCATCGCTGAGTTGATTCGTTGTTTCCTTCTTTTGTGTCTCTTCTACTACTTAGGGAAACTCCCTCTAATCTGGGGATTAGCTTTAAGTTCCCCTTACATTTGTCCCTTGGCTTAGAGATTTATTGTAACAAAAAAGAAACGCCTGCGCGAAATATTTCTTGATTCGATATACGTTGTTCTATTGCGTTAAAAAATTCTTTCGCTTCCATTTTCACTGCAACTTCTGATAAAAAAAAGTGAAAATTCTCCCCGATGTAAATGAACCAAAGATCTGCATTCACTAGGCTTATGGCGAGGGGACATCGTTACTTTTTCCTATCTGTAAGGATCCTGGTCATTTTGTCTGCTCAAAGTTGAATTCTCTCAAGTAAATTCTCCCAAGCTGAGGGGACTGCATCATTGGGACTGCCCCTACTGATCATAATTCTCTCTATTATCTCTGTGGCTGAGTCAAAACTGGACGCATTTGGACTGCTGGCGAGGTGGCATCGTGAGCTTTTGAATTGGGTTTGCAAGTAAATTATCCCCAAGAAACCTGAAGTTTGGCTAATATCGTTTCATCTTGTTCGAAAAGAAAAATTATCCCCGATGTACCTGAGTCGAAGTTAACCCCGTTCATACTTACGGTGATGGGACATCGTGGATTTTTGAACTATGGTAGCAATTTCTTCATTATAGGATTGAAATAAAAATTTCAATTGTTTGGACTTCCTAGGATTTAAGATATATCTGACAAATTATGGCGCTAAAATCATAACTTCTCTTGAACACAAACCCTTTTTCCGCCCCAAGCATCACTTCAATAATGACGTGAGGCAGTCTTTTCAGCTGTCAGAACACTTCTTGAAGTGCCACATGTCAATTTGAAATGATTACAGGTGGCTTGGCACGTGCTTTGGTAGGAAACTCAAACGTCCATTTGGAAAGAGAAAATTTCAAACGGCTATTATTCAAAACACTTAGTAAATTTTTTATTTACCTTATCTTCGTCTTCTTCAAACTCAGAGCTTCTAGAGAGAAAAAAGAGCAGACCGCCACCAAGATTCCACCTCTTTCTTCTTCTTCCTTACCTTCTTTGCCACCTCCAAGGGTTGTCTTCAGCCATTTTCACTCCTCTCTCTTTCTTTTCTTCAAGCTTTCTAACTCCTCCTTCTGTTACGGCTTCTTCAAGTGCTCCCAATGTTACTGGCACCAGTGCTCCACCTTCCTCCACCATTGCCCCTACTGCTGCTGCTACCCTAGACGCCATCACCCTAGTGGTTGCTCGCCATGAGCACCTCCATTTTTACCAACGTTCCCCCATTTTTGGCTTGTTGGACGACTTCACCAATGCTTGCAAAACCTACCATTTTAATGTTAAGTGATAAGCACCCAAAAGTGTACATTATATACCCCGAATATACGTATTTTAATTGATAATTCTTGACAATAATGGTCCTATGCGCGTAAATATTTAATGTGGAGGTTTGATCGTTGTTTGCAAAGTTTGACGCTTATTTCAAGGCAAATGCGCATCATATGGAGCTAATTCCCTTATTCTGTAACCTTACCCAATCATAACCTAGCCCAAACCTTTTTTGAACCCCGTGTGTGCTTAGTTTGTGCTTTTATTATTTTTTTTAGATTTCTAATTTGAGTCGTTTTATTTTTAGGATTTGTTTTAGATTTATTTAGGATTTTTTAGAATTTATTTACATATTTTTCTATTTCTTTTTATTTAGTATAGTTTTATTTTGATTTTGATTTTTATTAGTTTTTAGTTTTTATTTTATTTTATTTTGTCTTATTTTATTAAGTTTAGTTTTTAAGAGTTTATTTTTAGTTTTATTATATTTTACCTTTTTTAGGTCTTTAGTTTTATATTTTTATTAGATTTTTAATGTTTATTTCTTTTATTTTATTATTTGAGTTTTATTTTATATATTACGATTTTATTTTTAGTTGATTTTTATTTATTTTTTTTATTAGTTTTATTTTTTTTAGTTAGTTTTAGTTTTTTTTTTTTTTGTCCAAATTAAACACACACACAATTAACCCAACTCACTCACACCTAACTAACCTACACACTTATCCTACCCCCACACACTCACCCTCACCCTAACTTTCTACACCCTACAACACACAACCCCACACCCCATCATCTTCCCTACCAACACTCACTTTATATCTCCTCCATAACCACACTTTCAATAAACTCCATTAACACGAACCTTAAAACCAACTCATTTCCTACCTCATTTCCATATCCCTAAACCGGATTCAAAACTCACCACCACCTTCCTGCCTCCCCCATTCAACTAAAACTAGGCCATGAACCCATCTCGGAGCAACCCGAGATGCAGCCCTCATCTCTCCCCATACCCGAATTCAGAACTCCATAACCCGTGACCCAGAATCGAACCTACACCTGAGGTCAAATCGAACCCGACCCTCTGCTCATCCCACCGGACTTCCCCTACCGCCGTTACCCATATCCAGCCATCAACTGAACCAACCCGATCCCGCGAACCAAAGCCCCAAATCGGACCTGCGCCGAGGCCAAACCCAGTTCCAACCCGAATCTGCCATAAACCCATCTCTAAACCAAAATCCATTTCTCCTCATAACCCATTTCAACAATCTCCATATTTCAATCCAAACCAAAGACCCATCTCCCATTTGTCCCAAACCAAAATCGCGCTGCTAAAACAAACACCAAACAAAGCCCCATATGTTTAAAACCACTTAACCCTCTTTTCCCGTATACCCCCAAACAACCACTTCCCCAATGCCCAAAATGCCCATTAACCAAATCTGATTTTTATTCCCTCACCCCTCATTCACATGACCTCACACAATCCATGCACATTTGTGCATTTTCCCATTTTAATCTCAACTTATCGTCACTCCCCTCATGTCCACTTAATCCCTACCCAATTTACCCTTAGCTCCAAGCCTACTATTTAAATAAGAAGAAGACCCATTTAATAAGGATCTCAAATTTAGTTTTTAAAACTCTTGTGTGATAAATTTCTCTACACTCCTCTATAAAGAGTATTTTCATTTTTAGCAAATATCTCAATATAGATGTGTGTAGTGAAATTTATCTCTAGGATGAATTCCACCACACCTCTCTATAATGAATTTTTGTATTTTTAACAATTATTTCAAAATAGATTGATGTAGTTGAATTCATCCCTTATGGGAGGTAAATTCTAATTCATTCCTTTATGTTGAGATTTTACATTTTTATCAATTATCTAAATATAAAGTAATGATCTAAAATTTATTTCTTTGGATGAGTTCTAATGTACAATTTTATAATGTTAGGATTTGCATTTTTAGCAAACCTCTTTTATTATTTAATTGACCATTATGAATTCATCCATTATCCTTTTTTATTTTTATTTTGTAGTTTTTATTTTAGATTCAATAAATACATTAGTGAGGATTGTGATTGAGAGAATTTTGATGTATAATTGAAGAGTTTCTCCAATTCAAGACTTATATGGGTTTGATATATTCCTCTTTAATTTCTCTTGATTTAATCCTGACATGCTTTAATTGTTTACTTTTATTTTTGGATGATAATTATTGAGAGCTAATCTCCCATTCATGGGATGTATTTTGAAGCCCTCATGAGTCCAATTTAGTTAGTTTACTTTTTAACACAATTTTGTTTACCTCATTTTTTTTATTAGCTTTTACATCTTAGTTAGTACTCTAAAAATTAGTATAATGTTAGTTAATTAATAATCCCTTGAAAAATCCATAAAAAATATAAAAAGCAAAAATAGAAAAATATAATAAAATGCAAATGAGTTTATACTTTTGTTTTCTCATATTTTGTGTTTCATCCTTAGAGTTGGATTGATACTCCCTTACTTACCACTATACATATTTTGAGTTTATTTGTAGGTTCAAGGAAATTTTGATGGAAAACGAAGTTGACATAACGAAAAAAAACACAAGAGAGCGAAAAAAAATACATCTTAACCTGTTGTTGTTGATACCCTATACACCACCACCTTAGTGGCTGCTCGCTAGGAGCACCTCCATTTTTACCGTCGTTACCCCATTTTTGGCAAATTGGACGAGTTCGTCAACGCTTCCAAAACCTGCCATTTTAATGCTAAGTATGACCCTTTACTGTTGGGTGACAAAGACGAAGCCTTAGCTGAATGGAATTTCCTCCCCCCAAAGGGGACTTTGCATTTCAGGATTGATCGTGGTGACTTCCCCTATTCCAAAATCGACTTCAAATCACCTTGGGGTTCTTCAACCCATTTTACTGCCGAGAATTCTCATATGCAAGGCTCCCACATTGCAACTCTTGCTAAAGTTGGAATTCAACAAGCCAACTGGTTTGGGCAGTTCACTCTATCCAAACACAACTCTCCTTTTCAAGCGTTGGTCTCCTGATGGACCATCACTACGCATACCTTCGTTGTTGCTTGGGGAGAGTTCTCCACCACGTTAGAAGATGTTTGTGAGTTGTTTGGGCTTGAGCCCATGGGTGAGTAAACCTATACTGATGAGGCTTTGGATGCTGAGGAAGCTGCTGATCGTTCATAGTTGGATCAGATCTACTGAAGTTGTATTGGGTCTTCCAATAAAGCTACGTTTACTCCCTTGATCGGTTATTTCTTTAAAGCTCCCACTAAGAAGGATGCCACTCCTACTACTCGCAAGGGCAAAGTTACATCCTTAGAATTTCTAGCTTATATTCTTGTTATCCTTTCCCATTTTCTCTTGACCAGAAAACCCAATGATAAGCTCAGGAGGGACCTCATAAACATCTCCATATATTTGGCCAAAGGATTCAAGATTCCTTTAGCAACCATTTCTCTAGGGTCCCTCTACACTTGGTTGGATCGAACCCATCTTGACATGGAACGGTGTCTTGGTCCTTACAACCTGCCCAATTTTGCCAATAACATACTTTTAATGGGCTTTCTGTATACTTATCTTCCTGCCATATCTGCCAACTCCATTCCTTATCCCCTTAGTCAAACCATTAAGCCTCCTCGCCTTTTATTCTTTCACAAGAAACAAATTCAAAATGAGATAATGGGCATTTTCAATAAGTTGGACTCCTTTGTCATGAGGCCCTACGGTGAATCTACCTTTGCCCACACTTGGGATTTCTTTCCATCTTTATCTAGAGTGGACACTGAGGCTCTTATCATCGAAGACCCTTCGTAAGTCGTGGTGCCTTTGTCCACCCTGGGTATTTACCTTCGTTCACTGAGTGGGGATATACTTTTGAGACTTATAACCCCGATCGATATAGCAGGCATTTTGTTTAACCAATGGTCTCCTCTCCCGATATTTTAGCAATCATATGAGAAGGCTACTTTCACTGAGGCATGCACTTTTATCCTTATGTTGTTGTATCTGGTATTAGTTATACTATTGTTGGGCGAATCACTATCCCCAGTGCCACTAGGAAAGAGTATGTATCTACTTCGTTCGCTACCAAATTATGGCTGATGAAACTAGCCAGGATCCAAGAATTTAAACAAAGTCCCCCTTAATATCCCTCTCCTTCTCTGCCTTGGAATTGGGCCTTAAGGGCAACTATGTGCTTGGGGTTGAGTTCCCTCTGATCAAGACCCCAAAGATCCCCCAAGTGAGTTACCTGCTTACTTTCCAATGGTTCCAGTTGCTGCATCCAATCCCAAGAAGCCCCAACGCCCAAACCCCCTACTGAAGATGCTTCTGCTGATGCAGCTTCTAGTGAAGATCCTTCGCAACCAGCGGCCAAAAAGATAAAGTTTTCCAAGAGTGGGACTTCTTCCAAATCTAGGTCTAAGGCTCCTCTGGAAGCTTCCCCTATCGCCTCAGTTCCTCCACCCATGCCTGTCGAAGTAGCTAAGGAAGTGAGGGAGAAGTGCCAAGCAGAGTTAGAACGTGTCCAATGAGAGTTTCAATGGCACACCCCTCTTGTCGCTTCTCTTTTGGCATTTCCCACAATTAGGGTGAATCGTGCTGAATGGGCTTCAATAAGGAAGGGAAGTTCTTATAAGCACCCAAAAGTGTCTATTTTATACCCCGAATAGATGCATTTTAGTCGCTCATTTTAAATAAAATTGGCCTTATGTTCATATTTTATCACTTTGCAGGTCAATACGCAGTTGCAGTATTAAATAATGTTGAATCCTGTTAATTGCGACACAGAAGCGGTTAAAAGCGAGCATTGAAGAAATCAAAAGAGATCGTGAAGTCTGAATCCACATTGAGCTTGCCCAGAAGAGTTTCGATGTCCCGAACCTTGTCCTGAATCAAATCTAAGCCTAGACCGATCCCAGTCCATACCCCGAGCCCGGTGTGTGTTGAGTTTGTGCATTTTTAGATTTTCTTAGATTTTTATTTTGAGTCATTTTGTTTTTAGGATTTATTTTAGATTTATTTAGGATTTTTAGAATTTATTTGCATGTTTTTATATTTTATTTTTATTAGTGTATTTTTTATTTTGATTTTGACTTTTATTAGTTTTAGTTTTTAATCTTTATTTTATTTTATTAGGATTAGTTTTTAGGATTTCATTTATTTTTATTTTTTTTTAGATTTTACATTTTTAGGATTTTAGTTTTTAGTTTAATAGATTTTTATTTCTATTTTTATTTCTTTTTAGTTTCAGTTTTTTTATTTGAGTCTTTATTTTATTTTTAGAGTAGTATTTTATTTTTAGATTTTTAGTTTTGTTAGTGTTATATTTTTATTTTTATTTTTAGGTAGTATTAATTTTTAAGGGTCATAACACTCACATACTAACTTATCTTACATTTAACACACACCCAAACACCCCCTCACCCTCACACTAAACTCCAGGCACCTACCCACACATAAAACACCCCACCTTACTATTCATCCTCTTCCAAAAAATCAACACCCACGATTCTCTCTCTTAAAACCATCATAACCAAAAACCTTAAACCACACCCATTAAACCCACTAAAACCCAATCTCTCTCATCCTCTTACCCCCCTTAAACCCAACATCCCAACCCAAACCTCTCAACCCCCAGCTCACCCGCGCCGGCCTGACCCCAACTCGTCGGACACAAAATCAGGCGATCAAACCGCGCCCAACCCCTGCTCCGGCGAGACCCACAACTGAACCAGAGTTGCGTCCCCAATCCGACCCAACCAGCAACCTGTACATCCGAACACGTGCTCCAAACCCGAACTCGATCCGAGTATCTCTGAATCCAAACCGCAACAAGAACAAAACCAAATGAAAAAAAAACTGTCATTATTTCCATGAAATAGAGGATTAAAGCCACTTTGACATAGCCAAACTTAAATCCCAAGAAAATCTCTCCAACAAAAACCATCCGTGGACTACAAAAATAAGGAGGTGCAGCTCATTTAAAGGAAGACTCTCATCTCAGATACAAAAAAAAAGACGCAAGAGAGAGAAAAAGGGTGTATATTATGTACAGTTTAGGGTCATGAAAAAAATTCAGAAAATACAAAAAAAAAATAGTTTAGTTTAGAACAAAATTGTAGGTTTGTTTTTATTCTTTTTTGTGTAATCAAGTGCTGGATTTGTGAGAAGATTGAGACGCACTTTCATGAACAAGTTCGACAAGAAAATTTTGCGTATTGAATTTCATTGCCTTTCCTTTTCATTCTTGTTATATTATTGAGTGATGTTTATTCTAACATGAGAGTGTTTGGCTAAACACCCCTCTCATGGGGTGGGATGTACTGCGAATGATGTTAATTTAATTAATTGGTTTCATTAATTTTATATTTCTAGGTAAATTAAATTTTAACTGTCGCCAATTAATTTATGTAACGAGAGTTAGTAAATTAATTGAACAAATTAATGTTTGAATTTAGGAATCGAACTCGAGATAGGTTTTTTTGATATTTGAATATTAATTCGGTATTGAAATTTGAGGATTTATATTGTTTTCGTTAAATTGATCCTAACGGGTAATTTTCTGAAAATAGTACGAGTCCTAATTTTTCATCGTGTGACATTTTTAAATTCATTTTTCGAAAAATATTTTATTAAATTTATAATTTTAACGAGAGTTAGATTATCGATTTAATATTATCTCGAAATATTTCAAATTAATAAATTGAGAAATTAAAATAATTGAAAATGCAATGTAATCCCATCTCTTGACCTTCTCACAATATTTCACACTCGGTTGCACATTCTTTTTCATTATTTAGTCATTTTCGTAAATTTTAGCATTTAATTGGTTAATTTTTCCCTTGAAATTGTTTTTTTTTTTAAATCAAAAAATCAAAAAAAATATTTTAATTGGAATTGCACGTTTTCACATAAATTGTTTCACCTTGAAAGTTGGATTGATACCCGTACTTACCGCAATACAAGTTATTTTTAGACAAGTTTTGTAGGTACTCAAGAAAATTTTGAGAGTGGCTTTTGAAGACAACAACCATACGCAAAAAGCTAATTATCAAATGGCGTCGTTGCCGCGTTTTTTACGTTGACACAAATTGAAGACATGTAATTTTATTTTATTTTTGAGTTGTAATTATTATTCCTCCTCCCTCCTCCTTAGACTGGTTGTATAGGATTTTTGAAGCTTTATATTTATTTTTGTGCATTTTGACACCACTTTATTGTAATAATTATTCATAAAAAAATGGCGAAAAGGGAAACCGGACAAAGTAGAGAGAGGGCGTCCACGACGAGGATTTAGAAGCCTCTCTACTTTGGATCGATAGGACTCCCCGGGACGACTGAGATAGGCGAGATCTCCCCCTGGTTGACTCAGCTTGGTCTTCGCCCCACGTGTGTAAAAACCGTGGGAGGTATATTTTTTTTTTCCCTCGCGACTCTCCTGTCAGCGAGTTCATTTTTTGTGTGATTAATTGCTCCAATGTGCTTTTAATTTCTGCATCACACTTAAATTGAATGGTTTGATGAATTAATTTACCTAAGACTTGGACCTGGTCATTGAAACGAGAAGGGATTTCATCACCCGACTCACTCGCTTATCCATTGTGTGCTACCCTAGCTGTCATTAAATTTAGAATCAATCAAATAGCTAGCCCCGTATAAACACATTTTTACAACAGGAGCTCACAAAGATAAACTCGGTGATTTTTGTCGCCCGCGGACTTAATTAAAATTTGACTACCCCTTTCACTAAATTTGAAGATAATAATTGACTACGTGTTCGTTAGGATTTTTGCTTTACTCGTGTGTGTCCAATTCAATTCTTTTGGTAGTCAATTTTCGTTAGTTCGTTCAAATCACGAGTCCATTTTCTACCCTTTTTTCGAAAAATTCCAAAAATATTTTCCTTCTTTTTTAAAAATATTTTTAAAAATCCCAAAAATATTTTCTTTTTCTTATTTTCAAAAATCACAAAAAGATTTTCTTTTCTTTTGCAAAATACTTAAAAACCCAAAAATATTTCTCTCCTCATGGCCGAAGATCGTCCTTTACGGGTGTACTTCGTCCATTTCCCATTGTTTTATGTTAAGCCCGATTCGAACCTCTATTCATTAATTCATGGCTTTAACTCTCACACGCTCACCATTGATACTCATGTGTCGTCCACGCACACATCTCCTACTCCACCGCCTCCGGTGACGAGTGTCAACCTATCCCGTACTTCACCGTGCACATACTGCTTTCTCTTCGATCACTTGTACAATGAGTGTCCATTTATATTCTATCCATCTGAATCCACCTTGGAACATGTGTATCCCCATGACACTGTTTTGGACCCACCCTCGATGTATGGTCACGACATATCTAATATCGAGGGGTATGAGTCCCCAAGCTATTCATGGAGGCCTGATCATCCTTCCATGCAATATGAATCCCAACGCCATGTTTTGGATCCTTATGGTTTCCAACAGTCTTCATCGCCACCTCATGCACATCATACCTATCAGTCCCCTTCATATGATCCTCATGGTGATCACAATTTTTTCCCTCACAGAGATGCTTTTCCCGTGAATGCTGCACTTGACCCCATTCCACCCACTTTATATGAGTATTCTCCGCCTCCTAGTGTATATAGTGAATTGTGTCCACCTCAACCACTGTCGTCACCCGCCACCACTTCAACACCATCTTGCACATCCGCTCTCGAAAGTCTCTTACACAAGTCCGCGCACACTTTCAATCTCAAACTGAAATCACTTCAAAGGCTTGAACAACGATTATATGAATTTGATTGTGCGAATGAGATGGATTCCACCCCAAGTCATCCCATTATTGTCCCCGTGTGGGACGATGATGTGTCGTCCTGTGCCACTGATTTTGAGTGTGACCAACCCTATCTTCCTGAGAATATCGACGTTGAGACCACCCCGTTGTCCAGGCCCCAAGTTGACCATTGTGTTGACATATCCATTGATTGTGAGATTGATCCCACACCACCATATCCTTTCGAACCCACAATTGAGGTTTGCCTTTCCCCTTCCACCTAATCCATAATTATGCCCGAGCTTACAACTTTTGATCCTTCCATGTGTGTTCCTAAGGAACCCATTATTTATAGGTTAGCTCTGGCTGCGAGTGCTTCCCACTATCCTGAGATTGGATCTGACATGTTTCTACCTCTTCGAATATGAATCCTGTCGCACCGCGCTTAGCTCACTTTAAGTCATATATTAATGTTGATTCTTTTATCTCGAAGTTGGATGCCTCGTTAGATTTTTCAACCACTTAGGATGGTGACTTTCGGGTGGCTAAGTTGATCACTCCCTCGTTCACTTTCACACCTCCTCCTACAAGTGCCCTTAAAGATCCCTCTGAGCCTTATGAGGAGTGTGTGTCCCCTACTAGTGAGTTGGATCATTTTCCCCCACCCTTTGTCCCACTCGATCCACCCACTGTCCCTTCCACCCCACCACTTGGTTTGGATCTTGTTATTGCACCTCACCTGTTCCCATCTACATATTTAGGTCCTCACCTCTACCCACCCTCCTCCCTAGTGCACCACGATCCCATTTGTACACTTTTCATCGACCCCACCATTTGTGTGAGTATGCATGCTACTCTTAGCTTTCGTAACACCAAGCGTGTTACTCTATGCACACCACTTCCTTGTGGTGTTGAATTTTTCCATCTACCGCTCCCTAGTGTGTCACGGCGCGACCATTATCATAGTCCATTTATAAAATGGTCGTGCACTTTCTATGAGGCCCGCCCCATTATTATTGTCAAACCCTTCTACCTACCCCACCAACTTTCGCACCATTCTTATAGGGCCCTTATTTCCCTCACATTTACGCTCAATAAGGCCCATGACCGGTGCCTGTACACCCTCACCCTTACCCTTCTCCTTACCCTAATACCCACCCTCCCATGGTCCACCAATGCTTTGCATCTGGTGACGCACATTGCCATAAAAGTGCATTGACTTCTTCTAGCCTTTATCCAACAAGACTCACACTTAAGTCTTGTTTGGGGGTGATTATCATCACCCATTTTTCTATCGCCCTACACTTTCATAGTCCTTATCTTTAGGGTGAGATTGGTTTGGTCTGGCTGAAGACGTTAAACTTAGCGCTACCGGGGGGCAGCCCGTTGTTCATTGTTTCTGAGTATGAGTCTTACCCTGTTTGGGGGTGGTGTTTCTCACCACCCAATGATTTTTACATGGTTTATAGACTTGTACGTTGTGACACCCCGCCTAATAAAATACCGGGTGATCAGTCCTATACCAAATTAAAACATGAATCCCAGTTGGATCATTCTCAGCATCACTGTCGAAAACTTTTTAAAACTTACTAACATCCTAGTATTCCAAAAGCTGGTGCCAATTTTAACTTTTTGATTAAACAAAACAGTACATGCGGAATTCAAATATAAACCATTCTCACAACTGAATGAAAATAAATAGAATCATAATTACACAACTTTCCGAATAAAATCGACCACCAAAGAAATAATCCAATACAAATATTCAACACTTGAATAAATTACACCTGAAAACTGTTCCGAGAAGTCTGGGCGACAAGCCCTAAATAAAACTGAAACTGATACAAGATTCCTACTCTAGGAATGAATGAATGATGCGTCTAATCCAAACTCCTGCTAGCATCCACATATGTCGCAGCTCCGTGTCCCTGGAATAGAATATCAATCCTGGCGTCCCTGTGGCTGGACACCTAAAAGGTTTTGAAAATAGTTTTATAGAAAGGGTTAGAACCCAAAACATTTTGAAAATATTTAGCAAGTGAATTAACTGCAGTAATTTAAAATGTATGAAAGGCGCTTCATATTTAAGTTAGTGTCGCACTCCTTTGTGGACATTCTCATCCCTCCACTATTGTGCACACCTACCGGTTACCTTAACCCCACCTAGTTGTACTATCCTGTCCAACTAGTCCTGGTATAACCTTCCCTTGCCATACTACTCTAACCCGAGTATAATAATTTCTTGAATTATAAGTTATCTCACAATTAACTTTATTAATTCCTCTTAAATAGTAGCATATAACTGTGTCACGAGTTATATAAAATAAATACATCAGACACTGTATTATTACCCGTATATAATATTGAATACCATTATATACATACCTTTACAAAAACATTCACACATATAACATACGTATATCCATCCCTCCGAGTATACCCTCACTGGATGATTCCCTCTAAAATGCTATCTCACTAGGTGTGCTCACAAAACCTAGTTCCCCAAGTTGGAATCGCTTACCAACTTGGCCCAAAATATAAACGTAGTGGAGGCGGTCATATTCCTTCCATGAAAGTGAGATAAATCCCTCACCAATATATATCGGACGCTATGACCTGGGGATATACTCGCCCTACTCCTCAAGCTAGGGGATTCACCCACAACGCGCAACCTCCCTTGATAGCATTAGAGTATATTAATTTGAATAGATATCTAGTCACTGATATTTAATATCACACACAATATATACACGTATATATACTATCACTACACCATATATATATAATATAACCCCGGCTTTACCGTGTACTCCAAATCCCGTACACTACCTATAATTTAATATCACACTTCAATTTATATAATACTTTCCCCGAGTCTATGGTCCGACTCCAATTAAATTAATTAACACCCTTATTAATTTAATACCTTCCCGAGTCTATCACCCGACTCTAATTAAATTAACTAACACACATTTTATTTTAACACCTCCCCAAGTCTACAATCCGACTCTAATTAAATTAATTATCACACCTATTAATTTAATCCTACCCGAGTCTACAATTCGACTCTAATTAAATTAATTATCACACCTATTAATTTAATCCTACCCGAGTCTACAATCCGACTCTAATTAAATTAATTATCACACCTATTAATTTAATCCTACCCGAGTCTACAATCCGACTCTAATTAAATTAATTATCACACTTATTAATTTAATACTACCCGAGTCTACAATCAGACTCTAATTAAATTAATTATCACACTTATTAATTTAATCCTAACCGAGTCTATAATTCAACTCTAATTAAATTAATTACTCTCTCTCAATAATTAGTTAAATACTTTGGTGTCACTTAACCAACATACCCGGACTCGCTCACTTGGTCCATTTTACCTCTCATAATTTCATTCCCACATTTTCGCCCACAATGTGTCACACATGCATCTCCATAAATTTTTATATTATATTTACCTATAATCACCAACATACCCGGACTCGATCACTTGGCCCGAAATTAAATATTTCCCGAGTCTATATCCCGACTCTAAATTAATTAGTTTATCTCCAAACTTAATTCACTACCTTGGCGTCGCTTAGCCAATATAACCGGACTCACTCACTTAATCCGTATCTCCCTATTTTAGAATAACATTCATCAAATTCATCCATAAAGTTCTCCACATAAATTTCCCCTAATCCGAATTACTTTTCCCCATATTTACTAGGAATATGTGTTTCATAATTTTTTTCTCACTAATTAATGTATGGGAATTAATTTAATTAATTAATTTCCCCCTTATATCACAACTGGCCGAACTGCCCATATTTTCCCATCGTCGATCGATCGATGCCCCCCCCGATCGTTTGATCGACCCCTTCGTGACAGATCTTCTTCCCCAGTGATTTTCACCATTAACGAAATTCAAGGTTTTTGACCCATAATCTAAACCTCTAATTACATCATCCCACCACAAAAACATGGTTATTCCATATCCAACACATCATAGGGACCTTAAGATAATCAATTTCTCCACTTGTATCTACTTTTCAAAATGGGCTTTTTCTCCATAAAAATTCAATTATCTATTTTACAAATCTCAAATTGCAGATTCAATTTTCACCCCTTTTCGTTCTGGATTTCCCATTCAAATTATACATACATACTCAGAGATCTATCACCCATATAAATCTTACTTTGAATCTCATTCAAGTGTTCCATAAATAAAAACCCCATTTTTGTACCCGTTTATCCCCAAAACGAATTTTAGTATACACATCACTAAAATATGAATTGGATATCACAATTTAGGAGTAAAAATAGTTAACCACTTGCCTGGAATCACTCGTAGGGTCTGATCCGTTGTTGATGCCCCTTAACTTAGCTCCAATAACCTCCAATTTGCTCTTGATTTGCTTTTCCCCAAATCCCCTCTCAAACCCCAAGTTTAGAGTTATGTTGGCTGCCATTCCTTAATCTCCCAATTAGGTTAAAAACCCTGCATCCCGTTTTTAGCCTAATGGGCTTAATTAAAATAGCCAAAATCATCCCGTGTGGGTCCAGTTATGCCCAAAAATGCCCCGAGACCCAATTACTACCCTCGGGTACTCTTTTCTTACTATCTTGATCCTTCCGGATACAACCGCGCACTCAGAATTGGCATCCGAAATAATTTATAAAAATCCTTATCTCACACCCAATTTAGTCTATACCGACTCCCGACTGGGATAAGTGCATACCCCGTCATTAATACCCGAAATGACGTAATTAAATTATTACTATTCACTTAGTAAATAAATTTCCCTAAACATTAACCATTCACTCCCCGATTAATATTTAAATATATATATTGCCATAATTAATTCAATTAAAATTACAACACACAAGTAATTTAAAATTTCTGAATTAATTAAATATTAAATGCACAAAAATACGGGGTGTTACATACGTATTTTTGTATCACATCTGTTTTTCAGGTTTCATCTATGCTCCAGAATGCGGTACATTTCACTAGTGGTTCATTATGGTACTATCTTTCCTCCATTGTGCCTTTAATTTTTATATATGATTTTAAACAGCGAGGATGATGTTCTCTTTCGTTTGGGGGTGGGAAATTTATCAAAAACGTACCTCTTTTGAAATTTTTCAAAAACAAATGATTTTAAATATATTTTTAAGTTAAATTTAAATTTTTATGATATGACTTGTCTATCATCCCTCTTTTAGAAATCTCGGAATACCTGTGTTTGACCCAAAAATTACGCTTTTAACCTTAAATTAATTAATACCTCTAAAAGCGTACTTGCACTATGAATTCCTAAACTCTAAAATTTTACACTATCACGTTTACAATCAAAAGTTGAAGAATAACTATATTCTCAAGAAAGCCTTAAAAAATCACTAGTAGCGACTTAAACCCGTGAGATTTAAGTTTTTCACCTTTTTGAGGGTTTTTACATATCTCCGAGTCACAAGTTGACTCAACTGTCTTTGGATACCGCACTTAGTCGTTGCATGGTCTCATTATTTTTTTAATTTTGGCATAATCACTGAGAATGACATCATTATCGAGTTATAAGAAACATGTGTCTTGTAGTTTGTCCCGAGCACTAAATCGATTTTACCATTTACTTGCCATTTTCCATATCACATTTTCTATCCATATTTTCCTTGTCCATATATATCCCACATACCATCCATATGTCATTTCCCATCACTACTGTAATTTTTGAGAAAAAGAGTGTTTGAGATTATCAATGTAAATTGTCTTCATTTTTGTTATGAACAAAAAAAAATGCATCGCAATAAAAAAAAGAAAAAAAAAGCAAAGAAAAAGAATTAAAGAAAAAATAAAAAAGAAGAAAAGAAAGCATGCGATCATAAATAAATAAAAAATGAAGACATTAGTTATTCGTGTATCACACTCTTCTCAAAATACCTCCATCATATCATTCATCTTCTTCATTTCACTATCCCCTCATACCTTTCATAAATCCCATTTTCACCCTTGGTGACGTGTTCGGGCAAACGAGAAGATTATATGGTGAATAACTCGACATTCTCAACAAAGTGGTTAGCATTCCTTCAAGAGATCAAATTTTTTTCATGTATTCGTTATTTTTTTCAAGTGTGTGAGACGTTTGAACTTGCTTACATTTACTCACCTCCTCACACACTAGAGAGATACACTTACCCAATTCTCAGAGAGTTCGATTCAGAGAGATATATCCAGTGAGAATTGAAGTCAAAGCTTTGATTCTATAAAGGCGATCTTGGAATTACTCGAATGATACTTAAGATTATTTCACACCACACACGCTGAGTTTTAGGAAGGATTATGCTTTCGGTATTAAGTAATTTTATATTTCATTTTGATAGTTGAATACGGTGTTCCTTGATGTCCTTTTAAGTTGGGTTGTATAGCGGCTCATCATCTACTCAGAAACTGCATTCAATAAACTTTTGAATTTTGTGGATACATTCACTGTAAACCCTCACGAGACACCACTCGTCCTGTAGGACAACCTATAGGTTTAACGGCTTGTTACGCATGCTAAGTGCAATCGCTAGTGCCTTGAAGAAATCAAAATAGATCGTGAAGTCTGAATCCACATTGAGCTTGCCCAGAAGAGTTCCGATGTCCCGAACCTTGTCCCGAATCAAATCTAAGCCTAGACCGATCCCAGTCCATACCCCGAGCCCGGTGTGTGTTGAGTTTGTGCATTTTTAGATTTTCTTAGATTTTTATTTTGAGTCATTTTGTTTTTAGGATTTATTTTAGATTTATTTTGGATTTTTAGAATTTATTTGCATGTTTTTATATTTTATTTTTATTAGTGTATTTTTATTTTGATTTTGACTTTTATTAGTTTTAGTTTTTAATCTTTATTTTATTTTATTAGGATTAGTTTTTAGGATTTCATTTATTTTTATTTTTTTTTAGATTTTACATTTTTAGGATTTTAGTTTTTAGTTTAATAGATTTTTATTTCTATTTTTATTTCTTTTTAGTTTCAATTTTTTTATTTGAGTCTTTATTTTATTTTTAGAGTAGTATTTTATTTTTAGATTTTTAGTTTTGTTAGTTTTATATTTATTTTTATTTTTAGGTAATATTAATTTTTAATAGTCATAACACTCACATACTAACTTATCTTACATTTAACATACACCCAAACACCCCCTCACCCTCACACTAAACTCCATGCACCTACCCACACATAAAACACCCCACCTTACTATTCATCCTCTTCCGAAAAATCAACACCCACGATTCTCTCTCTTAAAACCACCATAACCAAAAACCTTAAACCAAACCCATTAAACCCACTAAAACCCAATCTCTCTCATCCTCTTACCCCCTTAAACCCAATATCCCAACCCAAACCTCTCAACCCACAACTCACCCGTGCCGGCCTGACCCTAACTCGCCAGACGCAAAATTCGGCGACCAAACTGCGCCCAGCCTCTGCTCCGGCGAGACCCACAACTGAACCGGAGTTGCGTCCCCGATACGACCCAACCAGCAACTCGTACATGCGAACACGTGCTCCAAACCCCAACCCGATCTGGGTATCTCTGAATCCAAACCGAAACAAGAACAAAACCAAATGAAAAAAAAAAAATGGCATTATTTCCATGAAATAGGGGATTAAAACCACTTTGACATAGCCAAACTTAAATCCCAAGAAAATCTCTCCAACAAAAACCATCCGTGGACTACAAAAATAAGGAGTTGCAGCTCATTTAAAGGAAGCCTCTCATCTCAGATACAAAAAAAAAAAAGAGACGCAAGAGAGAGAAAAAGGGTGTATTTTATGTACAGTTTAGGGTCATGAAAAAAATTCAGAAAAATACAAAAAAAAAAATAGTTTAGTTTAGAATAAATTTGTAGGTTTGTTTTTATTCTTTTTTGTGTAATCAAGTGCTGGATTTGTGAGAAGATTGAGATGCACTTTCATGAACAAGTTCGACAAGAAAATTTTGCATATTGAATTTCTTTCCCTTTCCTTTTCATTCTTGCTATATTATTGAATTATGTTTATTCTAACATGAGAATGTTTGGCTAAACACCCCGTTCATGGGGTGGGATGCACTGCGAATGATGTTAATTTAATTAATTGGTTTTATTAATTTTATATTTCTAGGTAAATTAATTTTTAACTATCGCCAATTAATTTATGTAACGAGAGTTAGTAAATTAATTGAACAAATTAATGTTTGAATTTAGGAATCGAACTAGACATAGGTTTTTTCGATATTTGAATATTAATTCGGTATTGAAATGTGAGGATTTGTAATGTTTTCGTTAAATTGATCCTAGCGGGTAATTATCTGAAAATAGTATGAGCCCTAATTTTTCATCATGTGATATTTTTGAATTTATTTTCTGAAAAAGATTTTATTAAATTTATAATTTTAACGAGAGTTAGATTATCGATTTAATATTATCTCGAAATATTTCAAATTAATAAATTAAAAAATTAATATAATTGAAAATGCCATGTAATCCCATCTCTTGACCTTCTCACAATATTTCACACTCGGTTGCACATTCTTTTTCATTATTTAGTCATTTTAGTAAATTTTAGCATTTAATTAGTTAATTTTTCCCTTGAAATTATTTTTAAAAAAAATCAAAAAAATATTTTAATTGGAATTGCACGTTTTCACATAAATTGTTTCACCTTGAAAGTTGGATTGATACCCGTACTTACCGCAATACGATTTATTTTTAGACAAGTTTTGTAGGTACTTAAGGAAATTTTGAGAGTGGCTTTTAAAGACAACGACCATACGCAAAAAGCTATTTATCAAGTTCCGAAGCCTCTGCTATTACCGGTGTTTCGAGCCATAAAAAAAAATTTCGGGGATAAATACCAACACAAGACGAGCTTATGAGGTGCAACCAATGCCTACTGTCCCAACTGCCAGGACTTCTCCTCCTCTTTTTGTTGTTGGGGCTATCACTATTGACGATAGTCTGGAGGCTGAACGTGGTCCTGCCAAGAGGGCATATCCCCAAGTTTCTCCCCTTGCTTCGCCTCTAGTCATCTCATCTCACACTTTTCTAGAGAAAGAGGTAAATGTCCAACACTTAGCCATTTTTTTATGGATTAGTGAAATATCCTCTTCTAACCTTGTGCTGATTCCTTGTCTGTGCTAGGAAATTGCTGAGGATAGGCCATCTCCTCCAATGAGTCCCTTTGTGGAGGGACGCTTTGGTCAGTTAGAGATCGTTGCTTCTCCTCCCCATTCTCCCATTATCAGGCTCACTTGCTCCCGTTGCTTCGCCTCCAATCATGCAGAGGAGGCTTACAGGTAAGGCTACTTCCTCTGTTGAATCAGTGGGAGTTTCTTTTCTGCCAAAAGAGACTCCTATTGCTTCTTATGAGTCATCCCCCTTGCCCGTGGTTCCTATGGGTGTCATTACATTATCACCAAGCACTCCAGAGGTAACATCTTTTATATTTTTTCTTTTATCTCTATTTTTTATTATGTTGACATACTTTCCAAGTATCTTGCCACATTTCAAGTTGAAGGCGCTTCAGCCCTAGTCTCATCGCTAGTAGATGCTCTTCTTTATCTTTCTCTTTTTTGCCTCATTTGCAAATGTCATTAGGGTAAGTTAAGTGTTTGCCTTACCCCTTGGCATAATGGCATTCCTTGTGACTTGATCCTCTTTTTACGTCTACAGCTTTTTTTGGGTTTAATTCCCCCGTTTCATTCTATGTTTGCATGGGTTCCTACAATTATTGTTGGTGCATCTAGCTTCAGTGTTCCTTATACTTTTGAAGGTCCTTTTCCCTTGCAGGTTCTAGCATAGTTAGTGGGGACTTCTCCCATGGAGGCTACTCAAATAGAAACTGCCCCAGTCTTGGCCCTTGTGCTTTTTGGAAGTGAAGGTGCTTCGACCGAAATTGACGTTCCTCCACTAGAAGTTTTTGTTGAGAGCCTGAGGGAGGGTGTTGTTGTCACCCCTTTCGTTGTTCCTTCGGCTATTGGCCCCGAGGTAACTATTGCCCTTTTCTCGTTATTTTTTGCATAAGGGTTAACATTATGCCTGTTAAAACGAAGAATAAGAAGCGGCTTAATTATCTCTTAACAATGAAAATCACTTGTTAAGGTTTTTCACAAATTCCACCTATAAAGGTGTTTTAACAATGAAAACTACTTGTTAAGATTTTTCTTCAAACTCCACCAGTAACGGTGACTTAACAATGAAAACCACTTGTTAAGATTTTTTGTCAAACTCCACCAATAACGGTGACTTAACAATGAAAACCACTTGTTAAGATTTTTCATCAAACTCCACTAGTAGCGGTGACTTAATAATGAAAACCACTTGTTAATATTTTTCATCAAACTCCACCAGTAACGGTGACTTAACAATGAAAATAACTTGTTAAGATTTTTTGTCAACTCATATCTCCTTATATCTTTTCAGGTTGTAAGGGAGCCTATTCGTGCTGAAGGGAAAACCCAACGAACTCCTTTGCCTGTTGCTTCACCCCATCGAGAACTAGCTTCGTCAGATAAGTCAAGCCATAACGACCAAGGTTCAATAATAAATCTCTAGGCTGACAGTAAATCTGGCTGCGAAGTGCCTCTTCTCGAAGGCTCCTCATGCCTTTTATTTGCAGATCCTTCGATAACCCCGTAAGTTTTCTACTTTCTATAGATCTATCATTGAGAAATTGGCTACCCATCACCCGGAGACCTTTACCCCATACTGTTTTCATTCAAACATTATTTTGATGGGTTGTTGGCTTTAGGGTATGGAGACCATCGTAGCGGAGGTCGTTAATACTCCGACTTTCACTCTATCAAGGCCCATTATAAATCAACAGTTGGACAGTTTAAGGGAGTTGGGTAGGGATGGATTCCATTTCTCCTAGCTTATTGAACATTTAAAGGTTCTAAAATCCACTCAACTAGCCAGCCAGGGGGAACTATTTTAGAAGCATGTGGAGGCCCAACTTGCTGAGGAGGCTAAATTATCAGAGTTAGTGTCGTTAATGGAGGCTGTTGATCTTAAGGTCAAGGTTTACAAAAAGGCTCTGGTCAAGGCGATGCAAGAGTGTGAGTCCCTGGTCATTCAACTGGCTTAAGTCCACACCATACTTGAGGGCTCCATTATTGCTCTACAGTCTTCCCTTGCAAATTCATCGATTCTACCTAGGGATTTCTTTTCTTCCCCATACTTATGGTTTTTACTAGGCTGATGCCCCTCAACACTCGTACAAATTTTCCATTTTCTTCTTCATATGTAATTCTTCGGCAATAGTTCCTAATTTGGTAATGTAACTCCTAGTATATGAATGAAAAAAGGATTTGTTTTTTCCATATCATTGTTTCCATGTGCTATAACTATTCTTCTATCTATTGTAAATATCAGACTCTTATAATTTTTACATAACCTTCAGTTACAACAATAGATTTTACTCAAATAACATGCAATATTATTTCCACAACTCAACAAACGAAACAAAATACTTTTATGTTCTAAAGTTATTCGCTTAAACATGATAGACCTTCAACCATTTGTTATTAATTTTAAACGGTTTATCTTCCTCCATCTTTTAAATTAATCAATAACCCAAATTGTGAGCTTCCTTTACAATGAAAGGTCCCTACCAATTCGCTATAAACTTAGGAAAAGGGAGCCCTCTGATGTGCTTTACAACTGCCTTCAAAATGAGGTCTCCTTCAACGAACTTCCTTGGTCTCACCAAGTTATCATACACCCTGGAAAGTTGCTTTATGTACATTTGGAAGTGTTGCATCTCATTATCTCTGTTCTCATCTAGTGCTTCTAATTTTACATGTTTACTCTGAGGAAGCATGCTGCTTCGCAAGCCATATCAGGCAGAGGGAACGTCCAGTTCTACCAAAAAAATTACTTTAGTTCCACACACAAGGGAGAACAGTGTATATCCTATCAGCTCCATCTTGGTCATTCGATAGTCCCATAACAATATTGGGATCTTATCATCCCACGAGCCTGGAAAATCCTCCATTATTTTTGCCAAGGTATTGACCAAGGTCTTATTAGTTGCTTTGGCTTGACCGTTGCACTTCGGCTATGCCACCATTGAGGTATGATGGATAGTGGAGTACTTATTTGTGAGCATAGTTACTTCTTTATTGACAAATGAGGTCCCATTGCCGTAAAGGATAACCTTTGGTATCCCAAAATGGTAAATGATGTATTCTCGAGTGAAGTTACTCACCACGCCTGTTTTTTCTCTTCTCAGTGATATTGCTTCAGCCCACTTGGTAAAGCACTCTATTACCACCAGAATCCAGATCTTTCCTTTTGAAGAAGGATGTGTTGTCCCTACCAAGTCAAATGCCCATGTGTGGAAAGGATAAGGAGTTGCCAAAGAGTATTGATCAACCGATGGAGCATGAATCATGTTTTCATATAGTTGGCACACCTTGCATTTTCAAATGAACTCAGCACAAACTTTTTCCATGGTTGGCCAATTATAACCCAAGGTCATTAATTGGTCATATAGCTTTGCCCCTCCAATGTGAGCTAGATCGTGAGCCTGTTTAAGAACTTTTATTGATTCTTCTTTTGTGATGCATCGCAAAGGCCTATTAAAGTATCCTCTATGGTAGAGTTGAAATTCTTCGATGTAGAACCCTGGGACCCTTCGTTTGAGTCCCATGATGTTTATCTTCTCCGAAGGAACAACTCCATCTTTGATAAAAATCAATATAAGGCTGCCTCTAATCTGCTTGAGCCTTAACGAAATAGCACTCATCTGCTTAGAAGAAAAGCTAGCACTTATCGCACTTTCATTGTAGCTCTACTACATCCTGTTTCATCCTCGGCTAGAAGTATCAATCTCTTTGGATTCTTCTATAGAGAGGGTTCTTAGTTATTTCACACTACTCTTCATGTGTCTTCTTCATCCTCTGCTCTGCTTCCTCTGGCCCGATACATCTTGATAACCATCCTCCCACGTTTTTATAGTAAAAATCTCCCTAATTTGTAAAGTATTGGGCAACTCTCTAAGTTCCATCTTTCCTTCCCCAGCTTCCAATTACTTCCTGATCTCTTTCCTCCAGTCTGAGTCATCCTCGATCGATAAGATTGACTATAATACCGAGGGAGTTATTCTTCGTTGGATCACCACCGTGGTTATATCGGCCTTCATAACCATTTTTTGGACAATGGTAACGAGGCATCAGCATGTCAATTCATCATTTTGGGATACATTTTGATCCTCACTTGATGGAACTGGTTGATAAGTCTTTAGACGATGGTTCTGTAATGCACTAGGCTGAGGTGTTTTAATGCATACTCCCCATTCACTTGCTGGACCACTAAGTTTTGATCACCCTTGATGCAAAGCGAATGAATCCCCTTTCGAAGGGCTTCCAATAACCCCAGCACTAACGCCTCATTCTCTGCTTCATTGTTGGAGCAAGGGAAATCTAACTTGTAGGAAAGGCAAATCTCATATGTTCCCTTCAAGAGAATAACCCCCGATCCCCCTTATTTTTAATTGATGAACCATCGAATTGCTTTGTCCATTCTTCAATGTTGGCATCCAAGTAATTGGCCTGCAAGTCATCTTTTGGAATGTCCTTTTGGGGTGGGTCAGATACCCCAGATGGAAAGATTACTAGTAAATCAGCATATGCCTGGCTCTTGATTTTTCATGAGACCATGAATTTCAAATCATATTTTGAGAGGATGAGGAACCACCTGGCTACCCTTCCAATCAAGATAGTTCTCGCCAATAAAAACTTAGTAGGATCACATATCGTTACAATATGAATTGTAAAATACAACATATAAGGTCTAAGTTTTTGTGCTAAAAAGACCAAGGTCAAACAATGTCTTTCAATACTATTATACCTTACCTCTGGTCCATGTATAAGCCTACTCAAATAATAGAATGGTCGTTCTTGCCCGTCGATCTCTTGCTCTAATAGATCTCCAACGGACCTTGTGGTTAATATGAGGTACAGCTGCAACGGGATTCCTGCCCTTAGAGGAATCATGGTTTGAGGAGAAATTATTAGCTCCTTTAGCTTAGTGAGTGACTCCTAATAGATTTCTTCCCATTTGAAATTCGTGTTCTTTTGAAGAAATTCCATCAAAGGGTGAGTTATTCAGTTAATCCTGGCATAAATCTTCTAAGATAGGAGACTTTGATAAGGAATCTCTTAAGCTCCTTCGTCGTGCTTAGATATGGCATCCCTAAGATTGCTCGCTGTATGTCCTAGTCCATTTGCACCCCCTGCCGATCCACCATAAAACCCAGGAACTTCCCACTAGTGACTCCGAAGGCACATATAGTGGATTCATCTTCAATTTGTATTTCCTGCACCGAATGCACAACCTCCTCAGATTGTCCAGATGGGATTCCCCCTTCTTCGACTTGATGATCAAATCATCCATATAAAATTCTAAGAATTTGTGAAAGAAGTCGTGGAAAATGGCCATCATTGTTCTTTGGTACATTACCCTAGCATTCTTTAATCCAAAAGGCATTACCTTGTACATGAAATTGCCTAACGACGTTTTGAATGCTATCTTCTCGCACTACACTAAATCTGTCGGATTTTCACGATCATTGACCTAGACAAGTTGGACTTGTCCAGGTCAATAATCGTTACAATTCTGGGGGTGATAATTTTTGTTCTCACAGTCTTCTAATGGTCATTGACTGTGACAAGTTTATTAGACTTGTCACGATCATGTCACGATCTCTGACCATGACAAGCTTTATCACGGATAAAGACCGTGACAATCTTTAAAAAATTATCACGGTCGTTAATCGTGATAAGTCCGTGGCAAGTTTTCTTTATCACGGTTAATGACCGTGATAAATTTGGGCAAAATTTAGAAAAAAATTATTCGACAGTTTGGCCACTGCCACTGCCCTGCAGTATATTTGTACCTATTATAGCAAAATTGCACTTGTTTAGAAAGCATATATCCAAATAAAATAGAAATAATGCACCAAATCATTGCATATATAATTCCATATCCAAATCAAAATGTAACAAATCAAAACAATACAAATATAATCCAAGAGTCCAAATAAAATAGATACAAATAATGTCATGTGGTAGGTTTGAGGAGGAAGTAAGGCCACACAAAAAATGCATTGAGACACCCCTGAATATGCATCACGTCGCATTGTTCGTGCAACCACAATGGGCCATTCTCCTTCCCGGTTATCACATGCATGACGATCACCTTAGTCTCGATTTCTTGAAGCGCATGTCCATGAACCAACATACCCTGGACGGTATTCGGGTCCCTCAACCCCCCCATCCACGTGTTATTAAATAAGTCGAGTATAAACACGCTCGGCCAACCAATTATTGACATAGGCCACTCGATGGGAGCCAAGTAGGGGACTGGATCATCCATGGGTGAGTCTGCACGTGTCGGTGATGAAGCAGCGATGTCCACTCCCTCGTCCTCATCTACCTCCTCCTCCACCACCTTCTTATTCCCCTTCCCCTTGCCCTTTCCGCCCAATGAACACTTCACTGATGAGAACATATCTTGGACCGTCGCCTCCAACCTTAATAGCTTTGCAGCATGCGAGTCCACCTGACGAGCCAACCCGGTGTTGCTCGTCTCTAATCTGATGATCCTAAATTTGGCCACCCACGAGTTCACCCCCTTGTCCTCCCCTTGCGATCAATGTCATGCACTTGGCTGAGTCCGTCCGTGGACAAAGATGCCTTATCGGCATCGGACTGCGAATCATGTACTTCCTTAAGCTTTGCCTGAAACGATAAAAGGCACACGATTAGTTAAATAAGTAAATAAAATAGTTATAACGTAATTAACAAAAAGTAAAATATCGGATTACTTACAATCGTGGTCACAACGTTCGGGGACACCTCCTTATCCTTCCCTTTCTTCGTCCTAATTTCCACATAGGCATCGAGCCTATGTGGCCTACCCCCAGGGCCACTCCCCGTCCCCTGAAATAAAATAATGCAAAATTAGTATCGGGCCTGCAAAGTAAAATAATGTAGAATAACATATTTTTGTAATTATAGAAAAATAAAAACTTACCATCATCCTATGCTCCACCTCGGCGTAAGATGTTCGGCCGGAGTAGTGCACGTCCGTCTTTTTCGCCATATTTGCCCTCCTCAATTGGCGACTTGCCAATTATCGCTCCTCGATCTTATTGTCAATGAACTGTTGCCATTGTACCAATGATATCGGATCCTTCGACGGGACGGACTCACGCATTCTGATAATGGAGTCTCAAGTCTTCCCAAAGTACTGGCCGCGCAAATTTTTTATCCATGTCTTGTGTTGCTCCCACAATTGCTCCAAGACAGAATCGCGGAGTTCTCGAGCCAGGCTGAATTGTTTCTGTCAAACAAATACAATGTTAGTTGCGAATAAATAGAAATTGAAATTGAAATTGAAATTGAAATTGAAATTAAAATTGAAATTGAAACATAAATATAAATATAAATACATTACTTGTAGTGCCGCCCAAATAGCTAACTTGAGCTCATTTGCACCTCCCTCCAACTAGTGTACCCCGAGCCGATAATCGTCTTTAGAAGCTCAAGGGATCTTGTTAATATCCCCATCTTGTTCTCGACAGCCATTCCAAATTTGCCCAATTTGGTGAGAGTAGGGACCGAGGAGCGCTCGTCGCCTCCGCTACCACCGGACCCAGAAGACATCATCATTATCATTATCATTATCATCATCCTTGCCTTAATCCCTGAAGGAAACATTTTCTGTAAAAAAAAATGTTGTTATTAGTACAAATTCAAAATGAATTAGAATAAGACATGCAAACATTAAGTCCAAATAGTACATGTGCTAATGTAATCAAGTACAAATGAATAAATAGCATTAAATCGATGTTTGGAATACTTTTTACTATTTAACTCACAGACATATGCAAAGGAAAGAGAGAAAGATAAAAAGAGTGAAAGTGTACAAGTACAAATGAATTAAACGCATTAAACCGATGTCTGATAATAATAAAACACTAGTACATGCGCTAAATTGGAATACTTATTACAAATTAAAAAATTGTTGATATTCGGTAGGAGCAACCAAGCCATCCACACTACTGTTTAGACGCTTTGGCGCTTGTTGGACGATTGGCCAAGGCTCGTTCTTGATATACTCCGAGTAAAACGCTTGGTTGACCTTTTAAAATTCACAAACAAACGGCTCATCGCTCACATATTCGTTGCTCTTCAACTTAGACAAGTCCTCCATGATCAAATTGGTGCCAGCATCAACTTTATAAGCATTTTTATCCTCAACTCTTACCCAATCACAGTAAAATACAACCTCTTTGAATCTTACAGAGTCCAATTCAAATATATTTCGAATTACACCATAGTAAGTCATTTTAGCTTCAATGAGGTTTTTATCTTTTGCGCTCGCTCGAAAGAAAGTAAGAGCCATGTATGAAATTCCCGAGTTCTGTATATTTGTATTTTCCTCGTACACCCTTGCGCCGAACACGTAACCGTTTAATCGATACTTCTTGTACTCTTGTGCCATGAATAAAGGTCGAGTGACTAGACGAGCGAACCTTAGGGTCTTCTTATGCTTGACATTCTTAAATTTAGGATTCTTACCTGGCATATTAGGGACACAATCAGAAGATTTACTTTCAATTTCTGAACCTGAAAGTTTTCTCGACGATAGCTTATGTTCAACCCCACCTGATAAATAATTGGAAACTTTATCAAATATGAAACTATGATCTAGGGGTAAATACCTCCTATGGATATGGTATACAATTTTTGAGCTAGCGGGGAGACGAAGAGATTCCGTCTCCTCTCCACAAATAGGACACTCCAAATAACCATGTACTAAACAACCAGATAAAGTCCCATAAGCTGAAAAATCATGAATTGCCCACATCAGAATAGCTTTCCGCGTAAACTCTTCTTTTCTAAAAGAGTCAAATGCATGCAAACCCTCTTCTGACAACTCATTTAATTCTTCTACCAAAGTAGCTAGATAGACGTCGATGTCATCACTTCGTCCCTTTCGCCCAGGTATCAACAAAGACAGCATCAAAAATTTAGGTCTCATGCACTGTGAAAGAGGGAGGTTAAGCGGGGTTAGGATCACTGGCCATACACTCTGATTGGTTCTTAGATTTCCAAATGGATTGAAACCATTTGTTGATATAGCCAAACGAATGTTACACCGTTCTCGAGCAAAATTGGGATACTCATAACTCATCATTTTCCAAGTTATAGAATCAATAGGATGACGCATGAGATTATCCCCTACTTCTGCTCTAGCATGCCAAGTCATTGCCTCTGCTATCCATGGTACTGTGAAAAATCTCTTTAATCTAGCCCCAACGACAAAATATTTCAACACTTTTTGAGGCACTTTTGAGCTTGTACCTTCCTTACCAGTAAATTGGACATATCTAGGTTCATCGCATACCAGACAACGATTGAGATTTTCATACTCCTTTCGATATATTATGCACTCATACACACAAGCATGAATCGATTTATACTTCATTCCCAAACCTTTCAAACTGTTATTCATAATAGGATAGCTATTTGGAATAATATTCTCCTTAGGTATTAAACCCTTCACCTAATTCAAAATTCATGTTACGCTATTGCTAAATAAACCGTATTGCGTCTTCAAACTATGCAAACCAACCATGGCATGTAAAGTTGTTTTATCTTTCTCAGAGCCAGAGTATAACGGTTGGTTCGCCTTAAATTTTAAACTTTGGTAGTCATCGTCAAGGTTTATTGTGATATCTTCATGAGAACCTGAACCTTGTACATCGTTAGTGACCTCATTCTCCTCCACTTCTTGAACTCCATACGCGTCATCAACTAAATCCTCTAAGATATTATGATTTACGTCTTCCCCTTATATATATATCCTACTTCTAGAAGGTTCTTGTGAATGTTGTTCGGGGACAAAAGGAGCTTTCAATTCCCCATGAAAACTCCAAAATTGATAATTATCTTTCATACCCAGTCTTAACAAATGTAGTTCATCTATTTTCCACTCAAATACCTTACAATTCTCACACCAAGCACACGGACATGGAAACTCTTCATCATTATAACATCTCTTTGCGTATTTCACAAATTCATTAGCACCTCTGCGAAACACATCCCCCAATCTATTTGTCTCCCCCATCCACTTATTGTATTTAGGATATCCCATCACATCAACTATAAATAATCACCTATTAAAGGTAAGAATCGTATATTCGTGGATTAGTATAAAAAAAAACTTAGATTTGTAGTATGTTTCAATTAATTATGTCTTATTTATATTCGATTTTTAAATTTTAATTTATAATAGTAATTCGTATTTCCTCCATCTTCTCTAAAGGGTGAGTGGTCCTATCCCATTCAAGACCGCATATTTCTATAATATACTTAATAGCTCATGCACATTGTTACAATTTGTGAAAAAATCAGCAGCATATCCCTATAGTTATCCAAGTACACAACGTAGATCGGTAAGTGTGAGTGTTAATTGAAATAACACTCACACTTGCCAATCTAGTATGTACTCAGAGAACATTAGGATAGGACTTCAGAACTTCCTCCAAAACTAACAACTTTAATCCACTAAGAATATTGTTATACAGAAATTATGCAGTCCCAAACTGTCCAAACGGGACAATTCGAAAGATCTCATTACAGGGGTAATGACTCTCGAACGACTCTAAGGGCTATTGAATGCGTACGCATAAGAACTCAAAGGCTAGAATTTATGCGCACTATGTGTTATTATAGGTATGTTTCATTTAATTATGATAAGTCCGTGGTTATGCCACTCTCGAACGGGTCGTGACAGAAAGTAATTTTAGAAAAAAGTCAAAAACTCCCCCTCCCCCCATTTTGACAATAATCCAGTGGTCGTGTCACTTCCAAAATTAACCAACTTAACAATTTAAGACAATATAATTATTTACGGATTTATTTGTGTGAATTAATTAAGTATTTTTAAAAAAATTAACAACCAACTTCAATATCCAACCACCTCCGTCCAATATAATCCAACAACAACAACAAACCAACAAATGTGTATCCCATACTCCATTTAATTCATCTACTCATTTAATTCAACAATAACAATTTCAAACCTAAATAAAAATAAAGAAATAATATTTATAATGTCCATTCAGCATTAACAATTAATTTCAAGTCCTAGACTAAATATTAATTTCAAATCCTAAATCAACATTAACAATTAATTTTAAGTATTAAATTAAACACCAATTAATTTCAACACACGCGTGCATAAACACCCCACACCCCTGCCCCACCACCACCCCTGCCCCACACCCCCTGCCCCAACACACACACATACACTTGCACAACCCCCCACCCCACCACCACCACCACACACAAATGCCCCCTGCCCCACTACACATACACACACACACATAAATGCACAAGCACTCACACACACCCATGTACTCCCATCGCGCACACACACACCCATGCACCCCCCTCCCTACCACCACCACACATGCCTCCTCTCGCCCACCACACACACACACACACGAACACATACACATACACATATACACACACACGTGAACACATATACACACATATATACAAATGAAAGAGAAAAAGAGAAGAAGAAATACATGGTAGAGAGAGAGTGAGTGCAGTCGCTTAGAGAGAGAGAGAGAGAGAGAGAAATGGAGGGAATAGAAAAAGGTGGGAAAAAGAGGGAGGATTTTTTTACTGGCAAACTTGTCACATACCTATCACGGTCATTGACCGTGACAAGTTTATAATATTATCACGGCTAATGACCGTGACAAGTCCGTGATAACAGTTGTTTCCACGGTCTTGTCACGGTCAGCGATCGCGACAAGCCTTTGTTACGGGCTTGTGGGATCAATGACCTTAACAAGGGTGGTCGTCTCAAAAGTGACATCTTGGTCTTTTTGGTGTAGTGTTGGCATCTGTTGGATCCATATTAATTTTATTGTATCCAACATATCCAACCATGAAATTGTACATATTATGTCCCGCAGTTGCATCGATTAAGCTATCAATTAAGGAACTCATCTTTTGGATAAGTCCACATAAATTTTGATCTCGCTCTTGTATTTATTTCCCACTAGGATGATGCTAGAAAACCAGAGTGGGTGTTGTATTGGCTTGATGAACCCTGCTGCTAGCAACCATTGGACCTTTTCCTTGATCTTTAGATCTAGCTCAGGATTGTAAATCCTAGTAGCTTGCTTCATCGGTATGGCTGAAGGCATAACGTTGAGTTTGTGGCAACTTACTTTTTTATCCAGCCTTTCTATCTCAGTATACTTCTAGGCGAAGACATCTTTGAACTCCCGAATCAGCTCAACCAAGGCCCCTTTCCTTTTTATGCTCAGATCCTTTGAAATGAAGATGGACCTTGGGTCTTCTCCTTCTTCGTCCAGTTCAAGCTTCTCCAGTTCTTGCACCTGTGGCTTCGGGTGGTCCCCCCATGTAGTCTAGATCTTTGGCTATATCTTACGCAAACTCTTATATATTATAGTTGTCTATGACCATACATTGCCCTTATCGGTCTAATAGAAAACACTCGTATATCGGGTCAGCCTCGTCGTCAGCTTCTTCGACTGCCCGCTCCCATCATCAGAGGAGATACACTACCTTCCCTTCCTCCATTATGATATTCATGCACCATATGCTTCTTGTTGTAACGGCCTTTCATTTATTCTCCCTAGAAGCCTCTATAACCCTTCCAGCTGGAAATCTACTTAGCACACTCTGTCGTTAGGCTTCATGTTCCATTGCGTCAACTCTGGTTCTCATCTTGTCACTCTGGTTCTTTAAAGTCTTCGAAGGGTAGGGATTAATGTGGTTAACTTCCTTAGGTACTTCCCCACTCATAGTCCCTTCGCCCTTTTGGTCGTTCACGGGTCCCATCATTTCCCTGATCGAGGGGACCCAAGCTCCCTCCATTCGTCTCATTAAAATTCTATCATCTTCCTCCAACTTAGTGTAGAATGTTTCGTCCACCAGATGAGCTTTCTCAACTATAAAGGGATTCTTCATCGCTCTTATAACTATCTCAATTCCTTTAACGTTTTCCTTAGCACACTAATGATACGTCGAACGAACCAGACCCTGGTTGTGCATCCACACTCTCCCTACCAGCAGATGGTAAGAAGTGGCACTATCTATCACATAGAATTTGATGTGGGAATTGAGATTTCCCATCAAAATTCCAACGTTCACATACCCAATGGATTTGGAAAACTGGTTATCATAACCATAAATCACCAAAGGCATTGGGATCAATCTCTCCTCTGGGATGTTGGCGACGTAAAAAGAGCTTATAGGCATTATATTTATGGGTGCTCCCCCATCCATAAGAGCTCTTGTAAAGCCCACTCCATTGATACTATCTGTTAGGTACAAAGACCTATTATGTGGAAATTTTATAGCTCTATCTGCAACACTGAAAGTTAATTCAGACAGGAATTTCCTCAGAAGTCTGTCCACATGTCCCTTCCATCTCAGCGAACGGAATGTGTTCCTTCTCGTAATATTAAGGATCGCATTTGTTTTCTCCATTCTACTCTCCTTTGGCATTCCCACCTGATTGAAGAACCAGGTGAACTTGGGTGATTGAGATACAACTTGATACTCCATCCCTCGATCTATCTCTTCTTTATCCAGGTTGTAGACATTCTCCATATCTCTGGCACTTGCCTCATCATATGCTATCACCAAGTTAGCCATCCCTCTGGTAAAAAATTTTAGGGCCTCCACGAAATCTTTCTCCTCCCTTGCCAGTTCCCTCGCCTCCCTCTCAGCTTCTTCGTCATATGCCACCACTAGGTTGGCGTTATGTGCTGGGAGTGGGTTGTTATTGACATTTTCTTGAGGGATATGCAAGGTCCCAGCCCTTACATGTTTGTTTATGATCTTGCTCAGTGTATAATAACTCTCCGTTGGGTGGCTAATTTTTCGATGGATCTGGCAGTACTTAGGGATGGCTCTTACTTTAGCGTCCGGCTCCATTAGAGCCCTGTCTTTAGGCTCATATCCCTTTCCACCAAGTACAATAGCATTGTAACAGCTTACATCTTCTTTAACACTGCAAGGAAATGGTAGTGGGTCCTCCCTACCTCTGCCAAACTTTCTCTTATTATCTTTCTTCGGTTGCTTGGCCTCGTCTTCTCCTTCGGTGTATCCTCCTCGTGGGGGTTGGTCTCGTCCTCTAATGGATTGTACTGGCTGCCTGAACATTATAAGCACCATGACTAGGTTTATCCGTACCATCAACGAGATGTTCCTTTTCGCCTACAGAAAGGCCGAGAAAGTTCCCCCGATCGTCTCATTGATAAGGTGGCAGATGTACTCTGGGAGCAAACCATCAGCACAAATCTGAAGCAGCATGGACTCCTTAGCTCCTTTTCTTACATCAAGAGACCTTTTAATGAACCTTCACACATAGGCCACCACTTCCTCTCTCGACCATTGCTAGGGGTGGGCGCGGTCCGGTCCGGTCCGGTCCAGTTTTTTATTATTTTAGGTGTCGAACCGAATTATTCGGTCCTATATTTGAGAAGACCGAATTCGAACCAATTTAATCGATTTAGCCTATTTAATCGGTCTAGGCTATTTTTGGTCCGGTTCGGTTAATAACGGTCCATTTTTACATTTATTTACTTTATTTTTCAATAAAAACCTCTTAATTTTTTGTTGGTTTTACTATTTAAAAGTTGTTTTGAACTTTTTAGGTGTTGTTTCCGCACCTTTTAAGTGATGTTTTGCTATTGAAATAGTGTTGTTTTGCACCATATAAGGTGTTGTTTTGCTCTATTTAAGGTGTTGTTTTTTCCTTCAAATGTGTTGTCATGTTTTGCATAATTTTGGTAGAATAAAATGTCGTTTTGCCCATTAATATGCAAACATTAAAATAGCTTCAAAAGTAATACATGTCCACCCTAAGAAAATATTACATGTCCAAGAAAGCACCATAAAAAAATATTACATGTCCACCTTAAGAAAATATTACATGTCCACCATATTACAAGTCCCACAGTCTATAATAAAAACAAAATAGCTTCAAAAGTAAGCTAAATAAAACAAAGTCCTGAGTCTCCTCCACCTCCTCCAAAAGGCGCATCAATCCACCACAATAGTTGAAATTGAGGTCTTGAATATCTCACTCCATCCATCTACATCAATTTAAACAGAATATTTTAGAATCATCAATTTAAATCCACAAATAGAAAATTTTAGAATCATCAATCATTAATTTAAATCCACAAATAGAAAATTTTAGAATCATCAATTTAAATCCACAAACAGAAAATTATAGAATCATCAATCATCAATTCACAAAGGCAGCGCTGCCTAGAAAAAAAACTATTTTAGAAACGAACAAATATCAAAATTTTAGACCGAACTATTCTAGCAGAACCAAAATATTCAAGCAAGGCATCGTTGGCCATGGTTACGGGTTTGCATACATTTTAGACCAAACCACAATCAGAAACCAAAAACTATATGTCCCCAAAATTAAGAACCAAAAATGGCTATGGTTATGGGTTAAGAACAAAAAAATGTAGTTAAGACTTAAGTTAAGAACAAAAAATTGAAATTTAGAATATTGTATTTAAGAAAAAAAATGAAAATCCGAATATACCTCCGTGGCTATCTAATTTCTCTCCGTCATCGGAATAGGCCCTGTGGAGTTGTGCATCTGAACCGGAACAGCTGTGGAGGGGAGATGAGCTGGATCTAATGTCCCCGCCATCTCAATGAGTTTTGGGCTCATGGATCTGGTGTTAGTAGCACCAGATCGCGTGTTCATGGTGGCGGTCGACCTATCGAACCAAACAGATGGATTGAACAGTTGGACAGTTGGCGGTAATCTAATGACCTTGGGGTTGGAGATTAATTGGAGATCAGTTGGAGATCGACCGTGGGGTTGGAGGACGACCGTGGCCGTTGGGTTGGAGAACGATCATGGCCGTTGGGTTGGAGACCGACCGACGACCGGAGAGAAAAATGAGAGAATGAGAGAAAAAAGGAGAGAATGAGAGAATGACCGTGTTGTTTGGAAATCCCAGATTGGGAGAAAAATGAGGAGAGAGCGGCGTCGTGTATTTTTTATATGGTGTGTTGTGTCTTTAGTTTAGGGTTTACTTATTTAGTATATGATATATTTATATAAAATAAAATTAATATATATTATATAATATTAAATTAAACGGTCCGGTCCGATCCTAAGACCGAATTTACATTGGATATTTTAGACCGAATCAAATATTTTAGGTCTCTTAATTTAGGACCGATTTATAAAAAAAGCCTATAAAAGTGGGTCCGATCCGCTCCGGTCCAATCGGGTAAATCGGGTCGGTCTTTTTTTTGTCCACCCCTAACCGTTGCTTTTCCTTCAGTTATTTCAGTGTGAACTCATCTTCTGCCAGAAAGAACTTCTGGACGGAAAGGACAGGCATCTCCTCCCACGTTGATGCACTTTTTGGGGAAAGGTGAGAGTATCATGTATAAGATTTATCGGTCAGGAATTTAGAGAACTCCCTCAGTATTAACTTCTTATTATTGCATTGGGCACCTAGGTGCTCGATGAATCTCTTGATATGCTCTTTCGGGTTCCCTCCCTTCCCGATGTACTTCTCAAAAATAGGAGGGATATAGTCCTTCAGGTAAGGCTCATCGTTGTACTCCTACGGGTAAGGTGTTTGGAAATCATTATACATTGATGCTACCTCGCCAACTGACTGCGAGGAGGCTACCATGATTTTGAGCATCTCCTTATACATTTCCTTTCTCATTTCCTCCATAGGAGAAAGTGCTGGCACCACCGTTAGCGCAGTAGGCAAAATGATCGTTGGTGGAACAATCGTTTATGCCGGGCTAACCACCATTATAGTAGGAGTGGGAAGAGTGTTCGTAGGGACAGGTTCGGATGGAGGTGTGTTAGATGGAGCTATCGGATCCACCATCGGTCTCACAAAAGAACTAGGATCCAGTCCTCCTCCTAGAACCATTGCAGCTCTAGGAGTCTATAAAAACTCAAAAAACTTTCCCAAAAAGAGAGTCATTTATGCCTGCACTAGGACAGCACTAGTAGAGGCCTGAGTGACCGTTGGGAGCCCGATATCCATAGGAGCTTGGGGAACCTCTATCGGAGAAGGAATCCCACTTTTGGAAGCTTCCATCTCCCTCACCATTTGTTCCTCGCTACGTTGGATAGCGTCAAAGTCAATTCTTCGGTTAACATTATCCAGCGCCATACTCCTTGCTAGAAGTATACCTCCCCAGCGGAGTCGCCAAATGTAAGAGGGTATTTAGATAGATAGGGGTATAACCCCTTTAAGTATAGTGATAATAAGTTAACCCTGATTATCCTCGACTGATTATATATAAAACACACAATCACAATAGAATAACAAACTCAGTTTGAACTCATAAATCCCTTGTGTATAACTCAGAAGATCATAATGAACTCAGAAACAGTTCATTTAAAAGGAGAGAGAAGTAAGCACCCTAGATACACCTTAATAGGCAGACAACACACCAACAAACTCTGATCTCTCTATTAGCTAGTAAAAGCTTTGCAATAAATGACAATGGTCGGTAAGTAAGAGCTCTAGTTTTACAATAACTTCTCTAGGATAATAAAATGGAATCTCTCTCTAGTAAAAAAAATCTAGGAAAAGAACCTCCTCTAAGAAGTGGTTGTGGTCAATAAATAGCCCCACCCCACTCTCCGAGACGTCTCCAACCCTCATAAATGAGAAAGACATCCCTTTCCTACTTTAAGTCACAAGCATTAAATGCCTGCAGAGACAGCACAACCTACATCATAAACATAAAATGTCAAGGCATGCCTTTTACCTAATCACTCTGCGTCAGAGGACTATCACCACATAAGTATCTTACCAACTGTCTGACAGTCCCAAATACCACATCGGTTTACTTGAGTTTGGATTGGACAGTGTTTAGTTGGCTGGTGACATAACCTTAAGTAAATGTGACATTTGGTAGAGGGTTGCTTAGTTCAAAGGTCAACTCTCGATGGAATTCAGGGTTACTCTACACAAGGCGTCTATCGGTGCTTTACTAGGTCTGTTTAAGGTGGTCAAGCCAAGACTTAACGCTGACTCACTTATCAATCCTCCAAACTAAGTCCCTCTGAAGTTCCCACGGTGGGGTCATTCAGTAGAGCATGTGAGCTCTCTCAGGCCCTGTCAGATCTGGTCCCTCGCGAGTACTGTTTGACCCCACACCAAATATTATAAATATTACAGTATTCAAAGTAATAACAAAGATACAATTTTGACTAAGTACGAATGGAAATAAGCTGAGCCTGCTTACTAAGCTGCAACGCTGAGTTGCCTCGTTGTTTCCTTCTCTTCTCTTGAGTCTTTTCTCCTAATTAGGGGTGCTCCCTCTAATTCAGGGATTAGCTTTAATCCCTCTACAAAGAAAATTACCATTTTCTTTATTGCATGCATTCTTACACCCTTATATTTATCACATTTCCAACACCTTTTTCCATACACATTAAGGGTTGAAAGTTCTTTCTTCTTTATTTCATGTCTAAACCTAATAAAACCTTCATTAAACTTGTTTATATGTTCATGATCAAAACACTAAAAGTTTATATAGATGAGAAGATGGATTTTAACTCCAAAAATCATATTAAATGGGTTAAAGATACAATTTATTCTAGAGTTTCATAATACTTGCAAGATATACTTTTCAAGACTAAAGGACATTTTTATTTCTTCAAAAATCAACAAATGTCCAACTTTTATTAAATTTTCCTTTTTACAAGAAAAATATAATTTTTAAAATATTTTGTTTCATAAAATGTTTAGCATCAAACTTCTAGAAATGCATCATTACCATAAAATCCCAAACTTTAATTTCAAAAAACTTTGAATGTTCATTCATGTTTTACCCTCATCAAAATAGCATTTTGAACCATTTTTATTCCATAAAAATATTAAACGTAAAATTACTTGAAACTTATCATTTTATTCAAATGCATCTTACTTTTATAATCTAACAACAATACTACTAATATGAAAATAGAGTCTTAATACTACAATAGAGTTTTTCCACCTCAAATTGAGCTACAATAATTGTAGGTTTAAATGTCTAAGAAGATGTCAACATCCCACCTCCTAAGGTGACCTTTGAGAGGTTGTCTAGCTCCACCAGGCTTGCTCCATGAATGCTCCATCAAAAACCCTTTTTAAGCTCCACGAATCTTCCATCTTTATCTTTTTTGAAAACCCTCCAACACCTCCAAATTTGTAACTCTACACAACAATGGTCGAAATGGGTATGTATGGATCAAATATGGGGGAATACATGTAAACAAAAGTAGTATAAGGTGGAGGGATAGTTTTTGGCATTGTGGTTTGTGGTGGAGAGAGAGGAAGAAATGCTGAAAATGGTGGTGGAGACATACCCCCACTCTTTCTCTCTCTTCCTCAAACTCATAATAAACCCAAATGACTCATAAAACCCTTATAGAAACACCCCCAAACCTTGAAATCCCATTTTTGCCCAACCTGGGCTCACCAGAGCTTGACACCTCATCAATCTAATGGCCTAAAATGTGATAGCACACAAGGGCAATCTGATTTAAAATTTTATGTTGTGCTCGTTCGAACGAAAATGGCCTCTCGTTCGAACGAGAATGACTTCTTGTTTGAACTAGCCTTCGAACGACCTTCTAACGAGTCTGTTCAGGTATGTAATTGGGCCTCATTCAATCCCCACTTCAAACGACCTAGGCTTCTCGTTCGAATGACTATAAGCTCGTTCGAATGGCCTCTTCCTGAATTTCTTCAAACTTTCCAATTTTCATCCTCATTCTTCCAATAATTACTAGCAATACTCCAAAATTAGTAAAATATAGATATGGCCCCAATTATAATGATCCAAATTCTAAGGCTTCATATGTTTATAATTTATGCGAGAAAAAATAATAAAATATTGTGCACGGGTATTACAGTCTGACTATGAGGAATGATTCTTATTTTTTATATATCAATAATCATTCTCTAATAAAAATATCGTATTCAATAATTTTTTACGAGTACATTTTCATATAATTAATCGTACCACTTGGTAATCCATAAGGCAACCCCCTTCTTAGTAAGAGATGTCATTTGTATTATACGCTTTATAATTAGAATATTTGACTTGACATTACTAGTGACTAAATAATAATTTAACTTTTGACTGCTTATGGAAAATCTCTAATCATGGATAGAGGTAATTATGTCTCAATGGTCTAAAATATATCTCCGGTAAAATTCCTATATAGATTTCTTTTGATTACTTTTCATGACATATCACCCACTTTTAATTTTAACCACATCCATTAATGTTCCTTTTGTGTTCCCATGTGTTTGTTTCTTTGTAGCCCCCTTGCAAATTAATTCAAGCTATTGTGGTTTAAGTAGTAATAAAAAAAATTAAATTTCGTATATACTCATTAGAAATTGGCATATCAATGGGAATGGATAAAATTTTAATTTTTGAATAAGTTGTCAATAATAAAATAGTTATTTAATCCATTCAAACATTCAAATAATGTTAAGGTAGTTTAATTAATCAGTACTATGTAATCACTTTTCCTTTTTATACACCGAAGCTTTTGGCTCATTCTCGGGTGGTAATGGATATGTCTACTTATAATGCCTTATTCTCAACTTTTAATGCTTAGATTAACTATTCGGATACAACCGCATGTGTAACACACGTGGGCATACCTAGCAATAATAAAAATAGGATATGCAAATAATTAAATAAATGCAAACATAAATATAAGGACAAAAATACACCTATATATTATGGCCTAAATTTCTCCTTGAAGTAGAACTCTTCAAGGATAAGAATCCTTATTAAAGATGACTTTCCTTTATCATAGAGGCCAACTTGTATTATACTTATCACAAATAAGAGTTCTTGAACATTTTTTCTTTTGAAAACTGATCCAATCTTACCTGAAACGGAGACGAGGAAGAACCACTACAAGAAGTCACCAAAAAATAGCAAAAAATAAATTAATAAAAATTTCTTGTGCCCGGTCAGATTGACATGTCCGGGAAATCAGATAGATTCGATTTCTAAATCAATCCATCTTGGATTTGGATCATTCCAAATGACCAAAACCCTCCATGAAACTTTGTCCAACACTCAAACACATGTCAATATATGATTCCAACACTAAAGAAACATTACATACCCTCACAATAACCTCCAAATACATCGATGATACAATAAATACAAAAACCTAATGATTACAACTATATCGAATATAGGATCGAAAAATAACTATGGATAAACTACCGTAAAATCAAATCACGCAATATATATATATATATATATATATATATATATATATATATATATATATATATATATATATATATATATATATATATTGTGACAACCCGAATATAATTTTGATAAATTATATTTAAATCATGTTTATATTATGTGATATGAATAATGTATTATTATTATATCTAATATTAAGTGCTTATGTTTAGTCTAATCCTACTTTCATAAATCATGAAATGTCGAGTTATGTACGAACACAAGATTTGGTTATTTTTGATAGAAATGTTCCTGTTTAAGACTAGTTTTGACCATTGTAACATTACAATTGACTTGACTTGAAAACTACATAGTTGTAGACATGTGAGTTAGGGTCGTAACACAACAAACGGTGCATCAAACGGATGCTCGAGGAAGAAGTTAGGTCGAAATTACGAGAAGGGGCAAATATGTCAATTCCCTTAAGTGGTAAATTGTCTTTTATTAAACCAAATGGTTTAATTTGATTGGTTGGATTGGTAGGCAGCCTTGGCCGACCTTATACCCTTGAAATATCCTTATCCTTCAGCCAAAACCATCCATGAAAGGGTTTTAAGCTTAGGGAAAGAGAAAGTAGAAGTTAAGGAAGAAAAGTAAGGAGAAAAAGTGTAGAAAAATCCGTAGAAATTACGTAAAAAGCCCTGAAAGTAATCCTAATTGTAATTCTTGTTATTCATCTTATATTACTGATTTATATGATATAAATCATCATAAGTTTACGAAAGTTTCAGCCCTTTATATATACGTATGGTTAGATGCAAGCTTATGTTAAGTTGAGTGTAGAAACCCTTAAAATTGCTTTGTGTTGAAACCCCTTGTATTCAAATCTACATATCTCTTTGTGTGATTACTGGAATTGAGAAATTACAATTGGAAATGAAATTATACTCATATATTCATATAATATCTGAAAATTAGAATTTATCTCCTTGTGGTTAGTCCGTAATGATGATTTCAAGTTGGTACATAGTTGTTGTTTGTATACTTGATTTCGGTATGCCCTGAGTTTGGTCAAGATTTTGAGATAGCAAATGAAGTCCAAATATTATGAAACTTTAATTCTGTACTATTCAGTATGTCTAATGAAAGTGTGTTGAAATCATGGAAAGTTATACTGTACAAAAATTATGAAAATTCTGGGAATTCGAAGGATCAATAGAGGAGCTTGTAGGGCAGATTTCTTGTGTTGTAGAGAAATGGTCATAACTTGACCTAGGTAGCTTGAAAAATTACACCGTCACTTGTAATGGATATTATATTCATATATATTTTCATGTTGATAAGGTTGGACCCCTGCATTTATCCAATTTAGAAATATTGGATGGTTAAGTATGTATGACAATAATTTCAGGCCATACTGGATACCCCTCAAATGAATGTTTGTATTTCGTCCTTACAAAGGGTACTTTGAGTACGTGTTTCATGTTTATATACATTGAGAAGTATAATTTCATGTTTACTTGACTTTGGTTATAAATTCCTTATGAGGTATTTCCTACGGTTGAATGTTCATAACTTTATCGACATGTATATCATTGTTTTGCCTTTACCTATGTTTTATGGAATGTGACTTAATTGGAATTATATTGTTGATGTATAGTCATGGAAAGTTACATAATTATGTTAGGATAATATTTATTATTGAGGTTCAGTACTGATCTAGTTGGATTGACAGGTGTAAGGTCTAATAAACCCAGTTCAGCTCCACCAGAAGGAAACCTGAATACGTAGTTGACAACCCAAGGTGAGTGTACTCACTGGAATGATGTATTTGTATACTGTTACAAATGTGATCATAATGTTATGAATATAAAATTGTTCATTTCGGTTTACCGAAATGAGGGGTTACTCCTCGACCAGGAATGGGGGAGATTTGTCTATTAATGACAAGGGGTTACTCCTCGACCGGGAATGGGGGAGAATTGTCTATTTAGACAGGATATGTGAATCATGATTCGGAAAAGTTGGTCATTCATTATGAATGATCCGGATAAGTTAATACATAATTATATGGACATGATTTATTGCATTTAAATTCATGCAATAGTAGAGTAGTGATACATTCACTGGGCTATTTTGCTCACAGTTCCTATGTTCACATTTTTCAGGTAACGCGATGTCACTGCCAAATCTAGGAGGTCAGGTTGGGTTAGCCAGGAATGGGAGAAACAATAATTTTGTGTAAATGTAAATGATGTAATTAAGTTAACTTATCCTTCATGAAAGTTTTTATGGGCATGACTACTTTGATGTTGTAAAAAGGTTTTCAGTTATATGGATTTACAATGATGACTCTGAAATCAAAACTCGTGTTTATGGTTTGGTTAGATTAATTATGGTTTGACTCACTTTGACTTTCAGACTTAATTATAAGTAATTGGGTTGGGGTGTGTCATATATATATATATATACGTGACCATGATGAAATGGATATAAATATTGAATCTCTGTAAAACAAAGTTAGTACGATTACATACACAAGATTGTACAGTTATACAACATGCCAAAAGTAGGGTTTTATAGTGGATAACATCGACCTTTACAAAACATGATCAATCTCAACGGAGGCGCTGATATCAATTGTTGGGGAAAAAACGTGGAATTGACATTTAAAACATGAAATTTGCTTAGCCCTAAAGACCTTTGATTAATCATACAATGAAAAGAAAATCAAGAACTAGGTTTAAATATCAAACTTGGGGTTTAAGAATATAATACTGTGAGTGTAAATATTATCACAACAAAGAAATCCACGAAAACAGTCACAAAGAGAATAAAGTAAATATCACACACAATCGGCTTCCAACCGCGATACAAAAAAACCTAAACTTTAACTACACTCTTGCGGAGTATAGTGGCGAGTCTGGGTATCGAATCCACAGGGAATGTTTGATAGATTTTAATTGATTTAATACTTTAAAAAAATTAAAGTGTAAAAGATGATGATTGAGTGAGAAAGGAAAAAGGGAAAAACTAAAGAAGTTAACTAAAACTAATTGGAAAAATTAAGGTAGAGACACAATCTCCCAACCCTAGTGTATTGATGGTATAAAACTAATCGTAAATTTAACTGATTAATTTGACCCGGAATTTAGTACTCCCAAGCATTACGTATACGAGGTTCAAGCCCGCGTCATACTTAATCTGAGGATGAGTAAATCAGTATCGCTATAGTATCACTAGATTTGCATTCTAAATCATCACGAGTACCCAGAGGCAAACGAGATATAAAGATCTACAATTGTTGTGTAACTACGCAATACGGTCATAATCAATCATTAAATTCAGAGGACTAATATTATACACATGCAATTAACACATCAGGTTGGGTTCATGTATCCCAACCTTTAAAAACCTAGCCTAACATCGTAAATAATAATAAAAGTGCTGGAAATAAAAATTACCACGACTGAAGAACAAGAACATGCAAGAAGAAATCAAAGATTGAAGAAAAACCGAAAAAGCTCTTGAATTAATGGTGCAAAGTATGTAAATTCTTCTCCTAGATGTTCCTACTTGTTATGGAGATTTTACATAAATGAAATTTTCATAAAAAGAGTCATAATGACTAAATATATAGGTTAGAGGTCGTTTAGAAGAGTCCCCAAAACATAAAACTCTTTTGGCTAAAAGATAAGCACAAAATAAAAATCCCGTATCTGTCAATTTGTCACACTTAGAAAGCGTGACTAATTTTGTAACGGATATGGGGCGTGACAAATGGGCAAACCGGTTCGGGTTCTGGGTGTGCCGGTTCGGGTGAATTGGCTGGTTTCTGGGCCTCTTTCAACACTTCGAATATTTTCCAACTTTCTTCTTTTCTTCCTTGGATTTTTTCTCAACTTCAAATGATCATAACTCCTTCACCGTAGCTCGGATTTGGGTGCCGTTTCTTCCAGTGTTCTCGTTGTTCCGAGATCTTCAACTTTACAGTTGACTCCACCCCCGGGATAGGGCTGCATAATTACAAAAATACCCTTGAACTTGCCTTCCTAGCCTTTCTTCTATGATTTTTCCGCAACTTCAAGGGATCATAACTCTTTCACCGTAGATCGGATTGAGGTGCTTCTTTTACCAGTGTTCTTGTAATTGAAAGATATTAAACTTTCCAGTTGGCCCCACTTCCGGAATATGGCTGAAAAATTACGAAAATGCCCTTCAACACCCCGATTCTGGGTTTCTTTCACTATTTTAAGTTCTCTTTTCCATCTTTCTTGCATGAAATACCTATAAAACACATAAGAGATACACAAAATACGAAATACTTGCCAAAAAGGGTTAGTAGCATAAATATGAGACAAATCCAAGCTATTTACACCGCACGGGATCATAAAAATACTGAAATTAAGGGGATAAATGTGAAGAATTTATGCCTAATCAAACCCCCCCTAACTTAGAACTTTGCGCGTCCCGAGCAATGTAAAAGAACGAGAGTATGAGTTAAGGACCCTTCAAAAACTTTATTGGGATAGAATACCTTTTTTGCGGGCAAGCGATTGCATTTAGCGTATGCAACAAGCCTTTAAACCCCTAGGTTACCCTAGTAGGACGAGTGGTGTCTCGTGAGGGTTTGCAGTGAATATACCCACAAAATTCATTATTGACTCAAAAAATTATCAAAATACTTAAAAATTGTACAATTTAAACTCCCCAAAAATGGTCACCTTAAAATCTTATTTAGAAGTCTCAAGTCAGAGTGTGTGTGTGCGAAGCCAAAAATTTAACCGCTAACTTCCACCGATTGATCATTACGTTACTTATCCGAAAATTCGTTTTGATTTCAATTTATCACGGAGCGCTCTCTCAAACGAACCTCTCGGATTATGGCTATTCTCTCGGCATGCGTGATATAAAGAGTAAATGTAATGAACGCAAAGTCACGCATACAAGTAGAAAGACGGAAATTTCATAGTGATAGGATCTCATCAATGGATTACGGTTTCAAAAACGGGAACATCGCCCCTATCCCGCGCACTTAGCCTCTTATATTATCTTTTGGTGTCTTAACTCTCCACGCGGTAATCAGTTTCCGTAATTTGGACTCGGCTATGACTTTTTCGAGTTGAAGGTTGCATTGGGTAAAATGAAGGAGGTATGGAAGGTTGGAATTGGAAAAGTTATTCGTGATGTCCATTTGTGCATTTTCCGGGCTATTGCTCATTTTCTTTTCTTTTTTTTTCTTTTTCTATTTTTGTTGAGCATACTATTTTGTTTCTTGCCCCTTTATATGCACTTTTCGGACTTAAAATCTGAATTTATCAATTTTCACAATTCCGGCTATTTTGGGTTTTTCGGGTTGTCAAACGACAGGAAAAATTCATTCGGCTCAATTTGGGTTGCAAAATGGGTGATTTTTCGCATCTTTTTCTGGCCAATATTTTTGGGATGACAAACGAGGGCCTACTTCATTGTCCAAAATGCCAATTGCGTTACCATATGCGTTTCGAGGTGAATTTAAATTTAGAGACTAATTTGGCATGTTTTTCAAGGTAATATTGCACACATTTTTCAAAACCGATCAAAATGAAAGAATTGAGATCCTTGACAACTTATTAAGCGCTAAAAAGAACCTTGAGTTAACAATTAACTCGGATTGATTTAAAAAAAACTCGCAAAACGGGATAGGCTTGAATCTCACCGGGTTTGTTAATCTCCACATTTATTCGTAAAGTCGTCAATTTTCGCACAATTTCCATCTTTGGTCAATTTTGGTTTTGTGAATTTGATTTTTACAACTTGAGACAAAATATTTGTGACATTTTTGAAGCTTTTAAATTTCAATCTTTATTTATTTTGAAGAAAAATATTTTTGGCTTTTTTCAATTTTTTTTTTTTTCCTAAAAAAACACTCTTGGAAAGAACATGTGATCGAATCAATGAATCTAAATAATAAACGGGAAGAATATCCCACACCCCCTAACTTAAATGTTGCATTGTCCTCAATGCGAATCAGGAACACAACATAAAGAGAGGAAAAGAAAGATATTACCCAAAATGGAGCGATCCCCGATGAATGTGAGTCCATTGAATCTACAAAACATGTTAGAACCAAGCATAGCAAAAAGAATAACAAGAATTCTAAACTAAAAAAAAAAAGTTAACTATTGTACAAGCTACGATTTTCACATTCTAATAAGTTATACACTAGAAGTCGAAAAATTTGAGGGTCCACCCAAAATACAATATGACTTTGAGGGATTAATGGTGTACCCTCACTAGGATGCATGCCTCCCGAAAAATAAGGATTCCGTTTGAACAACGGAAGGCATGTGTGAGATGGAAAAAATGAACCATCACCAATTAAAAAAATTTAACGGGATGATGGGGGGTGTGGATGCTAGGTGGGACAAGTACAATTGAGATCCAAGAAAAACAGAATCACCTCCCAAATATTTTTCAAGCAGTATGGGGAGAGGGGCACACAAAAAGGAAGTGTCCATATTAGAAAATAATTCTAGCAAAGTGTCTTTGTCGGTAAAAGGTGTAAACGTTTCAGAATTTTCAACCGACTGATAGGAATCTAGCGGTACTTCTAATGGTTCAATAACGGTGAACGAAAATGGTGATGAAATAAACTCAATCTCAAGTGATTCATCATCACTTGGAGATTGAATTTCAAGAGAGCAAGACTCACTTTCAATGAGATTTTCTTCAAAATTTTGAGGTGACACATAAGTCTCAACCTCCTCTTTGTTTTCCAAAGAAGAACTAGTCTCCTTGCAAAGTGTTTCAATTTCCCAATCATTACCAAGGATCCTTTTTACCGTTTGCATGTAAAGATGAAAGGTTTCTTCCAAAGTAGGCTTCCTTGGCTCTAGCACCTCGGATTCCTCATTTGGTTGAAAACATTCCTTGTCTTTAAAAATATCGAAAGAAAAATCATCATTGGATTCAAATAGTGCATTCAACTCGTGCCCCCAAAAACGATTTTCTTCTCGATATTTGTTTTCAAGCTTTTCATTCTCAAGATTTCGAATAGCCTCACCAACGGTAGTAAGTTGAGGCGCGGGTTCTGGCACACAAAAATCTAGAGAACTACTCCCATACAAACGTAAGTTTTCAAGCCTTTCTTTCTGAATAATTCGAAGACCCTCACCAATGGGAATAAGTCGAGGCCCTTCGAATTCTTGAGAATAAAAAGTTTGAAAACGATTCCCATATGAACCAATATAATTACCGAACTCACTATAAAAATACATGACTACCGAATGGTTTGTAAACGGACAATCCACGTAAAGAGGTGTGCGGCTAAGGATTCAACGTTTCTTGGCGCTCAATTGTGCAACCCCAAAAAAAAAAGAAAAAGAAAAAAATATCTTGCGAAATAGTAAATCAATTATAATCTATAACAAAACACTCCCCGGCAACGGCGCCATTTTGATCGAGGTGGAAACCGAGCGTCCGTGTAAATACGTTAGTCGTTGTTGTCGGCTTCCAACCGCGATACAAAAAAACCTAAACTTTAACTACACTCTTGCGGAGTATAGTGGCGAGTCTGGGTATCGAATCCACAGGGAATGTTTGATAGATTTTAATTGATTTAATACTTCAAAAAAATTAAAGTGTAAAAGATGATGATTGAGTGAGAAAGGAAAAGGGAAAAACTAAAGAAGTTAACTAAAACTAATTGGAAAAATTAAGGTAGAGACACAATCTCCCAACCTTAGTGTATTGATGGTATAAAACTAATCGTAAATTTAACTGATTAATTTGACCCGGAATTTAGTACTCCCAAGCATTACGTATACGAGGTTCAAGCCCGCGTCATACTTAATCTGAGGATGAGTAAATCAGTATCGCGATAGTATCACTAGATTTGCATTCTAAATCATCACGAGTACCCAGAGGCAAACGAGATATAAAGATCTACAATTGTTGTGTAACTACGCAATACGGTCATAATCAATCATTAAATTCAGAGGACTAATATTATACACATGCAATTAACACATCAGGTTGGGTTCATGTATCCCAACCTTTAAAAACCTAGCCTAACATCGTAAATAATAATAAAAGTGCTGGAAATAAAAATTACCACAACTGAAGAACAAGAACATGCAAGAAGAAATCAAAGATTGAAGAAAAATCGAAAAAGCTCTTGAATTAATGGTGCAAAGTATGTAAATTCTTCTCCTAGATGTTCCTACTTGTTATGGAGCTTTTACATAAATGAAATTTTCATAAAAAGAGTCCTAATGACTAAATATATAGGTTAGAGGTCGTTTAGAAGAGTCCCCAAAACATAAAACTCTTTTGGCTAAAAGATAAGCACAAAATAAAAATCCCGTATCTGTCAATTTGTCACACTTAGAAAGCGTGACTAATTTTGTAACGGATATGGGGCGTGACAAATGGGCAAACCGGTTCGGGTTCTGGGTGTGCCGGTTCGGGTGAATTGGCTGGTTTCTGGGCCTCTTTCAACACTTAGAATATTTTCCAACTTTCTTCTTTTCTTCCTTGGATTTTTTCTCAACTTCAAATGATCATAACTCCTTCACCGTAGCTCGGATTTGGGTGCCGTTTCTTCCAGTGTTCTCGTTGTTTCGAGATCTTCAACTTTACAGTTGACTCCACCCCCGGGATAGGGCTGCATAATTACAAAAATACCCTTGAACTTGCCTTCCTAGCCTTTCTTCTATGATTTTTCCGCAACTTCAAGGGATCATAACTCTTTCACCGTAGATCGGATTGAGGTGCTTCTTTTTCCAGTGTTCTTGTAATTGAAAGATCTTAAACTTTCCAGTTGGCCCCACTTCCGGAATATGGCTGAAAAATTACGAAAATGCCCTTCAACACCCCGATTCTTGGTTTCTTTCACTATTTTGAGTTCTCTTTTCCATCTTTCTCGCATGAAATACCTATAAAACACATAAGAGATACACAAAATACGAAATACTTGACAAAAAGGGTTAGTAGCATAAATATGAGACAAATCCAAGCTATTTACACCGCACGGGATCATAAAAATACTGAAATTAAGGGGATAAATGTGAAGAATTTATGCCTAATCAAACCCCCCCTAACTTAGAACTTTGCGCGTCCCGAGCAATGTAAAAGAACGAGAGTATGAGTTAAGGACCCTTCAAAAACTTTATTGGGATAGAATACCTTTTTTGCGGGCAAGCGATTGCATTTAGCGTATGCAACAAGCCTTTAAACCCCTAGGTTACCCTAGTAGGACGAGTGGTGTCTTGTGAGGGTTTGCAGTGAATATACCCACAAAATTCATTATTGACTCAAAAAATTATCAAAATACTTAAAAATTGTACAATTTAAACTCCCCAAAAATGGTCACCTTAAAATCTTATTTAGAAGTCTCAAGTCAGAGTGTGTGTGTGCGAAGCCAAAAATTTAACCGCTAACTTCCACCGATTGATCATTACGTCACTTATCCGAAAATTCGTTTTGATTTCAATTTATCACGGAACACTCTCTCAAACGAACCTCTCGAATTATGGCTATTCTCTCGGCATGCGTGATATAAAGAGTAAATGTAATGAACGCAAAGTCACGCATACAAGTAGAAAGACGGAAATTTCATAGTGATAGGATCTCATCAATGGATTACGGTTTCAAAAACGGGAACATCGCCCCTATCCCGCGCACTTAGCCTCTTATATTATCTTTTGGTGTCTTAACTCTCCACGCGGTAATCAATTTCCGCAATTTGGACTCGGTTATGACTTTTTCGAGTTGAAGGTTGCATTGGGTAAAATGAAGGAGGTATGGAAGGTTGGAATTGGAAAAGTTATTCGTGATGTCCATTTGTGCATTTTCCGGGCTATTGCTCATTTTCTTTTCTTTTTTTTTCTTTTTCTATTTTTGTTGAGCATACTATTTTGTTTCTTGCCCCTTTATATGCACTTTTCGGACTTAAAATCTGAATTTATCAATTTTCACAATTCCGGCTATTTTGGGTTTTTCGGGTTGTCAAACGACAGGAAAAATTCATTCGGCTCAATTTGGGTTGCAAAATGGGTTATTTTTCGCATCTTTTTCTGGCCAATATTTTTGGGATGACAAACGAGGGCCTACTTCATTGTCCAAAATGCCAATTGCGTTACCATATGCGTTTCGAGGTGAATTTAAATTTAGAGACTAATTTGGCATGTTTTTCAAGGTAATATTGCACACATTTTTCAAAACCGATCAAAATGAAAGAATTGAGATCCTTGACAACTTATTAAGCGCTAAAAAGAACCTTGAGTTAACAATTAACTCGGATTGATTTAAAAAAAACTCGCAAAACGGGATAGGCTTGAATCTCACCGGGTTTGTTAATCTCCACATTTATTCGTAAAGTCGTCAATTTTCGCACAATTTCCATCTTTGGTCAATTTTGGCTTTTTGCATTTGATTTTTACAACTTGAGACAAAATATTTGTGACATTTTTTAAGCTTTTAAATTTCAATCTTTATTTATTTTGAAAAAAAATATTTTTGGCTTTTTTCAAAATTTTTCAAAATTTTTTTTTTTCCTAAAAAAACACTCTTGGAAAGAACATGTGATCGAATCAATGAATCTAAATAATAAACGGGAAGAATATCCCACACCCCCTAACTTAAATGTTGCATTGTCCTCAATGCGAATCAGGAACACAACATAAAGAAAGGAAAAGAAAGATATTACCCAAAATGGAGCGATCCCCGATGAATGTGAGTCCATTGAATCTACAAAACATGTTAAAACCAAGCATAGCAAAAAGAATAACAAGAATTCTAAACTAAAAAAAAAAGTTAACTAATTTACAAGCTACGATTTTCACATTCTAATAAGTTATACACTAGAAGTCGAAAAATTTGAGGGTCCACCCAAAATACAATATGACTTTGAGGGATTAATGGTGTACCCTCAATAGGATGCATGCCTCCCGAAAAATAAGGATTCCGTTTGAACAACGGAAGGCATGTGTGAGATGGCAAAAATGAACCATCACCAATTAAAAAAATTTAACGGGATGATGGGGGGTGTGGATGCTAGGTGGGACAAGTACAATTGAGATCCAAGAAAAATAGAATCACCTCCCAAATATTTTTCAAGCAGTATGGGGAGAGGGGCACACAAAAAGGAAGTGTCCATATTAGAAAATAATTCTAGCAAAGTGTCTTTGTCGGTAAAAGGTGTAAACGTTTCAGAATTTTCAACCGACTGATAGGAATCTAGCGGTACTTCTAATGGTTCAATAACGGTGAACGAAAATGGTGATGAAATAAACTCAATCTCAAGTGATTCATCATCACTTGGAGATTGAATTTCGAGAGAGCAAGACTCACTTTCAATGAGATGTTCTTCAAAATTTTGAGGTGACACATAAGTCTCAACCTCCTCTTTGTTTTCCAAAGAAGAACTAGTCTCCTTGCAAAGTGTTTCAATTTCCCAATCATTACCAAGGATCCTTTTTACCGTTTGCATGTAAAGATGAAAGGTTTCTTCCAAAGTAGGCTTCCTTGGCTCTAGCACCTCGAATTCCTCATTTGGTTGAAAACATTCCTTGTCTTTAAAAATATCGAAAGAAAAATCATCATTGGATTCAAATAGTGCATTCAACTCGTGCCCCCAAAAACGATTTTCTTCTCGATATTTGTTTTCAAGCTTTTCATTCTCAAGATTTCGAATAGCCTCACCAACGGTAGTAGGTCGAGGCGCGGGTTCTGGCACACAAAAATCTAGAGAATTACTCCCATACAAACGTAAGTTTTCAAGCCTTTCTTTCTGAATAATTCGAAGACCCTCACCAATGGGAATAAGTCGAGGCCCTTCGAATTCTTGATAATAAAAAGTTTGAAAACGATTCCCATATGAACCAATATAATTACCGAACTCACTATAAAAAGACATGACTACCGAATGGTTTGTAAACGGACAATCCACGTAAAGAGGTGTGCGGCTAAGGATTCAACGTTTCTTGGCGCTCAATTGTGCAACCCCAAAAAAAAAAGAAAAAGAAAAAAATATCTTGCGAAATAGTAAATCAATTATAATCTATAACAAAACACTCCCCGGCAACGGCGCCATTTTGATCGAGGTGGAAACCGAGCGTCCGTGTAAATACGTTAGTCGTTGTTGTCGGCTTCCAACCGCGATACAAAAAAACCTAAACTTTAACTACACTCTTGCGGAGTATAGTGGCGAGTCTGGGTATCGAATCCACAGGGAATGTTTGATAGATTTTAATTGATTTAATACTTCAAAAAAATTAAAGTGTAAAAGATGATGATTGAGTGAGAAAGGAAAAGGGGAAAAACTAAAGAAGTTAACTAAAACTAATTGGAAAAATTAAGGTAGAGACACAATCTCCCAACCCTAGTGTATTGATGGTATAAAACTAATCGTAAATGTAACTGATTAATTTGACCCGGAATTTAGTACTCCCAAGCATTACGTATACGAGGTTCAAGCCCGCGTCATACTTAATCTGAGGATGAGTAAATCAGTATCGCGATAGTAGCACTCGAATTGCATTCTAAATCATCACGAGTACCCAGAGGCAAACGAGATATAAAGATCTACAATTGTTGTGTAACTACGCAATACGGTCATAATCAATCATTAAATTCAGAGGACTAATATTATACACATGCAATTAACACATCAGGTTGGGTTCATGTATCCCAACCTTTAAAAACCTAGCCTAACATCGTAAATAATAATAAAAGTGCTGGAAATAAAAATTACCACGACTGAAGAACAAGAACATGCAAGAAGAAATCAAAGATTGAAGAAAAACCGAAAAAACTCTTGAATTAATGGTGCAAAGTATGTAAATTCTTATCCTAGATGTTCCTACTTGTTATGGAGCTTTTACATAAATGAAATCTTCATAAAAATAGTCCTAATGACTAAATATATAGGTTAGAGGTCGTTTAGAAGAGTCCCCAAAACATAAAACTCTTTTGGCTAAAAGATAAGCACAAAATAAAAATCTCGTATCTGTCAATTTGTCACACTTAGAAAGCGTGACTAATTTTGTAACGGATATGGGGCGTGACAAATGGGAGAACCGGTTCGGGTTCTGGGTGTGCCGGTTCAGGTGAATTGGCTGGTTTCTGGGCCTCTTTCAACACTTAGAATATTTTCCAACTTTCTTATTTTCTTCCTTGGATTTTTTCTCAACTTCAAATGATCATAACTCCTTCACCGTAGCTCGGATTTGGGTGCCGTTTCTTCCAGTGTTCTCGTTGTTCCGAGCTCTTCTACTTTCCAGGTGACTCCGCCCCGGGATCGGGCTGCAGAATTACGAAAATACCCTTGAACTTTCCTTCCTAGCCTTTCTTCTATGATTTTTCCGCAACTTCAAGGGATCATAACTCTTTCACCGTAGCTCGGATTGAGGTGCCGTTTTTTCCAGTGTTCTTGTAATTGAAAGATATTCAACTTTCCAGTTGGCCCCACTTCTGTACTAAGGTTGAAAATTATGAAAATGCCCTTCAACACCCCGATTCTTGGTTTCTTTCACTATTTTGAGTTCTCTTTTCCATCTTTCTTGCATGAAATACCTATAAAACACATAAGAGATACACAAAATACGAAATACTTGCCAAAAAGGGTTAGTAGCATAAGACAAATACAAGCTATTTACACCGCACGGGATCATAAAAATACTGAAATTAAGGGGATAAATGTGAAGAATTTATGCCCAATCAATAACATCGACCTTTACAAAACATGATCAATCTCAACGGAGGCTCTGATATCAATTGTTGGGGAAAAAACTTGGAATTGACATTTAAAACATGAAATTTGCTTAGCCCTAAAGACCTTTGATTAATCATAAAATGAAAAGAAAATCAAGAACTAGGTTTAAATATTAAACTTGTGGTTTTAAGAATATAATACTGTGAGTGCAAATATTATCACAACAAAGAAATCCACGAAAACAGTCACAAAGAGAATAAAGTAAATATCACACACAATAACGATATACGTGGTTCGGTAACTTGTCTACGTCCATGGAGAGGTTACTATTCTATTATAGTGTCTATCAAAGTTTCAAATTACATCCCTTTGCCCCGGATCAGAATTTACAATTTATAGATCTCATACATAAAAGATTCAGTTGTTGAAGTAACTCCAATGATGTGTGGATAATTCGTGGTGTCCTAAATATCTGATTTTGAGATTGTTGGTAACCATTTTGCATATATCCACGAGTCATCTAGTGCGTATAAAACACATGTGAGTAAATTTGATCCTTAATTGGGGTCGGGTAGCTTTTCGGGCTAGTCGGCTACTCTCATGGATCCCAATAAATCGACTCCCAAAATTACCCCTAAAAAATTTAGGCTTGTGACTCCGGGCCAATAATTTTTAACTAAATTAGAAGCTCGTCTATTCTTTCCAAGTTGGAATGGAATTTTTGTACTTCTCATAAATTCTATAGGGGTACGCTCATCCTAGACAAATTACCATAGTATACTTGTAATTTATTTGAATTGGAGAGGGCACCATGGTCTTGGTAGGCCATTTTAACTGCTAGAAATCATCTTAGGATAATGCGATCACAATTCGCAACGAATATACACTATTTCTTTAGTTTTCTCTTTTCGTGCTTGCTAAGTCTTGAGAGCTTTCCTTCTTCAGTGTCTTCTGATGATACCAGATTTGGTATCAATAAGTAAATGTACATATATGAGCTCAATCCAGAATAATAATGGTGTATATACGAGTATGTAAGTAAAGAATGAGATAAGGAGAAGAGGAATCAACACAAGAACATAAGTGGTTCAGCCATTTGGCATACTCCACTATGCAGGTGTGTAAGAGTTCACTATAGAAATGGGCTCTAATGGCCTTAGTGATACAATTCTCTCACTTTCTCTATCTACTGTAATAGCAACAAGGTTCTGGATAGGGTTTGCAATAATCGATCATTTACATTGATGAAGATGATGAGCATACATAGTGATAAGAAGGTGCATTATGCCCCTCAAGCATATAATGAGCATGTGCAAAATGTTCTAGCCAATAAGGTCAACCCACCTATCACTATCACATATAAATTATGATTAAGAAATATTACCTCACATGTGAGGGAGATTCAGTTATAACAGTATGTCCACGTGGACTGGCCATACTTAAGTCTTGTGTTGCACACGATGGTGATGTCATTAGGAGGGGCCTCAGCCTAACCGAGTATGAGACCTTTGGTGCTCTATTCAATCATATGATGGAAAGTATGGTCTTATTTGAGTGTGCACCTGGATGAGATGGGCCTGTGACTAGGCCAGTTAAGTCTCGACTATCTTGGATGGTTATCGAGATGAGGCCAATAGGTGGAAAGATGGTTAAGGGTATTGTCCTAAGCAAGAGGAGAAGGCCAAGGCTAATGATGCTATATTCCTTATAGAAGATGTCCTTTGTGGGGTCATCTTGAGCCGAGCAAGCCCTAGATAGGAAAAGGTCACACTTGGGTATATCAATCATCCACTAATCCTTAGTCTTCTTTGTAAATAGGAGACTGGAGGATAAAAGTATTGGAGTGAAGATGATGATAAGACGTCTCTGACTTGTCAATTATGGACTGATTGATAGATATGGGAGAGTGACATTTGGCATTCAATCTGTGGGTCTATAGTCATGAGATGACACATGTCCCAGTTATCATAGTTTAGCATCTTTCCCAGACATAATCGGTGGCAGGGGCGCTTAGGGTTTCTCGCGCTCATGATGATGCTTTTTGGAAGCTATGCCAAATGATTCAAACGGTTTAAAACCCAAAAGATTTTTTTCTCTCACTTCTTTGCAATTATTTTTCTCTCCCGCCTTTAGCTTTTGCGTCAATCTCCATTAGTGTCCCTAACTTCCTTTTTCGATTCTTGCTGTTAGAGACATTCTCTGAGAGACTTTCCTTCTTCGAAGAGTTTCTCTTTAACCAGGTAACCATTTCCACCGATTCTTTTTTGCTTCTAGTGTTTATTTGCTTGATTTCTTATTTTTGAGAATTTTTTACGAGCAGTTAGGTTTTTCGGTGTTGAGTTTGGTGGTTTAAGGATTGTATTTTTCATTTTCTAGGACTCTTTAGACAGTAGGATGTGTTTTTGGTTTAAGTTTAGGCATTTCTTGTTCACTTTCTCTTAAGTTTAAACACTCTGGTGATCTCTGGTGAAGTTCATCCCACTGTTCTTATCATTTTTGTTGCAAACAATTAAGTTACCCCCTTTGTTCTTTTAGTCAACCTTAGTTAACCCAAAACTTGTTTTAATGCTAAAAACGTTATATAAGTTAGCTGAGGAATTTCCAACTCTTAGAGAGAGGTATTTTAGGGAAATACGAAGGATAAAAGCCGAGGCCTCTGTTAAGCATAGGGCCGAGGTCTTTCCTACATTTCCAATCCATCATGTCCCTCTAGGTGTCTTACATCCTCCAATTATAGAGCTTACTGATTCCTTGTCTAGATAATCTACATTGAAAGATGATAATATTTATATCTCCCACACTATCGAGAATGTGGATTCCTTTGAGAAAGCTATAAGTCTCTCTGCATCCCCTATTAAAGGGTCTGAGGCAGCTAAGACCACTTCCCGAGTCTCGTCCTCTCATTGTGCCAAGTCTTCAAATCATTCTGATTCTTCTATTTAAGAAATCTCGAACCTGGCTGAGGCAATCATTGATGTTGTAATCCCACCACCTTTAACGTTAGTCCTACTTTTAGCTATGCCTGAATACGAGTTTATTCAAAGATTCCCAGACGGTGTCCCGGCTGATAATCCGGAAGAGGATACACTTAACACTTCATATGATGAGTCCTTTCATCGTACTGTTATGGAGGTTGACCTTCTAACTTGGAGGCACCTTTATGGTATAGGGACCTCTATCAATATGAGGGTGCCATCTGAGGATGAGAGAGAATTTCACGATTGAGATTATGAGATTTCGATATATGAGAAAATGTTCAGGATCAGCTTTAGGTTTCCCTTCTCAATTATCACCCAATGCTTGGAGGATAATCCTCGACTTTGTATCGCTTTGAAAGTTGGTGCATCATTCTGACCTTTCAGTTACAACGCGTTGTCCCCAAAGACTCAACCTGGCTACTATCATCTCATATCCAGGAAACTAATTAAGAAAGTCATACTCATGAACCAAACTTTGAATCATAATTGGAAGCCCCATTACTTCTTTATATCTAGAGCCTAGGATTTTGGTCCAAATGCTACCTGTGGCACCTCAGAACTTAGGTTCTTTATAGATGGTCTAAAGCACCTATGTCGGCCATAATGGACCCGGGTCTGAGTATTGACGCCAATAAGAAGGTGGAGAAGGTTAGAACACAGGGCAAAGAGGGGGTCTTGTAAGGACACAAATTTCCAATTGAGTCCATATATAGTTTTGGCTCAATTCCAGACAAAAACATTTATTCATAGGTTAGTGATTTATTGTAATATTCTCAAGCCTATGAAGTGTGTGTTGAAGACGTAGCGGCAAAGAATTTAAAGCTTCATCAAAATGCCGGTTTGTGTGCCTCGTTTCTACGTCATCAACTAAGGTTCCATGCTCCCAAGGTATGAATGTAATTATATTTATATAGGAGCTTGGAACAATTTGTATTGGGTGTTAGGTGTAATAAAAACTGCATTTTATTTTCAGAAAGAATCAATTAGAACTTTAAAATAAGTATATAAAAGTTTCTGGGCCAAAATCGAATTTTACAAACTTTCTGGTCGTTCATTAGAAATGTCGTTCGAACGAGTTTTTTCGTTCGAACCAGGTTTCGTTCGAACGAGTTTGCCAACGACCCTAAACTGGCCAGTCGTTCGATATGTCGTTCGAACGAGTTTTTCGTTCTAACGAGATTCTAACGAGCCCAGGCTGGTCGCTCGTTAGAAGCCTCGTTCGAACGAGAGTCAAGTTCGTTCGAACGAGACGCCAGGGCGGGAACAGTTTTGAGCAGTTTTTTGCAGTTTTCTCCCACTTTCCCCACTTGGTTTTTAACCAACTTTTTCAAGACTTAATATGTGTGGGAATCACATTTTTCCAATCAAATTTTTCCATTCCATATCCATCTTAGAGAGAGTTTGAGAGCAAATTTATTTAGGGAAAATGTTTATGTTTTGAGTGTTAATTTTTAAAGAAAAATTCATACACACTCTAGTTTACACCCAATAGTTGTTTATTCCAAGTTTCTATATTCATATTCTTTACTTGGAGTTTTGGCACCGGTTTATCTCTACCGAATTCAAGAAGAGACGTTTCGAGTTTGCTTCTACACCCCATCACAAAGAAGACTTTTTGTTGAGATTCTACCCACACGGAGAAAGGCTCCATGCTTGGGTGACGGTGACCATATAAAGTCCCATCGGTGGATTCCGAGACCGCGGTGGTGTTCCGAGGTTGTCCGCTAGGAAGAGGTTTCTACGAGAAGGAGCGTCGAGGCTTGAGAGGGATCGAGTCAGTCGTTGTAAGTCTATCTGTCTTGTAATTGTAATTCCGTATCTAGTGGACTTGTGGCTAGGGCCGTCCGAGGTTGTTTCCCGTCTTGAGTTTTTCCTCGTACATCTCGGCGTAGTGTGACATTGTTTATTTTATCTTGCTCATTAATTTAAAATCCATGCATAGGATAATTTCAAGATAAAATTTGGTTTAATTATCACACTCATTTAATTTGGGACTTAAATTAAATATTGGGTAAATTAGGTTTATTCAAGTCATTTGCTAAAATTGGTTTCGCCTAACTTTGATTAATTGAAAATTATGACTTAGACAAATTCTAGGACTTGGATTGAATTAATTGGTTTAAGTGAATATATTAATTGTTGGATTAACTTATTTTAATTTGTTTTGAAGAAATTAAAATTTGGCTTTGTTTATTTATGAACCATCATTCAACGCTTCCGCATCATTTATTGAATTTATATAAAAGGAAATTACTTTACGCTTACAAATTTAAATCACCGGGGTTTCCACACTCCTTCAAATTGGTATCAAAGCCAAAAACGATAAATTATTTCGTTAAGATCTTTTAATTTTTGGCTAAAATGGATTTTTCACCATTTTCAAAATTTCCTATTTTCGATGGTTCAAACTACGCGTATTGGAAAACGCGAATGAGATCGGCACTAAAATCTATCGACGAGAGATTATGGATGTCTGTTGTTACCGGGTACTCCCCACCAACTTACTTAGTTGAAAATGAACGTGTTATCAAACCCGCCGATAGATGGACTGAAAATGAGTTTAAACTTGCTAACTTTAATTCCCGAGGTTTAAATGCCTTGTTTAGAGTTGTCGCACCGGAAAAATTCCGACGTATTATGACGTGTGAAACCGCTAAAGAAGCTTGTGATATTTTACAATTAACTCATGAAGGAACTAGTGTCGTTAAAGCTTCAAAACTCCAAAACCTCACCACTCAATTTGAAACTATCAAAATGGATGAAAAAGAAACTTTTGATAAATTTTATGCTAGACTTTCTAATATTGTTAATTCATCCTTTAACTTGGGAGAGAAAATACCTGACGACCGTGTTGTTAAGAAAATTTTGAGGTCCCTACCCGATAGATTTATTCCTCAGGTGACCGTTTTAAATTCTTTACCCACTTTAGCCTCTACGAAATTAGAAGAGCTTGTAGGTGATTTACAAACCTATGAACTAGATATGTTTCCCTCTAAAACTGAAAAGAAAATTGAAAAGGGTGTTGCTTTAAAAGCCCGAAAAGAGGTCAAACAAGTAGTAGAGAGCAATAGTGAAAGTGACTCGGAAGATATGGCTTTGTTTGCTCGCAAATTTAGAAAATTTCTTAAATTTAACAAAGATAAAGTTAAAAATGATTTTAAGAAATTTGATTCTTCTAAACATGATAAAAGCGAGAAGTTTTCTAAAGCCGAGAAGATCCCTAAAACTAGTAATGAAAATTTAGATAGGGACGAGTCTAATAAGTGTTTTGGCTGTGAAGGTTATGGCCATAGGGCTTATGAGTGCCCCACTAAACTAAGGAAATAGGGTAAACGATCCACTGCATATAATGCGACCCTTAGTGATAGTGATAAGGAAGAGAAGCCCGATTCCCCCACTAAGAAAAATTTTGTGGCTTTTATGGCTAGACATGTGAGTGATAGTGAGAACTCATCGAATGATGAAATTATAGCACATGCCACTTCCAAGGTCATTGTACATGATTCTCTTATTTTTTATGATAGCGAGAGTGAAGAAGAAAGAGAGAGTGAAAATGAAGAAGAGGTTGATGAGAGTGAACTTCAAAATGCTTTTCATGAATTATATAAAGAATCTATTAAATTGAAAAGAGCTAATTTGAAGTTAGAAGCGAGTTTAAGAGAGAGTGTAAAGGTCATTGATGAAAGTGCCTTAATAGAAGACCTTAGGACACATGAGAGGACTCTTCAAGAGAAGCTTAACTATGTAGAAGGCGAGAGAGATAGCTTTAGGGGTTTAATGGAATCCTTGAAAAAGGAGCTTCTTGCTTTTGAAGAGCGAAATGTTTTACTAGAATCTAAAATTTTAGATTTGGAAAATAAATTAAAAGATTCTAGTAATGTCAAATTTGATTTGGAGTGTCGTTCGGAAAAACTAGATAAAATGTTAGGAACGGTCCAAATTAAAAATGACACTTGTGGTTTAGGCTTCAATACTTGTAATAAATTTTCTCATAATGCCAAAACCACTGTTTTAGGAGAATCGTCTAGGAAAGATTTTAGAGATCACTCCTTAAGAAAATCTTTTCGACATGTTCTTACTTGCACACATTGTGGTCGAAAAGGTCATCTTAGGAAATTTTGTTTAGATCTTAAACGAATTCCTAGAGAATCCCATAGTAAAGTAACCACGGCAATTAACGTTCCTACACCCCAAGATAGTCATTCTTCATTAATTTGGGTTAGGAAATCCGACTTGGTTGCCCTACAAAATAGGGATTTTGATTCTCATTTACTTTCACATCCTTCCTCCCTTGCTAAATCTAAAGGATGAATGTGTCAGTGTTTGCATACTTTAGCACTTGTACTTCATGCTATATTCATATGCTAAATGTATGCTTGTTTAGTCATTTTCTAGTCATTGCCTTATTTTCATATCACATGCTAGAAATCATGACTTGTTTATCTTTTTGTATTATATTTTTGTTTGAATTAATTGAAAAATATAAAAAGATTTTGTGTTTATCATTTGTGTTTTATTATTTCATTTAAGCTTAATGAAAAATACAAATGATTTTTGTATAGTCTTTTGAGTATATATCTTTATTTTTGGTTAAAAATGTTAAAAACTCAAAAAGATTTTGTTTGGTGTGTATTTTTGTTTGACACACTTTATGTGGCATATACTTGTGTTTGAATCCCCTCATTTGCGCTCCCACGTGGCTAGAACTTTTGGTTTAGATTTTCAATCCTTATTATGTTCTTTACCATATTTTATGGAGTAGTTAGATTTTGTATTGTTTAAATGGATTCTATTTCTATATGCCTCTTTTCACACATGCACGAGCTCTTTTGAAATCTTAATGTCACATGTTATATTTGAGCTTTTTGAGGTGTTCTCCTATCAATCTAGTCATCTACATATATATGACCTAGGAGGACTAGTGCATGTCAAAATCTGTTGCATGTGAGATTTGTGCGAAAAATGAAAACATGATAAATTAATATATGCACGGGGAAGGGCTCCGAAAGGATGAATTAAATCCTTTGCAATAGTAAGCCACCGTTGATTGGATCTAAAAGAAATACGTGATCCAAATGCCTAAAAACAGAATATTTGGCATTTAAAAGAAAGAAATTGCCAAGGCCTATGTTTGTTTGATATATTCATTCAAAAACAAAAGAATATATATGCTCATTGAGGGAGAATTGGATGGTATATCAACGGTTTGCACAATGTCCGTTTATCCTAGTTGTCTTTAATGTCATGACTCTATTTGGTTTGTAGAATCATTATCATGCTAGGCTTGTATGCATTGTGTATGTTTGTTCATTGAGTTCAATCTTTATATTGTCACATGAGGTTATACTTAACTGTGATGAAGTTTGCAATCAAATGAGAACTCCGTGAACGTTTCTTAAGTGTTTGGGTCTAAATTCAATTGTTTCTAGTACACACCCCTACACTTCTGTTTCCATATGACACATTTTTGCCATACGAGTGTGCAAACTTATTGTATTTTGTGTCATGTGTGTGTTTATATCTATCTATATATGCACGTACTTATTGGTATATTTATAGTATATATATATATGATATTTGTTTGTCTTTGCCTTGCTTTTATTGCCCATATGCTGTCATGTCTTTTCTTTAAGCTTCAACATGCTGTTTATTAGTTCTTTATCCTTTGCCTATTCCTGAACAAAAAGGGGGAGAATGATGATAGGGGGAGAAATGGTATCTAATCCTATTATTATTGTATCTTAGTTTGGGGAGATTTATCTTGGGGGAGACGTCTTTCTAAGTAGGTCATGTGGTCATATGTTTTAAAGGGAGAATTAATTTAGGGGGAGTAATTAATGAATTGCATTTAATATTTTGATATTCCCTATGCATTTGATGAGTTTGCTTAAGTGTGCAGGAATTATACTAAAGCGGCATCTTTCAATGGCAAAGCGTTTGATCCTTGGGTTGAGTCAAGTTTGGGCGGGTTATGTTTTGAGTCTAGTAGAGCTTGACGGCCCTTTAGGATTTTTGTTTGGTTTTTGTCCCGGAATAGCCAAAGGGGGAGATTTGTAAGGACACAAATTTCCAATTGAGTCCATATATAGTTTTGGCTCAATTCCAGACAAAAACATTTATTCATAGGTTAGTGATTTATTGTAATATTCTCAAGCCTATGAAGTGTGTGTTGAAGACGTAGCGGCAAAGAATTTAAAGCTTCATCAAAATGCCGGTTTGTGTGCCTCGTTTCTACGTCATCAACTAAGGTTCCATGCTCCCAAGGTATGAATGTAATTATATTTATATAGGAGCTTGGAACAATTTGTATTGGGTGTTAGGTGTAATAAAAACTGCATTTTATTTTCAGAAAGAATCAATTAGAACTTTAAAATAAGTATATAAAAGTTTCTGGGCCAAAATCGAATTTTACAAACTTTCTGGTCGTTCGTTAGAAATGTCGTTCGAACGAGTTTTTTCTTTCGAACCAGGTTTCGTTCGAACGAGTTTTTCGTTCGAACCAGGTTTCGTTCGAACGAGTTTTTCGTTCGAACCAGGTTTCGTTTGCCAACGACCCTAAACTGGCCAGTCGTTCGATATGTCGTTCGAACGAGTTTTTCATTCTAACGAGATTCTAACGATCCCAGGCTGGTCGCTCGTTAGAAGCCTCGTTCGAACGAGAGTCAAGTTCGTTCGAACGAGACGCCAGGACGGGAACAGTTTTGGGCAGTTTTTTGCAGTTTTCTCCCACTTTCCCCACTTGGTTTTTAACCAACTTTTTCAAGACTTAATATGTGCGGGAATCACATTTTTCCAATCAACTTTTTCCATTCCATATCCATCTCTTAGAGAGAGTTTGAGAGAAAATTTATTTAGGGAAAATGTTCATGTTTTGAGTGTTAATTTTTTAAAGAAAAATTCATACACACTCTAGTTTACACCCAATAGTTGTTTATTCCAAGTTTCTATAATCATATTCTTTACTTGGAGTTTTGGCACCGGTTTATCTCTACCGAATTCAAGAAGGGACGTTTCGGGTTTGCTTCTACACCCCATCACAAAGAAGACTATTTGTTGAGATTCTACCCACACGGAGAAAGGCTCCATGCTTGGGTGACGGTGACCATATAAAGTCCCATCGGTGGATTCCGAGACCGCGGTGGTGTTCCGAGGTTGTCCGCTAGGAAGAGGTTTCTACGAGAAGGAGCGTCGAGGCTTGAGAGGGATCGAGTCAGTCGTTGTAAGTCTATCTGTCTTGTAATTGTAATTCCGTATCTAGTGGACTTATGGCTAAGGCCGTCCGAGGTTGTTTCCCGTCTTGGGTTTTTCCTCGTACATCTCGGCGTAGTGTGACATTGTTTATTTTATCTTGCTCATTAATTTAGAATCCATGCTTAGGATAATTTCAAGATAAAATTTGGTTTAATTATCACACTCATTTAATTTGGGACTTAAATTAAATATTGGGTAAATTAGGTTTATTCAATTCATTTGCTAAAATTGGTTTCGCCTAACTTTGATTAATTGAAAATTATGACTTAGGCAAATTCTAGGACTTGGATTGAATTAATTGGTTTAAGTGAATATATTAATTGTTGGATTAACTTATTTTAATTTGTTTTGAAGAAATTAAAATTTGGCTTTGTTTATTTATGAACCATCATTCAACGCTTCCGCATCATTTATTGAATTTATATAAAAGGAAATTACTTTACGCTTACAAATTTAAATCACCGGGGTTTCCACACTCCTTCAGGTCTTATAGAGATCGAGCAATTAATGACCCCTTATTTTCTACACCAAATAGGTTTGAGGGTGTATCCCCTAACTGAGTTATGTAAGTATTTTTCTTACAACTATTGTACCATATTTTTATTATCTTTGATATTAATCTCATATTCATCTTACAGGTCATCCAGCAAATACTCATGAATCAGTTTGGATAATAGCAGCCCCCAACCTAGCAAACTTGATAAAGCAAATGAGAAAGAAATCAGCTCCCCAACCTCAGATAAAAAAGTCCACTATAAGCAACCCCAGACAGGCCGAGGGTTTCAGGAAGCATAAAGAGGTCTCTGAGGATTCCCATATTCCTCAATAAGAGAATAAACACAAGGACAACTTATCCAAGATGACATCGAATCAAGCAATCCCGATATCGTGTGAGGATGCACTCTCGGCCCGGTTGACCAATATATCCATCAACTTTAACTCCCTTATAGGGAACAAGAAAAAGGCTTTTCAATTGTTGGCTTCCATAACACCGGAGGTCGATGATTTCTTTTTGGAGTTTGTGTACGTCTCCCTCCTCAATGGCTTTTGCCGACACAGAGCTATCCAGGTAAAATCTTGTGCCTTTATTTAATTTCTGCTAACATGTGTAGTATTATCTCTTATCAACTTTTCATATTTCCTGCAGTCTGTTTTATCTCTGAAGAAGGTTCACTAATGGGTATCAGAGAAGTTTCCTGAAATTTGACTAGCCCGAGAGGCTATAAAAAATGAGAAAGTCCTAAAGAGGCAAATCATGTTCCAAAAAAGAGACCATGAAAAGGTTGTAGATGCCTTGAAGACACAGCACATAAAGTCCATTGATAAGCTGAAGTTTGATCATGAGGCTGCAATAAAGGCTTTGATTGAGAAGCAAATGACTCATATTCAAGGCAAAGCGAAGATTGTTATTAACCAGGCTATTATAAAGGCCGAAAAGAAGGCAATTGTAGACTTCACATCTTCTAAGGATTTTTTGGGACACAGTCTAAAGTATCTCCAAAGAGGGGTTAAGGGAGCCTGTCACTGAATGACACTAAAGTTTCATGCATCTCCCACTCAGCCCAACAACTTGAGGAGTTTTACTTCTCTAATCCCCTGGCTATGACGACTCTGATGGAAATTGAAGGGTCAGCACAACTTGAGATGACCGTCCAAATATTAAACGATGAAGGCATCACTGAGATGGTTGGGGATGTGGCGAAGACATCCCAAGTACAGAATGTGACCAATGTCGAGGCTGAGAAGGATGACACTGCTAAGAAGGACAATGCTGCTAATAAATCAAACCAAGTGGAGAGCAAGGGAAATTAAGCCTCTTTAATAACATCATCTTTTAAGGCAACTTCATGTGGCCTAATGCCCTTTACCTAAATAGCTTGTCTCCCTATTTTGAATTATGATGTTTCAACTTTGAAACATTACTTACCCTTGTCTATGCACCATTTTAATATATTTATACCTTTTCTTTATGTAAATTCTCTTTACTGTCTACTTGCATTGACTTTGCATTACTTTCTTATGAATGTCTTCTCGTCCTTAGCTGAGAACTAATTTCAACCACCAATTTAATGATGTTTAAAAGTACCCACAATTAAATGATTTTTTAATGGGAGATCACCAAGTTAATGATGTTCTTCCTACCTTTTCTCATCTATGGACGAGATGAGCATAACCAAGTAAATATTTTGGACTAAATTTGAGTCACCAAATTAATTATGTTTTATTGAAAGTCCCCTCTCATCATTTTGAGAGTGTACAGATGAGAGTCATCTCGTCCTACACTGTCATCTCCCCGAGAGAGTTTGACTCTCTAACCACCAAATCAATGATGTTTAAAAGCAACCATAATGAAATGATTTTTCAATACGATATCACCAAGTTAATGATGTTATTCCCTTCTCTTCTCATCCTTAAATGAGATAAGGATAACCAAATTAATGGTTTTTCACATGTGAGATCACCAAGTTAATGATGTTAGTCTCAATTAATTAACTTAATGATTTTTTAAATAGGAAATCACTAAGTAAATAATGTTAGTCACGCCTCATCTCATCATTTAGACGAGATGAGCATAACCAAGTTAATAGCTTTCCAAATATGAGATCACCAAGTTAATGATGTTTTATTGCAAGTGCCCTCTCATCATTTTGAGAGTGTAGGGATGATAGTCATCTCGTCCTACACTGCTATATCGTCGAGAGAGTTTGACTCTCATACCACTAACTTAATGATGTTTATAGGAACCATAATTAAATGAATTTTCAAATTCAAGATCACCAAGTTAATGATGTTAGTCTCGTCTCTTCTCATCCTTAGACGAGGTGACATACCAAGTTAATGATTTTCTATGCTTCATTATGGTTTTCACCACTTTAGTTATGGTATCACACTTCCCCCCTCTCGATGTTATTAATGATTTATGGACGAGGTAATCCCCGTCTGAATTCTCGTGTTACCGAGAGTGGGTTAATGCTACTTCACTATATGAATAATGTTTTATAGCTTAGGATGACTTGAACCATGAAATTGAACACTTCGTACGAGAAGAATAAAAGAGAACAAATCCAAATTTTCATTGACCTTCCATTATAATACAAATAGTCGATACATTAAAAGTCACTTCACAGAGGTTACACTCGTACAACTAAGAGACAAATGACAGCTTCTACTAAACTTTTAACAAAAGGTCACCCATTGTCATCGGCTTCGTAAATAAAGATATGTCAGTCGATTCCATTCCCCTATCTGCCAAGACGCTGATGATCATCTATACATCATAGGAGATCGTGTGCAACTGACCTTTCGGTGCTTATATCTTGGGTGGTAGGTCTGGGTTGGCTTCTCCATTGTCTTCAGATTCCTCGCCATTTCTGTTCGTATGGGCATCTCTTCTAGGCTTATCTTCATTTCTACAACCATACTTTTTTTTAAAGTCATCCTTATCTCCTCCTTTGTCAACATACTTTCTAAGCTTTCCCTACTTCAAGAGTTTCTCAATCTCGTCCTTGAGGGCAAATCATTTCTCAGTTGTATGGTCGTAGTCCTCGTGAAACTCACACCACTTGCTACGGTCCCTCTTATTACGAGGAGCTCTCAGTTTCTCAGGCCCCATCAAATCTCGATCTTCTATAATCTCATTAAAAAGTATATCAAAGCTAGAAAATTTGTCATCAACCGTCCTCTCTTCCCGTCTTTGTCCTTAGTTATATGAGAATTGTTTTCACCTTCTCCTTTATTGTCTACTCCCTTGGAAACCATTGCCTCCTCCGCATTCATGACCCTCTCGGCCATGGTCAGGAGTTCAGCCATGGACTTTGGTGGATCTTCGACTAGCTTCCATAGGATCCTCTCCTTTGGTAGTCCCACCATGAGGGTAGTCATAGCCATGCTTTCCTCATAATCTTCTACTTCGAGCATTTCTTTGTTGAAGAGATCATTGCAGTCTCTAAGAGACTCATTCTTACCCTGCTTGACATACAGTAGGTGTGTGCTCTTCTTCTAGAGCTTTACTCTGAAATAAAAATTTGGCATGAACCTCTCAGCCAATTGCTTAAAACTTTCAATGGAGTTCTTTGGGAGAGAGGTATACCAAATGTGAGCAGCACCAATAAGAGTGCTTGAAAAAGCTTGATATTTTATCTCGTCATAAATCGAATAGATGTCAGTTACCGACTGGTACATCTCTATATGGTGGATAGGATTCATGCTCCCATAATATCTCAGCATGACCACTGGTTACTTGAATTTGGAAGGGTTAGGATATGTAACACCCCATATTTTTTATGATTTAAATAATTATGGGATTTATTATTATTATTGGATTAATTAAATTATAATGTGAGAAATTAATTGTTAATTAATTCGAATTAAAATAATTATCAACTAGCGTGCCAAGGGTTAATATTTATTGATGAAAATTATTGAATATCATCGTGTGGATATGTAATATGGAATTAGGAAAATTTTATAAATTTTCGAGAGTGAGAAATACGACAGTTTGGTATATTAATTTAGGACGCGCGTGTGAGTCGTGTTGGGACTAATTTAATGAATTAAAGAAATAAATTGTTTTTAAATAACTCGTATAGCCATTTTGAGTGCATCATTGAGTCCAGAAGGATTGAGATAGTCAGTAAACTCTACCTGGGTATTTTATTTGGACTCCGAAATATTTTTAGGCCGAACCGGCACCCTGTAGGGGTATTTTTGTCATTTGGATTTTTTAGGAAATACAATGGACAAAAATTGTATAATTAAATAGGAGTGTACGTGGGTGAGAAGAAGTCTGTCAGTTTATAAACTTAAGAGAGAGGGAGAGAGAATCACAGAGGAACATGAAGCGAGTCCATAGGTGTTCTTGGTGCAAAACTCAAGAAATCACACCATAAATCCCACCAAAGCGTAGATTGGAAGACGAGGAATAAGTCTATACAAATTTCATTAGCGGTTTAGAACATCATTGTGGTGACAATCACCAATTAAGTTCAGCACAAATTATCAAGAAAAAACAATCACCAGAGCGAATAAAGAAAATACGGAATGGCAATCACACAACACAATATTTTACGTGGTTCAGCAAGAATGCCTACGTCCATGGTGGTGCTCTCAATATTATTTATCTATACTCTAGGGAGTGTTTTACTGGAAAAATAATACATGCCCTTTGCCCCAGGATAAGAGTTTGTTATATATATCTTTCTTTTCGGGGAGTGGGGCTGTTGGACTCCCCCATGTGAATCCACAACTCCTAGAATATCTCCTTACGAGATTTCAGGAATAGACCAGGTCGAAACTGAATAGGTTGGGGCGTGAGGCCTCCAGACTTTGGGTCGTAATTTATTGGGCTACTCGTCTGGGCCCAAGGTGATAAATCGAGGTACCCACAATTGCCCCTAAAGTTATTGGTCCACAATTTGGGCTCAATAATTTTAAACGATTTGTCACAATGGCTATTTTATAAATTGTGCAACACTTTTTAAGATCAAAGCGCCTCTTCTAAAATGATTTAGGTTTCAGCCTACCTCGTTGCCTATGCGTTATGATTAGAAACGTTTAAAAATCCTCCGGATAAGTCTTTTTTTGTTGTCGCTTCAAGTTTCTCCATATTTCAAAACTTCTCCAATCTTTCGATGTTGCTCTTTCATTCCCAGGTCTTCGTCTTCCAATTTCAATCTTCTTCATCATCTTCGCTTGTGACTTTGCATCGTCCCAAGATAAGTTTTTACTTCGTAAGTTCCTCTTGCTCTTTCTCTTTGCTTTTTCTGTTGAGATTTATTCGCATTTGTAATTAGGTTTTATATCTTTCAATGGCGAAAATAGGCAATAGATCAATATCTGAATTTAGGAAGTTCTATAATATTCCAATTTGGGTAGACATCGAGTGTGCCCCTATCCCCCGTAATATTAGGGAGGTTGAGGACGCTCATTTGATTCACGTTCTCTTGTTGTCCCAAAGGGATCTTACTTTTCCTCTAAGAAATTTATTTTTGCACTTTTTTGGTTATTTCAATATTGTCTCTGCACAGTGTTCACCCAATATCTGGAAGATTGTTAATGGTGTACATAGAATAAATCAGTTCTATGACACCAATTTAGGGCTTTTTGAGATCTGCTTTTGTTATTCTTTCTCGTGAACAAGTTCTGGTCTTCTTTACCTCAAGGCCAGGAGTTCTGATAGGGTATTGGTAGTAAATCTACCTAATTCCCACAAGGAATACTAGCATGAGGGTTTTTTTGCTAAAAATTGGCAGTTTCCTCCCCATACTGAGGGGTCGAGGTCTGCCAGGTTTGAGGTCCCCTTCAATGGGGAGGAGTGCATAGGTAGGCTTAGTTTTTTCGCTGCTTATCGATCCTCTGTGCATATACGATTTCTCTGATATTTTTCTTTCTTTCTTCTCGTTTCAGCGAGGACAAAGAACTCGAAACCTGCTCTCAACGACTCGAGCTGCTGAGTTAGTCAAAGCCTAGAACATCAGGGAGATATTGGTTGAAGGTGAACACCCTCGATCAATGGCCTTCTCTTGGAATATAAGAACGTTGGGTCCAGTTTTATTGCACGACCTATAGACAGCATCCCTGAGCTAGACATTACTAAAGAGGTTGTTGCTGATCCCATCCAATTGGTCGACGAAGAAAGCAGCTCTGGTGAGGAGAGCGAGGGTGCTAATAGGGGCGGTGCTGAGGGTGGTTCCAGTGAAGAGAGATCTAGTGAAGAATCTTCCATTTCTAAAGGGGTTTCAGAGGCTCAGGAGTCTTTGAGTGAATCTAGTAGTTCAAGCGAGGAAGACATAGCTCCTCTAAGGAAGAATTTGATTCGCAACGATGATGATGATGATGATGTGATCCTCTCCCACCGATCGAAGAAAAAGAAGAAGAAATCTGACGGCGAAGTGGTTGCAACTGGGTCTCATTCTGCTGCTCATGCGCAGGAGAAGAAGAATAGGGAGGAAGAGCAGTTGAGAGAGAGGGAGAGAAAGGAGGAAGAGAGGAAGAGACTGGAGGAGAGAAAGAGAGCTGTGAAGGAGAGGAAGGAGAGGGAAGAGGAGAGAAGGAGGTGAGGACGAAGGTGGGGCAAGCTTTGGTTCTTGTGTCTGCCTTGCCTGAGGGGGCCTCTATTACCCTCTCTCCCTAGTTGGCTCCTGCGTTGCTCGAAAGAGCCATTTTTCCGGCTGATCATCGGAAGGCAATGGGGACCGACTAGTTAGCTCTGCAGGCGAGTCAGAGGCTAGCCTTGGTAAGTTTTCTTTATTTTTTCTATGCTTGTAATATTCTATTTAATGCTTATTTTTCTAATATTCCTCTTCTTTGCAGTTCGTGATCGACTTCGCCGTCCTCTACCGCAGTCGCGACGAGCTGGTAAAGAGGAATGTTGATCTTGAGAAGAAGAATGTCGAGTTAGAGGCCAGCTTGAAGGCTACCGATGTTGTCCAGAAGTCGTCTAATCTCGCTCTATCCGAAGATAACCATACAAAGGAGGCCGCAAATAAGGAGCTTGGGGAGTTGAGGTAGTCCTATGACCTGGTCTACTCGAGCAAGTTGGCTGTGGTGGAGGAGAATAAAATGCTGGCGGAGAAGGTGAAGAAGGTTCAATCTAAGGCAACCACCCTGAAGGAAATCTCGTACAATACCGGATGGGCTGCTGCGTACGAGGATGTCGATGTTCAAATAGGCTACATCAGCCAACTGAACTTTAAGAAGGGCTAAAATAAGGCTCTTTTGGCAGCTGGAGTGGATATCGATTCTTCATTTTTGAACGAGCATAATCCAGGCCCGAAGCCTATTGTAGATGAGGCACCTGCCCCATCCATTGATGGTGGCGTTCCTGCTTCTCAGACCGCTCATACTGATGCTCCTTCTATCCAGGGAACAATAGTTGCTCCACCTGAGGGAGGTTTCCCTGCTGCTGCAGACAAGGGAGAACAATCGACGACTTCGGAGCAAATTGAGGTTGCCAGCTAACCTATTTTGAGGAACTTCTTTGTATTTTTGCTTTGTTTGTATTGCCCTTCTGATTATTGATGTACTTGGAATGTTCCATTTTAATTAAACGAAAATACTTTCCTTTATACATACTGATTCTTCTGCTCTTTAATGCTTTTTATGGCTTGTAGTTGATTGATGTGGATGAGTATATACTTGCTTCCTCTCAACTAGGAAGGATCCTCGGTCCTAATACGAGCATTCAAGTTCTCCAAGCCTTTGTAAGGATTTTTAAGTCCCTTGGTCGAGGAACAAGATCTTTATAGATCAGTCCGAGCTCGTCGCCAAATTTAAGGATAGACTTCAGGAGATAGAAGAGGTTGGTGCTTATATTCAAGAAGAAGTGAACCTTCTGAGGGATAAACTTTTGGATGCCTCCAAGATCAATCAAGTCAAAGAAGTTCTTCAATAGGAGAATGAAACTCTGAGGAGGGAGGTGTCACGACTCAGGGAGCATGCGCCGAGTGTTGCACCTCAAGTTTTGCGAGGTTCCTCCTTATCGGCTGGTCTACGAGCTGGTACAGCACCGAGCGCCACCCCTCAAGTTTTATAGGGTTTCACTTTATTGGCCGGTCTGTGAGCTGGTTCAGATACAGGGGGTCCAGCTAGGGATATGGACGAGCTTCGAGAAGATGTTCATCATACGTGATAGCTGCCAGGATCCAAAGAGATGTCACGCGGCTAAGGCATCTATCCAAGAAAGATCCTCAACGAATGTGGGCTGACAGTTATGATTAGGGTTGGGCAGATGCTCCAGTGATGTTGGCAGAGTTTGAAGAGCTATCCTTTATTAGGGGATGGTTGAATTCTCTCACGGAGCTAAAGGTCCCCAAGAACTCAATCCTCTGGTATCATCATGAGATCTCCCCTTCGACTCTGATGCCTAACCCTTTCCAGAGGGATAACCAGTGGGCCCCCATAGATGTTATTCCCAGGCAGCTACTGGAGTCGGATGCAAATAAAGTAGAGTTGGAGTTATCTCCCCATCCAGATTACGGTCGAAGAGCGTAAGTAGCTGATTACCTTGCTCGGAGACCTAATCCCCAATAGGGTTTACTTAATTCATTCAATGTAACTCTTGTTATAAATGCAGTGAAGTAATAAAATATTTATGTTTTGAGAGATTCTCCAACTAAACATGCGTTGTATATTTTCTACTTCATTAATTATCTAGGGCTCTTCATAGCCGACTAGATTTGATGTGGGTAGAGTTATTTTATTACGTGAGTATCCTCCCAGTCCAGTATGCATATGAGATACCATTCTACCCTATTTTACCTTTTAGGTCCTGTCATCACACTCCTTTAGGCCTAAGTATGGCAATGACGAGGATACACCTGGTGTTAGATGTTCTATCCGATCAGGTTTTCTGAGCCAAACATCGTTTGGCGGCCAATTCAATTTGGCTGAGCAGCCTAAGGGTCCCCTATAGGGCTTCATATATTGCCAAGGGAGATTCTAAGAGGTTGTTCATGTTTTATAACGAAAACCTGAGAAGGGAGGCTCCCTGCTTTTATATATTGAGTAATGTGCCTGTCGCTTGGAAAAGATGTGCAAGTTATAAAGTTCATAATACACAATTAACACTTTATGGAATGCTACTGCCAAATAATCATTTATTAATCAATGAAGAGTAACTAGAAATATAATTTCTTCAGGTTGGTTGCGTTTCAAGTTCGGGGTATCTCTCTCTGCACTCTAGTGTTTCTAAGTGATAGGCTCCTTGTAGGTCGTCTCTTATCACCTTAAAAGGTCCCTCCCAGTTTGGACCCAGCTTTCCATCAGATGGTTTTACTGCGTTGCCAAGAACTTTCCGTAGGACAAAGTCCCCAACCTGGAATGTTCTTATATTGGCCTTCTTGTTATAGTGCTTGAAAAAAAACGTCCCGTAGGCCCCCAATTTTTAATTTAAAATCAATTTCCTTTTTAGATGCGCGGAAGCATTAGATGATGGTTCAATTAAACAAATTACAAATTTTAATTTCTCCCAAAATTAAAATTAAACCAAAGTGAAATATGATTCAACCACACACTTATGTTAATTTCACTTAAACCAAATTAATTAACCCAAGTCCTAGAAAGTTTGCCTAAGTCATATTTCTCAATATTAGCAAATTAGGTCAAACCAATTTTAACAAGTTAAATTAAAGACTTGAATTAATTAAACATTACCCAATATTTAATTTCGCACCAAAATAAATATATAGTGATTAAAACGGATTTTATCTTGAATTACCTAAGCATGCGTTCTAGGTGAGTATAGCAAGATAAAATAAACAATGAAACCACTACGTCATGATGTACGAGGAAAAACCCACAACGGGAAATAATCTCGGGCGGCCCTAGCCTCAAATCCACTAAGTACGAAAATTACAAATACAAGACAGCAAACTTACAACACTCGACTCGAGCCCTCTCAAGCCCGGACGCTCCTTCTTGTAGACACCTCCACCTAGTGAATAACCACGGAGCTCCACCGCGGTCTCGGAATCCATTGATAGGACTTTATATGGTCACCGTCATCCGAACAAGGAGCCTTTCTCCAAGTGGATAAATTAACGCAAACATCTTCTTCTTTGTGGGATTTAGAAGCAAACCTAAACGTCTCTTCAAAACGGTAGAGATGAAAAATCGGTGCCAAAAACTCCAAGCAAAGTATATATATATATATATATATATATATATATATATATATATATATATATATATATGGAAGCTTAAATGAACAGTATGGGTGTAAAACAACTGTTTAAAACATTTTTCTTGAAAATCAACAACACTTAAACAAAGAACTTTTTCTCTTTTGATTTCTCTCTCAAAACACTCTCTTGGAGGTTGTAGGATATGAAAAGGTTAAGTTAAAAACTTTGGTTCCCGCACTTAGATACTCTGTCAAAAATTAGTGGGGTAAAGTAGTGGAAAAAGTGGGAAAAATTGCTCAAAACTGCCAAATATCTGTTCCCGCCAAATCTCGTCTAAACGACATTTTCGTTCGAACTAAATCTCATTCGAACGAGGCTTCTAAAGAAGTTCCAGAGTGAACTCATTGGAAATATCGTTCGAACAGCCATCTCGTTCGAACGAAGTTTCAGTGGCTAATATGGGAACTCGTTGGCAGACTCGTTCGAACGACATCCGGTTCGAACGAAAAACTCATTCGAACGACATATCGAACGAACTTCCAGAAAGTTCGAAATATTCATTTTTAGCCCAAAAACTTTATAAACTTTATTTTAAGTTTTAATTAAATCTTTCTAAAAATAAACAAGAGTTTTAATTAAACCTACACCCATTATAAAATGTTCCAAGCTCCTATATATATATTAAAATGCATTCATACCTTAGGAGCAATGGAACCATGTTGATGACGTAGAAACGAGGCACAGACAAACTCATCAATGTGATGAAGCTTTATACACTTGGCCACTACGTCTTCAACAAACATGACATAGGCTTGAAGGATGATCAATGAACTCTATCCTATGACTCAAACGTTTTTGTCCGGAATTGAGCGAAAACAACAAAGGACTCAATTGGAAATTTGTGTCCTTACAAATTTCCCCTTTTGGCTATTCCGGGACAAAAACCAAACAAAAATCCTAAAGGACCGTCAAGCTCTAATAGACTGATACAGAGTCCCACCCAAAATAAAAATACAATGCTTGACTCAAACAACCCAAAGGATCAAAATCTTTGCCGGTGAAAATTGCCGCTTAGAATAAAATTCCTGCACACTTAAGCAAACACATTAAACGCATAGGGAATATCAAAATATTAAAGACAATTAAATAATTACTCCCCCTAAATTAATTATCCCCTTTATCAACTATGATCAACCTAAGAAGATAGAGACTCCCCCTAAGTTAAATCTCCCCCAAACTAAGATACGATTATAATAGGTTTAGATACCATTTCTTCCCTATTATTCTCCCCCTTTTTGTTCTGGAATAGACAAAGGTTAAGAATTCAAACAATAACTTATCTCTCCCAAATAAAGTATATACACCCTCTAAACTAGGCAAGGAATAAATAGAATGGGATAACAAGCTAAAACATGTAATTGTGCATATTGTGATGAGAACGTTAAAGCACATGGGCAACAAAATCATAACTAATCCAACGAATAATAATGGATACCAACGAAGATGCAAGAAACAGATATCAATATCATACAAAAGTATTAAGCATGTGATATCAACAAAGAATGCAACGAGATGAATACCAATTATGAATTAACGCTTAGATGGACTAGAAAGCAAGGAAAAGACCAAAAAAATATCAAATATATGAATACATAATATATACCTAATAGACTCAAGTACACATATATAGATATAAACACACTAATGACACAAAGTAAGATAAGCTTTTCACGCTCGTATGGCAAAAATGTGTCATATGAAAACGGAAGTGTTGGGGTGTGAACAAGTAACGATTAAATTTAGACCCAATCACTTAAAACACGTTCACGGAGTTCTCACTTGATTGCAAACTTCATCACATTTGAATATAACCTCATGTGACAATATAGATTGAACTCAATGAACAAACATACACAATGCATACAAGCCTAGCATGTTGATGATTCTAGAAACCAATAGAGTCATGACATTGAAAACACAACTAGGATAAACGGACATTGTGCAAACCGTTGATATACCATCCAATCTCCCTCAATAAGCATTTATATTAATTTTGAATGAATATATCAATCAAGCATAGGCCTTGGCAAATATTTTTCTTTTTAATGCCATATTTTCTTTTAAGCCTTTGGACCACGTATTTCTTTTAGGTCCAAACAAACGGTGGCTTACTATTCGCAAAGGATAAATTAATCCTTCCGGAGCTCTTCCCCGTGCACATTTGTATTTCTCATTTTTTTATTTTTTACACAAATCTCACGTGCAACGAATTTTGACATGCACTAGTCCTCCTAGGTCACAAATATGTAGATGACAAGATTGGTAGGAGAACACCTCACAAAGCTCAAATATACATATGAAGTTAAATTTCAAAAGAGTTCGTGCATGTGTGAATAGAGGCATATAAAAATAGAATCCATTATATCAACACAAAATCCAACTACTCCATGTAAGCATGGTAAAGAACATTATAAGGATTGACAATCTAAACCAAAATTTATAGCCACATGGGAGAGAAAAAGATGGAATTCTAACACAAATTTATGCCACATAAAGTGTGTCAAACTAAAATACACACAAAATAAAAATCTTTTTAAGTTTTTGAAATTTTTAACCAAAAATAAAAAATATATACACAAAAGACAAACAAAAATCATTTGAATTTTTCATTAAGCTTAAATTCCAAGAGATAAAAACCCAAATGATAAACCAAAAATCTTTTTGTATTTTTCATTTAATGCAAAGAAAATGAAGGGAATATAATACAAAAGATAAACAAAAATCATAATTCTAGCATGTGGAAAAGCATGGAGCATAGACTAGAAAATGATTAAACAAGCATACATTTAGCATGATGATATAGCATGAAGAACAAAAGCTAAAGTATGCAAATAAAACTAACACATTCACCCTTTAGATTTTGCAAAGGAGGAAGCATGTGAAAGTAAATGAGAATCAAAAACCCTATTTTGTAAAGCTACCAAGTCGGATCTCCTAACCCAAACTAATGATGAGTGACTATCTCGGGGTGTAGGAATCTTGGCTACCTCGGTTGCCTTACATTGGAATTTTCTAGAAAATCTTTTAAGATCAAAATAATATTTCTTAAGATGACCTTTTCGACCACAATGTGCACAAGTAAAAACATGTCGAAAACATTTACCTAAGCGGTGATCTCTAAAGGCTTTCCTAGGTGATTCTAGTAAAAAGTTGGTTTTCGCTTTGTGAGTTGATTCATTACAAGTATCGAAGCCTAAAACACGAGTGTCATTTTTAATTTGGAACGTTCCTAATATTTTATCTAATTTTTCCGAACGACACTCCAAATCAAATTTGACATTACTAGAGTCTTTTAATTTGTTTTCTAATTCTAGAATGTTAGACTTTAATAACACATTTCTCTCTTCAAACTCGAGAAGCTCATTTTTCAAGGATTCCATTAAACCTCTAAGGCTATCTCTCTCGCCTTCTACATATTCTAGCTTCCCTCGAAGAGATCTCTCTCGTGTCCTACGGTCTTCAACCAACACACTATTATCAATGATCTTGACACGTTCTTCCAAACTAGCTTCTAACTTCAAATTAGCTCTTTTTAATTTAATTGATTCTTCATATAATTCTTGAAAAGCATTTTGAAGTTCACTCACATTAACCTCTTCTTTATTTTCACTCTCTCTTTCTTCTTCACTCTCACTATCATCAAAAACAAGGGAATCATAAACAATGACCTTGGAAGTGTCATGTGATAAATTTTTATCTATAGATGAGTTCTCACTATCACTCACATGACTAGCCATGAAAGCCACAAAGTTGGGCTTAGTGAGGGAATTGGGTCCCTCTTCCTTATCACTATCACTAAGGGTCGCATTATATGAAATGGGTCGCTTACCCTCTCTCCTTAGTTTAGTGGGGCACTCAAAATCCCTATGGCCATAACCCGCACAACGAAAACACCTATTTAACCCGTCCCTATTTAAATTTTCATTAAAAGTTTTAGGGATCCTCTCGGCTTTGTCATGCTTAGAAGTTTCAAATTTCATAAAGTCATTCTTAAATTTATCTTTGTTAATTTTAAGAAACTTTCGAAATTTCCTAGCAAACAAGGCCATATCTTCCGAGTCACTATTACTCTCGCTCTCTACTACTTATTTATCCTCTTTTGGGCTTTTAAAGCAAGGCCCTTTTCTATTTTCTTTTCAGTTTGAGAGGCAAACATGTCCAGTTCATAGGTTTGTAAATCACCTACAAGCTCTTTTAATTTCGTATAGGCTAAAATTGGTAAAGAATTTAACACGGTAACTTTTGGAATAAATTTATCGGGTAAGGACCTTAAAATTTTCTTTACTACTCGGTTGTCGGGTATTTTCTCTCCCAAATTAAAAGATGAATTAACAATATCTGAAAGTCTAGCATAAAATTCATCAAAAGTTTCTTTTTCGTTCATTTTGATAGTTTCAAATTGCTTGGTGTGGTTTTGGAGTTTCGAAGCTTTAACGACACGTGTACCTTCATGAGTGAGTTGTAAAATATCCCACGCTTATTTAGCAGTCTCACAAGTCATAATGCATCGGAATTCATCCGGTGTGACAGTGCTAAATAAGGCGTTTAAACCTCGAGAATTAAAGTTTGAAAGTTTAAATTCACCGTCACTCCATCTATCGGCCGATTTGGGAACACATTCATTATCTAATAAATGAGTTGGTGGAGACCACCCGTTAACTACTGACATCCAAACCCTCTCGTCGATAGATTTAAGTGCCGATTTCATACGCGCTTTTCAGTACGCGTAATTAGAACCATTGAAAATAGGAAATTTTGAGAATGGGGAAAATTACATTTTAGCCAAAAATTATTTAAAGGATCTTAACGAATTAATTATCGCTTTTGCTCTGATACCAATTTGAAAAAAAGACGTCCCGTAGGCCCCCAATTTTTAATTTAAAATCAATTTTTTTTAGATGCGCAGAAGCGTTAGATGATGGTTCAATTAAACAAATTACAAATTTTAATTTCTTTCAAAATTAAAATTAAACCAAAGTGAAATATGATTCAACCACACACTTAGGTTAATTTCACTTAAACCACATCAATTAACCCAAGTCCTAGAAATTTTGCCTAAGTCATATTTCTCAATATTAGAAAATTAGGCCAAACCAATTTTAACAAGTTAAATTAAAGACTTGAATTAATTAAACATTACCCACTATTTAATTTCGCACTAAAATAAATATGTAGTGATTAAAACCGATTTTATCTTGAATTACCTAAGCATGCGTTCTAGGTGATTATGGCAAGATAAAATAAACAATGAAACCACTACGCCGCGATGTACGAGGAAAACCCCACAACAGGAAAAAACCTCGGACGGCCCTAGCCTCAAATTCACTACAGCAGACTTACAACACTCGACTCGATCTCGCTCAAGGCTCGATGCTCCTTCTTGTAGACACCTCCACCTAGTGAATAACCACGGAGCTCCACCGCGATCTCGGAATCTACCGATAGAACTTTATATGGCCACCGTCACCCGAACAAGGAGCCTTTCTCCAAGTGGGTAAATCAACACAAACATCTTCTTCTTTGTGGGATTTAGAAGCAAACCCAAACGTCTCTTCAAAACGGTAGAGATGAAAAATCGGTGCCAAAAACTCCAAGCAAAGTATATATATATATATATGGAAGCTTGAATGAACAATATGGGTGTAAAATAAGTGTTTAAAACATTTTTCTTGAAAATCAACAACACTTAAACAAAGAACTTTTTCTCTTTTGATTTCTCTCTCAAAACACTCTCTTGGAGGTTGTAGGATATGAAAAGGTTAAGTTAAAAACTTTGGTTCCCGCACTTAGATATTCTGTCAAAAGTTAGTGGGGTAGAGTAGTGGAAAAAATGGGAAAAACTACTCAAAACTGCCAAATATCTGTTCCCGCCAAATCTCGTTCGAACGACATTTTCGTTCGAACGAAATCTCATTTGAATGAGGTTTCTAACGAAGTTCCAGAGTGAACTCGTTGGAAATCTCGTTCGAACAGCCATCTCGTTTGAACGACATTTCGAACGAAGTTTTAGTGGCCAATATGGGAACTCGTTGGCAAATTCGTTAGAACGACATCTGGTTCGAACGAAAAACTCGTTCGAACGACATATCGAACGAACTTCCAGAAAGTTCAAAATATTCATTTTTATCCCATAAACTTTATAAACTTTATTTAAAGTTTTAATTAAATCTTTCTGAAAATAAACAACAGTTTTAATTAAACCTACACCCATTATAAAATGTTCCAAGCTCATATATATATATTAAAATGCATTCATACCTTAGGAGCAATGGAACCATGTTGATGACGTAGAAATGAGACATAGATAAACTCGGCAATGTGATGAAGCTTTATACACTTAGTCGCTACGTCTTCAACAAACATGACATAGGCTTGAAGGATGATCAATGAACTCTATCATATGAATCAAACATTTTTGTCCAAAATTGAGCCAAAATAATAAAGGACTCAATTGGAAATTTGTGTCCTTATAGTGCTTTGCTAGTTGTTGCTGATAGATTGCTAGTTTCACTAGAGCCAATTCTCTGCATTCATCAGCTAGGTCAAGTTCAGTGAGTAATGCTGCATCATTCCGGCCTTGGTCGACCAAGGTGGACCTCGTGGTTGGGAGGCCGGCTTCTAAAGGGATGATTTCCTCCATTCCATATGTTAGTGCGAATGGGGTTTCTCCAGTTGCTCGACGTGGGGTAGTGCGGTAAGCCCATAAAATATGGGGCAGTTTGCTCGCCCATGCCCCTTTGGATCGCTCTAATCGCTTCTTCAGTCCATCGATCACTATTTTGTTGGAAGCTTCAGCTTGGCCGTTACTCTGAGGGTTTGCTACCGAGATGAAATGGTACCTGACTCCGTTGTTGTTACAGAAACTCTGGAAGAGTCCGCTCTCGAACTACATTCTGTTGTCAGTGATGATGGTTCTGGGAATTCCAAAGCGAGTAATTATGTTCTTCCATACAAATCTCATCATATCTGTGTCTCTGATGTTTTCCAGCGGCTCTGCCTCAATCCATTTATTGAAGTAGTCTGTCGCGACCAACAGATACTTGCAATTACCTGCAGTGGTAGAAAGAGGGCCCACGATGTCCATTCCTCATTGGGTGAAAGGCCAAGGGATGGTAAGTGATCTTAGGTTGCTAGTAGGTTGGTGGACCATAGAAGCATGTAGTTGACATTTCTCGCACTTGTGAGCATATATCCCGGAGTCTTTCTGCATGTAAGGCCACTAGTAACCTTCCTTCATTGCTCGTAAGGTTAGCGATCTACCCCCACTATGGCTCCCACAGATTCCTTCATGAAGCTTGTGCAGGACTTGCTCAACGTCCTTCAGGTGAACACATTGGAGGTAACGGTCGGTAAAAGATTTTTTGTACAGTTTTCCCTTAGGAGATAAGTGAAAGCGAGCAGCTTTAACTCTTATCTGATGAGCGGATTTTTTATCTTCTGGTAGTGCACCATCCTTTAAATAGTCCCTTAAGGGGTCCATTCAACTAGGTGTTAATTCAATCTGAAGAATATGGCCCATGTTCGGTAGCTCGTCGCTCTGGTTGATGCTCGACTGAGCGAGGAAGTCGATAGGGATTGTTCTCTTTAAGTCATATTTGATTATTGAACTCAAGGCTGTAAGGGCTTCAGCATGACTATTTTATCCTCTAGGAAACTACTGGACACTGACTTCCTCGAAGTTGGACATTAATTTCTTTGCTAAGGCAAGGTAGGCTTCCATTCTCTCATCCCTCGTGTTGAAGTCTCCACTTATCTGATTGGAGACCAATTGTGAGTCGTTAAACACCTATTATTATTTTTCACCCAATGCATGTGCCTTTTGCAAGCTTGATATCAATGCTTCATATTTCTCTTCGTTATTGGAGACTTCAAATCCAAGTCTGATTACTTGCTCGAGGATTATATCTTCTGGGGTAATAAGCACAATGCTTACTCCAGCCCCCTTGGAGTTGGAGGCTCTATCAATAAACAGTCGCCAAATACCTTCTGTCGAGTGATCTTCCCTCTCTTCCATGATTTGCAATTGGTTGCAAGTCTGTTCGCCTATAAACTATGCGATGAAGTCGACGAGGACCTGCCCCTTGATTACATTCCTTAGTTGGAACTAGATATCGAATCATCCGAGCTCGACCAACCACTTCGATAGTCTGCCGAACAGATCTGCTTTTCGCAGGACTGCTTTAAGGGGGTGTGACGTAAGGACGATGATAGAGTGTGCTTCGGAGTAGTGCTTCAGTTTTCTCGAGGCTACCACTAGTGAAAAGATGAGCTTCTTTAGTGGTAAGTATCGCTGCTCAGCGTCCAATAGGGTCTTTCTCACGTAGTAGATCGGGTGTTAGATTCTAGTTATTTCACATACCAGTGCAGAACTGATAACGTGGCTGGAAACAGCAAGGTATAGGTACAGGCAATCATTCTCTTGAGGTATCATGAGCAAGGGTGGTGTGATGAGATACGCTTTAAGCTCTTCTAATGCTTTCGAGAAATCTTGATTCCACTCCACTGTTTTTCTCTTCTTCAATAGTTGGAAGAATGGATGGCACTTTTCGGAGGACTTCGAGATGAATCGATTCAAGGCGGTGAGCATGCCTGTGAGTTTTTGTGCATCTCTTATCGTGCGAGGAGGCTGTACCTTATTGATTGCATAAATCTAGTTCGAGTTGGCTTCCATGCCTCTCTCACTAACCAAGTACCCGAGAAATTTTCTTGACTGGACACCGAAGCATTATTTGCTCGCGTTGAGCTTCATTAGGTATATCCTGAGGATTTCGAAGGTCTTTGACAGGTCTGAGAGGTGGTCTTCTTTGTGCCTGCTCTTGACGAGCATATCGTCGATGTAGACTTCCATAGTATCCCCCATTTTGTCTTTAAACATCTTGGTGACTAGCCTTTGGTAAGTTGCTCCAGCATTTTTTAGCCCAAAAATCATAACTTTATAATAGTATAATCCGACGGTGGTGATGAACGCTATCTTGTCTAGTGCATACAGAGGAATCTGATGATACCCCGAGTATGCGTCTAGGAAACTCATTATTTTATGAGCTACTGTGGTGTCCACCAACTGGTCAATTTTCGGGAGAGGGAAATTGTCCTTAGGGCACGCCCTGTTAAGGTCAGTGAAGTCAATGCAAACTCTCCATTTCTCGTTGCTTTTGGAAACCACTACTGGGTTAGACATCCATTTAGGTAATTGAACTTCCCGTATGGATCCTATATCCAGCATCTTCTCTACTTCTTTCTCCACAGCCTTGGTCTTCTCAGGCGCAGTTCATCGAGCCTTCTGCGCGATAGGCCTGAAATTCGGGTCGATGTGCAACCGATGACAAACCACACTGGGGTCAATTCCAGGCAACTCGTAAGGTTCCCATGCGAAAATGCCCACATGGTTACTCAAAATTTCCGTCAATTCCTTTTTTATCGATCTGTGAGAGAGGCTCCAATTAAGAACTTTCTATCCTTTTTATTGCCACCGGTTGCGACCTCTTCCAGGTTTTCAATGTCCCGCTCAGAGGGGAGGAGCCTGTTCTCCTCCACTCTGGGTCTTCTATAATTTAACTACTACTTTGAAGGTATCAAGCCTTCTTATTCCTTAACCTTATCTTTTGCCTTCTCTGCCTTTTTTGCTGGTTTTTAGCGGATGGTCGCTATGAAGCACCTTCTTGCCATCGCTTGATCTCCGTGGATCTCCATTACTCCTCGCTCAGTCACGTACTTGAGTTTTTAATGGTAGTTCGAGGGGACAACCTTCATTAAATGTAGCCATCCTCTGCCGAGGATATCTTGGTAGGGCGAGTCAATGTCGACTACCAAAAACTCGATCATCTTTGAGACACTTTCTGTCCTCACTGGCAGTACGATCTTTCCTAAAGGGATAGTTACTTTCCCAACGAAGCCAACTATAGGGACAGTGGCTTCCTTCAAGTCGGCAACGCTTAAATTCAATTTCCTAAATAGGTCGAGATACATTACCTCGGATGAGCTTCCCTGGTTGACGAGTAACTTGTCAACGTCATAGTTTGCTATCCGAAGTGTAATGATCAAAGCGTCATGATGTGGGGTTCTTACTCCCACTAAGTCTTCATCCGTGAATACGATGTGTTTGCTGTAGTTGACGTCATCTGCTCGCCGACGCTTTACTGACTATGTTTTCGATGGATCGATTTGAAAAGCTTGCATTACTGTCGTAAGCTTTTTCACTTCCACTCGGGCTAAATTCCCTTGAACCTGCTTTAGATCAGATGCCCTATGAATCACTGCGAACCCATGGACAGCATCATCTTCGAGCACATTATCGGGCCTTGCGTCTCCACTAGCAGCGACCTTCTCTGCCTTCTTTTCCACAAACTCGTTTAGGTGCCTCGTCTGGGCCAGCTCTTTAAGGTGGGACTTAAGAGCCTTGCAGTGCTCAGTTTTATGTCCTCCTTCCTTGTGAAAAGCGCATCTCAGCACATTATTTCTCTTTGAGGGATCTCCTCCCATCTTTTTAGGCCACTTGACGAGTGGCTCGTCCTTGATCTTCGCTAGGATCTTATAGATTGGTTCTTTAAAGACAGTGTTTACTGCTTGAAATGCTTTCGAAACATCGTTCTTCTTTCCATTCTTGGAGCTAAACTTGCACCCATTCTTGCTTTATCTCTTCTGGTTTTCGGCCTTGTCATTGCCCTTAGCAGCAATCTTAGCTCGAACATTCTCCCCTGTACTGAGGCGGGTCACATCCTTAACTTTGGCGTACTTCTCGATGCGAGCCATCAGGTCATCGATGGTTGTGGCCTCTTTCTTAGTCAGAGATTGGTGCAAGAGGCAAGAGCTGGGTAGTCCAATCTTGAAAGAGGCCACTTTTACCTGCTCTGAACAGTCCTCAACGTCGTTGAACAACTCCTAGTACCTTTTTGCGTAGTCCCGGAGGTTCTCCTGGGCCATCTTCTTCATTGTTAGCAAGGCATCCATCCTCTTTGGATGGGAGCTACTGGTAATAAAGCGAGCCTTGAAGAGCTCTTCTAGGGACTCAAAGCTCCTGATGGATTTGTGAGGGAGTCTCTCAAACCGCTTCTGAGCCACATCATTCAAACTCGAGGGAATGATCCGGCACATTAGTGCGTCCCTGTGGTTCCAGAGGGTTATGGCCTGCCTGTACTGCTTAACGTGATCGATAAGGTCAGTCTTTCCATCATAGATCTTGAATCTCAGAATCGTGAACTTCTTGGGGATTCTTCTTCTTATATTCCCCTTGAGAAAGGTGATTTCATCTGGGTCCTGAGAGCTCATCGGGCTAGCTCTCTGGTCGATCTGGCACCCCGATGTGCTGGGTGCTGGTCCATTTCTCTTTGGACCAAATTTCGTATGTCATCATTTTCTCGAGGCGAGCTCCTGTAACGGTGATCTGGTCGTTGTTGCTCGAGCAAGTCATCAACTGACGTATGTTCCTCGATCCTTTGGGATCAGCGTCTAGGGCTCCTTCCTCGACTGTGAGACTTGCTCGCTTAAGTGCTACATGTGCAAAATTAAAGTCGTCTGGTGCTTGGAGATCTTTTTCCATCCTTTCCAATCTCATTCTGAGGCGAGCATTCTCAGCTTTTTGCCTGTGAGCGGCCTCTCCTTGCTCCTGGAGCCTTGCCTCATAGGCATCGATCAACCTGGAGATTTTTGTGGACTTGGAAGGTCCCTGACTTTCCTCGGAGGCTTGTCGCTCTGGGCGAACCGTCTTATCTGAACGTTGAACTTTAGATCTGATCCTTTGAGGGGTAAGCTGCTCTTGGATATCCCCTACTTCAGGGGCATTGCTATTGTGACCAGACATTCCAAATTCTTTGTTGGTGAGGGCTTTCTAAAAGGAAGACAAACATTCCCACAGACGGCGCCAATTGTGGTGACAATTAAGTTCAGCAAAAATTATCAAGAAAAGACAATCACCAGAGCAAATAAAGAAAATAAGGAATGGAAATCACACAACAACATATTTTACGTGGTTCAGCAAGAATGCCTACGTCCATGGTGGTTCTCTCAATATGATTTCTCTATACTCCGGGGAGTGTTTTACAGGAAAAATAATGCATACCCTTTGCCCCGGGCTAAGGGTTCCTTATATACATGTTCATTTTCGGGGAGTGGGGGTGTTGGACTCCCCCACGTCAATTCACAACTCCTAGAATATCTCCTTACGAGATTTTAGGAATAGACTAGGTCGAAACTGAATAAGTTGGGGCGTGAGGCCTCCAAACTTTGGGCCGTAATTTATTGGGCTACTCGTCTGGGCCCAAGGTGATAAATCGAGCTACCCACAATCATAATCGAGGCAAGTGTTTATGACTTGATTTCTATTAGCAATAATTGTGCTCATGTTAGTATTGGAATCAAATATATGATGTAGAATTGATTTGGGTGAATTTAGAGAATTTTAATCATGGATTGAGAGTTATTTTGATGAAGAATTGAACCCCTTTGCATGTAGAATAGAAATCCCGAAATTATATGTTGAAATTGAGAAACGAATCTGAGTTTTAATTTAGAGATATGCATATAATTTGAGAACTAGAGTTCTTGATAATTAAATTGGGAATTTCAAATTTAATTGATGATTAATGATGATTTAATGATGTTATATTGTTGGAAATCATTTATAGATGTTAGGTAGTTGATTGGAATTGAATGATTGGTGTTTGGGCTGATTATTTTAGAGGTTTTAGGCTTAAAAATGGTGGAAAACGAAATTGTTAAGGATGTAGAACGTAACAGGTTTGGTGGGGAAGAGTACTGCTCAACCTCGTTCGAAAGAGATAGAGTTTCGTTCGAAAGAGAATGGATCTCGCGAGATGTCGTTCAACGACATCTGACCTGGTTCGAACGACAGGTCCAAAACTTGGAAAATTATATTTTTTGCCCAATTAGGTTTACGCAGTTGTTTGGAGATAGGGAACTGTCATTTTGTGATTTTAGCATAGTGCAGAATTGCTAGGAAATATTCGTATAGTAATACCCTATAGATTTGGAAAGGTGAATTAACCTTTGAGATTTCGAGAGAGAAAAAATAATCAAAATAATTATATTATAAGTAGTAATGAGAGGATACTACGTATGGAAAATATATGTATGGGTTGGGTGAATGCCTTGAATTTTAATGGGATGTGGAAATGCCTATTATATGATTATTATTATTATTATTATTATTATTATTATTATTATTATTATTATTATTATTATTATTATTATGTGTATAGCATACCTACGCTGCTTGCTATTGGGAGGAGGTTTTCGCGCAATGGACAGTCTTATCCTGGGTGACCCAATGGGAGGATATTTGACTTGTACCCTGAGTATATTAACTTGGTTACGTGTTATCCGAGATGTAGGATAGTTTTGACGGCTGAATGGAAGTATAGGTATGTGCATGAACCATTTGGCTGAGGACTATACTCGCCTCCAATATATGTGATTTGAATTTTTTGGTTTGTGAGAGATTGAATCAACAGTCCTTTATGCAGTGATTGATGCACCAGGACATGATAACAGAGTATGCATTGCGCCAAGTGGTCTTAACCAAGGGGTGCAGGATTACTATATATATGTATAGGGATGATGTGACTATATGTATATATATATGCTTTTGAATATGTCTACTATGTGTAACTAGTGGATATTGTAATAATAATAATTGTTTTGCGCCAAGTGGTTTTAACCAAGGGGTGCAGGTGTAGTATACATATATAGGGATGTTCTAACTATATAAATGTGAATAAACTTGGAAAAATTATAATGTGTGAAATTCGTAAATATAGTAATAATGACGAATAAAATAATCTTAGTGGGTAAAAGATTAACCAGTCGAACGGGAATAATGATATTTAGTTATGTGGGATAAACTATTTCAATAACGTATTGTATGGGCGATACGGTTATATTATTAGTGACGTAGATGGTGGTATGATGAATTCGAACTAGTTAGGTTGGGTAGCATAATTAATATGGGGTAGATGTATGTCAGGCGTGCACAATAGAAGAGAGGTGAGAATCTTATGTGAGAGTCCGACAAGCTAACATGCACATAATACTTGCTTCTTTGCAAATTTTAAATACTTGCTAAAACAAATATTTTTATAACTCGGGCTCTGACCCGTTTCTTGCTATTCTTCTCCCTTTTGCTATATATATGTATTATATCAGGTGCCCATCCATAGAGTTACCAGACTTGACGGTTGGATTATTTAGCGAGTTGTTGCGGTTGTGGGAGTAGCAGGTCCTTGCATTTAGACGCCTCTATCATTTCCTTAAGTTCCATTCAAACATTTCTCTTAGGGCATGTTTCACCCATTCTCAGTCGTTTTATTAGAGATTGTACTTAGTTTACTTTAGTAGTTAATTTCTATTACACTTGCAGATTTTATGGTTTGTTGGTTTATTGGTTTGTTGGTTTGAACTCGAATGTTTTATCCAGTCTGATTTGTTTCAGTAGTTGATTCATGTCCAGTATTCATTATATTTATGTGGAATATAAATAGCTTATATCTTAAAGAATGGAAATTTATTAATGGATTATTTGAGTATAATTAAAATTAAATATTTTGACACTTAGCTTAATTATTTATTAGGTGATAAATAAAGAAAAATTATTTTTCGGCAGTGATGCTAAAAATGAATCCACCGAACATTCTATTTTAAATTTAATAAAGGACTGATCACCCGGTATTTAATTAGGCGGGGTGTCATAGGATAGTTCACTACAAATGGAGACCCTTACACATAACCCTCTGCATGGGGTCTCGGCTCTTTAGGAGATCTCTAATTTTATTCTCCAACAACCGGATTGAACTATTTCATGGTCTATCGGATGCTACCTCATCACTATCACTATCCCCTTCTTCATCGACCTGGCAGAGCAATGGTTCTCTACCAACTGTCCTCTATTTGCTATTGGCCTCTCTTTGCACCTCGTCCTGGCCACATATGGGCCGGCGGTCAGAGCATCCTCTATTTTCTAGAGTCGACAATACTGTGCGACTTGGAGAGTCGGTCTCATAGATCATCAACTAGGACAAGTCTATTAAAGGTTGACCCTCTAATCAACGTGTCCAATGTTAAAGCTCATGGTGGGCCATCTCAGCTCGATCTACCACATTTGTCTCTATTGGTTGGTGCTGGGCGCACCATGTTTCTCAAAATTTTATAGGGCGCCTAGTAGTCATCCTCGTCGTCACATTGGTCGCACTAGTTCACTTGCACTCGACCTTGCCTCCCCAGACATAATCACCTAGGGTCACCCACGTCTCAACGCCTTTGTTGGGTTGGCATATCTTTGTGTGGGGTCGAGGGTTGTCCCCCTGATGCCTGAACCATACCTTCCCTGGAGGTCGGAGTTTTCATCTCTGCTACAGTGCCAGTGGGTCTTCCCATCATGTTTCGACTAAGATCCATGAATTACTCTTTCATTTTCTGTTGGCTCTCCACCAATGAGCACAATACCACCGCCACATCCTCTATCTCTGACTGTGGAGGCTGACTGAAACTTGGACCAATGCCCTGAAGTAAGTCGAAAGCCATTTCTCACTAAAAAATGGATCCAAGTGACCACCGTAAACAGAGTAATCTATATGAGCTTAAGAAGCTTGAGCTACTCAACGGGAGATCCTTTAATGGTGATACAGGCCTAACAATGGTGAATCTGGATCACCATCGGAGAACAAGAGAGTAGAAAGCTAAAAGGAAAAGGAAGAAGTATCAACTCGCTTCCCACAGACGGCGCCATCTGATGATAGCAGATTTGGTATCAATAAGTAAATGTATATGTATGAGCTCAATCCATAACAATAATGGTGTATATACAAGTATGTAAGTAGAGAAGGGGGTGAGGAAAATAGGAATCAACACAAGAACATAAATGGTTCAGCCAGTTAGCCTACTCCACAGTGCAGATGTGTAAGAGTTCACTATAGAAATGGGCTCTAATGGCCTTAATGATACAATTCTCTCACTTTCACTCTCTATTGTAATAGCAACAGATTTTCGACTAGGGTTTGTAATAATCGATCATTTGCATTGATGAAGATGATGAGCATATATAGTGCTTAGGGGGTGCATTGTACCCCCCCCCCCCCCCCCCCCACACAAGCATGTAATAAGAACGTGTAGAATGTTCTAAACAATAAGGCCAAGACACCTGTCACTGCCACATGTAGATCATGATGATGAAATATTCCCTCACGTTTGAGGGAGATTCAATTATAATGGTATGTTCACGTGGACTGGCCATGCTGAATCTTGTGCTGAACACGGTGGTGATGTCATCCGGAGGGGTCTCATTCAGGCCGAGTATGAGACCCCTAGATCTCTATTCGATCATATTCTAGAAAATGTGATCTCGGGTGAGTATGCATCTGGCCGAGATGAGCCTGTGACTAGGCCAGTGAGGTCTCGATCGTCTTGGATGGCATCCGAGATGAGGCCAATAGGTGGAAAGATGGTCAAGGGTCTCGGCCTAAGCGGGAGGATGAGGTTAAGGCTGCTGGCGCTCTATTCCTTATAGAAGATATCCTTTATGTAGTCGGCCTGAGCCAAGCAAGTCCCAAGATGGGACGAGGTCACACCTAGGTATATCATCTTCTGTGTCTTCAGAGCTCCATTAATCTCTGTAAGTCGAGTTCTCTTTACTTTTAGTTTCCATATTCTCAGTTTTACTCTACAACTGTATTTAGGGTTTTCTTATTCTTGTATATATGGCAATTTTACATAGCGAGTCAATAGTTTAATTCAGGATGGCTTATAATATCCATGATTGGGTCAAAATAGACTGTTACCCCATCCCCAAAGATGTTCGAGATATCGAAGGGGAAACTGGATTCATACCCTTCTTTTGTCACAAGGGGGTTTGACATTCCCCACAAATCGCCTCTTCCTTAGGTTCTTTAGGTATTTTGAAGTAGTTCATGCACAATGTGCCCCCAATGTACAGAAAATTATAAATGGGGTGCACTGGATAAATACCCTTTATGGGACGAGACTTGGTCTTGCTAAAATCTGCTATTGTTATATCTGGTCGCGGACCAATGAGGGTACTTTGTTATAAAATGTGTGTGCAATATTGATTCAAGCCGACTCTCAACTTCCAATTCAGACTTATTTAATTGGATGTCTAAATTTTCTCAAACCAAATACCAATTAAATCTTCCCCTAAACATGCCACTATGTGTTAATTCAAATCACAAATTAAATCATGCGATGAACAATGCTGACAAAAGCATATTTCAGGAAAAAAAATCCCCGAAGGGCAAAAACCTTTTTACTTTCACTGTAATTTGTAAAAGAACGGCTTACACGGATTACAACAAAAATACAAGTGACATACGAAATACCCTCAGTTGTCGGTTCGTAGTCGTCAGCCCAGGAACACCGCAGCACTCCCTATGACATGCAGTCGATGATCAGCCCAGTACCTCCCACAAGTGGTACCTATGGTCAGCCCAGTACCTTTCCAAGGCACCTAGTTTCAGCAGCAAAACTCCCAGCAAATATGTCTTGGGCCACAAAAACAACTCACACAAAAGTAATTGTGATTTGTATTGTAAAACACAGCTTTGAACCCTTTAAAAATGGTTGGAGAATAGAAAAACGTATTATGTTAAAACCAGTATTTCACCACACGAAAATCAGTTAAGTCTGACACCTAATATATACTAGAAATCAAGGCGGTGACATGTCAGATCAAAATAGCTCTCGTTCGAACGACATACGATGTCGTTTGAGAGAGATACGATCTCATTTGAACCACGTACGATGTTGTTCGAACGATAGCATACACGTGTCCCAAAAAGTTTTAGTCTTTTAAATATCTTGGAAACATCAAAACTTAAAACTGTTCACCAGATCATAAACATTTATCCAAAAAAATTTATGATAAAATGTTTTTGAAAAATTAAAACCATTTAAAAAAAATTCAAAAATCATTTTTCATTAATAGAAAAATATTTTATTTTTCACAAAAATATTCCAACACTTTAATGTAAAATGTAAATGGAACTTAAACACATTTTACCAAATTCATCCTTGTTAGGCTTGAATGTTGAAGTCTTCTTGAAATTCGGATTCATCTTTGTAGATAAAATCTTCTTATCCCTTTGATGAGTTGTAGCGGTATACGACATACTAATTGATAACGGATAATAATGTCCTTACAAACTTGAAGGCCAAGAAGACAGACAATATCCTCGTAATAAGCCTTCCTGATTCCCATAAAGACTACCGGAGTTATGGGTTTATTGGTAGGAAATGACAACGAACTCCTACATGTGAGAGCGAGAGGCAAAAAGTTTCAATCATCGTAGATATTGGGTAGGAGCGCATAGGTCGCTGCTTTTCATCTGCTTTTATTTCATATTGTTTCTTTATTTTTTCTTCTTTTGTGTTATCTTATTTCCTGATAATGGTGCTTCTTCCTGTATTCTGTTGCTCGTGATAAAATGTTTAAGCCAGACCTCAGTGAAATTAAGGTTGATGAACTTTTAAAGGTGTGGAACATCAGGGAGAGGTTGCCTGATGACGAGCATCCAAGGTCGGTGGATTACTTATTGGAGTAGAGTACAAGAATACTAGCGCCAGTTTTACTACTGAACCAGTCGATAAAGTTCCAAATTTGAGAATTGAGGTTGGTCCTTCTGAGCCAGTCATGCTAGAAAAGTAAGGGGAGATATCAAAAGAGGGAGGGGAAGAAGAAGAAGAAGAAGAAGACACGGCTCCCCAATTAAAAGAAGAAAATTGATACTTCTCGAAGATGATGATCAGACAGTCCTGTCTAATCGACTCAAGCTTTTAAAGGTGCCTGAGGCGGGTTCTCCAAGGGCTAATGGCTTTATCCCGTCAGATAAGGGGAAGGAGAAGATGAAGAAGAGAGAAAAAGAGGATAAAATGAAGGAGAAAGAGATAAGAGAGGAAGGAGAAAGAACGGATAAGAATAGAGGATGGAGAAAAAGAAAAGGCAGGTTCAATGCTCTTAGAAAGATGAAAAGGCCTAAGGAGTCTAGCTTGTGGTACAAGTATTAAATTAAGTGACCAACTTATAGACACAATCCTTTCTTAAAGAATGAAAAGTGGATCCCCCATAGATTCCATCTATGTCCAACTCTTGAGAGATTACCCAGGGGATGAAGCTGAGGACCTTTCCCCACACCCGGATGATGGTCGAAGAGCACGCATCGCAGAATATCTTACTCACCATCCTAGGCCACTTTAAGTCCTTGATAGGTTACCGTATATTTTTTATCTTTATGTAATTGTAATTCCCATTCTAATCAATGCAAAGTGTATCTATTAACGGTATCCATATCTTGAGCGTGAGTTAATAATTGTTGCTTGCGTTTGAATTAGAGAGACCTTATTCTCGTTAATTACTAAAATTTGTGCCGACTAAGAAATATTATTTGACCACCTTAGGCTAGGGGTTAAGTCTAATAATTTTGGGATCCTCAGTCGATTAAATGGTATTGAATGCAAGTGTTGGCCATGTTTGTTAATTGCTAAAAAAATTTCTGACAAATCATTATGGGCTTTGAAGCGATTGAATGATATTAAAGGCAAGTGTTAAGCCAGTACTTGAATCTAATCATTTAGGGCTTTCGAGCCAACTAAATGTTATTAATTGAAAGTTCTAGGGCAATACTTATTTCATGTTCGAACATCCTCCCAGTCCAATACGCATAAGTGGTATCATTCCATCCACTTTACCTTTTAGGTTGTGTCATCACACTTCCTTAGGCCTAAGTAAGATAATGACGAGAATGTACCTGGCTAATGGGAAATTCTCCCGATCATGACTTTTCAGGACTAACCTGGGTTGGCTTTATTGATTAAGGATCCCCTGTAGTTCTTTTTTTATTATCGGGGCAACTCGAGAGGTTTATTCTGTTTGAGACAAAGACCCCAGGGTTATAATAGTTGGAACGATTGTAATAGCTTGTTATAACTACCGCAAACCCTGCTCGATACATGATATTCCTATAATAGAGACAATTTGAACAACTTATAATCCAAAGGATATCAGTTGTACATGAGGTCGGCGTAAACCCTACTCGATATATAAGGTCCCTTGATTGAAACAAATTAAATAACATGTTGTAATCTCTAAGGGTCCTATTGTATACGAGAGAGTTATTATTTGGAAAAGGTGAATAACGTTGAGGTATAACAAAAAAAATGCTAAAACAACCAGTATATTATTAAAATTAGGGGCCAACTGACCTCTTATTCGATGAACAATAAAATTGCATAAACTAAACGCGCTAATTAAGACATAAAGAAGAGTAAAAATAGAACTTCTTGAGATTGGTTGCGTTTTATGCTCTTGGTATGTCCCTGCCCTCCAGCATTGCCAAATGATAAGATCCACGAAGGTCATCCCTAATAACCCTGAAAGGCCCTTCCCAGTTTGGTCCTAGTTTGCCATCTGACGGTCTTACAGCACTGCAAAGGACCTTCCTTAGGACATAATCTCCTACTCGAAAGTTCCTCGCATTGAATTTTTTGTTTTATTGCCTTGCTAGTTAATGTTGATATGAAGCTAGCTTAATCATGGCCCACTCTCTGCGCTCATTTGCTAAGTCAAGCTCGTTTATCCTTTGATCGACCAAGTTGGTTCTCATGGTGGGGAGACCTGCCTCAAGTTCAATGATCGCCTCCATTCTGTATGTAAGCGCGAAAGGTGTTTCTCTAGTACATCTTTTGGGCGTAGTATGATAGGCCCAGAGGACGTGAGGGAGTTCATCCACCCAAGAACATTTGGCTTTTTCTAATCTCTTTTTCAGTCCGTCGAGTATAGTCTTAGTTGAGGCTTCAGCCTAACCGTTGCTTTTGGGATATACCACAGATCTTAAGTAGTGCTTGATGCCATGATCATTACAGAATCTTTGAAAGAGACCACTTTCAAACTGTGTACCGTTATCGGTAATGATAGTCCTTGGTACCCCAAAGCATGTTACGATGTTTTCTCAGATAAACCTGATTATATCGACATTGCGAATGTTAGCTAGTGGTTCTGGCTTTACCCTTTTGGTGAAGTAGTCTGTGTCGACCAGCAGATACTTGCGATTTTCAGATGCGATTGACAGTGGTCCCACGATATCCAATCCCTATTGCATGAAAGGCCATGTACTTGTGAAGGATTTCAGGTAGCTGGTTGGCTGGTGGACCATAGGAGAGAACTTCTGACACTTTTCACATTTGTGTACATAAGCAATTGCATCTTTTTGGATGTAAGGCCACCAATATCCCTTCTTGATTGCTCGAAAGTCCAATAACCGTCCTCCTGCATGGCTTCCAAATATACCATCATGAAGTTCTATGATAACTTTCTGGGAGTCGTGTGGATGGACACATTGGAGGTAAGGGCCCATAAACAATCTTTTGTACAACTTTCCTCCTAAGGCAAGATAGAAGCGAGATTCCTTTACCCTTACTTGATGAGCTAACCTTTTATATTCGGGAATTATGTTGCTTCGTAGATAGGCGATAATGGGATCCATCCTATAGGGAGCATGTTCTATGATGAGGACTTGCTCGACTATGACCGTCTGGTGAATGATCAATTGGGCGAGGAACTCTACATGCATGGTTCATCTTAGCTCAGAGTCAACCACTGATCTCAGGTCCTCTAGGGCATTGGCATGACAATTTTCCCCCAAGGAAACTACTGGGTGTCAACGAATTTTGCCATGAGTCCTCTTACTACGGTGAGGTAGGATGACATACTGTTGTCTTTCGCATTGAAGTCCCCACTTAATTGCTTGGAGATAAGTTTGGAGTCACCGAACATATGGAGGCGCCTTTCCCCCAGAAGTTGGGCTTTATGCAAGCCAACGATTAGTGCCTCGTACTTAACTTTATTTTTTATGGTCTTAAACCCCAGTCCGATCCCTTGTTCAATGACGGTGTCTCTGGAGTGATGAGGACGATGCCTACTTCTGCCCCCTTGGAGTTGGAAGCCCCATTAACGTAGAGGGTCTAATCCTTGGACTATGCTTCCATGTTTACTGATTACCCCGCTTCCTGCATAATGGTAGGTTGGTCGCTTATGAATTTTGCGATGAAGTCGTCCAATTGGTGTCCCTTAATCATCGTTCTTGGTTAAAAGTGAATATCAAATCTGACAAGCTCAACCAACAACTTAGAGAGACGTTGAGATAGGTCGGCTATCCGAAGAATAGGTTTGAGGGGATAGGTAGTGATCACAGTTATTGACTCTTCCTTAAAGTAATGTTCCAGATTCCTTGAGGCGAACACCAGTGCATAAGTAAGTTTTTCCAGGGGCATGTAGTGTTGTTAAACATCCAAAAGTGTCTTGCTGGAATAGTAGACGAGGTGTTGTCTTCCCTTTTTTTCATATACAATAGTGGAGTTTACGACGTGGTCGGATACTATAAGGTAAAGGTACACGGTGTCTCCTTATTTCGAGATCACAAGCAGGGGTGGTTTGATAAGGTATGATTTAAACTCTTCAAAAGTTGTAACGCCCCAAACCGAATTTATGGATAATAAAGGATCAACCCGATCCGAGTTACGCGTTAATCTTGAAGCGAAATAAAACACCTGTAACACCCCATATTTTTGCACATTTGAAATTTAATTAATTGAGTAAATTAATTACCCTTATATATTAAATTACACAAGTGAAGTAATTTAATTGAATTAAATAATGATGTGATTATTAAATATTAATCGAGAGAGAGAATGATTAATTTTATGAAATGAATTTACTAAGTGAATAGTGAATAAGTTACAGTAATTATAACACTTCTGATAAGGTGATATTGGCGCAGTTAGATTTTATCTCAACCGAGAGTCGCGTGTAGACTAATTTGAGGTATAGATGGGAATTATATTTAGAGTGACTCGGATAATAATTTCGAAAGGATTGAAATAGTTGGAATAGTATACCCGAGGATATACTTTGGGCCCCCAGTCAATTTTAGACCAACCCGATACCTATTGAGGGAGTTTTAGTCATTTGAAATGTTAGGGTTAAGAGACCCATGAAATTATAAGTCTTATATCTGATAATAAGAGGGTGAGGCAAGGGTTAGAAGATTCAAAACCTAAGAGAAGCCAATAGAGAAGAAAATGATAGATTTCTTTGAGGTTTTGAAGAAATTCTTGGAGCTTCCATCTTGATCTTGCACCACAAATAACTTGGAAGTGACGTGTGACACCCCGCCCAATTAAATAAAGGGTGATCATTTATGTACCAATTTAAAACAGAATGTTCGGTTGGTTCATTCTTAGCATCAGTGTCGAAAAACTTTTTAACATATTAATCACCTAATATAAAATTAATCTAGGTGTCAAAACATTTCCAATTTTAGTAAAACCAAGTAAATCCATTTTCATTAAATCTTAAAATATAAACCATTTAACTCCATAACAATCCAAGTATGAATTATAAACCATCACCATACACAGGAATATAATAAGTACTGAATAAGAATCAAATACTCAAATAAATAAGACTGGGTAAAATCTCCCAATTCAAAACTCTAAACCATAAAGTAAACTGAATACAATATCTCTGATGAAGGACTAGAAGTGGGCGACACATGCCCTAGATAATAAGTCTACATGAAACTGAATGGAAAGGATAAATGCGTCTACTGCAAGGACCTACAGCTTCCACAACAGTTGCAGCACGTCAAGCAACCCAAATCTCTAAATCTGGTACCCCTGTGGCTGAGCACCTGATATAATATATATATATATATATATATAGCAAAAGAGAGAATAGATACAAGAAACGAGTCAGAGCCCGATGTGTAAAATATTTGTTTTAGCAAGTATTTAAAATTTTCAATGAAGCAAGTATCAAGTGCATGTTAGTTCGAACTCTCACTTGAGATTCTCACCTCTCGTCTATTGGGCACGCCTAACGTACATCTATTCTCACCTAGCCATATGTAACCCTTCTAACTAGATAAAGACTTACTTCTAGTTATACCTCATGATAGCAACCCGTGATTCCCAATTTTCCACATTATTAATATCATCATTTATTAATTCGGTTAAGTGTTATCACACTAAGTTAAGTATTCACAGCTTACGTCACTTATGATTGTACTATCCCAATAACCTACAATTTTCTCACAGTAAGAATAACACAACTATACATATACATTTTCATCATTATAATATACATATACTAATACAGCACCCCAAGGCTAAGCCTATAATGCATTGTATACTCTGTTATCATGTCCCGGTACATCTCGTACTCCAATAAGGACTATCGGCTCAGAAATCTCCCACGAACCATATATAAAAAAACACATAGTGGAAGGGAACATAGTTCACATATCTATGGGTCACGAACATACATACGCTCCCATAGTCAGCTGACTTATCAACTCACCAATAACTCTTCACAGTCCAATGTTCTGAGATACAAGTCAATAATCCCCCCGATGGTCACTCGGGATAAGACTGTCTCTACACCACCTCCCGTGATAGCAAGTAGCTAGGTATGTCATACACATAATATTAAGCATGTAACAGGTATCCACACATCCTATTAATATTTACAGGTATACCCAACCAAATCATTTATATATATCCCATAAGTATTATTCTCTCATTTTTACGTATTACATATATTAATTCGATTACTAACTCTTACGTAATCTCCAAGGTCAAATTTTCGTTCCAACCATTTAAAGTATAATTTCCCACCTTCTTCCTAAAAATTCTGCACTAGGCTAAGTTCCTCAATTAGCAGTTTTCTCACTCAAATTAATTTTGCAACTTAATTTGGGGTAAAAATGGAATTTTCCAGAATTTGGACTTGTCGCTCGAACCAGAAAGCCAAGTCGTTTGAATGACTTACACATGTTGCTCGAACCAGTCTTCGCGCGACTTCATGCGACATCCCTATATCGCTCGAAATACTTCTCGCGAGATACCAATCTCGTTTGAACGACCTACTTCGCGCGACATCGCGCGAGATGGCGATGTTTCGTATTCAACCTTTGACAGCTTCGTTTTTCATCATTTTTCAACCCTAAAACCTTTAAATTATTATCCCAAACTCCAATCAATCAGTCCTGAATCGAATCCTAACAATTATACATGGATCCTAACACCCTAGAATCATTAAATCGTTACAAATCAACAAAGAAAAATGAAATCCCCAATTTAATTACTAAAACCCTAGTTCTTCAAATTCTTAATCAATAACTCATGATTTCCATATTCATTCTTCACATAAATTCATCAAAACGAAATTTCTATTCTACATACATGGAGGGTTCAATCTAATTAATCTCAGATTCAAATCTTACATCCTAAATCTCCAATTTTCATCACTTTTATGAACAAAACATGTTTATATCATCCATATACTAACATGAATATGATTAATGCTAAAGAAAAGCAAGTAATAAATACTTGCCTTAAATTGAAGGTCTGAATCCTTTGGTGATGTTGGTATAGGTGTGTTCCTCGTCTTTCGATCTATACGATGGTAGTGGTGGTTGTGCAAGGTGGTGCTAAGTGGTTCCCTTCCTTGGGACGTTGCTCTCCCTCACCCTCTGTGGATCTCCCTTGATTTTTGTATAACTTAACCCTAATGGAACTCCCGTAGATGATATATTTATTCTCTAATTTTCGTCCATTTAATTTTCCCAAAAATCCAAATTATAAGACTACCCCTACGGGGTGCCGGTTTGGCCTAAAATCTCCCGGAGTCCAAATAGAATACCTGGGGTAGTGTTTTCTGACTATCTCAACCCTCCCGGACTCAACGACGCACTCGAAATGACCATACGAGTTAATAAAAATAAATTCTTTTTTTATCCCAATCAATTAGTCCCGACACGACTCACACGCGCGTCAGACTTAAATTGCCAAACTGTCGTATTTCTCACTTTCGACAATTTATCAAATATCATAATTCCATATTACATATCACACGGTAATATTTAATAGTTCACAACAATAAGTATTAACCCTTGGCACGCTAGTTAATAATTATTTTAATCCGAATTAATAATAAATTAATTTCTCGCATTTTAATTTAATTAATCCAACAACAATAATTAATCGCATACTTATTCCCATAATAATAATTAATCACATAATTATTTAAATCGTCAAAAATACGGGGTGTTACATGACGATTGGAAGAGGAGAATATCAATCCATCATCTCAACCACGAAATCAAACCCCACTGATCATGGCAAGTGTTTATTTACAAATTACTTTGAAGCTATAATACCCATATTGTAGGGTTTCAACAATATATTGATTAAACTAATATTTCTTGGAAGAAAAGAATGATTTGAATGCATGTTTGGGTAAGAATTGCATGTAGTATGATTTAACATCTATAGAGGAAACGAAATCAGAGGTTATGTGTCAAAAATCAGGAATTTGATCTGGGTTTATGTTGAACATTAATGGAGATTATTGAAACCTAGGGTTTTTTATAAATAGATGATTCAACCGTTCTTATATAGAATTTGTAATCTTTTGGTGTTAAAATTTCGCTTGAATTAATCCCAATGCATGTATATAACGTTTGGGAGATATGGTTTTGCGTTTGGTAAAGTATCATGGGAGTTATGTGAAAGAAAATAGTGAAAATGCAAGAAAACCAATGAAGAAGATGGCCTGCTACAAATCGAATCGATTCGGCCCTAGGGAGAATCGATTCGATTTGTCCAGATTTGCCTACTTTGCCTATTTAAGCCTTGAAACTTTATGTAACCAATTGGGTGACTATTGGGGCCTATTAAAATTATTATGAGGGACTTAGGTGGATTTCAGTAGGCCCTTGATAAAGATATATAATAGTCTTGTGGAGAGAATTAAGACCATACTTATTTGGGCTTAAATCACAGGGAAATTAATTCGAGAGAATAAGAATGAATTTTGGAAGTTTCGAATAAGATTATTAGATAGACCAGTAGTGTATGATTGGTTTAGCTATTGAATTCATATTAGGGGTAACTATGACCCTTAGAGTAATGAACGATACTCGAATAAATACGATAGTGAGAAAAATCGTAAGATAATAAGTACGATGAATATACGAGAGATATATACCACATAAGAAGTTATGATATTTGGGTTGTGTGTATACCTTCTGATTATTTAGAGGTGGGGTGAATACCTATTATATACTTGATTGTATTGGTGAACATACTGTTACTTGCTATCACGGGGGTTGTTGTATGAGGGCCAATCCTACCTTGGTGATGCCAGGGAGGTTTGGATTTGTGCCTAAGGACATGGAACTAAAGGCGGCCCGCTATGTGCCATGTATTAATGGTCTTGACAGGTCATTTGGGTATGTTAGGTATGTGCGTATCCCAAAGACTTAGAACTATGTCCGCCTCCATTATATGAAATAAATATTGGGGTCGAGGTAACATTTTGAACCAATATATGGAATAAGTATTGGGGTCGAGGTAATATTCTGAACCAATATATAAAATGAATATTGGGATCGAGGTAACATTCTGAACTAATAGTCCTCCTTGTGTGATACAGGGACATGATGGAAAACTAGGCACATATAGTATATATATTATGTGTGAAATATATACCGTATGAATAATTGACTTATGGGTGATAGTTGACTACGAGATGATAAAAGATTGAAATATATACCGTGTGAATAATCTACTTACATGTGATAGTAAACCGTTAAATGAGATATATATTGGAAAAACAAATTAAGTAGAGAGACTTAATTAGATGATTTAAAGATAATATGTGAGAATTTTGATAATCATAACATAGGAGTGATGTTAATGAGATAGCATACTGTATGGGCGGTACGAGGACTTAGAAGAGTTAGTCCCATATAAAAATACTTATGTCTAGTTAGCTTGGGTAAAATGTCTAGGTGGGCTAAATAGAGACGCTAGGTGTGCACACTAGATGAGAGGTGAGGAAACTCAGGAGAGTGTGAGTGAACCTAACATGTGTAATCAATAACTGATTTTTAAATTTTTGATTAATAATTGGTAAATGTTTTCTAAATGTTTTGGGTTCTAAACCTTGCTATAAAATATTTTCAAAACCTTTTAGGTGTCCAGCCACAATAATGCCAGAGTTGATGATTCCATTCCAGGGACTCGGAGCTGCAGCACTGTGGAGGCCTGCAGGACTTATTTAGATATATCTATTATCTCATTCAGATCTAGTGTAGGGTTTCAGTTCAGTATTTCATTATGGACATACTGTCCTTCAGTACTTATTTCAGTTATTCAGATTCAAACTTGTATTTGTTTCATTTATTACTTTTGGAGTATTTCTTTTGGGTTGGATTTTAGCCGATGATTTTTATGGCATGATTCTTATTTATTATTATCACGTAATAGTTTGGATTATATTATGATGTGATTGGTTTCAAATAGTTTACATATTTATGGAATGTTAAATAAATGATAAAATTTTGAAACCGGCTTAATTAACTATTAGGTGGATAGTAATTAATGATTACAACAGTGATAACATGAATGGACCAACTGGATATTCTGTTTTAATTTAATAAAGAATTGATCACACGGTATTTAATTGGGTAGGGGTCGCCAATGGTATCAGAGCCAGGTTCTAGTGTCCATATGATCTGTATGGCTTACGACAATTTCAGCGTAGCGTTCATTTCACATAGAGCCCTATTATTAGGACTGTTGCTTTTATCTTAACGTATGAGAGACATCGTGCCTCTGCTATTAAATTTTGTATTGACTGTGAACTCATACATTTCATTTTAAATTTTAGATGCCACCGAGGAGAGAGTGAGCGGAGAGGGAAGTTTCTAGAGAGGAGGCGAGGGAGGCCCCATAGTAACCACAAGTACCAGCACCACAGCCACTACCAGAGATAATTTTGATTACACAGGTGACAGAAATAGTGGATAAGGTGTTTGACACAGCCATGAGAGCCATGGAAACTCATTTCCCTCAGCCCCAGGTATAGCCGCCAGTGGCACCAGCGATCCAGGCCCAAGCAGGGCCATCTACTTGTCAAAGAGTCAGGGAGACCTTCCAGAAGGGCTACTCGACCGAGTTTTAGGGTAGATCTGATGTTATTGAAGCTTGCTAGTGGAAGAAGAATATACAATGCCACATATACATAGTGGAGTGTAGTGAGACACAAAAGCAGGTGTTAACGACGTTCAGGCTGTCTGGAGTAGCATTGAAGTGGTAGGAGTCAATTACCTCCACCGAGGAGAGAGATATGATGACTATCACTAAGTTTTGGGTGCGGTGATACCGCAAGTACTTTCTACCAGCAGTTATGGCAGAGATACAAAAGAGATTTGTTGAAGTAAAGCAGGGTGATCGCTCGGTAGCCGATTACGAGAAGAAGTTCACCCATTTGGAAAATTTTGTGACAGACAAGGTAAGCAATGAGGAGAGAAAGAAAGAAAATTTCATGGATGTTTTAGCCTGGAGGATAAGGTAGCATTTGATTGGAACCCCTGCATTGGTGACGTACACGGATGTCGTCAATGCCACTTTTTTACATTGTCAGGATCATCGCTTCCATCTTAAAGGAAGCAAGAGATCGGGGGAGACGAGCTATCTTAGTAGAACTGGGGGAGCAGTACTGTGGGGTACCACCACAGTCGTAGCAGACAATTAGGCACCAAAGGTAGGATTCTTGATAGGGCTATCAGGCCAAAAGGTTTAGGTCTGGGGGCTATGGGCCAGATAGAGGATTTAGACACGGCCAACTGGGTCATAATCAGCAGCATTAGTTTCCTCAGGGTCGTCCGGGCCAAGGGAACCAAGGGGCGGTCAATAAGGCAAGGCCATCAGGGCCAATGTCAGGGCCAGAGATAGACAGTTCCAGGGTCAGTATTTTATATATGGCCAGTAGGGTCGCAAGAGGGGAATTTCCCACGACAGGGCATGACACAGCAATAGGGTGCCCAACAAGGGCATCAATCTTCGTTACCTCCAGCTTCAGCACCAGTACCAGCCCCACAGCAGCAGAAGGGCCAGATGCACTACGAGCATGTGTATAATGTTTGGGATGTACATGTGCCTTCAACACCTCAGGCGCTGCCAACAGTAGAAGGTACGTTTTTTATACATGGGCGTGAGGATAGGATACCTTTTTATATGGGGGCACCGCATTCTTTCATTGCTACTAGATTTGCACGAGTGGTCGGTCTTTTAGAGACAGGTAACACTCGCCTTATGTGCGTTGAGTCACCATTGGGTAGTGGGTCACTCATTCATTCAGTATGTAGAGGAGTAGACATCATGATTAGGAGATTGAGTTTAGCAGTCGATCTTATTGTATTAGATATGGAGGGATATAATGTTATCCTAGCCATGAACTGGTTGGCAAGTTATCGAGCACCGGTAGATTGTTACGAGAGGACCATAGTGTTCTCTATTTCGAGATAGGCGATGTTCCTATAGGCGATGCCTCTTCCTGAGGGAGGGTCGCGCACCCATTTATATTATATTGAGGAGGAGACCTCGCAGGAGATAGTGGTTTCAACAGACTCGATTTAGTGATGAGGGAGTTTAAGAATGTATTCTAGAAGATACTCGTGCGATCATCGAGGCGATAAATTGAGTTCGTTATCAACTTATCACCAGGTAATAGACCGATTGTCAGGGCGCCATATCGCATAGCCCCTTCAGAGATATGAGAGTTGAGATAGCAGATTCAGCATCTCTTGGGGCAGGGTTTCATTCGGCGGAGTACATCGTCGTGGGGTACACCGGTGTTATTTATAAAGAAAAAGGATGGTTCAGCCTGATTATGTATAAATTACAGGGAGATGAACAAGGTCACGATACGAAATAAGTATCCATTATTGGGGATCGATGACCTATTTGACCAGTTGAGAGGGGTTGCGTACTTCTTCAAGATCAATTTGAGGTCGGGGTACCATGAGTTGTGCATTCAGGAGGAGGAAGTTCCTAAGACTATTTTTTATCACGGTACGAGTCATACGAGTTCAGGGTGATGCCATCTAGGCTCACCAATGCACCAACAGTGTTCATGGACATCATGAACCGAGTATTCAGGGAGTTTTTGGACCAGTTCATTATCGTGTTTAAAGATGATATTCTGGTTTACTCTCGTACTAAGGAGGAGTACGTCGAGCACTTATGGATGGTTCTGCAAACACTATATGATAACCAATTATATGCCAAATTCAGGAAGTGTGTATTTTGGCTACAGGAGGTACAGTTTCTTGGCCACATCATTTCAGATAGGGTTATAGCCGTGGATCTGAGTAAGGTATCGACAGTGAGGGAATGGGTACAACCCATAACACGGACTGAGTTCCGTAGTTTTTGGGGTTGGCCGGTTACTATCGACGATTCATTAAGTGTTTTTTTAAGATTACGGGTCCGCTGACAAATTTGACTCATGAGGGGGTACCGTTTGTGTGGAGTGACCCCTGTAAGTTAGCCTTTGATGAGCTAAAGAAAAATTTAACATCAATACCGATACTTGCATAGCCTAGAGGAGGAGTGGAGTATCGAGTGTATACAGACGCATCCTTGTAGGGACTTGGGTGTATTATAGCAAGAAGAGAGGGCAATAGCTTATGCGTTAAGCCCCATGAGAAGAACTACCCCACCTATGACCTTGAGTTAGCAATGATCATTTTTGATTTGAGGATATGGAGGCACTACCTTCTGGGGGAGAAGTTCATATTATTCACGGATCATAAGTCACTTTAGTATCTTTTCACATAGAAGAACCTGAACATGAGGCAGAGGCGGTGGCTAGAATTTGTGAAGGACTACCAGTTTGATATCCAGTATTATCTCGATAAAGATAACGCGGTAGAAGACGCTTTGAGTCTATAACCTACAGGTGAGTTAGCAGAGGTCTGAAAAGCGAAGTGGAGGGAGATTCGATAGCATGATGAGGTTTCCAGATCATGTATGTTAGTCTTATCTATCACTCTCAAGATCGTTATGCGAGTAGTGAAAGCATAGGCAAAGGACCAGTTCTGCTAGGACAGGGTACGTCAGCTATTAACCGAGGGAGCAGAGTCATATTCGGTTAGTTTAGAGGGTGACCTATGTTTTAATGGGAGGCTTGTTATGCTAGAGGATGAGGATTTACGGCAGGCCGTCATGACTGAGTCTTATGGTTCGAGGTTTGCAGTACATCCCGGTGGGGATAAGATGTACTGGGATATGAGGAGACAATATTGGTGGTCAGGTATGAAGTGAGACATAACAGAGTTTATCTCGAAATATGTTACCTGTCAGTTGGTTAAGGTGGACTACCATAGGCCTTTAGTGATGCTACAATCGTTAAAGATTCTCGTGTAGAGGTGGGAAAGCATTTGATGGATTTCATTATGGGGCTGCCGATGTCACAGAGGGGTCACGATTCCATTTAGGTGATAGTGGATCGGCTGACCAAGGTGGCCCATTTCTTTCCAGTCCGCACTGATTTCAAGACGTTACAGTATGCGTAGTTGTTCATGGCAGAGATAGTAAAGCTACACGGGGTACTAATAAACATTGTGTCTGACCGAGACAAGATATTTATGTTGCACTTCTAGCAGAGTTTTCAGGAGGCTATGGGTACAGACTTGAGGCTGAGCACGATATACCACCCACAGACAGATGGGAAGACTGAGAGGGTTAATCAAATGCTTGAGGACATGTTGAGGATGTGTATCCTAGATTTCGGGGGAGGTTGGGAGCGATACCTTCCATTGGTAGAGTTTGCGTATAATAACTCTTACTAATTTACTATTGACATGGCACCATTCAAGGCACTATATGGGATACCTTGTCGTTCGCCCTCCTGCTAGTTAGAGGTGGGGAATAACAAGCAGTAGATCACGACCAAGATCGAGCTGATTCGGGAATGTATTCGGATTGCTCAAGATAGGAAGAAGAGTTATGCTGACGTTGACCATAGACACGCCGAGCTAGAGGTTGGTGACCAAGTGTTAGTACGAGTGTCTCCTATAAAGGGGATTATGAGGTTCGACAAGAAAAGGAAGCTAGTGCCGAGATACGTGGGTCCATTTTATATGATTAAGAGAGCGGTACGAGTGGCGTATAGATTGGGTTTACTGGATCATCTTCAGCAGATACACGATGTGTTCCACATATCATCGCTGAAGAAATATCGGAGGAGCGAGAGAGATTTTGGCACGTTCCATTTAAGGAGATCGACTTGCAGCCAGACGTCTCATACGAGGAGAGACCCATGGCTATTCTGGACCGTAGTGAGCATAAGTTACGGTCCAAGGTGGTACCATTAGTGCGAGATTAGTCGGGGCACCACAATATTAATGAGACGACATTGGAGCGGGACGATGACATGCGAGAGCAGTATCCAAAATTATTCACCGCAAGTATGTCCTAATTTCAAGGATGAAATTCCTTTGCAAGGGGGGAAGTATGTAATACGCCGTATTTTTGAATATTTCAAATTTAATTAATTGAGTAAATTAATTAGCCTTATATATTAAATTAAACAAGTGACGTAATTTAATTGAATTAAATAATGATGTGATTATTAAATATTAATCAATAGAGAGAATGATTAATATTATGAAATAAATTTACTAAGTGAATAGTGAATACGTTACAGTAATTATAACACGGCATAGCGAGTGATATTAGTGTAGTTGGATTTTATCTCAATCGAGAGTCGCGTGTAGACTAATTTGAGGTAGAGATGGGAATTATATTTAGAGTGACTCGAATGATGATTTCGAGGTCACGGGTGATTTCGAAAGGGTCAAAATAGTCAAAATAGTATACTCGGGAGTATAGTTTGGTCCTCGAGTCAATTTTAGACCAAACCAACACTTATTGAGGGAGTTTTAGTCATTTGAAATGTTAGGGTTAAGAGACCCACGAAATTATAAGTCATATATATGATAATAAGAGGGTGAGCCTAGGGTTAGAAGCTTGAAAACCTAAGATAAGAAATAGAGAAGAAAAGGATTGAGTTTTTGGAGTTTAAAAAAAAATTCTTTGGGCTTCCATCTTGATCTGGCACCACAAATAACTTGGGAGCGAGGATTGGAAGTGGAGATCATCAATCCAACATCTCAACCACGAAATCAGGCCCCGCTAATCAACGCAAGTGTTTATTTACAAACTATTTTGAAGTTATAATACCCATGTTATAGGGTTTCAACAATGGATTGATTAAACTAATATTTCTTGGAAGAAAAAAATGATTCGAAAGCATGTTTGGTAAGGAATTTCATCTAGTATGATTTAATATCTGTAGAGGAAAAGAAATCAGAGGTTATGTGTCAAAAATCACGAATTTGATCTGGGTTTATGTTGATAATTAATGGAGATTATTGAAACCTAGGATTTTTAATGAATAGATGATTCAATCCATTATTAAATAGAATTTGTAATCTTTTGATGTTAAAATTTCATTAGAATTAATCCCAGTGTATGTATATAATGTTTGGGAGATATGGCTTTGCGTTTGGTAAAGTATCATAGGAGTTATGTGAAAGAAAATTGTGAAAAATGCAAGAAAACCAGGGAATAAGATGACCTGCTACAAACCGAATCGATTCGAAAAAATGCAAGAAAATCAAGGAAGAAGATGACCTGCTACAAATCGAATCGATTCGGCCAAGGGAGAATCGATTCGGTTTGCCCAGATTTGCCTACTTTGCCAATTTAAGCCTTGAAACTTTGTGTAACCAATTGGGTGACTATGAGGGCCTCTTCAAATTATCATGAGGGACTTAAGAGGATTTCAGTAGGCCCTTGATAGAGATATATAGTAGTCTTGTGGAGAGAATTAAGACCACACTTATTTGGGCTTAAATCACAGGGAAATTAATTCGAGAGAATGAAAATGAATTTCGAAAGATTCAAATAAGATTATTAGATAGACTCATAGTGTATGATTGGGTTAAGTACTGAATTCAAGTGAAGGGTAACTAGGACCCTTAGAGTAGTGATCGGATAAATACGATAGTGAGAAGAATCGTAAGATAATAAGTACGATTTTCATGCGAGAGATATATACCACGTACGAAGTTATGATATTTGGGTTGTATGGATACCTACTGATTATTTATAGGTGGGTTGAATAGCTATTATATACTTGACTATATTGGTTAACATACCGCTACTTGTTATCACGGTGGTTGTTGTACGAGGGCCAATCCTACCTTAGCGATGCTAGCGAGGTTTGGATATGAGACTAAGGAAATGAAACTTAAGGAGGCCCACTGTATGCCGTGTATTATTGGGCTTTGCAGGTCGTTTGGGTATGTTAGGTATTTGCGCATCCCAAAGGCTTAGAACTATGTTTGCCTCTATTACATGAAATAAATATTGGGGTCGAAGTAACATTCCTAACCAATATATGGAATAAGTATCGAGGTCGAGGTAGCCTTTTGAACTAATATATGAAATGAATATCGGGGTCGAGGTAAGATTCTGAACCAATAGTCCTTCATGTGTGATACATCGACATGAAAGAAAAGTATGCACTTATAGTATATATATTGTGTGTGAAATATATACCGTATGAATAATCTACTTATGGGTGATAGTAGACTACGAAATGATTAGCGATTGAAATATATACCGTGTGAATAATCGACTTACATGTGATAGTAGACCATTAAATGAGATATATATCGAAAAAGCAAATTAAGTAGAGAGACTTAATTAAATGATTTAAAGATAACATGTGAAAATTTTGATAATCATAACATAGGAGTGATGTTAATGAGATAGCGTACTGTATGGGCGGTACGAGGACTTAGAATAGTTAGTCGCGTAGCAAAATACTTATGTCTGTTTAGCTTGGGTAAAATGTCTAGGTGGGCTAAATAAAGACGCTACGTGTGCACACTAGATGAGATTGGTTTATTATTATAACGTAATAGTTTGGGTTATATTATGATGTGATTGGTTTCAAATAGTTTACAGTGAGCTTAATGATCATTGGGAACTATACAAATCCGGTATAGAAATGAACGGAAGAAAATGAGTACTCACACGCTACACTACATGCATGTGAATATATATATATACCTACATATGTAACTTTGAAAATACATGTACCAATGTCTTTAACTGTTTTTACTTCAAAAACATTATTTAATCCCATACACTTCCTTGTTCTTACAAAATAATCATTTCACATCATTACGGATAAAACTAGCACTTGTTTCCCATTAACTCACATAGTTAAACAAATAGAATTTGTTAGGGAAAACTTTTCGTTTACTTTTAAAATGTTCATTAACTCACGCCAAAGTTACTTAACCATAACTTAAGACTTCCATACAGCACATGCGCACACCGTGTTTAGAAAAATACTCATTTTCCTTTGAAAGCCTCATATAACACACGCTTGTGTTTATTATGATTCAAACCTCATTAGGTATCTTAAACATCATTAAGTCGCCTTATTTAACCATCCAATGATACCACGTGAACATTAAACATTTAATTCGTTATTATTGCATTAATAAATTATTCAAATCAATACAATTAATTTATACCTCTTTCATGAATATTCAATTCATTACTTAGCATTATTTTTAGGGTTTTCGCCGACACATACATCCGTCAAAACACACGAACACCCACGATTTCACGGAATTTCACCGCCCGCCACTGAGCGCCAAGTAAACTGCAGTTGCTTTCAAGTCTTTCACCCTAGGGACTGCATAACCCTGCCTAATTATTTAACCCGACATCATCCAATATCATTATCTAACCAATGTGTTCAAAATTTCCATAATGTTCACATTAATTTTCCTTTTGAGGGCCAAAGCTAAAGCCTTGGACTTGACCGTCCATTTATCCATTATTCATTTAGTAAAAATATTCTATTCATTTAAAGTACTTTTTTCACACACGCGCTTATTTTTACATTAAAATTATTTCCGCTTCAAGGACTTAAATAATACTTTTCATATTAGTGCCAAAACACTTTTTAATATTTTTATTTCATAAAAATATCACACTTTAAGTAAATTACCAATTTACCATTTTTCTTTACCAAAACTTGCAACCTTATCCTTTTTCAAGTGTTATTCACAAAAATACTCATTTCAAGTTCGAAACTCAACTCTTAGGCATTTTAGTCATTAAAATACTTGTTAAACTTCTCACTTTGCCAAAATCACACATTTTGCATATTAACCCTTTTAATATTTAAAATCACGCTTTTTACATAAGTTTTATTTCTCATATTTAAGCCTACACACTTTAATTATGTGTTTTCACAACTTAAAAACAAATTTTGTCAACATTCAAACATAAGACACTTTTGCTTTTCACACTTTGACCACACGCTTTATTTTGGATTTTTAGACTTTAACACTCATTTGGCCTTTATTTACACATTAGACTACACTATTCGCTTAATATGAAAATACACATCTTAAAACACCCATTCGAAGTAAAGGTTTTATTATACACATAAAACTCCTTGTCTAGTGTAGAAAGACATATTTTCATTTTTTTAAAATGGTGTGAACCATCCTACAACAACACTTTGCATAAAAGTCATATTTTCTTTACTAAAAAAAGATCATTTAAAACATTTTATTTCATAAAATATTGATGAATTGTATTATGAAATTTATCCACTTTTAAATACATTTAAAATCTTCTTTTATGTGCCCCTTTTTACTCAAAACCTTAAGAGTGTCATAAATCACCCATTAGTGAACCACCCAATATTTGTGAAATAACATTCTAAAATTTACCACTAACTTTAATCTCATAAAAACCCAACTCTAATCTTGATTGTTATATTATAACATGGAGTAATCTTCAACAAAGCAAGAATGAATATTTCTATACATTTAAGACCTTAAATATGCAACAAATCATGCTAAAAATATTACCAATTTTAAACTACTTTAAAGTGATGAGTTTCTCACCTCAAAGTCTTCAACGAAGTAAAGTGGGTTGTTGTTAATTTTATAAAATACCGCAAGTGGACGGGTTATTATAGAATAGCGAGTGTAAGTACGGGTCGAACCCACAGAGATTTGTCAATTTTTCATTCAAATTAATTGTGACTGTCCAACTAGACTAAATGAGATAGAGAATGATTATGAACTACACTAAATAAAAGCAACTACGATAAATGAGGGTAACACAAGATATATGTAAACAATTAGGAAATAATTAGGATTCGAGATCCATTTATCACATAACTAATATTGCAAACTAATTTAATGTTGCCATTCCCTTTTTATAACTCAAATTAAATCGACTCTCGCTGTGTTTAATTCAGAAATATGACGGTTATGATCAAAATATTTTTAACGTCTCTAATAAACGGCTAAAATCCCGATTCCCTTAGAAAATACAAGTTTTAAAATTCGCAAATGTATTTAAGCATGGACTATCAAAACAATCAAAGTGCAAGCATAATCCATCAAAAATTACTATTTTTAAATCTCAAAACTTGATTTGACAAAACAATCTTGAAGGTTCTAAAACACACTCTCGTGTCGCTTTAAAAGGAATACCGAATCTTCAATAACAATTAAAACAAGTAGGGAATAAACAACGATAAAATTAACGTGAAAATATTAGATAACTATGATAAACTTCACCCTACTCCCAATATAAGAATCAAGCTACCATAATGAAAGAGAAATTGCAAGAATGAATAGAGATCTTCATTAATAAACCAAACTTACAAATAGTTCTCTCACAACAATCTTCAATCCTCTAAAAAAATAATAAAAACTTGGCCCTCAAATTGATTACAATCACTCAAATTTGCTCCCCGAAATCCTCCATGGAATTCCTCTCTAATTGTCTACTAAAATTGTCTACGAAATCATGAGCCTAATGGTCCTTTTTATAGGACAAGTGGTGAGGTATTTGAGTTGTGGTGGGACTCTCTCTGATTAACCGAATAGTGCTGGTAGCTATCTCTTCACCTCTTTAATCTTTGGATTGTGATAAGGGACGGAATTTCCCCCCACACGAAAAGTCTTATCTTTTCTTACTGAACAAGCACGCCGAGATTCATCCACATCGGAGAATAAAAATTTTCCAAAACAACTTTTTTCGAACGAGCGTAAAAATCAGCTTTTTTGCGCCTTTTTTGAATTGATCATCAATTTGCACCAAATTCCATCATTACCTGCAAAAATTTCACTAGGCAACTTTTTTCACAAATTAGCACAAGAATATTATAAAATTATCAAAGTGCCCATTTTTTAGTTAGAAGTGCCATTTTGATTTCAAATTCAATCATTCTTGCATTTTTTTCTCTTTCTAATCAAATAGTCCTAAGAACTTATTAAATAACATAAAATGGGACTAACAAGGTATAAATTTGGGTATAAAATATACAAAATTATGCACTCATCAAATACCACCAAATCTAAACTTTGTTAGTCCTCGAGCAAAACTAAAATTTTAAAATCTAACTCACTTTCGTAGGAATCACGATTGCACTTAGCATGTGCAACAAGCCTTTAAAGCCCTAGGTTACCCTAGTGGACGAGTTTTGTCTCGTGAGGTTTTGCAGTGAATTTACCCATAAAATTTAAAAACTTGAATCAATACAAATGACTCAAAATTAATATAACCAAGTTTGAATGAAAACTTGATAAATATAGTAGAACTTCACTTTTCAATCTCAACTTATAGTGTATGTGTGCTTAGACATTATAAGCGTTTATTTCAAAAGATTGGTCGTTACATTTTTTATCCGAAAGTTCGTCTTGATTTCAAAATCTCACGGGATGCACTCTCAATCGAACACTCGGAAGTGGATTATTTTCTCTCATTATATGTGAATAAAAGAGTAAGTTTAGATGAACAAATTTCACATATACATGATTCAAAAAACGAAATTATTTATAATGGATGAATATGATCTCATGAATGGAAAATCGATTACTTTGGAAAACGTTGAATCACACCATATATCCTATTCATCTTCTCTCCACACTATAACTAACTTTATTTGAGATCGATTAGGACTTTCTTTGGTTGTATTGTAGGCTCAGATTTGGCTAGAAAGAATGGCTTTTGGAGTTCAAAATTTCTGAGAATATAGAGGTTTTTCGGTATTTTGACTTTTATGCACTTTTTCTTCTAACCTCCATTTTTATTTTCTCTTTCCTTTTTCTTTTCAACTCACATTTTTTTTCATCTTTTTTTTCTTTCTTTCTTCCCCCTTTTTTTCTTTCTTCACACATTATTTTTGCAACCTCCTTTTCTTTTGGCATTTTCCCTAACATAATTTTACCCTATTATTCTTAGAAAATGGGTATGGTTTCGTTTTATGGGCTTTAAACTCCCAGTTGGAGATGGGTATGATGATGAGTTTTCAATAAAAGGCTTATTTGTTTTGGCTCAAATGGGCTTGCAACTGAATAATATAAAAAGGTTGGAGTTTGGGCTAAATTTTGGGGTTTCAAACGACGGTCTAATTTCATTTCTCAAGTTTTGTTAAGTTGATTTCTGTCTCAAGACGACTTACTAAGACTTCTAGTGCTTAAGATTCACATTTTGACTTTTTATTTTCGGTAATCGAACAAAACAAAGAATTTGAAATCATCGAATTTATCACTGAAGGAAAGTTTGAGTTGTTTTAACTCAGATTGATTTAAATTTCTCGAAACGATGAATGGCACAATATCTCACCAGGCTAAAATCTCTCCATTTATTCGTTAAGCATGTTAACTTTCTCCTCAACATCCATTTTCGATCATATTATATGGCTACTGTGTAAAAAATTTCATAAGTTGAGAGATTGATAAATTAATTATATATTAAGAAATTGTTTCAAAACTCAATTATATTGAAAATCTTTTTGAATTTTTGAATTCTTTTTTTCAAAATTACCATCCTTACCCCTAAACCTAAATTTTACGTTGTCCTCAATGTATGCTCAAATAAAAATATGGACAAAGAAAATAAAGTAAAGAAGTCAAATGGGGGCATTATGTTAACTAAATTTAAAAAAATGAAATAAAATAAAATAAATACACTAATAATATACAAACCCAAGACAATTATCTTCATCGCCATAGGTTAATAATCGAAAAAGTTATGGGCCATTCCAATTAATAAAATTTATAGCACTAAGTGACAAAACATCATAAATTTGAGAGAGTGATCGCACAACACAAATTTCAATCTTAAATCCATGGTTATAATGGTGTGCAACGACATCATCAATAATAAATAAATTTGAATCGCATGAATCATATGTCGATACATCACATGGAGGTAATAAATTGCAATAAAGATCCATATATTTACTATCCCTTTTTTTTAAATAGTCACGTAAAATTGGGGATGCATACTCCACTCCTAAATGTGATATTTTATGAAAAATGCGGAAAGAAAAGGTATCACGGGGAGATACGTTTTCTTCATCAAAAATAATTGGATCGTCATAAATACTTGAATTATCACTAAAATCGGATGACGAATCCTCAAATAAATTTTCCCACATATAAGGAGAATCAACATTCGCAATTAAATTAGGAGAAACATCTCTACAAACATCCAAATCATCACAAGTATTACACGTGTCAAGATTAACAATTTTTTTCTCCTCACGAAATTGATCATCCCCAATTAATTCATGATTATTTTTAGAATTAGCATCACTATACCGTTTATCCCCTCTCTCCAATTGATACACTTTGGTGGACCAATAGTAATTACAGGAGTTGGATTCTCAACAATACTTTCTTTAATTTTTAAGATGACTACTGACCTGTCTTACTCAAATTGAAATATGTAGTCATCTAAATTTTTAGTTTTTTGTAATAATACGTCCACAATATCAATTGAGGAATATGAAAAAGATGACGGGATAACAATATGAGGATCACCCATTGCAATTTACAACACATGAATTTATTTATTTATTTTGAATAGCTCCTACTCTTTGACAAGGGAGAATTTAAAAGACGACCAACTACGATTATCTCCTCAAATTCTAATTTCACCTCTAGGTAGGTGGTCGGTACGAAGACTCATTAAAAACCACCAATCCTAGACAAGGTGAAACGGAATCGATTTGACAAGTTCACGTTTGAGTAGCTTTTAATTCTAGTCTCGTTAAGAGTTTTTTTTGGGGGGAGGTTATTTTTTAATGAAATTTTTATTAGAAAAATGCAAAAAGTAAAACAAACTAGTCCGAAAGTCACAACTTCTTTTATTTTTTTAAATTGTCAAATCTCCAACAACGGTGCCAAAAACTTGTTTTCAATTTTATAAAATACCGCAAGTGCACGGGCTATTATAGAATAGCGAGTGTAAGTACGGGTCGAACCCACATAGATTTGTCAATTTTTCATTCAAATTAATTGTGACTGACCAAGTAGACTAAATGGGATAGAGAATGATTATGAACTACACTAAATAAAAGCAACTACGATAAATGAGGGTAACACAAGATATTTGTAAACAATTAGGAAATAATTAGGATTCGGGGTCCATTTATCACGTAACTAATATTGCACACTAATTTATTGTTGTCATTCCCTTTTTATAACTCAAATTAAACCGACTCTCGCTGTGTTTAATTCGAAAAATATGACGGTTATGATCAAAATATTTTTAACGTCTCTAATAGACGGCTAAAATTCCGATTCCCTTAGAAAATACAAGTTTTAAAATCCGCAAATGTATGTAAGCATGGACTATCAAAACAATCAAAGTGCAGGCATAATCCATCAAAAATTACTATCTTTAAATATCAAAACTTGATTTGACAAAACAATCTTGAAGGTTCTAAAACACACTCTCGTGTCGCTTTAAAACGAATACCGAATCTTTAATAACAATTAAAACAAGTAGGGAACAAACAACGATAAAATTAACGTGACAATATTAGCTAATTATGATAAACTTCACCCCACTCCCAATATAAGAATCAAGCTACCATAATGAAAGAGAAATTGCAAGAATGAATAGAGATCTTCATTAATAAACCGAACTTATAAATAGTTCTCTCACAACAATCTTCAATCCTCTAAAAAAATGATAAAAACTTAGCCCTCAAATTGATTACAATCACTCAAATTTGCTCCCCGAAATTCCTCTCTAATTGTCTACTAAAATTGTCAACGGAATCATGAACCCAATGGTCCTTTTTATAGGACAAGTGGTGAGGTATTTGAGTTGTGGTGGGACTCTCTCTGATTGGTCGAAGGGTGCTGGTAGCTATCTCTTCACCTATTTAATCTTTGGATTGTGATAAGGGACAGAATTTTCCCCCACCCGAAAAGTCTTATCTTTTCTTGCTGAACACGCTCGCCGTGATTCATCCACATCGGAGAATAAAAATTTCCAACTTTTTTTATGATTTCATAAGTGTAAAAATAGTTTTTTCGAACGACCATAAAAATTAGCTTTTTCGCGTCTTTTTTGAAATTGATCATCAATTTGCACCAAATTCCATCATTACCTGCAAAAATTTCACTAGACAACTTTTTTCACAAATTAGCACAAGAATATTATAAAATTATCGAAGTGCACATTTTTTACTTAGAATTGCCATTTTGATTTCAAATTCAATCATTCTTGCATTTTTTTTTTCTCTTTCTAATCAAATAGTCTTAAGAACTTATTAAATAACATAAAATGGGACTAACAAGGTATAAATTTGAGTATAAAATATACAAAATTATGCACTCTTCATGGGTCTTATGGAACATGGGTGACTCCCCCACCTTAAAAGTTGGCCACAAGGGGAGTCACTATAGCTTCTCTTCCATGCTCAAAACTTGACTCCATGGATAGCTCAAGCAAGACCCCTTCCAAGCTCACAAAACCCCTCTAAAATCCCTTTACTAGTTGTCTCACCTCAAGAGTGTGTTCTACTGGAGTTTTGGGACCTTCGATAAGGTGTCTGATGGTGGAAAATGAGGAGAAGTGAGGGACTATGAATCTAGCAAAGTGAAGTGCTCGTGCAAGAGCAATGAGGAAGAAAAATAATCTGAAGATGCAATGGCTATTTGGCTCCAAACCCTCACCCCTTTTAAGACTCTTATAAGCCGAAAATGGTTGTCTTCCATCCTATAGTCAAAGACTAAGAGCTAAGCACTTTCTAAAAGAGTGAAAGAGTGTATTATGGTCTGAAAATCTGATGAGTGAAAGAGACTACACCACTACATCATGTCTGTCACTCCATTACACACTTGGATGCACAAGTTGACACCATAATTAAGGTGTATTTTCGTCATTTTGCTTGCGGCTATATTATTATTATTATTATTATTATTATTATTATTATTATTATTATTATTATTTGAAACTTTTAACTTAAGAATCATTTTCTTTGCATTTTTTTGAGTAAAAATCATATTTGTAATTGTCGTTTAGCCTCCTGGATTGTCCTATACAAGGCGAGGAAGAATCGGGACCTCTGTACAATATATATATATATATATATATATATATATATATATATTTTTTTTTTTTTTTTTTTTTTTTTTCTTCGCATGGTAATATTTCTTATATTTTTATGAGTCTAAATATATGGTCGAAATATTTTTTTGACTTACCAATTGTCCTAAACAATTCGCGCAAAACTTTCATTTTGCAGTGTCGCGCACCGTGAGACAATTTATACTCAAGCTCACGTAGCTTACGTTGCTTGTCCGAATTGCGTGAAACTTAGCCAAAGTACTTAAAATATTATATAAACTTAAAATAAAACTCGTGAGAACCACGCAAAATAAAACTTTCTCTTTTAATCCATATTGCGATACTTTGCTTTTCGTACCATTTAAATGTCGCGACGTATTAACCTTGTCCGTATCGCATCCATTCCTTACTATTTTCCCTCAAACTTATTGGACATCTTAGCCAATACTATTAGAGATTAAATACACATTCACGAGACACATGCATCATGGGATTTTTCTCGTTTAAACCATTTACGCAATACACCACCTTACGTATTACTTGATGTGTTACACTTAAATTATTTATTCCTCGAATTTTCCTTTGGACAAAATACTTCAAATAATGTTAAATACCTATTTTCTAGGGTGGGGGTATTACATTCTTCCCTCCTTAGGAAATTTCATCCTCGAAATTTATGATCATCGAGCTCACAAACCATGCATCCAACAATTAAATTCTAATCTCAGATGTCTTTAACACTATAGTCTAACCAAAATATTTCATACCATTAATCTGATACAACTACGGTAGATCCTAAGGTATTATTGCTAACTCCCAAGCATGCCTAACATGTCCATCTAAATAATACCCCAAAGTGACTGATAGTCAACAAATATCATGCTAACACCCAAAGTAGTCATTATCATGAATTATTTTGAATGTTGGGATTTATAAGCCTACGTTTTATCAAATGATTTGAGTCTTACCTAGCTTAGGCAGATACATCCTCAACATCAATAACTATTCAATCAAAGATTTGGAGATAGTAATTCAATCCCAATGATCTATCCGATCGATATCTCCTACGAGACTAAGCATTAGCCTAGAGTCATCCTAGGTATGACAACCCAAATATACATGAGAGACTACATTCTCAGTCTGTAATTTCCATATGGAGTGCAACCCTAGTATTTAATGTTCCATTAAGTTCTAATACTCATATCTTGGAGTCGTGACTTCAAATCCATGATATACGTCCTAACTAGCTATACTGGTTAACTAATGATTATGTTAACCTAAATCTATTTAAGTACACATGCAAACTACATGCAAAAAATCACAAGACCATGCGTACACACCAACCGGTGTAAAACAAAGGTACGTTCTAAGAAGAGAGTACTCATGTACCGTGACGCGACAACCCCAACCTGGCCTATCTCACATCAATACTGAGCTATGCAATGCTACACCTGAATACCAACCCATAACTGAAATAACTTCCCATTATTGGGATTAAAGAAGACACAAAAAGATATAACAAATCAGGCGACTGCCACACCAGAATGAAACAATCGAATTCGGACAGTGAACCATGCCACACGAAGTACGAACCACAACATACACTTGAAGTCTAAAAGTTTCACTGACCTACATGAATGCTAAAGTATTAGCCTAGCCACGTGCGCCCTGGATTGAATCATCTATCATGATTCTCCTTCTCCACGGATAATGACTTACGAGCTGATTCCCATCGGGAAGCTAAAATGCTAGGCTTCCCTCTTTAAGACTAAGGTAACTCTTTATCCGTCATATCAAATCAAAGTTACATTTCTGATTTTTTAATGTTAATCATTGACCTAACATACTCAAGTCTACACAATTTCAACATGTGAGTGTTAACTTTCAAACCTCGAGATCCTTCTCATTTAGTGAAACACAATAATTACATAATTCTACCGTAGGGATCATCGCCACAATCCTTAGCAATGTCCTACATGATCCTAAATTATAATAATTGGACTAGTTCAATGACACTTCAGTTTTCAAGCATTTTTCAGGCCTAAGTCCTAACGATTCTCCTCACTATAGTTATACTAAACCATACAAGTAGCACACGCGGGTGATATAATTAAGCCTAACACTCCATTACAAGTGCTATCTCTAAAACCCTAATGAATATCATCGTGTTTAAGTCTCTCAAGTGCGTAACCCAACACGTATCGACCTATTTTTTACATTATCCATAAATTCATACCATAATGCAAGCATATAAACAAAACCATGGCACTAACTCCAAGGTATTTCCACAAACGACATGAGTAAATCATATTACAATCACCGATCACCTATGCATTCTTCAATACGATAATTTTTTCCAATACTTCACGGAAGAGTCACCAGGTCAATCGTCTCCAATTGAACATACACATCCTACCCTAGGAGTTATCATGCCAAAAATCCTATCAAGTATAATAACCGAGCATGGCCGCTAAATTATTTACTCAAAGGCTAAACATTAATCCTAATCACTATGTGTCATACACTTCATAACTCTATATTACTGAAGTCATAAGGGTTCCCATAATATCAACGAGAGACTTCGACAATATCGTACTACGTGTTACAACCTTAAATTCACCATTACTAAGGAAAGCTTATTACTTGCAATAACACTTCATTAGCTAAACCTTAGTACATATCTCTAAGGAGCAATTATGAGTTCACATGACTATCCATAACACTAACCCAAGATCAAACTCATAATAGCCTATCATTTAACATCAGTGGTTAGTCAACCATGATAACTAACATGCCTCACTACATAGCCATTACACTCATTTGCTATATCACAAGTTATCACATCTTTAAAACTTTTGGTAGGATATGAGGCATCGGGTACTACCTATAAAAATTTTGGGCCAATACCTTTGATAAGAGATCTTATTCCTCAATACCACCTCATTTTTCTAAAACCATAATTCAATACCACCACTTCAAACACTAAGTCCTAAGGACTATATAAATTCGTTATTAAATTACCCTGAATCAATATGATTATCTAAACTCAAATCATTATCAAGTCACTTAGGCTTTCTAATTTCCGTAGAATTATTTATTCATAAGTCACAGTACTTAGTCACTCAATCCCATAGATGAAACCAGAAGCATACTAACTAAGATGCAACTGAAATTATTAAGACTTTCTAATCATCAAACTTCCACATGATACATCTCACATAAGCTTAAAGGTCCACCACCTAAATGCCTACACCAAAACCCAATCCTTTCTAGCTGCACTACAAGAAAAAATGCAGCGGAATAAGAATGGCTACTAACTTAGTCGATTACCAACTCAAAGAGAAGGGCATAACATGCTCAAGACCTCGACTTTACCATCAAGGTACAAATCAAAATCGTCACTAGGCAAAGGTAACCGACTCCAACCAACAACGACGCTGAATGATCCACTACCGACCTCACCATGTCACACTCGAAAGGAACATAAACCTAAAGTTCTGATACCAAGTTGTAACGCCCCAACCCGAATTTATGGGTTAATAAAGGATCAACTCGATCCGAGTTACGTGTTAATCTTGAAGTGAAATGAAACACCCTAAATAATGTTTTTAATCAAGTTTTATTATTCTTATTTAACATTTCGATTATTATCATGCAATTCAAATTTATAATCACTACGTGATATGACCCAAGGGAAGTTCCCCCAAGGCCAAGTAAATAGAGCTATTAATCATAATTGCAAGAAACTACTTACTTATAGAACGCGCTCAAATACAAAACCGTATACGACCCAAAGGCTTAGAAATATGTTCTCCTCTATTATATGAAATAAATATTGGGGTCGAGGTAACATTCCTAACTAATATATGGAATAAGCATTGGGGTTGAGGAAGCATTTTGAACCAATATATGACATGAATATCGGGGTCGAGGTAATATTCTGAAAAAATAGTCCTCCATGTGTGATACACGGACATGATAGCAAACTATGCACTTATAGTATATATATTGTGTGTGAAATATTTACCATATGAATAATATACTTATGGGTGATAGTAAACTACGAGATGATAAGCGATTGAAATATGTACCATGTGAATAATCTATTTACACGTGATAGTAGACCGTTAAATGAGATATATATTGGAAAAGCAAATTAAGTACAGAGACTTAGTTAAATGATTTAAAGATAACATGTGAAAATTTTGATAATCATAACATACGAATGATATTAATGAGATATCGTATTGTATGGACGGTACGGGGACTTAGAAGAGTTAGTCGCGTAGCAAAATACTTATGTCTAGTTAGCTTGGGTAGTATGGCTAGGTAGGTTAAGTAGAGACGTTAGGTGTGCATATTAGATGAGATTGGTTTATTATTATCACGTAATAGTTTGGATTATATTATGATGTGATTGGTTTCAAATAGTTTACATATTTATGGATTTTTAAATAAATGATAAATTTGACATCGGCTTAATTAACTATTAGGTGGATAGTAACTAATGATTGTGACAGTGATGATAAGAATGGATCAACCGGATATTCTATTTTTAATTTAATAAATGACTGATCACTCGATATTTAATTAGGCGGGGTGTCACAACACCCTAAATAATGTTTCCAGTTTTATTATTATTTGACGTTACGATTATTAGCATGCAATTCTAATTTGCAATCACTACGTGATATGACCCAAGGGAAGTGCCCCCAAGGCCAAGTAAACTAAGCTATTAATCTTAATTGCAAGAAAATACTTACATGTACAACGCGCTCAAATACGAAACCACATAAAACATGCCGTAACAAAAGGAGGGAGGGAGTTTAATGCTCATTGTGAACGATACAAATCTAGTATAGAAATGAACGGAAGAAAAGGAATACTCACACTCTACACTATATGCATGTGAAAATATGTATATATCTACATATGTACCTTTGAAAATAGATGTACCAATGTCTTTAACCGTTTTTACTTCTAAAATATTATTTAATCGCATACACTTCCTTATTCTTACAAAATAATCATTCTATATCATTACGGATAAAACTAGCACTTGTTTCCCATTAACTCACATAGTTAAACAAATAAAATTTGTTAGGGAAAACTTTTCATTTACTTTTAAAATGTTCATTAACTCACGCTAAAGTTATTTAACTATAACTTAAGACTTCCATTCAACACACACACACACCGTGTTTAGAAAAACACTCATTTTTCTTTGAAAGCCTCATATAACACATGCTTGTGTTTATTATGATTCAAACCTCATTAGATATCTTAAACATCATTAAGTCGCCTTATTTATCCATCCAATGTTACCAAGTGAACATTAAATATTTAATGCGTTATTCTTGCATTAATAAATTATTAAATCGATACCATTCATTTATGCCTCTTTCATGAATATTCAATTCATTACTTAGCATTATATTTAGGATTTTCGCCGACACACACATCCGTCACAACACACGCACACCCACAATTTCACGAAATTTCACCGCCCGGCACCGAGCGCCAAGTAAACTGCAGTCTCTCTTGGGTCTTTCACCTTAGGGACAGCATAGCTCTGCTTAATTATTTAACCCGACATCATCCAATATCATTATCTTACCACTGTGTTCAAAATTTCAATAATGTTCACATTAATTTACTTTTTTCGGGACGAAGCTAAAGCCTTGGACTTGACCGTCCATTTATCCATTATTTATTTAGGAAAAATCATTCTATTCTTTTAAAGTACTTTTTCACGCACGCGCTTATTTTTACACCAAAAATTATTTTCGCTTCAAGGACTTAATTATCCTTTTCATATTAGTGCCAAAACACTCTTTAATATTTTTATTTCATAAAAATATCACACTTTAAGTAAATTACCAATTTACCATTTTTCTTTACCAAAACTTGCAACCTTATCCTTTTTCAAGTGTTATTCACAAAAATACTCCATTCAAGTTTCAAACTCAACACTTAAGCATTTTAGTCATTAAAACACTTGTTAAACTTCTCACTTTGCCAAAATCACACATTTTATATTTTAACCCTTTTAATATATAAAATCACGTTTTTTACATATTAAAGTCTTATTTCTCATATTTAAGCCTACACACTTTAATTATGTGTTTTCACAACTTAAAATCCTTTGTGTTAATATTCAAACATTTGACACTTTTGCTTTTCACACTTTGACGACACGCTTTATTTTGAGTTTTTATACTTTAACACCCATTTGGCCTTTATTTATACACTAGCCTATACTATTCACTTAATATGAATCTACAAATCTTAAAACATCCATTTGAAGTAAATGTTTTATTTTACACATAAAACTACTTGTTTAGTGTAGGAAGATATATTTTAATTTTTACAAAATGGTGTGAACTATCCTACAACAACACTTTGCATAAAAGTCATATTTTCTTTACTAAAAAAATAGCATTTAACACATTTTATTTCATAAAATGCTGATTTATAGTATTATGATATTTATCACTGTTCTAAAAAACTCGCCTAGGCTCCGCCTAGGCACGCCTAGGGTTGAGGCTTGGGAGAAACGCCTCGCCTTAAGATTTTGACGCCTTATGCTTGGTAAAACTCTTAAGGCGTACTTTTTCTCTAAAAACAACAATGCTTTAGTAAAACGATATCGCCTTTTAAAGATTTTTTTGCAAATCGGACCATTATCTCATCCAAAATAATCAAATAGTATTTTTATTTGCAAATATTCAAACATCTTTTTATGATATGTACAATTTTAGTATTTTAATAGCCTTGTTATGGTTAAAAATATTAAAATATATTAAAAAGACCTAAACGCCTTTTTACGCCAAGGCCCGCCTAGGCTTCTAAGGCTTAAGGCTTGGCCTCCTCGCCTCGATCACGCCCCGCGTTTTTTAGAACCTTGATATTTATACACCTTTAAACACATTTGAAACCTTAATTTAAGGCCCCCTTTTTACTCAAAACCTTAAGAGTGTCATTAATAACCCATTAGTGAACCATAACCATTTTTCTACACTTTTTTTACACCCAATATTTGTGGAATAATATTCTAAAATTTATCACAAAATTTAATCTCATAAAAATCCAACTCTAATCTTGATTTTTATATTAAAACACGGAGTAATCTTCAACAAAGCATGAATGAATATTTCTACACATTTAAGACCTTAAATATGCAACAAATCATGCTAAAAATATTACCAACTTTAAACTACTTTAAAGTGATGAGTTTCCCACCTCAAGGTCTTCAACGGAGGAAAGTAGGTCTGGTGAAAGATGGACGACTCCCTCACCTTAAAAGTTGGCCTCAAGGGGAATCACTTTAGCTTCTCTTCCATGCTCCAAACTTGACTCCATGGATGGCTCAAGCAAGACCCTCCCAAGCTCACAAAATCCCTCTAAAATCCCTTTACTAGTTGTCCCACCTCAAGAGTGTGTTCTAATGGAGTTTTGAGACCTTCAATAAGGTGTTTGATGGTGGAAAATGAGGGGAAGTGAGGGACTATGAATCTAGGAAAGTGAAGTGCTCGTGCTAGGCTATGAGGAAGAAGAACAATTTGAAATTGCAATAGTTTTTTGGCTTCAAATCCTCACCCCTTTCAGACTCTTATAAGCCAAAAATGGTTGTCTTCCATCCTATAGCGAAAGACTAAGATCTAGGCACTTTCAAAAAAAGTGAAAGAGTGTATTACGGTAAGAAAATTTGATGAGTGAAAGAGACTACACCACCACATCAAGTTTGTCACTCAATTACATACTTGGATGCACAAGTTGACACCATAATTAAGGTGTATTTTCGTCACTTTGCTAGCAGCTATATTATTATTATTATTATTATTATTATTGTTGTTGTTGTTGTTGTTGTTGTTGTTGTTGTTGTTGAAACTTTTAACTTAAGAATCATTTTTTTGTATTTTTTGAGTAAAAAATCACATTTATAATAGTCGTTTGGTCTCCCAGATTGTCCTATACAAGGAGCGTAAAAATCGGGACCTACGTACAAAAAAAAAATTCTGATTTTCTTCTCATGGTAATATTTCTTATATTTTTACGAGTCTAAATATATGATCAGAATATTTTTTTGACTTACCAATTGTCCTAAATAATTAGTGCCAAACTGTACTTTCGCAGTGTCGCGCACCGTGAGACAATTTATACTCAGGCTCGCGCAACATTTGTTGCTTGTTTGAATCGCGTGAAACTTAACTGACGTATTTAAAATAATTATATAGACTCAAAATAAAACTCGTGTGAACCATGCAACATAAAACTTTCTTATTTAATCCATATTGCGATATTTTACTTTTTGTACCATTTAAATGCCGAGTCGTATTCAGGGGGGTATCCACATGGGGACCAAGGGGGGTCTTGGCCCCAGTTCAATCTTTGAAAAAAAAAATATATATATATATATATATATATAGGGTTTTTTGGTAAAGTTTCAAACTTTAAGGTATAACTCTAAATATATTCAAAACTGAGGGTGTAAGATTGTAATTAATTAAAAATCTAAACCTTGTCAAATTTCTATAATTTGTGTCCCAAACATATATGCCAAAAAAAAAATCGAAATAAACTCGAAACATATAATTTGTAGTCAATTTGGATGAACTATAATTTGTATAAAACTCGAAACAAAGTTATAATTTGTATAAAACTCGAAATAATCCAAAAAAAAATCATCTTGAGGGCTCCCGCCCCCGAACCCCTGGCACCACTCAAAACTTTGGCCCCGGTTGACCAAAAATCCTGGATCCGCCACTGGTCGTATTAACCTTATTCGTGTCACATTCGTTTCTTAATATTCTTCCCTCAAACTTAATGGACATCCTACCTAATACTATTAGAGATTAAATATGCATTTATGCGACATATGAATCGTGGGAATTTTTTCGTTTAAACCATTTACGTAATATGCCACCTTATGTTTTACTTGACATGTTACACTTGGATTATTTATTCATCGAATTTTCCTTTGGACAAAATACTTTAAATAACGTTAAATACCTATTTTCTAGGGTGGGGTACTACAAAAGCCCTTGAGATGTCGTTGTTCCATACGAAGCCTTTGTCCTTTCTCAGGAGCTGAAAAAATGGTCGGCATCGCTCCAAAGACTTAGAGATGAAGTGATTGAGTGTTGCTAGCATTCTGGTGAGCTTCTGGACATCTTGCAACGTCTGTGGGGGCTGGACCCGGGTGATCGCATTGATCTGATTATGATTGGCCTCAATTCCTCTTTTGCTGACCAGGTAGCCCAAAAAATTTCCCGACTGGACACTGAATGAACACTTACTTGTGTTAAGTCTCATCCGGTATTTTTTTAGGATCTCAAAGGTCCGAGTTAGGTGGTCAAGGTGGTCTTCTTTATTCTTTCTTTTGATTGGCATGCCATCAATGTAGACCTCCATCGTGCCTACCATTTGTTCCTTGAATATTTTGATGACCAACCTCTGATAAGTCGCCTCTGTGTTCTTTAGGTCGAATGCCATTACCTTGTAGCAATATAATTCGATGGAGGTAATGAAGGATGTATTGTCCTGGTCGGGGCCGAAAACTGGAATATGATGGTATCCTGAATAGGCGTCCAAAAAACTCATCTGCTCATAAGTTACTATAGCATCGACCAACTGATCGATCTTGGGCAGTGGAAAGCTATCTGTGGGGCAAACTCTATTGAGATCTGTAAAGTTAATACAAATCCTCCACTTGTCGAATCTCATTCGTACAACCACTGGGTTAGATAGCCATTTGGAGAACCGAACTTCCTTAATGAATCCTGCATCCAGAAGCTTCCCTACTTTGTTCTCCACCATTTTAGCCTTCTCAGGGGTTGTTCAACGAGCCTTATGAGTGATTAGCTTGAAGGCCGCGTCGACGTGCCAACGATTGTAAGCTTTGGCGGGGTCAATCCCTGACGGAGGTTCCCGAGCAAAAACATCCAGATTACTTTTCAAAAAGGCTATCAACTCTATTTTTTCATGGTCGTCCAGTGCGATTTTGATTAGAAACTTCCTCTTACAAACGTTTTTGTCTGTTGTAATTTCTTCTAGGCTTTCAGCGACCCTATTAGCAGGGTGTACCCTGATTTCCTCCACCCCTGGTCGGTCGTACTGTAGTTGCTATTTGGAACGTGTAGCCCCTCATGGTCTTCCTTCTCAGCACCCTCTGGTTTCTTTTTCAGGTGAATGGTTGCGATGAAACACCTTATAGCAGTGGCCTGATCGCCATGAATTTCGACCATGCCCCGGTTGGTGACACACTTCAGCCTTTTGTGATAGGTAGAAGGTACGACCTTCATGGCATGCAACCAGCCCCTACCCAAAATGGAATGATAGGGGGACTCAATCTTTACCACCAAAAAATCAATTAGCTTGGAGACGTAGCCTGCCCTGACTGGTAGGATAATTTTTCTGGTGGCATAGTGATTTTCCTTACAAAGTCGACCAACGAAAATGTGGCTTCCTTGAGGTCGGCAAGGTCTAGTTTGAGTTTGTGGAACAATTCTAAGTACATCACCTCTGATGAGCTTCCTTGGTCCACTAACAACTTATCGATATCCCAATTGGAAATCCTTAGAGTTATCACGAGTGCTTCGTGATGTGGGGTTCTCACTCCGGTCAGATCTTCTTCGGTGAAAACGATGTGCTTGGTGTATTCGACATCTTCTAGGCACCGATGCTTGCCAGCCTGGCTTTGGGCAGGGTCAATCTGAAATGCTTCCTTGACGGTAGTGACCTTTTTCAGTTCCATACGAACAACGTTCCCTTGGATCTGCTTTAGGTCTGAGGCCCCATGGATTACTGCGAACTCATGTCTCATGTCATCCGACCTCTGGTCGCCATTGTCTACGACCTTATCCACTATTTTCTCTATGAACTTATTGAGATGTCCCGCTTAGTCCAACTCCTTTAGATGTGATTTCAGCGTTTTATAGTTTCCAGTCCTATGGTTGCCCTATTTGTTGAATGCACATCTCAACGCGTTATTCCTCTTTATTAGGTCATCACCTATCTTTTTGGGCCACTTGATGAACAGTTGGTCTTTGATCTTACTTAAGATCTTGTAAATATGTTCCTTGAAGACCGTGTTAACAGTCTGGAATGCTTTTAAAGGATCAACCCTGCTCCCATTGTTCAATTCGTTCCTTCCCCCACTCTTGTTCCATTTCTTTGGAGTTTCACCTTTTTCTACTCCTTTAGCTACCTTTGCTCGACCCTTTTCCCATGCGTTAGAGAGGACTACATCCTCCACTTTAGCATATTTTTCAATTCAAGCCATGAGATCGTCGATCTTACTGGCCTCTTTCTCAGTCAGGGATTGGTGCAGTAAAGATGTGGTCGATAAATCAATCTTGAAGGATGCTACGGTAACTTGCTTCGAGCAATCCTCCACCTCATTGAAGACTTCCTAATACCTCTTGGTATAGTCGCGAAGGCTTTCTTGCAGCTTTTTCTTCATCGTAGTAAAATTCGCGGCTAGGGCATTTAAATTCCTAATCGACCTGTGAGGCAACCTCTCAAACCACTTTTGTGCTATGTCATATAGGCTAAAAGGGAAAATTCGACACATCAGTGCGTCGTTGTATCTCTATAAGGTCACCGCTTGTCTATACTGCCGAACGTGGTCTATGAGATCTGTCTTTTGGTAATGTATTTTAAACCTGGGAATAACACACTTCTTTGGGGTATCCATTCTTTGATCGCCCTTAAAAAAGGCGATTTCATCTGGGTGTTTAGTACCCTTCTGGCTAGTTCTCTGGCAGATCTGTCTCCTCGATGGGCTGGATGTTGGTCCATTTCTCTGCGGACCAAAATCCTAATGTCTTCGTCCTGTCGATCGTTGCTTCTGTGGCATCTCTCCGATTGGCCATACTCTGATCTTTCCTGGTCGCATTTGGGGCTCCTTCCTCGGTTGTGAGTATTACTCACCTGAGGACTAGGAGTCCTATCATGATATTTCCTTCGGAGATCTCTCTCCATCCTTTAAAGTCGCGCGTGGAGGCTATCATTTTCTTCGACCTGAAGTTAATTAGCCTCCTCTTGTTCTCGAAACTTATCTTCATAAGTGTCGACCAACCTGGAGATCTGAGTGGATATAGGTGGTCCCTGGCTTTCTTCAGAACGCTGCATTTTTTAGCGAAACCTGAGACTTGTGTGCTGACGAATCTTTTACCTAACCCTAGGTTGTGTCGAGTATTCTTATACGTCACCAATCTGAGGAATGTTGCTACCATGGTGAGACATCACGGGCTTTCTATTTGTGAAGGTTTTTATAGGAAGAGAAATCGATTCCCACAGATGGCGCCAATTATGAAGGCAAGTATTATCACAATAAAGAGATCCACGAAAAGAGTAAAAAGGAGTAGAAAGTAAAGATCACACACAACAAAGATGTACATGATTCGATAACTTGTCTATGTACATGGATAGATTACTGTTTTATTATAGTGTCTCTCAAAGTTTTAGATTACACCCCTTTATCCCGGGTCAGGGTTTACAATTTATAGAACTTGTACATAAGAGATTGAGTTGTTGAAGTAATACCATTGACGTGTGGATAATTCATGGTGCCTTGAATACCTGTTTTCGAGATTGTTGGTAATCGTTTTGAATATATCCATGAGTCTTCTAGTGCGTATAAAACATGTGAGTAAATTTGATCATTGATTTGGGCCGAACAACTTTTGGGGTTGTTCGGCTACTCTTATGGATCACAATAAATGGGCTACCACAAATACCATAACGAATCATGTTATGATTCGTATGAGGAGACGAAGGTTGAAGATGATGAAATCCTTGTTGCCCTCTAAAGTCTCCAAAAACCTTTCAAGAAAGGTCATAATCATCTCGAATCTTCTAGTATATGATCCACCCGAAGTAAGCTTGTGTGTAGTCACTCTTGGTGATGACATCATGGTGAAGTATGAGAGAATTAACCTTCTCTTCCCTCACACATTCATAAAAAATATGAATAGTGTTTTTTTCTCTCCCTATCTAACCCTCCATAATGAACTCTTAGCCATTATGAAGGCTAATAATATTTTGAGTGACAACTTGTGGACTATAAAAATTTGAGTGACGACTGGTGGACTATAAAAATGTAGAAAATATGATTTGTAACCCAGGTCATCACTCTTTTTTGACACTCCTGGATAGCATCTCAAATTACTCAAATCAAGTAAAGATCATTTGCCTAAAGTATAAATTTCTCTTGGGAAAATTTTCGTTGCTTAGGAGGAGGGAAAAATTCGAGAAAAGTGAGCTAATATTGATCACATGACCAGATTTGAAAATATTTATCAATCTAAAATTCTGCTATCAAACATTGCAAAAGACGACAAACAAGTAGTCAATCTGCATTTTCTATGCCAAATCGAGACAATCAAACATACCATTCGATTTATCAAATGATATTCTTGTTCTCTTTTCTTATCGGTCACATTAAATGCTTATATGTTTGATTAAAAAGTCAATAAAAGTATGTTAAGACAATCCGATAAGAGAAATGGCAAGAAATTTCAGTAATGTATCATTACTCTATATTTATTTACTATGTTACTACAATGTTATAATTAATATTTTATTTTATTATAAATGTTTCATTCTCTTTTTCCTTCCACATTTCTGGATGAAGGCAATTATATATTTATACTGGACAACTTACTAAGGATGAAACGTCCTTCCTCTGTCACTTTCCTTTTTTATACCAAATAAATCGTATTTTCCTTTCACAATTTACCTTTTCATTTTTTCATTTTACGTAAGGTTTAGGGTTATTAATTACAAAGAAGATTTTTTTTTTTAATTTAAGAGGTAATGACAAAGAAAGTAATGCCATTATACAATAAATATAACGATTTTTTTGGCTTAACTCCCTGATTGCAAAAATTTATTGGGTTACACTAATAACTCTCCTTTGTATTTTGTCCTTTACTTAATCCACCTCATTCTGTACAAATAAAATTTTCGATAATAAAGGTGCTCCAAACAAGCGAAATCAAGGGCATTATTATACTTCTGATTTTTTTGGTTTGAAACTAATATAAAGGGATTTTCACACGATAAAAATTTTGGCGTAAAAAAGTTATACACAACAGTTTGTTATTCTGGATATTTATTTTTAAAAAATAAAATATCTGTTTTTAATGATTTAAAACAGAATAAGACAAGTAAATAATATATATACAATATTTATTAATAGTACGGAAATAAACTTACAAGTAATCTGTTAAACAAATGTAACAATACTGACTTGAAAATTGATAACGGAATTCGAGTCCAACGAATTCACATTGTGTCCTTAAAAAGATTTTGCTCCCTCAATAGGTGCTCAAAGTTGTAAGCAATCGTCTCCAAGGACAGAACAAATTTTTCGTCCTTAACTGTAACAGCACTTCAAACTGGCAAGACTTCGGCGAACTCAACAAATATTTGTACTTCAAACACAAAATTCTAATTCGAACATGAGTAGAATTACGAATACAAAATATAGGAAGGAGAGAGAATGTTTAGAATTTTTTTTTTATCTTGATAAAATAAAGGAGTAATGTCCTAACCTAACCCTTTCATAAATAGTTAAAATCACTCACGAACAGTCACTATTTTTCAAAAACAATTATATTATTTTCAAATGATCACAATTATTCACAAATATATACCATCTTTCAAGAATCATTATATACAAAATTAATTTAATAATAATTTTCATTCAATAAAAGCAACAGCCTCAACACGGCATAGGCCGGCTGTATATTAGCACAGCAAAGGATGTTTCCAAGTCAAATTTGTACACCTACCCACAAAACTCATTTTACTATTCTTCATTTCTTATTACACGCAAATTCCATATGTACAAATTCCAATCAAACTGCTTCTAGAACAAAACAACCAACATTAAATAAAAAAATCCATCTTGATTATTCCACTTTTGATTACGAATACTTCCCATTTTCTTGCAATCTACACCCTTTTTTCCTCTCTCTTCTTCAATGTATTTGACCTTTCAACTTTTTGGGTCTATCATATATGCATCTCTTCAACGCATTTCAGTTCAATGAAAATAAAATCAGCTCTCTAGATATGAGCAAGTAAGTTTTTGTTATACCCTTTTAGCTCTTTTACATACTTAAGCTTGTTTGGTACAAGGGTTTTTCTATAGAAGGGGTTTACAAGGTTAATTTTTGGAGAAAACTTATTATCTCGGTTTGGTTATTTTATTGTTATTTTATGAAAATTGGGGATGTGGGGTGATTTTGGCATCTGGGTATTGATTGGATTTGGTTAAGGAGGGTTGGATCTTAAGATCATAGTGTTTGTTATTTGGGTTTTTTCTTTAGAAGAACAAAAATTAGACAAAAACCCATTGCTTAAAACTGATTATATTAGTGTTGTTTTATGAAATTTGGGGATTTAGGGTAGTTTTGGTATCTGGGTATTGAATGGATTTGGTGAATAGGGGTTGGATCTTAAGATTATAGTGTGTTTGTTATTTGGGGTTTTTCTTTATAAGGGGTGTACAAGAACAATTTTTGGAGAAAACCCATTAGTTTGGGTTGGTTATGTTTGTGTTAATTTATGAAATTTGGGGATTTAGGGTAATTTTGGTGTCTGGGTATTGATTGAATTTGGTGAAGAGGGGTTGGATCTTGAGATCATGAAGTATTTGTTTTTTGGGGTTTTTCATTACAATTGATGAATAACAAAAATTAGAGAAGGCCCATTACTTTACTTTGGTTATATTGGTGTTATTTTCCGAATTTTGTGGATTTAGGTTAATTTTGGTATTTGGGTATTGATTCAATTTGGTTAAGAGTGGTTGGACCTCCAGATCATGACCTCAAAAAGGCCACTTTTGATCCCTTCTCCTAAAACCCCAGGTGGTCAAGATTTAGCTGATCACTCAAACTCAAACCCCATTTCTGTAAACCCTAACCCTAATCCCTTTTCTGGGATGTATGCAAATACCCAAGTTGAAGATTCTCCCTCCATTCAAAATTCATCATCTTTAAGAAGTGTTTCGTCAGTTCATTCAAAATATTCTAGTGGGAATTCCATTAGGGAAGTGAGTTTGGCTGAGTTGGGATCAAAGCGCGTGAGGCATGGATCGACGGGCGGGGATTCCGAAGGGTTTAGTGTGTCGCAGAAAGAGATTAACGACGAGGATGCGAGACTGGTCTATGTAAATGATCCCGATAAGACGAATGAGAGGTTTGAATTTGCGGGAAATTCGATAAGAACCGGGAAATATTCTATCTTTACCTTTTTGCCTCGTAATTTGTTTGAACAGTTTCATAGAGTTGCGTACATATATTTCCTTGTAATCGCGATCCTCAATCAGCTTCCTCAGCTGGCGGTTTTTGGTCGAGGAGCTTCAATTTTGCCATTAGCCATTGTGTTGTTAGTTACAGCGGTTAAGGATGCCTATGAGGATTGGAGGCGTCACCGGTCCGATCGAATTGAGAACAATCGGATGGTTTCGGTTTTGGTGAACGATCAATTTGAGCAGAAAAAATGGAAAGATCTTCGGGTAGGTGAGATCATCAAGGTTTCTGCAAACGATACGCTTCCTTGTGATATGGTGCTTCTCTCGACGAGTGACCCGACCGGGGTGGCTTACATTTTGACCATTAATTTGGACGGCGAGTCGAATTTGAAGACCCGATACGCAAAACAAGAGACCCTTTCGAAAAATCCCGAGAATGATAAGATTAGTGGGCTGATCAAGTGTGAGAAACCTAATAGGAACATATACGGGTTCCAAGCGATTATGGAAATTGATGGGAAACGCGTGTCTCTTGGACCTTCGAATATTGTTTTACGGGGCTGTGTGCTCAAGAACACCGTTTGGGCACTTGGGGTTGTAGTGTATGCTGGGAGAGAGACAAAAGCTATGCTCAATAGCTCGGGGGCCCCATCTAAGAGAAGCCGACTCGAGACCCGTATGAATAAAGAAATAATTCTCCTCTCGCTTTTCCTCATTGCTTTGTGTACAATAGTCTCTATTTGTGCCGCTGTTTGGTTGAGGCAGAATAGGGACGAGCTTGATTACATCCCCTTTTACAGACGAAGGGACTTTTCGGAGGAAGAAGAGGAAAACTATGATTATTACGGATGGGGGTTGGAGATACTATTCGCGTTCCTCATGTCGGTTATTGTTTTCCAGATTATGATTCCAATTTCATTGTATATATCTATGGAGCTCGTTCGTGTTGGCCAGGCTTACTTTATGATCAAAGATGCACAGATGTATGATGAAAGCTCGAACGGGAGTTTCCAATGCAGGGCTTTGAATATAAATGAAGATTTGGGGCAAATAAAGTATGTTTTCTCTGACAAAACCGGTACGTTGACTGAAAACAAGATGGAATTTCAATGTGCAAGCATTTGGGGTGTAGATTATAGCGGCTCAAAAGGCAGTTTTCAAGATGACCAAGTTGGATACTGCATTCAAGGTACTATAATTGTTTCTTTTCTTTACCTTGTTTTTAATAATTCTATTCTTAACCTTTTAATAAAAGGGTAAAATGCTAGAAATCCCCTAAATTATTACTCTGATTGTAAATACACCCCTAGTGTTGCAAAACATAATTAAGCAATGACAAATTTGCAAATACCTCTCAATTGTTGCTAAGAAGTGTCACTAATAACCTTTTTAGTGTCATGGAAAGGGTAAATTGCAAAAAATAGAAATAGTTCTGAGGAGTTTTTCCAGAGCAGTCCCCGGAATATTGGACACCGAAGGTTAACTTTTGAAATGGGACCCCCTTGCAAAAAATTGCTGAAACTCTATAAAGAAAAATTAGGATGCCTTTTCAATTATGATGCTTTTTTCATTATTATGAAGCGTTGTAATTAATCTTTATTGTCAATTTTAAGCAATTATGATGTCGGTTTTGTACGCCTTATAAGTCAGTTCTGTAAAAACCGCCATAATTTTTATCTCAATTTTCAAAAAGTCATAAGTATTATTTTATGTCGGCTTTGAACGTTTTCAATGCCGGCTTTGTGAAAATGAATAAAAAAATCATTTTCTACTTTTGTATGGGATTTAAAAATTGTCAAAATTCGGGTGACCTAGGCGTCTGCATTTCTCGCCTTCCCCTAGGTCCGCCTTGAGTTTCTTGCTAAATTAATAATTCGGGGTTGTATTTACAATATGTATGGTAGTTTTATGGATTTCTCACAACCAACCCTTGATTTTTTATATATATATATATATATATATATATATATAATTGTAATCTGAACATTTGTCATATGACATCTTATTGGTATTAGTGGACGGGGTTGTTTGGAGACCAAAGATGAGGGTGATGGTTGACCCGGAGCTTCTACCACTATCAAAAAGTGGGAAACATACAATCGAAGGCAAACACGTGCACGATTTCCTCCTTGCATTGGCTGCTTGCAACACGATTGTGCCTATTGTTACAGATACATCTGATCCTTCTACGAAGTTGATTGATTATCAAGGGGAATCTCCAGATGAGCAGGCGCTGGTTTATGCTGCAGCTGCTTATGGTTTCATGCTCATAGAACGCACCTCGGGCCACATAGTTATTGATGTTCAAGGAGAGAGGCAGAGGTACTTTAAAGCTTTTTTCAGTGTTTCATGAACTTTTTTATTTCTTAGTAATTCTTACGAGATCTTTTAGCACTGTTACATGGGTATGATTCATTATCAGTAATGCGGACCCCGAAACTTTTCTTAAGTGGGCAAAATATATACTATACATTATATATATTAGATCATAAACTATCATTAGAACAGCACCAAAAGTAAGGGTGATAATTCGTGTTTTTGGGTCGGGTCACGGACCAACACGACACGACACGTCATGACTTCGTGTTTATTTTTATTTTTATTTGACACGAACACGGCCTGCATAGAACTCGACGAACACAATTTTATAAATTTTACACTAAATGAAACATAAATGGGAATCAAACATAAATAGGCACGATGACCCGAATAAAAACACAATTAATACTACAAGACGCGATAACACGACTAACCCGACTCAATTTTGACACAAACACGACACAACTTTGTATCAAAAAGGCCCGACCCGACCCGACACGACACTGCTTGTCAATGTCGTGTCGTTTCGTTTTTTGTTTTCGTGTCGTTTCAAAAATTGCCACCCCTAACCAAAAGAGCTAATCATGCATAATTTATTCTAATGTGAAAACCTTGTCCCATACGCGTATGTGAAACCTGTGCCCCATATCCGTCTCCATGAACAGATAAAGAGAGAGACACAAATTTTTTTTAAACCCTATGAATTAATCAAACATTCAAACCCTGCACAAAAAATATTACAAAAGTTAGGATTTTTATTTCTAAAAATGTACACTTAATAATTTTTTGCGGGGTCCAGTGCCACTACCTCCACCACTGTTCCTTAAAAAGCCTTGCACTCCTTCCATTTTTATTGTAGAAAAATAACAACAATTCAATAAAATCTTGATCCTTGTATTTTTGCAGCAGATGACTGATTTTTTCAAATATCAAATGTTACCACTATATGCTTGTATTTGTTCCATTTGGCACATCATCTAGCATATAAATATAAAAGGGTAAAAAAAAAAAATCTAAAATTGTTTTATTGCAAGAAACTCCTGAACTACTTTTTTTTTCCTGAAAAAAGAAACTGGAACTACGCATTTTATTGCAAATTCCTCCAAAATGGATTGTTGCAGCAAATTGCATACTTCAAAGGATTTTTTGCACAAAATAATATTTCAGAGTTTCCTTCTAAAAAAAAGCGTAGTTTAATTTTTTTGGCACTTCCCCAATATGAAATTGTAGAACCATATGCTGGTATTTGTAGTTTTGCTGCACTTTTGAATCATAATGGTTTTATTTATTTCCCCCATACCCCCCAAAATAATTGTGCACCTTGGTATTTCTTTAATATAGTGAATTCCCCATCATGGCAGCACAGGTTCAGTGTTTTAGGTTTGCACGAGTTTGATAGTGACCGAAAAAGGATGTCGGTTATATTAGGGTGCCCTGACAAGACAGTAAAAGTTTTTGTAAAAGGTGCCGACACAACCATGTTTAGTGTAATAGATACATCACTGAACTCAAACATCATACGCACAACCGAAGCCCACATTCACTCTTATTCAACAATGGGTTTGAGAACCCTTGTTGTGGGAATGCGGGATTTGAGTCTCTCTGAATTTGAGCAATGGCAATCTTCTTACGAGTCAGCAAGCAACGCTTTAATCGGAAGGGCTGGTTTACTTAGAAAAGTTGCCACAAGTGTAGAAAAGAATCTCACCATATTGGGTGCCTCGGGAATCGAAGATAAGCTTCAACAAGGCGTGCCTGAAGCTATCGAGTCTTTGAGAATCGCGGGTATTAAAGTATGGGTTTTGACAGGGGACAAACAAGAAACCGCCATTTCAATTGGCTACTCGTCTAAGCTCTTAACGGGAAACATGACCCAAATTGTAATAAACAACAAGTCCAAGGAGGCGTGTAGAAAGAGCTTAGAAGACGCGCTGATTATGTTGAAGAAGGTCACGAATGTCGCCTTGATTATTGATGGAACAAGCCTTGTGTATATTCTCGACACTGAACTCGAAGAGCAGGTATATCATTTGTGAACCAACTAGCTCTCTCTCTCGCTCTCTCTCTCTCTCTCTCTCTCTCTCTCTCATTATGACATATAATCTGATTCAGTTAACCTTTCTTGATTTGCAGCTCTTCCAATTAGCCAGTAAATGTACTGCAGTTTTATGCTGTCGAGTGGCTCCATTGCAGAAAGCTGGAATTGTTTCCCTCATAAAGAACAGGACAGATGACATGACCCTTGCCATCGGGGATGGTAAGCTCCATTTTGTTTAGCGTAAAGTGCCCACCACCCCACCCTCCACCAACCCCCAAAAAAAACACACCACCCCTCCCCTCCTCTACCAGGCTATGGAAATTTTGTAAGAAACTCCCTAGAACTATGCATTTTGTTGCTAACTCCTCCTAATGGATTTTTTTTCACGTCGGCTTTTTGCAATAGAAAGCATACTTCGGTTCGGGATGGGATGGGGTGGGTGGTGCAAAAACTTCCTTTTGTTCGTGTTGAAATCTATTGCATTTTAAACAACAAAACCCATAAAAATAAGGGGCATTTTACGAAAGCCCGCGATTTTTTTCTAAAATAATTTTTAGTCCAACATTTTTTCAACAACAATTTTCGGTCCCTAGAGTGACTTGAGCCTAGCAATAGTGACATTCGCTTTGCACACTTCAGCAGCTGATGTTACAATGCCATGCAGCACTTTACGGCGACCTCATCTGGAAAGTCACTGGAAAATGTTCCTCGTGTCAGCTACCCAAAGAGTGCACAACTAATGTCACTATTTCTGTTGTTTATAATGTCATTACTGGGCTTTTTGTTAGTTTTGAAAATTAGGTGGACTAAAATTACATAAAATAGTTTTTTAGGGACTAAACATGATCGAACTTGGCCCATGGCTTGGATTTTTTTTGTCTGATCGTAGAATTGTGTACTAAACAATTTTCAGGTGCTAATGATGTTTCGATGATCCAAATGGCGGATGTGGGAATTGGCATCAGCGGTCAAGAGGGTCGGCAAGCTGTCATGGCATCAGATTTTGCAATGGGACAGTTCAGATTCTTGGTTCCGCTTTTATTGGTCCATGGACATTGGAATTACCAACGGATGGGCTACATGATATTATATAATTTTTACAGAAACGCAGTATTCGTACTTGTCTTGTTCTGGTGAGTGTACTCCGAGGATAAACAAATGTTAAGATCCATTTTTATATCGGGAGTTATTGTATAAGACATCCATTTTGCCTTCCCAAACTCAATACGACCGGTCGGCTAAAATAGTTCTAACCCATACTGCAACACAAAATTTGAGCTAAGAAATTGAGATTTTTGCTGGGAGACGCCTGAGCAAAACTAGCCTTTGGGTGACATTTATTTTTTGCTTGGGGCGGCAAAACCATTGCCGCCTGAGGTTGAAGTATAAACAAGCGCCAGGCTCTTGTAATTTTAGCTATTTTCCCGGGAAAAATGCTCAATAAATCTGAAATTGGTCTAATGGATATGTCAATTCTACCATTTTATATAAAGAAAACTATCCGTTTTGTAGGTGAAATGCCAAATAAAAAAAATTTATGCTTGAAAATGCTCACACCCGTGTATCCATTTTGCATTTCATGATTTCATCCACTTCAAGATTGAATTTTTCCACAATCTTTTGTGGCGATGATGGCATCTATGGAGCCCGACTATATATATATTTTATTTTATATTTCAGAAAATGTTATATTTTTTCGACATTTTCAAACTCGTTCGATTAGCTGACAACATTCGCGTTCTGCCCAGGTATGTGCTCTTTACAAGTTTCACTTTGACAACCGCTATCACCGAATGGAGCAGCGTGTTGTATTCCGTAATCTACACTTCATTGCCGACAATAATTGTCGGAGTTCTTGACAAGGATCTAGGTAGAATGACTCTACTCAAGTATCCTCAGCTTTATGGGGCCGGACAAAGACAAGAAGCATACAATTCAAAATTGTTTTGGGTAACAATGATCGACACTGTGTGGCAAAGCGTAGCCGTCTTCTTTTTTTCTCTTCTTGCGTATTGGGACAGCGAAGTTGATCGTTCGGCCATTGGAGATCTTTGGACACTCGCAGTGGTTATTATGGTCAATATACACTTAGCTGTGGATGTGATTCGGTGGAATTGGGTTTCTCATGCGTCCATTTGGGGGTCTATAATCGCAACATGCATTTGTGTCATTGTGATTGATGCTTTGCCGATGTTGCCGGGGTACTGGTATGATTTCTTAGCTAATTTATACTTACGCGTCAAATTTTCTTCCCGCATGTGATTTAGCGAAAACGTGTACATTTGCACTTTTTTTTTTCCTTTTACTTCGACCCTGAGATAATTGCATAATTAAACTTACCCCCTAAAAGTTCGAAAGTTACCCCACCCCAACCCCGGGTTATTTATTATCTGTTGCATGCCGCCGGGAGGTATTAAGTATTTTTTGAACTTCTAGAGGGCAAGTACAATTATACAATTATCTTGGGGGGAAGTAAAAAGAGGAAAAAATAGTAGGTTTTAACTTCTCAATTAATTTTCGTTAATAATATAAGGAGGAACCTTTGGCTCTTGTTGATGGCTTTGACTCGGAAACTAAAAATAAGAAAACAAAGCTCGATAAAAAACAGTTAAATAAAAGATCATTACTAATTATCCTCTACTACCTAAAATGTATCCTATTTAATATCAATTTAATAAATATCCATATAACACATGCCCTCGGGGAGTAGTCAAGTTTTTGAAGAGAACTGCATATTACGAGGTATCGGGAAAAATCTATACATGATTATCTACGTCAATGAGTGTGAGCCGCATATGATCATTTTTCATCAAAAAATGAAGATTGCCTTACCAAAATATTTAGTGTACAGTAGTTATTAGTTATTACTATTATAACGAAAAATAAGTTTTTGTGCCAATGTTTGTAGGGAGTTTTTCATTTTAGCCCTTGGCCAATATATTTTTTTGCTCTAGTCCACTTACATATTTTTTGGGGCACTAAGGTCCCTCACCCCTTAGTATACCTTATAAGTTATGGTATACACAAACTTAAAATGTGTATATTACAAAAATGCGTATATACATTATAAAATTGCACATACAATTCCTCCCCCCCCCCCCCCCCCCCCAAAAAAAAAAAAAAAAATCATTTATACTTTACATATTGAAAATCGGGCATACATCAAGGGAAATATGTTAGTGGATTAGAGCCAAAAAAATTACCCACTAAGGTGTTAACCCCAAAAAACCTTTTTTGTAAAGTCACTTCATCTTTCGCATGAATTAAGAGTTGTGAAATTCTTTGTCTGAAGTGTGAGACTGACGGCACACGTGGTTTTCATGCATACAAGTTTTTCATGCATCTGTAATTGAGAAATAATATATATTTTTGTATTAGGTATATGGAAATATTAGTTATTTATTTTATCCATAGCCCTTAAAGTTTGCACATACAATTAACAAATAATTGGGGTTATCCTACTAGTAGTAGTAAGATTTTTTTTTTATAGATTATGCACTTTTAGGACTTGAAATAATATTGATTATGGATATAGGACAACAAACATTCCGTTTCCATTTTTAGTCCCTATTTTCAAATTATCGGCTAACGTGGCATGCTGTAATTGATTAACGTTTTATTGATATAAGTCCGCATCAGCGGCTTTATTCAAAAATAAGGATTAAAATTATAAATAAAATATTTCTTGTCCTATTTCCAGAATACATATTACAATAGGTCCTAAATTTACAACCCCCTATTTTTAAAGTTAAAAGTGCAAAAGGAATCTTTCATTTTTCTCAAATAACCCACTAAAATATGCATTTGTTGTAAACATCCCCTCCCGGGGATTTATTAGTGGCACACAGGGGTCTTTGTAACAAAATGCATAGTTCTCGCCGGGGGGTTGGGGGTTGGGGGGGTGGTAGTAAAAAAAATGAGAGTTTCAAGAATTTACTTTTGCACATTAACCTTTTATTTTTGATTTATTTCTTAAGTTTCAGTAATCGTATGAAAGCATTTGAACATAGATTGAGGCGCAACTCGAATGTATTTTGCAGGGCCATCTTTCAAATTGCGGGAACTGGATTGTTTTGGTTATGCTTACTCGGCATCTTAGTAGCTGCCATTCTTCCGCATTTTGTTGTGAAGGTTTTCGTTCAACACTTTAGACCTTGCGATGTTCAAATCGCGAGAGAAGCCGAGAAGTTTGGGAATTTGAGAGAGTTTGGAGGGGCAGAAATAGAAATGAGCCCAATATTCGACCCTCCCCGGAGATGATTTTGTTCCACACGTTTCCTTTTTTCTTTTATTTTTTTGGGTTTTTTCGTAAATTTATCATATTCTTTGGTCTTAGGGGTTTTCATTGTTTGTAATACAAGGATTGAAAGTGATCCTTGGGTTTGAAAAATGTGGTGTTTTATGACCCATATAATTATAGTGTACATTAGTATTATAAAGGAATTATATACATTTTTTGTGTTCATGAGAATAGTGCAATATGATTTTTTGTTTTGTTTTGGTATTGCTCCTTGTTTAGATTCACAAAAGGGCAAGGACAGGATTTGTTAGTAAAGCAAAGAAATGCCAAAAAAGGGAAATGATATAGTTAAGAGTCATTATTGTTTGGATAGTAAATAAAAGAAATGAAATAAAGTGAATTTTTTAATTCTGCCCTTTGGATAATGCTTCAATTAGACAAAACCCCCATTTTTCAAAAATTAGAGTAAGCCTCTTGCATGTGCATCATCTTCCTTGTACCTAAGTCCAATTTTTTAAAAAGTAGTGATTTTGTCTAATTACGCCATTATCTTAGGGGACAAATTGTTTTTTTGAATATGTCAATTCATATTCATAATATCTAATCCTTTTATTTTCCTTTTGTTTCCTCAATTGAAATGAAATTTTGATGAGTTTTTTGTTTGGTGATGATATTGAAGAGTTGGGTTGGGTTGGTTTAAGTTCTTGTTGATATGGCAAGTTTGGGATAAATTGTTTTTAAGTAGCTCATGATTTATATATCATTTGGTTGTTTATTTTTTCATCTTTATGTTGTGTTTTTATTGGAGTTTAAGTCTAAATCTTAATGTTAAAAATATCTTAAATGTTTTTTTTACTTGACTTCCTGAGATAATGTTGTAATTAAATATAGGGAATCTTTCTATTAAGTCCTATTTGCATGGGACATTTCCTAATAGGTTCTTATCGTAACATTTTTTCCGTAATAGGTTATATTTGGACATATAGTGAATATTCACAGTATGTTTATAAATAGGATTTATTGGAACAAATTTTTTTTTTCATGACATCTGATGGAGCAAAAAAAAATATTAAGACCTATTGAATTACATACTTAGTAAACGGGACTAATTGGTAAAAAAAATCTTAAATATAATCCCCTCGCTTTTCAAATTATTAAACTCCCCTCCCCCTCCTGCATGTACATTATTCTGCTTGTACCTTAATATGCATACGGAGGTAAGTCTAATTATTTGAAAAGTTAGGAAATGTCTAAAAACAATATTATCTCATGGGTAAAGTAAAAATAATTTCTTCTTTTTTTATGTCTAATGATCTCTTGAATGGATGCTATTTAGCCAAATTCAGTGGTTGGATTTAAAGTCAGTTATGTCTCTTAACCATTCTAAGAAAAATATAATCGTCAGCCTATTAATTTGAGGGAAAAAATATTTGGTATATCTTAATTCTGAATGTTTTGAATTCACATTTATGAAACAAAAACAAATAACCTCTGAATCTTATGTAGAGTAAAACTCTAAATTTGAACTAAACTAAATACATGCATTCAAAGATTTGTTCTAACAAATTATCAACATATATTTAAATTCTGATTTTATTTCAAATTTAAATATACAAAATAGCGTCATAAGTTGTGAACTATTTTCTGTAAAAATAGCTTTGTAATTTAATATGAAGAAAAAACTAGTTGAGATGAGTTTTGGACCTTTTAACTTTGTGAAATTAGACAGGTTGTACTCACATATAGCTCTGTCATAGACTCGTAAATGCTTTGCCCGCATGATGTCTCATATTCTAATCTTATTTTTCTAATATTTTTGGTGCAATATCAACGAAGAAGTCTTATTGAAAGTTCAAACAAGACAAATCAATAATGGGGCACAAGTTTGTATAAAAATAAAGTACTCCTAAAAAATGATCATTTATTGAGTCTCATACCTCAAATCCCGTAACCCAACACTAGGAGTTAACATATTTAAATTAGACCACAAAGAGTATTTTACGTCTAGCAAAATGCCTCTGTTATTTTACTTAATCAAATTTCAATTGCAATTCCAAGAGTACTAATAGGTCATCTTCTACCGGCACTTGAATGCTGCAACAACAAGGCTCGTGTGACACTCCAATTGTCGCATCAAGTGACGGTATAATCACCCCATATTTACAGTTGGGCGATATTTCAACGGTCGTTCCAACATTTTTTGTAGCATTTTGCCTCAAATTCACTCTAAAAGTGGTCCCATTTTTATTAATATAAAATTTAATTCTACACGAGGTCATTTTGATTAGTTATAACTTAATTATACATAATTTGCATTTGGGAGTTGATTATTTAGAAGAAAAAAAACGGGCACACTAGTGCGGCATTCCGTATGTTGCGGGAACCATTAGCGCAACATTTGGAGTGTCGTGCATTTCCTGTGATTGCTATCACTCTTTCCTTCCGTCGTAACTGCACATGTTCATATATGTTATGGTGTCATCATGTCCATACGGATACGAGTTTAGTCATTCTTAGTTGACTAACCTAATATTTAAATTTAGTCTTTCTTTTATTGCATGCCTGAAATCTCACATTCCGCAAAAACACGCTATATAGAGTTGTGAAGATACTTAATGTACCAGAAGGTCTTATCTTAGCTCTAACTAAAGCGACATATAACATATAATGAATATGTGTATATCTAGCTCGCCTTTCGATCACCAAATACATGCAATCTCACTATACAAGCGCAAAAGACACATGTCTCAACTTGCTCACTATCCGAGTGCCATTGTGAATCACCCGCGTGAGTTGGTTGATTCAAATCTAGTGCCATATCTCAAAGATGTGTACAGATCGATAATCCTCTCTATAATAAATACCGAAATGAGTAAACAATAAAATATAATCATAAATTCTTCCTTACAAATCAAGTCCAACCATGTCATTTTCAACACATATAAGAGGAATATGTTTCGAGCAAAATGCTCAATCTCAAGATGAGCTACAAGACTGCTATTGTTGATATGTTTTAGGATCAACATTCTATATGTAACTCATGATAGTACGATACTTGGGATTCTTTGCACATGTAATAAATGGCATTTTATCTCAACGCCAAGAATGCAACCACTTATGCATGGGTTGCAACACCTAAATATATTATTTAATATACTTGGTGAAAAATGTGCATCGTCGATGGAATTGGAAACTATTTAAGGTCAAGTTTATTTGTCCTCGTTAATTGGATCCAAATATGAATCAAGTCAAGTTTTTGCAATTACCTAATTCAATTAGTTATGATGGTAGAAATATTAAAATCTTAATCCACCACACGATAGCTTAAGTGGAAGTCCTTTCGAAAAAAATCATTATGCCCCAAACCCTTAGCCTCATTTGATGCGTCGTATAAGGGGATCGGATATGATAGGATAGGATAAGGATGCTCCGGATAAGACTTATTCCATTACTGCGTTTAAAAAAACTCTGAATAAAAAGACGGGATGAGATATAATAATACAATCATGTGTTTGAAATGTTTCGAATTAATTTATCTGTGATTTTCCAAAAATACCCTTATTTTGTATTTAATAATAAGAAATACAAAAACATATATCACATATTTTAACCCAATAACACAGTATTTAATTCCACGAGGGATGTTAAAAAATAATATTATGAGATGATAATAATGAGATGGACATACGTACTTGTATTTGTATTTATAATTTGTACACAGACAACCATTAACAATCACTCACACATATACAAAAATCATGTGCATACAAACCAGTCACCGAAAATAACGAGATAGTAAAATTGGTTGTTTTCTATCTTCTCTTTCAATTCAAACAAACTAGTCGCTGAAAAATTACTTGAAACCACAACTGGGTAACATCGAATTTATCTAAAACAATCGTCGAAAATATATGAAAATAAACAAATTGAATTATACATAGCTTTCAGTGGGTTAACAACACATAAAAAAATATTTGTAATAAAATATTAGCGGTGGGTTAACAACACATAACTTTCAACTTGTCTAGTAGGTGGGTTAACATACTATTTGCATCGATTTAAACAAAAATAGTAGCTCATGATAAATCAACAAATAGAAAGAAAACAAAAGGAGGAAGTTACCTACCGTGATGAAAAATGTGAATGAAGAGTTATGTGAATGAAAAGGACGGATGACTGTTATCTAATATGTGAGAGAGTGCGATTTGAGTGAATTTATTTTAACTTAATAAGGACAGAGTAGTAATTTTCAATCAAGTCTTGACACCGGATAATTTTATGCTACCTTGAAAGTGGGATTTTTTTATCCCACTCCTTGTGGGATAAGGATCTCACTTGGGATAACTTATCTCATCTCATATCTCATCTTAAACTACACCAAACATTGGATAGGATAATTTTATCAAATGCGACCCTCTTATACGGTGCATCAAATGAGGCCTTAAAATCCACTAGTGTTAATCAATATTTTTTAGTAATTACAAAATAAATAATCAGGAATTATAACACAAACTCGATTACCAGGCACAAATCTTCTCTCTGTGCCCGCATCAGTTTGAATGATCTCTATGGTAGCTTCACATCAACTCAGTCACAACCCGCATGCCTTGGTATCCACGGATATTCATTTGAGGACACAAATATCAACTAACTTGAATCACAATTCAAGTCCTCGGACGCACAGATCTCAATGCCTTAACAAGCCTTGGAATATGCCAAAGGCATCACTACATGATTTGGATGAACACTATCTAAGATTGATTAAGAAAATAGATTTGATTTTTATTTCTTGTGCCAAAGTTTTCTTTAATCAATCATACAAATAAAGAATAAATATGAAGCTTTAGGGTTAAATATTGTTGTAAAAGGAGTTTTAAAAAACATAGGTTTAAGAGAAAATTCATAACATTTAAATACCACTAAGGGTGTGTTTGATTACAAAGTTGGAAAATTGTTGAAAAATAGTTAATTTAGATGAGAAGTTGGAAAATGAGTGGGAAAATATATGAGTTTTTGGTCTTACTTCTTTTATTTTCTATGGAAGGCAATTCTTTGGTTGTTGGATAAGAAATATTTTCCACTAAAAATGAGGTTTTGAATGGAGCACTTGATATGATCATGAATGTTATTCTTATATAACTTGTTTGCAACTAAGGTACTATAAAGGCAAACCATGAGTCAAACAACTATATTCCATGAAAAAATAATTCATGTCAATCAAACACACCCTAATAGTCCCGAGAAAAACAAAACTGAGCAACCATGAACTCATTAAGACCGCTACCTACCGCTCTAGTAGCACTTGTCTATATCGCGGATAATCGTGATATTATAATTCCTCATTGCAAAATAAAACCAGTTGTTGCGACAGTCCACTAAGCCACAGACAAAAATTGCCTAGGCTACTAGCGTCCTTTATTTGAATGAGTTTCATCTCTAAACATGCATGGGAATTGTAGGGGGTAAAAAAAATTCTTGACACTTTTCAAGTGTAGTTAGAGTGTCATAAATAAAAAACAGTTTTACAGCACTCCATATATTCCATTGTTTAATAGCTTTTATGAATTATTTCCAAGGAAATTTTCAAAGCTATATTATTTTTAGAAAATCAACTTTATCCCACGGTTTATTCTTATTGTGGATAAGGATTTGGCAATACCAAATTATATTGTATCACTTAACGATGTGTGAATCCTGGTTCTAGTGGTCCGTATAATATATTATCTTTTATGGATAATATTGGAATAATGATATGGGTACCAAAACCTCTCCCAAAACCTTCACCAAAATGTAATACCCCGCATTTTTATCAATATTTATTTATGGGATTAATTGAATTAAATGTGAATTAATTGAGAATTAATCCGGATAAAATATTAACGAGATGTGAGTTAGTATTTGATTATAATGTGTATATATGGCAATATACGAATATTGAAACTATTGAAATTGTCGCGAGATTGAAATACGGCAATTTGGGAAATTTTGTTGAGACGCGTGTGACAGTCGCGTCAGGAAAGTAATTATTTAATTAAAAAGTGAATTTTATTTCTATTAACTGTATGATCATTTTGAGTGCGCCAACGAGTCCGAAAGGGTCGAAATAGTCAGAAAACACTAGCCGGGGGTTAAGTTTGGGTCCTCGGGCATTATTGGGCCATACCGGTAACTTAAAAGGGCATTTTGGTAATTTCGGATATTTGGGAATTAAAACTCACGAAAATTAGAAATAAAAATCTGACTTATTCTTTATCCACTAAACCCACTAACTACACTAAGGGACTTAATGGGCTACGGGAGAAGTTAAGGAAATAGTTCTAACTTGCCAAAAACCAACCCCCACCTCCATTGTCATCATCCTTAGAGAAGAACTTGTAGAGAGAGAGAGAGAAGAGAATTCTGCAGAGAGAGAGAGAGAACAACTCAGCCTTCAAGATTCAACATCAAATTCAGAGAAAGATTAGAGGCAAGTGGTTTAATTATAATTGATTCAATGCTATGCTTTTCCATGTTTAGGATAATTATCAAATTTATCTTGGAAGATTGATTAGACCCACGAATTTGAGGAATAAAACTATGAACTATGTTAGGAATTGCATGTAGAAACATTCTGGATGAATTATGAATTCAAATTATAACCATTGATGATCTAAAAATGGATTTTAGAAGAAGTTTATTAATATTCTTGAAAGAAATAGAAAACTGGAATTCTTGATGAAGTTTTGATCCAAACAAAGCCCTTGCATGATGAATTATTGGTTTTAGAACGTTAACAATGTTGTAGGATGGTTGTATGATGATATTATAACGTTATCTTAGAGTTTCATGCTTGTTAATGGTGTTTTGAGATGATTTGAAAACTTCAAAACGAAGCAGTCCGTAGCCTACCTGGTGCGTTCGATCGATCGACATTCATCAGTCGATCGATCGACCACCATCGATCGATCGAAGGTCAAGGTCGATCGATCGACCTTCCCAGAAAGAGTAAAATTTCCCCTAGTTAAATTTTAATGATGTTAACCCTTGGAAAATATTATTGGAGACCTTATGAATATCCTTAGACTTAAGGAAGACCAGTAGGTATGGTTATAAAGTTTGGACCTTAATTAGAATTTAATTTGAGGAATTATTCTAAAAGCTAATGAAGCTCGATGAGTGAGATAATATTAGGGTTAAAAGAGTAATTTTGAATAAATTGATGAATTGATGTTTGGGGCAGAAGTAAGGACCTTAAGAATAATGATGTAATATGTGGGAATAATAGGAAACTTAATAACCCCTTTGAGATAGGTTTTAAGTATAAGAATCTATGACGTGAGATGTGTCGACAGTCTACATTATATATTATCGGAAAACTTAAAATGTATACAATTACAATAATGGTATAAGGATGTAGAAAATACCTTTATTAATATTGAGATATCTAAGATGTGTGCATGCTTAGTATATGATCTTATGTGTATGACATACCTACCATACTTGCTATCACGGGAGGTTTACGTTCGCTTAGGGCCTTCTAATCCTTGTGTGCCCGGATTTAGTTTGGTACCTAGAGGACATAGTTCAAGGGAATGACTTAATTGTGAGTTATTAAGTCAGCTGACTATGGAGCGTAGGTATGTACGTGACCCATGGATATGTTGAATTATGTTCGCCTCCATTTTTGTGTGTTGTGCTTATTCTAACAATTCCTGAGAGATTCAGAATTTGTACTCCTTATGTACGTGATGTACCGGGATGGATAGCAGAGTATGTGTGCACCGCAGCTTAGCCTCGGGGTGCTTATATTGTATATTTATGATGTGAATAATATACGGCTGAATGAAAAGGAATTGTGATGTTTATTTATGAGAATCATTTATAGTAACTCCTTGAGAAGATAAATAAGGGGATAACCTCCAGTAAACGGTAATGCTAATAATTGAGAATCCGAGTTCAAGTAAAGCTATCTATTTAAGTAATAACATTGGGAATTCATATTGTGAATCGAGTAGTTGGGTTAGAACTTATGATGGTTTAGTTAGATAAATAACACATGAATGGGTACAGGAACGTTAGGAGTGCACAGTTAGACGAGAGGTGAGTATTTCATGTGAGAACACGTCCTAACATGTATCTTGCATTCATTGTTTTAATTGTTATTAAAGCACTTGCTGTTTTTAAAATACTCTCCACATTCGGGCTCTGACCCGTTTGCTTTCAAATCTATCTTTTTGTAAAAACCATTTTTAGGTGCCCAGCCACAAGGACACCATGCATAGTATTTTTAGTCAGGTGACGAGCTGTAGCTGTTGTGGAAGTTACAGGGCCTTGCTAGTAGACGCTTCATTTGCCTTGACTCTATATTCAGATTTCATCAGTTGTAGGGCATGTCGCCCATTTCTTTTAGAGACATTTCATTTTATATTTCAGTTATTTAGACTTTGGTTTATAATTAATTCACGATACAGACTAGTTTTTATTTCTTTTCATATTGGGATTGTTGTGAGGAGTATTTCCTCTAGACTCATCTTTATTTGTTGATTCATCATAGTTGGACTTTATCGAGAATGGTTGTGTTACATTTCTATATTTCATTTATTGCATGTTAATCAGATTTAATTTAAAATTTGACAACTCACTTTTTAAATACTAGGTGGTTAGTAATCATTAAAAATGTTTTCGACAGTGATGCTATTAACTGGGCCAACTTGGCATTTTGTATTGATTTAATAAAGGAGTAGCTACCCGGTATTTAATTAGTCGGGGTGTCACACAAAAGTGATGTAGATTCCACTTATTCTCTCACTTACCTATTAAGTGTTGCCTTGTGGAATGGGTCCCGTCATGGCACAAAAATTTATTACTTTTGGGGGAGGTTTTGGGAGACTTATTTGGGACTCATAGTAGGACTCATAATATTGGCAATACAAAATAATATACTAAACACATATAGTACACTATATGTAACACTCGCCCTCGTGATTTTAACTTTACCCGTATAAATTGGTGACTTAATGTGACCGAATTGGGACTCAATTGGGCTTTAGACTTCGTAAGATGAATTATGGGTCAAATTTGGATAATATAGTGACCTTGGTGCAATTAATTGGATTAGAATGGCCTAAATTTAATTTAGAGAAAAGTTAGGGTCATTCAAACGAGACCCTTGGTTGTTCAAACGAGATCCAAATCTAGTCTGAATGATGTTTTAAACGGTCATCGAATGAAAATCATCTGTTTTCATTTCCACCATCGTTAGAAGCTCGTTCGAATCCCATTCGAATGTGATTATGTTTTCGTTCGAACAAGGTCCATTCTCGTTCGAATGAGACTATAAAAATCAGAATTTTCAGATTCGAAAATGCTGTCAAAATTCTAACCCTTGGATCATTTGAGTTTTCAAGCTCTCAATGGAGCAGATCAAATCATGGTGGAACTTTTAGGGACCTTTAGGTAATGAGTTTTTAGGATTTTTGGTATATATAAGAGAGAGGAGAGTGTTGGGGACCATTCCAACACTTTTCCATCAAATTATCTCTTTCTATCTCTTGGAGCTTTTCTAGCACCCAAACCGCCCTCCACCACCACCCCTCCATCCTAAACCACCATACTTTAACCCTTTTCACCATTTTTAAACCTATAAAACCCATACGCACCACATGTTAGGCAAGATATAAATTTATGAAAATGTTGTTGGGGACTTTTGGCAAAGAAAAGAAGAAGGTATTATGTAGTTTAAAGGGGGGTTTCATGGAGCTTTCAAGGAGCAAGATAATGGAGATTTTCAACCTCTTTAAGGCCACCTTAAGAGGTGGGAGGTTGTCATTATTTTCTTCCTCTTCCACCCATTTTAAAGCTTTATTGAGGTGGGAAACTATACCCTTTAAATTTAATAACTCTATTTTATTAGTGTTTGGTCTTGTATATAGAGTTTTAAGAGTAGAATGCATGTATGTTGTAGAAATTTATTTTCTCATGATTCATGTAAAATAGCCCTACAAATGGTTTCAAAGTTTTGAGAAAATTATATGTTTCAAAAAGACTTGGAATTGAACATTTTATGAAATAAAATATTTTAAAAGGATATATATCTTGTTAAGTTATATTTATGCACAAAATCCTAAAGTTTTATTGTAAAAATGGAATTTTATGAATTTAGATATTTATCCAAGTTTTGAAGAATAAAAATGTCTTTTAGTCTTAAAAAGCATGTTTTTGCAAGTATTATGAAATTTCTTGAATAAATTATGTGTTAAACTCATTTTCTTGGATTTTTGGACTTAAAATCCCTCTCCCCATAAGTATAAACTTGTAGTAATTTGGCAATGATTATATGAATAAGTTTAGTAAAGGTTTTAGTGAGTTTTAACATGAAATAAAGAAAATAGAAATTTCAGCCCTTAAAGTGTGCTAATAAATGTAGAAAATGTGATAATTGTATGTTTTCAAGACTACATATGTTAAAAAAGGGAAATGGTGATTTTCTTGTAAAGTAGCCTTCAAAATGCCAAATAATTTCTTTGATAAAGAAAGTAATGAAATAAAGAGATTTTCAACTTGAGAAGTGTGTTACTCCAAAGTGTTAAAGAAGCATTAAGGAGTTAAAAAAATTTAAGAAGTTAGTGTGAGTAATTTAATAATATTTTTGAAAAAAATAACACTTGTAAAAAGGTAAGAAAATGCAAGTTTGAAAATAAATGGGTAAAATGGTAATTTTATGTAAAGTGAAACATTTTTTTTAAATAAAAATATTGAAAAAAAATGTTACACAAAATGGTCCTAAAAGAAAGTAATTTTCGGGATGAAATCAACGTAAATATGTAAAGGATAAGAAATAATGATTTTCAAAGTGTAACACAAATATGGGGCGTAGTTCCTGGGTTTTTCCTTCGGCCTGTAAAAGTGAAATAATGCGTACATTCGCAAAAATGTTAAAACACATTGAAAAAGGACTCAGATGTGATTGAGAAAAATTAAGAAGGGTCCAGAGCTCTGGGGTGAAAGACCCAAAATCACTGGCCAGAGCATATGGTACCGTAGTCGGCGGTGTGAAGCACGTTAGAGTACACGGTTATGTGGTAAGTTTCAAGAAAAAGATAATGAGAAAATTGGAACATAATAAGAAAATTGATTGTGCTAAGAATATAAGAAAAGATAACCTAACGTGTAACGATATTAGTAAATGTTCCGGTTAAAAAGACAATGTGGATAAGAAATATGAGAAATTGTCGAATGTCCATGTGAAGTGAAAGGGATGGTAAAATGAGGTGACTAATGGGTAGTTAAGCAACCTAAGATCATTTAACCCATAATTAACACAAGTGTGTATTGTGAGTGGTTTAAAAAGTAAAATAAGTATTTTCTAACACCGAGTTACGTGTGTCGAAAGATGGTTTTCAAGTAAAATACTAAAGTGGATTTGGTGTGAGTAAATGAAAAATTTCGGTAATAAAGTGTTTATCCTAAACAAACGCTATATTATTTAAGTATGTAACCGGGTGCGTTAAATCGGGAAACCAATGTTAAGTCAAGTAAAAAGGGGCAAATGGGGGTCTTTTGTATGATTAGTGTGATTTTATCAACTCAAGTAATGTTTTGGAATAAACGGATTCATACATTAGCATATGTATGTATATATATACGATATTTATATGTGCACGTAGTTAGGGGTTGCAATTCGGGTTAGTCGTGTCATTTTCGGGTCGCATCAATTTTTATTTGAGTATAAGTTTTGGGTGCTCTTAAATCTATACACGCTAATCGTGTCATGTTCGGGTAATTTCGGGTTATTACCATAAACGGGTTATCGTGTCAAAAATTGCCAGCCCTACACGTAGGTGGTACTTTATAGAGTCGCTTTTTATTTTTCGATTCAATGTTGCATTTTTGTACTTCCCACTAGACATTCGACTCATTCCCTTTCCTTTGTTACGGTAGGTTGCATGCGATTTTCATCGTTGAGGGCGTTATACATGTAAATATTCTTTTATCAGTAGCTCTGTATGCTTGAATTCTGGGGACACTTCCCACGGGTCCCATACATAGCTTAATATAAATTGTAATCGCCAGCTAAACAAGTGAAATATTAATTAAATAAAACTGGACTAGCAATATCATTTAGGCTGTCTCGTTGCACTTCACACCTAATATTCTGGTCGGATCGGGTTGACCCATGGGTAATCCATAAATATGGGTCATCGGGGCGTTACACTATATGTAAGGTTATATCACAAAATAATGAATATTAGATCGTAATCAAAAATAACACAAAGGGTCTCACATGGCATTTGTGCGAGACACAAGAATCTCCTCTTTCTCATCGTCCATGGTGATCTTCGGAGTTTTGTTCTTAAATCCTGTTACTTCTCATAGTCTTCCTCTTGGTTCACACACTTCGGGGTGAAAGGATTTGTGAATTCTTGACTATGTATTTAAGAATTCATGTATAAGATCATGTATTTAAGACTATGCATAAGAGAATGTATTCAAGACTGTACCCGATCGATACCCTAACCCAATATACGTATAAGAGCATGTTTTTTTAAACCTTTTACACCGTATTATAGGTCAAAGAACATAAATTTTAATTTTAAAACTTAAAGATTCAAACTATGTAAAATAATTCATCTTTAAAACAACTTAGGGTTTGTTCGTCATCAATTAGCCAAGTTTCAATCTTTCTTGCTTTAAATCTCAGATTTCTATTTCTAATCATGAAAGTAATTAACTACATTTAATTTGCAACATAAAACAAGTAACTAGTTGCCTTGGATGTAACACTCTATCGACATGTGCGTACCCTACGCGTCGCCCATAAATTATATTGATCTATAGATGTAACACTCTATCGACATATAATAATAAATCGTCACTATAACTTATAAGCGACATATAATAAATCAAATAACTATTTACTTATCACACAGATTATTCCTTTATCTCGCTAATTAATATTTACTAAAATCCAATTTAATTTCTCCAATTAAATTAATAATATAAAGCACACGAAAATTAATTAATGATAAAAGTACGAGATATTATAGCATGATTAAGAATAATCATAAGCACTGAAAATAATAGTCAACTGACCTATCCACATAGAACCTTGGAAAGAATGGGATTCAAACACACTGATATGCCACATAAAATGTGTAAAACTAAAATACACAAATAAGAAAAAATCTTTTTGAGTTTTTCATACACTTTTCAAAAAAATAACTCAAAAGAAAAACAAAATCTTTTTTGTATTTTTGCAATAAGATCCAACAAAAAGAAAATAAAAATACAAAAGACTCAAACATCATACAACTAGAAATAACATATCATACGAAGCACAAAATCTAGTATACAAAAAAACATACAAACATAATCAACTATTAGATTTAGCATGAGAAGAATCATGTGCAAGCATGCGAGAATCAACAAGTCTAATGTTCAAAGCCTCCAAATTAAATTCCAAACCCACATAGGTGTGACGTGGCGATCTTGAATTTGGGGAACCTTGGTCACTCTAGACTTGGACTTCCTAGGACCTTTTCAACGATCAAAATAAAGACGTCGAAGGTGGACTTTCCTACCATAATTTGTACACATGTAGACACGACGTGAAATGTTACCTAAGGGTTGATCTTTTCTAACGTCCTTGGCATTGGTTGACCCTCTCAAAAGATTGGCATTGGCTTTAGTAGCGAAAGCTACAAGATCAAGTCTCTCAATCTCTTTTCTTGCTCCTCAATCCTAGACTCGAGAAAATGATTAGACTCATCAAAACAAAGGAGCCCTTCTTAAAAATCTCCATCAAACCATCAAGGTTATCACTCTCCCCCTAAATGAGTGCGCGCTTGTCCTTAAGAGTCTTCTTACATGCCCTAAGATCCTCAATCAATTTTTAATCATCATTCCCTATGACACATTCTTTCAACATAGCTTATAACTTCAAGTTGGCCTTTTCAACTTTAACGACTCTGTGTACAATTCACTAAAGGCAACCTAAAGTTCACTTATTTCCTCTTCTTCTTCTTCTTCTTCTTCTTCTTCTTCTTCTTCACCACTCACTTGGGATTCACACGGCTTAGCATCGAAATCCCCATGCACATAATTATCTTCATTATAAGACTTTTCATTTAGGCTCACATAGCTGGCCGTGAATGCAGTGTAATTACACTCAACGGGGGAATCGAGTTATTTCAAAGGGAAGTTTCAACTTCTTTCCTTCCTTCCTTAGCTTAGTGGGACACTCAGTTGCACTAAGACTATAAACGTCACACTCAAAACATTTATCCGACTTATAAGAGAGTAGTCTAGATTTGGGAAAGCATCGTATCTAGAGTATTTTTTACTTGAGCAATGTTATTGCGCTTACGTATCCGTCTCTTCGTAGAACCAAAGTCAAAGTAGTTTGTAGGTTCATATGATACGCTAAAAAACTTAGTTTTTGGTGATTTTGGTTCGCGATGGGTGCCAAATTCGGCTAGTCGCCTCTAAATGTAGATGTACCGTATAAAATGCGTAAAACTCGTAATGAAACTATGAAAATACGCTCGTCACTATCAGACCCGTGATGGAGCTCAAGAAGTTTGTGGGGGAGAAGAGTTATATTTCCTCTCCTTACTTTTCCCCCAAACCTATCATCCTACTAAATGAGGGGAAACCCTCTTTTTATAAGCAAAATATCCCAAGTGGGCTTGCCACTTATCATCTTTTCTATGAAACCAAATGTCAAATATATATGGTTCCAATTGACACAATATATGTGGTGGCATCTTTAAATGAACAAATTAAATCATTAATAGAGTAGTGTCTAGTGTAATTCATCAAACGCAGAGTATACACAATATATTGAATCGTGCGTAATAATATCTCAGCTCGTATAGGGGTTGGATTGTAGTAAAACTTGATAAATCATAAATAAATATTTGATCAAATCTGTGGGGTTAATTTATTTAAGTCCACTCTACAGGACTCATCCATTTTAAAATTTTAATTACGATTCTTAGGGAATTTTATAGCCTTGTAAAACTTATTCTTCTCAAATTTCTTGTCATGAGATTTAGAGTTTTTCTTGTTAAACTTAAGAAACTTCCTAAACATATTTGAAAACATAACCAAATCATCGAAATCGATGTCAGACTCATTATCACAAACTTGTGTTTACTCCTCCCGATCTTCCAAAGCAATGCCCTTATCTTTCTTCGTCCTTTCGAAAAATAACATGTCGAGTTCATAGGTTTGTAGATCATCCACAAGATCTTCCAGTTTCATTGAGCCCATAGTTCGTAAATAATTCAAAACAATGACTTTGGGGTTAAATCTATTAGGTAAGGACCTTAAGATTTTCTTTACAACTTTGGTGTTGGTTATTCTCTATCCCAAGTTAAAACATGAGTTAACAAATTCAGATAATCTCGCACAAAACTCATCAAATGTTTCACTCTCATCCATCCTACTGGTTTTAAACTGAGTGGTAAGGTTTTGGAGTTTAGAAAGTTGGAGTATGTCCTAAGCCTCTTTAGACATCTCACACGTCATAATGCGATGGAACTCCTCAGGGGTTAGGCCTCGAAATTGTCATTATACAACTTATACCACTACACCAAAATGGTTAAATTGACTCCCTTCAAGCAGCTAGCTTTGTCACGGTCAATGACCGTGACAAAAAACACGCATTTTTTGTCACGGTCATTTGGCAGTGACAAGTGCTTGTCACGGTCATTGACCGTGACAATCCTGTAACGTTGTCACGGTCAATGTCCGTGACATGTCCGTGATAATCCTATCAGTAAAAATACCCTCCCTCTTCTTTTTTCCCACCGATTCTAATTCCCTCCATTTCTCTCTCTCTCTCTCTCTAGCGACTGCACACTCTCTCTCTCTCTCTCTCTCTCTCTCTCTCTCTCTCTCTCTACGATTTTGGTACGTTTTTCTCTCTATTTCTCCTCCATTTACGTATATGTATATGTATATGTGTATGTATATGTGCGTGTGTGTATATATGTGTGTGTAAATGTGCGCGCGCGTGTGTGTGTGTGGTGAATATATGCGTGTGGGGGCGGGAGGGGGCAGGGCTGGGGGGAGGGGAGGGGGGTTGTATATGTGCGTGCGTGTGTGTGTGTGTGGTGGGCGGGGGCAGGGCTGGGGGTGGAGGGGCAGGGGGGCTGGGTGTGGATGTGGGTGTATATGTGCGTGTGTGTGTTTTTTTTAATTAAATTTTTATTGGTCTATTAGATATTGCCCCTCATATTGTAGTGCCCCTTTTAAAAGAATTGATTGATTAATTAAATTTTTAGTAGGATTGCCCCTCATTGTAAATTAGTAAATTGATAATTTTATACTTTAATTGTTAGTTTAATTGATGAAAAGAATTAATTGAATAGATGAATTAGAAGGAGTACGGGATACACATTTATTGTTGCCATTGCGGTTGGATTATAGTGGATCGATGTTGGGTTGGTTAATTTTAAAAGTGGCATGACCACTAGATTATTGTCCATATAGGGGTGGAATTTTTTAACTTTTTTTGAAAATTACTTTGTATAATGAACAATATATATATAGTATGATGATTAAATGAAACATACTTGAAATTACATATAGTGCGCATAGATACTAGCCTTCTAGTTCTTATACGTACGCATTCAATAGCCCTTTTGAGAGTCATTACCCTTATAATGAGATCTCTCGAATTGTCTCGTTTAGACAGTTTGAGACTGTATAATTTCTATATAATAATATTCTTAGTGGTTTAAAGTTATTACTTTTGGAGGAAGTTCTACAGTCATATCCTAATGTTCTCCGGGTACATACTAGATTGACAAGTGCGACTGTTATTTCAATTGAGCAATTGAAATAACACTCATGCTTGTCAATCTATGTCGTGTACTTGGAGAACTACGGGGATATGCTGCCAAATTTTTCTCAAATCGTAACAATGAGCATGAGTTGTTAAGTATAATACAAAAATATGCGATCTTGAATGGGATAGGACCACTTACCCTTTAGAGGAGATGGAGGAAATATGAATTTCTATTATAAATTGAATTTGAATTTCAAATTTAAAAATCGAATATAAATAAGACATAATTAAATGAAACATACTATAAATCTAAGTTTTGTTTATACTAATCCATGAATATACGCTTCATACCTTTAATATGTGATTAGTTGTGGTAGCTGTGATGGGATATCCGAAATACAAAGAGTGGATGGGTGAGACAAATAGAATAGGGGATGTGTTTCGCAGAGGTGCTAATGAATTTGTGAAATACGCAAAGAGATGTCATAATGATGAAGAGTTTCCGTGTCCATGTGCTAAGTGTAAGAATGGTAAGGTGTTTGAGTTGAAAATAGTTGAACTGCATTTGTTAAAATGGGGTATGCAAGATATTTATCAATTTTGGAGTTTTCACGGTGAATTGAAAGCTCCTTTTGTCCCAGAACAACCTTCATAACCTTCACAACAACCTTCAACAAGCAGGATAGATGTAGAAGGGGATGACGTAAATCATAATATGTTAGAGGATTTAGTTGATGATGCATACGGAGTTTATGAAGCGGAGGAGAATGAGGTTACTGATGATGTACAAGGTTTAGGTGCTTGTGAAAATATCACGATAAACCTTGATGATGACTAGCAAAGTTTAAAATTTAAGGCGACCCAACCGTTATACTCTGGCTGTGAGAAAGATCAAATAACTTTACATGCCATGGTTGGTTTGCACAGTTTCAAGACGTAGTACGATTTATCTGGCAATAGTGTGACAGGAATTCTGAATTGGGTGAAGGGCTTACTACCCAAGGAGAATTGGCGGTGACCGAAGCGATTTGTGTCTTGGAGAAATACTTTCCCCCAACATTCTTTGACATAAGTGTTCACTTGTTGATACACCTATGCGATGAGGCACTTCTATGTGGTCCAGTTAGATATCGGTGGATGTATCCGTTAGAAAGATTAATGAAAGTTTTTAAAGATTACGTCAAGAATACGCGATACATTGCAGGTTCAATTGTAGAGGAATACATCACCGTGGAGTCATCAATCTATACTCGGGAATATATGCCTGACTCGACCATCGTTGATGACACTAATGATTTTGTCGATGATCGTGGTCATGTGATTGGAAAACGAGTGATATTAACGAGTTTGCAACACGAACAAGTAGTTCGTTATCTATTTGACACACATGAAGATGTCGAAGAATGGAAAAAGTAAGTTTAAATTATTTTAAGCTTTACATTATTTTAGAATATTTTAGATTATTTTATACATGATTAATTTTGTAAAATGCGGAAAATATGAAGCCTGTGAGAATAATAAAAGACGAAAAATAATGGTACGATCAGATAACGAATTTAGGTTGTGGTTGTCACAAGAGGTAAGTATAATGGAAATGGCCTTTATATAATGATACATTACACTCTAACTTTACAACTAACCTAATTAATTTATCTATATTATCAGCTCTTAAAGACGGGTGATGCGACATCAAGGCTTGCTCGTATAGCCACTGGATCCTTGTTCATGGCACAAGAGTACAAAAAGTATCAATTGAACGGTTACGTATTCGGCTCAAATGTGTACGAGGAAAGTATAAATGTACAGAACTCGGGCATTTCATACAAGGCTCTTACTTTCTTTCGAGCGAGCGCAAAAGATAAAAACCTTGTTAAAGCTGAAATGACTCACTATGGTGTAATTCGAAATATATTTGAATTGGACTATATAAGCTTCAAAGAGGTTGTATTTTACTGTGACTGGGTAAGAGTTGAGGATAAAAATGCTTGTAAAGTTGATCCTGACACCAATTTGATCATGGTTGACTTGTCCAAGTTGAAGAGCAACGACCACGTGAACGATGAGTTGCTTGTTTGTGCATTTCGAAAGGTCAATCAAGTATTTTACTCGGAGTATATCAACAACGAGTCGTGGTCAATTGTCTTACATGCGCCAAAGTGTCTAAATAGTAGTGTGGATGATTTGGCTGTTCCTACCGAATATCAATACATTTTTTATGATAACCCGAATTTGAAACAATTTTTCAATTTGTAATAAATATTCCAATTTGTACTTCATGAATCAATTTTTAATGCTTTTAATTGATTTGGACTTTATCATTTTCACTCTTTTTATCTTTTTCTCTTTCCTTTGTATATGTATGTGTGTGTTGGGGGGGTGGGTGTAATGTTCGTGTGTTTTGGGGGGGAGGCAATGTGTGTGTAATGTTCGTGTGTGTGTTGGGGGGGGGGGGGCAATGTGTGTGTAGTGTTTGTGTGTGTGTTGGATTTGTAGTAATTGTACGTATTTGGATTTGTACTAATAACAACATTTTTTTATAGAAAATGTATCCTTCAGGTATTAAGGCGAGGATGATGATGTTGTCTGGGCTCGGTGGTAGCGGAGTCGAGGAGGGATCCTCGGCCCCTAAATGGAGCAAATTGGGGATGGCAGTCGAGAATAAGACGGGGCTATTAGCGAGATCCCTCGAGCTGGTAAAGACTATCATCGGCCTGGGGTACACTAGTTGGAGGGACGTTCCAAATAAGCTCAAGTTAGCTATTTGGGTGGCACTAAAATTAATGTATTTATATTTATATCAATATGAATATTTCAATTTCGATTTTAATTTATATTTATATTTATATTTATTCGCAACTAACATTGTATTTGTTGGACATGAACAATTCAGCTTGGACCCAAAACTACGCGATTCCGTCTTGGAGAAGTTGAGGGAGCAACACAAGACGTGGAAGAAAAATATGTGAACCCGGTACTTTGGGAAGACCCGAGAGTTTGTTATCCGAATGCATGAATCCATCCCGCCGAAGGAGACGATCTCATTGGCACAATGGCAATAGTTCATTGATAATGAGATCGGGGAGCGACAATTGACATCTCGCTAATCGAGGAGGGAAAATCGAGCGAAAAAGACGGATGTGCACTACTCCGGTCGGACGTCTTACGCCGAGGTGGATCATAGGATGATGGTAAGATTTAATTTTCTTATAATTACAGAAATATGTTATTCTACATTATTTTACTTTGCGAGGCCAATACTAATTTTACATTATTTTATTTCAGGGGACGGGGAGTGGCCCTGGGGGTATGCCACATAGGCTCGATACTTATGTGGCTATTCAGACGAAGAAGGGGAAGGATAAGGAGGTGTACTTGATTGTCACGTCCACGATTGTAAGTAATCCGACAATTTACTTTTTCTTAATTACGTTGTAATATTTTTATTCACTTATTTTAGTAATCATGTGCTTTTTGTCGTTTCAGGTAAAGCTTAAGGAAGTGCATGAGTCGCAGTCTGATGCTGACAAGGCATCTTTGTCCACAGACGCACTCATCCAAGTGCTTGGTGCTGATCGCAAGGGGAAGACAAGGAGGTGAAGGATGACGATGAGGTGGACCTCGCTGCTTCATCGTCGACACGTGCGGACTTTGATGATCCAGTCCCCTATTTGGCTCCCTTCGCCCGATCGATGTTGACACTTGGTTGGCCGAGCGTATTTATACTAGACATATTTGATGGAAAGAGGATAGGGAGGGGGTTGAGGGACCTGAATACCGTCTAGGGTGCACTAGTTCATGGACGTGAGCTTTAAGACATCGAGTCCAAGGTGCTCGTCACGCATGTGATACCCGGGAAGGAGAACTCCCCAATGTATATTGCTGGTTGTGTTAATTCGTATATCGTGTGGCCTACTCACCTCCTCAGAGCTAACTCTACCCCAGACATGTAGTGACATTATTTGAACTGAATTGTTTTAAGTTGTTACATTTGAATTATATTTGGATTATGTCGTGATGCTTATTGTTTTGAATGTATATTTGCATTATCTCTATTTTATTTGGATATATGATGTTTGAACAGATATAATGTTGCTATAACAGGTATACATATATTGTTAGGCAGTGGCAATGGCCATACTTCCCAGCATACTTCTTTTTAATTCTGGGCATATTGTCACGGGTTTATCACGGTCCTTAACCGTGACAAAACTTATCAAGGTCAAAGACCGTGACAAGTCCGTGACAACAAAAGTTGTCCCCCCAGAATTGTCACGGTCATTGACCTTGGCAAGTGCAACTTGTCAAGGTCAATGACCGTGACAATTCGACAGATTTGGTGTAGTGTACTCATCCACACTCCAACTCTTTATGGGTTTAGGCACACAAACTTCACCTACTGTAGTTGCAGGATGGGTCCACCCCTAACAACAGCTAACCATACTCGCTCGTTAATAGACTTAAGTTCAAATTTCATACTCGCTTTCCAATACACGTAATTAGACCCATCAAACAAAGGTGACCTAAAAAACTACTAACCTTCCATATAGAGACCTCCCGGATTCATGCCTACAAAATTTATAGACACCCGCTCTGATACCAATTGAAAAATGAAGATTTTATATGGATAGTCAAACATGTAAACCAATTTTTAATTTTTTCAAAAGTAATTAACCGAATTAAACATGCAACAATTAAATATATTGTTGTGTAAATAATTTTACCAAAATTTATCTTGCCTTAAAATGCATCTAGTTGAATATAGAAAGAGAAAATTAAAGTAATCACATAACTCCCGATGTACGAGAAAAACCTAAATGAAAAAAAAAATCTCGGACGACCCTGCCACGCAAATTTACTATGATGATGAATTACACAGGGATGATAAATGACTTACACAACCGACTTGACCCCCTTCAAGCATTGGTGCATATTCCTTCCTCCAACCTTCTGTTTACAATAACATGTAGGATTCCACTTATGCATTGCCATAACATGTGATCCTCACACGCCTTGGTATCCACTAATCTAGGCTGAACAACGGCCAACAGATCGAACACAGAGTCCACCACTTCAAACTTCCATACACACAGAGTCCACCGTATGTAAAAAACAAACAATCACGACGTACACAGTGTGAAACTTTACTCAACAAGGATGATAAGTAAATAAACTTGGTGCATAAAATAGATATCTTAAATTCACATATTAGTTGAAACTTGGATCTCAAACCCTTTAGGTGAAACTAGGGTTTGGAGGCTCTTGGATTTATCTTTGAAAAATAATTTTTGCAAAACCTTTATAAAAATAAGTTTTCAATACTCCTTTATAACAAAAACACGAATTTCTAGGTGGTGCAATTTCGTTCAAACAAAAATAATAAGCTCATTCGAATGACCATACTATTCTACTTCGAACCAAAAAGAAGCTCGTTTGAACGAAACAACCGATCGCGTTCGAACGCACTTCGAACGAGATTCCATTGTTAAGCATAAATCGTTTGTTTGAACTTCATTAGAAGGTGTCGTTTGAACGATATGCAGAAACTCATTTGAACCAGTTAAACATCTTATTCGAATGAACCAAGTAATCTCGTTTGAACATTTCGTTCGAAATACTTTTCATAAACAATACAAATTTTCATTATAAATATTTTTATGAAAAATGGTTGTAAATATTTCAAAACAAACACCCAAAATAAATATCCAAGGATAAACAATAATACACATTCATACTTCATGAGATCTATGGATGTTGAAGACAAAACATGACACGATCATCTGGATGCTTTAACTTTCCAGGTATGGTATTTAATCATACACGTTTTAGGCCTTGAAAGATAAACCAAATCAAGTCCTAATCTATGACCCAAATGGTTTTGTCAAAACGGAATTAAGCCAATACATACAAATTGACTCGCTTCTCTTAAACGTTACCGTAAGTCTGAGATGAACCAAAAAATCTCAAATATTTTCTATCTGGATTTTTTTCCATATACATAATATCACCCTTTCATAGATAATTATTGATAGGAATATCTCCTAGCATATCGAATAGTTTTTTTTATGTGTGGTATAATTATAAGAAATCTCTTGGTTCTTATTTACTTGTAATGGTGATTCATAAATATATGAGTCCTTTTTAGTTTCATAATTAATAGATTTATATGAGATATTATCAATGAAGGTAAGATAATATATTTTCTAAGAATCGATTGGGTTAGTAACATGCAACCTCTTATTAATTGCGCAAGTGGAATGGTATACTAGCCTTATGCTATTTCTATTTATACTTTTTCCTTTATTTTATTCTCCATGCAAACTAGAAATACTTTTTCATGGATAAAGGAACAAATTACTTGATCCATTTACCTTTTGCTCATAATATATATCATAACTCAGACATCCATTTCAAGTTCATATCCCATTTTTGCACAGTAGGGTTATGAAAATCAACGCAAAGCAACTGAGCGTGTTGTATGTGACATGGTCTACAAATCTATTCTAACTATCAACAAATTCCTAGAATTTTAAGCGGGATGGGGATTGTAATTATTTCTACTTCTCGAGGTATAATGACAGACCGAGGGGCTCGACTAAATCTCACCTTATAAATTGGATAGTTAAAGACCTAAGAAACAAATATAGAATTGAAAACAACTTCCGAAATAAAGAGGTCTAAACAAGAAAACGATGGATCCACCGAAGAAGATCCTTCTTCATCCTATTTTTTAGGAAAAAAGGAGGATCTGAGCGGAGTTAAGGCGAATCCCGAGGTGCCTCCACTAGTCAATTGACATTACATATGCTGAACTTGCCTTCTCATATGTGTTGAATACCCAAAAATATGATTCAAAAAATCCTTTTTATACGTGATCTATAATCCTATATATAAATATATATATATATATATAATGATCCTATGTGTGTAGGGTTAGCAAAAAAACTTTAGGGGTCACATAGGTAATTCGCTTTAATATTATCTTATGAGCTTTTTGTTAAGTGTCACTTTAGACCATCTCGAGAGTCGTCGTCATATTTGCAAAATGTTATTTTTGCCTATCTAGTTTATGTTTTTGGTTCTCTAGAGTCGTGAGCATATTTTTAAAAGTTGTACGGGTTAGCAAAATTGGTTGAAATATGTTGCCAATTTTGCTAACCCGCAAGTGGCAAAACTAAGTTCCTACGACACTTCACTTGTCGTGCGAACCTTGTGTTTTTTATCTTTTAGCATTTTTATGTTTTTTTTATAATTTTTTCACTCAACGTGGGATAAGGTGTTAAGTTTTAGCCCTTTGAGATTATTCTCAATCTCTTTTAATTGTGACATAAAATCAATTTTATTACCTATTTTAAAACCTTTAACATATATGGGAAGTAGAACTAAAGGTTGGTCAAGACTTTTCTGAAAGTCTACAGGTTTCTTAACAAGTCCACAATACAAATGTTAATGTTTAGATTAGTATTAACGACGACTTGAAATTTATGTCGTAACAGTAAGTTACTATTCATCTACATAGTAAATTATTGTTCACCAACATGAATAGTAATTTACTATTCACATTAAAAACCTAATTTAAATGATAATAATAAGGAGAAATAGAATTCTGGTTTTGATATGGACTGGTATTTGTCACGTAATGGGTTGTCGTGTTGCGGTGTGAGGCGTTGAGGCTTATTTACGAGTAAATCGTTGACCACTGGGTATCAGAAGTGATTTCTAATTCGGCTTATTATATTCTTTTAAATCTAGATTTTTGATTTGCGTAATATTTTCCTGTTTCAGACAATAGGGTTATTACTATTCTAAATATTAGCATTTGTATTATGGAATTAGACACCACAGATACACACACTTCACAAGAGTTCATGAAGAACTTTTCCTTGATCGAATTTGATGTTCAAAAGGATTTGAACAAGTGGACTATTTTTAAGGTCCAGCCTAAAACTATTTATAACACTAACTATTATAATTTTCGTAGAAAGTACGCTATAAAGACTATGGAACAAACCATTAGTCTGAACGAGCAAGATAAGTCTATCGTGCTCTTTAAATGGGATGGTCTTAAAGATCATATAAAAGATAAAAATTATTATTTTATTCATGTTGGTTTAATACAAATTTCTTTTAAACCCTTGACCCTTTCTGGTATGAACGCCTGTTTGCAAGCTACTCTACGTGATGGTAGGCGTACTAATTTTAGACAATCTTTGATGGGAGCTATTGAAACTAGTCTTTGTAATAGACCTATTTATTTTGATGTGTTTCCAAATATAACTTTGTCTTTGTCTGATATGCACCTTTGTAAAGCTTTAAGTCTTAGAGTTCAAACCAAAGGTTATAATTTTCTTTCGGGATTGGAAACTATCACTACACCAAAAAAAGGAATCTGGCACGATTTTGAACTGTGCCAGAATCAGGTGTTCCAAAATGGCTATTTTTTTCTGGCACGGTTCAAAAGTGTGCCAGATTTGGCCAAACAGGAACACTTCTGGCACACTTTTGGCACAGTTTTTAAATGTGCCAGATTTAGCACAGTTTAAAAAAATTTGGCACAGTTCAAAACCGTGCCAAAATATGATACACTTTTGCCACGGTTTTGAACTGTGCCAAATTTTTTTATAAAAAAAAAATAATTATTTGAAAGCACAAAAATTCACAAATTAAAAATATTGCACGTTGTTGATAAATTAATGTACATACAAACTTCAAATTATTACAAGTCTTTAATAGTTTCACAGGCCAAAAAAAATTGGGCAGAGTTTCCTCTATTTTCTGGACATTCCAAAACCTGCTAATACAAAACCTGCCTAACATAAAGCCTGCACGAACACAAAATATAACAATTAACTTACAAAAGCCCGCACGGCCGTAAAAGTTAAAAATAAAACTACAAAAGCCCGCACGGCCATAACACAAAAAAATGGAATCATGAATAAGCCCCTTGTTGTAAACCATTGAGTTCTCTGTGTGTTCCACGTGAATAAATACCAATGATAAACTGTTATCCTGCAAAAAAAAATAGGATACAAAAAAGATACGATATTAGTAACCCAATAATTTACAAAAAAAATTACTCAAACTAAAAAATTACATATAGGAGTGGAAATTATCGTCATATTCTCAAACCGGGAGATCCGGGACTACGCGGTCAGTTCCTATAAGTTACATTGGTCCCGTGCGAGGTGTTCGTGCCTCGTACGGGGTCGTTTGGGTTTTCACCCTTTAACGGCTTATTTTTAAGTTTAAGTACTGATTTTTGCAAATTATCGTCATATTCACAAACCGGGAGACCCGAGACTACGCGGTCAGTTCCTACAAGTTACGTTGGTCCCGTGCGAGGTATCCGTGTCTCTTACGGGGTCGTTTGGGGATTGGTTTGGATTTTCACCCTTTAACGGCTTATTTTTAAGTTTAAGTGTTGATTTTTGCAAATTATTATCATATTCTCAAACCGGGAGACCCGGAACTACGAGGTCAGTTCCTACAAGTTACATTGGTCCCGTGCGAGGTGTTCGTGCCTCTTACAGGGTCGTTTGGGGTTGGTTTGGGTTTTCACCCTTTAACAGCTTGTTTTTAAGTCAAAGTGTGATTTTTACAAATTATCGTCATATTCTCAAATCGGGAGACTCAGGACTACACGGTCAGTTCCAATAAGTTACATTGGTCCCGTGCGAGGTGTTCGTGCCTCCTATGGGGTGGTTTGGGTTTTCACCCTTTAACGGCTTATTTTTAAGTCCAAGTGTTGATTTTTACAAATTATCGTCATATTCTCAAACCGGGAGACCCGGGACTACGCAGTCAGTTCCTACAAGTTACGTTGGTCCCGTGAGAGGTGTTCGTGCCTCTTACGGGGTCGTTTGGGGGCTGGTTTGGGTTTTCACCCTTTAACGACTTGTTTTTAAGTCTAAGTGTTGATTTTTGTAAATTATCGTCATATTCTCAAATCGGGAGATCCGGGACTACGCGGTTAGTTCCTACAAGTTACATTGGTCCCGTGAGAGGTGTTCGTGCCTCTTACGGGGTCGTTTGGGGGCTAGTTTGGGTTTTCACCCTTTAACGACTTATTTTTAAGTTTAAGTGTTGATTTTTGCAAATCATCATATTCACAAACCGGGAGACCCAGGACTATGGGGTGAGTTCCTACAAGTTATATTGGTCCCGTGCGAGGTGTCCGTGCCTCTTACGGGGTCGTTTGGGGGTTGGTTTCGATTTTCACCCTATAACGGCTTGTTTTTAAGTCTAAGTGTGATTTTTGTAAATTATCGTCATATTCATAAATCGGGAGACCCGGGACTACGCCGTCAGTTCCTACAAGTTACATTGGTCCCGTGCGAGGTGTTCGTGCCTCCTACGGTGTCGTTCGGGGGATGGTTTGGGTTTTCACCCTTTAACGGCTTGTTTTTAAGTTTAACTGTTGATTTTTGTAAATTATCATCATATTCTCAAATCGGGAGACTCGGGACTACGCGGTCAGTTTCTACAAGTTACATTGGTCCCGTGCAAGGTGTTCGTGCCTAGTACGGGGTCGTTTAGGGGCTGGTTTGGATTTTCACCCTTTAACGGCTTGTTTTTAAGTCTAAGTGTTGATTTTTGTAAATTATCATCATATTCTCATATCGGAAGACCCGGAACTACGCGGTCAGTTCGTACAAGTTACATTGGTCCTGTGCGAGGTGTTCGTGCCTCTTACAGGGTCATTTGGGGACTGACGGAGTGTTTTAAGTCTAAGTGTGAATTTTGCAAATTATCGTCATATTTTCAAACCGGAAGACCCAGGACTACGCGGTCAGTTTCTACAAGTTACATTGATCCCATGTGAGGTGTTCGTGCCTCCTACGGGGTCGTTTGGTGGTTGGTTTGGGTTTTCACCCTTTAACGGCTTGTTTTTAAGTTTAACTGTTGATTTTTACAAATTATCATCATATTCTCAAACCGGGAGATCCGGGACTATGCGATCAGTTCCTACAAGTTACATTAGTCCCGTGCGAGGTGTTCGTGCCACCTACGGGGTCATTTGGGGGTTGGTTTGGATTTTCTCCCTTTAACGGCTTATTTTTAAGTCTAAGTGTTGATTTTTGTAAATTATCATCATATTCACAAACCGGGAGACCCAGGACTATGCGGTCAGTTCCTACAAGTTACATTGGTCCCGTACGAGGTGTTCGTGCCTCCTACGGGGTCGTTTGGGGGCTGGTTTCGATTTTCACCCTTTAACGGCTTGTTTTTAAGTCTAAGTGTGATTTTTACAAATTATCGTCATACTCTCAAATCGGGAGACCTGGGACTATGCGATCAGTTCCTACGAGTTACATTGGTCCCGTGCGAGGTGTTCGTGCCTCCTACGAGGTCGTTTGGGGGCTGGTTTGGGTTTTCACCCTTTAACGGCTTGTTTTTAAGTCTTAAGTGTGATTTTTGCAAATTATCGTCATACTCTCAAACCGGGAGATCCGGGACTACGCGGTCAGTTCCTACGAGTTACATTGGTCTCGTGCGAGGTGTCCGTGCCTCCTACGGGGTCGTTTGGGGGTTGGTTTGGGATTTCACCCTCAAACGGCTTGTTTTCATATTAATTTGTTGCTCCTCCATTTCATTCAACTTAGCCCGAATAACAACGACATGAAATTGCTTCCTATAGTTAGGGGAGTCTTCCTATTATAGACTTTGCATATATTAGACAAGGTTACTTGAATGTTGTAATAAGATTGATAAGAATATATTAGACTTTGCATATATACGATGGAAATTTGCTAATGAAATAAGATTGATAAGAATCTAATCAAAAGATATTGAACATAGTAAAATGAATGTTGTAATACTAAGGGTACTAGCCATGATAGGTGTAATGTGACCTTTATAGCAGTCAGACCGTTATGGAAAGAAATCAATTTGTCGATTATAGTTGTTATATATAACAACTGTTATATATAACACCTGTTATATATATAACAGGTGTTATATATAACAGAGATGTTATATATAACACCTGTTATATAAAATAGCTGCTATATATAATAGCTCTGTTATATATAACAGCTATGTTATATATAACAACCGTTATATATAACGGTTGTTATATATAACAGAGCGGTTATATATAACATTTCTGTAATCAGCTCTATGCAGACATTTCTGTAATCAGCTCTATGCAGACATTATATATAACCTTTTGGAAATGCACTCATATCAAGGACATACATTTCAATATATGTTTAGAATTTCAGGAAATGACAACCGAGCTACATAAAGCATCACTTATCTATGAAAAGTTCTAACACTAGAAGAAGCATTGGTTGATTCCTAAGGTGGTTATGGATATTGTAGAAGGGTTATAACCAAAACCTTAAATACTCGAAGAGCAAAACCTGGAAAGAATAATGCCTAGTTCTGAAAATACAGCAAGAGGCTTTCTATAAAAGAAGATAGCCTCTATAAAAAAGATGGCCAAGATTTTACTCCTCTTCATTTTCATATACAATTGAGATTTGACAATTTATCGGATGAAGGCGCCTCAGCTCATATAAATAAATGAACACTGAAATCTGGTATAAAAATCATAAAACCATGTATAAGCACTTAAAAATTCACAGAGGTTATCATTAACATCGCTCTTAAATAAAACTGATTAGTCTTGTTATGTTATAAGTGTATAAATGATCCTCCTCCGTTACTTAACTAGACAAAAATATGTTAATCATCGAAACCCAAAATAAAAACAAACACTTCAATGAAAGAAGTATGTCCAGTTCACATGAATATGAATATAAAATAGATAGATATTTGTTACCTTGGGAGAGGGAGAGAGAGGGGAATTAATGTTCGAAAAGAGGGGTGGCGAAAGAAGGCTTCAAGGTTGAGACTTTTACGATGCAAAATATGTAGGTGTCTGTAATCCCTGAGACTACTTCCCATTATAGCTTCTGCATCCTCCTTTGTGGTCACCACAAAGGATGTTCAATAGATCAAAGATTGTGGACTAACCTGATAAAAAAATACAAAAAAGTTAACAATCCGAAAATATAAATAAAAAGGATATTAAATAGATCAAAGAATGTAGAGTTAGAAATAAAAGTATACATTCGACACTATGCATAATGTCTACTAATTTCACATGCATTAATAACTTAATCTATGTTAGATTGAACCATCCATGACCTTTATATCAACATTACATATGTTTTATAAAATATTCACATGCGCATTTTGTTAAACAACCAAGGTTCAACATTACATAGGTTCAAATTCTGAATTCTTTCAAATTAACTAAAAGAACCACATAAAGTTATAGTACATTACAATTACAAAAAGTATCAAGACAAATGTTTGATTCAACATATTACAGTAAAACTATCATCTTGGACATTCCTTTAAAGAGGCTTTACAAACTAAGGCTTAACACTTGTACATATTCACTTTGAGAACAAGTCACAAGACTTTCCTTTAAAGATAAATTGGCCTTACTTTCATCTTGGACATTCATCACACTGTGCAAGCCTGTACTGAAATTTGAGCAGTGACTTGTCTCTTTAGTGAACAAACACAACTTCATTTTCGTAATAATAGACCTAGTTGGAACAGAGAGTGCCTACGAAATTTCACTCACATATATGTATATACATATATAGATTGAGACCTCTAACTGGAAAATTTTAATAGTCATATCCTTTAGCAGTTCTTCCTATGAAGTTGTTTGCTCTAAAACTCGAGAGACTTAAAGACTACTCGAATGAGTAGAATACCAATCAATTCAAAATAAAATTCCAGTATGTTAAGGATTTTAGGATCAACTTATCATCAAAGAAAATTCTTTTATGCTTGATCCTAATCATAACACTAAAAGTGATTTATTTTATATTAAGGTTAAGCTGAATATAACTTTGAATAGGGAAAAAAGTTTCTGGCAGCAAAAATCAAATGTGAAATGGTTAAATGGAGAAGATTGGCATAACGAAAATTGTGCTATTGATGAATTCAATGATGCTTTCATTTCTTGTGGATTATCAGAACTCGTGTCTTTTGGGACTAGCTATAACAATTAGCAGGTGGTCTAGCATGTCATGTATAAAGGAATGAAGATGAAACTTGATGTTAAAGATTAAATGAAACCAACTCCAACACTTCTTAACAGATTCACAATGAAAAAAAATATAAGCCTCAGTCTCATAATGGGGATGGGTAAGGGCATATAAGACACTAAACACAACTGTTATATCATACTTTCTGAGAGTATTGTCATAAAGGATTTTCTTATGAAGAAGTCTCCATAAGACTGGAGATCGTATTGGTAGAATAATCTTCTCCTAAAAGAGCAAGTCTTTTTTAAACTAAGGTCTCCAATGTCCCTCAATGCCTCATAAATAGATTTCAATAAAAATTCATCAATTATATTTTTTCCCAGATTAAGTTATCCTCTGCAGAATAAATAGGAGTTAAAATGATATTAGATGAAATTTAGGGAAATTTGGTGATAAAATTACATGGGAGATCCTATTGACCATTGATAATGAAATCTATTCCTTTAGATTTCAATCATCCAACCAGAGCCATTGCTCCATATAGCAAAGGAAGTCCATATTTCCCTCCAAAATGCAGTCCCTCGCATTACACAAAGGTATTGCAACATACTTGTTTAGTAATTACTAAAATATCAATGCATCTCAGATGTGGTTTGGTAGAATATTGACTTTTTACTATAGATATTCTAATTTACTACAACATACATATACTAATTTTTTACGATTTTCCATATCAGTCCATGCTGTATTATGTCCATGACTTTGTGCCCATGCTTCATAACTTGACGCATAATCAACACAAAAATCATTATCAAATGTTTTATAACCCAAGTATATATAACATTAAAAATAACTATAGTTAATGCACCCATTGAAATAACAAACACAAGTATCACAATTGAATTATGTTCGTCATTGAAGACCCCCTCATCAAACTGAAAATAGGGGAGTACATTTAAGAAGTATGACAACAATTGTCTAAGAAAATACCATGGTCAAACAAAAAGGGATACAATTCACAAGTTAATATGGTTACCTATAATGTTAAATGTTCCAACTACGAGCGGGGGCAGAGCAACTAACAATTGAAAAAATAGACATTGATATAAGAGAAAATCTAAGTGAAAATATTTTGAATAAGAATTGAAGGCACCTAAAACAACAAAACACAAAAGGTTACATATTCATCAAAAGGTTACTTTAATGAAATGTGCCCCAATCTGACACGATTCAAAACCATTCCTAATTTTGGCACGATTTAAATCCTCCACTCACAAGTATTCCTTTTTACATATAGAGAGGGAGCCAAACAAAATATAAACTATGTCAAAGAACTCAACTCGGACATTGCACCACGGTAATCTCTTTTTATCATTTTATCAAACACGTAACATGACATTTTCAATATATTGTAACAAACAAAAATATCTCCTATTAATAGAAGTCTCATATTTCTTTTCATATTCATTAAGTTTTAGGGGCCTATAAAAATTTTAAAGAAGAACTTTTATTTAATATTCTAATGTGTATTTGTTCATAAGATGATTTCAACACATGCCCAAAGCAAAGGGGAGGGGGTGGAGGTCCAAATATCCAAAAAAAAGTCATTAATATGATACTGAGAAAATGGAATTTATAAAGGACTCATAAAAAAGTCCCATTTCATATAAAAGTAATAATACAATACAAAAGCAAAAAAGAAAAGAAAAGACCAAAATTACCTGGGCACCAAAACATCGGTCTTCCTCGAGTGCATCAACATATTTGTTGCTTCCTGCTAATAATTCAAAAAAACACATCATAAGTTTATCAATACAAATTGTAATAAAAATGAAAAGGTATTGACCTTTTTATTCTGCCTCCATCACCACAATGTTATCTACCTCTCTACAAACAAACAACACCAAATCGCACCCAATAAACACTACTATTTATTTTTAATAATGAATTTAGTTAAATCAAAATCAAAATCCTAAATATAAAAAAAAAAATAGAATATCTAGAACAAATCGAAATTGAAGATCTACAACATATCATGAAATCGGAATTAAAGAAACTCACATCTTGTAAGCGAAAACAAATAAGCCCAAATCGAAAGAAGACCCCTATGCTAAAAAATAAAATTGAACGTGTGTCTCCATTGTTATGCAGCTTTGAGTTTCATCTTGAGAGAGAGAGATGAGACCAAAAAACTAGGCCCTGCATGAGGGTTAGAGAGGAGAGGGAGGAGAGACGAGGGTGAGCCGGGAGAGTTAATTGAAAGAGCGGGAGCCAAAAATTTGAAAGGAAGCATATTTTTTTAGGGCTTTTATATATTGGTTAACTGTACTCAATTTTGGCATACTTTAAAACAGTGCCAAATTTTAGCACTTTTTAAAGTGTGCCAGATTTTCATTAAAGTGTGCCAGAATCTGGCACAGTTTTAAACTGTGCTAGATTTTTAATATCAGGGTGTGCCAATTTGTTATTTTTGGTGTAGTGTATTGGGATTATTTATAGGATTTATTACAAGGTAATGAATACTATGGCTCCCAATATTAAACAATTTATCCTTTTGGTAAAATCATGTTAATTGACACACACCTTATAGATTCTAATGTGCACACACCTAGATCTATAAGTTGGAACGAAATTGATTTCCCAGAGACTTGGGCTATAAAAAATGCAGTTCCTCCCCAGCCTCGTCAAAATGAAGATATTGGGGATATCATCGAGGATGAAAATGGTGATGTTTTATTAAATTTTAGGAAATTTAATAGGTGTCAATCCTCTAGAGATCAATCTTCTAGAGCCCCTTTTGTTACCTGTCCTCCATCTGCTTCATGAAATTCTATTTGTGAAGAAAATCGTAGGAACCACCCATATTATGATGATATGAACCTTCATGGTATCTTTACTAATGAACAAATACCCCGTGGTATTTATGAGAAGAATACTTCCCAGCATAGAGAATCTCCTACGCCGTCTGAAATGAACATCATACTTTAATCCCCTTTCCTTTTTATGGTTTTTACAATTAATAGGAAATAAATTAATGCTAAATTTTACCTACCAGGTTAAGCTAATTTTAGAGCCTGTTACTTTGCTAGGTATAGAAAGTCTGAATTGGATAATTATAAAAATGAATTTTATAATTAGGTTGAAGAACACCAACTAGTTACTTCTTTTGTGGTTTAGTTTCAAATGTTTTCGAAAGATAAGCATCTTTTTATTCTTAAAACTAAGGATAAACGGATTCTTAAAACTGATGATAAACATTTGACAAAATGGAGTACTACGAATAACCCGATTGTATCTGTTGTTCACCCTCCTACTGAACCTCTTTCCTTAGATATTGGAAGCACCCGCCAAAGTGGTAGTTCTCTTAGGTTATAAGCCAATGCCTTCCTTAACCTTGAAACTGAGGAGAGACTCGTCACACATTAGACTATGTTAAATCCACTTTATAAACAAGGTAACATTACACTAAATCTGCCGAATTGTCACGGTCATTGACCTTGACAACTTGGACTTTTCAAGGTCAATGACCGTAACAATTCTGGGGGTGACAAATTTTTTTTATCACGAACTTGTCACGGTCATTAACCGTGACAAGTTCGTTAGAATTGTCACGATCATATCACGGTCCCTGACCGTGACAAGTTTGTCACGGTCCTCAACCGTGACAAGATCATGACATTCTTTAAAAAATTGTCACAGTCAATGACCGTGACAATTCTAGGTAGAATTGAAAAAAAATCTGCTGGGCAGTATCGCCACTGCCACTGTCCAGCAGTATATATGTACCTGTTATAGAAACATTGTACATGTTCAAATATTATATATCCAGATAAAATAGAGATAGTGCAAATATACATTCAAAATAGAGAGAATATGCATCACCATATAATCCAAATATAATTCAAATGTAATAATTTAAAACAATTCAATTCAATACTTAAATCAATGTCACTAAATGTCTGGGGTATGGTTAACGTTGAGGAGGTGAGTAGGCCACACGATATATGAATTAACACATCCACTAATATACGTCGTGCCGCATTGTTCGCCCAACCACAATTGGGAGTTCTCATTCTCGGGCATCACATGCGTCACGAGCACTCTGGACTCGATGTCTTGAAGCTCACGTCCATGAACTAGTGCACCCTGGACGATATTCGGGTCCCTCAATCCCCACCCTATCCGTTGGTCATCAAATATGTCCATTATAAACATGCTCGGCCAACCAAGTGTCGACATCGGTCTGTTGAAGGGAGCCAAATAGGGAAGTGGATCATCAAAGTTCGCACGTTTCGGCGATGAAGCAGCGAGGTCCACATCCTCGTCCTCGTCCTCCCACACCTCCTTCCGCACCGCCTTCTCCTTCCCTTTACCCTTACAATTTCCACCCAACGAACGCTTCACAAATGAGTACACATCCTGGACCGTCGCCTCCAAACGGGACCGCTTCGCGTTATGTGAATCCACCGTTCGAGCCAACCTGGTGTCGCTCGTCTCCAATCCGATGATCGTAGATTTGGCCACCCGCGAGCTCACCCCCTTGTCCTCCCCTTGCGATCAGAGCCAATCACTTGATTGAGTGCGTCTGTGGACAAAGATGCCTTGCCGACATCAGATTGCGACTCATACACTTCCTTAAGCTTTTCCTGAAACGACAAAAAGCACATGATTAGTAAAATAGGTAAATTGAAAAATTATAACGTAATTAACAAAAAAAATTGTCGGATTACTTACATTCGTGGCCGCGACGCTTGGGGACACCTCCTTGTCCTTCCCCTTCTTCGTCCGAAGAGCCACATAAGTATCGAGCCTATGTGTCCTACCCCCAGGGCCACTCCCTATCCCCTGAAATGAAATAAAGTAAAATTAGTATCGGCCCCGCAAAGTAAAATAATGGAGAATAATATATTTTATGCAGTTATAGAAAAATTAAATCTTACCATCATCCTATGCTCCACCTCGGCGTAAGACGTCCGGCCGGAGTAGTGCACGTCCGTCTTTTTTACTTGGTTTTCCCTTCCCGATTGGCGAGATGCCAATTGTGGCTCCCCGATCTCATTGTCAATGAACCTTTGCCATTGTGCCAATGAGATCGGCTCCTTCGGCGGGACGGATTCACGCCATTGGATAATGGACTCTCGTGTCTTCCCAAAGTACCGGGTCCGCATATTTTTCTTCCATGTCTTGTGTTGCTCCCTCAACTGCTCCAAGACGAAATTGCGTAGCTTTGGATCCAGGTTGAATTATTCTTGTCCAACAAATACAATATTAGTTGCAAATAAATATAAATATAAATATAAATATAAATATAAATATAAAATAAAATTGAGATCAAAATTGAAATCGAAATTGAAATATTCATATAAATATAAATATAAATATAAATATAAATATAAATATAAATATAAATATATTACATGTAGTGCCACCCAAACAGCTAACTTGAGTTCATATGGCACCTCCTTCCAACTAATATACCCCGGGCCGATGATCGTCTTTACCAGCTCGAGGGATCTCGCTAATAGCCCCGACTTGTTCTCGATGGGCATCCCTAATTTGCCATATTTCGGGAGACTAGGGGCCGAGGAGCACTCGTCGCCTTCGCTACCACCGAGCCCAGACGACATCATCATAACTAGCATCATCATCCTCGCCTTAATACCTTAAGGAGACATTTGCTGTAAAAAAATCTTATTAGTACATATCAAAATGAATTAAAAGAAGACATGTAAATATGTACAATTACTACAAATAAAAATAAATTGTTAGTGTTAAACACCTCCCCCCCCCCACCCACCCATCCCTGCCCTCTCCCCCCTACCCCTACCCCTACCCCCTACCTACCCCACCCCCTCCCCACCCACCACTAACTTCAAACAATCAAGCCCTCCAATTATCATATTGTTTTAATTTTGTCCAAATTTTAACATAAAATTAACTCCTCTAATGAACTTGACCCATGTCACTCACGTTAGGAACCTAATTAAGATTGAACCCACTTTAGGGGACAATTTTACATAAATCACTATCTAATGTAATTTTAATGACATTTTTTCATATTTTAATTTTATTACAATTAAAATAGATAATTTTTCAAATTTCAAGTTCATATTTATAATTAATTAACAACAACAACAACAACAACAACAACAACAACAACAACAACAACAATAATAATAATAATAATAATCCCTCCTACCTCCACCCTGTCTCCCCCCCCCCCCCCCCCCCCACACCCTACCCCACCCCCTACCCCCACCCTATACCCACCACACACGCAACCCCCCACCCACCACTAACTTCAAACAATCAAGGTTGTCATAAATGCCCACAAACAATCAAGGTTTAAAAATCTTTCTTAAAGGCTTAATAAATGATAAAAGGATTGTACCAATGTCATTACTAATTCTTACAACAAGATACTCAATATTATAGAAATATACCTCATATATTACAAGCATCTGCACAATTAATTTTATGTAAAGAATGCAAAGTAACATGTGTGGTGGTTAAACCCAACAATACACCACCAAAGTAATGTGAAGTAATAGTGAATCATTATTGGTTATTATTAAGACTAACATGTCACTTCTTTCATATTTATCTTGTACTTATTGATGCACAATGTATACATGTCTCATGATAATATAGAGCAGAGTATATTTTCTCCACAATTAACATCTTACATGAGTTAGCACCATAATCGGAATCCTTAAGAGTGTATGTAAAGTTATGCAAAAGGAATCTTTATTTTTAGGGTTAATAAAATATGTATCCCTTAAGTTTGGTGGTGGGTCCCTGATGTTTTAATTTTCCCAATCGAGCCCTCTAATTATCATATTGTTTTAATTTTTGTCCAAATTTTAACGTAAAATTAACTCCTCTAATGAACTTGGCACGTGTCACTCACGTTAGGAACCTAATTAAGACTGAACCAACTTTAGGAGACAGTTTTACATAAATCACTATCTAATGTAATTTTAATGACATTTTTTCATATTTTAATTTTATTACAATTAAAATAGAGATTTTTTCAAATTTCAAATTCATATTTATAATTAATTAACAACAACAACAACAACAACAACAACAACAACAACAACAACAACAATAATAATAATAATAATAATAATAATAATCCCACCTCCTACCCCCACCCTGCCCCACCCCCCACGCACCACACACGCACACACACATACACACACACACACACGCACGCACAACCCCCCTGCCCCAACCCCACCCACCACACACACACACACATACACACACTCACGCACATACACACACACACACACACACACACACACACACACACACACACACACATATATATATATATAAATGGAAGAGAGAGAGAGAGAGAGAGAGAGAGAGAGAGAGAGAGAGAGAGAGAGGGAAGAACGACGGGAGAAAAAAGAGAGGAAATGATTTTTTACTGCGACATTTGTCACGGTCGTGTCACGGTCATTGACCGTGACAAGCCCGTGACAAATATAATTGTCACGAACTTATCACGATCAATGACCGTGATAATACTTTGTCACGGCCTTATCACGGTCAATGACCGTGACTCAAAACCCGTGTTTTGTGTCACGGTCAATGACTGTGACACGGCTAAGCGCTGGAAGGGTAACAATTTGCCCATTTTGGTGTAGTGTAATTATACCAACCTCATTCTTAACATGATAGGTAGATAGCTCAATAGGATTGAGAACCTCCAGACACATATTAATGTTAAGAAACCTGTAGACTTTGAGAAAAGTCTTAACCAACCTTTAGTTCTACCTCCATAGATGTTAAAGGCTTTAAAATGGGTAATAAAACTGATTTTATATCACAATTAAAAGAGATTGAGAATAATCTCAAAGGGCTAAAACTTAACCCCTTGTCCCTAGTTGATTCTGATTCAGAATTTGACCTACCCCTGAAAGAAGTTCATGACTTTGAACATTCTTTCAAAAATTCTAAAAATCAAGTCAATAAAATTACTTATAGTAATAATGTTGGCTACGTTGGTCCTGTTAGGAATTACTATCATAGGACAACTCCTCAGGATCTCCTTTTCGAAGAAAACACTGTGATGAATCCACAAACCACCTTCCATGGCAAATCCATTTACGACTGGAATATTAATGGAAAATCTGAAGCTCAAATTTATGAAATGATACATCAGATGTCCATGCATTCCACCATTTGTAAACAAAATGATGCCTCTAATCAAAGTATTTCTCAGATGATCATTGCTGGATTTACTGGAACTCTTCGTGGCTGGCGGGGATATATTCTCATAGAAAATCAAAGAAATGATATTGTTAATGCCGTAAAAATTATCAAGGATGAACATATGCAAGACAGAGGAATTCAGGATGTTATTTATACTTTAATTCTTGCTATTATTCATCATTTTGTTGGCAGTACTGATTATAGTGGAGAACGTAATAGAGAATTATTGCAAAACCTAAAATGTCATACCCTTAGTCAATTTAGGTGGTACGTGGATGTCTTCCTTGCTAGGGTCACTCAGAGACCAGATGGCAACTCTGTGCATTGGAAAGCCAAATTCATTGATGGTTTTCCTACTTTCTTCGCTGAGAAAGTTAGAAAGAAATTAAGAGAAGCTAATGATAACATCTCTATCCCTTACCATAATCATACTTATGGTTAGCTTATTAACATTGTCATCCAAGAGGGCCTTTCCCTCTACACTGAACTTAAGCTACAAAGGCAGCTTAAGAAGCAAAGGCTTTCAGAAAAGAAAGAGTTAGGTGAGTTTTGTGATCAATTTGCTTACAATACACATGAGACTTTCACTCACAAAATCTCTAAAAGGAACAAGAAAGTTCCTAAAAAAACCCATTATAAACGTAAAAAACATTCTAACGTTTATCATAATCAGGGGGATAATTCTAAAAGAAAATTTGTTAGGAAAAGAAAACCCAACAAATCTAACCCTAAATGTTTTAAATGGGGTAAATATGGTCACTTTGCTAATAAATGCAAAATGGAAACTAAATTTAATAATCTCCAAATTGATGACCATTTGAAGACTCAATTAAGCAAACTTTTGCTTAATTCGAGTTCATCTGAAGATCTAAAGGACTCCTCTGAGAGCAATGATGAGCTTTATAATATCCAAAGCTCTAGTGACTCAGACATCTTCGAGAAAGGATATTGCTAGTGTAATAATTTGACTGGGAGATGCAATCATCACCAATCCATTCTTCAAATGAATGGGTTAAGTCTTAATGTCCTTACCAGTCAGCAACAATCCATGATTGATGTTATCAATCGAGTTACTGACCCTGACGTTAAGCTCAAATTAATTAAATCTTGCTATACCCAGGAAAATGTTCCTAGTTCTTCAGACTGTCTTTCTCAAACCCAGCAGCACAGCCTTACGGAGGTACTCAACCGTTTAGAAAAAGGAGAAGAATTTAATAAACCAGCTAGCATTAATGACCTACGACATGAAGTTAATACCTTAAAAATGAGTTAAGAGAACTTAAGCATCAGCATAATAACATGCAAATTGAGATTAATAATCTTAAAAATGCTTCAAAGCATTATAATCCATAGACTTCAAATACTGAAGATTCTGTGGATTATTTGGGTGTTATCAGTCGTGTACTTAGCCAAAAATGGTACACTACTGTCAACCTGGTTATCAACATTGAATTTACTTTGTGTAATATCATTGCGCTCGTTGATAGCGGTGCTAATATGAATTATATTCAAGAAGGAATTGTTCCCACTAAATACTTTGAGAAGACTACTCAATCCTTGTTTAATGCTAGTGGTGATAACATGGGCATCAAATACAAATTGACTAAGGTTGCTATTTGTAACAATGGAATTTGTTTATATAATACCTTCCTGCTTATTAGTGATTTATCTCAACAGATAATTTTAGGTAGTCCCTTTTTATATTTACTTATGTCAATTGATAAAATTGATTCCAATGGAATAGACACCACCATTCAAAACCAAAAATTATTTTTGAATTTATCACCCAACCCGAGATTAAGAAAATTAACTCTTTGACAAATAATATTATTTTCAAAGAAAATCATTTAAATTTTCTTCAAAAAGAAATCTCGTTTTTAACCATTAAGCGGAAGCTTGATTTACCTAATGTACTACAAAAAATTAATGTTGTTAAAAACCAATTAATAACTGAAGTCTGCAGTGATATTGATAAGCACTCAAAAGTGTCTATTTTATGCTCCGAATAGATGCATTTTAGTCGCTCGTTTCTAATAAAATTGGCCTTATGTCCGTATTTTATTATTTTTGCAGGTTAATACACAGTTGCGGTACAAATAATGTTAAATCAGTACAATTGCAACTCAATAGCGGTAAAAATCTTGCATCGAAGAAATCAAAGGAGACCGCAACGTCTGGAGTCCATTCCGAGCTTGCCTCAATATAATCTGATGCCCCGAAACAGTCCAGTAACCCAAACCTAAGCCTACACCGAGCCCCGTGTGTATTGAGTTTGTACCTTTATTATTTTTCTAGATTTTTCTTTTTAGTCATTTTATTTTTAGGATTTATTTAGATTTTTTTAAGATTTATTTTCTATTTTTCTATTTCTTTATTTTGATTTTGATTTTTATTAGTTTTTAATTTGTAATCTTTATTTAAATTTATTTTTCTTAGGATTAATTTTTAGAAATTTATTTTATCTAGTTTTTAGTTTTAATTTATCTAGTTAGGATTTTTAGTTTTTTAGTTTTCATAAAGTTGTATTTACTTATTATTATTATTTCTTTTTATATTTTTTTAGTCTCTTAGTAATAAATTAAATTTTTATTTCTAGGTCTTTATTTTTTTATTTTTTTTAGTTCTAATTTTTTTTTTCAGTGCCATTTTTTAGGGGTACAAATTAAACATACACACAAAACTCACACACACCCTACTCTCATGCACTTTCCTACACCCAAACTTTCCTATACCCACACCAAACAACCCCTACACTATTCATCATCTCCTACTTCCCTCATCACCCTCTTTCTCTCACCTCCATAATCAAACCCAACAAGAACAACACCAAACCCAACTCCATCACCACGGACCTGCTAAAACAGAGGCCTGCCCTTATCCCGCCTTCGGCCGGTGCGCCCCTGCCAAGCCCCAAACTCGCCGGACCCGACTTCCGCAACCCGGACCTCCCACCAGAGCCTGATCCCACCACCGCCGGACAACTCCTCAGCCGATCGCGAGCCCAGCGCAGCAACCCAAGCCGCCGGCGCGACCACCTGGGCGTATACCCGATCGCGACTGACCTGACCCAACTCAGGTCTGCCCGAGCCAAACCAAAACCAAGCCACAGCCCTTAAAAATCGGACCTCCAAATCATCAAAACCCAATCCCACTAAAATCTGAATTTATTCACCATCTCCAACCCAATCTCCAAATCCCTTAAATCTCTCATCCAACAATCTAAAAAAAAATAAAGAATCGTGGCTTTATAAAAGAAGGGGATAACAAACTTAAAAAAAAAGAGACTCATCAGAACAAAAAAGAGATACGACGAGAGAAAGAGAGACGGTGTATATTATGTACATAGCAGGTTCACAAAAAATTCTAGAAAAATACAAAAAAATTAGTTTAGCGTTAGAATAATTTTTAGGTTTAGTTTTTAGTCTTCTTTTTGTAATCAAGTGCTGAAAATTGTGAAGAATATGGACGCGTGTCAAGACGCTTTTCAAGAAAATTTGGAAAAAAAAATACGTATTGTATTTCTACATTTTCTTTTCAATTTATTTCCTTCTTGACATATTATCTATTGTTGTTTATGAACACATAAGAATGTTTGGCTAAACACCCCGTTCAAGAGGTGGGATACACTGCGTATGATGTTAGTTTAATTAATTGGTTTGATTAATTTTATATTTCTTGATAAATTAATTTTAATTGTCACCAATTAATTTATGTAACGGGATTTAGTAAATTAATTGAACGAATGAATATTTGGATTTAGGAATCGAACTAGAGATAGATTTTTTCAATATTAGAATATAAATTCGGTATTGAAATTTGAGGAGTGATATTGTTTTCTTTAAATTGATCCTAGCGGGTAATTTTCTAAAAATAGTATAAGTCCTTATTTTTCATCGTGTGACATATTTTTAATTAATTTTCTGAAAAAGATTTTATTAAATTTATTATTTTAACGAGAGTTAGATTATCGATTTAATATTATGTCGAAATATTTCAAAATTAAATAATTGAAAAATTAAAATAATTGAAATTGCAGTGTAATCCCATATCTTGACCTTCTCACATTATTCGACACTCGGTTGCACATTCTTTTACATTTTTTAGTCATTTTATAATTTTTAGCATTTGTTAGTTAATTTTTCCATTGAAATTATTTTTAAAAAAAATATAAAATAAAAAAAATATTTTCATAAAAAAATTAGAATTGCACGTTTTCACATTAATTGTTTCACCTTGAAAGTTGGATTGATACCTTTACTTACCGCAATTCGAGTTATTTTTAGACAAGTTTTGTAGGTACTCAAGGGAATTTTGAGAGTGGCTTTTGCACAACAACGACAGATACGCAGAAAGCTTATTATCAAATGGCGTCGTTGCCGCTTTCCTGACGTGGAGACATGATTGACGACTTGTAATTTTATTTATCTTTTTTTTAGTGTAGTTCTTCCTCCTCCCTCCTCATTAGACTAGTTGTATAGGATTTTTAAAGTTTGGTATTTATTTTGGTCCATCTTGACACCGATTTTTTGTAATAATTATTCAAAAAAAAAAGAAAAGGGAAACCGGACCAGGTAGAGAGAGGGCGTCCAACGACGAGAATTTTTTAAGCCTTTCTACTTTGGGTTGGTAGGACTCCCGAGGACGATTAAGATAGGCGAAATCTCCCCCCGATCGACTTAACTCGATCTTCACCCCACGTGTGTAAACGCCGTGGGAGGTATAATTTTTTTTATCCCTCGCGAATCAACTGCAAGCGAGTTCATTTTTTGTGTGATTAATTTCCCCTATGTGCTTTTAATTTTTGCGTCGCGCTTAAATTGAATGGTTTGATGAATTAATTTACCTAAGATCTGGACCCGGTCATTGCAACGAGAAGGGATTTCATCACCCGACTCACTAGCTTATCCATTGTGTGCTACCCCTCGCTGTCATTAAATTTAAAATCAATCAACTAGCTAGTCCCGTAGGAACACATTTTTGCAACCGGCGATCACAAAGATAAATTCCGTGAATTTTCGTCACCCGCCGACTTAATTAAAATTTGACTACCCCTCTCACTAACTTTGAAGATAATAATTGGCTATGTGCTCGTTAGGATTTTTTTCTTAACTTGTGTGTGTCCAATTCCATTCTTTAAGTAGTCAGTTTTAGTTAGTTCAACCATATCAATAGTCAATTTTCTTCCCTTTTTCAAAAAAAAAAAGAAAAAAAAAAATCTCAAAAATATTTTCCTTTCTTTTTAAAAATAATTTCAAAAATCCCAAAAAGATTTTCTTTTTTCCATATTTAAAATACCAAAAAAAAATTCCTTTTCTTATTTTCAAAAATCACAAAAAGATTTTCTTTTCTTTTGAAAAATATTTTTAAAAAAAACCCGAAAAATATTCCTCTTGTCATGGCCGAAGAACGTCCTTTACGGGAATACTTTGGCCATTTCACATTCTCTCGAAGTTTGTTTGATGATAAGCCCTAATCGAACCTTCATTCATTAATTGATGGCTTTAACTCTCAAACACCCATCGTTGATACTCGTGTGTCGTCCACGCCCACATCTCCTATTCCACCGCCTCCGGTGATGAGTGTCAACCCATCCCATGCTTCATCGTGTACATACTACTTTCTTAGCGACCATTTGTCCCATGCGTGTCCATTTATATTCTCTCCATCTTACCCCACCATGGAACATGTGCGTCCCTATGACACTGTTTTGGAACCACCCTCGTCGTATTGTCACGAAATATTTAATGTCGAGGGGTATGAGTACCCAAGCTATTCATGGAGGCCTGATCATCCTTCCATGCAATATGAATCACAACGCCATGTTGTGGATCCTTACGGTTTCCAACAGTCGTCATCGCCACCTTGTGCACCTCATACCTATCAGTCCCCTTCATATGCTCCTCATGCTTATCACACTTTTGTCCCTCACGGAGATGCTTCTCCCGTGAATGCTACACTTGACCCTGCTCCACACACTTCATATGCGTATTCTCCACATCCTAGTGTTTCTAGCGAGTTGTGTCCACCTCACCCACCACCGCCACCCACAACCATCTCCCCACCACCTTGCACATCCGCTCTCGAGAGCCTCTTACACAAGTTCACACACACTCTTCAATCTCAAACTGAATCACTTCAAAGGCTTGAACAACGATTATATGATTTTGAGTGTGCGAACGAGACGGATTTTCCCCCAAGTCAACCCATTATTGACCCCGCGTGGGATGATGATGTGTCGTCTTGTGCCACTGATTTTGAGTGTGACCAAACCTATCTTCCTGAGAATCTCGACATTGAGATCACTCCGTGGTCCGGAACCCAAGTTGACAATTTTGTTGACGTATCCATTGATTGTGAGATTGATGCCACCCCACCATATCCCTTCGAACCCACAATTGAGGTTCGCCTTTCCCCTTCCATAGAATACTTATTTATGCCTGAGCCTACACCTATTGCACCCACTGCGTGTGTTCCCGAGGAACCACTTCATCCTAGGTTAGCTCCGGCTACGAGTGCTCACCATTTTCTTGATATTGAATCCGAGATGGTTTCTACCTCTCTTGATATGGATACTACCGCATCATATTTGGCTCCCCTTAAGCCGAATATTGATGTAGATTCATCTGTCTCGAATCTTAAAGCCTCGTTAGACTCTTTCACGACCTCGGATGGTGACGTAATGGTGGCTAAGTTGATCATTCCCTCATTTATTTCCGCACCTCCTTTTGCGAGTACCCTTGAGGATCACTCCGCGTCTCATGAGAAGTGTGCATCTCCTACTCGTGAGTTAGATCATCTTCCCCCACCCTTTATCCCACCCGATACACCCATTGTCCCTTCCACCCCACCACTTGGTTTGGAACTTGTTATTGCACCTCACCTGTTCCCATCTACACATTTAGGTCCTCACCTATATCCATCCTCCACCTTAGTACTCCACGATCACATTTGTACATTTTTCATAGACCCCACCATCCGTGTGAGTATTTTTGCTACTCTTATCTTTCGTGACATCGATCTTGTTACTTTATGCACACCACTACCTTGTGGTGTTAATTTTTTCCATCTATCGCTCCCTGGCGTGTCACGGCGGGACTGTTACCATCGTCCATTTATAGAACAATCGTGCACTTGCTCTGAAACCCACCCCATTATTATTTCCAAACCATTTTGCCTCCCCCACCAAATTGAGCACCATTCTTGTAGGGCCCTTGTTGCCCTCACATTTACGCTCAATTAGGCCCGTGATCGGTGCCTCTTCACCCTCTCCCTTGACTTTCTCACCCTTACCCTAATACCCACCCACCCCTGGTCCACCGATGCTTTGCATCGAGTGATGCACTTTGCTATACAGGTGCATTGACCCGTTTTTGCCTTTATCCAACACGACTGACGCTTCAGTCTTGTTTGGGGGTGATACTTATCACCCCATTTTTCTGTCGCCCTGTGCTTTTCATAGTTCCTATCCTTAGGGTGAGAGGTTCGGTCTGGCTAAAGACGTTAAACTTAGCGCTACCGGGAGGCAGCCCGTTGTTAATTGTTTCTGAGTATGAGTCTTATCCTGTTTGGGGGTAGTGTTTCACACCACCCAATGATTTTCACATGCTTTATAGACTTGTACGTTTTTGTATCGCATTTGTTCTTCGGGTTTTATCTTTGCTCCAGAGTGCGGTACATTTCACTAGTGGTTCATTATGGTACTATTTTTCCTCCCTTGTTCTTGTCATTTTTATATATGGTTTTAAACATCGAGGACGATGTTATCTTTTGTTTGGGGGTGGAAAATTTATCAAAATCGTACCTCTTTTGAAAATTTTCAGAAACAAGTGATTTTAAACTTTTTGTGCTGTTAAATTTAATTTTTATGATATGATTTGTCTATCATCCCTCTTTTAGAAATCTCGGAATACCGTGTTCGACCCTAAAATTATGCTTTTAACCTTAAATTAATTAATACCTCTTAAAGCGTACTTGCACTATGAATTCCTAAACTCGGTAATTTTACACTATCACATTTACAATCAAAAGTTGAAGAGTAACTGTATTCTTAAGAAAGCCTAAAAGATCACTAGTGGCGACTTAAAACCCGTGAGAATTGAGCTTTTCACCTTTTTGAGGGTTTTTACGTATCTCCGAGTCACAAGTTGCTCAACTTTCTTTGGGTACTACATTTAGTCGTTGCATGATCTCATTATTTCTTCAAATTTGGCTGAATCACTGAGAATGACATTACTTTCGAGTTGTAAGAAACATGTGTCTTATAGTTTGTCCCGAGCACTAAACCGATTTTTCTATACACTCATCTCTTTCCCTATCACATTATCATTCACCCATTATCATTTTCCATATTACCCTTATTCATATGTCCCGAATACCATCCATCATTGCCATTATTTTTTTGAGAAAAAGAGTGCTTCAAATTATCAATGTAAATTGTCTTCATTGTCTTTATGAAAAGAAAAATGCATCGCAAAAAAAAATTAGGAGAAAAAAAATAGAAGAAAAAGGAAGATGCGATCATAAGTTCAAATGCTGAAGACAATAGTCAGTCAAAGTGTCACTCTTCTCAAAACACCCAATCATTCATCTTTTTCATTTCATTATCCTTACATACCTTTCATAAACCCCATTTTTCACCCTTGGTAAAGTGTTCGGGCAAACAATGAGATTATATGGTGAATAACTCGACATTCTCAACGTAGTGGTTTGCATTCCTTCATGAGATCTATTTTTTTTTATGTATCCGTCATTTTCTATAAAGTGTGTGAGACGTTTGAACTTGTTTACATTTACTCACATCCTCACACACTAGAGAGATACACTTACCCAATTCTCAGAGAGTTCGATTCAGAGAGATATATCCAGTGAGAATTGAAGTCAAAGCGTCAATTATTAAAAGGCGATCTTAGAATTACTCCAATGATACTTAAGATTGTTTCACACTACACATGCTGAATTTTAGGAAGGATTACGCTTTTGGTAATAAGTAATTTCATATCGTATTTTGATAGTTGAATACGGTGTTCCTTGATGTCCTTTTTAAGTTGGGTTGTATAGCGTTTCATCGTCAAATCAGAAACTGCATTTAAATAAGTTTTGAATTTTTTGGGTACATTCACTGCACATGAGACACCACTCGTCCTGTAGGGCAACCTATAGGTTTAACGGCTTATTGCACATGCTAAGTGCAATCGATAGTGCCTGCGAAAGTGGCACACTTTTGGTTACTTATCTTTGTTTTCTCTCTAATTTTTGCTCGAGGACTAGCAATGTTCTGTTTGGGGGTGGTGTGATAAGCACCCAAAAGTGTCTATTTTATGCTCCGAATAAATGCATTTTAGTCGCTCGTTTCCAATAAAATTGGCCTTATGTCCGTATTTTATCATTTTTGCAGGTTAATACGTAGTTGCGGTACAAATAATGCTAAATCAGTACAATTGCGACTCAATAGCGGTAAAAATCTTGCATCAAAGAAATCAAAGGAGACCGCAACGTCTGGAGTCCATTCCGAGCTTGCCTCAATATGATCTGATGCCCCGAAACAGTCCCGTAACCCAAACCTAAGCCTACACCGAGCCCAGACCATTCTCCGAGCCCCGCGTGTGTTGAGTTTGTACCTTTATTATTTTTCTAGATTTTTCTTTTTAGTCATTTTATTTTTAGGATTTATTTAGCTTTTTTTAGAATTTATTTTCTATTTTTCTATTTCTTTATTTTGATTTTGATTTTTATTAGTTTTCAATTTGTAATCTTTATTTAAATTTATTTTTCTTAGGATTAATTTTTAGAAATTTATTTTATTTAGTTTTTAGTTTTAATTTATCTAATTAGGATTTTTAGTTTTTTAGTTTTCATAAAGTTGTATTTACTTATTATTATTTCTTTTTATATTTCTTTAGTCTCTTAGTAATAAATTAAATTTTTATTTCTAGGTCTTTATTTTTTTTTTTAGTTCTAGTTTTATTTTTTTCAGTGTCATTTTTTAGGGGTACAAATTAAACATACACATTAGCACACACACACAAAACTCACACACCGTACTCTTATACACTTTCCTACACCCAAACTTTCCTATACCCACACCAAACAACCCCTACACTATTCATCATCTCCTACTTCCCTCATCACCCTCTTTCTCTCACCTCCATAATCAAACCCAACAAGAACACCACCAAACCCAACTCCATCACCACGGACCTGCTAAAACCGAGACCTGCCCTTATCCCGCCTTCGGCCGGTGCGCCCCTGCCAAGCCCCAAACTCGCCGGACCCGACTTCCGCAACCCGGACCTCCCACCAGAGCCTGATCCCACCACCGCCGGACAACTCCTCAGCCGATCGCTTAAATCCCTTAAATCCCTCATCCATCTCCAACCCAATCTCCAAATCCCTTAAATCTGAATTTATTCACCATCTCCAACCCAATCTCCAAATCCCTTAAATCTCTCATCCAACAATCCAAAAAAAATAAAGAATCGTGGCTTTATAAAAGAAGGGGATAACAACTAAAAAAAAAAGAGACTCATCAGAACAAAAAAGAGATACGTAGAGAGAAAGAGAGACTGTGTATATTATGTACATAGTAGGTTCATAAAAAATTCTAGAAAAATACAAAAAAATTAATTTAGCTTTAGAATAATTTTTAGGTTTAGTTTTTAGTTTTCTTTTTGTAATCAAGTGCTGAAAATTGTGAAGAAGTTGGACGCGTGTCAAGGCGCTTTTCAAGACAAATTTGAAAAAAAAAATTAGGTATTGTATTTCTACCTTCTCTTTTCAATTTATTTCCTTCTTGACGTATTATCTATTGTTGTTTATGCACACATGGGAATGTTTGGCTAAACACCCCGTTCGAGGGGTGAGATACATTTCCTATGATGTTAGTTTAATTAATTGGTTTCTTTAATTTTATATTTCTTGGTAAATTAATTTTAACTGTCACCAATTAATTTATGTAACGAAAGTTAGTAAATTAATTGAACGAATGAATATTTGGATTTAGGAATCGAACTACAGATAGGTTTTTCCGATATATGAATATTAATTCGGTATTGAAATTTGAGGAGTGATATTGTTTTCTTTAAATTGATCCTAGCGGGTAATTTTCTGAAAATAGTATAAGTCCTTATTTTTCATCGTGTGACATTTTTTTAATTAATTTTCTGAAAAATATTTGATTAAATTTATAATTTTAACGAGAGTTAGATTATCGATTTAATATCATCTCGAAATATTTCAAAATTAAATAATTGAAAAATTAAAATAATTAAAAATGTAGTGTAATCCCATCTCTTGACCTGCTCACATTATTCGACACTCGGTTGCACATTCTTTTACATTTTTTAGTCATTTTATAATTTTTAGCATTTGTTAGTTAATTTTTCCCTTGGAATTGTTTAAAAAAACATATATAAAATAAAAAAAATATTTTCATAAAAAAATTGGAATTGCACGTTTTCACATTAATTGTTTCACCTTGAAAGTTGGATTGATACCTGTACTTATCGCAATACGAGTTATTTTTAGACATTTTTGTAGGTACTCAAGGGAATTTTGAGAGTGACTTTTGCATAACAACGACACATACGCAGAAAGCTTATTATCAGATATCCCTAATGCTTTTTGGGATAGGAAGAAATATATTGTTTCTCTTTCTTATGAAACCGGTTTTAATGAAAAATCCATCCCTACTAAGGCCAGACCCAGTCAAATGAAGAGGGAGTTTCTTGACCTTTGTAAGAATGAGGTTCAGAGTCTTTTAGATAAAAAACTTATAACTAAAAGTTATTCTCCTTGGAGTTGTACAGCTTTTTATGTTAATAAGGCTACTGAGAAGGAACGAGCTGTTCCTAGGCTTGTAATTAATTATAAGCCTCTTAATAATTTTTTGCAATGGATAAGATATCCAATCCCTAATAAAAAGGATTTACGTGATAGGCCTAACTCTGCCACTATCTTTTCCAAATTTGTTTTAAAATCTGGATATTGGCAGATCCAAATTGCCCCACAAGATCGGTATAAAACTGCTTTTGTGGTTCCATTTGACCATTATCAATGGAATGTTTTGCCTTTTGGGCTTAAGAATGCCCCATCTGAATTTCAAAATATCATAAACGATATTTTTAATCCTTACTATGATTTTTCAATTATCTATATTGATGATATTCTCATTTTTTCGCAATCGATTGATCAACACTTTAAACATTTAAATTTTTTTAAAGATGTTATTAAAACTAACGGTTTAGTTGCCTCGACCCCTAAAATGAAAATTTATCAAACTAATATTAGATTTTTAGGGCATAACATTGGGGAAGGGAAAATACTCCCTATTGATAGAAGTATTGAATTTGCTTCCAAATTCCCATATGAGTTAAAAGAAAAAACTTAACTCCAAAGATTTCTTGGTAGTCTCAATTATATTGGTGATTATTATAGGAATCTTGCATAAGACAGTGCAATTCTTTACACTAGGTTGAAAAATAACCCTGCTCCTTGGACTTCAGAGCACACTAAAGCTGATCAGAAAATTAAACTGAAAGTCAAGCAATTACCTTGTCTAGCTTTAGCTAATCCTTCGTTTTTAAAAATTGTTGAAACTGATGCCTCAGAGATAGGTTATGGTGGAATTTTAAAACAAATTAAATCTTTAACTAAAAAGGAAGAATTAGATCGTTTTACTTATGGGTCTTGGAAAGATGCCCAGAAAAATTACTCCACCATTAAAAAAGAAATTCTTTCGGTTGTTAAATGCATTTCAAAATTTCAAGATGATTTGTTAAATCAGATTTTTTTGCTACGTATTGATTGTAGTGCTGTAAAACAGGTTTTGCAAAAGGATGTTGAAAATATTGTTTCAAAACATATTTTTGCTAGATGGCAAGAAAATTTATCTTTGTTTGATTTTGATATTGAACATATTAAAGGTGAAAACAATTCTCTTCCTGATTTTCTAGCCAGGGAGTTTTTGCAGAACCAATGAGTGGCCCCTCTAGAGGGCATGGCAATCCCACCAAAGGGCTGGAAAAGATAAGATGGTAATTAATGAAGATCAATATCCTCCGATACAGGATTATTTGGAATTTCTTCGCCAGAGCGCGCAGAACAGGGGAAAATTGAGTTCCCCTCCTAACCTCTTTAGCAAAAAGAAGTCTACTAAAGAAGTTTTGGAAACCATTAAGAATGATTTCATTCCTAATAAAAAGGACTTCAGAATTGATGCTTATCCTCAATGAAGAGGACGAGAAGCAGATGTCTTCTTCCTGGGAAATTAAGTCCCTTTATCTGGATACACATAATTATGATGTGCAAAAAGGCAAATACCGGACGGTATATGAGGCTATCCTCGAAGAAACTGAGTATGTGGTGTTTAATCACACTAATAAACACCAGAACAATTTCAAATCCCCTATTGCTTATTGCAAAGTGGTTTTGAAGAAGTTCATCTCTCCCCGAGAATGGGAAATTCATTCGTTGAAAGCGCGAAAATTGAGTTCGCAAACTGGATCCTATAATTACTGGGATTATGTCCAAGCTTGGACTAAAGCCTTTTATTACCAAAATGCTGAGCACAAACATACTTGGTTTTTTAAATTGTGCCCAAATTCCTTAAAAGATAGTTACCCAGGATGGGTGATCAATTGGTGGGACAAATTTGGCTTAGGAATTGATATGTTCCCTGATGAAATTACCAATGAAAACCTTTTTCTACCTTGGACTCAATTTCATCCAAAACCTCGAGGGAGAAATAAGGTACCAGTAGGGCTTAATACCCTACTATTTTTTTACCAAAATTAGTGTTCCTTAGATCTCTCGATGGCATCTTCAATGTAGAGTTAACCATCTCAATGTTCCTCTACTAGAACGAATCTTTTATTATCGATGATGGAGTGGTATTGATATTAATACTACTATAAAAATAATAAAAGATAGTTTGAAGCATTATATGTCCATCATGAAAAATTCACTCCCTCCGGCTGAGAAGATGACGCCAGGAGCCAATCCAATCAAGGATTTGAAGTTTGCACTCAAGAAGTAATTTTCCAAAGCAACGGAGCAGGAGCTACTGCAAAAGGTGATGGATTGCACTCAAAGCCAATTCAGATAAGCTTTCAATTATCCTGGAGAGAAATCAAATCCTTTTGGAGATGATACAAACCCTATTCCTCGGCCATCCACTACACCAAATCTGCCCATTTGTCAAGGTCATTGACCTTGACAAATTCACCTTGTCAAGGTCAATGACCGTGACATTTCGAGGCGAGACAACTTTTTTTGTCACGGTCGTGTCACGGTCATTGACCTTGGCAAAAAACTCACGTTTTGTGTCACGGTCGTGTCAAGGTCAATGACCGTGACACGTTTGTCACGGTTTAAAACCGTGACAAAGCCGTGACCCTTTTTTAAAAAAAATTGCCACGGGCATTGACCGTGACAATTCTGGGCAGAATTTAAAAAAAATCTGCTGGGCAGTATGGCCACTGCCACTGCCCAGCAGTATATTTGTACCTGTTATAGCAACGTTGTACCTGCTCCAAACATCATATATCCAACACAAACTAAAGATAATGCAAATATATATTCATGACAGTATAATCCAAATCTTCAAAGTAAAAATAATATACATGACGATATAATCCAAATATAATTAAAATGGACAAACTAGAAAATAATGTTACTACATGTTTTGGATAAAACTGAGGAGGTGAGTAGGCCACACGACATACGAATTGACGCACCCACTAATATACATCGTGCCGCATTATTCGCGCAACCACAATAGGGAGTTCTCCTTCCCGGTTATGACATGCGTGACGAGCACCCTGGACTCCATCTGTTGAAGCACACGTCCATGGACTATTCCACCCTCGACGATATTCGGGTCCCTCAACCCCCGCCCTATCCGCTGGCCATCAAATATGTCCAATATGAACACGCTCGGCCAACCAATTGTCGATAATGGTCTGTTGGAGGGCGTCAAATAGGGAAGTGGATCGTCGAAGTACGAACGTGTCGGTGATGAAGCAGCGAGGTCCACATCCTCGTCATCCTGCGCCTCGTCCTCCCGCACCTCCTCCTCCACCGCCTTCTCCTTCCCTTTCCCTTTACCTTTCTCTTTACGGTCTCCACCCAACGTACGCTTCATGAATGCGTACATATCTTGGACCGTCGCCTCCAAACGGGACAGCTTTGCATCGTGTGAATCCACCGTTCGAGCCAACCCGGTGTCGCTCGTCTCCAATCCGATGATCCTAGATTTGGCCACCCGCGAGCTCACTCCCATTGTCCTCCCCTTGCGATCAGAGCCAAGCACTTGGCTGAGTGCGTCTGTGGACAAAGATGCCTTGTCGGCATCAGACTGCGACTCATGCACTTCCTTAAGCTTTGCCTAAAACGACAAAAAGCACATGATTAGTAAAATAAGTAAACTAAAAAGTTATAACGTAATTAACAATAATTAAACTGTCGGATTACTTACAATCGTGGCCGCGACGCTCGGGGACACCTCCTTGTCCTTCCCCTTCTTCTTCCGAAGAGCCACATAAGTATCGAGCCTATGTGTCTTACCCCTTGGCCCACTCCCTACCCCCTGAAATAAAATAAAGTAAAGTAAAATTAGTATCGGCCCCGCAAAGTAAAATAATATCCAATAATATATTTCTGTAGTTATAGATAAATTAAATATTACCTTCATCCTATGCTCGACCTCAGCGTAAGAGGTCCGGCCGGAGTAGTGCACGTCCTTCTTTTTAGCCCGATTTTCCCTCCCCGATTGGCGAGATGCCAATTGTCGATCCTCGATCTCATTGTCAATGAACTTTTGCCATTGTGCCAATGAGATCGGCTCCTTGAGCGGGACGGATCTGCGCCATTGTAAAATGGTCTCTCGTGTTTTTCCAAAGTACCGTGTCCGCATATTTTTTTTCCACGTCTTGTGTTGCTCCCTCAACTGCTCCAAGACGGAATCGCGTAGCTTTGGATCCAAGTTGAATTGTTCCTGTCCAACAAATACAATGTTAGTTGCGAATAAATATAAATATAAATATAAATATAAATATAAATATAAATATAAATATAAATATAAATATAAATATAAATATAAATATAAATATAAATTGAAATTGAAATTGAAATTGAAATATTCATATAAATATTACCTGTAGTGCCGCCCAAACAGCTAACTTGAGCTCATACGGCACCTCCTTCCAACTCATAAACCCCGGGCCGATGACCGTCTTTAGCAGCTCGAGGGATCTCGCTAAAAGCTCCGACTTGTTTTCGACGGTAATCCCAAATTTTCCATATTTGGGGAGCCTAGGGGCGGAGGAGCCCTCGTCGCCTCCGCTACCACCGAACCCAGACGACGACATCATCATAAACAGCATCATCATCTTCGCCCTAACATCTGAAGGAGACATTTTTGCTGTAAAAAAAATGTTATTAGTACAGATAAAAAAAATGTTATTAGTACAGATAAAAAAATGTTCTGTCCCCTGCCCCCTGCCCCACCCCTGCCCCCTCCCCCCGCCACACACACACGCACACCTACGCACACACACACACACCCACCCCACCCCTACCCACCTCACCCCCACCCCCACCCCCTCCCCCCACCACGACCGTGACAACTACATATATTATTTATCAATAAAATTATGACATGAGATAATTATAATTGTAGCATAAATTTCATTATCATGGGTTTTACCTAATTGAATTAAATGAACAATACTTTTAGCCCTTGTTATTCATCAAATTTGAGGCAAGTTAATTAGAATATTTGTATCGAGCCTATGTGATTTATATGGATTAATTCTATTACATTTATAACTTAACTAATAGAGTTGAATTTTAATATTAATCCTTTGGTTTATTTAACTAACTTTGGTTTGGTTTATTTCTAGTTGAATCTGAGTTATAATTTTTAGATTATGTATAGGAATTGAATTTTAATATTAATCCTTCATAAATCCCTTGAATACATGCATAAATTTGTAGAGATTGAAATTAAATTGCTTGAGATTGAATTTCTATGTTTCGGGGTCATTATTTGAAAATACTTAATTACCCTTTGAAAACCTTTCATAACACACCTATGTATTAAATATGGGTTAGACCTCTTAGCTTGCTCAACCACCCATTTACACACTTACTTTACCTTTTATTTACATTATGGATATTAATCAATTCACACGTTTTTTGTCCACTTCAACCTTTACTGAAACATTTATTAATTCATTCAAGTTAGGTAAAACCACGCAAGTATCTAATACCAAGTTTTGACGACACGGATCTCTAGAAAGAAAAACAAGCATTTCCAAATTAATATGCCCTCTTTCTTGTTTAGTGTCTCGTGAATTGATAGTATGATTTTAAAAATAGTATACAAAACTAGGTGAGATTTTAGAATTACACGTCGAAATAATACATGTTGTATAATAATAATAATACAAGTGCATGCTTTGCAATCAAAGGTATTTATCTTTATAAGGAAAAAATTATCTTAAAATGATTGGTAGGGAATGTCTATGAGGTGGATGATAATTTATTTGATATTTTATTTTATTTCTTTTGGTTAGGTTATTAAGACTTTATTTGAATTGATATCTTAGTAATTATTATATAATATTTATTTTGAGCAATTATCTTATAGTAGGATTATTATCCTAGAAACAATTCTAACATTCCATGAAGGAAAACTTTTATTGGATGGTTGAAAAGACAATAGTTCCAAATTTATTATATTCCATAACAATTTCATAGTTTCAATTCATTTTCATTTATTCTCTTAGTGCTACAACAATAATTTGAATTCATTTCATATGATTTCCCACCCCACCCCACCCCCTCCCCCACCACACACCACCACACACACACACACACCCCACCCCACCCCACCCCCTGCCCCCCTCCACCACCCCCTCCCCCACCACACCCCATCACACACACACACCACCCCCTCCCCCACCACCACACACACACACACCCCACCCCCTGCCCCACCCCTCGTCCACCCCCTCCCCCACCACACACCACCACACACACACACACACCCCACCCCACCCCACCCCCTCCCCCACCACACACCACCACACACACACACACACACCACCCCACCCTCCACCACCCCCCGCCCCACCCTGCCCCACCCCCTGCCCCCCTCCACCACCTGCCCCCCTCCACGCACACACATACACACATAAATATACACACAAATATATATATAAATGGAAGAGAGAGAGAGAGAGAGAAAATGGACCTGAAAGTAGAGAGAGAGAGAGAGAGAGAGAGAGAGAGAGAGAGAGAGCAGCGTCGAGAGAGAGAGAGATGGAGGGAACGGCGCGGGAGGGAAAAAAGAAGGGGGATAGGGTTTTTGCTGCGAACATTGTCACGGTCGTGTCACGGTCAATGACCGTGACAAGCCGTTGTCACGGTCGTGTCAAGGTCAATGACCGTGACATAAAACACGTGTTTTTTTGTCACGGTCAATGACCTTGACAAGGCTGGCCGGCTGAAAAGTGACAATTTGCCCATTTTGGTGTAGTGATCTGATGATGATACATCTATGGCTTCAGTCAAGAATGACAATCCTTTCTTCTGTCTTGTCGGAGAATTCCATAACCCAGAAGACGATGAGTTTATCGGTGATATGTTCGACACCAACCTTCCCACTGAGCCAACAATGGAGGCATTCTTTAACTCATTGAGTTCAGCCTTTCCAACCCAAAGATTGGACGATAGCTTTTCTAACCCAAACCCAGAGGATGGCTTAGATGACTTGAGATAACTGGCCCACCTGGCCCCAGTTATCTGCCCGCCAACGCATGAAGACAAAACTTTATCCATCTTGGCAACTCGACGATAGGTGGTAGGACCCACTGGCCCAATAGTCGATGCCTCGTGACAATTGGTAGGACACATTGTCCCAGCAGCCGACGCTTCAGGACAAGAGACTTTGTCAGCCTCGAATATGGAGGGACCTACGGGTCATTTTCTTAGGAATTATTTATTTCTTTCCTTTTTTTATAAATTGAGGATTTCTCTTCCTCATTTACTGCCTCTTTCTTTACTCTCTCTCTCTCTCTCTCTCTTTAAATTTATAATAAGTTTGTGGACTCTCCGACCATATTCCGGTGGACTCTTATTGAAAACGCGAAGGCCTCTAATTTTTGAAATCTTTTTACTACACAAGGTAATAATTTCCTTTTATATATGCGGAAGCGTAAGATGGTTCAAATTAAACAAATTTTAATTTATCTCAAATTAAAATTAAAACCAAGTGATATTTGATGAAACACACACTAATGTAAATTTGATTTCACTTAAACACAAATAATTCACTTCAAGTCTTAGAAATTTGCCTAAGTGATATTTTTCAATATTTCCAAATTAGGCCAAACCAATTTTAACAAATTAAATTAATGACTTCAATTACCTACACATTACCCAATATTTATTTAGCACCAAATTAAAGATGAGTAATGATTAAAACCGAATTTTATCTTTTTACCTAAGCATGCGTTCTAGGTGAATTTTGCGAAAGATAAAATAAACAATGAATTACTATGCCGCGATGTACGAGGAAAAACCCACAACGGGAAAAAACCTCGGACGACCCTAGCCTTAAGTCCACTAAGTATGGATTTATAAATGACAAGACAGATGACTTACTTCCTCGACTCAACCCCTTTCAAGCCTTGACGCGTCTTCTTGTAAACACCTCCGTCTAGTCGACAACCCCGGAGCTCCACCAAAATCTTGGAATCACCAATGAGACATAGGTACACCGTCAACCACACATGGTGCCTTTCACCACATGAGAATGCCGCAGCAAAACAAACTTCTTCTTCTTTGTGGGATTTAGAAGCAAACCCAAACTTCTCTTCAAATGGATGTAGAGATAAACCGGTGCCAAACACTCCAAGCAAAGTATATATATATGGAAACTTGGAATAGATAAACAATGGGTGAAAAACAAGTGTTTAAAATATTTTTCTTGAAAAATAACAACACTTAAACAAATAACTTTTTCCTTTTGAAATTATGCTCTCAAACTCTCTCTTAGAGATGGAATAGTATGAAAAAGTTGAAAAGAAAAAGTTGATTATTGCACTTAATTAATCAGGTAAAAAGTTAGTGGGAAAAGAAGTGGGAAAGTGGGAAAAATTGCTCAAAACTACCAAAATAACTGTTCCCGCCAAAACTCGTTCGAACGAGATTTTTGTTCGAACGAAGTCTCGTTCGAACGAGCCTTCTAACGAAGTTCCAGTGTGAACTCGTTAGAAATCTCGTTGGAAATCTCGTTCGAACATCATTCTTGTTCGAACGATATTTCGAACGACATTCTAGTGGCTAATGTGAAAACTCGTTGGCAAACTCGTTTGAACGACATTATTGTTCGAACGAAAAACTCGTTCGAACGACAATTCGAACGAACTTCCAAAAAGTGTAAATTTCTATTTTTAGCCCAGAAACTTTATATACTATATTTTAAAGTTTTAATAAATCTTTCTGAAAATAAACAACAGTTTAAACTAAAACGTTCACCCAATGAAACATGTTCCAAGCTCCTATATATATTTACAATGCATTCATACCTTAGGAGTAACCGGAACATTGTTGATGACGTAGAAACGAGGCACAATAAACTCGACATTTTGATGAAGCTTTAAACTTGGCCGCTACGTCTTCAACTTTAGTATGTCATAGGCTTGAAGGATGGTCAATAACTCTATCCTATGACTCAAACGTTTTTGTCCGGAATTGATCCAAAACAACAAAGGACTCAATTGGAAATCTGTGTCCTTACAAATCTCCCCCTTTGGCTATTTCGGGACAAATATCCTAAAGGGCCGTCAAGCTCTACTAGACTAATCAACGGTCCCACCCAAAATAAAAATACAATGCTTGACTCAAACAATCCAAGGATCAATATCTTTGCCCGATGATGAAAGTTGCCAATTAGAGGAATTCCTGCACACTTAAGCAAACTATCAAACGCATAGGGAATATCAAAATATTAAATGCAATTAAAATAATTACTCCCTCTAAATTAATTCTCCCCTTTATCAACTATGATCAACCTAAGAAGATAACGCTCTCCCCCTAAGTTAAATCTCCAAACTAAGATACGATTACAATAGGATTAGATACCATTTCTCCCCCTATCATTCTCCCCCTTTTTGTTCTGGAATTGACAAAGGATAAATAATCAAAAATTAACTTATCTCCCCCAAATAAAGCATATTACCCTTAAACTAAACAAGGGATAAATAGAATGGGATAACAAGCTAAACATGATATAGCGCATAAAGTGATGAGAACATTAAAGCACATGGGAAACAAAAGCGTAACTAATTTAACAAATAATAACGGATACCAACTAGGATGTAAGAAAATGATACCAATATGATACATAAAGTATTAAGCATGTGATATCAACAAAGAATGCAACAAGGTAGATACCAATTATGAATTAAAGCATAAATGGACTAGAAAGCAAGGCAAAGACCAAATAAAACATATCAAATATATGTTTACATAATATATACCAAATAGACTCAAGTACACATACATGGATATAAACACATAAATGACACAAAATAAGATAAGCTTTTCACACTCGTATGGCAAAAATGTGTCATATGGAAACATAAGTGTTGGGGTGTGAACTAGTAATAATTAAATTTAAACCCAATCACTTAAAATATGTTCACGGAGTTCTCAATTGATTGCAAACTTTATCACATTTGAATATAACCTCATGTGACAATATAAATTGAACTCAATGAACAAACACACATAATGTATACAAACCTAGCATGTTGATGATTCTACAAACCAATAGAGTCATGACATTAACAACGTAACTAGGATAAACGGACATTGTGCAAACCGTTGATATACCATCCAATCTCCCTCAATAAGCATATATGTTTTTGAATGAATATATCAATTTAACATAGGCCTTGGCAATTATTTTTCTTTTTAATGCCATATTTTCTTTTTACGCCATTGGACCACGTATTTCTTTTAGGTCCAAACAAACGGTGGCTTACTAGTCGCAAAGGATAATAAATCCTTTTGGAGCCCTTCCCCGTGCACATTTATACATATTACTTTTATATCTCACAAATCTCACGTGCAACGGATTTTGACATGCACTAGTCCTCCTAGGTCATATAATATGTAGATGACTAGATTGGTAGGAGAACACCTCACAAAGCTCAAGTATAACATGTGACGAATAAATTTTAAAAGAGCTCGTGCATGTGTGAGTAGAGGCATATAAAAATAGAATCCATTAAATCAACACAAAATCCAACTACTCCATGTAAGCATGGTAAAGAACATAACAAGGATTGACAATCTAAACCAAAATTTGTAGTCTCATGGGAGCGTAAGAGATGGGATTCAAACACAAGTATATGCCACATAAAGTGTGTCAAACTAAAATATGCACACAAAAAAATCTTTTTGAGTTTTTGAAATTTGTAACCAAAAATAAAATTATATACTCAAAAGACAAACAAAATTCATTTGAATTTTTCATTAAGCTTAAACTACCAAGAGATAAAAACCCAAATGATAAACAAAAATCTTTTTGTATTTTTCATTTAATGCAAACGAAAATGAAAGAAATATAATACAAAAGATAAACAAGTCATTATTTGTAGCATGAGATATGAAATACAGCAATGACTAGAAAATGACTAAACATGTATACATCTAGCAATGATATATAATATGAAGCACAAAAAGCTAGAGTATGCAAACAAAACTAACACATTCAACCTTTAGATTTTGCAAGGGAGGAAGCATGTGAAAGTAAATGAGAATCAAATACCCTATCTTGTAAAGCTACCAAGTCGGATCTCCTAACCCAAATTAATGATGAATGATGATCTCGGGGTGTAGGAATCTTCGATACCTTGGTTGCCTTACGTTGGGATTTTCTAGAAAATCTTTTAAGATCAAAACAAAATTTCTTAAGATGACCTTTTCGACCACAATGTGCACAAGTAAAAACACGTCGAAAATTGGTACCTAAGGATTGATCTCTAAAGGCTTTCCTAGGTGATTCTCTTAAAACATTTGTTTTAGCTTTATGAGGAGATTCATTACAAGTATCGAAGCCGAAATCGCAAGTGTCATTTTTAATTTGGACCGTTCCTAAAATTTTATCTAGTTTCTCCAAACGACACTCCAAATAAAATTTGACTTTCCTAGAGTCTTTTAATTTATTTTGTAATTCTAAAATGTTAGACTCTAATAAAACATTTCTCTCTTCAAACTGGAGAAGCTCATTTTTCATTGACTCCATTAAACCTCTAAAGCTATCTCTCTCGCCTTCTATATATTCAACGTTCTCTCGAAGAGTTTTCTCTCGTGTCCTAAGGTTTTCCACTAACGCACTATCATGAACGACCTTGACACGCTCTTTTAAACACGCTTCTAACTTCAAATTAGCTCTTTTTAATTTAATAGATTCTTCATAAAGTTCTTGAAAAGCATTTTGAAGTTCACTCACATCAACCTCTTCTTCATTTTCCCTCTCTCTTTCTTCTTCACTCTCACTACCATAAAAAATAAGGGAATCATAAACTATGACCTTGGAAGTTTCATGTGTTAAAATTTCATTAATAGAAGATTGCTCACTATCACTCACATGACTAGCCATAAAAGCCACAAAGTTGGGCTTAGTGGGGGAATCGGGTCCCTCTTCATAATCACTATCACTAAGGGTTGCATTAAAGAAATTGGTTGCTTACCCTCTCTCCTTAGTTTAGTGGGACACTCTTTTGCCCTATGTCCATACCCTTCACAACCAAAACACCTATTTGACTTGTCCCTATTTAAGCTTTCATTAATAGTTTTAGGAATCTTCTTGGCTTTGTCGTGCGTAGATTTTTTAAATTTCTTAAAATCATTTTTAAATTTATCTTTGTTAAATTTAAGAATTTTTCGAAATTTTCTAGCAAACAAGGCCATATCTTCCGAGTCACTATCTCTCTCGTTCTCTACTACTTATTTTTTCTCTTTTCGAGCTTTTAAAGCAATGCCCCTTTCAATTTTCTTTTCGATTTTAGAGGGAAACATGTCCAGTTCATAGGTTTGTAAATCACCTACGAGCTCTTCTAATTTCGTAGAGGCTAAAGTTGGTAAAGAATTTAAAATGGTCACTTTTGGAATTAATCTATCAGGTAGGGACCTTAAAATTTTCTTTACTACTCGATTGTCAGGTATTTTTTCTCCCAAGTTAAAAGATGAATTAACGATATCGGAAAGTCTATCATAAAATTCATCAAAAGTTTCTTTTTCATTCATTTTGATGGTTTCAAATTGAGTGGTGAGGTTTTGGAGTTTCGAAGCTTTAATGATACTAGTACCTTCATGAGTGAGTTTTAAAATATCCTAAGCTTCTTTAGCGGTTTCACACGTCATAATACGACGGAATTCATCCGGTGTGGCCGCGCTAAACAAGGCATTTAAACTATGGGAATTAAAATTTGAGAATTTAAATTCATTCTCACTCCATCTATCGGTCGGTTTGGGAACACGTTCATTATCTACTAAATGAGTTGGTGGGGACCACCCGTTAACTACAGACAACCAAACCCTATCGTCGATAGATTTAAGTGTCGATTTCATACGCACTTTCCAGTACGCGTAATTAGAACCATCGAAAATAGGAAATTTTGAGAATGGAGAAAATTTCATTTTAGCCCAAAGTATTTAAAGGATCTAAAACGCAATAATTTAGCGATCTGGCTCTGATACCAATTTGAAAAATGCGATGGCCCCCAATTTTTGAAACTTTTTACTACACAAGGTAATAATTTCCTTTTATATATGCGGAAGCATGAGATGGTTCAAATTAAATAAATTTTAATTTATCTCAAATTAAAATTAAAACCAAGTGAAATATGATGAAACACACACTAATGTAAATTTGATTTCACTTAAACACAATTAATTCACTTCAAGTCCTAGAAATTTGCCTAAGTGATAATTTTTAATATTTCCAAATTAGGCCAAATCAATTTTAACAAATTAAATTAATGACTTGAATTATCTACACACTACCCAATATTTATTTAGCACCAAATTAAAGATGAGTAGTGATTTAAATCAAATTTTATCTTTTTACCTAAGCATGCGTTCTAGGTGAGTTTTACGAAAGATAAAATAAACAATGATTCACTACGCCGCGATGTACGAGGAAAAACCCACAACGGGAAAAAATCTCGGACGGCCCTAGCCTTAAGTCCACTAAGTATGGATTTACAAATTACAAGACAGATGACTAACTTCCTCGACTCGACCCCTTTCAAGACTTGACGCGTCTTCTTGTAAACACCTCTGCCTAGTTGACAACTCCGGAGCTCCACCAAAATATTGGAATCACCAATGAGACATAGGTACACTGTCAACCACACGTGGTGCCTTTCACCACATGAGAATACCGCAGCAAAACAAACTTCTTCTTCTTTATGGGATTTAGAAGCAAACCCAAACTTCTCTTCAAATGGATGTAGAGATAAACCGGTGCCAAACACTCCAAGCAAAGTATATATATATGAAAACTTGGAATAGATAAACAATGGGTGAAAAACAAGTGTTTAAAAGATTTTTCTTGAAAAACAACAACACTTAAACAAAGAACTTTTTCCTTTTGAAATTATGCTCTCAAACTCTCTCTTAGAGATGGAATAGTATGAAAAAGTTGATTTCTGCACTTAATTAATCAGGGAAAAATTTAGTGGGAAAAGAAGTGGAAAAGTGGGAAAAACTACTCAAAACTTCCAAAATAACTGTTCCCGCCAAAACTCGTTCGAACGAGATTTTCGTTCGAACGAAGTCTTGTCTGAACGAGCCTTCTAACGAAGTTCCAGTATGAACTCATTAGAAATCTCGTTGAAAATCTTGTTCAAACATCATTCTCGTTCGAACGATACTTCGAACGACATTCCAGTGGCCAATGTAGAAACTCGTTGGCAAACTCGTTCGAACGACATTATTGTTCGAACGAAAAACTCGTTCGAACGACAATTCGAACGAACTTCTAGAAAGTGTAAATTTCTATTTTTAGCCCAGAAACTTTATATACTATATTTTAAAGTTTTAATAAAATCTTTCTGAAAATAAACAACAGTTTAAACTAAAACGTTCACCCAATGAAACATGTTCCAAGCTCCTATATATATTTACAATGCATTCATACCTTAGGAGTAAACGGAACATTGTTGATGACATAGAAACTCGGCACAATAAACTCGGCATTTTGATGAAGCTTTAAACTTCGCCGCTACGTCTTCAACTTTAGTATGTCATAGGCTTGAAGGATGGTCAATAACTCTATCCTATGACTCAGGGGCGGACACAGCTTGGGCCCAACAGGGGCCATCGCCCGGGTTGGGAAATCCAAATAAAAAAAAAAAAAGGTTTTTTATGTAAAAACACAACAGCTGCCAGCTGTTTGGTATAAAAATAAAACCCCCATTTCTTTTGTTGCCAGCAGCCCCAACGAAACCTGCACAAACCCAAAACCCAACTCAAAGTTCAAACCCATTTCTCCTCTTCTTCTGCACTCCACTCCACCCATCTACCCACACGGCCAGGCCACGCCCAACTCAGCCCCCTGACGTGAGTCACGACGCCCCTGACTGCCCAACTCAGGTAATTTTTTGTTATATGTACTGAGTCTGTGTATATGATTTTTGTGTGTATATGGTTTTTGTGATTGTGAGATGATTAAAGTGAGATGATTAGTGTATGTGTATATGATTTTTGTGATTTAGAAATCATGTAATGTGTGTTTTTTGTGTATATTATTAGAAATGTATATGTGGTTTTTTGTGATTTATATGTGGTTTTTTGTATATGTGTATATAGAAATAATTTGTAAGAAATTTGTGGTTTTTATACCTGGCTTTTATATCTCAGAAATTTGTGTAGAAAATTTTATTTAGAAATTTGTGTTATAGAAATAAGTATATATAAATATGTAGTCTAAAATATTTGTTTTTTTTAAATAGGAAGTCATGGAGAAATTTTTTAAACGGAAAAGAGAAGATAACCCACAAACTGTATCCGAAGCCGAGGTTCAATCATCTCCCAATGCGGAGTCCGATAATCTTATCCATCAAGAAGTTCAATCCCAACACTCACAACACTCACCTAATATTGGGGTGAATTTGGATGAACTACCATCGGATCCCGGTTTGAGGAAATCTATTTCGGAATATGGTGATTCTAAACAAATGGAGTTAGTTCGTCGAGCATATCTTACTAGGGGCCCTTGTCAACCAAAAAATCACAATTTCCCATGGATAAAATTTGGAACAGGCAAACGTAGATTTATTCCGTCATGGTTTGAGGAGTTTGGGAGATGGTTAGAGTATAGTGTGGCGAAGGAGGCTGCGTTTTGTTTGTTTTGCTATTTGTTTCGACCAAATACAGGGGGCAAGGGGGTGGTGGTGTATTTGTTGCTGGAGGCTTTTCAAATTGGAAAAAGAAGCAAGTGTTTAAAGATCATGTTGGCCCCCATTCAAGTATTCATAACAAATGCATGAATGCTTGTGATGACTTGATGAAACAAGATCAACACATCGAAGTGTCTTTGTCTAACCATTCTGATAAGACAAGAGTTGATTATCGTATTCGTCTGACTGCATCCTTGAATTGCCTCAAGTACTTACTACGCCAACGTTTGGCGATGCGAGGGCATAATGAATCTGTGGGGTCATCTAATCGGGGTAATTTTCTTGAACTTTTACAGTTCCTTGCCGAGGAAAATGAAGCTATAAACAAAGTTGTCTTGAAAAATGCCCCCGAAAATCACCAAATGATAGCTCCATCAATTCAGAAAGACCTCATTAATGCCGCCGCCTCTTTGACCACTAAAGTCATAATTCAAGAAATTGGGGATGAGGTATTCTCCATACTAGTTGACGAGTCCCGTGACATCTCTGTGAAGGAGCAAATGGCAGTGACTTTACGTTATGTGAATAAAAAAGGCTATGTGGTTGAACATTTTCTTGGCATTGTACATGTTATTGACACTACATCTTTAACACTTAAGGCAAGTCTTGAGTCACTTCTCTTGAAACATGGGTTGAGTATGTCAAGTATTCGTGGGCAAGGTTATGATGGGGCAAGCAACATGAAAGAGGAGTTCAATGGGCTGAAGAGTTTGATTCTAAGGGAAAACAATTCAGCTTATTACGTTCATTGTTTTGCTCATCAGCTACAGTTGGCATTGGTAGCGGTCGCAAACAATCATAATGCAATTGGTTCATTCTTTCTCAAAGTTTCAATTTTGTCGAATGTTGTTGGAGCATCTTGCAAGCGTAGAGATATACTTCGGAAGAAGCATTATGATGATATACTTGAAGGAATATACACCGGTGATCGGGAGACGGGTCGTGGTTTAAACCAAGAAGAAGCATTCACACGAGCAGGGGACACACGGTGGGGTTCACATTACGGTACACTTTTGAGTTTAGATCATTTGTTCTCTGCTGTGCTTGGTGTACTTGAGGTGGTTCAAGTTGATGGTGATGTAGGTACTCAGAGAATAGAAGCATATGATCTGATTAGCTATTTGCAGTGCTTTGATTTTGTGTTCAAATTACAGTTAATGAAAGCAATTTTGGGGATTACCAATGACTTGTCGCAATCACTACAACGGAGGGATCAAGATATTGTGAATGCAATGGATCTTGTTAAAATAGCTAAGATGCGTTTACAAAAAATGAGGGAGCATGGATGGGATAAATTGTTGAAAGTAGTCTCTTCATTTTATAGTACACACGACATTGTAATCATCAATATGGAAGATTGTTTTGTGGCTAGTGGAAGATCACGTCGAAACGTCGAAGAGAGGACAAATCTTCATCACTATCGGGTTGAATTGTTCTATTCGGTGATAGATATGCAACTACAGGAGTTGAACCATCGGTTTAATGAGGTGAATATAGAGTTACTTTTATGTATGGCATGTCTTGGTCCAAGTATGAACTTCTCCAAATTTGATGTGGAAAGATTAGTTCGATTTGCGGAGTTTTATCCGAATGATTTTGATCCGATTGAGCTCACAGTCATTGGGGAACAACTTCAAAATTATATATATAGTGTGGAAGAATTCAAAGATTTGAAAGGGATTGGTGCTCTTGCTCAAAAGATGGTTGAAACTCAGAGGGATCGGTTATTTCCATTAGTGTACTTTCTTATAAAACTTGCCTTGACATTGCCGGTTGCAACTGCAAGCGTGGAACGAGCATTCTCCGCAATGAAAATCGTGAAGAGTACATTATGTAACCGAATGGGAGATGATTCTACAAATGATTGCTTGGTGGCGTACATTGAACAAGATATTTTCAAAAATGTTGATACGGAAGATATCATTCAATATTTTCAGAATATGAAGCCGCGTAGGGGAATATTGTAAACAATCTCATTGTATTTGCAATTTCTGGTTATGTATGGATGAATTGATATGAAATTTTGGCATATTCAGTATTTATGTTTTATTAGTTGTTGGTTTTTATGAGTTGATTAGTTATTAGTGTTGGTAAAAAAAATTTGAATCGATTTGGCCCCGGTTGAACTAAAATCCTGGATCCGCCACTGCTATGACTCAAACGTTTTTGTCCGGAATTGAGCCAAAACTACAAAGGACTTAATTGAAAATTTGTGTCCTTACACTTATGAGTTTGTAAGTTTGTTTTAATTTCCTTTTGTAAAAGTTTGTAATAAATATTTCAGTTCTGTTAATATTCTTCTGTTTATATTGATCCTTTATTTTATGGTAATAAAAAACTAGGATGAAAAATAGTTTTTTCTTCTCTTAGTAAATGAAAATTTGGATGAAAAAGGGAAAAATGCTAAAAATCGCTTTTTATAAATAAAACATTCTATAAAAAGAAATTATTTTAAAAAATGTTTCAAAACTTTTTTATATGAAAACTATTTTTTAAAATGTTTTTTATAATTAAATACTTCCAAATTATTTTTTTTACGTAAAAATGATTCTTTATATATAAATTAAACTATTACTATAATTTTTTTTAATTTTTTTGATATAGAAACGGTTTCCTTTAAATATTTTCTATAAATAAAAACGTTAAAAAATATTTGTAAAAATAAAACGCTAAAAACTTAAAAAAAAATGTTTTTTTAGCATTTTTATTTATTGAAAACAATTTATTTAGCATTTTAACGATTTTCTATGAATATTTTTTTTAAATTAAAAAAGTTGTTTGTTGGTTTTATTTATTGTAATCATGTTTAAAAGTATTTTTTTAAATAACATAATTTTTTAAACTAATAACATACCATTTATTTACAAAACACAATTTTAAATTCAGTTTTTTAAATCTATTTTTTAAAAAAATAAAAACTATATTTTGTACAAAGTAAGTTATTTATTAAAAATATGTTGTTATATATATTTTTATACATCAACTATTTTTTCGAAAATGTTATTGTAAATAAAACTATTTTAAAAACATTAAGCTTTTTATATAGATTTTTCTTAATAAATACTTTTTTATAAATAAAAACATTTTTTTATAATTAAAAACATTCAAATTTGTTTTTTAAAATAAACTATTTTTAGTATAAAAATGATTTTATTATAAATATTGAAACTTTTTTTAATTATTTAAACATTTTATTAATTATCAATTACCCAGAATACCCCTTTTACCCCCAAGTTTCGTTAAAGTTAACAATCAAAATGGATGAAAGAGTCAAACTCCCACCATATAGATACTTTAGGGGCTTAATAGGAACACAAAATATACTTGATGTGCTCAATAGAAACTATTTTTATATTTCAAAGGGCACATATTAAACAATCAAACCATTCACATTATCATTGAACTAAAAGTCCGTCACCTACTCCTCACTCCCCCTTTAACTGGACCAGTCGTCGCCAGTGCTGATCGCCGATACGGGCTGGCGATGCCATTAATACGAATAATAGTTCATGAATTTTATAAATATTGTGTAAAGTGACTTTTTATTAAATGAGTAGCATAAATTTTATAATTAATGTGTAAAGTGACTTGTCATTAAATGAGTAGCGTGACTAATTTAAATATTTAATGAGTACTATTTTAAGGGTCTAAATAGGCCTATCAATTGGGTTCTGTGAGCTGTGCTTGAGGTTGCTCAGGCTTAACCCGAATTAGAATACCTTGGCTCAAGCCCGAGCTCGGCCGAACGAGCTTAAGGCCCCATAGCTTAAGCTCGACTCATAAAATGAGCAGGACCGAATTGGATTCACCAAATAAAAAAATATTATTTCTCCCACAAATAACACCTTTTAATTTTTAGTTTAAGTAATAATATTTTTAGGAAACCCCATCCCGTTTATTATTATTATTTTTCAAGAAAACTTCAATCATCTTTTTTGAAATATAAAAAAAGTAAAAACAATGACCCATATAGGTAGCCTCTTACAAGTAATCTAAAACAATAAACTAACATGAAAAAAACTAGTACTAAAATAATTAAATATCAAATTATATATATTTTATGTATATTATTTCAGGCCGAGCCTAATTCGGGGTTGACAGTGGTTGAGTCAAACTTGACCGGAATTGAATTCGGAGTTAATTTTTTGTTTCAAACCCGATCCGGCTCAAACTCAATTAAAGCGCAACCCGAGTTTAGCGGGTCGACCAATTGGGCTTAGGGCTTGAACGACCCAATTGACAGACTTAGGTCTAAACATTATTTGACCCAATATTTAAACTTGAGAAGTACCTCTTAGTGTATGTCGTACCTTAATGCGATAGCTCTCTTGTCGCCAAAATCTTTGGACAACTAGGGATGTCAACGAGGTGGGTTGGGAACCGGATGCATTTCCGAGTCCCCAATTCCCATCATCTTCCGTTTTTTTTTGGGTCGAGAATTCCAACCAACCAGATAAAAAGAGTTTAGTGTGAAACATTATTTAAAGATGAGTAATACTACACTGATACAAAAACGCGACACAATTAACGTATCGTGCTTTCATTCGCTCGTGCACAAAACTTTATTCTAAACGAAATCCGAACACAAACGAATAAAGATGCGACACGTCAATTATGTTTCACTTTTGTGTCAGATATTTGTGTCCCTTGCATTTTCTTTTAAAATTAGTTAGGCCCAACCCGTACCCGGATGCCCATATTCTAGCATCTCTTCCACCATCTCACATCTCATACCTCTTTTTTTTTTTTTTTTTCTTTTCATATTTCAATCTCTCACTCTTGCCACCACAACTGGTCAAAGCAAAGGCTAAAACTTCATCCCACATCACTATCTTCGAACTTAGGTAACTTTTTTATCACTTGAATTCAATTTATTATGCTTATATAGTTATATTACCATTCTTATACTCATCAAATCGGATCGGACTACATTTTTTAGTACCCTCTTAGCTTAAGATTTTCTACATATTTTGGCTTAAACTCTGTTTAATTCTTGATGTTAATTTAGCCCTAAAGGGAGTAGTGTGAGAAGATGAGTATTGAGTAATGCCCAAATGAACTATTTGGGGACTACCCAACTCATATTTTGATCCTGTCAAAATACTCAAAATTGTAATTTATTAAAATGGGACTCTTTGTTTACGGATCTTATTGGGTTCGTGACTAAACGTTTTTTTTTTTTTTTATTGTGTCAAAAAACCATATTAAAATTCGACCTGTAATCTTAACGTGTCCTGTCCACCCGTTATTATTTATTAAGATAATGGTTTATTTTAAATCGTATTTTTTAACATAATTAGACCTAATAATTCATTGACATTACTATGATTAAATTAACAGTAAGCTACATAAACTCGTTAAAGTCTCAACCTAGATTAATGGGTCTTAACGGGCTTATTGGGAATTAACGGGTGAAGGGGCAGTAATAACTCGACTCATTAACTATGGTGTCTTATCGGGTTAACATTGATATGACGGAAACCATTAAGGGTCCACTCATTAACTTATAATTTCGTGTCGTGCTTCATTTTACCTGGGCTAATCTTAAGAATACCCGTATTTTGATTAGTAGACAATAAATCCATTTACACAAGTGCGTTTAAAGTATGTGTTTTTGGCTTTACTCATTAGTCGATAATTTTTTTTGCCTCTGGTCCACGAACGTATTTTTTTGGCACTAAAGTCCTTCCTTAATGTATACCTGATTGTCTGCATGACTTTTTTTTTTGAAAAAAATTTAAATTTGTACATGAAATTTTATAATATATACACAATTTTTTTGTAATAGACATGTTTTAACTTTGTGTATATCTTAACTTATAAAGTATACATTAAGGGGTGAGGGATCATAGTGCCCAAAAATATATGTAAGTGGACTAGAGCAAAAAAAAAATACTGCCAAGGACTGTAATGGAAAACTCTCTTTAAAGTATATCCGAGGGTATGATTTGAGGGTACACGTAGAATTGCTTTTAAGAAAATCATTGGTTGATTTTTCAATGGACCCCCTGTGGACCATGCACATTGACCAATACTTTTTGACAATTAAACACGGTATGATTTGAGGGTACATGTAGAATTACTTTATTTATAATAATTAAACATAAATAGGAGGTACGTATACATTATTTTTTTTCTTTACTAAAAGAAATAAAATTATTATAAATTTACCCATAGCGTTACCATCAATATCAAGTCACGGTTAGACCAATAGATGCCTGCATAAGGGAGAGTGACTTAGTTAGTATTGTTGATGGTAACGATAGAGGTAGAGGAATGCCTAAATTGACTTGGTGGTATATTGTAAGAAAATATATGATACCATTTGGTTTAACTGTGGATAGTGCATTGAGCGGAACTGAATGAAAAATAGGATTCATGTAGCTGATTCCAAATAACTCCAAATAATTGGGAAAAGGCTTTGTTGAGTTAGTTGAGAATTGTATGTGTTGTAAAACTATTTATATACGTTTTCATTGTAGAAACAGAAAAAAGTAGTATGTTGATCATAATATAATTACATTTAGACACTGAAAGCAATTGTTTTAATTTTTAATTTTGATTTAGCGACGGTGCTGTGAACATATATAATTACATTTTGATTGTAGAGATGTAGGAAGTTTTGTAGAAAACATTTAGATACATTTTTCTGTGGTCTTATTGACGAGTTTGTTTTAGCCTGTCCTTGTCGTCAGTTTCAGAGTGACTTATTGCCATCTTTCCCATATTAAAATGGAAGAAACTCGACAACAATGATTTTGCAGTCCCAGTTAGAAAATTTAGGGTTAACTAATGTTTAGTTGGGGGTGGCATTTTTTGACATGATAACCCAATAATTACACGGCACATGACACAATTAATTAAAAATGCTCGTTTTAGATTAATTAGTTCACGAAACTAGTACGCGAATCCACAGAAACCCAACCCTCTTTTTACATGTGCCTCTACCGTCTTTCGACTCACCTCGATTGTGATAGTTCTCCTTGACATACACATAATCGGACCATCTCCAAGAAAATGAATATTTTTTCTTTATAAATACACGTATCATTAAAGACCGCCAAGTTGGTGTAACTGTATACAGAAGGGAAAAAATAGAGACCAACAACTAATCTCTAAACCTCAAACTATCCAATAGCTCAATGTAAGACAAACAAGGATCTGAGAGATGAACCCTTGATCCCAATAACCTTTATTGGAGTCGGGGAGATTCACTACCAACACCCTTTCAGCCTTTTTCGCCTTCAGGTAGAGAAAGCCATCAGGAGTATGAAACCAGATACAATATCTGATCTCAAAAGCTCATTTATACGGTTGACCCCATTGACTATTCGCCGACTATTGGGGGCACACTGAGCAGGGACTACCCCAAAGAATTCGAAGAACTCTAAAAATAAAGAATTTGAGGGAAATGTCAACCCCCCTTGAAGCACAGTCAAGGTGTAGGTCCAGTGCCCCCTGTCGATGTCTCTGACATCTTTGGGTATGGGGGCACAATTGATCTCCACCCACGTGGGAATGGAATAGTTTTTTCTAAACTCCTCTATTTTTGCTTTCTTTCTCTTTGTTCTAATATTCTTTCAATAACAGGATCACAGCGGGATTCAAACATACATTTTATGAATGCAAAATTCTTACCATTAGATGGTGTAAATATGTCCCAAAATTGATTTTAGGCTTTAAAATATTATGATTTGTTATAATGCATGCTCTGTGCATTTAAATGTTTTTTACTTTATATTAAACATTTCTAGTGTACGATACGCGATACATAGGTTTTCGATACACGATAGTTGATAAGATTCATGATTTGACCACTTCCTAGACACTACCCAAAAGCAACTAAAATTTTCAAGTTCAAAAATATTATTTTACCTTCCCTTTATTGCACAATCTGGTCTACTTTCTTCTATCTTCTATCTTCTTTTTATGTATACACATTCACTTCCGTTTACATTCTTACTGATTTAATTGAAGGTGGTGATGGATTGTCAACTTCTTCCTTTTAACTGGAGCAAGTGTTTGTCTAAATCGTACCAGGCTTCTCATTTCCAAATAATTGGTTCCCACAATAGTATATATCGGCGGAATTGTTATCTGCCAGCAGGTATATCACCTGCGCCCTTTGGTTTAGTAATATTTTCCACTGATTTAATGAGTGCGTGAAGAACTAGATGGTCAAATGTGGACATTTGAGGTTAAAGAGAAATTTAGGGGTATCTTTTATTGTTACGGAAATATTACCTAGAATGCGAATTGTTTTAATACAAGGAACGGGAACAGGAACAGGAATACTGTACATCATACTATACTCCTTCAATTTGATACAATAGAGTGGGCTTATATAGATTGCATCATTATTCAAATGGTTGATCTACTTCTAAATGCTAGGGTGATTAAAAATTTAATAAATATCATCATATAATGTTATTGAGAGGCATTAGTTTTCACTTTTCAGTTCACCAGTGAGATTCTTTTTATTTTGATATTATTATAATTTATTTGAACACATTGAATGTCACACTCCTCGTGTGTTTGCTATGATTAAACTTTTCCTAAATAATTCCGTTGAAAATTCTTGTCTTATTTTTTTTATTGTTTCATTGCGTTTTTTTAAAATTTTCTCATAAAAACAATTTTTAGCGGCGAGTAGGAAAACATTATTTGAATAGTTTATTTTAGAGCATTGAAATAGAAGTGTCCTTAAAGATGCAGGGGCAAACCCACTATTACCCTCGTTTCCCTCCTTTTTTGGCAATATACGCAAAGGCTTGGCAATGGGTCATGTTGTGTCTTCTCAGTTTCGTGACATTGTCCATAATCGGCCCATTTATAAGCGTGGACAGTCAGTTTTGTGTCATAGGTTCGTGTATCACTTTTAGCGGGCTCGTGTCTTGTCATGGTTCAAAGTCGCGGTATCGGTTTATGACTTGGAAGGTATCGGTCTTGGGCGATACGCAACTATATTTAGAGAACTAAAAAAAGAATTGAAAAAATTACAGAAAAGTTTAGAAAAATAATAATAATAATAATAATAATAATATGGCTCAATTAGATAAGTACAAAATCATCATTTAGTATGCATAACACTGCCTAATTGTCTATACTAAATCATCATTTAGTATGCATAACATTGTCTAAATCAATGTATATTTAGTAATATATTCTTCGTGGATGTTATAATAGTACCTATTACTAATGAAGGATATATATATATATATATATATATATATATATATATATATATATAATGTAAATAATCATACACTTTAAGGATAGATGAATAATGATACAATTTTAATACAAATTAAGTAAATACAAAAAGAGGGTTAAATGGGAGATAACCCCTTTAATACACTACAAGAAAAGAAGTGAGAGATTCAATCAAAAAACGTGATTTGCGACCACAAAACATCGTATATCCTGTACCGAATTGAAAGCGATTGCCCCGATCGTGGCATGGATGTAAAATTGAGGCTCAATTGAGTAAGTTAGAAGTTGAGATAGAGAGATCTATGCTTAGTAACTTATACCATCTCGGTTGATATAGCACCGATATGGATCGATACTAGTGTGATATCGCCGATATGGGCCGATTCTCCCACAATATCACCGATATGAGCCGATACTACCGAGAAATTACCGATATAGGGTTGATTCACACTAATAAACGAAAATTCAACTCGTAACTCTAAATCGGATCGGTGGGTACAGATACCTAGTCAACTTGGCCGTATCGTCGCGGTATTGGCCTTGACTTTGAATCATGTGTCTTGTATAACGGGGTTCTGTCACCTATTTGTATAATCTTGCCAAAAGGGTCACACTTAAAACCCAAACCTGTGAAACTAGCTCCAAGCAGGAAGCAACTCTAAGACAATCATCTGCCTTCCCTTTCTACCTATCCCCATCTTGCAGGGCCTGAATGGCTTTTGCAAATTCTTGAAACATTTTTTCATTCAAATTTCTTTAGTTAAAGTCCAAGAGATAAATAGAGAAAAAAAAAGTTGAAGCAAAAGAAGCAATATATGCATTATGGTTTAAAAATTGGCGCTAGATTTGGGAAAACACTTGAAAGGATATTTTACGGGGTCAAATGTCTTAAGAAAATTGATATTAGCCCCACCCCTACTACAAATTTAATAAGCCACGAAAAGGAAGAAAGCGACTAATAAATTTATTTTCAAGGGCCGTGAAAAAACCCCTTTCCACCAATTAACAAGCCCACCCATTCGCTTGTGGGATAATCTTCCAAGGAGAGGCTTTCCTTCCCCCCCCCCCCCCCCCCCTAATTTTTTTTATATGATATATCTCTTTATACTCTCCTTGTTAATTTTTTTTTGTAATAAGGGAGACACCTTGTCTCCTGCTCTTCATGTACTCTATATATTATTAATAATATTATACGTTTACAAAAAAAGTTTTTTGCACTTTAGGTTCCTTTTAATATGCATATGATGAAGTTGGGATCCAAAGTATTCCATGTGATGAGTTTGGGAGCCGAGGACTCGTATATACTTAAAAAAAGTCATAAAAGATTCTCCGAAAAGCATCCTAGAAAAGTATCTATAACATTATTGGATCCCAACCTTATTATGAAAAACTTGGATCCTAGCCTTATATTTGGCTCATTAAATGGACGTCAAAATGCAAATAACCTTAAAAAATAGTCTAGCTTCCAATAAATAACAGAATCTTCATCCCCCATTCTAATGTCTACACAGTCATTAGCCACACGCAACTGTCCAAAAACTGACGAGCATTTTGAATCTCGAAAAGACCTCACCAACTACTTTTCTTGCTCGAATTCACATAATTCCTCTCATGCGTGAATAGTTTATGTGTTGTATCAGGTTTCTAAATGCTTTCTTTGTCTTAATTTTTTGACATTTGAAATTGTTGCAGTATCACGTTATAGCTCCATTAGGTGCTCAATGAAGTCTTATAAGCTGTCAGAACTTACTCCTGCTGAGGTGGATAACCTCAAGGCTCGACCTCGTATTGATTTCTCTTCCATTTTCAATACGGTAAACCTTTACATAGTTCCCCTAGGAAAACTTTCATCGTTTAAGAATTTTGAAGTATGTTCGACTTTAGTTAATCTTTGACTTTTTGGATTGTGATTTTAATACTATATCAGGTTCAGCCCATTGTTGATGATGTTCGTTGTAGAGGCGACGCTGCTGTTAAAGAGTTGGTCCCCTTTACATTTGTGTTCTATTTTCTTATAATTTTTTTTCACTGTCACTGACAAAGGCTTTTGGAATTTAGATATTACTGTTCAGCTCCTGCAGTACTGAGGTTTACACTAAAATGTTTTTTATATGTCCTTTGCAGTTATACTCTGCGGTTTGACCGAGTTGAAATAGACAAGATAGTTGAAGATGTCAACGAACTTCAAGATCCAGAGGTACCTATAATCTATTTATGAGCACCCTTTCATGTATTAATCCAGCTTATTTTTGCCCGAGATGAAAAATTACTATGAATTTCAGGTTGATAATTTCAATTCTGAATTGTATATTGTGTAAATTTGTTTAGTGGAAATACACGAAAGATTGATTTGCATTTTCTAACTTTAACCATCCAGATATCCATTTAATTCATGTCAAATTCTTATCTTTCGCCTTCATCAGCTTGATCCAGTTGTTCAAGAAGCATTTGATGTGGCATATGACAACATCTACGCGTTTCATGCAGCGCAAAAGCCGGTGGAGAAAATTGTTGAGAACATGGAAGTAAGCATCATACTATTGCATAATTTTAGTAATTACTGACACTCCTAGCTCATATTCATTATTTTCAATTGTCAGGGGGTTAGATGCAAACGGGTGGCGAGGAGCATTTCTTCTGTTGGACTTTATGTTCCGGGGGGAACAGCAGTTTTACCTTCAACAGCTCTCATGCTTTCAGTTGTATGGTGATTGAATTTACTTTGTCAGTTGCTTTTGTTAGTTTACCATATTTCTTGAAACATAATCGTATCATAATATTGTATTTCTTTTGAGAAATAATCGCGTCATATGGTGTTAAAAGCACGCAAGGGACAAATCCCAGGATAGACGATTACACGGTATTAGGATCGTCGCTGAGGGGCAGGCTGTCTCGGCCTCCGAATTTTGAGGGGCCCTAATTTTTATTTGCCTTTTTTTTTAATGAAGATTAGTTATGGCGACCATAAAAACTGTTTAAACACCGACGTAAAGGGTAAAAACCGCCATACTAACTTTTAAAACTTACATAAGATTATTGATGCCGTTGTTAAATCTTTTTTGTTGGTTTATCTGAAAATCGTCGTAAAATTCTATAATTTTTTTTTCAGTTTTGATTTGATGTAGAGGCCCCACTTTAAAGGTACTCTTTAATCCTTTAAAACCTTGAGTCGGCCTTGCACGGTTACTAAGAACATTGGGCCAACAAAAAACAAAGAACAATGCTCCAAACAAAGTTTGAGAAGAGCACCTAGCAAGGACAAAACTCTACACAACCACCACTGTGGCGAAGGTCCCTCACGAAATCTACGAATGGGAAGGCTGAACTAGGAAATGACACAAGAAACCACTAAAATAACAAGCTCAACATATAGAAACACAGTTTCAAAAAGATCTACTGATTAGGCATCATTTTGAAATGATGTGAGCACACAATATAAGCTTAACACCTGTAATTTCCATTAATAATTGATTGAACACATTTTCTTTTGGATGGCTAGACCTTCATTTATACTAATATATGGTGCACTCCTAATTAGGTAAATATAAGGAATACAAAAATAAAAATAATAATAAAAATAGGGAATTTATATCTAATGTGATTAATCTAAATCCCTTATTAAAGATAAAAGACTAAAAATAAGAAAATAATCTCTCTCTCTTCCAACTTGGACGGCACCCAAGGGGCACTGGGCTTACATCAAGAACATACCAAAAAGACCAAATACGATGGACAACAAATCTGGAGGAATCTCACAATGAAGGTGAAGATAATCCACCGTCTCCTTTTATCTCTTGCGCATTCAGCATTTGTTAGTGAAATTTCGTCACCTCTTTATGAGATTTTTCAATTATTAGGATCGCATCTCTTGTTGTTGATGATGTAATGAATGCTACCTTAAGACGAGCCTTTGACTTTTAAATACCCTTCCAAGGAAATACGGAACTAGTATAACTTTGTAGTAGGGTATAAACTACAAGATGACTTAACAAAGAACACACCATTGCCTTTCCCTGTTCCAATGCTTAATATCCTAACCTCTTATATGAGGCCTCCCTCATCCAAAGTCTTCATAAGTCATCCACCTCCTCGAGTTCCTAGTTGTGTAACTGTCATTTAAATGTGAAGTTTTAAATCTTCCTACCTCCCACTAAAGTTGTGTGCTTAGCTATTTAGAGGCAAGGGCTTCCCATTGATAGGTCAGTCTCTTATTGAAATGTATCTTTGCTTCCTTTTGGAGGGAATTTAAAATGAAAATAAAAAAACTCCCCAGTTGCGAGCCAATTGAGTGCCATTTCTTTGAGATCCATTTCGACATTGAGGACCAAGAGAGCGGCTCAAAATCAGAGTCACCAACCTTATCCATCAAGCATCTTCTCAGATATAAGCGAGCGAGGGATTCCCCCCCACCCCCCCACCCCCACAATTTTAGAATCTGATGTAGCGGAAAGCGATGAAATAAAGGGATCAAACCCTTGAATCCACAAGGTAGAAGCCTCACAAGACCTCCAAAAGAATGAATAAACTCCAAATTATATTGATAGTATAAATGATGTGATTACAAGCTTACATTTCTTGCCTATATATAGGCAAGTAAAAAGGAAACAGAACTATAAAATAATACAACACTTAACCCACTAGAGAAAGCAACGGAGGAGATGAATGAGAACTTAAACCACCCATTTAAAGAAATCTTTAAAAATTATAGAAGTGGTCTTTGTGGTTTATCACTTCACATAGTGCATATTGAGGTTTACCACTTATCATAGTACAAGAGGCACTTGATTTATATTTATTCAACCCAATAAAAATGCCACTGTTACTGTTCATATGAATAGTACTCTCGGTTACTGTTCATATGAACAGAGTTGTTCCACATCAGTCCCATCTACTTGGACAAAACTCGTCCTCGAGTTAAGGTAAAGCGACTCGTCTGGAGGGTGATACTCAAATAAGTCAGCAACGTTGAAGGTGGATGAAATATTCATATCTTTTGGTAGTTCCACCACATATGCATGATCGTTAATCTTTCTAGAGATACGAAATGGCCCGTACTTTCTGTTCTTGAGTTTACTATAAGTACTTAGTGGAAACCTGTTTTCGCGCAAATAAGCCATGACTAAATCTCCAACCTCAAAAACTGTGATCCTCCGATGCTTGTCTGCAGCTTCCTTGTACATTGCATTAGCCTGCTCCAAAATTTGCTTCATTTCGGCATGTTTTTTCTTGACCATCTCTGCCATATTCGCTGCTGCTGCAATGCTAAATCCCGGCAACCTTGGTAATGGGACCAAATTCAAAGCATGTCGTGGGGGTTTACTGTATACGATCTCAAAAGGAGTTTTGCCCGTCGATCTATTCATTATGTTGTTGTATGCGAACTACATCTGAGGAAGAACTGCATCCCATTATCTGGGTCTATCTCCACATCTGCAACGACTCAAGTTACCTAAGGTACGATTCGTAACTTCTGTTTGGTCGCTGGTCTGGGGGTGTGCTATGCTGCTATACTTCAAAGTACTATCAAACTTTCCCCACAAAGTCTTCCAGAAGTGACTAAAAAATTTCACGTCACGGCCAGACACAATGAATTTGGGCAGAGCATGCAAACTATCTCCTTAAAGAATATATTGGCAATAATAGAAGCGTCGTCGGTCTTCTTGCAGGGAATGAAGTGTGCCATTTTGGAAAACCTGTCAACCACCACAAATATAAAATCAATCCTGTGTTGGGTGCGTGGCTGTCCCTACACAAAGTTCATGGACAAATCCTCCTAAATATGCTCTGGCACCGGCAGTGGTGTATAAAGTCATGTATTCTGAACCTGTCCTTTCGCAGTCTGACATATGGGACATTTCATTATGTATTTGCCCACGCCCCCCTTCAACTTTGGCCAAAAATATCATTCTTCTACCAAGGTAATGGTCTTCTCCTTGCCTAAGTGACCTCCCAATCCTCCGCTATGAAGTTCTTTAATGATCTGCTCTCGAAGGGTTATCCTTGGAATGCACAAATGGTTAGCCCGAAAGAGGAAACCGTCGTGGACGTGAAAATCTCCGGTACCCAGCTTTGCCTGACACTTCTTCTAAATGTCTTGGAAGTCTTCATCGTCCACATATTACTCCTTTAAGCAATCAAATACCATGACCTCAGCACTAAGAATAGTAAGTAAAGATTCTCTCCTACTCAGGGCATCAACCACCTTGTTCATCCGCCTTGATTTGTTTCGCAGAAAAAAATTGAACTTCTACAAGAAAGTGATCCAACGAGCATGCATTCTGTTTATAGTTCTTTGACTATTCGCAAACTTCAAGGCCTGGTGATCACTGATAATGTTCCCAGTGCCGTAAGGCACAAAACACAACAAAGAATTCCAGCTCATAAGTGGTCCATTGCTTCCTCGCCTCGTTCATCTTCTCACTGAAATACTCTATTGGCCTTCCTTGTTGAGACAGAACAATCCCAATCCCTATAACTGAGGCATCACATTCAACATCAAATAGTTTATCAAAGTTTGGTAAGGCCAATACTAGTGCAGAGCAAAGCTTTTCCTTCAGTAATGCAATGCTAGCCTCCTGCTCCGCTCCTCACTGGAATTGTCCCTTCTTCATAGAGGAAGTCGCCGGTGCAACTATGGTGCTGAAATTTCGGATAGACCTTCGATAGAACATTACAAGTCCATGGAAACTGCGTACGTCGGTCACTGTCTTAGGCGTGGGCCAATTTCTTATGGCTCGCACCTTTTCTTTGTCAACCTGAATGCCATCCGATCCTACAACAAAGCCCCCAAACAACAATTGACTTGTCATAAAGCTGCACTTTTTCAAGTTTATATATAACTTGTGGGCACACAAAGTCAACAAAACCTCTCTCTAGTGCCCCATATGATTCGCCTCATTACGACTATATACCAAAATGTCATCGAAATAAACAACGTAATGATTTGAGCACCTGTTTCTTTCGCATGAAGGTGCTAAGAGCATTTGACAACCCGAACGACTTAACCATCTACTCGTACAATCCAACTTTGGTCTTGAAGGTTGTTTTCCATTCATCTCCGGACCGGATCTGAATTTGGTGATAACCACTACGTAGGTCTATTTTGGTGAAGACCTTTGATCCTTCCAGCATATCCAGCATGTCATTGAGCCTTGGGATAGGAAATCTGTATTTCACTGTGATCTAGTTGATAGTGAGGCTATCCAACACATTCTCTAGCTTCCATCCTTTGGCACCAACAAAGCAGGGACAACACAAGGAATTATTCTTTCCTTGAGCAGTCCTTTTTGTAACAGCTCGTTAACTTACTGCTGCAAAATCTCGTACTGCTTAAGACTCATTCTGTAATGGGGTAATTTCAGTAGACTGGCCCCGGGAACCAAATCAATATGGTGTTGTATGTCACGCATTGGTGGCAAGTGATCGGGTAACTCTGCGAGAATCAGAATCTGAAATAATGCGATAATTGGTTGCAGAATCTCAGGGGTTGATGTAGCTTCTCCAATCTCTCCCTTCACAACTAGTGCTATTCCCTCTTTCTCTTCTTTTATCAACGCTCGAAACTCTTTCTCCTCCAACGTTAGGAAAGTTTGCCCCTCCACTTTAGAACCATTAGGTATAGTTTCTCTTTCATTGGTTGGAACAAGGACAACCTTCTTCTCATACCACCCAAATTGGTACGTGTTATCTTTGCCCTTGTGGGTGGCGTCTACGTCATATTGCCATGGCCTCCCAAGTAATACATGACAAGCATCCATGTCGACGACATCGCAGATGATCTCATCTTTATAGTGCTTTCCAATTGAGAAAGGAACTCGGCATACCTCTGTTACATGCACTTTCGATCCTTTCTTGATCCAACCGATTCTATACTGCGATGAGTTTTTTTCAGTCTGCAACTATAACGCCTTAACCAATGCTTTGGACATAATATTGTCGTTGCTTCGTCTGTCTACTATTACGTTACACACTTTCTTGTTGATCGTACAACGAGTTTTGAATATGTTGTGTCGTTGATAATCAACTTCCTTCCTTGGGGTCAGTAATAATCTCTGCACCACACAGGCCACACGTTCCCCGTTATCAGACTCTGCGATCTCTGCCTCATCATACTCGTCTCTACTGGTTTATATTCTTCCCCTTCCGCATTCTCAATCATGTTTATTTGCGGCCTCATAGGATATTCATTAGAGTTGTGCCCTGTTTGTTAACAATTATAGCATTTAATCGCTCCAGGATAAGCGTACTGGCCAAGGTTAGGTCGGTTCTTTTGCGTCTGAAGATTTTGTTGACCACTCTGGATACGGCTGGTACCCGCTCCTAAATCACGAACGTTGGCTCGATATTGAAACTGAATTGTTGATATAAACTTCCCTTTGTCTACTGTTGGTCATGCATATGACGCTTTAGTGTTGGTGGGCGTTTGCTTTGTCGAGCTCATCAACTGAGCCTTCAACTTAGCTGCAATATTTATTATTTCCGATAAACTTCACATGGTGCGGATGCTAATCGGATCACGAATTTTAAGTCGCAGTCTTTCTATGAATCTGGCTATCTGTTGGCTCTCTGTCTCAGTCAAATTATTTTGTGTATTCAGTCTATAAAACTCCTCCGTATAATTGATGACTGATCGCGTTCCCAGCAGACAGTTCAAATATTGTTGATACAACATGTGCTCTTAGTCTAGAGGTAAAAGTCTTGCCTGCATTATTCTTTTCATCTTCACCCATATTCTAACAGTCTGTTTCCCTTGGCGCCTCCTGTTGCACTGCATTTGTTCTTACCAAGCTGACGCGCCTCCTTTTAGTTTGTAGGTTATTAATTTCACTTGCCTATCTTCAGAAATATTCATGATATCAAAGAAACTTTCCACTGTACTGATCCAATAAAAAAAATCCTTAAATGAAGATGTTCATTGAAATGTGGAATATCAATTTTCATCTTATATACAGGAACATCAGCATTCCTATAGTCGCATTTGCACCACCTTTACCCATGATTTCGCGGCCATGAGCAACCTCACAGGCTTGACCCTTACCTGGCATTCGTTGCACGTTGCCGCCAAGAGCAAGTGTAACGAGTGTTCGTTGTATCTCTTGCACCATTTGATCCTCATGTTGGACAGTCTGATGCATTTCTTCCACCCACCGTACTTGAACCTTCACGGCTCCCCAAAGGGCTTGCATTCCTCGATTTGCGTCATCGGAGTGGTTGCTTCCAGTTTCATTGTTCGCCATCGAGCCAGGTGAAATCAAGATTCTGATACCAACCGACGTAGCGGAAAGCGATGAAATAAAGGGATCAAACCCTAAACCCTTGAATCCACAAGGTAGAAGCCTCACAATACCTCTAAGAGTGAATAAACTCCAAATTATATTGATAGTTTGATTGATGTGATTACAAGTTTACACTTCTTGCCTATATATAGGCAAGTTAAAAAGAAACAAAACTTTAAAATAATACACACTTAACCCACTAGAGAAAGCAATGGAGGAGATGAATTAACGCATAAACCACCCATTTAAAGAAATTTTTAAAAATTATAGAAGTGGTCTTTGTGGTTTATCACTTCACATAGTGCATATTGAGGTTTACCGCTTATCATAGTGCAAGAGGCACTTGATTTATATTTATTGAGCCCAAGACAGAATGCTAATGTTACTGTTCATACGAACAGTCGTATGAACAGTGTTGTTTCACATCACCATTGTTCTCAGATACTTGACTGTCAGCTCAAGCAGTTGCGTTGACATCAAAATCAACTGGAGACCATGCGATTTATTTGGGCCAATTGATTGGGAAAATCCTCAAGAGGAGAGTTGCAAGTCCGCTTCGAACCGTTGCCATTACGACTTCTTATGGCAACGCGTCAACGGCTTTTGAGTAAAGGATTCTTACTTCTCATAGAGACATAAACAGATGATTTTCCCATGAATCTCAGCACCAGGTCTGCTCCCAAAAGAATATTCTGACTGAAGGAGAGTCTTCTCAAAGAACCAACCATCGAGTATTGCCATCTTGAGTTTGAAAGTCATGCAACCGAACGCTCCACAATACCCGTTCTGAGATTCTGATGAACAACAGCGGCTTACTTCATACACATACAGATCCATGAAAGAGAATCAAAAGTTTTCCTCTCAACTTGAGAACGAATCTCCTGTCTTTTTCTTCCATTTGCAATGTGTATGGTCAAAAGAAGAAATTAAGATTCTTGTGGAGATGTATAGTTATGGCTCTCTATTGGACGATTTGGATTGAGAGAAATGCAAAAACGTTAAGTAAAGAAAAGGTAGAAATAAATGATTTGGTATAGCTTGAAATTCAAGGCCATCTCATGGGCCCATTCATCTAAAGCCTTCGTTTGTTTCCTTTTCTATGTTGGTTATGGGCCCATTCTTCAAATACGACGTTAAATTTCTCCTTTCTATTTTGATTTTGAGCTGGGTAAGTTGATACCATTATTGAGGTAAGGCCGGCCGACATCCGCCTCTCCCAGAGCTTGTAGTCAAGCGGGAGCCTTGTGCACTGGGTATGACCTTTTTTTAGCTGGGCTGATACCATTTTATAACTTGAAATCCATGTTTAGCTTCTTTGGTTAGGAACTATGTATAGGCCGGGAACATATTTTTCCTTTTTTCTTGTAATCTCTTTGTTGTTGTTCGATGGAATTATTTGTTTCTAAAAAAATAAGCGTAAAAAGTTCTCTCTTTCAGACGAAAACATACAGACAGATTAATTGTTTGAACAATTATGTTCCTATTTGAAGCCTTAATTATGATCTTTGTTTCAATGATGCCTACATGAATATGAGTGAGTTGTTTGACATTAAGTTTATTCTGTACATCAGCCTGCACAGATTGCTGGGTGTAAAACTGTTGTACTTGCAACTCCTCCTGCTAGTGATGGCAGCATTTGCAAGGTATATATTTTCTATCTTGATTAGATATCTTACTACAATATTATTTGTCGAGATATTGAGTACTTTCACGCAGGAAGTACTATATTGTGCTAAGAAAGCCGGTGTGACTCACATTCTTAAAGCTGGAGGAGCTCAGGTTGCTGCATCCCTTTCACCTAGTATGTGATTATATGTTTCAGTGTTTAATTTTTTTTAAGTATTCTGATATTCTTTAGCTTTTGCAGGCCATTTCTGCAATGGCTTGGGGTACAACATCTTGCCCAAAGGTACCAGTTTCCACATAATGTTTTTGTCTATATCATTATTCATTATTGCATCCTCATAAATAGGAATGTTTTCTTTCTGTTGCTTACTTCAGTGTGTAAGCCTATATAGTCCAAGAACAATATGAGCTTTCAACACATTTTTCGCTCTGAAAACTTTACATTTGAACATGTTTGTTCAACAGAAAAAAATTGTACTGAAAAGTGATGGATGATCTTTTTATCCTTGTAGCAGATGTTTTGGGTTGTATGATGATGAGTTTATATTGGGTGACATGGGTCGCAGAGCAATTGGTCCGTTGGTCATGAGTATCCTGCTTCGATACCATGTTAAGTATTGGAGCATCCAACCTAAAACCAATTGGTAATGAGTGGAGGGCCCCAAGATCTTATATACTGTGGTGCAAGGGTTTAACTTTCTCACGAGGGACTTTACATTCTCAACAGAGCTCATGGGCGAACCTTTCTTTAGGGGAAGAGTGACATGAATTCGAAATTGTTGGGTCAAAATTTTTCGGGATTTACTTGTATGTAGTGCTCCTTGGCTGCATAGGCCATATTAAATGAAAGGGGTTGTTTAGTCATTAGTAATTTATAGAAGCGTACTTTAAAACTCCACCCCCTGAGAGGGTATACGACAATTATCCAATATACCCGAGTGGAGGCTAATCCAACAAATAAGGCAATTGAGTAATCATTCGAGCACTACCATTAACCGAGAGATCATTCTCTCGAATAAGCCCCAAAGACCAGGCAATGTGAAATTCCTTACAGTCACGTCAGGTGACCCCAATGTACTACATGAGGGGCCATTCTCTCCGAGTGACAGATTTCCCACTCTGCACTAAAAACTTAATGTCAACTACTTTTGTGTTCATTACTCTTTTGCAGCTGCAAGTACTAACTCTTGAGAGGCAGAGTCAAAAGCCACGTTTTGGGATCTCTCAAGTGTTAGTTTGAATGATAGAGAGCAGTGTCTTATTGGTTTCTCAACCCAACCACATGATAATAGAGAGATAAGCACCCATCCTGTCCTCTTGAGGTGGAGAAGCTTGCAACCTTTTGTGACAACCCGCCTACTAAAATAATAGGTGGCCAGCCCAATACCCTAATAATCACAGGAATCATAGATGGTCCATTCTTAGCATTACTGTCGATTAAAATAATAGTATGAGATAACCACCCACTATTTTGGAAAACGGACTGCCAAATTTAAAAATTTTAAAAAGAAAAGAGAACATTTAGACAATCCCATTTGTAAAAACGGTGGGTATCAAAAATCGATGAATGAAGTATGACAATACAATAAATAATCACCGAATAAGCTGTAGGTGCACAGACCAATACAAATAATACATCGAGTATTACAATTCAATATTTACAATATAATGAATGAGTGCAAAACCTTGGGCAAACACGCCCGAATAAGAAATACTGAACTTAACTAACGTTCAATAGAAAGAAGCGTCTAATACAAGTAACCTACAACATCCGCAATATGCTGTAGCTTCATGACAACTGGAATGGAAATGTAAATACGGGTGTCCATGCGGTAGAGCACCTGTAACGGCAAAGAGTATGCAGAAACAAAGAAATAGATACGGGTCAGGACCCGGTTTGATATAATTACCATGTGACTAAAATGCATGACAGTTAAATGTGTATGTCTCTCACATATAGCATAAGATAATCCTCACCTCTCAATCTAGCAGTAACCTAACGCAATATCGTGAGGTGATTTAGTTAACCCTAAGTACAAAGGGCTAACTTCTCCCCAGTCTCAACACTATGCCCTATTCGTGCGTGGGGTGTCTCGCAAAGCGAAATCCAAACAAGGAACCCCCCTGATACACTACTATTTAGGCAAGGTTGATCGTCGAGGTCCATTAGGCCCTAAGCACGAAATAATAAATATATATGTGTGTGCATAGGTGTGGGAGATCACATCTACAGCTACACAAAGAAAATATAAAATAAAACCCATCCATCATCTACTGGCACAATTCCTAGTTTCTTTCTTTAGGAATATACATAAATGGTACATCATTATATCAAATGTTTACCATTTCAAACTTATTTACCAATTTTATTTCCTTTCTTCCATTCAGGAAGAATACGTAATTTAAAGCAGGTTTTATTACCATAAAAAGTGCTTTACCCATTTCTTTCATAAAATCCCACTTCCCTTCTTCCATCCAGGAAGTGTAATCAAAAGTCATTTTTATTAGCATAAAAATACTTTTGTATACCATATGCTTCCACATCCCTTCTTCCATCCGGGAGTGTTACCGAAGCCAAACCATAACCCATTTCCCTTCTTCCATCCAGGAAATGTAATTAAAGCCAATCCATTATCATGAATTGCTTTAATAAATCTAAGACCGTCCCTCTGGGTTTCCCCACTGGACGCGCCCCTAAATGGCTATCATCTTCCAGGGCCCTATCATACTAGACAACCTGGGAACCTACCAAACGTCGGGAAGCGGCCATATGCCTGCGGGATAGTCAAGACCACACCCGGAATCTCCTAACCAGCGCAGTATAAATAAACGCCCATATGGCCTAGGGACTATATCCAACCTGCTCAACAGCCAGGAAGGCTTCACCACAACGCGCACAACTTCCCTTATGATAGCGATTTAGGGAGGTGTGTATCCATAAATTAACATTTATGAAAAACTTTACTTTTCATTTTGAAAGCATCATATTTTTACATTTCCAAAAACCATCCATTTAGCCATTAAGCACCAAGTTTTAGAATGTGCATTTCATTCTTATTAAGTCATATTTTATTTATGACCTAAGACCCAAAGTGCCACTAACCTCAGACTAGCCCCCAAGCGTTCATATAATTTCATAAACCCTCAAGGTGAGTCTCCATAAGGGAGTGTCTCCCAAAAGCTTAACATTAATATTTTAACTTCCAATTTCTCTTTAGGTTAACCTTCTATATCAATCGGACATCAACCTATACAAACTAGCCCTCGGGTAAACTCAAATCTCCACTCTTGGCCTAGGACATTAGTCTACCCAAATACAACCCTCTAGGACTCCCCATTACTTCCCAAAGGAAGGTTCCTAAACCTTGAACCTAAAAGAAAAGGGCTAAAGAAAACTAAGGAGAAATAAAGGTGAAAAACAGGGGACCGGTCGACCAGTCAAGGGACCGCGGTCGACCGCCCTAACAGGTTTGGTCTGCTAACAAAAGCAGTAAGCTAGTTTTGGCATGACCGGTCGACCGGTCATAGGACCGCGGTCGACCGCGCCTATCAGATCCACGAAAAACCTTTCTTCTGCAAGGCCAAAACCGAACCCTAAAACCCAAAATCCTCTACTCCCTTCATTCCCCTCCACCAATAACATTACCCTAACAATTATACACCAAAATAACCCCATATAACAACCCCAAACCATACAATCCACAAGATTTAAGGGTTTAACACAAAAATCAACCAAAAACCCATTTAGGGTTTAAACCTCCAAAATTAACTACACATGCAAATTTATCACATTAAATCAATATCTAGCAAGTAAGAAACTTGCCTCGAGGTTCGTAGTCTCTGATCACCTCCGGTAGTGACGGAAATCCGGCCAAAACCTTCCATATCTCTCTCTCTCCATTTCTCCCAACTCTCTCTTCTCTCTCTCTCCTTTGGCTGCTCTCACACAAATGAAGAAAAGAAAGGGGGGTGGGGGAGTTTATACGGGTCTAAAAATATAAATACCCACATATAATTGCTAATACACCACTAAAATGACTCGTAACCACTATTTTGAGTCATAACCCCTTAAAATGCCCAAATCTCAAAAATTACAACGGGGTACTTATTCCAACTATCTCGACTATTCTAAAAACAACCGCACCCCCTATTTTGGCATTCGTGATAGTGTGAACTATTTTTACGTTCCAATCTCATTTTATTTTATTAACTTAACCCCATATTATATATAGGTCATAACCGTCGTTTTACATATAACGACGCAATAATACACTATATAACGCTATTTACCTTCTCATACCGGTAAATAGACAAAACATAGTAAATATTATCCCTAAGTCTCACGGGAAAATATTTACTCCAACATCCCTTATTTTATAAGATTAGCCCATCAGGCAAAATAGTATAAAATAGTAGCTCCAAAAACCTGGGTTGTTACATACTCCCCCCCTTAAAGGGGAATTTTGTCCTCAAAATTCAGGCGCAACCCATAACCATATAAAGGGTATACTATACCATAAACGTGCTATCATACTAGCAAACCCCTCTAAAATGCAGCGCCCCCATAGGTCACAGACTAAGGTCATCACTAATCGATCTCAGTCCACATCATTAAGCGATAACGTAGCGCCAAATCGTCCCTCACGACTATCGACCACCCCTTGGGCACAAATTGCCCTACTTGACGAAACACGCTACACCCTTTCTAGGGAACACTACACTACTTACAATCGCTAACCCCAATACTACAATCCCTATTCGCCATGGCATAGTTCTCAAAAGGATTCGGATCAATGGGCCCACATTATTTAAGAAATACCCTCAGACCATCTTTAATCAAAGAGATGTACTATTCGCTGGTTACTTCCCAACGGACAGACAAAACACACTGCAAACAATACTAGGCCACCCACGACATCATACTTGTAGGAAACGATCCAAACTATTGTATGGAAGTTTGATCCATAAAACTATTGCTCCGATCTTTCCTTTGAATCAAACCCACCCATCCACTTATGGGTGATAGGATATACCCCATATCCACACGGTTCCCATTTCTTCCTGGAAACTTTACCAGCACCAAGGCACGAATATCTCTCTCAGTTCACCACTGTTTGATAGGAACCGTATATAGGTCTAAAACTCCATCACACAGGGCTGGGCGTACTCTCCAGTACTTAGTCTGCCTGTTTCCATTGAGTAAGCAGCGATTGGTCCAATGATCCACAGTTCCTCAACTAGGACGATGACCGTTACATTATCGGCAATTCGATAAAAATGTCCATGGATTTACCCACTCCTCGCTCCTCGCTATTCTATGCACACAAGTAGGCGATCGGGTCAATCATGAACATAAATGCTCTTACAATGGAGCCCCTCCCTCGGTAAAACTCGTTCTACTTGGCAGTCCATGCCACGAATAAACTCTCTGACGGTTTCTACTCGGCGCCTATACTACTCCCGTTCGCATTGCCTTAGCAAAAGGGAATATCCTATCGATAGCCCTTCACGATCACAAACTTGTTGCTCGTGAAAAGACCCAAATTCCTGCCCAGGAGAGATGCCTCTAAGTCTCCAAGGCCAATACTACCGCCACTAACTCTTCATCAAGCGGGGGACGACAATTCGTAAAAGTGTGAGGCACAGGAGCAATAAGTCCATGCTCCCGCGTGAACACTTCTCGAGATTCCATACTTCTCGATCTAGGGACCAAATCCTATTTAGAGTTAACCCACAAACCTATTGTAGTCAACTCCCAACCACCCTCTTAAAATAACGTCACCTGCCCTACGGGCCTAGCCTCCTAAGAATTCTAAAGCCGATCTATCTACTTATCCTAGTCTAGTCGTATAGATATAATACTAAATATATCCCTAGTGTCCAAGACCTTTCCCGACTTCCGACATTAGCTCGGTTTCATGCGTGGGACGTCTCGCCGAAGCGAAATCCAAACAAGGAACCCTCCCATTACACTATTACCTCGCATTGTCGGTCGTCGAAAAGTAACGGTCGAAGACACATGATCGGAATCAATGGAATTCGAACTCGAAACTCTAATAATACATATATACGCCTAAGTCCTACCATAACAATCAACTGAGGCATTTACTTTATGTAGGATGCCACAGATACTTTATCCCAAAATACAGATACACCTGGTTATAAATGGCCTTCTCATTAAGACACAACCCTAAGTCTCCATCAGACTTTCATAATCTTAGTCTTCCCCACATCGATCAGAGGAAAACTATCATTGTGCTCACATATATCGCACATCAACATAGCCCTTAATCACTCATATACGTGATTCTTGGCGAAATTCCAACCCAGCACTTAACCAACAGAAAAAGAAAAGAAAGAACAAAATAAAAGAAAAGAAAATGCACATCTCTCCACTCCCAACGTCGTTAAGGTTCATGCGTGGAGCGTCTCGCAAAGCGAAATCCAAACAAGGAACCCCTCCACACAATCCCCTTAACTAGCCGGTCGTGGAGATAAGGCATATTTTACACAAGCAAAGCAATTAAAGGAAGCAAGCAATCAAGGAAAAAGAATAAAGCAAGACAAACAAATAACAAACAAAATAAAAATAAAAACTACTCACATACCGTAAACCACCTCTATAAAGTCTCAACCTGTATCCAGGGGAGATATTATAGAGCCACTAGCTCTTTCTTCTAGAACTAGAGATAGGATAGCCTCGCAATTTATTCGCTTGCTATCACCCCAACCCATCCAAGAGTACCTCTACTCGTATATTACATATAATACAAGTAGCACGCACTACACATCTCACCACTCGCCCCATAACGAGTGATAAGAGAAAATAAAGCCTCCCTATCAAGGAAGCTATAAAAGTATACTTACTATAAAGGAAATACCGATACTATTCCAAGCTCTATATACACACCCGGTCCTAGGGTTAACACCCTACTACACCATCTTACCTAAGGAATGCACCACTCACATCTTAAATGGAAAGTCCCACCAACATACTAGCCAATCTCCTTGGCCTCTTCCGCTGGTTCCAAGACACGTGATTCTAGTCTTAACCGATCCAAACTACTTCCACCAACGTCCCAACTAGGCGTCCCATCCTTGCCGGTTATCCTCAATCGACAAGATTAGAGCGTATAGTTCCCTTGACTTCTTCTGTAAAGGGAGCATTCTACCGGTCTCCCCGACCTTAGCTCCACGAGTCTTCCCCGGGTGGATGTCCACCAATGGGGTCTCATGAACACTACTTCTCCAGAAGTGTTTCCAACACTTACTTACGAGCCTAGCATTCCCACTGAAAGGCCCTCTCTATGGGAAAAACATTATGCCCCACCATAAAGAGGCGACTACCCTTTCCGCCACTTCAATCCTTACTCCAATCAGGTGAAAGGCTTTCCTCAAATCCTCACACCTGGGCACTCCTATACCCATCTCTAGGCCAAAACTCTCGGGCCTTACGTTCTCACCGAAAGAGGTTACACTTCCTCCATCCAACCGAACTTCAACATGTGGTCCTTGTCAAGGACCTCTCAGCTCCGAATTTACATTGCTTGGAATCCCAAGCATAGTACCACTCTTTACCGACAGCGGTACTCGGGAAAACTATTTCCACTGTTCTTAGTAGTCACAGCAGCAATATAGAATAATGCTACAAGGGAAGAGACCTTGAAAACGGCCCCTATTCCCGACCACAACCTACAGCTTATAGTAATCCCACCTCGTGATGCCTACACAATGGCCTTCCTCAACGACCTTCATCTAACGACTTACAAGTCTCACACGAACGCGCAGAAGATCTTCGGGGTTCTCATACCATAGCAGGAGAACGAAATCTCACAAGGGAATTCAACGACCTTATTCCTAAGGCTCTACATCAAACAAAGAAAAACGCAGAAAACGTAGGACATCCGCACAGATCCCTAAGGACTCTAGAACCTAATGCTCTGATACCATCTGTGACAACCCGCCTACTAAAATAATAGGTGGCCAGCCCAATACCCTAATAATCACAGGAATCATAGATGGTCCATTCTTAGCATTACTGTCGATTAAAATAATAGTATGAGATAACCACCCACTATTTTGGAAAACGAACTGCCAAATTTAAAAATTTTAAAAAGAAAAGAGAACATTTAGACAATCCCATTTGTAAAAACGGTGGGTATCAAAAATCGATGAATGAAGTATGACAATACAATAAATAATCACCGAATAAGCTGTCGGTGCACAGACCAATACAAATAATACATCGAGTATTACAATTCAATATTTACAATATAATGAATGAGTGCAAAACCTTGGGCAAACACGCCCGAATAAGAAATACTGAACTTAACTAACGTTCAATAGAAAGAAGCGTCTAATATAAGTAACCTACAACATCCGCAATATGCTGAAGCTTCATGACAACTGGAATGGAAATGTAAATATGGGTGTCCATGCGGTAGAGCACCTGTAACGGCAAAGAGTATGCAGAAACAAAGAAATAGATACGGGTCAGGACCCGGTTTGATATAATTACCATGTGACTAAAATGCATGACAGTTAAATGTGTATGTCTCTCACATATAGCATAAGATAATCCTCACCTCTCAATCTAGCAGTAACCTAACGCAATATCGTGAGGTGATTTAGTTAACCCTAAGTACAAAGGGCTAACTTCTCCCCAGTCTCAACACTATGCCCTATTCGTGCGTGGGGTGTCTCGCAAAGCGAAATCCAAACAAGGAACCCCCCGATACACTACTATTTAGGCAAGGTTGATCGTCGAGGTCCATTAGGCCCTAAGCATGAAATAATTAATATATATGTGTGTGCATAGGTGTGGGAGATCACATCTACAGCTACACAAAGAAAATATAAAATAAAACCCATCCATCATCTACTGGCACAATTCCTAGTTTCTTTCTTTAGGAATATACATAAATGGTACAGCATTATATCAAATGTTTACCATTTCAAACTTATTTACCAATTTTATTTCCTTTCTTCCATTCAGGAAGAATACATAATTTAAAGCAGGTTTTATTACCATAAAAAGTGCTTTACCCATTTCTTTTATAAAATCCCACTTCCCTTCTTCCATCCAGGAAGTGTAATCAAAAGTCATTTTTATTAGCATAAAAATACTTTTGTATACCATATGCTTCCACATCCCTTCTTCCATCCGGGAGTGTTACCGAAGCCAAACCATAACCCATTTCCCTTCTTCCATCCAGGAAATGTAATTAAAGCCAATCCATTATCATGAATTGCTTTAATAAATCTAAGACCGTCCCTCCGGGTTTCCCCACTGGACGCGCCCCTAAATGGCTATCATCTTCCAGGGCCTATCATACTAGACAACCTGGGAACCTACCAAACGTCGGGAAGCGGCCATATGCCTGCGGGATAGTCAAGACCACACCCGGAATCTCCTAACCAGCGCAGTGTAAATAAACGCCCATATGGCCTAGGGACTATATCCAACCTGCTCAACAGCCAGGAAGGCTTCACCACAACGCGCACAACTTCCCTTATGATAGCGATTTAGGGAGGTGTGTATCCATAAATTAACATTTATGAAAAACTTTACTTTTCATTTTGAAAGCATCATATTTTTACATTTCCAAAAACCATCCATTTAGCCATTAAGCACCAAGTTTTAGAATGTGCATTTCATTCTTATTAAGTCATATTTTATTTATGACCTAAGACCCAAAGTGCCACTAACCTCAGACTAGCCCCCAAGCATTCATATAATTTCATAAACCCTCAAGGTGAGTCTCCATAAGGGAGTGTCTCCCAAAAGCTTAACATTAATATTTTAACTTCCAATTTCTCTTTAGGTTAACCTTCTATATCAATCGGACATCAACCTATACAAACTAGCCCTCGGGTAAACTCAAATCTCCACTCTTGGCCTAGGACATTAGTCTACCCAAATACAACCCTCTAGGACTCCCCATTACTTCCCAAAGGAAGGTTCCTAAACCTTGAACCTAAAAGAAAAGGGCTAAAGAAAACTAAGGAGAAATAAAGGTGAAAAACAGGGGACCGGTCGACCGGTCAAGGGACCGCGGTCGACCGCCCTAACAGGTTTGGTCTGCTAACAAAAGCAGTAAGCTAGTTTTGGCATATGACCGGTCGACCGGTCATAGGACCGCGGTCGACCGCGCCTATCAGATCCACGAAAAACCTTTCTTCTGCAAGGCCAAAACCGAACCCTAAAACCCAAAATCCTCTACTCCCTTCATTCCCCTCCACCAATAACATTACCCTAACAATTATACACCAAAATAACCCCATATAACAACCCCAAACCATACAATCCACAAGATTTAAGGGTTTAACACAAAAATCAACCAAAAACCCATTTAGGGTTTAAACCTCCAAAATTAACTACACATGCAAATTTATCACATTAAATCAATATCTAGCAAGTAAGAAACTTGCCTCGAGGTTCGTAGTCTCTGATCACCTCCGGTAGTGACGGAAATCCGGCCAAAACCTTCCATATCTCTCTTTCTCTCAATTTCTCCCAACTCTCTCTTCTCTCTCTCTCCTTTAGCTTCTCTCACACAAATGAAGAAAAGAAAGGGGGGTGGGGGAGTTTATACGGGTCTAAAAATATAAATCCCCACATATAATTGCTAATACACCACTAAAATGACTCGTAACCACTATTTTGAGTCATAACCCCTTAAAATGCCCAAATCTCAAAAATTACAACGGGGTACTTATTCCAACTATCTCGACTATTCTAAAAACAACCGCACCCCCTATTTTGGCATTCGGGAAAGTGTGAACTATTTTTACGTTCCAATCTCATTTTATTTTATTAACTTAACCCCATATTATATATAGGTCATAACCGTCGTTTTACATATAACGACGCAATAATACACTATATAACGCTATTTACCTTCTCATACCGGTAAATAGACAAAACATAGTAAATATTATCCCTAAGTCTCACGGGAAAATATTTACTCCAACATCCCCTATTTTATAAGATTAGCCCATCAGGCAAAATAGTATAAAATAGTAGCTCCAAAAACCTGGGTTGTTACACCTTTCACCTATCTCTTTTACCAACCTAAGACACTTCTGTAGGAAAATAATCATTTGATGCTCTGCCAAAAAGCCATTCTTAGCATTTAATGCTCATCAAATGTACATCCAATCCAAGACAGCTCTCAAAACCTACGCAAGCCATTTCTCGCCAAAACTCCTCTATAAAAGCCATTTCCTTCATTTATTGCGCTCTCCGAACTTCAGAATAACATTCCCTTTGTCATCTAGCATACATTTTTACGGAAAAGACGTCCTCTGAAGTTGGAATTTGATCCTTTGTCACATTTATTCCTATTTTTAAAGGTGTTTGGGGCTGCCTACCCATCTATCTCGCTGTCATTGTGCCTGCTCTCTCACTCTTGGCCAATTCTCGAGTGGTTCCCTTGGGGTTTAATATTATTGCTGTTCTGCAAGTCCCTCGCTCCATTTCCATCAAGTGGGTTACTTCTCCCTAGCCTCTTTGACTTTCACTCTTTGATTCCCTAGGTCATGAATATCTTGCTGTTCTGCAAGTCTCTCAAATATTCAATCATAATATCCAAAGTGGGTATTATGATTGAATATTTGAGACAACTTTGTTCTAGGGTTTTGTGCCTTTGTGTGATTTGTGTACTCTGTTTCCATTATTATAAAAATAAGATAGTGGATGATTTTATAAAAGGAGTGTGAGAGGGAAGATAAGTCTAATTATCTTAATATGGATTTATTGTATAACACTTAAATTCACATAGATATATTATATATTTTTTTAAATATCTGTCAAAAATGTTAATTTTTCAAAATGTTCAGGTTGAGAAGATTTATGGGCCTGGTAATCAGTATGTCACAGCTGCAAAAATGATTCTTCAAGTATGTATATGCTCTTCTCCTATAATAATTCTTAGAACTTGTTACCATTGTATGCAACTCTATTACCATGTTGGGCTTACTTGCTTTTGATGTATTTTTTTTGTAACAGAACAGTGAGGCTATGGTTTCAATTGACATGCCTGCCGGACCGTCAGAAGTTCTTGTCATAGCTGACAAACATGCCAATCCTGTTCATATAGCGGCAGATTTACTTTCTCAGGTAGTCACTTAAAATGCTTGCTTTAGTTGGTTATGGATACTTTCATTACTCTTAAGTTTCTACTTTCGTATTATTAAGAATATTGTAAAAGAGTGCTGCTTTTTAAAATGATGGTGTCCGTACCCTTCTGAAGGTGAATGAGGACTTCCATATAGCATTTGATGTATAGAGTTGCATAAGCATGCATATCACTTTAGACTCGGCCTAAATTTTGTATTCTTGTTTCCGTGTTGTATGTCTTGATACAGAATATAGATAATGGAAAGTATTATAAATTGTAACTGGGCACAAGCAAGCTCGGGCACGTGCCCCACTCTTCTTTTACTATGTACATAATATTAATATAAAATTCTCTATTTCGGACACGACACTTTTTGGATGCCAAATCTGATATAAAACCCCTAGGTTTGGATATATAACTTTCTTTATATAATTTCTGATAGGAACTAAAAGGTTTTAAACGAAAAGTACGATATGAAATATTTTACTGTAGGAGTGCCTGATATAGTCATCTTAGTTACACGTATATCATATACATTTTTTAACATATCTATGTATTTAGGCACTTGTGTGCACATATTCCTTACCAATTTCGTTGTTTACAACATAATTGATTATTAATTACTATGGTCTATAAGTTTAAAGTTTCACATCTCTGTCATATGATAATAGCTATACTTGTCATAAGAAAATTAATTTTGTTTATATGGATTTCATACATACAAGTGTATTTTACTATTGTCTCCAATGTTTCCAGTGTACTAATTTTTAAGATTTACCATGTGGATGTGTCATGTGTTGTGTGTCTTATCCACATCCTGAATCTGTGTCCATGGGTGAGAATCCATAAATCTTTCTTAAAGGTGGGTGAATAATATAATATCTATTAATATATTTTTTCTATTGATAACGATAGAATTGTACCTTCAACTCATAATGTTAAGTTCGTCATCTTAAATTTGCATAGTATAAGTACCACAACATGGGGTGGATCCATCATCCATGTACATCCTTTAACCTTGTTTAATTTGTACGGTTGCTTAGTAAGGGTCTAATTTATTTCAATTTAGACCCTCTGGTCAAAAGTCGTATTTTTCATATAACAAGGTGGACAAACTTTGTATAATTTGGGTTTAATCCCATTTCTACTACCTAATTCAATTTTCCCCAATTTACACCTTCACTTACATGTGCATCTGCCCTTTCGTGTCCTTGCTTTATACCCGGGCACATAATATCCAAAACCATTTATAAACTATGTTTCCACTTCCTGTAATTGTTTTAAATTCAACTGTCCATGAAATGCTTAATCTCAGAGAATTGTACTTCTAATTCCAAAATACGAGGTATTTATATTCCGAATCTTCAATGGTTAAATACTGTGTGAAGGCACTGACCTACTTATACACACTAGATGAATTCAGTCCCGTGCATGAATTAAATATTTCAAACTGGTTTCTGCATGATATCTCAATTAATCGTATTTCTATTTTCAGGCTGAGCATGGCCCTGATAGCCAGGTGGTTCTAGTAGTTGCCGGGGATGGTGTAGATATAAAGGCCATTGAGGAGGAAATCCAAAAGCAGTGCCAAAATCTTCCAAGGGGAGAGTTTGCTTCAAAAGCACTGAGCCACAGCTTCACGGTGTTTGCTCGTGATATGGTTGAGGTTAGTCTTTATATCCTTGAATGGGTTTGTTCATCTCCAAGGTGCCTGTACCTTTATAAATAGTATAGACAAATAGAAAATAATCCCATGTAATTTTAAACTCCCCTTTGATTCAAAACTAACAAAAGTTCAATAGTTACATTGTGTACTGGATAGTGATTTTGGAAGGGTCATATGTGAAACTGCTGTGGCAGTGCCACGTCAGTAGGGGTGACTTTTTAGAAACGCACGATAACACGACAGGAACGACCCGAAATTGACACGATATATCATCTTTGTGCTGGGACTTTATGACACGAAGTCGCGTCGTGTCCCTGTCAAAGTTATGACTCGTGTTTGTCATGTTATTCATGTATTGTTGTGTTTAATTGGGTGTAAAAGTTATTAACCATGCGAGTTGGCTAGCTTTTGATGGGTAAAGATTTACCGGGAGCTTAATGTGGTAGGATAGAAAATATGTTTAAGGGGAGTGTAAAAAGGTAAGATGTGTTGTGTTATATCCTTGGCTTGGAATTTTTGTAAGGAAAGAAATAACAGAATTTTAAGGAAAGGAGATGGCTAAAGAAGAAATATGTGAAATCATCAAATTTTATGCTTCATTATGGGTTTTGACCTCAGTTTGTTTTAAGGGAATCCCCCTTTCCTCCATTACCAATTATTGGGCTGCATGTGTGTTATAATTGGGATGCTTTTGGATGATTGCTGGGGTGAGAGTCAACTTGTGAGAAGATTTGATGCTTGGGCTGGTTCTAGAATAGGGGCACCCGTGGTTCAAAGAGCGGTCCCTTCATTATTTTCTTTCTTTTGGTGGTCCTGATTGACTTTATTTTAGTTTTTGTGAACTGCTGGCCCACTATAGCTTTGTATCTTTTCATCTTTAATAAAGTTTCCTTGTTTCCCATAAAAAATAAGTTATTAACCGTGTTAGTAGCATCGTGCTTCATGGGTCATGTTCGTGTCTTGTAAAAAAACCATGATTTCGTGCCATGTCTTAATGATTCTTGCCGTGTTGTGTCTTGTTGGGCCAAAACACAGCCTGGAAGCACAATTTGCCACTCCTATACATCAACACCGGTTGGCACAATGATCTCATGACATGGCATGACAGTGTAATCTGCATTTTCCGATAACTTTGTGATATTGACAGAAAACACTGACATAGCATCGGAACGTCATAACCAGCGCTGGCTTGTCAATCAACATTGACGTGGTTGTGCCACATATACCAAAATGACTTTAAAACTTTTAAAACAAATGTTATACTAGAGGCTTTTGCCAAATGCCCCTAAATAATATGAGGGTAACTTTCAAGGACCCCCCTGAACTATCACACAAGTTGCAAATTATTTTCTCGAACTCTTAATTTTGGAAAAATCTCCCTGAACAATTCTCGTACGTTGCCATTTTCCCTTGCGTGTCTCTAAAAGGGATTTTTAATGACGCATAAGGGGTGTTTGCGACTTTTTCATAGTTTAGGGGGTTATTTGCAATCCTAGGGGGTGTAATTGCAACAATAGATATATTTTAGGGGCTTTCTTGTGTTTTACTTTCAACATTATATGAATTCTTGGAATTCCAAATTTCATATTAAAATAGAGAGGACAGCAAATTTGGTTTATGGCAATGCACATTTCAATTTTTTTTGTAGAAACCTTTGAATATCATAGAAAATCCAAAAGTTTGCAGGGTCTATAACCAAAAAATACAATATGGCTATTCTTGTTAAGTTTGTTTCTCTTTCTTTTCTTTTTACCATGTTCCTCATGTAATATGGGAGCTCATTATTTTTACATATTTTGTTCGATATACTGACGTGTCGTGTCTGCATTGGTTGGTCTGGAATGATAATTAGTAGACCCTAGACACCAAATCAATGCAGACACGTCACGTCATTGTGTCACACAAGGTTTTGAAATCTTGTGTCGTCTTAGAATTATCTTTAATTCTGTCTTCAAACTAAACTTGTCACGATTTTCAGGCAATCACTTTTTCAAATTTATATGCACCCGAACATCTGATCATAAATGTGAAAGATGCAGAGAAGTGGGAGAGTTTCGTTGAGAATGCAGGTATAGTTCTAAATATGATTCTCTAGTATGTTATTTTATAACTTAGGTTCTTTGTAAATTATTAATTTGATGAGAAAAAGACTTCAATCCGCAATAGATAATATTTAGTCATAATTAGTTATTTTTTCCTTAAAATTAAAAATAAATGTGCATAAGAACATATATAAAATGTTAATGATGATGCTAATTTAGATAAGGAAATTGTAGCCTATTTATGATTTAAATTATGTGTTGTACATACTTTGATCCCATAATGTGCATCACCCTAGAAAATTTGAACCTATTTCTGATTTTTCAGTAGGCACGGTACATGTGTGATGCACGTGATTATTTTTACTAATATATTAATAGATTAAAATGGTTATGGCTAATATCTAAGTGAAAATGTGAGCCTATTTCAGATTTTTTACCAGGCACAGTATGTGCACGTAGCTACATATTTTTCTGTTTTCTGTTACAAAATCAGAAAATGTCACCCCGTGTCCTGAATTTAGAGTCCTACTTTTTTTAGGCCATCCCAAATTAAGAGTTTGTCTTGTAAATCTATGTAACAAATTTCGTAATATTCCTGAATTTAGAGTCCTACGGTTGGTCTCGGGTACGAGACATGGGAGCAGCCTCTCCATATATGAGGGTAAGGCCAGCCGACATCCGCATCTTCTAGACCTACAGTTAAGCGGGAGCCTTGTGCACTGGGTACGACGAAAAAGACTCGACAGTTTTTTCTCATATACCCCTAAAAATCTTATAATACCCTTTTCCTTAAATGAACAACCGGAAAATAACTTCTAGGCTAAAGTGCAAAAAACCTCCCTGAATTTCAATTTTTGCAAGTTACCCCCTGAACTATTTATGATGCAAGAAGCCCCCCTTGGAACTATACATTTATTACAAGACCCCTAAATATGTTGCTAAAAAATGTCACTAAAACTTAATACTTTTCGCAGGTTCGGTATTTTTAGGGCAGTGGACCCCAGAAAGCGTAGGAGACTATGCGAGCGGGACGAACCACGTCCTTCCAACCTATGGATACGCACGAATGTACGGCGGGGTGTCTCTCGACTCTTTCCTCAAGTACATAACTGTCCAATCTTTGACTAAGGAAGGATTAAGTAAGCTTGGTCCTTATGTGGCTACCATGGCTGGAATTGAGGGTCTAGAAGCTCACAAGAGGGCTGTCACCCTAAGGCTCAAGGACATTGAAGCGGAAAAGATTTCTCGTTAACGATAATGTCATCATTGGCCAATGGTTGATGTAAAATTGCCTAGTGTGCTTGGGTTTCAAAAGCCTAATTTTGTTGTGTTTATTTTTCCATTGAGACAGATTTGGATGTTTGAATAATCATATAGCTTGTGAGTTCATTTCACACATTGGATGGGGGATTTGTCAGGCTTAGAACATGTAATATTTAGATGATTTTTTGAGGGCTGGTCACTAATAAAATTTCATTATGTGTATTTTTATCCCCTAAGAAATGGGAATTTCATTATTTGAGTTAAAGTTTTTGTCATTTACCATGTGATCCCTCCCCCCACCTTTTTTCTTTCTTTCTTTCTTGTAAGGGGGTTTAGCACATAGCCCCCCGTGAACCGTTTCAATAACAAGTCCATATTATTTCACCATTTTTAATTAAGCCACTTAGATACTTTCACAACAGAGTATTTGTGAATTTTGATAAAGTATCCTAATTGTACAAGCATATGTGTGAATTTAATAAAGTAATTGAATTTTTTTTAAGCCATCTGTGAATATCATATGTATGTAGACTGTATTAAATGCTTCTCCTTGCCGAAGGGCTTTTTTGTAAATGACAGAATTAAGTGGGGTATGTGCAATAAAAAATATTTACGAAGGACCTCCTTGTAATTATCTATCATTTAAAAATTATAATAAGTTGTTAGAACTTAGCAAGATTTGATATAGTATCTATCAATTCTGTAAGCTATTTGAATTTGGCAAGCAGTAAGTGTGAATTTCAGACAATTTTATTAAGCTCTCTGTGAATTTCACAAGTATTTAGACTGCATTTAATGCCTGTCTTTACAAAAGGGCATTTTTGTAATGAACAAAATTAAGTCGGGGTTGGGCAATAGAAAACATCGAGTTCAAATTTGTTGACCCTCTCTTTGGGAATGTTTAATATGACCTAAACGTGCACAACTCCTTAAATTTTGTAGGGTAATTTTGCCGAATCATTCATTTTTTAACAATCATATTGTAGGGTCATAATAACTTTCATTTGAGTAGGTCAACATATTTGTACTTGAAAATATCTACAGTAGACCTCCTACTTTTCCAAATTTCTTAAGACATCTATATATTATTATAGGGGTATGTATGATATTTTCATGCATGACATTTGTTGGGTGCATGGTTATGCATGAAATGTCATGCTAAAAGCATTTTTTTTTTTATAGAAGGGGTGGTCTAAGGATTTGTGTGTGTGTGATGGGGTAGCTGGGGGGTGGCAGCACATATTTTTTTTCACGGGCACGGGGACGAGCAATACTAGTATATATATATTGAAAGGAAAAGTTTTCCAACCATCAACATCTCCGAAACACAAGAAAATAAGATGTTCTAGATTTTTTAGTTCATAACCACACAAACGGCATAAAAAGATAAATTTATTTTTCTTTTTCTTTTTGGTGTGGGGCAAAGGATTATTCATAGTTTCATTTGGATGGCAATGACCCATTAATTAGTAGTATGGTCATCATTTTATAATTGTACATGTTGGCAGGCTTGAAAATCCATTTTGATATTTCCAAGTCCAACTTATAAAGGGAGAATGTAGAAGTGGTCCTTAAAAACTTGTCTTTGAATCTAATCCAACATGTTTATGATTAAGAAATGTAGTACTCTGTTTTTTTTTTTTTTTTTTTTTAAGTTCGTGTTCTTTAGCTCATTGTATTTGAATATATATGACAAAAATACCCTATATATACCCATCTCAACCTCTCTCTCTCTCACAACAACAGGCCACCCTTAAGAATAGCATAAGTAGACCTGACAACGGGTCGTGCCGAAACGTGTTCGTATCGATTTTTATCGTGTTCGGGTCTTATCAGGTTTGTGTCTAAACAAGTGACTTTTTTATCCTGTGAAAAAATTATATTCAAACCTGACCCGTTATCTTACCGTGTCATGTCGTGTTTACCCGTAATTACCCATTAAGCTAATGAGTTATTTTGACTCGTATACAAGTTAACATAATAGTTCATTTTTAAACATAATTATACCAATTAATTCATGGACATCACTAACTCTCTCATTTAGTAAAATTCATTATGAATAAAGTAACATTAAGCTACATAAACTCTTTATAAGTCTCAACAATATATTTTATTTACTTAAATTAATGGGTTTTAACGGGTTTTATCAGGTATTAACGGGTGAAGGAGGTAAACCCTAACCCGACCAGTTAACTATCGTGTCTTATTGGGTTGGCATTGATATGATTCAAACCCATTAAGAGTCCACCCATTAACTTATAACTCCGTGTTCATTCATGTCGTGTTATCGTGTCGTGCTTCATTTTAGGTTGATAACTTAAAGTTAGACTTGGATAAATTTGAGGACGTCTGGAGTATTTTTGGGCTGAGGTCTCATAGGAGATCGCAAGAAACACACATATGGAATAACCAAATTGTAACTTGAGAATCAAGTATTGGACCTTTTAGAAGGGCAAGGCTTAAGACATTTTGAAAAAAAATGATTATAATTTTTAAAACCACAAGTTCCAATCCCACACTAAAAATCAATACCCTTACTCACTTTTTTAGGCTGTTGGCATTTAAGAGGGAGAAATTTAGAGAGAGCGAGTTTGAGAGAAATATGTTGTTGTTCGTGGTTCAAGGTCGCGACTAACGAAAGAAGACCGTGCATAGGCAATGTAGGCACTGAATTAAGATCTTTAGGTTTTACCAACGTTTTAAGAGGCTCCGAAGGAAAATATAGGTTTGGATGACTGAGGTTGAAAAGCCTTGAAAAATGTTGGGGTATCTACCTTATGACTGACATTTGTCCTCTAGTTAAGATTTCTCTTGATTACTTGTGGTTATTGGGAAATTACATTATCTTATTTGAGTTCATTTTCTTATTCATTGAATATATCATTGCATCATGTTATTACATGATTCATTTTATTTGTTGAGATTATTAATATGTATAGATGATAACTTGACAGATTCTAGATGAGACTGAGCCTTTTTAAAGTTCATCTCTTTATATTCCTTGATTCCCAGGTTAGAGACTGAGGATTGGTTAGAGTTTACAATGTTGATAAAGTTTTGAGGCCGAGGCCTAAGTTTTAGAGTAGGCTATTTTCATTTCTCTACTCATATGATGTAATTTTGACCAAGATGTTTTAGGCTGCTGACTCATAGTTGTAGTTTCTTTTTAAAATGTAATCGAGAACTATTGATGGTGCTGCATATGATTATGAAACAATTATGATATTTCTATTATGGGTTATGGTCTTTATAATGTCTACAATTATTATATCCGTGTGAATGTGATGAATTAAATAAGTGATTATGATCGATGTTTGTTAGAGGTCGTGATCTATGTTAAGCTTGCCTTATGGGAATCTTCAAGTTTAAGGTGTGTTAAGAATCTCACTCTTGCAGTATAATCAAAGCAAGGCCTCGAGGCTTGACAGAATGGTATCAAATCTTAGGTTGACTGATTATAGGTATGCATGACTAAGAACGGTATCTGATGGAAGACAGAGGAAGAGGTAGAGGTGGTAGAGATCGAGGTGGAGCAACTGCGACCAGTGTAAGGCCAACTGAGGTTTTGAAGACAAAAGAAGTGGAAATTAAAGCTATAATAAATGAAGTACCCCAAATAGTGGCGGGGTTTGTTAATGCCCTTTCTAGGGGAATGGCGTCTAGGATGACCAATTAAAAGAGAAAGATGATGCATAATTAATAGTTTAAGAAGTTGGGTCCGCAATCCTTCAAAAGGCAGTCGAACCCCCTAGAACCAACGCAATACCTTTTATCTCTTCCCTTGTAAATTTTAATTTTATAAAAACCTTGGGATTCTAATCATATTTATATATGGACGGTTGTTAGTTATTGTATATTCTTATGGCCTTGGTGGTATTTGTTGAAAGTTATTTAGGAGAAACTGGAATTTGAAGGAAATTATGCGGTTAAAACAAAGTTAAGGATCATTCGAACGAGTTTCCAATCTCGTTTGAATGAGAACACTGCTCGTTCAAACGAGAAGTCTATCTCGTTCAAAGTGGGTTTCTAACGAGGATCTAACGACCCATTGCTGCCTCAAGATTTCAACCACGCTAGAAGGTCGTTCGAAGTCCGTTCGAAAGATATCGTAATCTCGTTCGAACGAGGTCACAATCTCATTCGAATGACATGTTCACAAATTCTTAAAATCGAAATGCCCTTTTGTTGTCACAATTTGGACCCTTGATCTGACGACGTGTCAACTCTTAGTGATACCATATGATCAAAACATTTTTGGCATGTGTGGGTTGAATTTTAAATGGGTTTTGTGGGGTTATAATAGGAGAGAGTGGGTCTTTCCCACCGTTTTCAGCATATTCCCCCCTCTCTCTAAGTGTGAAGACCAACCTTATTTCCCAACCATTTTCCCCCATAGACACACCTTTCCACCACCTCTAAACACTAGTATGCACCATTTCCAAGCATTTTCTACCATCTTCTAGCTTGTGTCAAGGAAGAAAGTTGGCAGAGCAAAGCTTGTAGGAGAGCTTTTTGGAGCTAATTAAAGAGCTTTTTGGAGTCTTGGAGCTAGGAACTTCCATAACTATTTCCACTCTTGATCTCCTCTTCAAACTTGAGGTAGGGTTTTCCTCTTCCTAAGATTTAAGGTTTTCTAGCTATGAAAAACATGTAGGATGCATGCTAGATGATATACAATGCAAAAAATGAAGTCATTTGATATATGTTAATATAATAGTCTTGCAAAATGGATTTTTAACAAGACAAAATCCTATAATAAGTCTTTTACAAACAAATGGCATTTTTACCTTGAAAATGGAAGAAAGCATGTGAAAATACAAACCCACGATTATTATATTGTCTAAGTGCATTTTGAGGAATTTATAGGCATGAAATCCTCCTTCACATGTGTAGAATCATGTAGTAAGATAGATAATGATATTTTAGACTTGTTAAATCATGTTATAATGGTTTTTATGAAGAAATGAGTAAATATATAAAACCAACACTAATATGTGCTACATATTGTTACAATGAATAAAAATGATGTTTGGGGTCACATGTGATAATAGGGCAAAGTTATGGACATTTGGTTAAAAATGGTCTTGAAGGTTTAAATGTAATTTATGTAGCAAAACATAAAATATTAACATGATTTTTGACATAAAATCATAGAAAGAATGTCTGGAAGAAAAATGTTGAGGTTTAGTGCCCAAATGAAATTTAATAGTTTTTCACAAAATTATGATAATAAGGGAAAATGGTGATTTTGGCAAAAATGAGGGTCCTAGTGGTTGGACTTCCTCTTTAGACCTTATCGGTCGGTTTTCGGTGAAGAACCAATAAAGAGGGATATATGGCACATTGATAAAGTGAACGAAAGGTTTAAACTATAGAATGAGAAAAACGGTAAAAGGATGGAATAATGTCGACATTGTTAAAATGTTAACACACATCAAATTGGACTCAGATGACACCAGAATAATTAAAGAGGACCTGGAGCCCTGGGTGAAGACCCAAAATCACTGGCTAGAGCATATGGTAGCATAGCCGACAGTGTGGCGCCCATTAAAGTATGCAGTTATTGAAAAATTACAAAAAAAGATAAAGATAAAGGAAAAGGAAAAGATAATGGTTGTATTGGATAATGCATAAGTAAAACAACCTAATGAAATGTGATAAATGGAGGCTAATGGATAAAATATGATAAATAGTCTCTAGACCCCGTAAAGGGTGGTATGAAACGGTTAAGTGTGAGTATGAGCTCATCGCTCGAGCGCATTGTATAGTAGTTGCATTAATTATAGCTAATTGTTGAACATTTTTGGAATTGATTAAAATACAAGTTATATGTATACTATTTTTTTTTATAAAAAACGTATAGCTTAGCATTACCCACCCTGCTGAGCGTTCACTCACCCCCACTTTTCATGTTAAAACCCCACCCCAACCCCCATTCCCACCCCCAGGTACATCGAGCAGGGATACCGAAAATGACCTAGTAAGGCCCCAGAGGGCAGCCAACGTCATTAGAGGCTCTGGAGTTTATTTAAAACATTGATAATTCGAAACTTCTAAACATTTATTCGGGACTTGGGCCATGGCATGCAATAATACAGGTTAATTTATGTTTAGTTCTCATTTATTTAACCTAGTGAATTAAATTAAATTTTTATAAATAAATATTTTAAATTTACTAATTATGCAAAGTGATCACTTCTTTTCACAAGTTAAAACTCGTAAATTTAGTCCTTAATCAATGGAGTCATTAAATGATTTTCTTAAATAAAGCAAAGTCAGGAATGAATCTCAAAATCGTCCTTAGGTGTTGAAAGTGTTGAATTTAAATGACATCGACTTAATTCATCAACGCATCAAAGTGAGGAATGATTCCCACTCCAATAACGTCTAAAACTATGAATGCTTATTTAAGACGCTATCTGGACGCGCAAATCCGTTTTTCATTTCTTTCCATCCAAACTCTCTCATAAATAATAATAATTTATTTTTCTTTTGAGGTGATCTAAATTAAATAGTCTATTTTTGGCATATTTATATTTTTATTGCCTTTCATTTTTTCGGGCTCTTTTAAAATGGTGGCTTTCACGCAGAGTCAATTTTACACTCTCGTATCCCTTTCCCGTGATTTACTCATCATATTTTGTTGCAATTAAATTCCTCACGGTAAGCGGTTTTTACTTCCACTACTTCCATTGTCAAGTTTTATCGCATATGGTTCGATTTAAAGACATAATTGAGATGACAACGCTCCGATCAATATGTGATAAACAAGTATAATAATCAAACAAATCCGTGCAAGTATGCATTAAAGGAACTTATGAGTCAAACATGTAGGTAGTAACAATTATCACATCTCAATGACTCCAAACATTGTAAAGCACAAAATGAAATGATGACGCATGTCAAAACATGACCAAATCATCACGTGGATATGGAACGAAATTTTGACTCAGTCATCCTAAATGTCCATTCATATATGGTGCAAAACAAAACACAAAACTCTTTTTGTCTTTTTTCAAAAAATTAATCAAAATAAAACATTTTTGAATTTTTGTAATATTTTTCAAAAAGAAGAAATTTAATACAAAAAAATACATACTAGCAATAGTAAAAAATATCATCATGCAAATCATCCTATGCTAGCAAACAAGTCTAAACCTCAACCGTTATGTGCGGTGGAGTTTTCCAAAGGTGATGACATCCTATGAAAAACATTCATCAAGTCATGTGAAGCCTTGGCTAAAAACTTTACCTGCTCCCTAAGATGTGCAAACTCTCTCGTGTAATCACCAGGAGCATCATGTGTGGGTCCATGTGTAGTTGCAAAACGTGACACATAAGCCAACTTAAAATAAAACTCCCTAAGGTGTCCTCTCTTCTTGCAGTGTGCAAATATAAACAGCCCTATGTACACCTCTCTCAAAATGTCTTCTACGCACTCTCCTATCAGGTATGGGATGCCTAGGCGGATTATGTTGAGAGCCATATGGATCTATCACAAACTCGGGAACTGGATCGGGTGCAACATGTGAAGTGAATGCACCGTCACGACCTATTCCTTGTCTCTCAACATCATCCAAAGCGGGATTGAGAACCATCTTTCCAAGCTGCTTAGATGTGTTCTCTAAAGTGACTTTAACCTCCAGGGCGTGCTTAAGATCGCTCTCTAATTGTGACACGCGGGTTATAGGTTCACTCTTTTTTCGGCCTAAAGCTATCAATTGTTCACTCAAAGAAACCTTCATCTTCTCAAATTGACTCTCTTTCGCCTCAAACTACCTCAAACTCTCTAACTATGTTTCCAAATCTTGCAACCTAAGTAATTAAATAAAAGTTTCATTAAACAAAAACAATCAATCAAGCAAATATTCAATATGAAGAACATCTTTATAAATTGGAATATCGGTGTTTAAGAAGAACCCAATGGGCACTCCTTGTCTTTGTTTGTGTGGTGGACATGTATTAACATTGGCTGAAGTGCTAAGTGGAAAGAGCAGGGGTATAAAATTTCATTACCGTCATCATCATCATAAATTCTACAAGAATAGTGTTGTTGGGTGTTTAGGTTTGGATAATGATCATGGTCTGGTTGTAGTGGTTGTTGGGGGTAAAGGGTTGGGGAAACGAGTTTAGGATTAGAATAGTGGATCAATATCAATGGGATGGTCCGATGCAGCCAGGTAGAAACAAGTATTTCGAGTTGCATGAGAATGCTGAGAGGTAGTTGTGAGGCAGGATAAGGATGCATGCTGGTTTATGGGATGATTTGGGAGGATGAGCAAGGGAGCTGGATAGGTGAGGAAGATTGTGAGACTTGACAGGGGCGAGAATATTTTGGTACGGTAGGGAAGGGAGGCTCGTGCCATTGTCAAAGTCGTTTGTGGTTAAAACAAAGTGTTCTTTGTTCGTCATCCGTTCATGACAAAACATGTCATCCGTTCATGACAAAACATCTCTGCCATGGATTCTAATATGGATGCTCAAAACTCCTGCAACGCTTCATCTAAATCATTTAGCAACAGAAATTGAATTTGTTATGATGGGCCATTGCAAACAATTAACGTAGCGAAAAGATAGAGAATAAACGAAGGAGAATTAAAGAATTTCTAGGATAAGAAGAAAATTTGTCATTTTATAACTAGATTGAATGAATAAAAACACAAAGACTAATCATCTTTATATAAATGTAAAAGTTATCCCACTAGAATACATTTATCCCGCTTAAACTAAAGCTAGAATAAATTTATCCTAAGCAAATACAATTTGAACATTTGCGCAAAACTAAATAAAATTCCATAACTAAACAAACTAGAATTCATAAAACAAATGGGAAACACATAAAAGCAAAGAAACTTTCGTAGTCAGTATTCACACTGGGCTAGTGTCCATGTGGAGTTACCATTCATAACGAAATTCATGTTCTACATGACATCTAAACGAATATGATAATGTATTCTGTGAGATTAGCTTTGTATCAGTCCGTTTTACATGGAATAAAATATCAATGCGTATTTGTAAAATATTTTCGCATATTGTGAAATATTAATGTTAGGAAATGCCAATTTTCACTAAAATATCTTCACATTAGGAACCTAGGCTAACACCCCATATTATCATTCATTATGGTCTAGATTACAAGTGGACGCAAATGCCTATATTTACAGGTTTGATAAGACTTTCTCATGAAGATGCCTATTTATTGTAAAGCACTACTAAAAGTAATAAAGATTACATATAAATAATTAAAAGATGTCCTAACTAAAATCATATCTCCTAAACCCCTTAAGCCATCCACTGTACTGTGCCCATCACATATATTGTATTTGGGGGGCCCAATAGTTACCTAAATATGAGTTTGGGCTCTAAAGTTTTTACGTTTGCATTTTGGGGTCCAAAATTGTCAAAAAAAAAAAATTACGACGTTTCTAGAGTACTTTATGACACTTTTGGACCCAAAAATTATATTATGAAAACTTGTGGACCCGACTCATCCGAGCCAAATATTTAAACCCCAAAATACAAACATGCATAACTACTAAACTTTACAAATGCAAATAAATCTACTTTTGTTCAGTAAACATGCTAGGTGACCCTTGATTGCTTTTGGTGTCTCCCTTCCATGAGTCTTGAAACTGAGCTACAAACTGCAAGTTCCAAAGCACATCTTCGATAGAAGGACGGTCGATCAGTTCTTTCGATACGCATTTGATGCAAATTTCCATTAAAGTCTGTAAGGATTGATCGGAGCATTCCTTTTGAACGATTGGATCAACAATACTCTTTCGAGCAATCCCATCGGCTTTCAAGCTTACTAGTAACTGCAAAACGTAAGCAAAAGTAAACAAGAGTTAGATTGTCTCCAATGGTTATGTAAATCTACGTAAAAATTATGCGCATTTATAATATTTTCTCAAATGGTCCCTTTCAAAATGCTCATGTATAAATTAGAATACAAATACATAAAAATAATATACAAACACGTGTAAAAACGACAAGACCTAATGCATGAGTTTGATTATAGTTGTGTAAAAAGAGAGAGCGAGTGGGAGATAAAAATGATAATGTGTGTAAAATACACTTGTGTCAACATTCTTTGACATATTGTAGGATCATACTTTCTGTTAGAAAAATGTATATAATTTACATAAAAGGGTTTTTACACAACCATTGGAGATGCCTACCATGGTTTTGTTTGGTATAAATTTTTTTTTCACCTACGTAAAAGTTAAATAGTGAAAAGTATTTTCACCTATTTAGAGTTAAATTTGTTTAATATTACATCTAAAATAACATAGTTATAGTGTTTACACTTGTATGTATATTTATATGATATAATGTTTACCTCTGAATATGTAGAAACACTGTTCTAAAAAACCCGCCTAGGCACGCCTAGGCTTGAGGCTTGGGAGAAACGCCCCGCCTTAATATTTTGACGCCTTATGCTTGGTAAAACCCTTAAGGCGTACTTTTTCTTTAAAAACAACAATGCTTTAGTGAAACGATATCGCCTTTTAAAGATTTTTTTACAAACCGGACCATTATCTCATCCAAAATAATCAAATAGTATTTTTATTTGTAAATATCCAGACATATTTTTATGATATGGACAATTTTAGTATTTTAATAGCCTTGTTATGGTTAAAAAATATTAAAATATATTAAAAAGACCTAAACGCTTTTTCACGCCTTTTTACGCCAAGACCCGCCTAGGCTTCTAAGGCTTAAGGCTTGGCCTCCACGCCTCGATCACGCCTCGCGTTTTTTAGAACCTTGTGTAGAAATAATTCTTAAAATTTCATTTTTAATCAAAGTGAAAAAAATTTCATCCAAAACCAAAAGGTCTTTTAAAGTTAAAATGAGATAGAGTTGGGAAATAAATTTTATAGTGCTAGAAGTAAAAAGGAATCTTTTGAGAAGAAAAAACACTTACAAGATTTTGTATATTATATTATTTTATTGTTGAGAAGAAACACTTACAAGATCTTTCACAATAGTTATGTCATTTTCAGACATGATGGGCCTCCCCACAAGGATTTCTAGTAAGATTACTCCCAAGTCATAGATATCATTCTTGTCCTTATTGTTTAACCTGAAAGTGGGCAGAATATATATAAGATTAAAAATACACAAACATACACACACATATATATATATATATATATATATATGGAGAGGCTGCTTCCATGTTTCGAACCCGAGACCAACCGTAGCTTGGGCGAGGTATTTGCCATTGCACTAAGGTACGACCTATATATATATATATATATATATATATATATATATATATATACTATGCAGATTTTCACGAGGGTATTTGCAACAAAAAAACGCAATAAGGTACTTGGGGTTATTTGAACGTCACATGGGAAGAAAACTTATCAGAAAAAATCTAAGGTCAATTAAAAAAAAAAACTGAAGCATGCGAATTTCGAAAGGAACCCCTCAAACTATTCTTTGTTGGCAAAGATTCTCCATGTGACGCTAAAAAAAATTTGCCAGACGAGAGTCTTTGCAACAAAATACATAGTTTAGGAGGTTATATGAACATACATAATGTTATTTGAAACATTGCTACCCAAGGGTCTTTGGAAAAAAACAAAAAAATAGTTTAGGGGGGTTATCACTTATATGAACATACAGGAGGTAGTTTGCAAAATTGTCGCTAGAATAGAGTCTTTGCAACAAAATGCATAGCATAGTTTAGGGGGGGAACATTCAGAGGATTATTTGCAAAAACTTGAAAATTGAGTTTTTTCTTTTACTTTACCCCCAAGATAATTCGGCATTTAAACTTACCCCCTACACGTTCATTAACTATACTTGCACCCCTACCCCCACGGGATTGCGGGCGCATGCAACGTATTATGCATAAGTTACAAGTGGGTGAGTGGGTGTAAGTCAAATTAATGAACGTGTAAGGGGTAAGTCTAAATATTGAACTATCTTACCTGGGGTGAAGTATATAAAAAAGATTATTTAGCGCTTTCCCGTATATTATACATGAACACAATGATTGGGACACTATTGGAAAATGTAGTGCATCATTCGAAAGCATGCAATTTTTATGAAGAAAGACAGTGTTTTACCCGGCTTGAACTCTTTCCTTTGGTACAATGGACGAAAATCCAGCACCCGCCTAAAAAAGAACACAGTCAAGCTATTAATTAGAAACCTTTTCTTGAATAATTATGCACCTACTTACAGCTCTGCTTGTAAATAACAATCCATCTTTTTTTATTTGGTAGCATGAATGGAAAATAGGAGGGTTTTGACTAAACTATGGATGGTTTTGACTTACGTAAATCGCTAATGGTCAAATTCAGACTTGGTACTATCATAATTGTTTTTTAAGACCTTGGTACATAATTGTCAAATCGTGTATCATATAGTACATCAAAAATCGATGTATTGCGTATCGTACGATACGCTATAGTGCAAAACAAAAAAACATGGAACACGCATTATAATATATAATAAAACATATGTTATAATGCGTACCAAAGACAGTACAAATTATAATTTCTACCATTATCGAGGTACATGAGACAAAATCACCCAAATAGTACTATAAAAAACACGAAATTCCTGGTGTAAAAGCTCAACATCAGGTGGTGATGATTTGAATTTTAATTGGGGAATCTCAATTTGAGACTTTTGGAGTACATTTTTTTTAACTGACCAAAACAATTGATTTATTTATAATGTGATTAAACATCAAATAAGTTTCATATTGACATACCAGTTTCACACTTTCGGCTAACAAGGGGAGATTATATCTGCTAATTTTCACTTGAAGATTATGATCCAAAAGAACATCTGTTATTCTTAAATTGTTTGAAAATAGGCCAGGCACAATCCCTGTATGCAGAAACTGAATTCCCCTCGTGACTCCAATAGCAGCTGCTAGCCTTTGAGTCCAGGTAAACTTTTTTCCTGGAAGTCCCTCTGCCATTATTATTGTTAGTCAAGAACCCAACAAGAAAATATAACAAATAGCTAAATCTTAATTCATGGAATCGAAATTATACCGAAATGCATTTCTTCCGGTTTTAGGAAATGGCTAGAGATTTTTTTGTAAAATCGAGTCATTATACGCGAACTCTCATTTCCGACTCATTAGGTGCGACTCATTAGGTCGCATCCGTATTGACAATGGGGTCCAAACACGAGCCAATACGGGTGCAACACGTCAGCGAGTCGCACCCAATGAGTCGGAAATGAGAGACGGCCTAGAATTATTGTTTAAAATTTGGAGAAGAATAGAAGTGAAGGAAGCAATAGAGTTATAGATTCACTCTTCAAAGAGTGCTATCTTAGTCGTTTGGTTAAAGTGGAAAATAAATAAATGAACTTTTATGTGTCGATAAAAAAGTTGCAAGAAGGGAGTGTTTGCAACAAAAATGCATAGTTTAGGAGGTTATTTGTTAAAAAAGGGCAGTTTAGGTGGATCTTTTGCACTTAAACCTTTAAAAATGAAGGATTGAAATTAAGACATATTCCCAAAAATAATTCTAGAGCTATAAGTTCTAGAATTAGTGCCAAGGAAATGGTTTAATTACTTCCATTTAAAAAAATGGTCGACTGAGATTTATAGTGCTCTACGTAGTAGAGTTTTTTCTTGAAATTAGCAACTTCGAAAATAAAGTTTTGGTTGAAGTGTAAGGAACCTTAACTTCCAAATTTTTGCAAGGACACCTATGAACTATGCATTTTATGACAAAGACCACCTACACTAAATGTTATGTCTACTATTTATAAATAACAATTTGTACAGAATTATGAAAATAATATAATTACAGAATTAAAACAGAATTACATAAATGAAACACTTACTTGAATTTGCAGAAATTAAACAAGAATAAAAGAAATAATCCGAGCCCTGTGAATCTCACAGTTTCCTTAAGACAATTTATTCCCTCCAATGTGCTCCGAGGTTGATGAATATTGTCTCCCAAGATAGAACGGATTTTCCAATTAATTATGTAGCACGACAATAATTAATTACAACGAACTCAAATCTGTGGCTTTTACTCAACTCAATAACAAACAGTATAGATATGTTATGCAGGAGAATGACAGAAATATTCTGGGATAAAATTGACAGCAATTCTGGAAGGAGGGAAATTTTTTCAGTAGTTAATTCTGTAGGGGGAATGTTTAATTTATAGCTTTTGTGTTGACTGTTGGAACAGTCAACCGAAATTAACTGTCAAAACAGTTAATTAGTTAAACGAAATTAACTGTTGACTGTTGGCAATAACTGCCAACTAATTAATTAATTTCGTAATTAATTAATAATTAAAGCCCAGAAAGTTAAATAAATTCGGGCCAAAAATGTAGGAGATTTTTATAAGCCCAAGCCCAAACCGAGCCGAGCCGGCCGGACGGACGCGCGCGCGTGTGGACTTTTGACCGAAAGTCAACCCGTGCATAGCTTAGGTCATCTCCCCTTCAAAGAGTTGGGATACCCCCAAGGCATCCAAGCCTTAGTCCATACTTGGGGTGTTATTAACTCATCAAAATTCCACTACTCTTCCAATGTGGGACAAGAGTTAAAACACACCCAATTCATTTAACTTTCATTGCTTTGTGAGTCACTTTGGGGACATAATTATCATTCATAACTTATTGAAATTGGACATATGAATATACTACGTTAATCTCCTTGCGGAGGTGAACGCGTTCGTATATGGTCCCACAATTTCCGTAGTGTGGGTCCCACCTAAATTTGAGCTCAAAGTTGCTCAAAAATCTGTCCAGAAAAATCTGGACAGCTTTTAAATACCCATTTAAATTCCAATTTTCCAACACTAAAAAGTCCCGAGAAGGCAGTCTTTGTAACAAAATGCATAGGGGTTTTCTTGCAGTTTACTCTAAATTTTAATAGTGGGTGATTATTTTACCTGATATCCAGCTTCTCAATGTCCCATTCGACACAAACTCGAAGACGATGTATATTTTGGTGACGGTTGAATCGTCGGGGTAATACTCAACGCTGTGCCCAACAGCACTAACCAAATGACTGTGTCTCAATTTCGAAATCATCTCAATTTGGTGTGTATAAGTCAGGATGTTGTGCCGCTTTCGCATTTTCAAGCTTCTAATAGCAACAAGAGTGCCATCCGTGAGCCTCCCTTTGTAGACCTGGTTTTAAACGAAGGGAAGACACGTTAGCACGTGTTCATAAATTAAGAGTTTCGTTTGAAAGTCGAACATTATAGGAAAAAAATTTACTTGCCAAATTTATCCTCCTAAGAACCATAAACATATTGCCTCAATAGTAAGAAACCAAGTGGGTCGATCTATACAGTGCCTCCAATGATGTTACTTTAGGAATGTAACACATGCAAATAGCTCAATGGGTCACTTTAGGATTTCACGTTGCTTATATATTATTTTTAGAAATATGACTCTTAATTTGGGACGGACCGAAAAAGCTAAACGTGGCTCTTAATTTGGGACTAAGGTGGAGCTAGGTATACACAATTTTACTTTCACTTATAAAGATATTAGGACGCCTTGGTCACATGGCAATTCGACTTATAACAATAAAGCTAGAAAAAATTGAGAAATAGCTCAATTTTATTAGAAGATGCAAAAATAGTGGAAAAATACCGTGTGACTTTGTGAGACGTTCTCTTACTTTTTTCACTTATCTATGAAATCCAGTTTTTTGAGGATGTGTAAGAAATATTTTCCACAAAAAATGATCACACGCGCGTCACATTTAAGGCTCTTGTGTAGAGTAAATTTGAAATTAATCACCATAAAAGTTAAAAATGAATGAAAGAAAGTCTTTTCCATGGAAAAAAATATAACGTCAATCAAACACACCCTAGGAGACATTACAAAAGCAACCACGGAAAACAAGAGGTAAAGTATGGACAAGATGAGTAGGCCATGCTAATATAAACACAGTCCAAATTTATGCAATGCTACATTTTTAAAGAAAGAGGGGTCAATTTTAAATGATAATACTTCCTCCCCCTTAATCTTTAATGTGTTCTTTTGATATAAGAGTTTGCCCACCTTAACTCCTATTTAAGAAGATGGAATATGATACCTGTCCATGAGAACCCGTGCTCATGAGGTTTGATGTATTGAAATTATTTGTAGCCTCCTTGATCTCCTCCAATACAAACGTTCGATACGGAGGAATACCAAGCGGTCGCAGCTTCATTGCATCAGAAATATACCCTGCGGGAAAGAGAAATATCAAGCTGGAATTTAGTTTGAAATTTATTAGCATGATTAAAATTAATGTTTTCTAGCCTAAAATATTACTTCTACCCAGAATTTTTGTCTTGAAGTAGTTGATTTTAGATAGAAAGCTGCCAAGAATCAATTATATATATCAATGTTATATGTGTGTTTGGGTATAATAAAAAGAGAAATCTTTGATAGAAGGGAGGAAACGAAAACTTAAGGTGGTGGTTTGTTCATGAAAACGTTTTCGTTTTTTTTTTCATAGAAAGATTTCTAAAATCAGTTTCCACTATTATTTGTAAGTTTGCTGACATAAATTAATTTTCATATTCATGATTCTTTGTTTTCTCATTATTATCGGAACTTGATGGAAACGACGTAAAACATGTTCATAAGGATCCGACAAAGTTTTAAGCGGGCTGTCAGCTACCTAATGCAACCCTCCTCCTTTGACCGGGCTTGGGACCGGCAATGTCTAAAATAAACAAAGTAAAACATCTAAATTCTAAAACAAGTTCTCCAAAATACCTCAAATTATAACACAATTTTCCCAGAAAATGTTCTGTTTTTACGGATTGAACAAGTTTTACTCAAATTTCTGTTTCGTATGGGGAAAAAAGGTTGAAAATTCTCTAAAACCAAACAAGCGATTCAAGCCGGATTATGGAAAATATTTTTGGGAGATGCTGGAAAATATGCATTGATATAACTTAAAGATTGTGCTATATTGTGGCAAGTATAATGTCAGGCAGTCCAGCATTACCATCCAGACCAAATTGTGGCACGATATTTAATACTTGTTTAGTTTGAGTTTTTTTTTTACTTACTCGCCTGTGATAACATAACATTTAGACATACCACCCTAGAAATTCAAAAATTAGATTTACACCCCTGCGGACAGAAATATGGGTTATGATTGTGTATTTACGCTTGTTATTCGCAGGGAGGTGAGTATAATTTTTGAACTTCTAGGGGGCATGTCTAAATGTGCTTTTATTTCAGGGGTGTGAGTTTTTGAACTTTCATCCATAAATTTATACATTAAATACTCGTCCGAATCACAAAATGCAAATTAATTTAGAAATCTGGGATTCCATAATGCACAAAAGCTCAAACCAAATAGCAATAAAAGAGGAGGAACCAAATTAATGAATTCTAATACCAAGTATTTGGAATTCCACAAAACTATAAGGGTGCGTTTGGGAACCTCAATTCCATGCCATGGAATTGGAATTATAACATATGCTTAAATGAATCATGAGACATAAATTCGTAAACTTACTCAAACGAAAACGCAAAAATTCAAACCAAAAAGTACTAAAAGCAAAAAATAAAGAATTTAATCTTACTTGCATCTGTCAGCTGCTTCAATGTGTATGCTGATGACACCTTCTCTAAAATAAGCCTTGTTTCATTTGCAGCTTTAACACTTCTCTTTACAAATTCTCTTCTAAGAACCAAAAAAACCAAACCCAAAACACAAATTCCCCCAACAAGCCCCCCCACAAGGCCCAACCCCAACCCCACTTTTCGATTCGAACTTTTCACCGGTTTTTCAAGAGGTACAATTTTCACAGCCAAAGCTTCATTATGACAAAATGAAAAATCCCTCTGCTGATTTCTTCTGTGTGACAAACAATTCCCAGAATATAAAACAACCCTTTTACCATTTTTCGACGCTAAACAACTAGGCAAGTCTCCGGTCAACCGATTCGACGATAAATTAACAAACTGAAGTTGAGAATTACATGAAGTATTTTTGAAAAGCATTCCACTAAGTTTGTTTCCAGAAACATCAAGATAACTAAGTGAAGGCAATGAAAGAAGTGGTGTAAAAAATGGCCCAACAATCTCATTCAAAGATAAATCAAGCTTTTGAAGCAAATAAAGCAACCTCAATTTACCCGAAATCCCAAATCGAAACCGATTTTTCCTCAACACAAGACTGATTAATTTCCTATGCAATTTTGGAAAATGAGGCCCAAAACTATTCCCCTCCAAATCAAGAACTTGAAGGTTTGTCAACCCGCGAAAATCGGGCACTTCCCCTGTTAAATTGTTCCTTGAAAGCGCGAGAATTCGGAGATTTTTCGAGAAATAATTGGGTAATTTTCCACTAAGTGAATTATTCTTCAAACTCAAAACACTCAAAAGTGGCAATGAACATAGCCCACTAGGAATTTCCCCAATGAACATATTTCCATCTAATATAACTGTTTGCAGGTTCATCAAAGATGAAATTTCATTAGGAATGTAACCACTAAAGTAATTTGAGCTAATATTGAGAATCTCAAGTGAAGATAATGTACCAATATTACTAGGCAAAGGACCCCATAATCCTAAAGAGACCAAAGATAGGACCTTTAAGCTAGGGAGAGTAGCAAGATTTGAGAAAAACATAAAAGATGAGAAATTTTGAGGTAATTGAGGGAACCCATTATTTATACCAGAAATGTGAATTTGGGTTATGTCTTCTTGGTAACAAACTAGAGTTAGAGATGGGTTTGGTTCATAGTTGCAAAAGTTGGTTTCTTGGGTAAAAGTGGTGGAGGCTAGTGGGTAGTTTAGTAGTTGTAGGAGGGTGAAAAGGGTGTTTGTTTGTGAAGATTGTGTGTGTTTTGGGTGGTGGAATAGTAGGAGAGATATGAGGAAAATGAAGTGGAATGGTGGATTTTCCATTGGTGTTATGAAAAGGGTATGTGTTTTTGTGTATGGTATGGTGAAGTATGAGGAGAGAGAAGTGGAGCGAGGCGGGGAGGTGTAAGCATGCATTGATATTAGTACGGATGAAGCTGAGGTGAGGTGGAAAGGGAAATGTATGTTTGTTTGGCTTTGTTTGTTCATCTCCACTCACATGTGAGTATCTAGAGTTTGGCCACGTTAAAGGGGCTTAAAATTGGCACCAAGTAACGTGGATAGAAGAGGGTGAAAAATTTGGAAATTCATTTGGTTGACAATGTATATTTGAAAAAAAATTAAGTTGTGTGAAAAATGTGCAATGGTTAATGGCAACCACATAGTATAAATGATTTGAGAAATGCTTTGATTCCCCAAAAAATCTCCTAAATCATCATCTAAATAGCATCCTCTAAGTATTGTACCTTATGATATGAATCTTCGATCCCTATTGATATGAATTTTCGAATCTTCGATCCGTGCAGGACACGACATTTTATTGCTATTTAGGGATGATTTAGGGATTTTTTGGGGGGGACACATAGCATTGCTCAAATGATTTATGTTATATTTTTTTAGGTTTCAAATCGCTCAAACTCTTGTTTTCTATTAACAATCTTTTTCACCACACCACCACCCTCCCATTACCACCATACCCAATTATCTCTACCACTCTCTCTCTCTCTCTCTCTCTCTATACACACACACAAACACACCCACTCTCCCTTTTCTCTCTCTCTCGCTCTCTTTCATGCACACCTAAACCATCGTAGTTATGGCAATATATATATATATATATATATATATATATATATATATATATATATATATATATAATGAAAAATGATCCAAAAAATATATTTGCTTCATATTCAACCCATAAACGCTTTATAATAAAGTCACTACTCACATATTATCCAAATGACACTTAGAAATAAAAAATAAAAAATCATAGGTTTGAAAACCTACAAGTTCGCTCTCCAAATCCTTAAAACGGTGACAAAAATTTAGGGTCCAAGAACTAAGGTTGGATAAAAATAAAAAGTGATATATTTTTCTTATTCGTGGTCCAAGCCCCAAATTTGGGAAAAAATTTACGGACTAATCCCGAATATGTATTTTTTTTACATGTTTGAGAATTGCATACATTCGGGTTCCAGACCCCTAATCTAGGGACGAAGCCCGGGTCCTCAATCTAGTGCTAAATTTGTAGGTCCACACCGTAATATACATACCCTTAATCTGGGCCAAATTTAAGGGTTTAACCCTAAATTTAAGGGGAATTTTCGAGACCAGTTAAGAAAGTTACGGGTTTCGAAAAGGTTAACATTTTTTTTCAAAATTTTAACTATGTTTTGAATCATATGCTGGTATGTATTTTATTTTAAGTTGTGTATGGGTTGAATCTTAATAAAAAAAGATTCTTAGGGTAATACATATACTTTTCTATACTACAATATTTAAGAGACGATTAGGGAGAGAAAGACAGAGAACTATAGGTAGGAAAATCCTACTTGGAATGATTCAAAAAAGTAAAGTTGAGCAGTAAATGAAGATCACATAATACAATACATAATATACGTGGTTCGGCAATAAGCCTATGTCCATAGTATGCTTCTCTCTTTTTGTACTGATTAATTCGTAATAACAGGAATTAAATGCTCATTTTTCCAGGGATGAGGGTTACATTTCTAGGGAACACAAGGAGAATGAGTTGTGTAGAGCTTTGGGATTGCTGGATGCAGTTGCCATGGGATCGAATGGATCCAAGCCTGAGATACTCACTGATTAAATCCCTTTTTATTATTATTATTATTATCTTCAAGCTATGATCTTTTATCTGAGCTTCTGAACAGGTGTCATCTATTCCGATTATATCATGCGCAATTGCCCCCAAAGCTTTGCAGTCTGGAAGGGGTGAAGAGATTTGATCGCTATTAATTCTGGTCGGCAATGATTTCTGATCGTCGATTGAGGATTATGACAATATGGGGATTTTGTGGAATGATTCGTATATTAGGCCAACCACACACAAATTCAATTTAAAAAAAATTATCTTTGAATTAATTTAGTGTGTATGTAGAGATGTGATCTAAATTAAATATAGCAAACTAAGTAGGCAAATACGCGAAGAAGTAGGAAAAATCCCTTTCGGGCAAAACTTTTAATTTAACATTGTACAAGATTTAACACATACGATACGACTTACAAACTACTTGGCTCACTAAGTATGATGCGCAGTTTTTCAAATCTTCTACTGTGACGTCACAGTCTAGCATCGCCCACAAAAAGCAGTTTTCCCTCGGTATCCATCGATCAGTCTTTTTCTTCAGCAGTTGAGCATCGACTCCATAAATCAACAGTAGAGATGAACTCTACAAGGGTTCTTGAACATGAAAGTGTTCTTTTTTATTTGACAAAGTGATCTCTAAATTTTCAAGAGGTTTGGATGATATTTGAAAGAGTTTGATCACAAATGGAGCTCTAAAAGGGTATGGAAAAATTTGTAAAAGAGTTTTTGAATACTTTAATCCCGTGTCTCTTTTTATAAGGAAGTTTGTTATAAAAGGATAAACATAAGAGATTTGGATTAGATTTCATTAAAAAACAAATTTTCGCGCGTTCGTTAGAACGACTTGGTACCTCGTTCGAACGGCGTACTCGTTTTCGTTCGAACCAACTTCCAACGACATATCGAACGACATTCCAGTGAATGATGAAAAATCGTCTCATTCGATCTGGTAATCTCGTTCTAACGATATCGTGTAACTCGTTCGAAAGATAATACAAACTCATTCTAACAACCTAGTGAGATTTTCAAAATTTTCTTTAAAAATATTTAAAATCTTTTTGAAATGCAAACTCTTAAAAATATAAAATTCCCTTAAAAAATAAAGGCTTTACCAAAGAAACCATAACTCTTCTGAATATTGTTATGACAAACGATCATTCGATCTTCCAAAAATTCTTCAACTTTGTCTTCAAATACATAGAAACAGTCATGAAGGTGCAGTGTATGCATAATAGAATGAGCCAAAATAAAATTACATTGAGGAATTATAAAACTTTCTCTTATAAATCTCCTCCTTTGGCTACTCCGGTAAGAAACACAAATCGAAGCCAAATTGATCCCTAAATACTAAAACAATAAATACCATTCTAAATCAAGGAACAAAAACATATAAGAGTATAATTGTGTTTCGTATCATTGTGCAACCCCATTAATCTTCTACTTTATAACTCCCTCAAAATCTCTCGTATATAAGAATTCACTCGCAAATATTTTGACGAGATCATAATGCTCATATGTAGTGAAGAATCAATTAATATAAACTAAATGGCCTTGCACTTCTGTTTTTGTGTGTCGTTAATCTTGTTAGGATCTTTTTGCAAATGGTAGTTTTTAACGCAAAATAAATTTTGCTATTTCGTAATTCCTTGCCATTGATTAACATTTATTAATATTTTTAGAAAAAAATGAAATTCGGGCAATGGTATTTACAAGCACAACTTATCTCTTTTTACATTTGGTTCGTTATTAAGCACAATTTAGATGAGAACATCGTATTCAACACGTGACAAGTAAGTACAATGTTAAAAAACTCCGTGCACGTGTACAATAAAGGTGACAAAGAGTCTAATATTCAGAGAATAATCATCAATGATTAACGTAATTTTATCCACACATTATCAAGTACACTAACGAAACAAAGTCATGTCTCAAAGCACTATGAAAAAGTCATGTGAATGAATGGAATGTAGGGGTGATCCGAATATCATAAATCTCGGTGATAACGAAAATACAACTCTTTTTGTCTTTTTCAAAAAAATTATTAAAATAAAATATTTTTCACTTTTTCAAATTTTTTCTTAAAGCCAAAAAGCTTTTTGAAATTTTCAACCTTTTTAAAAAAATGGAAAATCTTTTTGGAATTTTTTAAAATATATTAAAAAGAAAAATATATCAATACAATTATAATACAATCTAGCAATAGGGATATAAGATATGAACATGATAATCACCATATTCTAGAAATAAATCTCAACCTCAATCATTAGGCTCGGAGGAGTTCTCAAAAGGAGAAGACATCCTATGAAATTCCTCCATCAAACATTGTGAAGTCTTGACTAAATACTCTACTTGCTCTCGAAAACTTTGACAATCACTCTGGTGATGTGCGGGAGCATGTGGAGTAACACGATTGGGAGTTCATGCGGGAACATGTGTAGGAACTCGTGTGGGGATATACTGAAGAACGCGCATATGAGAAATTCTCCCTAACTTAAAATAAAACTCTCCACGGTGACCTCTTTGTTTACAATGTGAACAAACATAAACGGGCTTGGGTCCACCTTGCTCAAAATGTCTAGGACGAGTTTTCCTAGGTAGGCTAAGTCGAGGGCCATACGAATCTATCACAAATTCGAAAACTAGCTCGGGTGTAGCATGTGAAATGGATGCACCATCATAACCTGTTTCTTGGCTCTCAATGTTAACTAATGTGGGACCAAGGAGCATCTTCCAACCTTCTTATATGTATCCTTTAAAGTGACCTTAACCTCCTGAGCTCTATCGAGATCAATCTCAAGTTGGGATACATGGGCATCAAGTTTATCACGAGTCTCTAATAAAGCTTGAAGATCTCTCGTAAGACTAGCCACAATTTTGGTTAAATTGATCTCCTCCTTACCGATAACAATTAACTGCTCACACAAAGATATTTTCACCTTCTCGAGTTGACTCGGTGACGTTGACACTTTCTCAAAATATTCACCTCCTTATCTAAGTCACACAACCTAAGAGACAAATATTTATTGAGAATTTTCATTTTTATAATCTCGGTGTATAGTTCACAAAAGACTTTTTGGAGTCCACCTTCTCCCTCACTCTCACTCTCTCCAGAATGATTCGAAAGATCATCGAAGCACTCACGTTTAGAAATGTCCTCATCAATATGGAACAAACTAGAAGTACTCATATGACTGGCCATGAACGCAAGAGACGATTTATGTGGTGACTGATTCCCGAAATCCACCGACTTGACGTCACTATCGCTAAGAGTGGCCTTATGTGCAACTTTCTTTCCCTGTCTCTCTAGCCTATCGGGACACTTATGTGCCATGTGTCATTTTCCCTCACATTCATAGCATCTCCCCTCATCTTTCTCACAAACATTCTTGCCCTCATTCTTATTGTTGATGTAAAAAACTAGATTGCTCTAATTATTCAATCACAGATAAATAAATAAGACAAAGATTTTTAAAGTGGTTCGGCTAGGAATAAAGCCTACGTCCACTGTTATGTTATTGCTGAGTGTTTGCAGAATTCTTGATTACAAGTTCTCTCAAGAAATTTCGGTTCCTTTGAATGGGTTTGATACAAGGTATTTATAGCCTTGAGGCTGTACATGAAAGGTTCGATACATTAAATGATATACATGTGAAAGGGTAATACATTTAATGCAGCGTGCGCGTCAAGAGTATAAGCATTCAATGAATATCTGAACTGTTGATTATCTGGCAATTAATGATACGACCGAGGTGCAGCTCGGACCGCCATAGCTGCTCGCTGATCAGGAGTTCCTCGGAGAACTAGAGTACCTCGGTGCACTAGAGTTCCTCGGTGTGCTAGAGTTCCTCGGTGCGCTAGAGTTCCTCGGTGTATCCTCGTTGCTCGGAAAGAAGCATGGTTGGTCGGGAAATGAACTTCCTCGCTGCTATCGTGCCACGTAGATTGACACGTGTCTTCGTATTATTCGTCCACATCAGCATATTAATTTTGGTATCAACAGAAGCCCCCAATGTTTCATATTTCGAACTTTGAGGAGTATGGAACATTCTTTCTCGGTATATGGCAATATTAAATGACTTTTCCTGGGTTTCAGGAACATTGTGTTCAAATTTCCTTCTCATTTCGCAGCTTCCGCCCTTTTTTTTGAATTTTTTATAAGCGCTTCGATCTCCATGCAGTTTTTGTCCTTTTAGCCGCCGGAAGTTCAGTAGTTTCTTTTTGGTAATCATTTCTTTCGCCGCTTCCCAATGCAAAGTATTTAAACTTCTTAGGTAACCATACCGTCCTCTACATTTTCCAATTTCAAGCTTTCTATTCTCTCCTTCTCTCTTGTGCGTTCATCTTTTCCTTCGTTAGTTGTCAGCAGACCTCCTTCCTTCCTGTAAGATTTTCTTCCTTCTTCTTTTATTCATCATGGTTTACATTATTGAATCTCTTGAAAAGTTCCGCTCTGACTTTTCCATCCCGTCTTGGGTAATCTTGGAGGAACTTTCTGAACCTTAAAATTATTTTCGTCTGGCTGAGGGACATTGGTTCCCCAGTCTTTTTATTGCTGAATGCGGTTTTTCCTTTCCACCAAATCCATTGTGTCTTGAGTTTTGTCAATATTTTGATCTTGTCCCTGCAAAAATAGCCCCCAATTCATGGAGAATAATTAATGGGGTACACAAATTAAATCTAACTCATGGGACTCGTATTGGGATCCCTGAGATTATGTATTGCTATAAGTGGGCCACTCTAGATAATATTTATTACTTAAAAACTAGGTTTCTAAATAGGGCTCTTGTAGTTAACCTCCCTGACTCAAATAGAGATTATTTTGAACATGGGTTGGTTATAAAAAATTGGCAATATGCCCCTTTAACTGGAGATGAAGTATACAACGGTCCCAGATGCCCCCTATATGGCAATGGGATAGGTTTATTTTTCATTTTATTTTATTTATGAAATTATGCTTTCATCATGTTTGACAAAATGTATGATTGATATCTCGTTATGTATTTATTTGCAGTTGATAGCAAAAGAAGAACTCCAAAAGAATCAGAGGTTAATATCAAGCATCTGAAACTTATCTGGGGTTTGCACAAGAACATTGCAGACGAACACATCAGGTCTGCCTCATATCTGCTACAGTATAAGAGTTACACAACCTCTTATACTGCTCGCCCTGTTGAACCAGCTTCAACTCCAGAAGGTTCATCTTCAGATTCTCATCTTCCTTTAAGTCAAAGGATGGGTAAGAAAAGAGCTCCTCCTGCTCTCTTTGATGATGTTACTTCTGTTGCTGGGGCCAAGAAAAGCAAAACTGATGCCCCAGAGGGGACTAAAAAAGTGGATGCTGGGTCTTCTAAAGCTACCGAGAAGCCCCCAATGGTTCCGAGCAAGAAAAATGCTCCTGTAGATGTAATTACAATCTCTCCGACCAAGACCTCTTTGGTTGAAGGTTCTGACCGCCCGTTGAAGAGATTGAGGAAATCATCCTTAGTTACTCCGGCTGAAACTGCCTCCTCCCTACCTGCTGGTGGTACTGATGTTTCAAACATCATTCTTCCAAGTTCTACAATGAGCTCGGTCGTACCCGAGGTCCATGGTATTGATGAAAGAATTCCTAGGGATATGCTGACATCCTTAGCTGCTCGTCACCTTGCTTCAGTAAATTTCTTATACTTCTGGTTTTTCTTTCTTTCTCTGAAAGCTTGCATTTTGTATTGACTTTGCTATTTTTCTCATCTTTCAGTTGGTGAACTGTTTTAATAATATTGTGAAGAAGGATGAAGCTATTAAAGCTTCAAGCTCCTCGTCAGGTGTAGAGGATGCTCTGTTGGGTTTGACCCAGTCTTTAAAGGAATCTCGTCAACAGTATGTTGACGAAAAAGCTATTTGGGAGAAGAAATTAGCTGTGGCTGAAGCTGAGAAGGTGAAAATGGCCGAAACCTCCAAGAATTTGGAGGAGAAAGTAAAAGGTTTAGAGGTTAAACATCAGGAATATGATGGCCAGCTGAAAAAGGCAGAGGAAGAGTTATCTACCCTGCGAGATATCAAGGTCAAAAAAGAGGAATTGGATGTGAAGCTCTCCTCGGAGAAGTTGAGGAGAAAGGTCGCAATCAAGAAACATTTCAGTGCTGGTTGGGAGAAAGGATGGGATAAAGGGATTGCTGCAATGACATCCCAAGTCCAATATGGGAAGTTGAAATACTTCCACGATGGCTGGGTAGCTACTTTGCAAGAGTTGAAGGTCCAAGACGATTCTGAGCTATTCCAACAACACCTCCCTGGTCCTCATCCACCAATTGTGGAAGAAGAAGATGATGATCCTGTCTCAGATGAGTCTTCTATGGCTATGGGTGACCCAGTCTCTGCTTCTCAACCCTCTGTCGTCGAGGACATTTCTTCTATGCCTCCTCCTACCGAGAAGATTCCTGCTGATCAACCCGTTGTTACCACCGAGCAACCGAGCTCCTCGTCCCAGCCTCCCGAGAAAGTCTTGGGGGACAAGGAAAAGGTGTGAAGTTGTTCGGTATCATTTCTATATTTCAATTCTTGTAATCGAACAATGTAACCTTTTGATGATCTAATAAAATACATCTTCGTTCCTCTTCTTTATTGATACTCTGTCTGCTTTTATTTATTAACTCCTGCTTCCTCTTCTTTATTAGTTTTTGGCCAGAATGGAATTGATATCTGCTCCTGATACTGAGTTGATGCGACAATGCAATGGATATTATAAAGCTGGTCATACAGACCTAAGTGTATCAGAGATTGTCGACATCCTTGGTCACGATGCCTCAAAACAAGCAGTTGAGGCTTACCGGTATCTGAAAGATTTACTTGATAGATCTGTGGCCAATAATGTGGCATATTACAAACTGATCGAGGAACTTCATGGTTCCATAGAGGATCTTCAAAATCAACACAATGCAACAATGGCTTCGTTGCACGAGGATTATGAAAATAGATACCAACAGCTCTCTTCTGAAACAGGCCATAAGAAGATCATTGCTGGATATGATATTAGGGAAAGGACCCTGAAAGGTGAAGTTGAAGCTTGCAGGCAGATTGTCGAGATCCTAGAACAAGAAAATAATAATTTACAGAAAAAGTTGGCTCAATATGAATCTGCAGCGTCATCTTCCACTGCTCTAGTGCCCGTTACTGATGAAGGTTTCTCTTTTTTAGAGGTCGAAAATGTCAAATTAAGGCAAGAACTGGATGATTTAAGAAAATCTGCTGTTTCTGGGATTGCTCGTGGACGAGGAAGAGGTTCTCGGGGGCGAGGAAGAGCTGCTCAAAATGTTGCCGAGGAGCAAAGTTCTCCAGTCGCTTCTCGGAGCCGATCAAGAGTTCTTAGTCGCAATGTTGAAGAGGCTCGTACCCAATCTACTTTGGAAACTCAAGCATTCCAATTAAACGTCAAAGATCGGGCCCTATCAGAACTGTCCAAGAAAAATCTATCCTTGGAAGATCAACTTACAGCGACGAAATCTGCTCTGCATAATAAGGATCTTTTTGCCAAAAGCCTTCATGAACAATTGGATAGATTAACCTTCCAATTCCATAAACAGCCAAGGGAATTCTGGATGGCAGGATACAATGAAGCCCTTGTTCACTTGGATGCTCGTATTGAACATTCCAATAATGAAGGTTATAAATAGGGATGGTTGAACGCACTGGGTGTGTTAAAATTGGAGCAAGGGCATTTCTTATGGGATTATCATGCTCCTGGGCTACTTGACTTGCCTGTGCCACCTTTCAAATTGGACATGGCCTGGATCCCAGCTCGTTCCATTCCTCGCAGCTTAATTTCAAAATACCTCGGTGATTATAGCCTTCATTCCCAAGTTGAATTATCTCGTCCTGAGCATCTTTTGGATACACCTTCTGTGATGAACGTCAGAATGCTCAGAGATGTTAATTTCATTAATTCTCCTCTTTGCCTAGAGGATCCTCCTGCTGGCGAGGAGCCTGTTTCAAAGAATAAAGGAAAGAAACCAATAGAATAGGTTTTCAATGTAACAGTTAGTACATTCATGTAACTTGTAATTTATTCTGGATTTTTAATAAAAAAACTTTCATTTTTCGTTTGCCAATTTTGCTATTGTCTTGTGTTTATCAAACACCTTTATATTTGTGCATATGTATCTATGTATCTGTTAAAAAGATAACAATATTGTGCTGTCCATCAACTTAATAATAAAAATTTACAAGTATCAAGGTTGCTCAATCACTTAATAATAAAGTAATGAGTATAAATTGTTCAAACTGTTTCCAACCAACCCAGGTGGATAAATAATGTTTGTCGACCAACTACAGTTGATGGATTTTCGTCCCCGACCAGCCATACTTGGTTCAATTTCAAATATAAAAATGTGTCCGACCAACTAAGGTCAATAATTTGTCCTCGTCGACCAACTACAGTTAGTGGGTCTTTATCCCCGACCAACTATACTTGGTGTATTTTGGAATATTTTGTTTTTCCTAACCAAAGGAGTATTTTTTGGCTCCTTAGAGCTTTTGACTCCTTAGAGCGCCTCCTAACCAAAGGAGTATTTTTTGGCTCCTTAGAGCTTTTGGCTCCTTAGAGCATTTTTTGGCTCCTTAGAGCACTTTTTGGCTCCTTAGAGCATTTTTTTTGTGTGCATAGTGTATTACACTAGTATTCCACGAAAAACTTTCAACCAGAAAGAAAATGGCGAAACATCCTCGCTTTATTCATAATGAAGGGAATGCTTTACATTTTACATTACTGATAATACTTGCGTAGGTGTTCAGCATTCCACGCATTCTTAAATTCTTCTCCTTCTAGAGTTGCTATTCTGTAAGTTCCTGGACGAACAACCTCTGTAACTCGGTAAGGTCCATGCCAGTTTGCTTCCAACTTATTTTGCTTCTGAATGACTTTCTTTAGCACATAATCCCCTTCTTTTAAGTCACATTTCTTCACCCTTTTGTTGTAAAACAGAGCTGTACGTTGTTGGTAAGCAGCATTCCTAATGGATGCCTCTTCTCTAACCTCCTCGAGCATATCCAAATCCAATCTTCTCATCAAATCGCTGACCGGGGAATTAAAATTCAGTACTCTATGCGTTGGGAGACCCAACTCGGCAGGTATCACAGCCTCACTTCCAAATGCTAGCATATACGGTGATTCTCCAATTGCTGCTCGGGGAGTTGTTCGGTAAGCCCATAGTACTGATTGGAGCTCATTGATCCAATTTGCTTTAGCTTCACTTAACCTCTTCTTCAAACCATTTAGTAATGTTCTGTTTGTCACCTCAGTCTATCCATTGCTTTGGGGATGGCCTGGTGCTGAATGATACTTCAAAATGTTCGACTGATGACAATAGGCAGCAAATTCTTCATTATCGAATTGTGTTCCATGGTCTGTGATGAAAGCATGGGGGAGACCATATCGACAAATGATGTTCTTCCAAATGAACTGATATACCTTCTCGTACGTCATATCAATTAGTGGTTCAGCTTCCACCCACTTAGTACAATAATCCACTGCCACGACGAGGTACTTGAACCTTCCTCGGGTCGTCGGCAATGGTCCAACCAGATCAACCCCCCACATGGCAAATGGCCAAGGTGAGGTTATGGGTGTCAACAATGCTTGTGGAGTTCTTCGAATGGAGGAAAAACGTTGGCACTTGTCACACTTCTTGGCATAGGCTATACAATCAGCCCTCATCGTCGGCCAGTAATATCCCTGTGTCATTACCCTTTGCAAAAGTGTTCGACCTGCTACATGAGCTCCACAAGATCCTTCATGGACTTCTTCAACCAATTCTTTGACTTCTGATGGATGCACACATCTCTGCAAACCTGCCATAATTCCTCGTCTATACAAAACACCATTAGTTAGCACATACCGAGCAACTTTATACTTCAATTTCTTTGCAGTGAGCTTGTCCTCTGGTAATTCTCCTTCTTCAATGTATGCTCTGATAGGATCCATCCAAGATGGTCCTAAATCAAGGGTTATTATATTCACTATCAGGTCTTCTTCTATGCTCCGACTTTCTAATACTTCAATTGGTATCGTTCTTCGCAGCTCGGTGCGCGTAGCTGACGCTAAGCGGGCCAATTCGTCTGCTCTAGGGTTCTCCATCCTCGGTATTCTCACCAATTGAATAGCATCAAATTATGCCAATAACTTCATCACCTTCGCATGGTACTTCACCATTAATTCTCCCTTAACTGCATATACTCCCATCATTTGATTCACTATTAATTGAGAATCACTGAAAGCAATTACTTGCCGTGCTTCCATAACTTTCGCCAAATGAAAACCTGCTATCATGGCCTCATACTCAGCTTCATTATTGGAAGCCTTGAATTGGAATCGCAAGGCATACTCCATGTCAACATCATCAGGGGTGTTTAAAATAATCCCTGCTCCACAACCAGCTGTGCAAGATGATCCATCTACATATAATCTCCATGTAGGTAACTCATCTTCAAATTTCTTATCTGTTAGAGTTCCTCGGTAAAATGTCATCTGTTTTCTTTCATCATCCCCGGGTATCCTTAGTTCCTCGTCGGTCATCTGTTCGCGCCCTTTACCAACCGGAGTTGGTCTGGGTTTGAATATGATGATTTTTCTACATCCACAAGTCCTTTTACCAACCTTGGTTGGTCTGGATCTGTGTCTGTTGATCCTGTATCGTCCACAGGTAGGTCAGCAAGTACCTTTTGTTCCTCGGGGGTATCAGGGTATGTGAATTCTGCTATAAAATCTGCTACAGCTTGCCCCTTTAATGATGATCTGGGTTCGTACACAATATCATATTCACTGAGTTCTATTGCCCAATACATCAATCTTCCTGATTTTTCTGGCTTGTGAAGGGCTTGTCTTAATGGAATGTCAGTATATACAATGATTGTATGGGCCTGGAAGTATGGCCTCATTCTTCTACTTGCTTCAATTAATGCCAGTGCCAATTTTTCTAGCTTTGGGTACCTGATTTCTGCACCTCGAAAAGCTTTACTTGTGTAATAGATAGGTTTCTGGACTCCATTCTCCAATCTGATCAATGCTGAACTAACTGCATTCTCTGATACTGCCAAATACAAGTACAACTTCTGTCCAGTTATTGGCCTAGACAACAATGGTGGGGCTCCCAAATACTTCTTCAAATCTTGAAAGGCCCTCTCACATTCATCAGTCCACTCAAAACTTTTTCGCAGTGTTTTGAAGAATGGAAGGCATTTATCAGTTGCTCGGGATACAAATCTGTTGAGCGCTGCAACTCGTCCGGTAAGACTCTGTACTTCTTTCCTCGTCGTTGGAGATCGCAGCCCTAAAAGAGCTTTAATCTTTTCTGGATTTGCCTCAATACCTCGTTGATTAACGATGTATCCGAGGAACATTCCTTCTCGTACTCCAAAGGTACACTTCGTCGGGTTGAGCTTCATTTGGTATTTATCCATTTGATCAAAGGTCTGGCCTAAGTCAACTAGATGATCAGTAGCTCTCTTGTTTTTGGTGAGCATGTCGTCGACATAGACTTCCATATTGCAACTGATTTGTTCGGCAAAAACCTTGTTCATCAGCCGCTGATATGTTGCACCTGCATTTTTTAAACCAAAAGGCATAACATTATAACAATAAGTTCCCCTTGGGGTAATAAAAGAAGTACTTTCCCTGTCTTCAGGCTTCATTTTGATCTGATTGTAGCCAGAATATGCATCCATGAAGCTGAGTAGCTCATGTCCCGAGGTAGCATCCACTAGCTGATCAATTCTGGGCAATGGAAAATGATCTTTTGGGCATGCCTTGTTAAGATCGGTAAAATCAACACACATTCTCCATTTATTGTTCTTCTTTTTTACCATCACCACATTTGCCAACCAATCTGGATATTTCACATCTTCAATGAATTGGGCTTTCTGGAGTTTCTCGACCTCCTCTTGTATGGCCTGGTTCTTCTCGGGACTAAACACTCTTCTTCTCTGCTTCACAGGCTTGATCTCCTTATTCACATTAAGTTCATGACATAAGAAGTTTGGATCTATTCCTGGCATGTCTTCATGACTCCAAGCAAAATTATTCTTCCTGTTTCTCAAGAAAGTTATCAACTCCTGTTTTATTGAAACATCCAACGACGATCCTATCTGGGTTACTCGTTCAGGATGCTCGTCGTCCAGAATGACATTTTCTGTAGATTCCACCACTTGCCCTTTTACGAGTTGAGATTCATCCCAAGGGTCAAGAGTTTGGATCGTGATTGCCCACGATCACTCCGTTGTCCTGAATAGGTAGGTGCACCGCCTTGAAGAGTTTGAATGAGTTGCCTCATAGATTCTTGCATGGCGGTTTGTCCTTGAGCCAGATTTGTCATAATTCCAGCCAGATCTGGAGTTGCAGATGGATTTGGAAGATTTCCCGCATTTCCAGCATTTCGATTACTGGATTCTGGATTATCTGCCATTGATAACAAATGATTTTTGCGAAAAACGATAGTAACAGTCGTTTCCCACAGACGGCGCCAATCTGTTGATGTAAAAAACTAGATTGCTCTAATTATTCAATCACAGATAAATAAATAAGACAAAGATTTTTAAAGTGGTTCGGCTAGGAATAAAGCCTACGTCCACTGTTATGTTATTGCTGAGTGTTTGCAGAATTCTTGATTACAAGTTCTCTCAAGAAATTCCGGTCCCTTTGAATGGGTTTGATACAAGGTATTTATAGCCTTGAGGTTGTACATGAAAGGTTCGATACATTAAATGATATACATGTGAAAGGGTAATACATTTAATGCAGCGTGCGCGTCAAGAGTATAAGCATTCAATGAATATCTGAACTGTTGATTATCTGGCAATTAATGATACGACCGAGGTGCAGCTCGGACCGCCATAGCTGCTCGCTGATCAGGAGTTCCTCGGAGAACTAGAGTACCTCGGTGTGCTAGAGTTCCTCGGTGCGCTAGAGTTCCTCGGTGTATCCTCGTTGCTCGGAAAGAAGCATGGTTGGTCGGGAAATGAACTTCCTCGCTGATATCGTGCCACGTAGATTGACACGTGTCTTCGTATTATTCGTCCACATCAGCATATTAATTTTGGTATCAACACTTATTTTTATTTTTCTCAAAAATATTTTCTTTGGAAGAATTTTCTTTGTTAAATTTGAGATATTTTCTGAATTTTTTTGTAGAAAGGGCTAAATCATTAATTTCAAAATCAAAATCAAAATCAAATTCAGACTCAAAATCAAAATCTTATTCTTTCTTCTTTTTGGACTGGGCTTTTAAAGCAATCCCTATTTCTTTTTAGTTTTGGAAAACATGTCAATTTTATAAGTTTGAAGGTTTCCTACGAGTTCTTCTAACCTAAGAGTATCTAATATTTCCAATGAATTAAGCACGGTAACCTTAAGAATAAAACAGGTCGAAAGTGATCTCAAAATATTTTTAACGACACGCATTTTAGAAATTTTCTCACCTAAATTAAAACTAGAGGTTATAATATCAGACATTCGTGCATAAAATTCATCAACTGAGTCAGACTCTAACATTGTAATAGTCTCAAATTAAGTGGTGAGATTTTACAGCTTGAAGGCTTTCACATCATTGGTACCCTCGTGAGTGAGTTGGAAGGTATAATAAGCTTCTTTCGACGTTGTGCACATCATGACGCGACAGAAAACGTCAGGGGTAACGACTCCAAAAATGACACTTAAACCGCGTGAGTTAAAATTTCTCCATTTGAAATCATCTTTTGTCTATGCACATACATGTTTTAAACTTTCGACATTGTAATTAGTCACAGTGGGTGGTGTCCACCCTCTTTCACACACAAGCCAGACTCTTTCATTAATAAATTTACGGCAGACCTCATCCTAGCTTTCCAGTACGCAGAATTTGACCCATCAAAAACTGGCATACTACTATACAAATTATCCATAAAATCCGAATTTTTAAAGATCACCAATTTAAAAATTGATATAAAAAAATTTATAAAAAGGATCACACAATATTTTAATACAGCCTACTCTTATACCAATTTGAGAAAATTGGTATCTAAAAAAAATTCGTAAAAATCTGGATCACACGATATTTTCGTGTAACCCACTCTAATACCAACTCGAGATAATTGGTATCTAAAAAAATTCGTAAAAATTAGGATCACACTATATTTTAGTACAACCCACCCTGACACCAATTTGAGAATTGGAGGATTCTATAGAATGATTCGTATATTAGGCCAACCACACACAAATTCAATTTTAATAAATTTTATCTTTTAATTAATTTAGTGTTCATGCAAAGATGTGATATAAATGAAATATAGTAAACCAAGTAGGCAAATATGCGAAAAATAAAAAAAAATCCCTTTTCGGTAAAACCTTTAATCCAGCACAGTACAAGATTTGACAAACACAACACAACTTAAAAACTACTTAGCTCACTAAGTATGATGAACAATTCTTCAAATATTCTATAACAACGGCACATTCAAGCACCGCCCACGGGAAGCAGTCTTCCCCTGATATCCACTGTTCAACTTTTTTCTTCAGTAGTAGAGCTTCGTCTCCATAAATCAGAAGTAGAGATGAACTCTACAAGGGTTCTTGAACATGAAAGTGTTATTCTTGATTTGATAAAGTAATCTTAAAATTTTTAAGGGGTTTGGATGATATTTGGAGAAGTTTAATCGCAGATGGAACTCTAGAAGGGTAAGGAAAAGCTTGTAAAAGAGTTCTTGAAAACTCTAATCCCGCATTTCTTTTTAGAAGTAAGTTTGTTATAAAAGGATAAACATAATGGATTTGGATTAGATTTCATTGAAAATGAATTTTCACATGTTTGTTCGAATGACTTAGTACCTTGTTTGAACGATATTCCAATGAATGATAAAATATTATACCATTCGATCATGGGAAACTCGTTCTAACGACCTTATGTAACTCGTTCAAACGATAAGGCAACCTCGTTCTAATAACCCAATGAGATTTTTAAATTTTTCTTTAAAAACATTTTAAATCATTTTAAAATGCAAACTCTTAAAAATCTAAAATCCCCTGAAAAAAATAAAGGCTTTACCAAAGCAAATATAACTCTTCTAAATGTTGTTGAGACGAACAATCCTTTGATTTTCCAAGAATTCTTCAACTTTGTCTTCAAATACGTAGAAGCAGTCATGAAAGAGCAGTGTATGCTTAAAGGAATAAGCCAAAATAAAATTACATTGAATAATTATAAAACTTGCTACAAATGAGGTTGAAGAGCATCAACACTTGTAATTTTCAAAGGTAAAAATTCTATTCACTCTGCTCGTTAAGTCTTTTAGGGATGCTCGTAATTTGCCCAACTTTTTTAAGGGTACGCTGGTAATTTGTACCTCGAGGCAAACTAAAAGGCGATGCGCATCTACTAGTCATCACTTAAGGTTATGTTCCAAATGATGGATTGCATGGGAAATTGAACCAAATAGTTTAAAGTCTTTCCCTACTTCCATTTTACATCTTTCATCTTCACTATTCGAGGAGTTAGAGCTCTTTACACTCTTCTTCACCTGTAAGTTTTTTTCTTTCCTCATTTTTAATTTTCTATGAAATTTTCTACGAACGATCATCTATTTCTTTTTGGTTATTCATATTTTTTCATCAATTTCCTTCTTTCATTAAAATGGTGTATGCGGTGAACAAGAAAAGCATAAGAGAGTTTAGGAACAGTTTTTTTTTTTATTTCAGACTGGGTTGAGATTGAATAGGCTGAAGAGCCTGAAGATTATTATAATATAGGAGGAGGGAACTGGTTACATATCCAATCCATCACTAAGGGTGGAATTACCTTCCCCTAAACCAACTATTTCCAGAATTTTGTGAGTTTTTCAGAGTGGTGCCTACTCAATATACCCCAAACACATGGAGGATTATGAATGGGGTGCATAGAATTATTGAGTTGTATAAAACTCAACTTGGAATCCCTAAAATTAGGTACTGATACTCATAGGTCAAGACGAATGACAATTTAAAAGGGATAAAAGTTGATAGATTCCTTGTTGTATATCTTCCCTGCTCTAATAAGGGTTATTGAGGTCATGGATTTATTGCGATATGAAGGCAACATCCACCCATTTCTAAGGGTGGTGATCCCTATATGTGTTTTAGGTACCCCAGTATGGATCATAAAATAGGTTGATTGATGCTTTTGTTTACAATTTTCTTTGGTTGACCAAGCGTCACATGAATTTAGCTAACATCATTTCTTCTTTATCCTTATGTAGAGGCTTCCAAGAAAAATGAACCTATGCTTCTCCCGTCAATTGGGCTGAGCTAGTTAAAGTTTATAACTTAAAGAGGCCACTATCTTCTAGTGGTAAGCATCCCAGATCGTCACCCTTGCTGTTTAAATAAGCCAATACCACTACCTCTTTCATCGCCAGACCTGTGGGCATAATTCTCGAGATCCATATCCCTTTAAGAAGTTAAGGTTCTTTAAGTGAGTCCACCTCCGCCTCTTTTAATCATGTTCATGTTACTTCCATCCTGGCTGTGATCGCCACTACCTTGTAAGAAGAGATGGCCCCAAGGAGAAAGATTCCCATTTTCTGGATGAGTCCGAATTCCCCACTTCACCAAAAGCCCAACCTTTGAAGAGGAAGGAGGTCAGGTGGAATTATAACTTTGTTAATTGTTGTATTACCCAAAAAAAAAACAGGCCTAGAAGAAAACCAAGACTAGGACCGGGCCTTCTACCACTGTTGTTATTCCCACTAAGAAGGTGGATGCTCCAATCAATAGGAAGGGTCACCAAATAATTTCGATGGCTAAGAACCCTGACTTGGGCCCCGCACTGCTGAAGGGATTATTCTTGATATGTATAACGAATATTAATAGGCTCATTACAAATTAAATGGTTTCGAAATCCGTTCAGGCGTTAACTCTGGTAAGCCTCTGTACTTTGGTCAAATATTTCACCTGGAAATTTTTGCAGTACTAACTTGTGATTATCTTTTTGCTTATCGTTCGTGGTGGAATTCATCGATATCCTCGATAAAGGGTTGACTAGGCCAAGGCTAATGATGATCTTGAGCATGCTTTGACGAAGTCTTAGGAGGCTTAAAAGGCTGCCAAGTACGCTTATGATGCTGAGAAAAAGGCCTCCTAGTTAGAGATGGCCAAGGGTGAAATCGAAGAAGGAGCAGTTGAAGAAGGATGCTGAGGGCAATGCTTGGATACTATTTGATGATTTAATGACCAAGGATAAGTCCTATAACCAAGGGTTCAATAATGCCTTTGGTTAGGCCAAAAAGTAGTTGGCTTACATGCATAAGTCTAGCTTTAAAAGGGGTTAGGATTTGACATTGGCTAAAACTGAGGTCCCCCATGAGTCCAAGATTCATGGTGAGCATGATCAAGGCTCCCCACCAAAGGAAGATGAAAAGGGAGAGGCCTAGAGCAATGGCTAGGAAAAGGATAGATCTTATCAGGAGAAGGAGGCTACCTTCCAAAATAATGGTCCAACTAATCAAGACCATGTGAAAGAGAAGGAAGGCCAAGATAGTTAGATTTAGCTTATGTTTACTTATTTTGTGTATTTTCCTGTCCTTTGAGTAACATATTATAAGGACTTGCGCTATTCTTTGATCCTTTGATGAATTTTTTTATTTTTGACTTGCCATTACTCACCCAACTGTTGATTGTTTGTGAATGACTTGATTGTTCTTTAATCTCTGAATTCCTTTCTTTTGATTTTTGTAGTCTGACAATAACTTGGTAGTGGTGCTATTACTTCAAGAAAAAGAAAACTTGGATTTGATGTTTGATTAGGGAGATTTTATCCGAGCTCGCAAAGCATTTTTTGCCGTTCAGCAGGCACTCCATAAAATGACAAGTGCCTACAACGAGCAGGACCATTTAATGGTCGGTCTTTAAACTGAGGTCAAGGAGGTCAGCGATATCACGAAGCTAATAAAAAATAGGAACAATCACATAAAGGAGAAGCTCGACAAGGTAAATGAGGGGTTCCAAAATAATAAGGTGATCAAGTAAGGCATGAATCGTCAAATAATAAAGTTAAAGAGCCTCTTTAGAAAGGGTTCTCATGCAGTTTGGGATGCTGGTTACTATGAGGACTAGATGGTTGCCCCTCTCCGTCTAGGTGAAGCTAAGCGGGTGGCTTACAAACACGACTCACTTAATGATTTAGTTGTCATGAAGGTCCTTAACGACTCTCAGCTTTGGTATAGGTACCTGATAAGTGGGGAAAACCGAGTGGTCGTGTAAGGACACTGTCGTTGTTTTCGGATCCCACCATAGCGGCGAGTTCGGGTATCGAATTCACAGGGAATGTTACTAGACTTTAATTGATTTATTATTTCATGAATAAAAGTGTAAAAGATGAAAGTTATAACAAAAGATAAATCTAGGCATGTGTTTAAACTAATATTAATAAAACGAGTAAAAAAAATATATTAAGAATAATATCCCACACCTCGGGTTAATAAGTATAAATTGTTATTAAGATTAAACCTCATTTTAACAATTAATTAAATCTAAAGTTGTCACCTCCTAAATTGTCATAAAAGTTTAATATGATTTTGGTGTCAATAAATATCCCCAAGATTACACACACAATGTCATAAATATGGCGCATACATGATATACACTGTTAAATCTCCTAGGTATAAAATCGAGAACAACTTAACCCATTTAAACTCATAAAATCCATCACCAAAGTAAAGTAACCCATTAATCCAAGGTGAGTTCAATTATCTCAACCTAAACTAAGTTACCTACAAAGCATGGTAAATGACATTAATTGAATGAAAGCAAGTAAATAAAGCAAGCAGCAAAGCAATAATGTCAAAAGAATGCTCTAATTAAGGAAGAAGAAGGTGGATAGTACCTTACCCATCAAAGAAATGGCAAACCCTAAAACAGAGAAGGAGAAGCTCCAAAATACTCTCAAACCCTAACAAACTACTCAAAACTGGATAAAAACTAAATCCAAAAGAAATAAAACCAACTTACAAATATATAGTAAGTTGGTAAATATAAAAATGGAAAAGAAAAGGAAAAAAAACAATTTTCCAATATCTAATGGGCCCGATCGACCGGGGCCAAGGGGCCGGTCAATCGGGATTTCTGAGTCAAGCCCACTACTTTCCTTCATAAGCATAAATGGAATGGTCGGTCGATCGATACTCTCTTTTCTGGGGCAATTGGTCCTTCAAAAGGGAACAAACATGAATTACAAAAATGGCTATAACCTCATCATCCGGACTCAAAACGACATGTCATTTGTGGCCGCATGAAGCTAACTCAATGAACTACGCTTCCATAGAGATCCAATGGCCAGACGATGATGTGTGAAAAGACTAAAATGCCCTTAAAATTGCATCAGATGATTGAACTTCCTCAAAATGCAACCACTTTCTTCGTTAAGCGTTCTAATACCTACAAAACCTCACATAAACCATGATATATATATATATATCCAAAATCGAGGATAATAAGTGTATGAAAATAAAAGTCGAGCATAAAGGAGACAAAAGTGCTAGAATGCATAAGGATAACGAGTGCTAATATGCAATATTCGTGACGTATCACACCCCCTAACTTAGACATTGCTTGTCCCTAGTGATGAAACAAAACAAAACTAGTCCAACAGATAGCGATACAAAACGTAAATAAGCATAAAATATGAAAATGTAACTTTCGCGGGCGAACGATTGCATTTAGCATATGCAATAAGCCATTAAACTCCTAGGTTACCCTCGTGGACGAGTGTTGTCTTGTGAGGGTTTTCAGGGATGAAACCCACAAACATTAAGTTTTCTCAAAAGGTATGCCGAACAACAATGCGACAATCCAACAAGAAGATATGGATAATATCTAAAATCCGATTATCTGATTACCCGTTTATTAAATGGAGCGAATTTGGATTAATATACTCCGATCCGTTAATAATCCGATCTGATTAATATTATTAATATATATATATATATATATATATATATATAATATTTTTAATTAATATATTGTATTTAATAATATTTAAAATATATATTATAATAGTTCTTTATTTCATTATTTATTTTTTTGGAACATTTGCAAAATAATTTATGAAATAAGAGTTGAAAATAAAAATGTTTGCAAATCAAGTTTAACATAAACGGATAATCGAATAATTGGTTCGGATCCGAATCCGTTTAACAAAAACGGATATGGATTTGGATTTGTCTGAACCGATCCGATTAATAAACGGATCGAATCTGAATCCGTTTAACATAAACAGATATGGATTTGGATTTGACTGATCCGGTCCAAATCTGATCCGTTTATAGGCCTAGTCACGACTCATGTCCGCGACACACAGTACTAGTCAGGGACTTTGGTCGTGACCATTCGCCTAAAATGGTGTAGTGTTTTGAGTGTAAATGCTAGAAAAAATTATTTTGGAGAGCATATTTATTTTAAGGATCTTGGTATCCCCCTTCAGGGCACCTTTGGATGTGGGGCTTGCCTTCCTTGATTAAAATTTGCACACTTTTGGACTACAAATGGGTAGGGGTTTGGGTTCATTTTAGATACTAATATGTTTAGGATTCCATTTATATAGTTTCATACATGTATAAATATGTTTATGAATGTTGGTATTTCCCAGCAAGCATTACACATGTAATAATTATTATTCATGCATTGTATACATATATTCGGGGTGTTGTGCATTTATACATGGGATTAAAATGAATATGTTTTTTTGTTAAAAATGGAAAAAGTAAATTTAAGGGTTGTGTTATAAATAATATTCTAAAAATATTATTTAAACCCTAGACTTTAATAAATTATTATTTAGGGGTCAAATGGTATTAGAAATTGTGTTTTTATCCCTAAACTTAATAAAAATAGTTTTGACTCCAAAGTTTCATGAAATTACATTTTGTAACCTAAATTATTAAAAAGTTCAATTTTGACCCTAAAATTGTATTTTTAGAAATATTCACAAAACACTCCCTGGAATTTGAATATATCCAAAATAGCCCCAAACTTTGGAAAATTACAAAATAGTCCTTAAACTTTTAGATAATTATAAAATAGTCCCTGAACATTTGGACAATAAAAAATAGTCTCCAAACTTTTTATATTTTCAAATGGAACCATTGGACTTTTAAACAATGAGAAATAACCCCGATTTTTTATAAAATTATAAAAAGTACCCTAAATTTGTGGTTTTAGGAATTAGTCCCTAATACGTAAATGGTTTTGGACTTTAACTTTGTAAAGAAATTACAAAGTATTTTTGCGTGGTTTGACCATTGGTCGCTTATAAAATGTTAAAGTTTAAAAGAAACTTAAAAATGAGGTTTATACACATAATAAATAAGGAGGAAAGCCAATGATTTGTTAAATATGCAGTATGTCAAGTATTTTGTTAAAAATAACGGTTGGACCGCAAGCAATTAAAATTAATGAAAAGTGAAAGAGTTTTTTTCAAAAGAGTAACCGACGTAAAATTTAAGAAGGACCAGGAGCCCTAGGGTGCACCTTCATCTTAGATCCAAGATAACTCGCCATTAAAGCAATAGTTGCGGAATTTATAGCAGGCGATGCAAGACCGTAACATAAATGTAATTCGGTAAACTCCAAGATAAAAGAAAATTTATGAAAATAAATGAAATTTATATGTTTTGAAAAAAGGACTGTTGTATCATAAATATGGAATGTGACGTGGACCAATGGCATCGTGAAACCTGTCATCAGAAAAAGCTCAGCTCACTCGCTAAACGTGGTCGACTTATCATCTCCTTGGTCGGACAAGCAGTCGACCTTAATAAATTGATGTTAATAGTTTAAATCACCGAACACGCATATATATCGCACATAAATATATGTGTAACATCCTTTACACACACGTGGGGTAGTCCCTTCATCTAACTATAGTTAAGCCTTCATTAACTACCCTAAGAATGTAAAAGGGTGTATTTGCCTTACTTATAAAGTCACTCCACCTATCCACCTACTCTTTCTCTATTGTAATAGCACACACTCTCACTTGAGGGGAGATAAAAAAAAAAGGGATACAGATAAAGATAACTTTGAGATTTTGTAAGCATCTTTGTTGATGATTGAATAATAAACCCTTGCACAACACCTGTGGATATAGGCATCATGCTAGCAAAAACACACGAATACCCTATCTCAATCCTAATTTCTCACTTATCTCTTCAATCTAGTCTGTTGATCTCCTTATCAGTTATAGTTCATTTTTGGTATTTATAAGCTAAGACTCATAAGTACACATACCAATTTTAGACGATAACAAGGATAATTGGTTAATAAATGATTAGGGAATTATATTTAGATCCAGATTATGAAGATTCAGAAGTTGAAGCCTCTTGGTCGTCTAATAGGATTGGAGCAACTGGTCTCTCCGTAGTAAGCCTTGACACAAAAGAAGAGGTATTGAGCTTATATCCAAGAAGAAAAGCAATCGATATCGGGTGATTTTCAGCAACCAACCTTTGTTGAAGGGACCACATAATCTCAAGGTCAGCAAAGTTAATGTTGGCCTCACGAGGAGCTTTCTTTTTACTCTTCGTTGTAAAAGAAAAAAAGCAAAAGCATAAAATCTACATTAATTGGAAAATGACAATTCGAATAGGGATATTTTAAATCCATTGCCTAACATATTCCCTTGCCTTCCTGAGGGCATATTGGACCATTATATACTGTACCCTCAGGAGAAGGGGTGAATTGCCAATTCTTCATAATTAAACCATGATCCCAATAATACTTTTTGGAATCAAGGAGGTTCACTACCAAAGCTCCGTTCGAAAATATTTTCTTCATATAATGAATAATTTCATTGGCGGTAACCTAATTATAGCATTACATCAACTCCGTGATTCTTATATGGGTCCCATACAATTCGTTAATACGGTACACCCCATTAACGATCCTCCAAGTGTTTGGGGCAACTAGGGCAGGGAGCACACCAAAGTATTAGTAGAATTCTAAAAATAAATGATTAAGGTGGAAAAGTGACCACACACTCAACAATAAATATGGATGGTACCAAGTGACCCTTAGATAAGGCACAAAGGTCGCAGGCCCCATTTAACAATTCAGTTATTACCCAATGAGGGATTCCGTGTAGGGCCCTAAATACTTCTAATAAACTCTCATCAACAGTAAAAACCATGTTTCGACAAGAATAAGAAATAATTAAAAAGGAAAAAAGAAAGAGAATATCCTTACAGAAAAGAAGAAGAACACAACAAACCCTCATAACGGATGAAAAACTTGGAGCGGAGGAAAGGAGATTTTTTTAAATGAAAAGTAAAGTGTGATGCAAAAGAGTGAGAATTGACATTTTTATAATCCTTCAAGACACTCAAAGAGTTACCCAAATTTAATGATGGTTAAATGTACCTGATGATTCATTCTAACGGTGATGCCTTGCCAAAGGTGGTTTATTACCAGCTTACCCTTGGAGCACTTCATTTTTTAAAAATTGCTTGTATATACAAAATTGCCACTGAACTAGGAGAACCGAAAATAATAAAATGCTTACTCTCTAAGATCGTCCTCTGACCATGAATCTCTATTGACCAAGCCACAAACAAAGACTACCATTTTTTTACAAAGTCGAATCAATCCCTACCATTTAACACTTCATCCATTCACTCCACATTTCATCCACTCTAGAGATATAATAATCCAGAGAAGCTACTACATATTTTAGTCATGAATGAAGTCTTGGGGGCTTTGTTGTATCATAAATATGAAATGTGACATGGACCAATGGTATCATGACACCTGTAATCAGAAGAAGGTCAGCTCACTCATTGAATGTGGCCAGTATATTATCACCTTTATCGGCTCAGTATTACTCTTGTTCGGATAAACAACTAACCATAATAAATTGATGCTAGTAGTTTGAATCACAAAGCACACGTCTGGGTCATAATGGGAATATGTGCAACCTTTCTTACACACACGTGGAGGAGTCCCTTCAACTGATTGTAGTTAAACCTCTATTAACTACCTTGAGAATGTAAAAGCGTACAATTTCCTAACGTATAAAGGCATTCCACCTATCCACCTACTCTCTCTCTCTCTCTCTCCTATAAATAGTACGCACTCCTACTTAAGGGGAATTAAAAAATAAGGGGATATGGACTGAGATGACTTTGAGAGTTTGTGCCCATCTTTGTTGATGATTGAATAATAAACCCGTGCACAAAACTTGTGGATGTAGGCATCATGCTGGTCGAACCACGTTAATCCCCTATCTCAATCCTTATTTATCACCTATATCTTCAATCTAGTATGTTGATATCCTTATTTGTTATAATTCATTTTTGGTATTTATAAGCTAGGACTCATAAATCCACATACCAGTTTTAGACGATATAAAGGACAATTGGTTAATAAATGATTACGAAATTTATATTTTGAGTTTTAAACTACAAGTGCCCGAGTCTTTTAAAATCCACTTCGTGGTCCAGACTTGTGGTGAATATGTAATAAAGGAAATTGGTGAACCCAAAACATTAAATGAAGGAAGTACCTAGTAATTAGAAATTGAAAGAACAAAAAGATAACTACTAAGTGAGTAAGTGATCCCATGGTAGAGTATAAACCTACGTATAACACAGGTACACGTGGGTAATTTGATGCATTCCAAAAGGATAAAAAGATGAATATTTAATAATTAGATGTTTGATTAATAGCAGGGTGGGCCCGCAATCCTTAAACTTGACACGTTTATATGTGAATAATTTTTTTTAAACACCAGGTGCATGTGTTGAAATGTTATTTTAATGAAACACCGGGCATATGTTAATTTAAGATTAAATGGATATTTTAAAGGAAACTCGACAATTTAAAGATAATCCAAGAGTATGATTTTCAACTTCAAAAGGATTGTGATACCAAATGTATTTTAACCAAAAAGATTATGTATGATGACAACACAATTAATAAATTATCACACTTTAATATCTTTCCTTTAATGTATTTGAGAGTAAAACAAGTACTAAATACATTATGAGATATGTTATAAGGATCATACCATTCATACAACAATGTAAACATGCCCAATAAATACAATGAAGATTCAAAACATTCATCGGATCTTAGCAAGTTAATCTCTCAAGCATTAAGAGAAGTTTAAGATCAACTATTCATAGAAGCAAGCTCATAAATACATAACACAAAGCAATAAACCAAGCAAGCTCATGATCATCTTAACATCACATGACATATGAAGTTCAAGTTCTGGCAAGCATGCCCTCAAAAAATATCACAAAGAACATCTTATGTCTAAAGCAATTTAGAAGAATGTTCAAAAGACCAGAAAATCTTGATGTAAAATGGGAACTATTACACAAAGATAAAGAAACTTGTTTGATATTTTATATGCTCAAAATCGACTTCCCTAGACACCTAAAGCCATCTTAAAACCTAACATCCTAGTGCCTACACTAAGGGAGTTTTAGGCGACTAAACCTAATTTTACCCTACTAAAACTTAAGGTTTAGTCAACTAAACCTTTTCCCATACCCCACTAAAACAAGACAAGTCAATCATTTTTTAAGGAAGAAGGTTTTAGTCGATTAATCTATTATTTTAGACGACTGTAAGTATTTAAAAAATCAAAATCCAATAATAGCTAGTTTTAAATTTGAATTATAATCGAACCCTTAATCACCTTACTACTTTCTAACGGTTAATTGCTCATTGGAAGCCTATCAAAGGATACCTTAGGTTCTTTTATCAAACAAACCAGCATACAACAACAATCTCGTTGAGTAAAGTTCCAATCCAACCTTATATCAATGTCCCCAAGTCTTCAAGAGAGATAATCCAAGTCCCAACCCCATTTCAACTAAGAAACTCCATTGAAGCCAAGCTTTTCCCAGAAACTATTTGAGATTAAATCTCCATCATCAATAATTGTTTAACAAAGTTATAAACCCAATATCAACTTGTGCTAAATCTTTAACCCAAAACTCATTTGAGCATTATACTTGTGATAACTTTTGTGTTTACTTTTCTTGAGAGAGAAAGTAAACCCATTTCACCATTATTTTTTATATAGATATGTTGCTTTACGTTTAGGTTACGAATCTCATTATTATGACTTACGATAAACTATACTGCATTTTCTCGATCGGTTTTTCCGTTGTTGTGGGAAGTGAAGACATTTAAACACCTCGGGCTCTTGCTTAGATATCGCTTAGGAAAGATAAGTTTAGCGTCTTGTTGGTTGCAATTTTTAAGGTGTTATTCCTTGTAAGAATTTTGGTTCCGCCTTAAGTAAACTAGAGATAACGAAGTTTCTCATGTATCGTCTCGAGCGTAAACATAGGTAGTGGCCAAACCACTTTAAAACCTTAATTTGCAAATTTCCTTTAAACTCTCTCTCTCTCTCTTAAGAACATTTGGTTATTGTTGATTAATTGTTCACTCTTGATTTGAGTTATCATATTCTAATTAATCTTTACACACAATTAAGAAAGTTTGAAATTTTCCATTAAACCCATATTGTGTCCATCCCGAATGTCTATATCCTCACTCTCTCCCGCGGGGGGGGGGGGGGGGGGGGGGGAGTAGGGCAGAAAAAGGTCTCACGCCCCCGTACTCTCTAGTAGCTCTTCGGTCGTCGTCGGTGTGGTGTTAATATAAATAGATGGAGTCGTCAGCCTATTTTGCACAAAATAGGCAAAAGAACATGTCGCCGCTTCAAGAGAACAGCATCAAGAACAAACTAATGCGTACGAAACTAATAGTTTGAAGGTTTGGTGGCTAAGTTACGAAATGGGAAGGTGTTAGGCACCCATCCTTCCCTTCCGGTCTCTCATGGGATTGTGTTATTATTTTCCTTTATGTCTCTGTGGTGTGTGTGTGCATGTACATGTAATGGAGATTGGATTTGCCCAACTTGTACCATGAAAGAGATAGTGTGAGATCATCCATAGGAATGTTCCTAAAAATAATACTAAAAATATAATTTATACGTTTATCGTGATATTGATCGTTATAATGAAGAGATAATATGTGTTGGATTAAACGCTTCTAAGGATCACAAACATAATATGTATCAAAATAATGCAATAATGCGGACATGAAAAATTTGGGAAAATTGGATATTTGGAAAATTAGAAAATTAGAAAATTGTAAAATTAGACTCGAGTCTGGGATTTTAGTTTGAAATGCCTATGTAACCTATAAATGCATCAGAGTCCACATAGTTCACAAGCGGCATAAGGGTGGGGTTTATGCCATAGATTCGAACGGGATGGTATTATACGTGTGTGTATAAAATGTGTTTTAGTTTTGAAAAGTTGTGATGGGTAATCCCATTGGAATTTATAGGTGTAACCCTCTTTTTGTTTGTTTTGTTTTTTTATAGAAAATAGAGTATGCACAATATAACAAATAAAAATGTAAAATGTTAATGTGTATGAACTAAAGTAAGAACTAGATTATGAATTTAATGTAAAAATAAAAAATTTAAAGAGAGAGAGAAGAATTTGGACCTTCTTTGAAGAATTGGATCTTTATCTTGATCTTGGATGAACTCCCTTGAATGATGAGAAGAATGTTGGATGAGAGAGAATGAGATTTTTCCAAATTGGGTATAAAAAGGATGGGAATTTATGATGGAATGAAATTTCACATAAGAAAACTTCGCTGATTGCAAGAGAATGTTATTGAGATCATTGATGCTGATGGATCTGAAGGCCTAAACGCCTTTTAGTGTATTCAAACATATTTTTATGATATATACAATTTTAGTATTTTAATAGCCTTGTTGTGGTTAAAAAAATTAAAATATATTAAGAAGGCCTAAATGCCTTTTCACGCCTTTTTACGCCTAAGGCCCGCCTAGGCTTCTAAGGCTTAAGGCTTGGCCTTCACACCTCGATCACGCCCCGCATTTTTTTAGAACCTTGGCTTTAGGAGTGAGGTCATTCCCTCTATTTATAGGGTAAGGGGTGTGCCGATCATCACGATCTCAGCCCTGCCAATTGGCAGGTAACCTTAGACACATTGTCGATTGGCAGGGAAATGGACCTGCCAATCTGCAGTCTCGTGCAGATTTTTTCCTGAAAAATGATCGTAGAATGCCATCGCACACTAATCTTACCATTATAAAGGTAATTCAGACACCTTCAAGAGTCATTTGAACCACTCCCGAGTTCGGGCGTTGACTTTGGGTCAAATGTGGTTCAAAAACACACGTCGGTCCTTTGAACGGGAGATCGTCGAATGGAAACGGATCGTTCGTCTGAACGATAAGTCTGAATCATGCACGGGGTGGACCTTTGGAAAGTTTAGGTGATTTACTTAGACATTCCAAAGATATTTACTCGGTTTAGAAAGTTGAACTTCGTCAACCGGGGCCAAGAAGTGTCCGGTGACCTCTCAGAGCAAAACGTATCGTTCGTCTATATCGTAAGTTAGAATTGCGCATGGGGTGGACCGTTAGAAAGGGTATTCAGTGACCTTCAGAGATTCATTCAGTATCGTTCGATATGAAGAGTTGACCTTGGTCAATCGTAGCCCGAGCGGTGGCCTCCAAATCAATTTTAAGGGAAAATTGATCGTTCGTCCGAACGGTTATGCCATTTTACATATGTGGTGAACCATTGGAAAGGGGTTTCAGTGACCTTCAAAGGTTCAGAGATCTTTTTCACTTACGATGAAGTTAACTGGGGTCAAATTGGGGCCCAGGAGATCGATTTTTGGTAGTAAAATGGTTCGTTCGTCCGAACCGTTATGCCAATTCGCACACGGGGCGAACTGTTGGAAAGGGGATTCAGAGCCCCTCAAAGATCCATTGAGATTTTTCTCTGACGATAGAGTTGATCAGAGTTAAATGGGGCCCAAGAGCGCCTGATGGCCTCTAGATTGGTACTCGGAGTATGACCTAGGGTTTATAGTGAAATGGGGAGGTGTTAGGGTCCTAAGGAGAGACTTAGGGGGTCCTAAAATGTGGTGTCTACACATATACCAATTCACCCCCGCCCCTCTTGGGTATATTTCCAGGCCAATAAGGACATCCTTAAAATAAAATGTTAACTTATAAAAATAAGGGTTAATGGTATTTAATTGGACTTAAGGATAATGTTCTAGAACTAAAACATGGATAATACATATATAGTATAATAATTGCATGCAGAATTGGGCAGAATTATACGAGATATAGTATTGCATTCATTTCTTCTTAAAGTTTGTTTATGTGTTGCATTTTGTTAAAGAACCCCTACTGACCATTGGCTAACCCTGTTACCTTTGCTTCATTAGGTTAATCGATATTATATCTTTTGAGAACATTCTACAGGCAAGTATTTATTTATTCTTACACTAGAATCTTTGATTACTTGAATCCAAGCGGTATTGCCTAATGGGTTCCACACTTGTCTTAATTATGTTTAAGTATCTTAAAAAAAGAATTTCAAGCTCAGTTGATAATTTTAACTACTTAAAATGGACTAGAAATCTTATTTAGATTTTATCACGTTAGTTCGCACTTAATGCAATCGAACCGAACTGGGTTGGCCCATGATTTTTGAGTTGGGCATTACACATGGGGCTAACGATCACCAAATAGGAATATTTTTATTACCAAGAACACTTCCATCTCAAAATTATGGTCGAGCATCTAGATCTAGGAGTCTTTAAGAAGATATATGAAGTCAGTGCAATGAGAGGCAACTTATAATTTATCTATTAACGAGTAGGGTAAATAAGCTTTCGACGCATTTTTGTGGAATCTTACACAATGCTCATGTTAATTATCCTTAGGGACCGTTTGGCAATCCAATTCCAAGGCTTGGAATTGGAATTTGAAGGCCAATTTCAATTTCGTGGAATTCAAATTGGCCTTCCAATTCCAATTCCAAGCCTTGGAATTGGGTTTCCAAACGGGCCCTTAGTAATCGAGAAAATATCCAAATCATGAGGACCCATGAGATTTCATAAATATGTAACTAGAAGGAGTTTGCACACCCAAGAAATTAGCTATAAGGGATTTTGACCTTGATAAACCTCGCCATTTATCCAATAGATTCATAATTCAGACCCTTAAAATAAGTTCTTAGTCCCCAATATCACAACACATGATAGCAAGGTAAATCCTACTTATCAAATTTACCACAACTAATTATCCATGTCCTTATGGTGCCATAATGATGCTTTCGTGTGTTGGGTTTTTTCTTCAACTTTGTATGAGATCTGGATAAAGTGGTTTAAGAAGATAGGCCCTTGATCAATATCAACATTCACATAGTTAGCCAACCAGTACACCTCTAATTTCATTACCAGTAGCAAGGTCGTCATATAGGTGGATGCATGATCCCTCTCCAAAAGAATAAAGGGGAATCCCTCGGGAAGAATGCTAAAAGGTATTGAGAAATGTTCAATGATATTAACAACTATAATGAGAAGTGGACATTCTCATGGTTCAAACTTAACCTTTTTCAGAATTGATACTTTGTATTAGTCATTAACAAATAAGCCAACATCATCTATGGATGACCACATGTCGTTTCATTAAAAGGTACGTTCAGGCAGAAGATGAGATCCTTAGCATAGATGACTAAATGATTGGCCCACCATGAATTGATATTCTAAGAAGGCAAAGAAAAATGTTATGGGATTAACGATAATACTTATTAGGGTATCAACCCATCTTATAAGAACCTAGACATAAGATTCTACCTCGAATCAATGATAAGTCTTATCTCAAAAGGCCACCTAAGATGGTCATAGATATAAGAAATCGATATAAAAGCCTTCGTTTTACTTACCACCTAAACCAATGCCACATGACAAAAAACTATTAGATGTTAAAATAACATTTAGAGGGCCTCATCCAGGCTTCCACCTCAAAGATTTAATTAATTTTGACTAAACTCGGGAAAAAGGTCTAGTAAACAACGCTATATAAAAGGGCAATGAGATATACCATTATCTGGGATGGTGATCACCATCCACGGCAACATTAATCCATCTCTATACAGTGGAAGGGAACTATAAGAAAGGATCCGGATAGAAGCTAACGTTCAGGATACATTTTAAGTTTATATGTTTAAATCATTACTCTTCAAATGAGAGCCCAAGAAGATCGACCTTCAACAAGTAAATATGTTCTTTGATATGACTTGGTCAGGGTGAGGGATGCCTCTATCCTTACCCTAAGATTTGACAATTTTATGTGAAGATAATTCTAGTGGATCAAGTAAGATCATTAGAGTCATGTGCATGAATCTACTCTATAAGATTGGGTATCCCAAATTCAGACTTATCATCGTCTTCAATGGCGATGTTAAAAATCCATTGGGAAAGATCATGCTACCGATAAGGTTTGGCCAATAAATAGAGAGATTGAGTTATATATAGTCGACTTTGAGTCCTCTTATAACTCCATATTAGGAAGAGGTCGCTCTATACTATGAAGGTTGTATCATTGTCTCTTCACCATAACATACAATTTTATAACTAATCAAGGCACGGTGGATATCAAAGGTGACCAAAAAGCAATAAGGGGTTCCTTTGTGGAATTATTGAGAGGTCGACCAAGACAAATAATTATGAAAGAGAGCTTGAGTAGAGGTTAAAGAGACGAAAGTGGTGTAACACCCCGTATTTTTAATGATTTTTATATTGGGATTAATTAAATTAAAATGGAAAATTAATCTGGAGTAAAATAAATATCAATTAGCAAGACAAGGGTTAATATTTACTTATATGAATTATATTGAGTATTGCTTAGTAAACGAGTAATAATTTAGTAAGAATGCAATATGATTGTCGTGAGTGAGAAATACGGCAGTTATGGTAATTTAGTCGGGACGCACGTGTCAGTCGTGTCGGGATTTAAATTTATGAGATAAAATATCATTTATTTATGGGTCATCCAAATGGTCATTTGAAGTGCACCAGTGTGTCCATAAGGTTCTAGATAATCAAAAAAGTGTACTCAGGAGTTTTGATTGGGTTCCGGAGCATTTTTAGGTCAAATCGGCATCCAGGAAGGGTATTTTGGTCTTTTAAATTTTTAGAGTAAAGGGACCTACGAATTTAATAGGTTTATATTAGTATGTGTGTGGGTTAAGGATGCTAGGCTCATCAGTTACATAAACAGAGAGAGCCCATTAGAGGAGGATAGTGAAGGATTCCAAGGCTCCCCACACCATTTTTGCACCACCACCACCACCACCAGAGTTTAGATCGGAAGGAGGGGAAGACAACTACACCATTTTTCTGCACAAATTAGACCTACAAGATCCATACAAGTGTTTATCTTACAGTTTTTGAGTACATATACCATCCATGTTAGTGTAGGATTGAACAATTTCGTGAATATATAATTATGGGCTTTAGAATGAGGATTTAATGCATGTTCTTGGTTAGGATTCATGATAAATATGCTTCATTTACGTATATAGCACAAATCTGGATGTTGGAAAATTAAAACATGGGAAGAATCTGGGTTTTGTTGATGTTCTTGAATGAAAAGAATAATCTAGGGTTTTGAAATTAAAGTGAAGGATTAATTCGATTTAAATGACTCTCATTGATGATTTAATGTTTTGATTACACTAGAAATCATTTACACATGTTGTTATAGGGACTAGTAGGCTTGGTTGGGAGTTTGGTAATGTATCGTGAAGGTTTTGATAATTGAAAATGGTGAAAAATGTAACAATAGAACTAAAGAGAAGAACTGACACTTTTCGAATCGATTCGGCCATTGGACAAATCGATTCGGCCATTGGACAAATCGATTCGGTTACCCAAATTTTGGCATTTTTCCCTATTTGAACTTGTAAATGATGATCGGGGGAACTTTTGGGATACCTTTAAAATATAGTGGGAGATATTTTGGTTACCAGTAGGCTAATGGTAGGGTTGGGACAAGTGAGAAGAATTAAGGCTAAGATTAATCAGCATAATTTGCAATGTAATGAATTCTGGAGAATGAGAATGAGTTACGATGACGGTGAGCAAACCTATGACTTAGAATAGTAGAGTATGAGTGAATTAACTACTTAAATAACTTAAGGGGTGAGTGGGACACTTCGAATAGTGGGGGATACTCGAGAATATATGATGAGAAGTATAATGGTAAATTGAAAATAAGTAGGATATTTGAGAGTATATACTGTGTACGGGATTTATTATAGATTGCATCTATACCTATATATATATATAGGTTGTGTAAATAACTATTGTGCGACTTCTTGTGTGTGTGAACATACCTACGTTGTCTGCTATCACGGGAGGTTCCGCGTCGTGGACATTCTCATCCTGATGAGCCCATTGAGGAGAATTTTAGACTTGTGCCTCAGAATATAGAACTTAGGGTTGAGCACTACTTGTGTGTATGATAGTGTGACCGGTCATTTAGGTGCATTAGGTGTGTGCGTAGCCCAAAGGCTTATAAATATGGTCGCCTCCAACTTGTGTGAATCATAATATATGGTTCGAGAGTGATTCTGAACCGAAAGTCCTTTAATTAGTACTTGATGTACCACGACTCGATAGCAGAGTATGCACGCATCGCGAGTTTCCACCCAAGGATTCCGTATTCGTATATATTACAAGAGTGGGTATATATATATGTGTGTGTGTGTGGTTTATTCTACTGTGTGTGTATTAGTAAATAATATAGATAGTGATATTTAAGTAATCTAAGTATGTGGAAACTTAATACTTAATTGGTGAATTTTACTGGATAAATGGGTTTGGAAATTCAGTAACGTATTTTATGGGCAATAGGCACAAAGAGTTAGTAGGCAGGAAGAGACTTAGTTCAAGCTATTTTGGCGGGGTAGTATAACTAGGTTGGTTTATAAGAGTACGTTATGTATGCACAATAGTTGAGAGGTGAGGATCTCAAGTGAGGGCATGTGAAATTAACGCGTATACAATATCTGCTCTTACTGCATTTTAAATACTTGCAAAATATTTTCAAACTGTTTTCTTGGGCTCTAACCCGTTTCAAATCTATTTTTGTCAAAACATTTTAGGGTCCCAGCCGCAGGGACGTCAAGCTTAGGAGTCCATTCTTATTTCACGTGATGCAGCTGCTGTGGACGTTGCAGGACCTCAGTAATAGACGCTTCCACTTTTATCAATTCCTTTTCATCATTCAGTTATCTCAGTCGGGCATGTCTCCCATCTTTATTTAGTGGATATTTCAGAGTTACTACATTTTCATTTTTATTTCAAATTGTTGGATTTGGTTTTATTTATGGACTATTATATGTGGACTTCAGTCCGGAGTGTTTATTCCCGAAACTTTCATTTATTCAGATGTTTTATTTATTTATTATGTTGCTTACTGGAATGGTTAATGTGGTTTAATAGCTTAAATTATTGCATGCTAATAAAAATATTAAAATTTTAACACCGGGCCATTAGGGTATTAGTAATATAATTTTGTTTTGATAGTGATGCGAAGAATGAAACCATTAATGATCCATGTTTAATTTAATAATGAACTGATCACCCGTGATTAAAATAGGCGGGGTGTCACAAGTGGCCCATGTTAATAGAGCAATATATGATAAAAAAAATAACCCTTTTAACTTATCGCAACTTAATAAATAATTCCTTATCGGGTTAGAGTTACTAAAAGAGGAATCCAATCAACTTCTCGAATTTCGCAAGAAGACTATATATGTCCTTGCTTAGCAGCCCTACATTTGTTTGTCATAGAACCAAAAGTTGCTTATCAACGGCTGGATGTGGATCCTGTTAGCCGGTCAATCAGCAGAAGTCGAGAAAGTTAACATTGAAAAAGTTTTGTGCGGTGGAATATGAAGTTGAGAAGCTACTTTATGCAGGTTACATCACGATAGCCAAATTCCCTAATTAGATCTCCAACACGGTGATCAGCATAACTTAGTCACTAGTTCTCTAATTTTCTTTAAAAAATGGTAACTTACTCATCTCACCTAGCCAAAAAGATTCACATGTTGAAAAGATTATGATATATACTTCTCCATTCGGCCCATCCCCCTCCCTTATCTTCATCTCAACCACTACTCCCACCCCCATTTCTATACACACACATGTAAATACATAAAACCTAAGTACATATATGCAATAGATATTAGTGGTGATGATAGAGCCAATTTTTATTTTTATAATAGAAATGTATGAATTTGTTGTTGGTGGTTCGGTGCTATATTCATTACTTCTAAGATCCTGATTTTAAATTAAATACACTTCTCACATCGTGCACTGATTTGTAGAAAATCGAGTGATCCTGTAAGGGGACTGCCATTGTTTGGTTTCCCACCACAATACAAAAAAGCTCAACTTTTACTACACTTGTTTTATAAGTATAGCAGAGATTACGGGTATCGAATCCACAAAGAATGTTACTAGAATTCAATTGATTTATTACTTCTCAAATAAAGTTGTAAAAGATAATTTTTGTTTCAAAACATTTTATATTATAATTAACACTCGGCAAATATTGAAACTAAATTAAATGACAAGAATAAATTAGGATCACATCCCCACCATGGGTAAATAAAATGTATTGAGGAATTTGGTTCGAAACACAATCAATCGAACATATCTAAATGGTTATAAACATCCCACATGAAGAGACCAAACCCAAAAATGAGAGATAAAACTTTCAATCGTATATGGTCACAAATGGATTGACGTTGAAATATTGCTATAAATATTATTGTTGCGTGACAAATAAAGTTAAGCGTGTAATATTCCAATATTAATACACAAGGTTTCAATCAAAAGTGTTTCAACCAAATCCTAGATTGGAGCTCAAGAACCCATTAATGGTAGAAATATGATCCTAACCCATAAACTACCTACAAATCATATTAAAACAATTAAAATAACTAATTGAATATGGAAAATAAGAAATCAGTCAACACAAACTAGTTATATTAAACACAAATAAGTTACAAAGCTAAGAAATCATGATGAATAATACTTACAAAACCCAAAATTGCAAACCCTAGAAGAGAGAGAGAGAGAGAGAAGCTCCCGAAGAAAAAAAATATCTTGTCCCTAAAATACAAGCCCCCGCTTTCTATTTATACTAAAAATGAAATAACAAAGAAAAATGATTCAAAATAGATAAGTTATGATAGTAACCAGTGGTCGATCGATCTCAACCATCGATCGACGGCTAATCTTCCAGTCTCTTCTCATTTTGATCCAATCTTGACATGTCGCATGGAAAAGGCTATAAAATCTTCATATGAACTTGGAATGACGCAGGTCAGAACCCACATAAAGATAATTAAATTATATACATGTTGGTGTTTTGAAACCCTTCAAATTGTGCAGTTTGAAATTACCAAATTACCCTTGAAGTAGAAGAACATGCCAAAACTTTTTGAAAACGATCATAAATTCCTCATTCGGGGTCGAAATAATGCACGGTCGATGGTCATGCAAAGATAATTTGATTATATACATGTTGGCAATGTTATACCATCCAAAATATAGAGTTCAAAAAACCAAATTTCCCTTGAAGTTATATCTTGTGACGAAACTTTCTCAAAACACATCCAACTTCACACTATGCGTCCATCATACCTACAAAATCTCAAATATATATCACAATATATATATATATATATATATAAAAGAATATAGGTTATCTAATTTACGAGCTTAAATATAGGATAAACATACATGAGAATACTAAAATGTGCAAGAATATAGGCTACTAAATGCAATTTTCATAATTAATCATACACCTTATATTGCTTCTTTTAGTGTTATTATTAGACTCATGTTTTCATGCATTCTTTGCTAGAGAGAGAGAGAGGAAGGGTCACCTATATCATAATGTATACATCATACCTAGTTCTAGATCCTAAGAAATCTTTTCTCCAAATTTTTTATTTTTCTCTTGAAATTAACCTTCTAATAAACCCATATGTAAAAAAATTATGTCAAAATACATTTTGTAGCTATTTTTTAAAAATTCACAAAAAATTGTTGCCTCATACCCTTATAAATAAGGTATCTTAAACAGTTTTTTGTGAATTTTTTAAAAATAGCTACAAAATGTATTTTGATCTAATTTTTTGAACATGAGTTTATTGGTAGGTTAGTTTCAAGAGGAAAAAAAAATTGAAAAAAAAAGTTTTTTAGGGTCTACAACTAGGTGTGATGTATGGATTATGTATAAAGCATGATATAAGTGAGTTTTCTCATATATATATATATATATATATATATATATATATATATATATAGAGAGAGAGAGAGAGAGAGAGAGAGACAATATTATTGAATTTTTATATATTATAGTTGTAAATTGATGGTTTTGACCAATTAACTAATACAAAACGTTTAAAATATGAGTAATTCTACATGAATCCTTAAAGCAGACCATTTTTCTAGATCAAGTGATATGTCAAACTCACATTGAGTGGTGTTTGTAGCTCACATGGTGTCCATTATAATAATCAACTAATGTGTGCATGACACATCAACGGATTCATAAAAAGGGTCTAATTTAAAGGTTCATGTAGAATTACTCTTAAAATATACTCTAAGCTTAAATAATGAAAACTTTATACCTCAACTACTTCTCACTTTGTTTAGAGTAAAAATTTCTAGAAAATACAAAAATATAAAAATTGAAGTAATGGAGTGTAACATAAAGTGTATGATTCTTATGTAATATCCATTACACATATAAGATTTTTACGCAAAAAAATATTCTTATAATCTTTTTTTACTACTCAATGTTTACTATTTCATAGGTAATTGTGTCATATTTCTTGATATTCGTCTTTAGGCGTGGATGAGGGCATAAATGGCATCTAGTACCATATGGTTGAAGAGAATCAAGTTAACAAACACTTAAAATAGAATTAAAATTGATTCTAATCCTTAAAGAAGTCACCATAGTTGGTGAAACTTTTACATGATTCCAAACGCAAAGTTACTCATTAGGGGTGGTTATAACAAAAACTTGAAATTGTTTCAATTGATCGAAGCTATTAATAATTAGTTTAGGTTAACGTTAGACATAAATAATAGTAAATAATATGAATGAACGTGTTTAAATGATATAATTCTGATGAAGTATAGAATATTTTTTATAGAGGGAAAATTCGTACATGTCGTGTCATGTTCGGATTTGTCATTTTGAGATCATGTCGAGTATTAATCAATCATAACCTGACTTGTTTTATTAATTGCGTCAAATGACATGACGCTAAATTGACGTGTTTAGTGTTCGAACAATGAGACCACCACCGAATTTCATAGTACTATATTGCTTTGGGTGGGTTGTACCATAGGGAATTAACACAACTATAAGAGTTTCGTATTACTAAACGTTAATGTGTGTCGCTTTAGGGTTGTACGCATAACCCATAAGACTAGGATACTTTCATCTCACAAGTTGTTTGGAAAACTCAATTTCATGCCCTGGAATTGAAAATGAAAAATTTTCAACTCACATTTTGAAAAAATTTCAACTAAAAACATTTCAATTCCAATTTCAAGCATATGAAATTTGGCTTTCCAAACACAATTTCAACTAAACATACAACTCATAACCCTACATGATCTGAAATTTTGCTAATTCAATATATCTAGCTCAAAATGCTTTTGGAGAATATACGGAAGAACTCCCAAGAACAGGTTACGTCGTGGTCCCTCCGATATCAAACCCACGGTTCAGAGAGCCCAACCCCATAGAATGTGAACAATGTAAGTTAAGAGCAACTGAAGGCGGTGAGAATCGATCACCTAACCTATATACTACTACTCGCAAAACATAAGTTAATACCATTCACTTCTACGAGAAAACATAAAATAGCAAATCAAAATCAAAATAAGAGATAAAAATCGAGATTCTATTCACATAATTAGAACACGAGGTAGAGTGAGCAGATTATGACTACCATTTTCTACATAGACCAACATAGTTCAAACTCTTATTTAAAAAAAGAAAAAAAAAATTACACATTTGAATCTCGAGTAATTCTAAACCGACTTAGTATTTCGACTCATTTGTGCGACACATTGACGAGTCATGTCTGCATTCGATACGTTATTCAATGATACTAAGTGGACCCTAGGTACGTCAGTCAGTGTGTCACGAAAATGAGTCGAATCGGCATATAATAATAAAAAGAGTTACCTCAATTGTTAGTCCATCTCCTTTGTTCAACAATAAAAAACATAAATGATAATTACTACACATCTAATGTTTAAATTTAAAATGAATACATATAAAAAAAAGATAGAAAATGCCCTTACAATCAGAACATAACATAGAGGTGTGTGGTTTGTTCTGTTTAGCCCAGAAACTGTCACATATGTCCCAAGACAAAATGTTACAGTATTGATAGCAACTACTCCACACACCATAGTTCTCTCTTTTTCAAAATCACTCTAATCCATAAAAGTACCATCAGATAGTCACGGATTTGCTTTGTCTTGGGAATAAATATATGGCTAATAATAGAATGCCGTTCTAATATATATTTCTTTTATTCTCATGCTATTTATTTACATCCAAATAATTCAGTCATAAAATTATGTTTCTTTCAAATGATGGAACTTGTCACTTGTAAAGCTCCACACATATTAAAAGAAAAAAAAAATTCTACTTATTATTTTCTCCACACACAGCCCTGACATGAAAAAAAAAAGACATGAAAAATTAAGCGAAGAATTAGTGTGATTTAATAGGAACAATTTAGGTACAGAATTAAGAACCAGGCAATTTAACAGTACCCTTTAATTATCTATTTAGAAAATTCGATTTAAAAAAATGTTTTTAAATTCAGTTTTGTGTGTTTATAAATATTGATGTGCGTTTGATAAACTTAATTTTAAATTTCGTTTTCTCAAAAATTAACAAATACAAAATTACTAAACATGTGTATATATATTATATATATGTGCTTGCATGTAATATAAATATATATAAACACGCATATATGATACTTTCATACATACATGATACATAAATATATGCATGCATAAATGTATAAATATATCATGTGTTCTTTACGTATGTATAATGAGGTATGTTGGAGAATTTGACTATATATAAATATAAACATGCATAAATGTATAAATATATCATGTGTTCTTTACGTATGCATAATGAGGTATGTTGTTGGAGAATTTGACTATATATAAATATAAACATGCATAAATGTATAAATATATCATGTGTTCTTTACGTATGCATAATGAGGTATGTTGGAGAAATTGACTATATCTAAATACATATATTGTATATATTTATGTATGTATGTATGTATGTATGTATGTATGTATGTATGTATGTATACATTTGTATTATATATGTATGTATGTAGGGGTGTGTGTGTGTCTATGTGTATATTTTATATTATAACATACATGTATAAAACTATGTATAAGTATCATGTATGTTTGATAATATTATTTAACATATAGATTTTGATATACTATATGATTTAATAATATATATATATATATATATATATATATATATACGCGTAATTTTGTGTACATATACATATATTATATTTATATATTATGATTGCACATATATCAATGTATAGTGTATGTAATATTAAGGTATAAATGCATAAAAATATAGAGAATGAACGATTCGGAATTGAAACACATAAAACAAACTTTAAAAAATAACCTTTTGTTATTTTGTGAAAACGTGATTATAAAATATAAATAATTTAATTAAGTATTTAAAAACAGGTGTGACAAACACAAATTCTTGCCATAATTGTATTTAAATACAGAAAAAGAGTATTATAATTAATAATCAAACAAGCACATTTTTTTTATTATTTTGTTGTGTCTTTTTCAAGTTAAAAAAAAAAGGTAAAAATATAGAACATCTATAGTTTCTAAATCTGTATGCATAGATGGTTTTCTACACGGATGTAATAAAAGTGATATATTTTTGCTTTGGCAGCTCATTAATTTGCATTTAATAACTTTGGTACCTTTTTTATTTTCTAAATTTTGTACATTTTTCATTGTTAAATGGTAAAAGAGGAATGCTAGGAAGAGCCGTTATTTGGACCCAATTTTGAGACACAGTGATATGTCATCATCATGCTGGCTAATTTGTGTGGGGCACATATGGGTTCCACTAAAACATCACCCAATGTGGTGATAACACATCATTGAATTTTAAAATTGGGTCCAAAAAACTGAGTCTTCCTATCATTTTCTATGGTAAAACTTTGTCATGACCAATTGACTAAACTCGCGTAAAACGACTTCATGTTGCAAATTCGAAACACCGAAAATAAAACAACACTAAGAAAAACGCAACTAATTTAATCCCTGCTTACTTTCGGGTCGAAGGCAAGTTCCAAATATTCGTTCATTAATCAATTTGTATAAGTATTTACTTTTAAATTTAGTTTCGAATCTAAAAGCGAGAAGTTCAAAAGTGAGGAGAGCAAAAGAATACCAAAGTCTAAAATAAAATCTTTAAAAAAATGTGCACAAATCTAAAAATACAAATTAATGAGATACAAACATAAAATAAATAAAAACCTAAAAAATCAAAATTTCATCCCTATTAGACACATGTTAAACTTTACATTACTGTTAAAGCATAAAGTTACTACTGTGAGAGAAAAGACAAAGCTATCAAAATGTGGGGCACATGTTTGTCACACAAGTAAAAAATTCAAAAATTGAACAATTTACATTACATAGTAAAAAAAATATAAAATAAAACTTTAATATACTCTCCACATGCAGTGTTAATGGCTATTTCTAGAATTTGTTGTACCGAATTTTAACAGAATTACAGGAATATGGAAACAATAATTTCAGAAACGAGACCCACAAATAATTTTGTTTGGAATTACAATTTTTTTAAAACTGTATCATCACATGTGAATGAACCATAAAAATGATGAGACTATGTTGGTCAATTGAAGAACCTGAAAATGAGAGGTACATTATATTATTGGACAATAATGTGGCATGTGACATTTAAAAGGTAACAAATTTGTACTAAAAGATAAATAGTTGAAAAAGATGTTTTGTTGTTATTATGATATTATGGCTACAAAATGGACTCCATTGTACAGAGCTCTCGTGTATCCTAGCCTGTTTCTTACACTCTCACGGGAGTTTGTTGAAAAAGGTAATGCAATTTAAAAAAATAATAATAAATAATAAATAAATAAATAAATAAATAAAAGGTACAATTCTTTTTACAAACTAAGACGTCTATGGGAGGGGGAGAAATTAAGTCAATATATTTAAGATACAAGGCTTGTTTATTATGTGGGGGAGTCGCATAATTAAAATTTGTTAAAGTAATATAAAAGTAAGGGTTAATTACACTTTGATCCCATCAACTTTGTACATATTTTTACTTCACCGTGTATTTTTAGTTTTAGCAAAGTAATCTTAGGTCCCTCTCAAACAAATTTTAAATACTAAATGAATTTTGACAATAAAAGTACAAGATGGAGAAGTGAAATGAGATCAAAATTGGAGGAGTCAAAGCGTAATTAACCCTAAAAGCAAATTACAATAGGTTTCATAATTTTAATGTTTCGATTATAATGTGTTAATAATGTGAAGGTTATGTTAAGGCTTACTAAGTGAGGTCGATAAATTTGAATTGAGGTGCAAACATTTTTCCTATATAAAATTGTATATACCATCTGTGGACACTTTTCCTACACAAATCCCCCTAAATTCCCTCGTAGATCATCTGCAAGCCCGGGGGTAAAATGCTTTCCCACGTTGGATAAAGTTGTATTTTGCAAACTGTCAATGGAAAAAAAAAACAAGAAATGCTCATAACCATTGATGGTGCAACTCATGAAGTGCTGCGAAGTGTCTCGCGCGGCACTTAAAATGAAATTGGATTTTCAAAGTACTTTAAATGTTGCACTGAGAGGCCTCTCGCGCAACCCTTTAAATGCAACCACACGAGAATTGATTTTAGAAATTGGGCGCTTTTTCGCTTTAACGAAAAAACCATTTAGGCTCCCATTTTGCCTTTGGCAACAACAAACGTGTCAAATGTCGAAAGGAATTATTAGAAAAAAGAATGAAAATCTCTTATACATCTTTTACAGAGGTAGGCCGGATTCAAATCTCATTAAGGGCAGTTTCACTCTTTTGAGGACGATTTAAAACGGATAGAGTTACCCCAATTATGTAACTCATCTTTTTGTTTAATCAAAAGAAATTTTTTTGAAAGCGTCTTTGAGTCGCTTTGAATGATTCAAGTTCCATTGTCAAGATAAATTTGTCTCAAGGGTGTAGTATAAATTTGTCTCAAGGGTGTAGTATAAATTTGTCCCAAGGGTGTAGTATAAAGTGTCAAACACTAGCATCAATCATTAATTCAGTTGGTTTTTAGTATAAATTTATATTTATGGTCCATTAGGTTTGAGGTGATATATTTTCAACAGCAGCGAAATTAATTTCCACACGTAAAATTAAAATTTATGCTTTTTTGAAACTGTGAATCAAGTGCACACACTATAATTATTCAACTTTGAAAAAATTACATTGAACAAATTTAACTTCAAATAGGTGAAAATATATTTCACCGTTTTACACTTATTCGCGTTGTAAAATATTCACCACCTGTAACGTCATTTTCATTGTCACCGAAATTAATCGCATTTTTTTTCTTAGAAGAGTATACAATGAAATGAGTTCAACCAACATTAGATGGGGGTTTTACATATGGCTCAAAGTTAAATCAGTAAAATTTACACAGCCAAGAGATCTACATCCTTGTATAATCAACATTCAATCATCAGCCCTCCTCATTCTTCAAGCACATATCTATTCCTTCTAGCACCAAAGGCTATTCTCTATATAATAAGAACAAAAACACAAGGATTAGTGTAAGCCTGTAATTTTTACTCCCTCCATCCTAGAGTAAAAGTAATAATCATGTTAAGTTAAATAATGTTCAGTACTTAGAAAATTATCCCATTTAACAATATAATGACTTTTCATTGGCTTTTTCGAAGTCAAATTTGTTTACCCTATTTAGTGAACGTTAACAGAACTCTGTAATGTGATTGGCTAAAAACATGAATAACTCATCAAAAATTGAGGGACCCACTGATGAGTCTTTAATGTTTCAACCAATCACATTGCAGGTCATACTAAATTGCGGGTCAACATATTTGAACTCAGATTTTCGGCAAAAAATGCTAGCGTGGCAATGACACATGCCAAAGATGACGTGATTACCAGTTATTTTTAATAAACTAGGACTAAAAATCGTTTTAAAAAGATTTTTTTGCATCCGCCTTTTCTTTTAGATCGTCTCGATTTAAGAGTCAAGTTTTTAAAAACATATAAAATAGCGTGAAATCTTAGGATCACCTGCTGCGTAAGCTCAACATCAAGTGATGTTGGTAACGTTAATATGACGTGTTAATAAAACTAAGAGGCTGTAATTGAAATAGAAATTTGTTTCCTTCAATTTTTTTTATCCTAAATAGGCAATATCTTAATTTAAGACGGAGATTAAAATCTAAGATTAATCTTATCTAGTCCTGGTCAAGTAAATGCAACCAATAATCAACTAGAAAAAATTTAAAAATATACGTAACTGAGAATATTTGGGAGTAAGCTTTTAATCCAGTCAGGAAACGGATGTAAGTGGGCTTTGTTGATCCGTTGGCGGGGATGGATCTAATGTTTGGTACAAGATACCTTGCAACCTGATCACGAAAACAGTGGGAGAAAAAACCAAGTAAACAACCCAAATGGGGTAAGAGTTTAAAGCATAAAAAATAAGGAGTGTATATAGAGAGACAAAATAAGATTCATATAGACGCCCCCAAGTAATAGAGACGGGGGTAAATAACGTACGTTGAGTAATATTAGTAAATCGTACAAATCGTGTCCAAATAGATATAGCAAATGTTGTTTACATATAATCAACTAAGTTATAGGCCCCTTGGACCCTTAAATGGGGACAACTCTCAAGTCCAAAAGTTTATTTATATAGCCCGGTGATTTTCTGTCCATTTAATATAGATCTAGATTTGTTACAAATGAGTGCAATATAAAAATCCGAAACAATTGATGAGTCAAAAAGTTCAAACTTAGTAAATGTAAAAGGCTCACATCTACGGATTGGGGTTCACAAACAGAGCCCCCTTCATACCACGCCATCCTGAAATGGCTCACCTCTACGCCAGTTAACCTTTCATGAGTATTCTACTCATACCTCCCCACATCCCACTCATGTAAGCCCTCACTGGCGCCGACACAACCTCTGAGCAGCACTCGCCACAGCTCCACCAATACTTGGTGTACCTCCACATGTGACTCATTCGCCCATTCTCGTGATGTCCCGGCCTTACATTGCAACCATTTCGTCTGATGACTCAGATTGGCTACGAACTGGTATCTTCAACACCTGATGCACAAAAGGAGTCGTTGTGTACCGTCATCATTGATCGAGAAGCGAGTGACAACCTAGTTGCCCAAGAAATGGAAAATAAGCTTTCGGCTCCCGATTGACCCCCTTACCAAGCATTGACGCATCGGCTGACCCAATAATGGTGGATCTCGCCCGAGTAGCCAGTGCCACATTCCATTTTCAATCGGGTCCTATGTCGGCTCCTTTGCACGACTATCAATATGTGTATTTGTCATTTATTATTAGGCATGCTATGGAAGTATGATCACTAGAGCATGCACGACAGTTATGCCAACACCTACACCTTTCAGCATCGGGGATAGCATTCCGAATTTCGGCTGATGCATCGGGGGCAGCATCCACATTACCCTGGACACAATGGCAGAGGCGGATGAGTTGTGTTATCCATTAGTTAGTCTAATTTCCACTCCAGAAGCCGAAGTACCACCCGAGATCCGGGACCGCTTGAACTCCTGCACGGATGTCTGCACCCTGACAAATTATCTCCCACCACTGCGTGACATTCAAAATGCCATTGATTTTATATCAAGGGCATCTTTACCAAACTTATCTCACTAGCAGATATCACCAACGGAGCACGAGGAACTACAAAGGCTAGTTTTATGCCCCATGCGACCGGGCCTTATCAGGAGTATGGCTCCGTGCACCGTCCCCGCACTTCTCATCCAGAAAAAGGATGGGAGTTGGCGGATCTGCGTTGATAGCAAGGTCGTTAACATAATTACACCGACTATCGGTTTCCTATCCCTCGCCTTGAGGACATGGGAACAGAATATTTTCTAAACTCGACCTCAAGAGTGCGTATCACCATATTTCCATGAGAATCAGAGACGAGTGGAAAACTAACTTCAAAAAGAAAGATGGATTATACGAGTGGATCATCCTTCAAAATGTCCAACGCCTCATCAACCTTTATGCGTGTATAGCCCAAATTCTCATTCCTTTGCAAGTTTGTAGTGGTTTATTTCGACGATATCCCCATCTATTAGATCCGAGGCAAAGCACTTATCTTACGTGGCCCAAAACTCTTAGCCGTTCTTCGATTCGAGCAAATTTATCTTCATTTGAAGAAAGGTTCGTGCATCTGTGACCTTCTTAGGATATGTGATTTCCGGAGACGGCGTGCACGTTGACTCCTCCAAGATCCGGGCCATTATCAATTGGCCGATCCCCCCTCCATTTCACAGGTGCACAACTTTCACGTCTTGTTGGGTTTTACTAATAGTTCAACGGGTTCAAGACCGTCATGGCTTTGTTTATCAACTTAATGGGTATCTCGTCCAGTACTAAGTTTCGTTGAACTAGTACGAACAATGGAGCATTCCGACATATCAAAACCCTCATGACATTGCTCCAGTGTTGGTTCTCTCAAATTTCACACAACTTTTTAAGTTATCTTGCGCAGCTTGCACGAAAAGTTTAAGCACAGTTAAAACGGCAAGACCATCACCATTTTCATCCAGAAGCTCTCAGCCTTTTCCGCGAGAAACTCTCAAGGGCTGCCTTGAACTACTCGTTGTATGACCTCGAGTTCTATGCAACTTTCAAAGCCCTTTTAAGTTTTGCAAATCTTACTTGCAACACAAGGAATTCGTCATCAAATCGGACCATGAGAACCTCCAGTACCTGCACAGTTAGAGTTGGATTGGCAATCGGCATGGTAAGTGGACTTCCTACATCTTCGACCTTCAATACAAATTGGAGAAGGAAAATTAGATAGTTAATCTCCGTAGCCATGTCTTAGTCGTCATTCGCAGTTAGGTTCTCAGGTATGCGTCATTTATGCCTCAAAATCACACTTTGGCCTTATTCTCACGCAGTACTAATGATATAGTGGAGCCTCGGGTCTTTTATCCATATGGCTTCCTCTTTCGCTAAAAAGCCCTTTGCATACCTACTCTTTGCTACCTGCTTCCTCCCTTAGGGAGAAGATCATTGTCGAGGTACACGTCGGGGGCTTGGCCGGCCGCATGGGTGTCTCATGAACTCACTTTGCCCAGGCGAGACACAATCGCCTTCATCCATCGTTGTTATACATGCCAAACAAACAAGGATAAACTTCCTTACGCCGGTCTATGCACCCCATTACCCATTCTCGATCGACCCTAGCATGACATCTCCATAGACTTCATTAAGGGCCTTCCTCACATAGCCTGAGGTCATGATTCGATATTCGTCATTGTCGACAATTTCTCCAAGACCCACTTCATTCTCTGCTCCCGCACCATAGATGCATATCATGTGGCCACGCTATATTTTGGAGATAATCTGATTACACAGTGTGCCCCATAGTATCACCTCCGATACATATGTCCGCAATATGGGCCACTTTTGGCGAACACTTTAAGGCTTATTACAGTGCTCCAACCAGTTTTCTATTGTTTTCCATCCACAAACCGGCAGTGAGACCGAGGTGGTCAACCGGAGTGTTGGAGACTTGCTTGAAAATTAGGGCTTATTTTAGTATTTTCTTGCATTTTTTTATTTCATTGTATTTTTCCTTTTATTAGTTGTGTAGTATTTTTGTTACATTTTTAGTTGTAACAAGGGTTGATATGGAAGCTTCTAGAAAGTTCCATTAGTTATTGTTGTCATGGATGAGTTGTCATGACAACTCATACTTAGCTAATAACTTCTATAAGGTTTCATTTTGACATGTGATGTATTTGGGAGCTAGTTATAACCCATGTGACATCACATGGGTTTACACCCTCTCAACCAATAGGAGCCTAGGAGATCCATTCTAGAATCTTCTCTTTTCCCCTATAGTCCCTCATTTATAAAAAAAATCCGACATTTGATAGATATAAAGAAATTATAATTTCTCTCTATTTATGTTTAGTTGGGTCTTTGACGTGTAGTTTACGTCAAATTGGTATCAGAGCGAGGTGTCGTTCCCCAATTAGTGTATTGGTTTATCGATTATCAAAAAAAATTATACGCTAAACTTTCAATGGCCCCGAAGAAATCAAGTCGACATCAAGAGCAGATCAATCAAGAACAGAGTAATAAGATCTTGCCCAACAAGTTAACGAATTAGCCTGACAACAAACCATATTTTCCCAAGAACTCAATTAAAAATTTGAAGATCTCTTCCGCCTCTTCACCCAACCTCAACCCAAAACACCACCACCTTCCGCCACCATCCCAGTTGCTCCAACACCCTCATTCTCCATTCCACCACCCTTTGTTGCCCCATAAACTCAAAACCCTAACCCCACCAAACCCAGCTCTATTAAAACCCAGAAAAAAATGAAGAACGAGGGCCTAAAATCCAGCCCTAGGATTAAATTTAGAAGAGGCAAGAGAATAGAGAAGAAAACGACCAAAAGGGGGGCGAAAATTGGACCTCCCCGTTGTTGTGTTACCTTCGGCAGCCCTCTTTGTGCTCTGACAACCCCTGATGACTTAGGATCTAACTGGTGATGGCCATGGGCAGTTTGATCTAGGGTTTCGAACCCCTAGACTGATTTTTTACCCCAGCGGCGACCCATTTTATGGGTCGAAAGTGAGAAAAGAAAAAGAAATGGAGGATGATCGTCGCCGGAATAAGAACGTGGCCAAGTCTTCTCAGACAATGGTCTAGTCGGCACATTTTAGGAACTTTTCATATGCATCTCCGGTTTTGAAAGTTCGAGGACAAGCTTGATTTTAAGTGGGGGAGAGTGATGAAAATTAGGATTTATTTTAGTATTTTCTTGCATTTTATTTATTTCATTGTATTTTTCCTTTTATTAGTTGTTTAGTATTTTAGTTACATTTTTATTTGTAATAAGGGTTGAGATGGAAGCTTCCAGAAGGTTCCATTAGTTAGTGTTGCCATGGATGAGTTGTCATAACAACTCATGACAACTCATACTTAGCTAATAGCTTCTAAAAGGTTTCATTTTGACATGTGATGTATTTGAGAGTTAGTTATAGCCCCCATGTGACATCACATGGGCTTACACCCTCTCAACCAATAGGAGCTTCTAGAATCTCCTCTTTTTCCACTATATAAAGGGCCTTAGTCCCTCATTTGTAAAAAATCCAAAATTTGAAAGATATAAAGAAATTCTAATTTCTCTCTCTAATTGTGTGTTTGTTTTAATTTTGGGCCTTTGACGTGTAGTTTACGTTGCTGCTACCTTGCTGCGATACACTCGGCATTGGGACATTGTGATTGCCAAATTTCCCTTCAACAACGCCATCAACCGCTCTACTGGTATATCCCCATTCCAGAGTCTTCTCCCTTCATGCTTATTGACATGGCAGAGTTACCTCCCACTATCTCGGACAGCGCCTTTGTTGTTGAGTTCGTCACTTGCATGACCATCATCCATGAGGATGCGCGCACCCACCTTTAGCATATTTATGGCGTGCAAGTATCATGCGGACACCCACTATTGAGCACTCGTGTTTTAGCCTAGCGACTTGGTTATGGTCTATGACAAGAATTGCAATATGCCTCGTTTTAGCCCTTTTTCGAGATTCGTTATTGTGGGATAATGCCTATGAGGTCGATTTACCGTCCAAGTTCCAAATGCACCACACCTTTAGTGTCGCCGACCTCTCAAAATTTTGCCACACGCACATCCCTCTGATTCCCCTACCTTGAGGCAGAGGGTCACTCCATCCGGTCTTAAGTCAACCGCATCAAGGGCATCTTTGCTTTCGATATCATCACTTCCCCTTCTGACGACTACACCCGCTTCCTCATCCGATGGCATGGAGTCCTCAAGGCCAAAGACACTTGGGTCACTAAGGCCACCCTTAAGCACATCTCTCCCAATTTCTATCACCATTATAGGGACTACATGGTGATTTTTATGGGGGAGGGTGATATATAAGCACAAAGGGCTACTTTTTATGTGATGCATATTGGCCTCTTTTATAACATCACGCGTGACTTCCAAATCTAGAATCTACCCTTTCACCTATATAAAGGGATAATTTCTTGTATTGTACTCACTACTATTTCTTTTGAGGTGTATGAGAATTAGAGAGAATTTTCATTTATTAAAATGTTGTTTGGGTGGTTGTGGTTTATGCTCCCTAATTCAATATCCATAACTTATTGGCTTCACATTCCAAGTTGGTAAGGGAGGGACACTAGCTGAGGCCGATCCTCACCATGGGAAAACGCTAAAAGAAAGTGATGACGGGCGGATAGTGAAGAGAGCTAGCGATGAGAATGGTCTACAACCTATCCACTAACGCTTATTCAATACACATCAAATTTGCATCAGGTCGTTGGTTCATGGACTCCGACGATTGAAACATTGGGTGGTGCCGCCCAAGTGAGGTGCGACCATCCCAACAAAGTTGGTCCCACCACTGACAGTGAGGCCCAGTAACCCCCAAGCTAGAGGTGTTTTGATTACCCATTGCTAAGGACCTCAGTTCTAACAAATCCCATTGTTGTCGGCAGCGAACAAGCACAATCAAATGGCAACATGGGTGTGAAACCTAGGCCCGTTCATTCCTAACAGATCCGCAAGCTAAGAGGAACTTAAGCATAATGCAAATGTAAGTCCAACAGTTTTTTTACTCCAAGCATGGTTAGCTAGCTCGTCGGAACCCTCTCAACAAACTTACCTATGACAAAGCTATCTAAGCTCGACCTGACCTGCGACGCAACCTTCGGACTTGGGTCCAGCCCAACTTTACATATTCGTGTTGGATCTGAGATTCGCCATCCTTCGCCAAAGGTCTTTCATCACCTTGAACGGCCACCGACCCTTTCACCCTCCAACAAACACCAATATGACTCATTTCTTACAAACAATATCTTTGCTGTCTACATAGGGAAATCAAGCCAAGCCCTAATAGCCAAACCCTAACCCTTCCCGATTCACAAAGCCCCATATACCCACCCATAACAACACCCGCTACTCCAGTATCCCATATTCACCTAATAAAGCCCCCTTCGAACCAAGACATCCTGAAAATGGCTCAACTATATGCTTGTTTCCCTTCCCTAGGTATTCTACCCATACCTCCCCACATCCCACTCAAGGAAGCCCTCACTATTTTCCGCTGACACAACACTTTTTGCCCCCACCAGGTCCTACGAGCAACCCTCGCCTTAGCCCCACCCATACTTGGTGTACCTCCACCTATGACTCATTCGCCCGTTCTCGTGATGTCCCGAGCCCTTACACTACAACTAATTCGTCCGATGACTCAGATTCACTAAGGATTAACATCTTCTACAGTCAATGCACGAAAGGGGCAGGGTCGTGTATCACCATCATTGACGAAGGAGCACGTGACAAACCTAATTGCCCAATAAATAGTGGATAAGATTGGGCTCCGGGTAGACCCCCTTACCAAGCCTTGCCGCACTGGTTGGCTCCGTAATGGCAGATCACTCGCCCCGAGTCGCTAGTGTTGCGTCCCATTCTCGATTAGGTCCTATGTCGACTCCTTTGCACGGCTATCAACATGCATATTTGCCACTTATTGTTTGCCGTATGATCATTCGAGGTGCCAACACCTACGTCTTTCAACACCAAGGGCAACAGTTCCAACTTCGGGCGATGCGCAAGCTCCAAACTCTAGTTTTCCATCAATGTTCCGTATACAACCACATTATCGTCGCTTTGGTTCCGGTTAAGAGCCACGTCAAATTTGGAACGTCATAGTTCTTTGGAGGAAAAAAATAATGGTGAAAATGAAACTAAAGTCATCTAGATTTTACGCAAAAAGAACAAATACAGTGACCAAAGTGAAAAAATACGGAAAGTTCGTCACCCATTTGTGTAATTAACCCAATTTATAAATAGTGCGATTTATTCCATCTCTCATAAAAATCTGATTTTTAGCAGACGATCAAATCGGGTTTACATTCAAAGGGAAGTTGAATGACTATCAAACAAGCCAATTATGTAAATGCCCAATATAAGGAATTAAAAGACAGCTAGTATCACTTCTAGTACAGGTAGATGAACAAAATCTAACCACTTCTGCTGGTTCTGCCAAAACATTGATGAAAAACTTGGCCTACAATCAATAACACATTTAACATTTATGATCAGAAACTTGTAGAAGAGAGAATAAGATATTATTTGATACACATTGTACCTGCTTTGTGTTGGCACCCGACATGAGGAGATCAGTTGTGACCATTCCTGGCTGCAAAGCAGGTTGATAATAATAACAATTATATAAATAAAAAATAAAAATAAATCTTAATTCAATCAGTATCTAGTTCCAATTTTATAGTGTACGACCTATAGGTGTGCACGTGTATAATATGTAGCGTGAATTAAGAGCAGAGTTGTATATTACTGGTAGGAATCAGGTTTCGAGTTACACCCCCACTTTTATACGCAATTGTGGGTTACCCCCAAATTTTTTTTGATAAAAAAATATTTGGGGTTAAACCCCCAAAAGTGCCATGAAAACCTTCAAACCGCCAGGAAAAATCGTCCCCAAAAATGATGAACGAGAGGGTGTAACTCATTATTTTCCAAAAAAGATGGGGGTAACTCGAAAGTCGATATAAAAAATGGGGGTGTAACGCAATAACCCATGTAAATTCAACATCATTTAGCAGAGAGAAAGAGGGGGGGTGGCATTGCTCATCATTCAACTGAAATGGAAAGCAAGTGCTTTGTGGATCAAAAAGCTAAATCTCGTCTCAATCATCATCCATCATGAGTTCAGAAAAAGAAATAAAAAAGATAAGACAAATGAAGCATAACATACCGACAGGTTATGTACGACAACATTCTTTACTTCTTGCATCCGCAATTCCGCCTGTAGAAAAGTTAGATATATTTGTTATTTTATAGAAGACAACTCATGTAAATTAAAAACAAAGATTATTTATTTGTTTATTTATTACTATTATTGGGTTGGGAGGGGAGTAAAGAAAAAGGCCGAAACCATGTCTTTATATGGCACTGCTAAGGGCGCCACAAATTTTTGGCCTGGGTACCACATTTATTGCCAATTAAGCACAACGTGCAATCATTTTAAAGCATTCTATGATGGTGTGAAGGCACTGGACCTACAAATAGGCTGTTATGGTAACAACAACTATGCAATGTAAGGGACCAACAACAATTTACTGTTGGAACGCTAATTTGAAAATCCTCCTTTTAAATCAAATTTCACCTGTCAAATTTTTGTTCCCAATTTTCTCAGGTAAAAAAAGGAGGGGGGAGAGACTTTTATAGAGTAGTAATATCACAAATTTTGAGATAGTGAGGGATGGATTGAAATGAAACGTAACTTTTGACTTTTTGTCAATACATACAAAAAGTGGCTACTCTTTAGACTCAACTCGTGTTCTCACACTTGGATGATTTAGCTTATGTAGAACAAGACCCAATTTTATTAGAGGATTATTTGGGATTTTCCCCCCCTTTATTTTGCTTCTTTGACTTTGGCACCCAAAAGCATCATAAATACACTTTTTACAAGGCTTTGGGAGAATCTTTTACAACGCTTTTGGGCGCCAAATCCCATGAAGAGGAAATTATGGGGGCCAAACTCAATGTGGCAACATTAAAGGGGGTCAAATGACAAAAAATCCTTTACTTTATTCATTACTGCACCAAACAACGATCCTCAAATCTTGTCGAACATATCTTCAATTTAATGAACATACAATTTGTATTCGACACAATAGATAGAACATGTATGTGGTTATCTCAATTCCTCACAAAATGCAATTTATTACTCATAATGGAATGGTGCGCTTTGAGAACACCTGAATGTTGATAGAGAAAGATAGAATTTTTTTAAAACCATCTCATATACTATTGGAATATCGTATGTGCTCAATGTTTCCTCTTGCATTTATATCCATACAATGATACGAAAATGTAGTCATTTTTAATATAATTCTACTTGGTAATGTTGTATTACCGAGTAGATACCAAACCATAATTTGGTAATAAAGTTATGATCAAGAATTCTTGCACAATTAACAATAGACAGCATTTTTTGGGGGTGAAAAGGGTGGGAGGGGAAGAGAGGGGGTTGGCGCAGAGGAGAAAAGAAAACCGCAACGTTACCATTATCCAAGAAATTGGTAGAGTTCTTTAAAACAAATTAAAAAACAAAAAGAGTTCAGCGTTTACCTGTAATGATTTAGTTAGGTGAACCACACTACGCTTGGTCGCCCCATATGCGGCAAACCTAAGGAAAACAAAATCAATTGTTATGACTTGATTACTTTAAACGCCACAAGTTACTCAATTCATACTATGAAGGGACGCAATAGAAGACAATTTTTGTGGTAAAAAAATACTTCTTTTTCTTTTCCAAATATACAAGAATTCATTTGGGGAGAAAAAAGCATATTTACAGCTTTCATTTCATGGAATATACTTAACGTGTCAGTAACAAAACAAGCAAAAACAACAAAGCAGACATATCTATATCTGTATATTATGTCTAAAACTAAAACAATGGTTTAAATAGACTACTAAATTTCACTTAAAAGAGGTGATACAATATTGAAGTGAGAAAAATCATAATTTGAAAATAATTGAGGATTGGTTTTTGCTTTTAGTCAGAGGTCTGAAGTCGTGTTCAGTCCGGAACTTTTTGACGTGTCAAAATTATGACTCGTGTTAGTCGTTTTATTTCGTTTTATTCGCATTGTGTCAATTTTTTTTTTTACTTGTGTTAATATCAATTGGGTGTGAAAATTATGAATCCTGTTAATATTGTTTTATCGTGTTTTAAACGGCTGAGTATCTTGTGACTCTTGTTGTGTCATGTCAAGAAGCGAATTTTAAAAGGGTATAAAAAACACATCTTATGGGGTATACAAATGAATTTCCCAAAATTTCAGCCCCTCCGGACCCGCCCCTTCAGGCGGCCTGCTGTTGCTCCAACTCTAAAAGTTCCTCTATATGGTTGACATGCTCTTTCAACTAGTCAACATTAGGGAGATTTAGAATCCTAAATTTAGGAGCCCGTTTGAGGATTTGGAGTTATAGGGTGGGTGTGTACGTTGAGTGGTTGGGAGAGAGTGGTTTTCTGGAAGGGGGAGAGGATGTCTTAAGATGGAAGGGTAGTGGTATGATGCCTTTCTCTGTCCATGCCTTTTATTCATCCTTGGTGATGAGGCGTGGTGGGGTTTCCCTTGGAGGCAAATATGGAGGACGAAGGCCCCGGTAGAGGTGGCGGTTTTTGTTGGGACAGCTACTAAATAGGCTATTTCGATGACAAATAATTTGAAGGGAAGAAGGAGACGCGTGGCCAATGGCTATTGACTTTGCAGGGAGGAGACATTTGATCACTTCTTATTACATTGTCGCGTGGTGAGGAGCCTTTGGGACATGCTACTTTCTCTCTTCGAGGTGCACTGGGCTATGACTAATAAAATGTTGGGCGTGATGGCAGTGTATGGGTGTAGGAGTGTAGGGAGGTGTAATAAATGTTTATGAAGAACAGCTCCTCTTTGTATTTTGTGGACTTTGTGAAAGGAGAGAAATGGGAAGTGTTTTGAGGGCATGGAGATGGATCCGGCAAAACTGAGGCATGTCATCCTGTGCTCTACGGATTTGTGGATTAAAGAGGAGATACCATCGTCGGGCATTACTTTTGTTACTTTTTTCAAGGAGTTTAGGCAGAGGGAGTATCCTCATTTTTTTCGTTGAGTGGGGATTGGTTTTTCCGTATACCCCCTGTTTTTGTAGGATGTTTTATTTTTGCGTATATGAGCACTTATACCTGACAAATGCCTCAAACGCTTCAAGCTTCATAAGGATAAGAATTGTTTAAACTCTAACCCCCTTTCGCCCACCCCTTTTGACTTTAACCGCCTCCACCCACCCCACAACTTTCTTTGTCACTTTTGACTTGCACCCCCAAAAATAAAAATGTGTAATATTCCCCAAAAATAAAGCAAAAACCCACTAAATGTCATGAAGTGTCAGTAGTGTAGAACCCTGAATGGGGGTGTAACTCAAAGCCGGTCATAAAAAGTAAGGGTCGAACTCAACAACCTAAAGATCATCACTGGGCTCCAAAGGAAGATGCACGAAGAGATATATGAAAAGAAAAAAGACGAGTAGAAAGATGAAAGTAAGAATGAAGAGAAATACTTTCCTCTATTTATACATCCAACAACAACGGGATGATCTATTCACTTAAAATTGAATCATTGCACGCACGCAAGAATCTCAGCCGTTTGAGGATAAGGGGATGCATACATTGTGACATTTCACCCTATAATAAAAATATCATGAGTTTACCATTATAAAATGATTGATGCGAACCCACACCACTATGTGCCACACACTTAATGCAACGAAAAAGAGAATCACAGAGTCGTATGCATATGCATAATGCATTCCCTTGTGATACAAGCCCAATTGCTAATGTGCACACAAACACAGCATCATCTTGGCTAATGTGATACACTCGAACACCCCATTCCACGAGACAGTAAACAACTTGCAAGTCCTTAGAGGGCTTGCCCACGCTCATCACCTCTCTCCTTATAATCCAAAACTCCCGTCTACAAAATTAGTTATTGCAATTGGAGAATTGACGCTAGATTGGTTCTAGGTAAACCCTAGGAAGCTCCGCGAGGCTTGCAGCACAGTGGCTTGTATAAGTTGTAGTATATCGTGAGACACTTTGAGACCCATGAGGATATTTGGTTTGGTGGTTTGAGTTGAGCCAAAGGGCTTCATCGCAGTATAGCCGCCCCAATCCCACCACCAGGACACATGATAGACGTTCATCATCCGCACTCTTCACCTACACGTCTGCGATAGGAGTTATAGTTTACTACGCTATTTGAATATTCTATATCACTGTATCGAAAACTATCCCATAGTTATCGCGGTCCGGAATCACCGACCCAATACATGACAGGTTTGCGATCTGGATCTCCAAAAGTGGCATCCCTGATATCAATTATTAATAAGGGGCTTTGGGGGAAAGGTCCAGCCCAACCCAAAAGTATGTAAAAATAGGACAGCCCACGCAATTTTATAAATTTAGTCCCTTTACTAAAAAGACCATAAAATGACTAATATACCATTTGACAACGTATACAAAAAAAACCATCAAATCTTTGAAAGTCCATAACTTCAAATCTACAAATCCAAAATTCACAAAATTTATATATTTGAAATCTATTTGTCGACATCTATCAAACAACACCCATATTCAATATTTTTTGAGAAAAAAATAAAACGGATAAATTTACTATTTCACTAAAATCTCCATTTTTCCCAACGAAAAACCTTATTCTCCAGCTCTGATAATGGTGCCACTGGCGCGAGCCAAAAAAGAAAATAAATAGATGAAGGGAGAGAAACAATCCGGCGAAGATGCCGACGGTCTCTAGTGAGAATTCCGGCGAATCATACGGACTGTTTAGGCGAGGATTCCGGTGGGTGAGGTAGGGTGAGGGTGGGGTTATGTGTTTATTTTTAGAAAGAGAGTGAGTTTTGAATGGGTATGAGTAAGGGTATAAATATCTTTTTATTTAAAACAAATAACAATTTACTAGTTTTGTATAATCCTATCTCTTAAGGAACCACACAAATATATGTTATTGTACCATAGGGACTATATTTATAAACATGAAAACCAGTGTCCTATAAATCCAAATATAGGGTGGAACATGACCTTGGACCAAATTCTCTATATTAATAATTGAGATATTATAAGTAGTAATGCAATTTTTGATTTAAAGAATGAAATTAATTGAAAAACAGAGAGCTAGCCAAAAAAAAGTATTAAATAAGAGTTTATAAATTTTCTAATTATATTATATAGATTATACACTACATGCAGTCTTAATGAACCTTTCTATATTGGTGGAGCACATATATTCTTGAAAATACACCTCCAGTTCAAAAATAACCCTAACACAAGTTTAAAACATTTCATAAACTAAGCCTACCCGCATCTTACCGCGTATCGCTATATCAACACACGCGTACCCCATACCAGCGACCCCCGTTCTTCGTATCATTGAGCTATCCTCCCTAGTTCAAACTTCAAACCACTATAAATGGAAATGTATGACAAACTCATGGGTCGAACTCAACTCCAAAGCGAGCAAGTGCTGTGTTTATATACTACGCATCTTATGGGTACCCCAGTAATGTGGGACTTTGTGAACATCCCCCCAACCCCTCCCTCTATTAGTGCTAAGGCTGGAGTCACTCGGCACTCCTCCTCCATACCATGATAAACTCTTGGGTAACATTGAACCCCGAAAGCTATGTTAAAGGGTTAAGGTGCTCATGTGTTTATATACTACACACCACAGCGGTACCCAAGGGCGTGTGGAACTCTATAGGTATGATTCCTTAATTTAAGCAACGTTTGTATTTTCCTACTTCAGAAATAAAGAGAACCCCGCATGTGTCGTGCTTAACTTCTTATATATTTTTTTGGACACTGTCGGTCCCAAGCCCGAATAAAGGAGGGTTGCGTTAGGTAGCTGACAGCCAGCGTAAAACTTTGTCAGATCCTTATGAACATGAATCCTATGAATATACGCATACTGAGGAATACTCCTTAAGTGATGTGCTGCGCTTACCACCGGGTGTCTCGAAAAATAGGCAAGGGGTGTTGCGTCTGCCACTGGGTGTCTCGAAAAATAAGCAAGAGGCGTCATATCGACGTCCGGGTGAGATAAGAAATAGACAAGGGTTTCTGCAATAATCTGGATGTGTACGGATAAAGAAGCTAGTCCAGGATAGTAGACTTAGGTTAGCGACTTGGAACATACCATGATATGAAGAAGAGTTAACATAGCTTGCTTACAAGAAACTAAATGGGTCGGTGAAAAAGCCAGAGAAATTGAAAATAGAGGGTTTAAATTATATTATACAAGAAAACATAAAAATAGGAAAAGAGTCGAAATAATAGTAGATACGAACCTTAAGGATGATATCGTAACCGTTATTAGGAAAGGATCTCAATCCTTTGTTTTGATCGGTTATGGGAAATGTGTGAGATGTTGTCTCGAAATTCGTGCTAAATATATCTCTAAACTTAATTAATCTCGAGATGCATATGATAATGTGATTAGCAATTTGGACAATGAAGTAGGCCCTCGTTTGTTACCCAAAAATATTGGCCATAAAAAGTTGTGAAAAACAAAATTATCTCTTTGCAACCCACTTTGAGCCTAATATAATATTTCCCTTTCGTTTGATAACCCGAAAAACCCAAATAGCCCGGAATTGTGAAAATTGAGAAAATATTCACCAAATAAAGTCCAAATTGTGCAACAAAAAGGGGCAAGAAGAAGAAAAAAAAGATATGCTCAACAAAAATAGCAAGAAAAGAAAAAAAAAGAAAAAAATGAAAAGAAAAAAAAAGAGAGAAAAATGAGCAAATGCCCGAAAAAAAAGCACTAATGGACATCATAAAGACATTTTCCAATTCCGAACATTCCATCCATTGCCATTTTTACCCTTTACACATTTTAACCCCAAAAAGTCCTAACTGAGTCCGAATGGCGAAATTAATTACCGCATGGAGAGCTAAGACATGAAAAGATAATATGAGAGATTAAATGGTGTGAATTAGAGGTGATGTTCCCATTTCCAAATAACTGTATTCCGATGATGAGATCTTTTCACCATAAATTTCCTTCTTTTCAATTTTGTATGCATGAATTTGTGTCCATTATATTTACTCTTTATATCATGCATACCGAGAGAAAATAGCCACAATCCGAGTGATTCGTTTGTGAGTGCATCCGTAAGAATTTGAATCAAAACGAATTTTCGGAAAGTAGCGTAATGCTCAATCGGTGGAAATTTGAGGTTTAGTTTTTGGCTTCGCACACACACACTATGGTTTGAGACATTTGAATATGAATTTATAGTGATTATTTTTTCGAAAAGTTTAAATTGTACAATTTTTAAGTATTTTGATATTTATTTGAGTCAATAAAGAATTTTGTGGGTGTATTCACTGCAAACCCTCACGAGACAAAACTCGTCCTACTAGGGTAACCTAGGAGTTTAAAGGCTTACTGCATACGTTAAATGCAATCGCTTGCCCGCGAAAAAGGTATTCTATCCCAATAAAAGAATTTTTAAGAGTTGAACTATAAACTAATTTCATTTACATTGCTCGGGACGCGCAAAGTTCTAAGTTAGGGGGTGTGATTAGGCACATATTCTTCACATTTATCCCCTTAATTTCGGTATTTTTATGATCCCGTGCAGTGTATTTAGCTTGGATTTGTCTCTTATTTATGCTACTAACCTTTTTTGGCAAGTATTTCATGTTTTGTGTATTTCTCATGTGTTTTACAGGTATTTCATGCAAGTTAGTGCGAAGGAGAGCTCAAAACAGTGAAAGAAACCAAGAAATGGGGAGTTCAAGGGCATTTTTGTAATTTTTCAGCCTTAGTCCGAAGGTGGGGCCAACTAGAAAGTTTAAGAGCACTAAATTACAAGAATACTGGAAAAAACGGCACCTCAATCCAAGCTACGGTGAAGAAGTTACGATATTTTGAAATTGCGCAATAATGAAGAGTCTGGATGTGCGGATTTCTGTAATTAATTATGCATTTAATGCAGTGCAACTCTTGGAAAACTTGTTCTGCAAGCGAAATTTGATGCCAAATTCGTGCAACTTGGTGCTATAAAAGACCAAGCCCTACCTCAGTTTCAAAGGAGAGTTGAATTCTAGAGAGAGGGAGTTGCTAGAGAGAGGCTAGGTTAGGAGTAGGTTAGAAGTGCTAGATTGAATTTTAGGGTTAGATTTTGAGAGCAAATTTTCTATTCCTTCAAGAGTTGTATGAACCCTAGTTTGTATTCTGAATCTCAATTCCTTGTTGCTGAATTCAAGTAAACTCTTTCCATTCTCTTATTTCATTACTTGCAAATTATTTACCATGTTTTGTAGATCCATAATTTTGTGTATGAATTTGTTCTTTAATCAAATCATGTTTAGCTAAATTCCCAAGGGTTGGGGTACATGAACTCAATCCTAATACAAATTATTTGTATGGAAAATTAGAAAATAAATGAAAATATTGGTTGAATCGTGAATGAAAATCATATATGCATTGTCATATCTTTTAATCTCTCTTGCCCTAGGTACTTGGGATGTTTAAGAATGCTTTGTATGTATAATTTGTCGTTCATCGCTTTATATTGATCTTTGATTTCATATGATGCGGGCTTGACCCTCATATATGTAATGCTTAGTGATGATAAGGACTGGATTTAATCAAGAATTTTGATTTATAATTCTAGTATTCTAAAGGGTAATTTGTTAAGGATTGAGGGATTGTACCCTACCCTATTTTCTCCCATTTGTCAGATCTAATTTCTTTTGCACTTTTCAGTTTGTTTTTCTTAAGTAATTTTTTAATAGAAATTTTCCCAATCATCATCTTTTTCATTTTCATTTTAGAAGTAATAAAATCAATTAAATTCTATAAAACATTCCCTGTGGATTCGATACCCAGACTTACTACTATACTCCATAAAAGTGTAGTTAAAAGTTTAGGTTTTTTTTGTATTGAGGTTGGAAGCCGATAACAACGACTAGCGTATTACACGGACGCTCGGTTTTCCAATAGACTTATAATTGTAAAACTAGTATTAGGTAAAAATATAATTAATATTATTAGTGCTTATTCACCCCAAGTAGGAATAGATGAGCAAACAAAAGTACAATTTTTGGAACAAATTAATGAACAGAGTCAAGAAATACCCATAGGTGAGAAGATCTATATAGGGGGAGATTTTAATGGCCATGTAGGTGAAGATCGTGCAGGATATGAGATAGTGCATGGAGGATATGGTTTTGGAGATAGGAACGACGGTGGAGAGTCTATCTTAGATTTTGTGATGGCTTATGATTTCGTACAAGTAAATACATTTTTTTAAAAAAGGCTTGAACACTTAATAACTTATAAAAGTGGAACACATAAGAGTCAAACAGACTTTTTCATTACAAGAAAAGGAGACCGATTAGCATATAAAGACTGCAAGGTTATTCCGGAAGAGAACTTAACCTCACAACAGAAGATAATGGAGTTGGATATAAATATTAAAAATCAATCACGAGTGCGAAAAGATAAGATTAACCCACGAACTAGGTGGTGAAACTTAAAAGGAGAGAAATTAAAACTATTTAAAAATAAAATATTAAATGAAGCGTTATGGAATATCGAAGAGGAGACCAACATAATGTGGGATAAGATGGCCACATGCATTAGGAGAATATCAAAAGAAATTCTTGAATAATCAAAAGGCAGGGGGCCACAATCTAAAGAAACTTCGTGATGGAATGAAGAAGTACAAAATATAGTAAAAATTAAAAGGGAGTTTTAAAACATAGCAAACAACTAGAAACGAAGAAAATTTTGAGAAATACAAATGGGTTAAAAAGGAAGTTAAAGAAAATGGTAAGAGATGTTAAGTTAAAGGCGTATGATGATCTTTATACAAAATTAGGAACACAAGAAGGGGAAAAAGTATTTATAAGCTTGCTAAACTTAGGGGCAGAAAAATAAAATATTTTAATAACGTTAAGTGTATTAAAAGTGATGATTCGAGGGTCCTAGTTAAGGATGATGAGATTATGGAAAGATGGAAAAACTATTTCGAGAGGTTATTGAATGGAGATAATGGGAGTAGATTAAATATAGGGGAACTTGGGGAGACTCGAGAAAATATATTTTTTCGCAAAATTAAGACAACAGATGTTAGGATTGCTTTAAAAAAGATGAAAACAGGGAGGGCTTTAGGACCAAATGGTATGCCTATTGAGATTTGGAAATGCTTAGTGGAAGGAGTGTCTTGGCTTATAAAATTATTTAATAGAATAATAATGACGAATAAGATGTCCAATGAATGGAGAAAGAGTGTTTTAGTGTCTATTTATAAAAATTAACGGGACATACAAAGTTGTTCAAATTATCGTGGTATTAAGTTAACGAGTCATACAATGAAACTTGGGGAGAGTGATTGAATATAGATTAAGATTGAAAGCAACAGTATCTGAGAATCAATTTAGGTTTATGTCTGGGAGGTCAAGAATGGAAGCAATTTATTTATTGAGAAAATTAATGAAGAGGTATAGGGAGAAAAGGTAAGAGCGTCATATGATTTTTATAGATTTGGAGAAGGCGTATGATAAGATACCAAGAGATATAATATGGTGGGTTCTACTTTTTTGACTCGTAGATATATTGTTGTGATCAAGTAAATGCATGATGGATCATAGTTACAATAAGAACATCAACTAGAGAAAGTAGTGAATTTGCAATTTGTGTAGGTTTGCACCAAGGTTCAGCACTAAATCCTTATCTCTTTGCTCTAGTTATGGATGATGACTGGACAAATACAAGATGAGATATCGTGGTGTATGCTATTTGCAGATGATATTGCTTTAGTGGATGAGACTAATACGGGGATTAATAAATTGAAATTGTGGAGAGAAACTTTAAAAACAAGATATTTTAAAATAAGCTACACTAAAAAAGAATATGTGGAGTACAATTTCAGTAGTAAAAGGAGGATAAATGAGGATGTGGTGAAATTGGAAGGTCAAGAGATACCTTGAAATGTTCATTTTTGTTATTTAGGCTCGATTATCCAAAAAGATGTAGATATTAGTGATGATGTTCTCATAGGATTAAAGCAAGGTGGGTTAAGTGGAGAAGTGCTACCGGCGTATTGTGTGATAGGCGTATACCTTTGAAGTTAAAAGGAAAATTTTATAGGATGGCCATTAAACCCGCCATGTTATATGAGACAAAGTGTTAGGCAATCAAAAAAGAAAATGTGCAGAAAATGAGTGGCGGAGATGCGAATGCTAAGATGGATTTGTGGTAAAACTCGAAAGGATAAATTAGAAAATGAACAAATTCGTGAAACGGTAAAAGTAGCTCCTATTGAAGCTAAATTGAGAGAAAATTGACTTAGATAGTTTGGACACGTCAAGCGTAGATCAATGGATGTCCCCGTAAGGAAAAGTAATTTAGTTAGTATTGATGATAACGCAAGCGGTAAAGGTAGGCCTGAATTGACTTGGTGGAATATTGTAAAAAATTATATGATATCATGTGGTCAGAATGGAATGGAAAAATAAGATTCATGTAACCAACCCCAAATAATTGGAAAACGACTTTTATTGAGTAGTAGTAGTAGTAGAAATAAAGAGCTAATCAAAATCACAGGACTAGGCACTCATCAACCTACACGCTAACCTCTTATTCGTTTCCCTACACAGACTATTTGTGTGCTCTCGCCTTTTGCCCTCATATTCTCCAACATCTTCTCCATTAACTAGAGTAAGCATAGAGATATCTATAGTGTCAGCCAATTCTATTGGGAATACACTTCAAAATCAGAAGTGTGGAAATTTTAATGTCGTGTACAAAAACAAAGCCTAACTACTCAACAAAAAAGCGGGAAAATTTCAAAATCACCTACATAGTCTAGACCAAGAAAATATCGAAGTCCAACATATTTTAACTTGGTAAATACATAAATATAAATAAAAGTAAGCTCATACTATAGTAACTAAAAGTAACACAGATAAAACTAACATAAAATTAATACATGATAACACGATGGCCCAATCAAGACCTATGGGAAATTCATCGCACTTGATCCCTTTTCATGTTAGAAATCATCACAGAGCCAACGTTGCCATCTTTGAAGTACAGACAAAAACACACATCTGGGAATGATAGCAAAAACAGTTACATGTTGACCCCTTTTTAATAGAAAGAATATATATTTCTTACCCAAAACATGTCTGTCTCTGTTAGTGTGTTCATGCATGTTGGAAAATAGAAAAAGTTCCGGACACTTTTTGGCTGCCCAATGCGTGTCTCAGCATGTTGGAAATACGGCGGTGTTAGCATCAAAAAATATCCCACCCAAAAAAAAAAAAAAGAACACATTGAATATGCACACATCTCTCAATGACTATGTATTAATTTCTTCGTCTTTTCTACAGATCTTCCCACAAAACAACGTAAACAGTTTTTCTCTTTGCTTGTTGGACATAATAAGAGAACGAGATTACCTGGGGGTTGGTCTTCCATCTGAACCAGCTCCATCAATATTGAATATATGACCTCCTCGAGGCTGATTTAACATCATATTGATAGCCTATAGAGCAACTACATGAGCAAAGACATGACAAATGCCACTTCAAAATCTCGGGAAGCTATTTACCTCTCGACAACATATCATCAAACCAAGGGTGTTTGTAGTGACAACTTCTCTGTAGAAAATAGAAGTCCGGATAATTAACAAAACCACAATAAAGAAAGAAAAATAAAAGTCCAATGGAAACATACATAAGATCTTCATCTGATGCCTCTGCTAGCGGTTTGTAACTATATGCATTTGATCCTGCATTATTTATCTGCATCATTATGAAGGCGGTGTAAGAAAGCAGCAAAATTGAAATTCTAACATACACTGGCTCGAAAGTTAGAATTCTATACTGATAAAGGAGTCCAACATCATGTGATAAAGTTTGGCCCATTGATTAGACAGCTGACATTGAAATGCCATGCTTTTTATGATGTGAATAAAGGCTAGGCTCGAGACTCACCAAGGTGTGCGCGCCTCGTGCATCTAAGCTCTAGGGTCAAGGCGGCGTGCCTAGTTAAATTTTTTTGGTAAACACCCTCAGTACAAGAATGGACCATTTGATATGTTAATTTTACACATTTACATGGAAATATAGAGACTTGGACCATTCCGTGCCCCAAAACTAGAAAGTCAATCATAAAAAGTAAGTCGTGGAGGAACTTTCTTTTTCTTAGTGGGCACTGCTGTAAAAACTACAACAATGTTGCATCTTGGAACAATTTATATGTTGATTTTCTTTTCATACATTGGATGTACATTTGTTTTAAATATCAGATCTGTGCTTTTGTTGATTATTCGATGATTAAAATGTTTAATAAATTTTGATATCCAAATATATAATTTCATATCGTGTATTAGATTATCTTCTAATGTGTCTCCTTTTAAATGTGTATAGTAGTAATTTTGCTATACGTTTCACATTTTAAAACATAAAATTATCCTATTATTACAAATATATAATTTTTGGTGCGGTGGGTACGACCTTTTTGTAGAATGTGCGGATATCGTACCTTGGTGCGATGGCAAGTGCCCTTGCCAAGCTACGGTTGATCTCCGGTTCGAGACATGGGCCTTTCCATATATGGGGGTAAGGCCAGTTGACATCTGCCTCTCCCAGCCTGCAATTAAGCGGGAGCCTTATGTACTGTGTACAATCTTTTCATAGAATATGTGCCTCACTTCGATCGCGAGTGCGCCTCACTTCATGACTAAAAGCTCTACAAATAAAAGGATTTGAAACTTGTTGACGGAGTTTGGGTGGTCTTCTGTTGAGTGGGTCTCGCCATGATACTTCCTCCACCTCCTTGGTTAGTCCCCGCAATTAGGAAGTACTCTTCAACTTTTCGAGTATTTTCAACCGACTTCTTAAGTGTGGCTATTTCTTGTATATACAATTCCCATTTAATACATAGTTGCAACCCATTGGTGTACCGACTAATCTTTTGCTCTTCGAACTCATTCAAGTTTCCACGAATGTAAGAAGGCTAAAATGTTAGGTATAGTCGCTAACGGAAGGCAAGGTTTGCAGAAGAGATTCTCAACACAAGTGGGGGTGAGGCCTAGCTTGTTGCATGCAATCTTTGGCATGGTTCCCCTTATTGTGTCACATGAATTTCCAATCACCCGGGGGTGATGGGATTGCCTAGGGAAGTGAAGTAGGCAGGAGGTGTCTCGCCCACTGTCAGGTTGACAGTGGGTAGTGGGTCGAGACCAATGTTTTAAATCGCGGCCGCGCAACGTGTCGCATTTTGGCTCCAAAGTTGCGTCGCGCATCGCGCAAGCAGATTGTGCATTCTAGTTTTTAATTATAAAAACATATCAAACTTATAAACAAAGAAATAAATTACATTTTAGAATGAAATTTGTAAGAAAGTAACATTTTAAATTGAAATTGGTAAAAAAAAAGTTACATTTGAAACGGATTTTTTTTTTTTTTTAAAAAGGTTATATTTTAAATTGAAAGTTAAAACAAAAATAATAATAATAATAATAATAATAATAATAATAATAATAATAATAATAATAATAACATTTTAAACAGAAATCTAAAAAATAAGTAACATTCAAAGCTGAAAATAATAAAATAAATAACGTTTTAATCTGAAATTTGTAAAATAAGTAAATGTTTAAATTGAAAATTATAATATAATAACACTTTAAACAGAAATTTATAAAACAAGTAGCATTTTAAATGGACAATAATAAAATAATAATAATAATAACATCTTAAACAGAAATCTGAAAAATAAGTAACATTTAAAGATGAAAATTATAAAATAAATAACATTTTAAACAGATGTTTATAACACAAGTAGCATTTTAAACTGGCAATTATTAAAACAAAAAAACACTTTGAACTGATATTTGAAAAATAAGTAACATTCAAAACTGGAAATTATCAAATAAAAAACATATTTTACTGAAAAATATAAAAAAAGTAAACATAGAGTTTGGAACATAAAATATTAAAATAAAAGTAACGTTTTCAACTAAAGTTTGGAAAATAAGCAAATAACATCATTGAGACGTTCATGAAATAAGGTAACTTTTTTTTTATCTCTTTTTAACGAAACTGAGGGAAGAAAAACACGGATCGCGTTGTTGTTGCGCCAAATAGCGCACGAAAACGCAAAATAGCGCACACTTTTTGAGCATCCCATAATACATTGACCGCGACGTTGCATTTTAGCCCGCAAAACGCAATAGCACGTTATTGCGTTCGAAATAGCGCGCTTTTTAAAACATTGGCCGAGACACGACTAGCGTGAAGGTCATTTGGACTATAGCTACAGGCGGAGGGTACGGGAGGGTGGGATGGTGGTGGATAGAGGGTTTTGTGGTGTGAGTTGGGAGCAGAAAGGTTTACTGCATAGTTTGATTTGTTTGCATTAAAGATTCCATCATCTGCTTCAAATATCCACGCCTCTTCTCCAATTCTGAAATGTGATGTGTTTTTGCCATTGATTGTTGTTTCTGATTCAACATTATTCAACTCAACTCAACCAAGAGCGGTTCCCCCTCTAATACCACTTAACGTGAATTAGCTTCAGTGTGTAACCAAAAGCACACATCTTGAATCTAGAATATATTGATAGAGATTAATGAGGATCGCAATGGAGAGGGCCCTTATTTTTAGCCTCCTAAGTCCTAGATAAACACGGAAATTAAAACTAAAAATGAAGATAATTATTCTACCAAACACCTAACCATATTGAAAGATACATACCAAAAACTAATCTTAAGATTTTATCTACTAACATTAATTCAATATCCTAATAATAACCGGCCCCCCCACATGAAGAATATCTTCCCACATCATCCTAATTCATCACAGCCGTAAGCTAGTCAAACGTCACTTCAGAATAAGATTGCATGCCACTTGAGTCCTTTTTGTAGGATCAGATTGAATATGTAATACCCATCATATATACGAAGCTTAAGCTTTCACTAAAAGGTTAATAAAAGGAACGGCACTAGTGTGCTGAACCATATTCACCTATAATTATGTGGAGGAAATAATAGTTTGCAGTTCCTGCTTGAAGAGAGAAGGGGGGGGAGTACCCATTGCCCCCTTCTGCAATAAGAAGGGGACCATAAAGTTGAAGAATCAAGGGGCTGTCAAGTTGAATGCTCGTGGATCAAATACTATAAAAATATTTGGCGACTTGGCTTAACGCATCTAGTATTTGGTACCTTCGACAAATAAACATCCACATTGTGCTTACAAATCACTTGTTTTGATGTCAAATAGTGAATAATTTTTACGTTAGGCATAACAAGGCGGGTTACTAGTAACTGGGAATCACGCTACATAGAGTTGTATACACTAGCGCGTGCTTGTAGTGAATGTTAGAATACCTCTCATCAAGATCGTGATTACTATATTACACGTCCAACTTCAATATAAAATATCAATAAATAATGAAGATGAAAGAAATGAAAGGATCAGAATTAAGTACCCATATATCAATGTAATTCAGGTTTTGTTGTGCAAATGCAACTAGATTCTTCACATCGTTGCCATCCCGAACATCACATTTTATACCCTGTGATGTGATGAAGTACATAAGATTATGGAAACAGCTTAAGCATGAACAATATATTACGAGGGAAAAAGAAGTGCAATAGAGGAGTGTAATAAGGAACCATCTTTTTTCTAAATATAAAATATAATGAAGTCATAAAGGAGGTACCCACACATGCTGCTCCCCGAACTCGCTTCTTAAGCTCTGAACAGCAGATTCCACCCTTTCAGCTGTCAAAAGTTACGTTATGTAGGTCCGAATTCTAACCGTTTTATATTCTGTTGTAATTCTAGTCTGTGTTAGACTTTGTGGTTGTGTTTACTACTAACAAAAAACTGGAGGGTATGAATTATTTAAGTTTTGGTACTTCATATTTAATTAAACCATACAAAAATATGATAAATTAAATTTATTGTAGGAAGAATTCCACGTTAACAATAGTATTAATATTTCCTTACCTGATCTTGAACAGATTAAGACATTGTCACCTGCTTTTAGAAACTCCTTAGCTAGTGCATACCCTATTCCTGAAAAAAAGAAAATGAGGTTAGCAAGGAGAGAAAACCAACAAAAATATACCGATCATAAGAAATACTGGTTGTAGAGGAATAAAATCAGACCCCCCAAATTGTAGGGGAATCAAATTGGAACCCCCCACAATCATGATAAAAGCATACAAATAATAGTGAGGGAGAAAAGATTTATGTGGTCGGCCATGTGCCGATGACTAGGAACGTCGTCCACCGACCTACCTAAATAATGGTCTTGGAGCCCCTTAGCGACATGTCGCACTATTACCGGGGGCACATTTTTTGTTCCCCCACACTAGTGGTGGCACACGATGGTGGGTTTGGTAGTGTTAACTAACATGGTGGTCGAGTGGTGATGGTGGTGGCATTGTGAACATGGTGGTGGTGGTGGTGCAGCAATGATTGAAAGAGTTGTGAAATCTAAACTCCTATTTTTCAAAGTAGAAAAAAACACCACAAATATTATTACTATAACTTGTCTTGTTGGGGGGGAATTTGGGTTAAGAAATAAAATCAAATTTCTGAATGTTATTTTATTCGTATGTAGAGAGATCGTACCTTGGTACGATGGCAAGTGTCCTCGCCCAAGCTACGGTTGGTCTCGGGTTCGAGACATGAGATTAGCCTCTCCATATATATATATGGGGGTAAGGCCGGCCAACATCCGTCTCTTCCTGCAGTTAAGCTAGAGTCTTGTGCACTAGGTATGACCTTTTATTTTATTCGTATGTAAATCATACTTATAAATATATATATATTATTAGTATGTAGCTTCACTCCAAGTAACTGCTAGGATGAGTATATCAAGATCATTTCGTCCCACTTCGATTGATAGAGAGTTCAACAAAGATTGTTATAAAATGCGAATTGAACCATCACTGGTACCAAGGCTTCGCGAGATAAATATGGGCCCTTGCGCCCAAGCCAGATGGCTAGGTTGAGGATAATATTGGTGCATTGTAATCCATGGATAACCCTAACAAGTAGTATCAAGAGACCATGGTTCAGCTGTGACGTATATGATATATCCACATCACTCGAGGTGGTGTAGCCTAAAAAAAATCCTTGCAAACATGTGGAGTGGTGATGACTTATAAAAAATCATGTTCAATGTGGAATAAATAACATACTCAAGTCAATGAAGGACCCAAAACAGGCGGGTCAAGAATCAGGGTGGCACTCAAAGTGGAGAGATGATTGCATCACAGGAGTCGGGATAAAATAAGGGAGATTGTTCAATAATTTTCGAAGTAGGAAAGCCGAAGATGGATTTGATATAAGATTGTAATGGTTTGTGTATGAAAATCACCTCGTTCTACATCGACTAATAAGGAGTTCAACAAAGAATATATAAAGCGTTGGTTGCTTGCTAGCACCAAGGCATTCAAAGATAAAAACGCTATACCTTGGGGGTAACCCAAAATAACTAACATCTATGAAGCACTAACACAGACTGGACCCAACGCGATTCGACACGCTAACATGATATTGTTATAACAAGAGGGACACGGACACATTATGGAGTATGGACACGTAGGCCATTATTCATAATTTTGTATATATTACTAAAAAAACATAAACATAATTCTAATAAAATAACAATATCATTCCTTCATCCCTTTAGTTAGAAAAACACATTTCAACAAACAAATATTACACAGTCCCCGCAATGTGTTTGATAATGTGTCCAAGAATGTCAATAAATAAAAGAAAATCTACAAGATTCTGTAAGTGTGTTCGTAAAGTGTCCCAAAGTGTCGGAGAATGTCGGTGCTTAACACATGTCAAACACGTTTCAAGGCGAGTGTTGGTTCTTCATAGACTAACATAAAGTATAAACCAACTATTTCAGTACCTTGTTTGCTTGATATATAATATTTTCGGTGGTATGACTATGGTAAGATTTCAACTAAGGGTGTGTTTTATTAACTTTGCATTTTTTCAACGGAAAAGCCTACTTTACTTATTCTTTATTTTTATGGTGTTCGATCCCTAACATATTTCATGGGAACAATGCCCATAAACGTCACACGTGTTCCCTCTTTTCCAAAAATTATGTAGACGACGTTCCTTACCCACCCCTAAAGAACTAGATCACCGGAAAATCGGAAAAGTAAGAGAGTGTCTTATCATCTTTTTTTCACTCTTTTTCCAACTTTTCACAAAATGAATTGCTTTGGTGGTTCCTTTACTTTACCCCCCAGATAATGGCATAAGTAGACTTTCCCCCTAGAAGTTTAAAATTTAGACTACCCCCAACCACCCACCTAAAAGTAAGATAATTGCAAGTGATAATTATGACATTATCTTATGGGGATAAAGTAAATATATATATTGTTTTTCAATCTTTCTCCAAATATGTAATCAAATGCACCCTATAATTATTTTAGTAATTAACAGAGAACGTATCTGCAAAGGGAGAAAATATTGAATACAATTGTTGTGGTGATACTCACATAACCTTTCAAAATATTTCTCTCTCTCTCTCTCTCTTCCAACTCAATTTAATTAATTTTTCAATACTTTACTAAATTTCTGTTGAAGTGTAATACAATGCCATCCATACAACAGCTGTATTCAATATATTCTCCAAGGGAGGAACCAAAAGAGATATTTCCTCTACAAATAACTTAAAGCCCATAATTTAACAAAAAAAAACTCCTCAGAACATGATTAGATCTAATCAAGCTGAGGGGAGTATAATAAAAGTGAAAAACACATGGACCAGAAAAAGGGGCATTTAACAAAAAGCCCATTATATATTATTTATTTAATTTTTAGTCCGATATATTTTTAAAAACAACTTGGGTAAATTACACCAAACCCCCCTAAACTATAGTAATTTTGCAGATAACCCCCTAATCTAAAAAACTCAACCAAAACCCTTTGAACTATGGCATTTTGACACCTAGAAAATATACAATTTTATGCATAAAATCATGTTTTTATCAACTCGTTTTCAATGAAAATGTGTTAGGTGCCAAAATTCAATAGTTTAGAGAGTTCTTCGTCGGGGTTTTTTAAATTAGGGACTATATTCAATAGTTTAGAGAGTTCTTCGTCGGGTTTTTATAAATTAAGGACTATCTTCAAAACTGCTACAGTTCAAGGGGGTTTGGTGTAATTTACCCAAATAACTTTCAGTCAACATTAGCATGACATCAACTTTAAATGGAACATTATTTAAGATACAAAAATGAATTTTGAGAATATATATATTGGACTAAACCTTAAATTAGAATTTTTCTAGCGTCATTCGGTAGAAAGTCCCTCCATATATTTTTAATTAACATTTTGGGTTAATTATACCTTGACCACTCCAACTTTGCTCTTATTTTCACTTTACCACTTGTACTTTCATTTTCTAGACTTAACCCCTTTGACTTATAAAATCGTGTCACTTTACCCCCAAATACTTAGAGTGCTAAATTTTTTTGATGAAAAATTGATCATGTACGCTGCATATGAGAGTGCTTTTATCCAACCACTTGTGCAAATGATTTACGGTCAGGGGTAAAATGACACGTTTTTAAAAGTTGAGGGGGTTAAGTCTAGAAAATGAAAGTACAGGTGGTGAAGTGAAAATATGTCAAAGTTGAAGGGGTCAAGGTGTAATTAACCCTAACATTTATTCCAAAACTTTTTCTTCTCTTATCCTTAGCCCTAAGAAATATTTTTGAAAATATAATGGACTATACAATAATAAAACATTTTCCCAGGGACTAAACATTAATTAACAAGAAAAAGAAAAATGAACCCAACCTTTAGTAGAGCCAGTGATCAACACATTGTAAGGAGTAACCATTGGGTCAGTTTCTTTCACTGAAAAGGCTTCAGCTTTTACCAAAAGATTAGAATGGGTATTTGAAAAACCAATAGATTGTACTAAATTTTGGGTTTTTTTATAATAGTGGGGTTTTAGGAGAGAGGGTTGTGGTTGAAAAAATGAAGGGTAGAGTGATGGGGGATGGTGGTGGAGAGATAAAGGGTTTAGGGTTATCACCATTAGAGAGTTTGTAGAAGCACTTATGGTATGTGGGCACTGATGAAGATGAAAAGATAAAAAATGTTGCTTTTGGCCTAGTGTTAAGCTACACCATTTGTTTGGATGAGTGATGAAGAGAGAAAAAAAATTAAAATTTTGTATTTTTAATATATATTGTTATAAAGCGCTTGTGCGTCTGCGGCATATTTTAACAGTACAGACTAAATATGTGTCATCTCGCGACGAATTCAGAAAAGAGAAAGAGTCTTCCTATAATTTAGTCGATAATTTCTAAATTTATTGCCAGAAGACACATGTCCACTCCGCACGATTAAAATGCGGTACCGTCCCTACAAGAGTTGTATGACAATAATTCACTTTAAATTGTATTTACAAAAATAATGTGCTTTTTTTGTTTCGCAGTTGACAACCGCAAAACTCACTTTGGATTGGTAGAATTGTTAATTATAAATAATTATGTGTGTGAAGTTGAATTCACGGTTAAAGTTTTTGAAATGAATACGTAGTCAATAATAGCGAATTCAATTAAAAAAAATGAAGGGTTATTTTGAGTTTTCCTCCCGCTTTTATGACCAATTTACATTTTGTGTTTTCACTTAATTTTTATGGTCACTTTTGCATTATATCCCCATTTCTTACAAAAATAATATACTCTCAAATTGTCAACTCTCCAATCTTTTATTTTTATATAACGAAACTTCATCATCGTATATTTAAAAAATTGAAAAGCTTATTAAAAAGGTCCAAAAAATAAGAAATTTTAGAATAAAATTAAAAAAATCGAAAAAGTCTTAATCGCATTTATTAAAAAGCCTGAATAGTATAAATTCAAATAAACAAAATATGCAAGAATACAATCGTAATATTTAAAAAAAATCTAATTGTCATATTTTAAAAAAGATCATAACGGTATAACTTTGAAAATAATTCTCAGTTTTATTTTATTTTATTCTAACAAATATTTTTCTTATTTGAAATTATATTATTCCAATTTTTAGTATATGTTGATTAGGATTCCAATTTTTTTCAATTTTATTACGAAATTTCTTATTTTTAAGACCTTTTCAGTGTTTTTTAAAAAAATTATATATGTCGATGAAGTGTTTTTCATTAAAAATAAAAATATTGAAGAGTTACAGATTGGGGGTCTATTGAATATTTTTTTTAAATAACCTCATGTCATTTTTTTTTTATAAAAACGGTTTTATTATTTAATTTTAACATTTATAAAAAAAATATCATGTGATTTTAATATTTGTAAAAAACCCTATATATAAATATGTGTGTGTGTGTACAATATTGTAAAAAAACTGTTTAAAACTGTTTTCTACAATTTTTATAAAAAGGTAAAAAATAGAGTTTTTATAAAATTACATGCCTTGGAATAAATTTTTCTGCAGTTTTTCCTTTATTTCTCTGAGATTTTTTTGTTTTTCTTTTCGTCCAACTTTTTGTTTATTAAAAAGAAAACAAACTATTTTTTGTTGTTATTTTCGTCACAACTTTTATTAATTAAAGAAAAGAAAAAACTATCTTTTTTCCAACTAGAATACTTTTTTCAAATTTTTAAAACTTTTTTGAATTTTTTAAATACATGCTGATGAAGTTTCATTATATAAAAATAAAACATTGGAGTTAACAATTTAGGGGTGTATTATTTGTTTTAAATAGGGGTCTAATGCAAAATAGTCATAAAAAGTATGAAGAAAACTCAAAATGTAAACAGTGCTAACGGTTTGGATGAATTGTTAACGGAATGGGGGCGTATTGCATATTTTTTTAAAAGTGAAAGTGTATTACAAAACTGGCCATAAAAGCGGAAAAAAACTCAAAATAACCCAAAAATTAATGAATAAGTGGTTGGAAACAACGAATTCACTGGATGTAAAAATCTTAATCGTTTTCAACCAATCAGAATACATTTTAAAGTTTCAAAACTCAAAATTATATCAAACCTCCACAACTCCAACACAACTTCGGTTGTCACCCCCACAAATCTACTAAATTTTAATTTTTCGTGAATAAACTTGCATTGTGGTGTAAGTATTTGCCTTGTTTTATTGTATTGTGTTGTATGTTATCAAACATATTGAAATATGTATTGTGTTGTATATAATCAAGGATCAATTAGCAAAAAGTCACTCGAACATTTTTTTAATACACGTCTAGTTCAAGTCTTTTTATTTTGTTCCAAAAAATCTCTCACTGCATAAAAAAACACAAAGACACCTATTTTCAATTTAACCCATTCAGCCCCTCAAACACCCATTTACTCAATATTTTCTTATTTTTTGAAGGTTCGCGTTAGCGACACCCCCTCCTCACCTTCCCCCCCCCCCCCCCCCACCCCACCCCACCCCAACACACACACACACACTCCACACCCCACTGCAGGAGCTCCAACGGCGGAGGTGGGTGGCGAGTGGGGGATGGAGGGAGGTGGGTGAATGGGTTTATATGTGTTCTTATTGGATTATTTTTTATATGGTGAGGGACTTTTTGAAACAACATAAAAAGGCTTGGACTAAACGTGTACTAAAAAAATATTCGAGTGACTATTCGGTATATGTCCCTATAATCAATGGATTGATGTATGTATTGTGTTGCATGTAATCGTTGGATTGAAATATGTATTTTGTTGATTGTATTCATTGGACCTAAATTTGTATTTGTATTGTTTATCTTGACTACGGGAATCTGTCTGATGATTCAGAAACTTGTTTGGCTGTTCAGAAAGGTTTGTAACGATACATCAAAAAGAGTGAGATTCGAGTCTAGGTGTTGACTATATAAGACTTCACAATCTCATAAGTTTGTAAATGGTGCCTACATACTTAATCCCGAGGATTATGAGGATTGGAGTATTCAAATAATTATTGTTTTGATTTTCTATGAGTGAGATTCAATTTAGTGGGTCACTAATATTTGTATTGGACAATCATTGTATATATATGTATGAGAGCATATTCCAGAGGAATCCACATCAAAGAAATATTTGGGATTGCGGTACCCCCGTGATAAACTTATAAGTTTTATTCTACCAGTAAACCTAGCTAGTGGGTTTATCTCCAACAGAGTATCAAATAAGTTAAGTTTGAGATCAAGACATAAATAAGATATTGGTGAAAATCGATTTGCGAAAAATTGAATTTCACCAAGAGAGTATTGAATAATTAATGCAGGGAATCATATTATGTGCTATCAAACTGTAAATAAGGCATCTTTATTCGAGTAATTTTAAGATAATTAAACTAGAGTGCACTTGTAATTATTTAGTAAAATTAATTTCAATTAAACATAAATTAAAACAAATTATGGGGCATAATTTGGGATTTTATATTTTTATTCAGAATCCAATTTGATTATTCGCATTGGGTCCTTGGTATAGTCCATATACGAAATAGCAAGCCTACAACTCTTTGAAAATCCCAATTGGCCTAAACCCATTTCATGTACTATTATATATGGGCCTAGGGAAGGGGTATAGGGTGTATTATCACTCTTAAGGGTTAGAGAGGGAGAGAGAAATTTAATATTCACGTTTTTGTGAGGAAATGATTTTTCTCTTATTTCACTAAGTTTTCTATTTGATTTTATTCTTAAAACCATGTATGACATTTATTTTAATATAAAAGCGTGTTATGTTTATTTGAAATGAGAATCATGTTTGTAAGAATGTAATGCATGAATTTTTGTTAAATTAATAAAGTCACGTTACGAGAAATTATGGGATCGATTAAAATGGAACAATCTTGTAATTAAAATTAAGAAGAAAATTCAAAAATATCGCATACCACATTACGTGTGTTAAATTAAGCTATGTATTTAAATAGAATTAGAGGAAATTATACGAAATAAACTATATAATCACACTTATAGTTAGGTTATAATGTCATTAATAAATAAATAAAAAGGGCAAACCCAATGCACGAGGCTCCCGCCACTGCGGGGTACTGGGGGGGCTGGATGTACGCAGCCTTACCCCTGCTTGCGCAGAGAGGCTGTTTCCGTGAATCGAACCCATGACCTCAGGTCACAGCGGGGGCAACCTTACCATTGCGCCCGGGTTCACCCCTTCATTAATAAATAAATGAATTCAAAAAAATATTCATTGGGACAAATTCGTACTTGTCAGGTGCGAATCGATTTGGCCTTAGTCCGAATCGATTTGCACCCTGCTGATTCACTTCCCTTTTTAGTTATTAACATGGGCAAGGTTACGAAGTAAAGGGGAACATACCCCCACATTTTTAGCACATGTTATCAGACTCCCTACCCCATCTATCATGGTCGTTTGATCATTAAGGGGTGGGGGACCATCTGCATATGTCTTGGGCCATTATAAGAAAGAGAGGTGAGGGACTTTGTCCTCACAACTCACCTCACTTATACTGAAGCAAAGTAAACCCAAAATTAAGACCCTTGAGTCTTCTTCCTCACCCATTTTAGTAGCTTAAATTCCTATAAACATCCATATATATTAATATTGGAAGACCACTTTTCCACTCTTCAATTATCAAGAGCGTAGGACGGTGTTGAAGGTGTTAATTTTGGAATAAAGATTGCAAGGAATTTGGAACTAGGAAACTTATTGGGATTTCCTTCTGCCACTTTTTTGAAGGATTTATATCTTCAAGAATTAGGGATTCTATACTATTTTCAAGTTAAAAATCAAACATGCTAGTTATAAATATATATGTGTATGATTTACATGTTTATTATGCTTATTATCACTATATATGACAGTATAATGAAAACAATGTGATAAAAAATGATTAAAGGATGAAGTTGGAATATAATTAAAATTTTAGAAGGTTTAAGGAAGCTTTTCCTTATGAAATTTATATTCAAACTTGTTATTTTATGTCAAGTTTCAAGTTAAACTCGATGAAGAAATGTTAGGATGCATATATGGGTTTTATTGATGTAAATCCCTCATTCATGAACAAAATCATATGTAGTTATGAAATATGGGTTTATTAAGTTGAAAATATATTTAAACAAGCCTTTGTATATGAAATAATAATGTTAGAAAAATCACACATTAGTCACATAAAATGACGCTACTTTATGTGAAGAATGTTTAAGAAATATCAAGTTAAGGGACTAAAAGTAAAAATAGTAAATTATTGAGGTTGAAACATAAATATTGAAATATTTTTCAGCTTTTACTAATGAAGTAGAATGGGTATTTGAAAAACCAAGAGATTTTCTATTTTTTTTAATAATTATGGGATTTTAGGAGAGAAGGTTGTGGTTGCAAAAGATAAGGGTAAAATGATGGGGGATGGTGGTGAAGAGATAAAGGTTTAAAGGTTATCACCATTGGAGAGCTTGTAGAAACACTTGTGCTATATGGGTAGTGATGAAGATGAACATATAAAAATTATTGCTTTGGCCTAGTGCTAAGCTACACCATTTGCTTGGGTGAGTGGTGAAGTGATAAAAGACTAAAATTTTGTATTTTTTAATATATGTGTATAACAATTATCCACTTTGAATTGTATTTACAAAAATAATGAACTTTTTTATTTCGCGATTGGCAACTGCAAAACTCACATCACCAAACCATAATAGCTCGTTGAAAACCTCCCTGATCAAGCCCTAAAAATCGTTGATTTCTATTAAGAACCTTGTTTTTTAGGCAAATCACGGTTAAATAATTTAATTGCATCTCAAAGTTGAATATATAGACCGGAGTTTAAGGCTAGTCGATGATCCAGACCTTGATCCAAATAATTTTTATGGTAATACTTACAGGCATGTATATTTTGTATGTTTTTTGGGTAATATTTAGTTGTAACGAGTAGTTGTAACACCCGATTCTTTTATAAATAAGAAAGTCGTAAATTTTCATCTGTCGCATACCAAGTTATGTTGCTTAAGTGAGTTACGGATTTTAATGGGGATTAAATAAATTAATTTAAATAATTTAAATATTTATAATTATTTACGTAGTGTATTATCATACGGATGAAAGAAGGAAATTCAAAAAAAGTTATATACATATATATATATATATATATATATATATATATATATATATGAAATAATGGCTTTTCATCAAAAAATAAAAGTGCTTAGAAAAATTTGAAACAATTCCACGAGATGTAAAATTAAGTTTTGGACAACATTTTCTTCTTCGAAATCTTCAAAGTAAATAGTTTAGACTCATATTGAGATATTTTCTCGCCGAAGTTTAGTAAAAAAAATTAAAATGGAGCGACTTGAGGATGGATTGTCAACTTTTGGAAGACATCGAGAACAAAAAGAACTGACCCTCCCACATTTTTAGCCCATTATATGTAGTTTCCCACCCCATCAGACCAAGTGGGAACATTATTGAAGGATGAGTGATCATTAGAACAAATTTTTGAATATTACAAGAAAGAGCAATGGGAGGTCTTGCCCATACATTCCCCCCCCCCCCACCCCCACAACCACCGCCACCACACAGTTAATTTTTGCTCGGAATAATTTTGCCCTAAAGCAAGACCATTTGAGTCTTCTTCTCCCCTCATTTTAGTAGCTTAAGTCCCCATAAATATTTTTATACTTCAAGCTTGCAAGACCACCATTCCACCTGTCCATTATCAAAAGTTAAATAGAGTGTTGAAGGTGTTAATTTGGAGAAGAAAGCTTGCAAAAGAGCTAAAAAAATTATTGAATTTTCTATAAACCTCTTCATCAAAGGAATTAATGTCTTTAAGACGTAAGTGATGATGCTAAGATTTAGCACCACCGGATAAGTGATAGTGAGCTCAAACAGTAGCAGCCATGGCAGCCATAGAGATGTATGAGTGTATAGAAGGGGATGAGTATAAGAGGAAATAAGACAATGATGTATAGTGGTTCAGCCAATTTGGCCTACATCCACTGTGAGTGTGTGATCCACTAAGTGTGGGCACTAATGGCCTTGGATACAATGCACATAACCCTCTCTCTCTCTACTGTGTGTACAAGCAGAGTCTCAGCTAGGGCTATAGTTAATTGATCGATCCCTTGTAGGGTTGTAGGTGACAAGTATATATAGGTCTTGGGGGGTGTAGTGTACCCCCCAAGTATGCATGGTGCATGTGAATGATGATCTAGCCAACCCCCTGTTGACACCTGTAGATGCCAAATGATGACATAATATTCCCTCACGTGAGGGTGTGATTCGGTTATAACGGTCTTCCACGTGCCATGTGAGCCTCACGCGCACTGTTCCACGCGTCTCCCAAACCACGCGCTGTGATGATGTCACCCTCGGCCTATGAGACGAGGCCGAGGGCAAAGTTCCTTCCGGTAGTGAGTCCGGCCTAATTCTGGCCTCGTACTGTCATACCCTCGTACTGTCGTCTGGAGCCTGGTGAAGGGTCGGCCCTTTGAGGTGTCGTATGGAGCCTGGTGGAGGGGTCGGCCCCTCATAGGGTCGGATGGAGCCTGGTGAAGGGTCGACCCCTCTGAGGTGTCGTATGGAGCCTGGTGGAGGGGTCGGTCCCTCGTAGGGTCGTCTGTTTAGAGGCAATCCTCAGCCAGGCCGAGGATGTAAACGGGTATATCAATCACCCCCCAGCCCTTAGCCATAGGTGCCATTGAGATGGTTGAGGGATAGTGTTGGAATGGAGATGCGTGCATGATCAGTTAGGTGAGTGACACCTGGGTAGATACTCATTGTTGTTCAAGTTTCCAAGGCATGGCGGCTGCACACTGCATGGGGCTTTGTGCCCTAATTATACCCTTCTTGGTAAATGGGCCCACTTATTACCAAAGTATTTAAGAGATTTTCAAACTCTCTCTCCTCCTTCTTCTTCTTCGTGCCCAAGCCTTCTCTCTCTAGCCTTTACCAATTTTTCTCGCCATTTTTTGCAGCCTTCGAGCTTAGCAACTTGGGCAGTTCTTGCTCTCTCTTCATCAGGTAATCCTCTCTCCCCAGCGCTCTCTTTTTCCTTCATTTTTGTTTGCTTTTTAGGCTCGTAGGGTTGCATTTTCTTTAGGTTGTGCCATAACCTTTTTCGGTGTCTTCTCCGGTAACTGGTTCTTGGATGTTCTTGACCAAAACCATTGAGTTCCTTTGTTTCGATCCAAAAGTCCAACTTGGTCAATTTCCCACTTGTTTGTAGCTAAGTTAGCTAAGTTTGGTGTAATTTCTCCAAGTGTAGAGTCTTCCCTTTAATGCTTAGGAGGCTTTATAGCTTAGTATCTGAGTTCCCATCCTTGAGAGAGAAGCTCTTTGCAGAGATCAGATGAATTGAGGAAGAGGAAGAGAGGAGACGAGGGGCTGACCCTAACTGGGTACGACCCATCTTTCCCATTCCTCTTGCCACCATAAAACCATTTGAACCTCTGAGTCCTGTGGGTCGTCCCATCGTCCAGCCGAGAGTCATTCAAGTGAAATTGATGAGAGAGTATCCTCGCCAACTGGCGCTGGAACTTCTAGTAGGAGGGAGACGTCTGACCTAAGCCCAGGCCGAGAGGCCGAGGGTATGTTTCCCTCTGAGGTCGTCCCTGTGACAACCCTATCTCCCCATGCCTTCCAAGTGGCTTTTCCCCAGGGCCCTCCAGCAGATGACGAGGGAGAGGGGACTGAGGACGAGGGTGATGATACAGATGATGAGGTTGATACCTCCCATGCCTCGTCCTACATTTCCTTCGTTAGGGATCGTGACCTCCTGATATGGAGGCATGCCTATGGAGTGCCCCCCAGCATAACTATGAGGGTTCCCTCTGAGTCTGAGAGGGTTTTTGATTGTGAAGAGGGAGAGGTTGCAGTTTACGAACAAATGCTCAAGGTTGGAGTCAGGTTCCCTCTGCATACTGCCACCGTAGATATCCTATCTGCCCTTGGTGTTTCCCCCTCTCAACTTCCCCCTAACTCTTGGAGGACGATCCTGTGCTATATCTCCTTGTGGAAGAATGCCTTCACTGACGAGCCCTCGACTGACCTATTTTTGGGCTGCTATAACATCACCTCCTCGTCCAAACAGCCTGGATATTATCATCTGGGGGCAAGGAGGTCTGAGAAGAAACTCCTCCATGTGGCACAAATTTCCAACCATGATTGGAAAAAGAGATTCTTCTTTATCTTTGGGGAGTGGGAGCCCATCGCCGATGGTCTGAGGGTCCCCAGGAAATGGTGTAACCCTTCCATGAAGGCCAGGTCAGACCCTGGACTTAGTCTGGAGGAGAAGGATATTGTTGATTACCTGAGAGGACGAGGGAGAGAGGGTGAGCTTGCAAAGTTTGAAGACCTGATGACCCCTCGGTTCCTCAAAGAAGCTGGTCTGAGGGTCGACCCTTTAACCGAACTATATGAGTTATACTGAACATTTTCCATTCTTTACTTATTTTTGAAGTGTTTTCTCTTTATCTCTGCATTTTTCTGACGTGTCGTCCTCTTATCAGGTCGTACTGCAGGTATATCAGATTATCTTTGGGAAATGACTGCTCCTAGCCTATTATCAGGATTGGCAAAGAAGAAAGGAAAGGAGCCTCAGCAAGCTCCGAGGAAGACGAGGGCCGCTGGGCCGACGGTGGTAGAGCCGACCACCGATAGCAATAAAAGGAAGGAGCCTGAGGCCCCTGTTGACCCTCGGCCTGATTCTCGGACGAGGGCCAGGGTTGAAGCCTCTGAGGGGACGACCTCTTTAATGAGCATGGGGGCCTTCTGGTCTCAAAACCTGGCACATCTGAGGGTCGACCCCTCGTCACTGATCACAAACTTGAGGGCAGCCAAGGCCTCAATGTTCTCTGCTCCCTCGGCCTCTGACTATGAGTTCTTAGCAAAGATGTCTCCTGCTAAAGTGTACGACTATGGTCTGCACTCCCTTGCACAAGTATTGGTCTTGACCCACCTCTTAAATTTCATTCTTTCACTAACTGTTCCCTCGGCCCCTTTTGATATCTGTTTATTTTTGCGCAGTCTATTTGTGCCTTCACCTCAGCCACCAAGTGGATGGCTGAGAACCAACAGAAGTTTCATGAAGCTGAGAGGCCATCCAGCATGAGGCTGACTTGCAGACAGAGCTCGAGACTGCTAGGGCTGAACTGGAGAGTGCTAGGACTGAGCATGCCAGGGTCCTAGATGAGCTGACGAGGCAGCATGATGCCGACCAACAGGCCAAGGACTTGCTAATAAAGGAGAATGATGAGGCTTTACTCAACATGGAGGTCAAGCACAAGACTGATCTCGCAGAAGCTGTCAGAAAAGCCGAGGCCGATGCTGTTGAGGCTTACAAGGTTTCTGACGAGTTTCAGGGCTTCGACCTTGAATATCTGGAGAGGGGGATCAGGACGGCCTGTCGATGGGTCATCCTCAGATTTGGTGATGTCGTCTCCTCGGTTCGTCCTTCACTGGAGGGTGTTCAACTGGACGACCCCCTAATTGCCGAGGCTCTCAACCAAGTGGAATCCCAAGTTCAAGTCGAGGGGGTCGGTACTTCTGAAGATCATCCAGTTCTGGTTATTGAGGAGACCACTCCTGTAGATGTTGAGGCCCTGCCCTCCGATATCGTCCCATAGGGTGGTTGCCTGTAGCCCATACCCTCTTAGTGTATTTATCATTTTTGTGCTCTCTTTTGTAAAACACTTGATATTTTATGTAACACCGACATTTTATTAATACCATCGTCTTCTTTACTGTCTTCCATATTTATTTCTTGTATGGTTTACTGTCTTCCATATTTGCTTCTTGTATGGTTTGCTGTCTTTGTTAATGCCACTAACCTCTCCCCCATTTTTCTTGAGGGTGAATAAGGGGTGATCCCCTGCGTTGGCCCTCATTATAGCCGAGGAGTCAAATTACCAATTTGATGGATTTTTAAGTCTTCCCTCATCTTTCTTGAGGACAGTGGTGGGGTCGTCCCCTCCACTGGTCCCCATTATAGCCGAGGGATCAACTTACCAATTTAATGGTTTTTCAAGTCTTCCCTCGTCTTTCTTGAGGACAGTGGTGGGGTCGTCCCCTCCACTGGTCCCCATTATAGCCGAGGGATCAACTTACCAATTTAATGGTTTTTAACTGTCTTCCCTCGTCTTTCTTGAGAACAGTGGTGGGGTCGTCCCCTCCACTGGTCCCCATAATATATCCGAGGGATCAACTTACCAATTTGATGGATTTTTAAGTCTTCCCTCGTCTTTCTTGAGGACAGTGGTGGGGTCGTCCCCTCCACTGGTCCCCATTATAGTCGAGGGATCAACTTACCAATTTAATTATTTTTCAAGTCTTCCCTCGTCTTTCTTGAGGACAGTGGTGGGGTCGTCCCCTCCACTGGGCCCCATTATAGCCGAGGGATCAACTTACCAATTTAATGGTTTTTAACTATCTTCCCTCGTCTTTCTTGAGGACAGTGGTGGGGTCGTCCCCTCCACTGGTCCCCATTATAGCCGAGGGATCAACTTACCAATTTGATGGATTTTTAAGTCTTCCCTCGTCTTTCTTGAGGACAATGGTGGGGTCGTCCCCTCCACTGGTCCCCATTATAGCCGAGGGATCAACTTACCAATTTAATGGTTTTCAAGTCTTCCCTCGTCTTTCTTGAGGACAGTGGTGGGGTCGTCCCCTCCACTGGTCCCCATTATAGCCGAGGGATCAACTTACCAATTTGATGGATTTTTAAGTCTTCCCTCGTCTTTCTTGAGGTCGGTGGTGGGGTCGTCCCCTCCACTGGTCCCCATTATAGCCGAGGGATCAACTTACCAATTTGATGGATTTTTAAGTCTTCCCTCGTCTTTCTTGAGGTCGGTGGTGGGGTCGTCCCCTCCACTGGTACCCATTATAGCCGAGGGATCAACTTACCAATTTGATGGATTTTTAAGTCTTCCCTCGTCTTTCTTGAGGTCGGTGGTGGGGTCGTCCCCTCCACTGGTCCCCATTATAGCCGAGGGATCAACTTACCAATTTAATGGTTTTTAACTGTCTTCCCTCGTCTTTCTTGAGGACAGTGGTGGGGTCGTCCCCTCCACTGGTCCCCATTATAGCCGAGGGTGGTTCTCTGTAGATGTTTCCATGCGTGCTAGAACTGATAACCATAGGATGAGGGGAAACACTGATATTTCTCATTAATTTTCAAAGTGTTCTGTTGGAGCAACTCTTATTACAATTATGGTCTATCAAGACCTTACAACACTACTGATAGTATTTCTTCAAATGATCTGCATTCCAGGGGTTGGAAAAAGGTTCCCCTTCTAGGTTTTCTAGTCTATAGGTCCCAGGGACAACTTCATCGATGACCCTATATGGGCCATGCCAATTAGGATGGAGCTTGTTGGGCTTTTGCCAAGTCTTCTTGAGGACCAAGTCCCCCACTGCGATAGGCCTCTGTTTCACCCTCTGATTGTAGAACCTTGCGGTCCTCTGCTGGTAGGCGGCCTGCCTTAACTCCGCGTCCTCCCTCCTTTCCTCAATCAGGTCCAAGTCGAGTCTCCTCTCTTCTGTATTTCTCTGGGGGTCATACATTTGGACCCTATGAGTAGGAAACTCAATCTCGGTGGGGATGACGGCTTCTGATCCGTAAGCTAGCATGAATGGGGTCTCCCCGGTAGAGGTCCTCACTGTCGTCCTGTATGCCCACAACACGGCATATAACTCCTCGACCCATCTTCCTTTTGCCTCCTCAAGCCTCTTCTTGATTCCATCTAGGATTTTCATGTTCGTGACTTCGGTTTGCCCATTGGCCTGAGGTCAGCCTGGAGTGGAGAAGAATTGTTTGATACTTACCCTCTCACAGTATTTCTGTAGAGAGGCATTCTTGAACTGAGTCCCGTTATCCGAGACGAGGGTGTTGGGGAGACCATATCTGCATATAATATTTTTCCAGATGAACTGGAAGGTCTTCTGCTCGGTGATCGTCACCATCGGCTCCGCTTCCACCCATTTTGAAAAATAGTCCATGGCTACGATGAGGAATCGATAGTTATTGACGGCCCTAGGCAAGGGTCCTACTAGGTCGATCCCCCACGCTGCAAATGGCCATGGGGATGTAATGGAAGTAAGAGGCTGATGGGGCTGGTGAGGGATGGTGGCAAATCTTTGACATTTGTCGCACTTTTTTACGTATGCCGCTGCGTCTTTCCCCAAGGTCGGCCACCAGTACCCCTGGGTGATCACCCTCTTCGCTAAGGATCTGCCTCTGATGTGTCTTGAGCACGATCCTTCGTGCACATCTTGCAAAATAGAAGGGACTTCTGAGGGATGCACACACCTAAGTAAGGGGAGCAAAAACCCCTTTTTGTACAAGGTGTCTCCGATGACAGTGAATTTTGCAGCCCTGTACCTCAGCTTCTTCCTTTCTTGCCTTGCTTCTGGCATCTCACCCTCTTTAATGTATCTGATCAAGGGGTCCATCCACGAAGCTTCTTGAGAAACATTTAGGCATTTGCTGAGTGTTCCCTCAGCGTCCTCAATAGTTGGCCGAAGCAAAATTTCTACTGGGACCATCCTCCTGATGTCTGTTCTTATTGCCGAGGCCAACCTAGCAAGGGCATCAGCACGGCCGTTGTCGAGCCTAGGTACCCTCCTTAATTTCACTTCTCTAAAGCCTTTCAGTAATGACCTTACCTTCTCAAGGTACCTAGCCATCCTCTCGTCCTTAGCCTCGTAGGCTCCTATTATCTGATTCACTACTAGCCTTGAATCACTATGGACCAAAATCTGGCCGACACTAAGAGACTTGGCTAAGGAGAGGCCTGCTACTAAGGCCTCATATTCAGCCTCGTTGTTGGAGGCTTTGAAGTTGAACCTCAGGGCGTATTCAACGTCTGTGCCATCGGGTGCTGATAGTATCAGTCCAGCACCACTTCCGCTGTCACAGGAGGACCCATCAACGAAGAGGCTCCACAGAGTCTTTCCCTCTGAAAAATTTCCCTCAGAGAGGGATCCCTGTCTAAAGATGTATCTTCCCTCTTTGTTTTCAGTCGCTTTCCTTCTAGCGGTGCTTGTCTCAGCCCTATCTGTGGGTGTGTCTTGTTGTGTATCTGTCTTCCCGAGGGTCTCACCCTCGACCTCTTCATCTTCCCAAGTGAACTCAGCCACGAAGTCTGCCAATGCCTGCCCCTTAATGGCCGTCCTAGGCTGATACACAATGTCAAACTCCCCCAGCTCTATAGCCCAGGCCATCAACCTGCCTGATTTTTTTGGCTTGTGTAAGACCTGCCTGAGAGGAGAGTCGGTGAGGATGACCATTGTATGGGACTGGAAGTACGGCTTCATCTTCCTTGAGGCATGGATCAAGGCGTAGGCCAACTTCTCCATCCTCGGGTATCCTTGCTCTGCCCCCTGGAGTGCCTTGCTGTTAAAATACACAGGCTTTTATATCCCGTCTTCGTCTCTCACAATGGCTGCACTGATGGCCGACTCTGAGACGACGAGGTACACGTAGAGTCGTTCACCCTGCACGGGTCGTGACAGCAGCAAGGGAGACCCTAAGTATGACTTTAGGTCCCTGAAAGCCTCATCACACTCTTCGTTCCACTCGAAGGCCTTCCTAAGGATCTTGAAGAATGGCAAACACTTGTCTGTGGCTCTAGACACGAACCTGTTTAAGGCAACAACTCTCCCTGTGAGTCTCTGAACGTCTTTAATGGACTTGGGGGTCTTCATCTCAACAAGGGCCTTTATCTTTTCAGGATTGTCCTCGATGCCTCTTTGGTTGACAATGAACCCCAGGAACTTCCCTGCCCCGACCCCGAAGACACACTTGGCCGGGTTAAGCTTCATCTGGTATTTGTCCATCGTATTAAAGGTCCTCTCCAGGTCTGCTACATGATCCTCTGCCCTCAGACTCTTAGTCAGCATGTCATCTACGTAGATCTCCATAGACTTCCCAATTTGGTCTTCAAACATTTTATTTACGAGGCGCTGGTACGTTGCCCCCGTATTTTTGAGGCCAAAGGGCATGACCCTGTAACAGTATGTCCCCTTGTCGGTGATGAAGGCTGTCCTCTACGAGTCTTCAGGGTTCATGAAGATCTGGTTATACCCTGAATAGGCATCCATAAAACTCATGAGCTCATGGCCTGCGGTAGCGTCTACCATCTGGTCGATGCGGGGGAGAGGGAAGCTGTCTTTGGGACAGTGCTTGTTGAGGTCTGTAAAGTCCACACACATTCTCCACTTGCCGTTGGCCTTCGGGACAATGACTGCATTGGACAACCATTCAGGGTAGATGACCTCTCTGATAAATTCAGCGTCTTCCAACTTCTTGACCTCGTCCCTAATGACCTCATACTTTTCTCTAGAGTAAATTCTCCTCTTCTGCTTTACCGGCTTCACTCCCTCTACCACATTGAGCTTATGGCACATGATTTCAGGATCAATCCCTGGCATATCTACATGACTCCATGCGAAGACGCTTCGCCTTCTCCTCAGCAGTTTAATGAGGTCTTCCTTGATATTGGGCTTCAGAGACCTGCCGATTTGGACGGTTTTTTCCGGGTCATCCTCATCGAGGATGATGGATTCTACCTCTTTCGCGGCTTCTCCTTTCTTTAGTTTCGCCTCATCCCTGGGGTCTAAGGTATCAATATTATAAGTGGTAGTAACCCTCTTTTGTGCCTCCCTTTCTTCAGCGGAGTTGTAGTAACACTCTCGCGCTATCGTCTGGTCTCCCTGAACTTCCCCCACCCCGTAAGGGGTAGGAAATTTGATCATCTGGTGGACCGTAGATGGCACAGCTTCAAACCCCTTGAGGGCCACACGCCCCAATATGATGTTGTAGGCCGAAAACATATGCTCATCCATCACAAAGAAACTGACCTTCTTGGTGAGCCATCTCGGCCATTCGTCCCCCATCCTAACATCAGCCTCATACACTCCAAGGGGATGAACCTTTTCCCCACTGAACCCAATCAGTGGATGATGGTACGGGACAAGTCTAGCACGACTGAGACCTAAGGCTTTGAAGCATGGCCAAAACATCACATCTGCGGAGCTACCTCCATCTACCAGTATCCTCGGCACCTCACACCCGTGCACCCTGGTAGTGATGACGAGAGGGTCATCATGCGGGGCCAAGAGGCCTTTGAAGTCCATTCTTGAAAATCCCACTATCAGAGTGTCCATATCAACCTTCTTCCTCTTTTCTGACTTGACCTCCAGAGAGGTTGAGTACCGTCTTCGTCACTGCTTTGGCCTCGTCCACATGGGCCTTCCTGTCGGCGACCTCAGACCCTCCTCCTGCAAGACCCCCGGAGATCATTCCCACTCCGAGAGAGATCATATTAAGCCTCTTGACAGGGCCATGGTCGTCTCTCGGCGGGAGGTCAGGGTCGTCCTCATCATCAGAAGGGTCGTCCCCTCTTTTTTGAGGACCTTCTCTACATGCATCGCCTCGCTTCTTTCTGGGGTCGTCCCCTTGTCCCCTCTTGAAGGAACCTTTGTCGACGTACTTTCTGAGCTTCCCTTCCTTCAGCATCTTCTCAATCTCATCTTTCAGAGCAAAGCATTTATCTGCTACGTGGCCGTGGTCTTGATGAAATTCACACCACAGGTTCTTATTCCTCTTGCCGGGGGCTGCCCTCAGCTTCTCTGGCCACTTCAGGGACCGGTCACTCTTTATATCATTGAGAATCTGTTCACAGCTGACTGTCAGAGGGGTGTACCCAGCGAACTTGTCATCCGTGGACCTCTTCTTCCCCTCTTTGTTCTTCTTATGGTATTTACTCCCACTAGCACCTCCTCTTTCGTCTTCATATTTTGCAGCCATCGCCTCTTCGGCGTCCATCACCTTTCCTGCTGTCGACAACAGTTCAGCCATCGTCCTCGGAGGGTCTTCAGCAAGTTTCCATAACAGCTTCCCCTTTTGGAGTCCTCCGATCAGGGCTGTCATAGCTATGCTCTCCTCATAGTCTTCCACCTCCAGCTTCTCCTTATTGAATCTGGCTATGTAGTCCCTCAGACTCTCACTCTTCCCCTGCTTAACATAGAGCAGGTGGGTGGTCTTCTTCTGTGGCCTCACCCCAAAGCAAAAGTTGTGGATGAATAGGTCTGCCAGCTGCTTAAAGTTTCCAATGGAGTTTTTTGGGAGAGACGTGTACCAAACATGTGCAGCCCCCGTCAGGGTTCCGGAGAAGGCACGACACCTCATCTCATCTGAGATAGAGTATATATCAGCTGCTAACTGATACATCTCCACGTGGTGGACAGGGTTGGTGCTCCCGTCATATCTTGAGGCGACCATAGGTGGCTTGAACTTTGATGGCGTGGGGAAGTTGACTATCTTTGCCACAAAGGGTGAGCCTGTGGTGTATCCCCTCTGAAGAGGGTCTCGGCTCTTCAGTATGTCGCCAATCTTATCCTCCAACCGCTGGATTGAGTCGTTCCAAGGCCTCACAGGGTCGGCTTTGCCGATGTTATCCCCCGCCGCCTCTCCGAGGTGGACGGAGGGTTCTGCTGCAGCAGGCCTGTGTCGGCTATTCACTTCCCTCTGTCCGTCATCTCGTCCTCGGGGTCGGCCATCTGCTGCCTCCCTCCTGAATCTCGCAGCACTTCTTGGCCTGGACAACTGTTCCCGCAGGTCATTTACTGGGCCTAGCCTCTCAAAGGCTGACCCCCTGCTCAAGCGATCAAAAGCAGAGCCCCTCGGGCGATCATCAGGGTTTGGTCTCCCGCACTTTCCTCTACTGTCCTGGAGAGGTCGTACAGTATTGTTGGAGACCTCATAGGGTCCCAGCATTCTACAGGAGCCTCCTCTCCCTCCAGATCGCCACACCTATCCTCAGGGCAAGGGTTTTCTTGCCTCCCCAGGCGTAGACGTCGGGGGTCAGCAACATCCCTCCGCTGCTGAGGGGTTGACAGTTCTTTGCGTGGTGCCTAGGGTGGTCCCCTGGCCTCATGCTGTCCTGGAGCTGCTGCCGGAGTAATCATCTCAGGTGAAACCCCTGGTGGTCTCAGTATGTTCTGGCTTAGAGCTGTGAACTGCTCCTGCATCATCCGCTGGCTTGCTGCCAGAGACTTTAGGGCTGCCGCCACATCAGCCATCTCAGACTGAGGTGTCGGCTGACTGGAACTGGGTCTTCCCCCCTCATCCGGCAGGGGAAGTGGTGGTGGTGACATCTCAGGTGCCATGTGTTTGAGCTATGAAAAGTTGAACTGAAGAAAATACTGGTGAGTTTGGGAACCTTAGTGGGTCTCTTTCAATGGTGAAACACCTCCTCTCAGGGGGAGTGTTGGTTCACCACCAGAGTGCCCAGTGAGGTCAAGTTGTACAGAGGAAGAGATGTCTTCTCTTCCCACAGACGGCGCCAAACTGATGATGCTAAGATTTAGCACCACCGGATAAGTGATAGTGAGCTCAAACAGTAGCAGCCATGGCAGTCATAGAGATGTATGAGTGTATAGAAGGGGATGAGTATAAGAGGAAATAAGACAATGATGTATAGTGGTTCAGCCAATTTGGCCTACATCCACTGTGAGTGTGTGATCCACTAAGTGTGGGCACTAATGGCCTTGGATACAATGCACATAACCCTCTCTCTCTACTGTGTGTACAAGTAGAGTCTCAGCTAGGGATACAGTTAATTGATCGATCCCTTGTAGGGTTGTAGGTGACAAGTATATATAGGTCTTGGGGGTGTAGTGTACCCCCCAAGTATGCATGGTGCATGTGAATGATGATCTAGCCAACCCCCTGTTGACACCTGTAGATGCCAAATGATGACATAATATTCCCTCACGTGAGGGTGTGATTCGGTTATAACGGTCTTCCACGTGCCATGTGAGCCTCACGCGCACTGTTCCACGCGTCTCCCAAACCACGCGCTGTGATGATGTCACCCTCGGCCTATGAGACGAGGCCGAGGGAAAAGTTCCTTCCGGTAGTGAGTCCGGCCTAATTCTGGCCTCGTACTGTCGTACCCTCGTACTGTCGTCTGGAGACAGGTGAAGGGTCGGCCCTTTGAGGTGTCGTATGGAGCCTAGTGGAGGGGTCGGCCCCTCGTAGGGTCGGTTGGAGCCTGGTGAAGGGTCGGCCCCTCTGAGGTGTCGTATGGAGCCTGGTGGAGGGGTCGGCCCCTCGTAGGGTCGTCTGTTTGGAGGCAATCCTCAGCCAGGCCGAGGATGTAAACGAGTATATCAGTAAGGGTTCTACACTATTTTTATGTTTGAAATCAAAGCATGCTAGATATATGTATACACACAAACACACACACACACACACACACACACACACACACACACACACAGATATATATATATATATATATATATTCGATTTACATGATTACTTATGCTTATTATCACTACATATGAATATATGTTTAAGAATATGTGATAAAATTTTATGAAAGTTAAAGTTTAAAAGAAAGATAAATTTCAGAATATTTAAGCAAATGGTAAATAAAGTTGTTTTCAAAAGATGAAATACTGATTCTAAAGTAAAATGAAAATATACTTTTTATAAAGTGTGAAACTTATAAATATATAGTGTTGGGACTTGTCTCATCTCGAGTAATTGGCTTCATCGGTCGGTAAAAGGAAATAAAAAAAAGGGGCTTAAAAGTGGATAAAAAAGAAATAAAGCAAGAGGGGACATAACAAATAAAAGGAACTAGGAGTTAATCGGAAAATTTAAGAAGGGTCCAGAACCCTAGTGTCACGCCCCAAACCCAATATCCATACTAATAATTTATTATTAGAATAATTAAATCATAATCTTAAGCCCATTGGAAATATAATTCATCTATCCATATTTTACTGCATAATGTGCATAATCAACATAATATTATTCTTATGCCATAACGAAATCAATATCAGAGTCATAATTAAGCGGACATACAATACTATGATTAACTACGATAAAATTTCACAATCATCAACTCAATCCATACTAACGCAAAATATACAATGTGTGAGTAAATTAAAATCTTCAGTGTGACAATGATAAAATCCCCACATTTAAACCCCGGCTCCTTCCAACGGTGCAACTCTTGAAGTTACCGGTCATATGGTATTCTAGTTGGCAGCATACAAACCTGAAATTGTTAAAATATAAACTGTAAGCATTAAGCTTAGTGAGGTACTCCTTCCCTACAATGTAATAACAATTCTATATAGAATATGTGGATATAAAATCCGAACAATCCTTCCCATTGGCAATAACAAATCCTGGATCATAAGATCCAAATAATTCTGCCCATTGGCAATAACAAATCCTGGAACATAAGTTCCAATTAATTCTGCCCATTGGCAATAACAAATCCTGGAACATAAGTTCCAACAAATCATTGGATATTTGTCCAATTCCAATCCTGGATCATAAGACCCAACCAATCCTGGATATTTTAATATCCAAACAAATCCTGAATACCGAAGTATTCAAACAAATCCGCTCTTAGAGCTATATTCATATTTATATATGAAACAAATCATAAGTACACTCACCTTGACAGTTTAACTGGCTTTTCCCTTGCCTTTATCCGGTACTTGTTCAATCAGATCTTCTTCCCTTCCTATCATTCTTACAATATTAGTATCATCATAATAATATTAATAGTCCAAAGAATAACTTCAATCACAACTCAATTCATAAGCATCATATTATTCAATTCAAATCATTCATTAAAATGAAGTCCCATCTAGACTCAGGTTCTGATATCTAACATATTCAAATTACAGCCCAAACCCTTTTTAATTATTCTTGGTAATCCAATCCTTATTATATCATGTTTCCAAAACAAAAGACGGCACATCATTCCGAGTTTCCTAGAGCAAAATAAGCCTATTTCTTCACTACATAGCAAATCTGCCCTATTGGCTCTTTTATCGTTCATTTAACTTCCAGGAATTTTCATGATTTTTCTACATCATAAATTTCTATGATATTTCACCCAACATCAGTAAACACATTGAAAATTATAATATTAAATTTTCATAATTTTTAAGGTTCGTTTGCTATGTTAAGCAAAACACCGAACACACGGCGGGCATATTTTCACCCTTAGGGCAGATTTCATACCCGAACTTCAAACTCTCACCAAGGTCTCATTTCTTGGTATTTTCACATGATTTTTGGATATGTCATACATATATGAGTCCAGGTTAATATACAATTGGAATCAATCAATTCCAGTAAGTACACAAAAATATATGGAAGTTTGAATAAACAGAGTTTCTAAACAAAGCAATTTTAGGGTTTTATACATTAAACTTAACTTAAACTTTCATCTAACCAAACATATATGTCAAGGGCTGAAATTTTAGTAAAACAATGATTATTTCTATCATATAAAACATAAATATAATAAAAACAATAAGATTTGCAGTTAGAATTACCTTCGGGCTTTCACGTAATTTTCTATGAATTTTTCTTCAATTTTCTCCTCACTTTTTCTTCCTAACTTCCTACTTCTCTTTCCTTAAGATTAAAATCTCTCATGGATGCATTTGGATGAATAAAGAGGTAATTATAAAGGTTTAAGGTCGACCAAATCCACCACCCTTCCCAACCAATGAGAATAAAACATTTGTTGCCATAATAAGACAAAATACTACTTAACGGATGGATTGTTTTTCCCTTGTTTCGTAATTTTTGTATAACTTCTCACTCGGACCTCCGTTTCACACACCGTTTGTTGTGTTACAACCATAATTCACTTATCTACAACTATATAGTTGTCACCTCAAGTCAATTGTTATGTCATAAAGGTCAAAAATAGCCTTAAACATGCACATTCCTACCGAAACCTTCAAAATTTTGTATTTGTAACTAATTTGACATTTCATGCTTTTTGAAGGTAGGATTAGACTAAACATAATAAATTAACATCATATATATTAACAACACACTAATCATATCACATAAGCTAAGCATGATTTAAGCATAATTAATCGTAATTATATTCGGGTTGTCACAATTCTCCCCCTGTTAGGAAATTTCGTCCTCGAAATTGATATACCTTGGTTGTCCGAATCAAACAAATACGGATAACGCATTTTCATGCTATCCTCACTCTCCCATGTAGCTTCTTCCATGGAATGCCTTCTCCACACAACTTTCACAAGTGGGATCACCTTTGATCTTAATATTTGTTCTTTCCTATCGACGATAGCAAGCGGTTCTTCCACGTAGCTCAAATCTTCCTTCAACTCAATAGGTTGTTCCACCAATACATGTGAAGGGTCCGCTACATACTTTCTCAACATAGAAATATGGAAAACATCATGTAATCGGGCTAACTCCTGTGGTAACGCTAACTTGTAGGCAACCATCCCGACTTTCTCAAGAATTTCATAAGGTCCAATGTAGCGTGGACTTAATTTACCTTTCTTTCCAAATCTCATAACTCCTTTCCATGGTGATATCCGAAGAAACACGTAATCCCCCTTCTGAAATTCTAAATCTTTTCGTCTCTTATCCGCATAACTTTTCTGTCTGCTTTGAGCCGTTCTCATTCTATCTTGAATAATCTTCACTTTTTCAGTGGTGACTTCAATCAACTCTGGACCCTCTATCTTCCTCTCACCAACTTCACCCCAACATACGGGTGTACGACACCGTCTACCATACAACGCTTCATATGGAGCCATACCAATAGTAGACTGAAAACTATTGTTATATGAAAATTCTATCGAAGACAAATATTCATCCCAATTACCTTTGAAATCAAGCACACAAGCTCTAAGCATATATTCCAAAATCTGTATTGTTCTTTCAGACTGCCCATCTGTCTGGGGATGAAAAGTCGTACTAAACTTTAAGTTGGTACCCATAGCATACTGCAAACTATCCCAGAATCTGAAGGTAAAAGTAGGGTCCCTATCTGAAACAATAGAAATAGGTGCTCCATGCAATCGAATAATTTCATTAACAAACAATCTATCATACCTATCAACTGTATACGTAGTCTTGACTGCTAGAAAGTGAGCTGACTTGGTTAACCTGTCTACTACTACCCAAATCGAATCTGACCCCTTCTGAGATCGAGGAAGCCCAACTACAAAATCCATTGTCACATGATCCCATTTCCATTCTGGTATTGGCAATGGTTGAAGTAAACCAGTAGGTTTCTGATGCTCCACTTTCACTTGCTGACATATAAGGCACCTAGAAACAAAATCAGCTATTTCCTTCTTCATATTATTCCACCAATAATGCTCCTTTAAATCCCTATACATTTTAGTACTACCAGGATGCATAGTATAAATGGAATTATAAGCCTCATCTAAAATTTCCTCTTTCAATCCACTCACATTAGGCACGCATAACCGTTGTTTATACAATAAAGTGCCATCATTCACAATACAAAAATCTTCATACTTACCATCTTGGACATCTTGTCGTTTCTTCTCAAGGAAAGGATCTTGACCTTGCAAATCATGAATACGGGTAGCTAAAAAAGGCCTCACGCTTACATGAGCAAAGAATCTATCCCCATCTGCTAGCTGCAATTCCACTCCCATCAATCTCAACTCCATAATATGAGCAACTCTAGCTCATCGAATACAAGATAACTTGCCTGAAGCCTTTCTACTTAAAGCATCTGTAACTACATTTGCCTTTCCTGGGTGGTAGTGAATTGTACAATCATAATCTTTAATTAACTCCATCCACCGCCTCTGCCTCAAATTCAACTCCTTCTGAGTAAACAAATACTTAGGCTTTGATGGTCAGTAAAAATTTCACATACCTCACCATATAGATAATGACGCCACAACTTCAAAGCAAACAGAATAGCAGCAAGTTCTAAATCATGTGTAGGATAATTACGTTCATGTGTACGCAACTGCCTAGAAGCATAGGCAATAACTTTACCATGCTGCATAAAAACACAACCCAACCCCTGATGTGAAGTATCGGTATAAACAACAAAACCATCTCCACCATGCGGAATAGTAAGAACAGGTGCAGTTACCAACCTCCTTTTCAATTCATCAAAACTATTTTCGCAATCAGAATTCCATTCGAACTTAACATCTTTCCGGGTTAGTTTAGTCATTGGTAAGGCAATCGAAGAAAATCCCTTAATAAACCTTCTATAATACCCAGCTAAACCCAGAAAACTCCTCACCTCAGTCACATTATTGGGTCTCTCCCATTTCACAATAGCCTTTACCTTTTTAGGATCAACACATATACCATCTCCAGAAATAACATGGCCTAAAAATACAACTTGTGATAGCCAAAATTCACACTTGCTAAACTTAGCATACAACTTCTTATCTCTCAACAGATTCAAAATAGTTATGAGATGCTTTTCATGTTCAACCATATCATGTGAATAGATCAGAATATCATCAATAAAAACCATCACAAATGAATCAACAAAAGGATGCAGTACCGGGTTCATAAGATCCATAAATATAGCTGGAGCATTAGTCACCCCAAAAGGCATCACAAGAAATTCAAAATGACCATACCGAGTACGAAAAGCGGTTTTAGAAATATCATTTTCCTTCATCCTCACCTGATCATAACCCGATCGCAAGTCTATCTTTGAAAACACTTTAGCACCCTGTAACTGATCAAACAAATCATCTATACGAGGTAAAGGATACTTGTTCTTAATTGTGGATTTATTCAGGTGCCTATAATCAATACACAAACGCATAGTACCGTCTTTCTTTTTCACAAATAAAACTGGTGCACCCCATGGAGATACACTGGGTTGTATAAAGCCCCTATCAAGTAAATCTTGTAACTGGATCTTAAGTTCTTTCAACTCAGCAGGTGCCATTCTATACGGTGCCATAGAAATAGGGGTTGTCCCTGGTGCTAATTCAATACTAAATTCAACTTCTCTTTCTGGAGGTAACCCTGGAAACTCACTAGGAAACACTTCAGGAAAATCCCGTACAATAGGAACATCGACTAATTATAAAGCCCCCTTCCTAGTGTCAAGAACATATGCAATAAAACCCTCACAACCCTTACTCAATAATTTCCTCGTCTGAATAGCAGAAATGATGCAACTGGGAACAATTTTCCTTTCCCCCAAAAATTTAAATTCAGGCTTACTATGCATATTAAAAACAACTTCCTTACGGAAACAATCCATGGATGCATGATATTTGGATAGCCAATCCATTCCCAGAATTAAATCAAAATCAGAAATATCCAATGGAAGTAGATCTATAACCGTATCTCTAGACCCCACAGTCAAAACACAATCACGAAAAACATATTCGACTACAATCATATCCCCCATAGGCATGGAAATACCCAACCCCACCTCTAAATGAGTACATGGTCTATTCAGATATATGGAAAATGCAAATGACACAAAAGAATGTGTGGAACCAGGATCAATCAAAACATAAGCACTTCTATCAGTAATAGAAAGTGTACCTGTCACCACATCTGGAGTAATTTGAGCCTCTTTCATCGTAAAGACTCGTCCACCTGGCCTGGAACCACTGGCTTGTCCTCTGCCCATACTTTTCGCTGCACTGCCTGGAGATAACACTCTGCTTGCTGCTTCGCTAGGTGGTGCTGTAGTCTCTGCCAACTGCGGACAATTCTTCCTAACACACCCCACTTGATGACAATGGTAGCATTCCACTCCTTTAAGCTTAGGACACTCGAATTTATAATGCCCCTCCTCTTTACAAAAGAAACATGAAACAACTCTCGCCGGTGCCTCACCTCTCCCTGGCCTCCTAACCAGACTAGAAGATTCTCCACCCCTTGTATCTTTGCCAAATCTCCCTTGGCCTCTACAACTATATCCACCACCTCTCTGAAATTTATGAGGTTCCACCTTAACACTTCCACTCTCACCTCCCCTATACTGAGATGCGTCGAATCTACTTTTCTTAAAGCTCTCTCTGCTCGCAACACCTTGGTTCATTTGCCTTTCTGCTATCGTGGCTTTGTTTACTAGAGAAGCATAATCTTCTAACTCATAAGTGGCCACTCTATTTTGAATAGGCCAAATCAGTCCATCTTGAAACTTACTACATTTATCTCCTTCATCCTGCACATACTTAGTGGCAAATCTAAACAAAGCAGTAAATTTAGCATCATACTCCCTCACGGACATTTTCCCTTGGGTCAAATTTATAAATTCCCTCACCTTCTCCCTCCTATAAACTTTAGGGAAATATTTAACGTACAAAGCTTTAATAAACTCATCCCAAGTAATAACACCAGTACCTTCCATTCTAGGCACCAAATGGTTGCTGGCTTCCCACCAATATTTGGCCTCTCCTTTCAGCTTAAACACAACTAGATTCACTTTCTGGTCATTCGGAACTTTCATAACTGCAAAGATGGTCTCTATATCTCTGACCCACATCTCAGCTTCTGTAGGTTCCATCGACCTTGAATATTCTGGAGGATTCAGCTTCAAAAACTTCTCATGCATGGAATCTTTAATTTCCTTTCTTGCCTCTCTCTCAATTCTGGCCACAGTCTTTGATTCCAGATATCTAGCATGTTGCTCCGCCATTTGCGCCATATTTCGTTCTTGTTGCTCTGCCATCCTCAGTATTGCCTGAGCCATTATTTGCATCTCCGTAGGCTGCTCTTGCTCTCTAGCCCTTCCAGCAACACTTTGCTCTACTTCAGTATTATCTGTACGAGAAGCTACTCCCTCTTCTCTAGGTTGTCCACTCCCAGGTTCCATCGGGAATAATCTGTAATACAATAAAATTCTAACAACCAATATAAACAGTTTACAGTACTAAACTATTGGTTAGTATGTAAACAATTCAACAATATCAAATCAATCAATAACTTCCATCTAATCGTCACACACGTCCAGAATTAATAACCTAGACGCTCTGATACCACTAATTGTCACACCCCAAACCCAATATCCATACTAATCATTTATTATTAGAATAATTAAATCATAATCTTGAGCCCATTGGAAATATAATTCATCTATCCATATTTTACTGCATAATGTGCATAATCAACATAATATTATTCTTGTGCCATAACGAAATCAATATCAGAGTCATAATTAAGCGGACATACAATACTATGATTAACTACGATAAAATTTCACAATCATCAACTCAATCCATACTAACGCAAAACATACAATGTGTGAGTAAATTAAAATCTTCAGTGTGACAATGATAAAATCCCCACATTTAAACCCCGGCTCCTTCCAACGGTGCAACTCTCGAAGTTACCGGTCATATGGTATTCTAGTTGGCAGCATACAAACCTGAAATTGTTAAAATATAAACTGTAAGCATTAAGCTTAGTGAGGTACTCCTTCCCTACAATGTAATAACAATTCTATATAGAATATGTGGATATAAAATCCGAACAATCCTGCCCATTGGCAATAACAAATCCTGGATCATAAGATCCAAATAATTCTGCCCATTGGCAATAACAAATCCTGGAACATAAGTTCCAATTAATTCTGCCCATTGGCAATAACAAATCCTGGAACATAAGTTCCAACAAATCATTGGATCTTTGTCCAATTCCAATCCTGGATCATAAGACCCAACCAATCCTGGATATTTTAATATCCAAACAAATCCTGAATACCGAAGTATTCAAACAAATCCGCTCTTAGAGCTATATTCATATTTATATATGAAACAAATCATAAGTACACTCACCTTGACAGTTTAACTGGCTTTTCCCTTGCCTTTATCCGGTACTTATTCAATCAGCTCTTCTTCTCTTCCTATCATTCTTACAATATTAGTATCATCATAATAATATTAATAGTCCAAAGAATAACTTCAATCATAACTCAATTCATAAGCATCATATTATTCAATTCAAATCATTCATTAAAATGAAGTCCCATCTAGACTCAGGTTCTGATATCTAACATATTCAAATTACAGCCCAAACCCTTTTTAATTATTCTTGATAATCCAATACTTATTATATCATGTTTCCAAAACAAAGGACGGCACATCATTCCGAGTTTCCTAGAGCAAAATAAGCCTATTTCTTCACTACATAGCAAATCTGCCCTATAGGCTCTTTAATCGTTCATTCAACTTCCAGGAATTTTCATGATTTTTATACATCATAAATTTCTATGATATTTCACCCAACATCATTAAACACATTGAAAATTATAAGATTAAAGTTTCATAGTTTTTAAGGTTCGTTTGCTATGTTAAGCAAAACACCGAACACATGGCGGGCATATTTTCACCCTTAGGGCAGATTTCATACCCGAACTTCAAACTCTCACCAAGGTCTCATTTCTTGGTATTTTCACATGATTTTTGGATATGTCATACATATATGAGTCCAGGTTAATATCCAATTGGAATCAATCAATTCCAGTAAGTACACAAAAATATATGGAAGTTTGAATAAACAGAGTTTCTAAACAAAGCAATTTTAGGGTTTTATACATTAAACTTAACTTAAACTTTCATCTAACCAAATATTTATGTCAAGGGATGAAAGTTTAGTAAAACAATGATGATTTCTATCATATAAAACATAAATATAAGAAAAACAATAAGATTTGCAGTTAGAATTACCTTCGGGCTTTCACGTAATTTTCTATGAATTTTTCTTCAATTTTCTCCTCACTTTTTCTTCCTAACTTCCTACTTCTCTTTCCTTAAGCTTAAAATCTCTCATGGATGCATTTGGATGAATAAAAAGGTAATTATAAAGGTTTAAGGTCGACCAAATCCACCACCCTTCCCAACCAATGAGAATAAAACATTTGTTGCCATAATAAGACAAAATACTACTTAACGGATGGACTGTTTTGACCTTGTTTCGTAATTTTGGTATAACTTCTCACTCGAACCTCCGTTTCACACACCGTTTTTTTTGTTACAACCATAATTCACATATCTACGACTATATAGTTTTCACCTCAAGTCAATTGTTATGTCATAAAGGTCAAAAATAGCCTTAAACATGCACATTCCTACCGAAACCTTCAAAATTTTGTATTTGTAACTAATTTGAGATTTCATGATTTTTGAAGGTAGGATTAGACTAAACATAATAAATTAACATCATATATATTAACAACACACTAATCATATCACAGAAGCTAAGCATGATTTAAGCATAATTAATCGTAATTATATTCGGGTTGTCACACCTAGGGCGCGGCTTAATGGTTGAACTCCAAACCACTGACGAGGAGCATATCGTAGCATGGTGGTAGTAGATTAAAATCCATATAACACTCATGGATTGGTGTCCCGATTAATCAAGTGAAGAGATTATTTTTAGCACGTCGCTCAATAATGTAAAGGTAAGTTTGTGAAACAACTTGAAAAATATGAAAGTACGCTAATGGTTAAATTAACGCGATACAAATAGAATTAAAAGAATGATTAAGTGTGATGGGACCATCACCTAGTTACATTGTTATAATGCACATTGAATGGTTATGATACATCTTGCATAATAACACTTAATCAAATGAAGGATGGCTTCATAATTGTTAAAATTGACTTTATATGTATATATATATTCCTTTGTTTACGTAATACTTTCAAGGTTCATTTGGCAACCCAATTCCCAGCCATGGAATTGGAATTGGGAGGCCAATTTTAATTCTACGAAATTGAAATTGGCCTTCTAGTTCCAATTCCAAGTCTTGGAATTGGATTGCCAAACGGGCTCTCATAGTATTCTCCTACACGTTCATACCCCACCATTTGTCCCCCCCCCCGGTGGTACTTCAAGAAAAGATAAAGGCGAGGAAATTATGAGAGGCAATGAAGGATTTACGCGCCAGTAGAGCTCCATATATTATTCATTTTAAATGTGTAATTGAACGTCAAACTATTGTTTTTACCATTTGAACCATAATGCAAGTATTTTAAATTTGAATTGTAATAATACATGATGGTATGTATTTTACCGTAAATGTTATTTATTCCATTGAATCTGCAAAACTCTTTTATTTCAAGTGTTCCTATGAATTTCATAAGTTGGTCATCATTTCATTAATTAAATTAAATGAATTTTTATGACACAAATGTAAAAAAAATTCTTTATTATAAAAGAGGAGTTTCTTTAATGAAATGAAAGTATAAAAAGGTTTTTCGCAATTGACACCCTAAAATGGGGCGTCACAACTTGGTATGAGAGGATATTCTACATGTTTGTCGGAGAGTACGCTTACATTTATTTTTTTTATTTTTAATAATAGTTATTTATATTCTATCTATGCTAAGGTATTAATTCATTTTGGATAAGGTGAGGGTACGTGTAACAGTTGGTTATTAGAACGTGATTTAACCCTTTGATGTTCAGGTTTGAGTTGAAAGATAATCCGTAAAGTGCATTTTAGATTTTAGAATTGTTTATGTACACGAGCGAGGAATTAAGATAATGGGGTTTATCACATTAAGTAAAAAAAAGTTTAAGATTATAGAAGGGCATACGATTGGTGGTCATGCATGAGATTAATAATGTTATTGAAAGTTGTTAGTGTCAAGGACATGTGACACAATAAAATGATCAGGTGGACCCTTGGAGATAAAAATTTTAATATGGGGACTAACACGACATATGTGTTAGTCTAAAACATAAGTTTTAATGGTTAAGCAAGTACAAAGTAGTATATGAATTTTCAATACTTGGAATGATGTCGGGTATATGACATGAGAACAAGAATGTAAGTCATCGTTAGTCATTATAACTCGCAGGGTGTTTCGAGATGTGAAGGCGCTCTTTTTAATCGTTATACGTATCGAAAAAATATTGGTCTTGTTTCTTAGGTAGAATGCTTTAGTTTTATAGGGGACATATGATAAGTCACTCAATGGTGTCTAATGATAAAGAAATTTGATTAGAGTTTAAAAGTGGATTTTCAATGTTTTTGTCCTTTTCAAAATAAGAATCCGTTCTTGATGAAAGTGTAAGGATGATTTTAATTTAGTATCAAGTATACACCATTATAAAGAGTTTAGTATAGAAAGGCAAGGTACACATTACCCTGTGGAGAAAATTTTATGGATATTTTGGATGAAATAAATTATTTGTAGTGAAAGAAAATTATGCTAAGACTTAAGAAAAGGCTTTTGAGAAATTATAGTCATTAACGAGTAGAGTTGCGAACACGGTATAATAGTTTGACATTTTCAGTAGTGCTTACAAAGTATACCTTCGTGTGATAAGGTCTTGTAGGCCGAGACTAGTTGGTGTGGGCCTTTATTCGGTGGGGCCTATATGCAAATGAGTCTACTGGACACTAGGCAGATGTCATAGTGTTGGGTCATGTCTCATCGAGGATAAGGTCACACTTACGTGCATCAATCACCCCTGGCCCTTAGTCTTCAATGTGAATGAAAGGATGGGTGGTATATTCATTCGACCCCATGTAAGGATGAACCCCCAGTGTCATAAGCTGGTTTGGAGATGTGAACGGGTCACGTAGTGGACATGACTTTCCTTTCCGTGTCCTATACAAATACGTCATTAAAATGTCCTTGATTGGACACTTGTCAGCGAGTGTGTGTCTTGGTGTGTTGGCCAATGAATGACAGTTGTAGGTCTGCCTTGGGGCTTGTCCCCTAATGATGCATGCCTCGAGCAATGTCCGCAATCATCGCTTCATTTAAATACCTAAAATCTCAATATCTCCTCTTTCTTCTCTAAATATTTCCCGCTCTTAAACATTCTGCAGTAAAAACTATTTTCTCCATTCTATATATTTGAACCTTCCATTTCAAGCGATTCTGGGATCCTTTCTCATTCCAAAGTCTTCCCTTTCGTTCAGGTAACCCCCTTTTTGTGATTTTATTTTGTTCACTTTGCGTTCTGTTATTTTTCTTTGGTTTTGATTTTTTCAGTGATCTTTGAGTTTTATGGAGACCATATGTGGTTGTTCTAGGTTTTTTTAGTAAGTTTGAGGTAACTTCTAGGTTGGAGATAGTTAGGAGGGGTAGGTTTTAGAGATATATTGCCTTAATTATCGACGGTTTAATTTCCCGACGACCTTCCGATCATATTCTATGGTGACCTTCATATTGGTTCTTGATTGGTTCACCACTTGAAAATGATTTGGCTTCCATTTTGATCATTTATTCAACCTAGGTCAAACTTATTTTTGTTTGAATACATAGAAGACTATACGAGCTAGGTGAGTTATATCCACATTTGATGGATATGATACTTAGGGAGATATGAAAAGCTGAGGCCGTGGATGAACGTAGACCCGAGGCTAAATCTAGACTTGCAATACAACCAACTCCCTTGTGTGTAGTACATCCACCTCCTAGTAACTTTACGACCTAGAAGCATAGATCTGACCATCTCCTGAATCGATCGATTCTTCCTCTCAACAATCCCATTTTGCTGAGGAGTCTTCACGGCCAAAAATTTATGTTTGATCCCGAGGCTATCACAGTAAAGATCTACTTTTGCTTCTTTAATAGTGACACGGTGTTGATTTTTCAGGACACGACACTTAGTCATAAGAAATTCCACAGCATCGAATTTCTCTCTCAAAAAACCTACTATCGAGTAACGAGAGAAATCGTCTACCATCACGAGGATATACCTCTTACCACCCAAAATTCTATTACGAGTAGGACCCATAAGATCCATGTGTATCGACTCAAGCACTCACGAAGTAGTATTGGAATTCAACTTCCTGTGGGGCTACAGACTTGCTTTCCTAACTGACAGGGTCCACAAACTGTGAAATTCACCTTTCCAAGTGATGGTAAGGTATGTATTAGGTCCTTTTTAGCTAATCTCTCCAAATCTCTAAAATTCACATGACCAAGATGTTGATGCCATAGATCCATAGGAGTGATCATGGCGTTGTTGCAGACAAATGAGGACATTGGCTCAATCCCATAGCAATTATCTTTTGTCCTCACCCCTTGCAATATAAGTTTACCATCTTAATCATAAACTTGGCATTCGTTCCGGTCAAACTTTACTGCAAAGTCAACGTCGCATAGCTAACTAATGCTAAGAAGGTTCGCCTTTAAAATCTTGACGTACAAACATTCTCTATATTAAGAAATCTCGATAACTCTATTGTACCTCGTTCTATTATGCTGGACTTGCTACCATCTCCAAAAGTGACTTTACCTTCCTTACAAACCTTTAGGGTGGTCAAAAGAGAGACGTCACCCATCATGTGTCTGGAGCACCCACTATAGAAATACCACTGAGAGGTATTATGTGCTTTAAGAGCAACATGAATAATAAGAGCTTTTGCGTCTTGCTTAGGTACCCAAGAGGTGTTAACTTTCTGTTTTCTTTTGTCATTGTTGGTCCTAGTCGGGATTTTGGAAGTATCCACTGACGGTAAAGAAATCCATTGGAACTCTTCCATTAAACTCTTATATGTGGTGACTAGAAACTCAACTTGCTCTCTAAGACTAGAAAAATCAATAGTGGTACGTGACGGAGCAGAAATACGTTGTGTCCGATCCAAACTATAGCGAAACTCCCTAAGGTGGCCTTTTTTGTTGTAGTAGGTACAAAAATACACAGTCTTAGGCCGACCTTGGCTTGCTTTTCTTGGCCGAACTCTTCTCTAGGGTTTTGGTTGGTGGCCATATGAATTCGTAGTAAACTTAGGAATTGGTTCCAGTGTCATATGTGACATGAAAGCAATATCAAAACTTATTTCCCGCCTTTCACCAAACCCTAAAGCAGGGGCAAAGAGCATATTTCACATATTTCCAGATCTGTCCTCTATTTTCACCTTGACCTCCCAGTCTCTCTCAAGGTCATGAGTGAGTTGGGTTACAAGGGCTTCAAGTTTCTTCCTAACCTCCCGAGAAGAATGGAGCTCACTAATAAGACTAGCCACTTGCTTGGTCAAGTCTCCTTTCTCTTTCTCAAAACACATATCTCTCTCCAAACAATCTCTCTCTCTCTCTCTCTCTCTCTCGCTCTCTCTCTCTCTCTCCAAAATCTCTCTGTAAGGCAATGATCTTAAGAGATAGTGCTTTATTATGCTTTTTAGTTTTGAAAGAATCAACATATGAATCGGTGTACGCGCGTCGTAGGTCACTCTCGATCTCACTTGTAGCATCCTCCCCTCACTCACATCGCTTTCACTATCGAAGTGTCCTTGTGAAGTAACTTTCTTATCGTCATGAGGCTCACTTTCAGTACTCACATGACTAGCCATGAATACGGTGAATTTACATTCATGCGGTGACTCTTTTACAGAATCCATCAACTCGAACTCACTTTCATCACTAAGGGAGGCATTTAAAAATGCTTTGCCTTGATGTTTCAACCTAATAAGACACTCAAATGCCTTATGACCTCTACTGTCACACTTACAGAATCTCTTATCGTCTTTCTTAGGCGCGTCCTTTTTATCTTTATCATTTTTCTTTTCAATTTTATTTTTCTCAAATTTCTTTTTATCTTTGAAATTGCCATTTTGCTTTAATTTGAGAAATTTCTTGATTTTTTTTCCAAATAAAGCCAAATCGTCTAAATCAAAATCAAACTTAGAATCAGACAGCTCTTTCTCTTTTCTCGTAGACGACTCACCTCTCTTTCTTATTGAACCCTCATTCTTACTAGTCTGGGCTTTAAGTGCTACCCCTTTGTCTTTTGATTTTATCGTGTTAGTAAACTTGTCAATTTCATAAGTCTGTAGGTCTCCTACTAGTTCTTCTAATTTCAGACGACTCAAATTTCCTAAAGAATTTATCACAGTGACTTTAGGGATAAAAAGCTTAGACAGTGATCTCAGATGCTTTTTAACTACTCCAGCATCAGGAATGTGTTCAACTATATTGAAACTAGAGTTTACAATATCGTATAAGCGTGCATAAAATTCATCAAGACACTCAGATTCTGGCATGGTGATTGTTTTAAATTGTGTAGTTAAATTTTCAATTTTGATTCTTTGACAACATTAGTGCCTTCATGGGTAAGTTGTAAAACATCCCATGTCTCTTTAGATGTGGTGCATGTTATAATACATTGAAACTTCTCAGATGTGACGACACCAGAAATTGCACTGAGCCCACGTGAGTTATATGTTCTCCAATTAAATTCATCCTCGGTCCATTCAATCATAACTTTTAAAGTTGTTACATTTTTTGCGGTGATAGTGGGAGGAGTCCACCCTCTTTCACACACAACCCAGCCACATTCGCCAATGGCCTTTAAGTGGGATTTCATAAAGGCTTTACAATATGCATAGTTTTTCTCGTAAAAAATTGGCACTTGATTATATAAGTTTTCCATTGAAATTGCGATTTTCCAAAAATCAATTTTAAGAACAAAAATTAATATCCAGAAAAATTTTGCGGAAAAAATTACACAGTATTATTGTGTAATAGGCTCTGATACCAATTTGAGAGTGCGCCAGCAATTATAACACCTCGTATTTTTGGGCATTTTATTAATTAATTAATTCGGTTGATTTAAAATTACCGTGTGTCATAATTTAATGGAATTAATAATTGATATTTATGTAGATATTAATCTATTGAGTAAATGATTAATATTTATGGGATTTAAAATTTACTAAGTGAATAGTAATTATTTACTTACGCCATTTTAAGTGATAGTGACATGGCCTTTTATTTATCTCAACTCGATGTGGGTATGGACTATATTGGAGTCGATATAGGAATTTGAGTATAATTACTCGGATGGCAATTTTGAGTGCACGGTTGATTCCGGATGGGTCAAAATAGTTGAAAAAGAGTTCTCATGAGTAGTAAATGGGTCTTGAGGTATTTTTAGGCATATTTGAGCCCACATAAGAGTGTTTGGGTCATTTTAATAAAGTCCACAAGCCTAAAAACGGGATTGAGCTAATAATCCCTAAAAGTGAGAGGGTGTGGAAGCCATAATACATTTTAGAAAACCTAACTGAGAGAGAGAAAAGTGGGTGCAATTGGAGAAACATTGGGAGCCTAAAGATCAAGAGCAAGAGAAGCCAATCTTCATTAAACTCATCATCTACAAGAAGAGATTAAACCACTACAAAACCAAGAAAGCAAGTGGTTAAACTTGTTGTTAAATTAATTGCATTTTTCCTCTTCATATCATAGTGGGTGTTAGATAAATGCAATGTTTTGGGTTAGTTCAATATTTAATTTGGGTTAATTAGAATTAGATGTTTAATTTGTAGAGAAATTGAGGAGTTTAATTATTAAGCCTTAAATCTCTAGGGATTATAATTAATATTTGGGGATATGAATATTTGTTGAATCGTTGTTGTATTATAAATCTGGGTTTCTGTTCTTCAAACATCATAAAATGGCGGATAGATTTGGGATGACGGTGAAGGAGAGATGTAACCAAGGTCGTTCGAACGACCTGGTTTTAATTTGAGCGATGACCACCATCGTTCAAATGACCGGCCAGTCGTTCGAGCGAGAATGAATGTCGGTGACAGTTTCTTTTTCCTTTTTCCTACTTTGGCCCCGAGTTCATTTTTGGGGTTTGCTGTTTTGTGGCTTTGATTTTGTGGGAGATATTAGTGGGAAAGTTAGGGTAATAATCCCAAAGGGAAATTAAGGTTTAAATTGAGTGATTTTAGAACTTTAGATTGATAAGTGTGAAAGACTTATTGAAAAGAATTTTGAATATTGTATTGTCGGGCAAAATGAGAGAGTCCTGTATATTGGTTGAGAGACACCAAGATAATAAAATAATTAATGTGTGATTAATTAAAATTGAGTCGGGATATAGACTCGGGGATAATGTGGGCTAGTGCTACGGGTTTTATGCACAGTATAGCTGGAATAAATTTATGTGTTCTTAAATATCGGTGATTAAATATTTAATAAAAGCATACCCTTCTAGTGATATCATAGGAGGTTGTGTAATGTGGGTGAATCACCTGGCTTGAGGAGCAAGGTGAGTATAGTCCCCAGGTCATAGCATCCGTAGTTATGGGTGGGACGTCTTGGGTATGATTCGGTCTCATTTTCAGAGGGAATTATGGCCGCCTCCACTGCGTTTGTTTTGTTTCACTGATTTGGGGAGCTAACCATGTTAGGGTGTCTGGGTGGATGAGTATACCTGGAAATGATAGCATTGTAGAGAACATTCGGTGAGTGCCTACTCGGGAGGATGGTTATATATATTTACGGTACGTACATGAATGTTATAAATTGTTGATACGTATATATGGTGCGAATAATTATATACGGGTAAAATACATATTGTGAATTGTATTGATATTATATATCTTGTGAGAATGCTATATGGACTAATTGAAAAAGTGAATGTGATTTATAATTTATAAATCATGTATAGTGGAATTACCCGGGTTAGAGTAGTGTGAGAGGAAGGAATTATATAACAGTAGTTACGGGTTAGTTAGCTAGATGGGTTATATAGAAGAACGTTAGGTGTGCACATTGGTTGAGGGGTGAGTCGGTCCTCAAGAGAGTGCGACACTAGCTTAAATATGAAGAGCATTCATGCATTTTAATTTACTGCAATTTAATTCACTTTCTAAATATTTTCAAAATGTTTTGGGTTCCAACCCTTGCTATCAAATATTTTCAAAACCTTTTAGGTGTCTGACCATAGGGGCGTCAAGCTTGATTTCTTTTCAGGGTACGTAGATGCAGTACATATGGGTGCTGCAGGACTTGCATTAGACGCCTCCTTACTTCACTCTAGATAGGGATTGAATCTCTGTTGTACTTTCGAGCATGTTTCTCCTATTTGTCATACATTTTACTTTGGTTCAGCTGTATTTGGCTATGTTTTCTATGCCTCAGATTTATTATTGTTTGGTTGCTCTTAGTCGATGTTTATTCGGCTAACACTATTTTTAGATATTTGTGATATGTTTAGACTCAGTTATATTGTGATGGTTATATTTGGTTTCATGTTATACTTAGTGTTTTGATTAAATTCGAAAGATAAAATTTTGACATCGACTTAATTAATTATAGGTGGTTAGTAATTAATAATGTTTTCGACAGTGATGCTAAGATTGAACCATATGGAAATCTTATTTTAATTTGATAAAGGCCCGATCAACCACAATTTAATTAGATGGGGTGTCATAGATGGTATCAGAGCATCGAGTTCTAGTGTCCCTAGGATTTATACGGCTTACTATGATTTTAGCGTTGCGTTCTTTGATATAAATCCCTATTATTAGGACTGTTGACTCATATTTATGCTTATGAGATACACACTTCTGCTATTTAAAATTTGTATTAACCCTGAACTAATACAACTCGTTTTGAATTTTAGTTGTCGCCTAGGAGAGCGAGAGGCTCATCAGGAGCTTAATATTCCATAGCCACAGGCCCCATATACCTCATAGGGGTTTGTATCCACAAAGAGGTAGCGATCATTATGGCCCAGGCGGTCAATGTCGCCATGACCGCCATGGCAGTACATTTTCCCCAGCTTTATCCATAATAGCCTGTGGCTCCAGTAGTGCAGGCCCACCTGGGGCCATCGGAGTGGCAGTGCGTCAGGGAGGCCTTTCAGTAGGGTCATCCCCCGGAATTTCAGGGTAACGCAGATGTGATATTGGCCTCCCAGTGGACGAGGGACATGCAACAACATCTACACATGGTCGACTACAGTGAGGTCCAGAGGCAGATGCTAGAGATGTTCAGGCTGACTAGGGTAGCCTTGCAGTAGTGGGAGTTGATGACCACAGTTGGTGAGAGAGATTCTATGACGATAACTGAGTTCTAGGAACGGTTTGACCATAAATAATTTCCTTCCATAATTGAGGCAGAGATGAGGTGGAGGTTTAGATAGGTAATCCAAGGTGACCGATCGGTTGTAGAGTACGGGGAGGAGTTCACATGCTTGGCTAATTTCGTGCCAGATGAGGTGGGCAATGAGGAGAGGAAGAAAGCTAAGTTTGTTGATGGTTTGGCCTCGAGGAACAAACAACACTTGATTGGAAACCCTACTTTAGTGATCTACAAATATGTAGTCAATGTTTATTTGCTACATTATCAGGATCATCGCTTCCATATGAATAGAAACAAGAGGAGTGGTGAGCCGATCCAGCAGAACAAGGCATTTGGGGGTGCGACTAGTGAAGCACAACATTCAGGCAGTCACCAGGGGTAGCATACCCGTCAGGGGAATCCTACTTAGAGATTTTGTTACGGAGGACAGGGGTTCAGACAGGGCCAGCAGGCTCGCATCAGCAGCAGGTTCCTCAGGGTCGCTAGGGCTAGGGGAATAATGGAGGAGGCCAGCAGGGCCAGTATCAGGGTCAGCCTCGTCAGGGCCAACACCAGGGGTACTTTCAGAGGTTCTGCTACGGATGCGGCCATCCAGTCCACTTTAGGAGGGAGTGCCCATCAAGGGATAGGGGCTAGCAGTAGGGTGCCCCGTAGGGACATCACACACATCACCAGCTCCACCAACCCCAAGCAGTAGGGCTAGCTACACTACGGGTGTGTATATAAGGTTTGGGATATTCCCATTCATCCAGCACCTCAGGTGACACCAATTGCCGAGGGTACGTTTCCTATTCATGGGCATGAGGGTAGGATTCTTTTTTATACTGGGGCATCACATTCATTTATTAGAACCAGATTCGCTAGAGTTGCTGGGTTGTTAGATTCGGCCTAGCGTCGCAGATGGGTGGTGGGTCACTCATACATTCGATTTGTAAAGGAGTAGATATTTTGATCGGGAGACTTAGTTTATCAGGGAACCTCCTCATGCTAGATATGGAGGGATATGATGTCATCCCAGGTATAGATTGGTTAGCCAGGTACAGGGCGATAGTAGACTTCTTTGAGAGGACCATTCTATCCTCCATTTCGAGACAGGAGATATTTTTGGTGGCGATGCCTCTTCCCGAAGGAGGATTGCGCTCTCACTTATATTATATTAAGGAGGAGACCTCATAGGGGGTGGTGATTCCGATAGACTCGATTCAAGTTGGGAGGGACTTTGAAGATGTATTTCAGGATATACCAGGATTACCATCCGGTCGAGAGATTGAGTTTATTATTGATCTAGCATAGGGCACGAGTCCTATTGCCCGAGTACCTTATCGTATGGCCCCTTTAGAGATGTGTGAGTTAAAAGAGTATATTCAATAACTTTTGGGCCAAAATTTCATTCGGTGGAGCACATCATTGTGGGGTGCTCCTGTGATGTTCGTGAAGAAGAGGGACGGTTCACTCTGTTTGTGTGTCGACTACAGGGAGTTGAATAAAGTCATGATACAGAATAAATATCCGTTACCGAGAATCGATGACCTGTTCGATCAGTTGAGAGGGGCGGCATGCTTCTCCAAGATTGATTTGAGATCGGGGTATCATCAGTTGCGCATTTAGGAGGAGGATATCTCTAAGATCGCTTTTCTGTCGCGGTATGGATCCTACGAGTTTCGGGTGATGTCATTTTGGTCTCACCAATGCGGTTCATGGATCTCATGAATAGGGTTTTCAAAGAGTTTCTCGACCAGTACATCATCGTGTTTATAGACGATATTTTGGTCTACTCGCGCACGAAGGAGGAACATGCAAAGCATCTGCGTAAGGTTTTGCAGATACTACGGGATCACCAGTTCTATGCCAAATTTGAAAAATGTGGGTTTTGGCTATGGGAGGTGTAGTTCCTCAGCCACATTGTGTCAGACCAGGGTATTGTTGTTGATCCGAGCAAGGTATCAGCAGTGAGGGAGTGGGGACAGCCCACGATACCGATCGAGATTCGTAGATTTTTGGGGTTGGCAGGGTATATCGCCGCTTCATTAAGGGTTTTTAAAAGATTGTAGGCCCGTTGATGAATTTGACTCACAAGGGGGTGCCGTTTTAATGGAGTGACCAGTGTCAGTTAGATTTCAATGAGGTCAAGGACAAGTTGACATCAGCACCCGTACTTGCTTTACCTAGGGTAGGATTGGAGTATCGGGTCTATACGGATACATCTTTGCAGGGACTTGGAGGGGTGTTACAACAAGAAGAGAAGGCTATAGCTTATGCATCTCGAAAGCTTAAGCCCCATGAGAGGAATTACCCCACCCACGACCTTGAGTTGGCAACAATTGTTTTTTATTTGAGGATATGGAGGTATTATCTTTTGGGAGAGCAGTCCACTCTGTTCATGGATCACAAGTTACCTCAGTATATCTTTAGACAGAAGGATCTGAATATTAGGCAGAGGCGGTGGCTAGAATTCGTGAAGGACTACTAGTTTGATATTTAGTATCATTCTGGTAATGCTAACGTGGTGGCAGATGCGTTGAGCCGGTGACCCACAAAGGACTTAGCAATGGTATGGAAGGCGAAGTGGAGTGAACTTCAGCATGATAATGAGGTCGCCAGGGCATGTATGGTTGTTTTAGAGATCACCCCCGAGATCATTATGCGGGTGGTGAGAGCACAGGGGTAGGATCCATTTTTCTAGGATAGGGTGAGACAGTTACTAACAGAGGGTACAAAGTCTTACTTTATCAGCTCAGAGGGATGTCTACGCTTTAATAGGAGATTGGTTGTGCCCGAGGATGAGGATTTGAGGCATTCCATTTTGACTGAATTTCATGGCTATAGGTTCGCGGTACATCCCGGTGGGGATGAGATATACCAGGACACGATGAGGTAATACTGGTGGATGGGGATGAAGCGAGACATATCAGAGTTTGTCTCAAAGTGTGCCACTTGTCATCTTGTTAAAGTTGACCACCAGAGGCCTTTAGGGATGTTGCAGCCGGTTGAGATTCCGGTATGAAAGTAGGAGAGTATTTATATGGATTTCATTACAGGGTTGCCGACATCTCAGAGGGGTCACAATTCCATATGGGTAATAGTGGAATGATTGACCAAGGTATCCCACTTCTTGTCGATTCGTGCGGATTTTGAGACGATGCAGTATGCATGTCTATTCATAGCGGAAATAGTTAAGTTTCACAGGGTACCGGTTAACATAGTGTCTCATAGAGACAAGATATTTATATCGCACTTCTGACAGAGTTTTCAGGAGGCTATAGGCACAGACTTGCGGTTGAGCATCGCCTATCACCCTCGGACGGACGGGCAAATGGAGAGGATAAATCAGATGCTGGAGGATATGCTGATAATGTGTATTCTAGACTTTGGGGAGGTTGTGAGCAATACCTTCCATTGGTAGAGTTTGCATATAACAACTCTTACCAATTCACTATCGGCATGGATCCATTTGAGACACTTTATGGGAGACTTCTTCGTTCACTCACTTATTGGTTAGACGTGGGGGATAATAAACTATTAGAGTCGGAGATTATTCAGGACACGTTCTCCAAGATTGAGTTGATTCGGGGACGTATTCGTATAGCCCAGGCAAAAGAGTTTTGCTGATGAGAATAGGAGGCATGTAGAGTTGGAGGTCGGAGATAAGGTTTGGTTGGGGGTATCTCTCATGAAAGGGGTGATGAGGTTCGGCAAGAAATGGAAATTAACGCCGAGGTACGTGGGACCCTTACCTATCATTGAGAGAGTAGGGCCGATAGCTTATCGATTGGGTTTACCATATCACCTTCAGCGGATACACGACGTGTTTCCTGTGGCATCATTGAAGAAATACCGGAGGAGTCCGAGGGCCTTGTGGCACGTCCCACTTGAGGAGATTGATTTGCAGCCATATGTCTCATATGAGGAGATCCCTGTAGCTATTTTGGATCGTCGTGAGCGCAAGCTACGGTCTAAGGTGGTTCCACTAGTTAGAGTTCAGTGGTGACATCACAGTGCCGATGAGTCTACCTGGGGGTGGGAGGATGACATGCGAGAGCAGTATTTAAAGTTATTCACTGCAGGCACGACCTAATTTCAGGGATGAAATTCCCTTGTTAGAGGGAAGTACGTAACACCTCGTATTTTTGGGTATTTTATTAATTAATTAATTCGGTTATTTTTAAATTACCGTGTGTAGTAATTTAATGGAATTAATTATTGACATTTATGTAGATAGTAATCTAGTGAGTAAACGATTAATATTTATGGGATTTAAAATTTACTAAGTGAATAGTAATAATTTACTTACGTCATTTTGAGTGATAGTGATGTGGCATTTTATTTATCTTAACCGGATGTCGGGTATGGACTATATTGGGGTCGAGATAGGAATTTGAGTATAATTATCCGGATGTCAATTCTGAGTGCTCGGTTGAGTCCGGAGGGGTCAAAATAGTTGGAAAAGAGTACCTATGAGTAGTAAATGGGTCTCGGGGTATTTTTAGGCATATTTGAGCTCACATAAGAGTGTTTGGGTCATTTTAATAAAGCCCACTAGCCTAAAAACGGGATTGAGTTAATAAACCCTAAAAGTGAGAGGGTGTGGCAGCCATAATATATTTTAGAAAACCTAATTGAGAGAGAGAAAAGTGGGTGCAATTGAATAAACCTTTGGGATCCTAAAGATCAAGAGCAAGAGAATCTAATCTTTATTAAACTCATCATCTACAACAAGAGATTCAACCACTACAACCCCTAAAAGGCAAGTGGTTAAACTTGCTCTTAAATTAATTGCATTTTTCCTATCCATATCATAGTGGGTGTTAGATAAATGCAATGTTTTGGGTTAGTTCAATATCTAATTTGGGTTAATTAGAATTATATGTTTAATGTGTAGAGAAACTGAGGAGTTTAATTATTAAGCCATAAATCCGTGGGGATTATAATTAAGATTTGGGAATTTGAAATCTTGGGTTTAGTATATTTGTTGAATCATAATCTGGGTTTCTATTCTTGAAACATCATAAAATTGCAGATAGATTTGGGATCACAATAATCAATGATTAAACTTGTTTAATTAAATTCCATTTTTTATACCCCAAAACCCTAACTCTTGCAATTAATTGTCATTGATTAATTTAAATAAACACAAGCATGAACACAATCATAAATATGAGGAAAAATTCTCAAAAGGGGCAAAACCTTTTTATTTCACTATATGTTGTAACAACTTAGAAATATAGAGAAATACAGCTTGACACGAATACCCGCAGGCATCGGTTAGTTGTCGTCGACAAGAAATCTCGTAAGAGCCCCAAGAATCAGCAATAGAGAATCATCTTTCTTCTCCACAAGAGTACTCCAGATGAGTAAGAACATATAATCAAGGGTTTAAAAGATTCACATATGATTTAGGACAGTGTGGTGAATCAAAAAGAGGTTAAAAACTCTAAAAAATGAAGTCTTGTTTGCAGTAGATTTTGCAAAAAATGGAGTTGGAAGACTTAAAAAACATGTGTGCAGAATACTGGTATTTATAAAAAACATTAAGGCAGCGGCTCGCTCGAACGATATGCAGTGTTGTTCGAACGACTTATCCATCGCGATCGAACGAGATGCCTATGTTATTTGAGCGACATGCCTATGTCGCTTGATGCTGCTACGCGCGACATTAAGATCTTTTAAACGACCCAAGCGTAAAAAAGTCCGCCTCTTAACTTAGAAAAAAATATTTTTTCAAGGAAAAACATTTCAGGTGCTAAAATCAATCTATAAAGAGTTCCCAAATAAATATGTAAACCTTTAAAACTCTTAATTATATATTTCACCACAATTACGAGTGGAGTAGTGGGAATGTTGAAGATGCACGTTGCATATTGCAAAAAGATGTTACACTACGCACATAAAGATGATGGATGCGTGAAAACTTCGGATTCGGATCGAGGTCGTCATGGATGATTGTGTTGATGTGTCGAGTGTAGCGGCATGAGACATATATACTGTGATCTAAGACACTCAGAAAATTCCTAGATTCTAAAACGGACATTTATAAAATCACGTTCTTACAAATCTTCCCCTATGTCTATGTCGGTACATACATAAAAAATATCCGAATTATGCTACACAAATCAACACAGAATGACATACAATTTAATATCTCCATTAAACCCAAAAACTGGAAATACTAAATGACATGTCTTCAAGAATTCTTCAACATCTTCAAATCTTCAACTGCTTCAATCTTTCTTTGTCATCATCAAGGTGTGCAAAAATAATCCTAAATATTGACCATACACACATGAGACAAGAAACAATACCCGTGATGTGCAACAGTTTGAAAGATAATGATAAGCCAAAATCAATATAAAATATAAATTAAGCGTAAACAAATCATTGTCAATTCAAATATGCAATAAAAAAAAGACTCCCTCATAATTATTTCTACACCTTTTTATGATGTTCCCATAGACAAGTATGAAGAACACACAGGAATGCAAATGGAGAATGTCACAAGGTAATAAAACTTTCTCTTTTTGAATTTTTCAAAATTTTTCTCAAAAAGAAAAAAAACACACCATGAAAGAACACGAAAATAACCAAGTCATGAAAAAGAAATGAATGGGTGTGAACAAATTCGATAGGAAAATGAATGCATATACACATAACATATTGAGAACGTGTGTGCTCACGTTCAAATGATCAAATTATATATTAAACACCTTTTAACCCAAACAAATCCTAAACATGCAACCAGGTGTGATAGAAACAATATGAAATCATGCAAGAGTTATTCAAACACACATAATTGAGGAAAAATCCCCCACAGGGGCAAAACCATTTATTTTCACTATAATTTGTAAGAAAACGGCTTACAATCGGATTATAATGAAAATACAAGTGACTAAGAATTACCCTCAGGTATCGGATTCTGTAGTCGGCGGTTGGAACTATCCCTGTCCAGTAGGGCTGCAATGGAGAAGAAGAACGGTCTCCTCCATAAGGGTTGAACAGCAAAAGTGCGTTCCTGGGTTGCAAAGTGATTCACAAAGGTATGGAATTTGTGTGAATCAAATAAACCTAGAGTATTGGAACTCAATAGGTGAAGACTTAGGGCTTTCTTTTTCTCTGGAAATCGTGTGAATAAGTCTTAGAAAACCACTTCCCGTAGTGGGATTAAATAAGAGAACTTGAGACATAAAATTCGGAACACAATCTGAACACGATCTGATTGAAGTTATCCTTGGCGGACCGGTTCGGGTCTGAGGCGGATCGATCCGGTTGACATCGGATCGGTTCGGTTATCAGCTTCATCGGTTTGCCATCGATCCGGGGTATACTGGCCTTCAGCATAATGGATCGGTCCGTTTGTGACCGGATCGGTCCGGTTTACCGGATCGGTTCTTTTATTCAGGCGGACCGATCCGGTTGTCAGACTTGATTCCTCTTCTTCGTTTGATATTCGGATCCGTTGATGAGTGTATGAACTTGATTTTCTTCAACGGTGTAACGGCGTACGACATATAAATTGCTCATGGACAAAAATGTCCTTACAAATCTCCCCCTCTGTTTATGCCGGTACATACATAAAAACAAACATCCGATTTATCAAATGAATGAAAAGGCCTATACAAATCTACCCTTCCATGAACCCAATACTGGAAAGATACAATTGAATAAGACTACAGCGTTTGCTCTTCAATTCTGCAGGAATCTCAATGCTTTTCTCATCAGGGTGTGCAATCCAATGATAATCCACCTACACACATGAGACAAAACAAAATACCAAGTGACATATCGAGTTTCAAATGAGATAAACATATATACCAATTTATGAACAAACTCAAACTTTCAAAACTCCCCCATAATAAGATAATTCATTCTCCCCCTTTTTATGATGTCCCAAAATAGACAAATGAGATAAATAAATCAAATAAGCAAGTGCGAGGTGTCACAAGTATAAAATCACACCATGAATGAACACAAAGCAACCAAGTTGATGATAGCGTAAATGAAGTGGTGTGATAAAATTCGATAGGAAAATCAAAGCATACAAACATGACATATGTGCACGATGAATATTGGATATTCCTAGCGAATGAACTCAAATGCTTCATTTGGTGTAAAAGAATGACAATATAAGATATCGACTCAATCAAATCAACAAATCAAAGCTCAAAATGATTTGCACACCAATAACGTCCAAAACGATTTTATGTTTTTTCAGGACTTTCAAGGAAGTGCAAACTCATTTAAAGATTCTCCAACCAAACTCCCTCAGATATAATTTTGAATAGAGGCATTCTAAATTCTCAAACTTTGGAGAATTGATGGTGAAACCTAAGTGGCCCATATTTGGCATGAATTTCTTTTTATTGCCTTTAAATATTTTTTTTTCGGGCTCTTTTAACCTCTTTGGAGCTCGGATATTAAAATTCCTCCATTTTTAGGTCCTTTTTAACGGTGGCTTTTACGTAAAGGATAGATGATGACCGTTTGCAGCCCCTCCCCGTTATACAAAAACACACAGTCTCACCAAAACGGTTGTTACATGCATTCCAACCTTGTCAAGTTTTATCGCATATTGTACATTGTATAGACAAAATTGAGATGGAAACACTCAAGACAATATGAGATAGACAAGTGCAATAATCAAATATAGCTGTGCATGTGTGCAATAAAGGATATAGGAGTCAAACATGTAGGAAGATATCACTAATTACATCTCAAAGACTCCATACTAAGTAAAGCACATGGTTGAAATGATGTAGCCTCTCAAATCTCTATCAAACAGTCACATGGATAAATGGAATGAAGTTGTGACTTGGCTATCTTAAATGCTCATCAATAAAAACAGAAACCCCCCTCTTTTTTTTTTTCAAAAATTTTATAAAAAAAATAAAATCTTTTTGTGCTTTTCTCAAAATTTTTCTTAAAGGCAAATCTTTTTGTATTTTTCAAAAGAGATATAAAAAGCAAAAAGAAGAAATAAAAGCTGTACAACTAAGCAATGGTACATATATAACAGACTAGTAATAGGAAGCATATGATATGAATATGAAGAAGCATCATATTCTAGACATAAACCAACCCCTCAGTCAACTGTGCAAATCCCCAAAGACTTCCTAAGACTCTCAAATCTAAGGGCATCTAAAGGTTTCGTGAAAATATCGGCTAACTGACGGTCGGTAGGAACAAAACTCAGGGATACGACTTTCTCCTCAACTAGTTGACGTATAAAGTGCTCGCGTATCCTGATGTGCTTGGTGCGCGAATGCTGAACTGGATTGCGGGATATGTGTATCGCGCTCGTGTTATCACAGGAAATGATCATGGTGTCCTGTGATATCCCATAATCCTCCAGCATTTGCTTCATCCACAAGAGTTGTGTGCAACAACTCCCTGCGGCTATGTACTCAGCCTCTGCAGTGGACAAAGAGATGGAATTTTGTTTCTTGCTCAGCCAGGAGAGAAGAGCATAACCAAAATAGAAACACCCACCAGAAGTGCTCCTACAACCATCTACATCCCCGGCCCAATCGACATCCGAATAGGCGGATAAACGGTCATCGGTATCAAAGGAATACCAAATACCATATGAGAGAGTCCCACTCACGTATTTAATGATACGTTTTAGAGCAAGTAAATGTGACTCTTTCGAAGACGCCTGATATCGCGCACAGACTCCAACACTAAAGGCTATGTCGGGACGACTGGCAGTCAAGTAGAGAAGACTACCTATCATACTCCGATACAAGGTTTGCTCTACGTCCTTGCCTGTAGTGTCCTTACTAAGCTTGGTAGTGGTACTCATAGGTGTACGTGCATGCTTAGCGGAGTCTAAACCAAATTTCTTCACTAGGTCTCTAGCATACTTGGATTGGGAGATGAACATCCCATCCTCTAGCTGACGAACCTGGAGACCAAGGAAGAATGTAAGCTCACCAACCATGCTCATCTCAAACTCACTTTTCATCTCCTCCTCAAAGTGGTGACCCTGCTGGGAGCATGTGGATCCAAAGACTATGTCGTCCACATAGACATGGGCAACCAAAATGGCATCATCATCTCTCCTGACGAATAGCGTCATATCTACTCCCCCTCTCTTGAAGCCACGAGCTAAGAGATAGGAAGTAAGCCTCTCGTACCAAGCACGAGGTACTTGCTTCAAACCATACAAGGCTTTTCTCAGATAGTAGACGTGCTCTAGGTGCTGAGGGTCTTCAAACCCTTTTGGTTGTTCCACATAAACCTCCTCCTGTAGAATGCCATTCAGAAAGGCACTCTTGACATCCATCTGATAAACTTTGAAGCGCAGATGACATGCGATGGCGAGTAGAAGACGGACGGACTCAAGCCTCGCAACAGGAGCAAATGTCTCCCCAAAGTCTACACCCTCTATCTGTGTGTAGCCTTGAGCGACCAACCTAGACTTATTTCTGATTATGGTACCATTTTCATCCATTTTGTTCTTGAAAATCCACTGGGTACCAATCACATTAGTCTCACTAGGCCAGGGGACAAGTTCCCAGACATCATTCTTTTTAAACTGAAGCAACTCATCCTGCATAGCAGATATCCAGTGTTCATCCTTGAGTGCTTCTTTATGATTCTTGGGCTCGATTTTGGACGTGTAGCAAAGATGGCTAACAACGTTCTCTAGCTGAGCACGAGTCTTGACCCCTAGTGTGGGATCGCCAACAATGAGTGAAGGGTCATGACTCTTGCGAACCCAAGAAGGTGTGTCCCCTAGAGCAGGAGTAGGGTCCACAGAGTGTGAGAGAGGAACAGGTAAATCACTGTCAGAACAATCCTTATCCTCACACTGAAGGTTAGGATCAATAACCGTCGGAGGTTCGTCATCTTGCACGGTGACGTTTATTGATTCCATAACCTTAGATCTCTTCAGGTTAAATACTCGGTACGCTCTGTTATTCGATGAATATCCTAGAAATATTCCCTCGTCGCTCCGGGAGTCGAACTTTCCTAATTGCTCTCTATCCCGTAGGATGTAGCATTTACTCCCAAAAACACGGAAATATGCCAGGTTGGGCTTCTTCCCAGTCCACAACTCATAAGGAGTCTGAAGTGTGTGTGGACGCAAATAAACCCTATTCACCGTGTGGCATGCAGTAGACACTGCCTCTGCCCAAAATCTCCTAGAAATTTTACGACCTAGAAGCATAGATCTAGCCATCTCTTGGATCGTTCTATTCTTTCTCTCAACAATCCCATTTTGCTGAGGAGTTCTCATAGCAGAAAACTCATGTTTGATCCCAAGGCTATCACAATACAAATCCACCTTTGCTTCCTTGAATTCAGTGCCATTGTCACTACGTATTCTGTTAATAGTGACACCGTATTGATTTTGCAGGACACGGCACTTGGTCGTTAAAAATTCCACATCATCGGATTTCTCTCTCAGAAAACCTACAATGGAGTACCTGGAGAAATCATCTACCATCACGAGGATGTACCTCTTACCACCTAGACTCTCAATACGAGTAGGACCCATAAGATCCATGTGAATTAACTCAAGAACACGAGAAGTGGTAATGGAATGCAACTTCCTATGAGGACTATGAATTTGTTTTCCCAACTGACAGGGTCCACAAATGGTCGAAGTTGACTTTCCAAGAGATGGTAAGCCACGTACTAGGTCCTTTTTAGCTAAACGATTAAGATCTCTAACGTTCACGTGACCTAGACGTTGGTGCCACGGATCCATAGGAGTGATCATGGCGCTGTTGCAAACAAGTGAGGATGTGGGCTCAGTCCCATAGCAATTATCCTCGGTCCTTACCCCTTGCATCAAAAGTTTACCAGCTTGATTGTAGACTTTACACGCGTCCCAGTCAAACTTTACTGCAAAGTCAGTGTCGCACAGCTGGCTAATGCTGAGAAGGTTTGCTTTCAAACCTTTGACGTACAAAACATTTTCTAGCTTAGGAAATCCAGGTAACTCGACAGTACCACGTCCTATAATGCTAGACTTACTCCCATCTCCAAAGGTGACTCTGCCATCTTGATAGTCCTCAAGAGTAGTAAAAAATGAGGCATCACCTGTCATGTGTCTGGAGCACCCACTATCAAAATACCACTGAGAGGTATTATGTGCTTTGAGAGCAACATGAACAACAAAAGCCTTTTTATCTTTCTTAGGTACCCAAGTCAAGATGACCTTTTGTTTGCCTTTGTTGTTGTTGGCTTTAGCTGGAATGTGAGAAGCATTCACTAACGGTAAAGACATCCGTCGGAATTCTTTCATTAAACTCTGAGTCGTGGTAGCTAAGAACTCAACTCGCTCTTTCAGACTAGAAAACTCATCAGTATGACGTGGTGGAGCAGTAGTACGTCGTGTCCGACCCATGCTATAGTAAGATTCCCTAAGGTGGCCTTTTCTTTTGCAATAAGTACAAAAAATGACAGTCAAAGACGGACCTTGGTTTGCTTTTCTTGGTCGAACTCTTCTTCGAGGTTTTTGATGATGGCCATAAGGAGTTGTAGTAAACTCAGGAACTGGTCCAGGTGCAATTTTGGACGTGGAGGCACCATAATAACCAATTCCTTGCCGATCACCAAAACCTAAAGCGGGGTCGAGGAGCATCTTTCCCATCTTCCCAGATTTGTCCTCGATTTGTACCTTGACTTCCCGTGCTTTCTCAAGATCATGAGTCAGCTGGGCAACAAGGGCTTCAAGTTTCTTCCGAGTCTCCAAGGAGGAATGGAGCTGACTCGTAAGACTAGCCACTTGTTTAGTCAAGTCCCCTCTCTCTTTCTCTAAAACACTCTCTCTCTCTCTAAATAAACTCTCATTCTTGACACAGGTAGATTCTCTCTCTCTCAGGGCGGTGCAGGTGGAGAACTCTCTTTCTGTCGCTTTCCTTAAATCTTCCTCTAAGCAGGTGATCTTAAGAACTAACGCTTTGTTACGCTTTTTAGTTTTAAAAGACTCAGAATATAACTCAGCGTAGGTGCGTTGAATATCACTCTCGCTCTCACTTGTGTCATCCTCTCCCTCACTCACATCGATCTCACTGTCGAGGTATCCCTGTGAAGCATCATCCTCATCGTCGTGAGGAGAACTAGGAGTGCTCACTTGACTGGCCATGAATGCGGTGAAGTTACACTCATGCGGTGACTCATCACCTGAATCCACCGTCTCGACCTCACTGTCGTCGCTAAGGGTAGCATTAAGGACAGCTTTCCCTTTCTCTCTATTCAGACGATTGGCACACTCAAAGGCTCTATGACCCCTACCATCGCACTCAAAACATCTCTCACTTTCTTTCAGAGGAGTCTTTTTGGAGTCTTTTTCATTTTTCTTTTCAAACTTATTTTTCTCAAATTTCTTTTTATCTTTAAAATTGCCAGTTTTCTTAAATTTGAGAATCCTCTTGAATTTTTTTGCAAAAAGAGCCAAATCATCTAAGTCAAAATCACACTCAGAATCTGACGTGTCAGTCTCTCTCTTTCTAGATGACTCTATCCTCTTTCTAGCCGACCCCTCACTCCTTCTCTCTTGGGCTTTAAGTGAAATTCCCTTATCTTTAGATTTAGCAGTTTTAGGGAACATATCAATTTCATAAGTTTGCAAATCTCCTACAAGTTCTTCCAATTTTAGCGTATTTAAATTACCCATAGAATTTAGCACAGTGACTTTAGGGATAAAACGCTTAGGCAAAGAACGAAGAATCTTTTTAACAACTCTAGCATTAGGAATATGTTCACCAAGATTAAAGCTAGTATTCACAATGTCAGAAAGTCTAGCATAAAATTCATCAAAGCATTCAGATTCATGCATGGTGATTGTTTCAAATTGAGTTGTCAAATTTTGCAACTTAGATTCTTTCACAGCATTAGTTCCTTCATGGGTGAGTTGTAAAATATCCCATGCCTCTTTTGACGTGGTGCACGTCATTATGCGTTTGACTCATCAGGTGTGACAGACCCAGAAATAGCACTTAGACCTTTAGAATTAAAAGATGACCATTTAAATTCTTCATCAGTCCAAGAAGTGTCAGGTTTCAAGTTGGTCACATTATCAACTGTCACGGTGGGAGGAGTCCACCCTCGTTCAACCAAAATCCAGACACGTTCATCAATGGCTTTTAAAGCCAACCTCATTCGGGCTTTCCAATAAGCATAATTTGTCCCGTCAAAAACAGGCATTTTATTATATAACTTCTCCATTTGAACACGCACTTTTTCAAAAAACAATTTTTAGAAAATTTTTGCGAAAAATAGGAATACGCGATAGATTAGCGTAACCTGCTCTGATACCAATTTGAGAACGTGTGTGCTCGCGTTCAAATGATCAAATTATATATTAAACACCTTTTAACCCAAACAAATCCTAAACATGCAACCAGGTGTGATAGAAACAATATGAAATCATGCAAGAGTTATTCAAACACACATAATTGAGGAAAAATCCCCCACAGGGGCAAAACCATTTATTTTCACTATAATTTGTAAGAAAACGGCTTACAATCGGATTACAATGAAAATACAAGTGACTAAGAATTACCCTCATGTATCGGATTCTGTAGTCGGCAGCTGGAACTATCCCTGTCCAGTAGGGCTGCAATGGAGAAGAAGAACGGTCTCCTCCATAAGGGTTGAACAGCAAAAGTGCGTTCCTGGGTTGCAAAGTGATTCACAAAGGTATGGAATTTGTGTGAATCAAATAAACCTAGAGTATTGGAACTCAATAGGTGAAGACTTAGGGCTTTCTTTTTCTCTGGAAATCGTGTGAATAAGTCTTAGAAAACCACTTCCCGTAGTGGGATTAAATAAGAGAACTTGAGACATAAAATTCGAAACACGATCTGAACACGATCTGATTGAAGTTATCCTTGGCGGACCGGTTCGGGTCTGAGGCGGATCGATCCGGTTGACATCGGATCGGTTCTTTTATTGAAGGCGGATCGGTTCAGTTGACATCGGATCGGTTCGATTATCAGCTTCATCGGTTTGCCATCGATCCGGGGTATACTGGCCTTCAACATAACGGATCGGTCCGATTGTCAGACTGATTCCTCTTCTTCGTTTGATATTCGGATCCGTTGATGAGTGTATGAACTTGATTTTCTTCAACGGTGTAACGGCGTACGACATATAAATTGCTCATGGACAAAAATGTCCTTACACATATGTGCACGATGAATTAAAAATATTCCTAGCCAATGAACTCAACATCTTCCTTAGGTGTAAAAATAGGGGAATTACAGGAAATCGACTCAATCTAATCAATTAATAAAAACTCAAGGTGATTTTCACACAAATAACGTCCAAAACTATGTAATGCTTTTTCATGACGCTACCAAGACGTGCAAACCAGTTTTTCATTACTTTCCATCCAAACTCCCTCATAAATAATAATCATTTATATTTTTTTTTAGGGATGAAACTAAATTTTCTCCTATGAGAAATCCTATTGGCCCACTTTTGGGCATATTTATCTTTTTAATGCCTTGTATTTTTTCGGGCTCTTTTAAAAATGATGGCTTTCATGGCGAGTTAATTTTGTACTCTTGCAGCTATTTCCTGTGAACACCCATCATATTTTATTGCAATTAAATCCTCAAGGTAAACGGTTTTTACGTGCAGTACTTTCATTGTCACGTTTTATCGCATTTGGTTCGTTGTAAAGACATAATTGAGATGGAAACACCCAAACCAACGTGTGATAGACAAGTACAATATTCAAATAAAATCGTGCTCGTGTGTATTAAAGGAGATGAGGGGCTAAACATGTGGAAGATATCACTAATCAGATCTTAATTACTCCACACATTATAAAACACAAAGATGAAACGATGTAGCATCTCAAAACACTATCAAATAGTCACGTGGAATATGGAATGAAGTTGTGACTATGGTATCTTAAATGTTCATCCATAAATGGTGTAAACATAATACAAAACTCTTTTTGTGTTTTTCAAAAAAAATTATAAAAAGAAAATCTTTTTGACTTTTTCAAAAAAAATTATCAAAAGCAAAATCTTTTTGGATTTTTCATTTTCGTATAAAAAATAGAAAATCTTTTTGTAGTTTTCTAAAAAGAAAGAAAAACCAAAACAAATTATCATACAAATTATACAACCTAGAAATAGTAATCATATGATATGTATATGAAAATGCATCATATTCTAGACTTGGTAACCACCCCTTAAATTCCTAAAACTTCCCAAGACTCTCGAATATATGGGCGTCTAAAGGCTTCGTTAAAATATCGACTAGCTGAAGGTCGAAAGATACAAAACTCAAGGATAGGACCTGTTCTTCTACAAGCTCACGAATAAAGTGCTAGCGTATCCTAATATATTTTATGCGCGAATGCTGGACTGAATTGTGGGATATGTGTATCGCGCTCGTGTTATCATAGGAAATAGTCATGGTGTCCGGTGATATCCCATAATCCTCCAACATCTGGTTCATCCACAGAAGTTGCGTGAAACTACTCCCGACGGCTATGTACTCAACCTCCGCAGTGGACAAAGATATGCAGTTTAGCTTCTTGCTCAACCAAGAGGCAAGAGAAGAACCAAAAAAGAAACACCCACCAGAAGTGCTTCTACATCCATCTGCATCCCCCTTCCATTTGGCATCTGAGTAGGAGGATAAACGATCATCGGTATCAAAGGAATACCAAATTCCAAATAAGAGAGTCCCACTCACATATTTGATAATACGTTTAAGAGCGAGTAAGTGTGACTCTTTCGGGGACACCTGATATCGCACACAGACTCCAACACTAAGGGCTATATCGGGATGACTGGAAGTCAAGTAGAGGAGACTACCTATCATACTTTGATACAAGGTTTTCTCGACGTCCTTACCTGAAGTGTCCTTGCTAAGCTTTGTTAGGTACTCATCGGGGTACGTGCATTCTCAGCGGAGTCTAAACCAAATTTCTTCACTAGGTCTCGAGCATACTTGGATTGAGGGACGAACATACCATCCTCTTGCTGACGAACCTGGAGACTAAGGAAGAAAGTAATCTCACCAACCATGTTCATCTCAAACTCACTATTCATTTCCTCCTCAAAGTCCTGAGCATGTCGAGAGCACGTGGACCCAAAGACTATGTCATCCACATAGACCTAGCAAACCAAAATAGCACCATCTTCTCTCCTAACAAATAACGTCTTATCACCCCCCCCCTTATGAAACCATGGGCTAAGAAATAGGAAGTAAGCCTCTCGTACCAAGAACGGGGTGCTTTCTTCAAATCATACAAGGATTTTCTCATAAAATAGACGTGATCCGGGTGCTTATGGTCTTCAAACCCTTTTGGTTATTCCACATAAACTTCCTTCTGTAGAATGTCATTCAGAAAGGCACTTGACATCCATCTGGTATAAATTGAAGCGTAAATGACATGCGATGGCGAGTAATAAATGGACAGACTCAAGCCTCACAATAGGAGCAAATGTCTCATCAATGTTTACACTCTCTATCTGTGTGTATCTCTGAGCGACAAACCTAGCCTTGTTTCAGATTATAGTACCATTCTCATCCATCTTATTCTTGTAGATCCACTTGGTACCAATCACATTATTCCTTTTAAACTAAAGCAACTCATCTTCCATTGAAAATATCTAATATTCATCTTTGAGTGCTTCTTTGACGTTCTTGGACTCGACTTTAGACGTGTAGCAAACAAAGCTAACCACTTAGGATGAGATCTCCAATAATGACAGTAGGATCATGACTCTTGCGAACCCTAGCACGTGTGTCCCCTATGATAGGAGTAGGGACCACCTTGGGTGTGGGAGGCACAAAAAAGATCATCAGGAGGAAGTTCATCATCCTCACATAAAAGGTTAGAATCAACAGACGTCGGTGGTTCGTCATTATGCACGATGACGATTATTGACTCCATAAACTTAGAGCTACTTAGGTTAAAAACCCAATAATCTCTACCAGTCGATGAATACCCTAATAATATTCCCACGTCGCTCAGGGAGGTGAGCTTTCCTAATTTGAAACAATTCCACGAGATGTAAAATTAAATTTTGGATAATATTTTCTTCTTCGATATATTCAAAGTAAATAGTTTAGACTCATATTAAGACATTTTCTCACCGAAATTTAGTAAAAATAAATAAAAATAGAGCAACTTGAGGATGACTATCAACTTTTGGAAGATATAGAGAACAAAAAGAACTGTCCCTACCACATTTTTAGGCCATTATATTTAGTTTCCTACCCCATGAAGCTAAGTGGGAACATTATTGAAGGATGGGTGATCACTAGAATAAGTTTTGGAATATTACAAGAGAGAGGAATGAAAGGTCTTGCCTATACATCCCCTCCCCTCCCCCCCCCCACAACTATATTTTGCTCAGAATAATTCTTCCTTAAAGCAAGACCATTTGAGTCTTCTTCTTCCTCCATTTTAGTAGCTTAAGTCCCTATAAATATTTTTTTGCTGCAAGCTTGCAAGACCACCATTCCACGTTCATTATCAAAAGTTAAATAAGGTGTTGAATGTGTTATTTTGGAGAAGAAAACTTGCAAAAGATTTAGAAATTTATTGAATTTTCTTTAAACCTCTTCATCAAAGGAATTAATGTCTTTAAGACGTAGGGGTTCTACATTATTTTTAAGTTTGAAATCAAAGCATGCTATATATATATATATATATATATATATATATATATATATATATATATATATATAATTTACATGACTACTTATGCTTATTATCACTAGATATGAATTGTTGTTTAAGAATATGTGATAAAAATTGATGAAAGTTAAGTTTGAAAGAAAGATAAGTTTCAGAATATTTAATCAAATGGTAACTAAAGTTGTTTTCAAAAGATGAAATACCGAGTCTAAAGTAAAATAAAAATAGACTTTTTATAAAGTGTGAAACTTATAAATATATTGTGTTGGGACTTGTCTAGTCTTGAGTAATTGGATTCATCTGCCGGTAAAAGGAAATAAAGGAAAGGGGCTTACAAGTGGATAAGAAAGAAAGAAATAAGGAAAAAGGGTTACAATGACATAGAAAAATAAAAGGCACTCGAAGGTAATCGGGAAATTTAAGAAGGGCTCGGAGCCCTAGGGTGAAGCTTAATGATTAGACTCCAAACCACTAATTAGGAGCATATTGTATCACGGTGGTAGTTGATTAAAAGCCATAAAACACTCATGGATTGGTGTCCCGATTAATCAAGTGAGATGATAATTTTCAGCACGACGCTCATTAATGTAAAGGTAAGTTTGTGAAACAACTTGAAAAATGGGAAAGTATGCTAATGGTTAAATTAACGCGATACAAATAGTATTAAAAGAATGATTAAGTGTGAGTGGGGCCATCACCCGATCACATTGTTATAATGCACATTGAATGGTTACGATACATCTTGCATAAGAACACTTAATCAAATGAAGGATGATTTCATAATTGCTAAAATGCACTTTATATGTATAGATATTCCTTTGTACGTAATACTTTCATAGTATTTTTCCTACTGGGCGCACTCTCACACCCCACCATTTGTCCTCGGCGGTACTTGTAGAAAAGATAAAGGTAAGGAAATTACTAGAGGCAAGGAAGGATTTACGCGCCAGTAGAGCTCTGCATATTATTCATTTTAAATGTGTAATTTAACGTCAGACTTTAGTTTTAACCATTTGAACCTTAATGCAAGTATTTTAAATTTGAATTGTAAGAATACATGATGGTATGGGTTTTACCGTAAATGTTATTTATTCCATTGAAACTGCAAAACTCTTTTATTTCTAGTGTTCCTATGAATTTCATAAGATGGACATCATTTCTTTAATTAGATTAAATGAGTTTTTACGACACAAATGCAAAAACAATTCTTTATTCTAAAAAGAGGATTTTCTTCAATGAAATGAAAGTATAAAAAGTTTTTTTGCAATTAACACCCAAAAACGGGGCGCACAACTTGGTATTAGAGCATATTTTACGTGTGTGCCGGAGAGTATGCTTACGTTTCTTGTTTTATTTTTAATAATAGTTATCGATATTCTAGATAATCTGTAAAGCGAATTTTGGATTTTATAATTGTTTATGTGTACGAGCGAAGTACCAAGATAATGGGGTTTATCACATTAAGTAAAAAAGGGTTAAGGTTATAAAAGGGCATACGACTGGTGGTCGTGCATGAGATTAATAATTTTATTTAAAGTTGTTAGTGTCAAGGACATGTGACATAATAAAATGATCAGGTGGACCCTTGTAGATAAAAATGTTCATATGGGGATCCAAGTTGACAAATGTATTAGTCTAAAACAAAAGTTTTAGTAGTTAATCAAGTACACAATAGTATACAATTTTTTAATACTTGGAATGAGGTTGGGTATATGACATAAGAACAAGAATGTAAGTCATCGTTAGTCATTATGACTCGCGGGGCCTTTCGAGATGTGAAGGCGCTCTTTTTAATTGTTATACATATCGAAAAAGTATTGGTCTTGTTTCTTAGGTGGAATGATTTAGTTTTATAGGGGACATATGATAAGTCACTCAATGGTGTCTAATGATAAAGAAATTTAATTGGAGTTTAAAAGTGGATTTTCGAGGTTTTGGTCGTTTTCAAAATAAGAAGTTCATTCTTGATGAAAGTGTAAGGTTGATTTTAATTTAGTATCAAGTATACCCCACTATAAAGAGTTTAGTATGAAAGACAAGGTACACATTACCCTGTGGAGAAATTTTGTTAATATTTTGAATGAAACAAATTACTTGTAGTGAAAGAAACTTGTGCCAAGACTTAAGAAAATGCTTTTGGGCAATTGTAGTCATTAATGAGGAGTTACGAACACAGTATAATCGTTTGACATTTTCAGTAGTGCTTACAAAGTAGACCTTTGTGTGTGACTGCAACTATTATAAGGATTAGGTCTCGTAGACTGAGACTAGTTGCTGTGGGGCCTATATGCAGATGGGTCTGATGGACACTGGGCATATGTCATGGCATTGGGTCATGTCTCGTCCAGGAGGAGGTCATACTTATGTACATTAATAACCCCTAGCCCTTCGTCTTTAATGTGAATGGAAGGATGAGTGGTATATTCATCCGACCTCATGTAAGGATGGAACCTCCCCAGTGTCACAAGCTGCTTTGGAGATGTGAACGGTTCATGTAGGGGCCGTGACTGTCCTTTCCATATCCTATATAGATACGTTATTAAAATGTCCTTGATTAGACACCTGTCAGCGAGCGTGTGTCTTGGCATGTCAGCTAATGAATGGCGATTGTAGGCCTACCTGGGGGGCTTGTACCCTAATGACGCATGCTTCGAGCAATGTGTGCAATCATCGCTTCATTTAAATACCTAAAATCTCAATTTCTTTTCTTTATTATCTAAATTATTCCCGTTCTCAAACCTTCTGCTGTAAAAACTATTTTTCTCCATTCTTACTATTTGAATCCTCCATTTCAGGCGAGTCTGGCGTCCTTTTCTCGTTCTAAAGTCTTCTCTTTCATTCAGGTAACCCCCTTCCGTGATTTTATTTCGTTCGCTTTATGTTCTACTATTTTTCTTCAGTTTTGATTAGTTTTTGGTGATCTTTGAGTTTTATGGTGACCATATATGGTTGTTATAGTTTTTTAGTGAGTCTTAGGTAAGTTCTAGGTTGTAGAGAGTTAGGAGGGGTAGGTTTTGGAGATATGTTTACTTAATTATCGACAATTTGATTTTCAGGCGACCCTTCGATTATCTTCTCTAGTGACCTTTATATTGGCTCTTTATTGGTGCACTATTTGAAAATGATTAGTCTTCCATTTTGATCATTTAGTGAACCTATGTCAAACCTTTTTTTGTTTAAATATATAGAAGACTATACGAGTTAGGTGAACAATATCCACATTTGATGGAGAGGATACTTAGGGAAATATGCAAAGCTGATAGAGTGGTTGAACATAGAGCCGAGGCCAAATCTAGACTTGCAATTTAACCCACTCCCTTGTCTATAGTACATCCTCCTTCACTTCTCTCATACCCATTTTCGATCGAGACTAGTGTTATTAATATCAGCAGTGACATAATGTCTGATACCTCTTCACAGGGTCACAGTCTGTGTCTTCATATAAGTTATACAACCCTTCTGCATTTATGGAGTTTGGGAAAGAAGACTCTTTCGACGAGGTTATATGAGTTATAAGATCCTGTCTAGATGATATTGATGTTGTCAAGTCCACCAATCAAGAAAACCTTCAAGAGGCCACAAACAATAATGAGCCGAGAGTCGAGGTTGCTTACACACAACCCCTAATGGCTATTTCTCTATCGTCCATAACTGGCACCAAGTTCTCAACATGATTCCCAAGTGGAGTCCCTGCCATTGATGTTGAGGATGATGATGAGGAGGAGGACGAGGAACCAATTGACACATCCTATGTTGCAACCTTTACTAGCACTATCCGAGAGGTAGATCTTTTTTTGTGGATGCATCTCTATGGGATAAAATCTTCCATTAACACGAGAGTCCCATCTGAGAACGAGATTAGACTATGATAATCGAGTGGGAGAGGTATCGGTCTACGAACAGATGTTTAGGGTCGATTTTAAACCATCGATCCACCCTAATGTCAGAACCATTCTTACTAGCATGGTACTCTTCCCATCTCAACTTTCCCCTAATGCCTGGAGAATTATTCTCAACTTTATCCAGTTGTGGAGACTATTTTATGACATCGATCTTCCTGTCAGCATTTTTTGGGCATATTACACCGTGTCCATAACTAAGGCTCAGTCTGGCTACTTCTACCTCATAGTAACGAAGTCCGACAAAAATATCCTGATTATAAATCAGACTTCAAACCATCATTGTTAGCCCCGATACTTCTTTGTGTCGGGGGATTGGGAGTTTGACACTGATGCTCCATGCAGTCCTAACGAACCATGGGTTCCCCAAAAGTGGGGAAAAGCGTCAATGTCAGCCAGGTTTGACCCCAACCTAATTATTAATGGACAAAAAAAGATAAATCGTCTACAGACTCAAGGTAAATAGGATGGCCTGGTTGTGTTCGAATAATTGATGACTCCCGCCTTTTTTTTTGGAAAAGTGAGGTGTGGGTTTAATCCCCTCATCGAGATGTGTAAGTTAGCAGTTTTAACAATCGTACTGTCATCTTTTATTTACACGTCGATACTAATCATCATCTTTTATTTATAGGCCATCTACCCGACAAATCCTAGGAGATTTAGGAAATGGCTACCCCAGACTTAACCAATATGGGAAACAAAATCACTGCTAAGAAGTCCACCACCTCAGCCCCGACCAAGAAGATAGAGAGGCAAGAACAAAAAAGAGCAAGTTGAGGATGTTAACACTTAATCCCCTCCACCAAAGAAGAGAAAGAAGGATGACTCATCCAAGGCTGCCACTAACCAAGCTATCCCCATCTCAAGTGATGTTGCACTTGCTTCCAGGTTATCTCAGTTGATAATCTCTACCGACTTTCTGATTAGTGATACAAGGAGAGCAAAGTATGCTGTCGGGTCCATAATGGCTGACTCTAAAAGGAAATTTCTTTGAGCTATGGACCCATCTCAGCTTGGGGACTTTACTTTGCACAAGGCCACTCAAGTTACAATATTCTAACTTGATTTTTATTATTTTCAAGTGGTGATTCATCTTTTGCTAACTTTTTTTTTTTTTGCTTTACAGTCTCTGCTTGGTCTTCACGAAACCTTCATGTGGTCCAACATGCAAATGAGGCCATTAAGGCTGAAAAATTAATGAGAAAGAATCTCAAATATGTCGAGATGAGCCATAAGCAGGAAATTGAGAAGCTATAGAAGAAACAAGCAAATGAATTGGCGATCCAGAAGAAGGGCCATGATGCTAAAATTATAGCTCTCTGAGAAAAGCATGAGGCCGAGACCAAGGAAGCCAACAGGAAGGCCATTGAAGACTTTAAGGCATCAAAGAAAAATTTTAGTTACAACTTTCAGTACTTAGATAGGGGGGGGGGGGGGAAAGAGGCTTTCCATTGGGACCTTAACAAGCACCTGACATCGGCAAAGCTGACCCCCAACTAGAAAATGATTTAAAGACATTTGATTTCGCTGACCCGGTAGCTGCTATCGCTCTAGGTGAAGTGGAGGCCGAGGCTATTACTAAGACCACTATGGTCGAAACCATATTTCAAAATGACGTTGAGGCAGTATATAGGGGCAATGTGGGAAAGGAAATTACTATAAAATCTCCTACAGCTGATGTGGCCCAGGACGAGATAAAGAAGGAGAAGGAAGCTTGATTTTTAACCTTTTCTTAGGTGGTCGTCTGTGACCTAACACCCTTTCTGATGTAATCATATTTTTAATAATGTCTCTTCCTCTAGTTTCTGAGTGTTTTATAATACTTGACAACACTTAGCAATTTTTAGTCTCCTTTTGATGATATATATATGATCTTGTGTTGATCGTGTCTCCATTTGTTGACCACGTGTGGTTTCTACATTGTCTTATCTTATCACCATTTAATGGTGTTATTAACATAATGTTTGAGCAACCACATAAAAATGATGTTACAACATTGATCCTCCTTCTTGGCATTGTTGGGAGGGTATGAAGGAGACGAAACTCCTCATACACTCTCATATCATTGAGAAAGTTACTATTATCTTTAATTCACTATAAGCCGTTGTTTAAGCAACCATATATATGATTTTTAACTTGTGTTTTTGACCACCTAAGTGATGTTATCACAATGATCCCCCCTCTTGGCATTGTTGGGAGGGTATGGAGGAGACAAGGCTCTTCACACACTCTCATATCACCGAGAGTGACTATGAACTTCAATTCACCATAAGCTGATGTTTAAATAACCATATAAAATTATTTTTAACTTTTGTTTTTCACCATCTAAGTGATGTTACCATGTTGATCCTCGTTCTCAGCATTATTGGGAGGGTATGGAGGAGACGAGACTCCTCACACGCTTTCGTATCACCAAGAGTGATTTATAAAGTATTCACCATAAAAATGATGTTCCTTAGTTTAACATAATATAAACCATAAAGCTATTAACGAAAATAAGTTGGATAAATATTGATAACAAATAATTAAAATAGAAATATACTGAACTGAAATCGAAAGATACACTTGGTATAAAAATAATTCTTGAGAATATTTTTTCAAATGGTCGGCATTATAGGGATTGGATACGGGATAACCTTCAAGTTTTCCAACATAAATATGCCCAACACGGCCTCTTCAACCACCCTGTATGGTCTTTGCCAATTGGGATGGAGTTTATTTGGCTTTTTCCCGACCTTCTTCAAAACCAGATCACCCACGGCTATCGACTTGGTCTTGACCCTTTTATTGTAAAATCTAGTAGCCCTTTGTTGGTATGATGACTGTCGTACTACTGTATCCTCTCGTCTTTCTTCAATTAGGTCTAGATCTAGACTTCTCTCTTCTACATTGGCTTTCGGATCGTAAGTTTAAACTCTATAGTTGGGAATTCTAATCTCGGTAGGGATAACTACCTCAAACCTGTATGCTATTATGAATGGTGTTTCACCTGTCGACGTCCTTTCAGTCGTTTTGTAAGCCCATAGGAGCCCATGTAATTCTTCTATCCATAGACCTTTAGAATCTTCCAATTTTTTTTTGATCCATCAAGTATCGTTAAGTTAGTGACCCCAGTCTAACCATTGGCTTGGGGTCGGCCAAGGGTCAGAGAAAAACTAATTTTATGTCGTCTCTCTAACAGTAAGCTCCCATCGACTAGTTTTTAAATTATTTACCATTATTCGATATTATGGTATGGGGGAAACCATTCGGTAGATGATATTCCTCCATATGAACTATAACATTTTAACCTTGGTGATGGAAATCATTACTTCGGCTTCCACCCATTTTGAGTAATAGTCAATGGCCACTATCATATATTGGTAGTTGCATTTGTTCTTCAGGTTTCATCTCTGCTCAATCACGCGGTACTTTTTTCATTAGCAGTTCGTTATGGTTCTCTTTCCTACCTTGTGCTTTTAATATTTTATATATAGTTTTAAACATCGATGACGATGTTCTCTTTTGTTTGGGGGTGGGAAATTTATCAAAATCGTACCTCTTTTGAATTTTTTTTAGAAAGAAATCATTTTAAATTCCTTTTTGTGCAGTTAAAACTAAATTTTTATGACATGAATTGTCTATCATCCCTCTTTTAGAAATCTCGGAATACCCGTGCTCAACCCTAAAATTACGCTTTTTACCATACAATTAATTAATACCTCTAAAAGTGTATTTGCACTATGAATTTCTAAACTCAACAATTGGCACTATCACTTTTACAATCAAAAGTTGAAGAGTAACTATATTCTCAAGAGAGCCTTATAACATCACTAGTGGAGACTTAAACCCATGAGATTTGAGCTATTCACCTTTTTTAGGGTTTTTATGTATCTTCGAGTCACAAGTTGACTCAACTGTCTTTGGGTACTATACTTAATCGTTGAATGATCTCATTATTTTTCATTTTTGGCAGAATCACTGGGAATGACATTACTTTCGAGTTGTAAGAAACATGTGCCTTATAGTTTTTCCCGAGCACTAAACTGTTTTTACCATACACTTACCACATTATCATTCACCCATTTTTCATATTTCCCTTATCCATGTATGTCCCAGATACCATCCATATGTCATTTCCCATAATTACCATCGTTTTTGTGAAAAATAGTGTTTAGAATTTCAAATGTAAATTGTGTTCATTTGTGTTATGAAAAGAAAAAATGCATCGCAATAAAAAAGAGAAAAACAAAAAAAAAATAGAAAAAGAAGCCAAAAAAAATAGAAAAGAAGAAAAGGAAAGCATGCGATTAAAAATTCAAATGGTGAAGACATTAGTTATTCGAAGTGTGTCACGCTCTTCTAAAAAACTCTACCAGTATCATCTTCTTTTCATTATTCCCTCATAAACCACATTTTCACCCTTGTTAAAGTGTTCGGGCAAACGAGAAGTCTATATGGTGAATAACTCGACACTCTCAGCATAGTGGTTAGCATTCCTTCATGAGATCAATTTTCTTTCATGTAAAAGTGTGTGAGATTTTTGATCTTGTTTACATTTCTTCACGTCCTCATACACTAGAGAGATACAATTACCCAATTCTCAGAGAGTTCGATTTAGAGAGATATATCTAGTGATAATTGAAGTCAAAGCTTTGATCCAATAAAGGCGATATAAGAATTACTCTAGTGACACTTAAAGATTGTTTCACATTAACACCTGCTGAGTTTTAGAAAGGATTACGCTTTTGGTATTAAGTAATTTTATGCCTCACTTTGATAGTTGAACACGATGTTCCTTGATGTATTTTTAGTTGGGTTGTATAGCTTTTCATCATCAAATAAGAGATTGCCTTTCAATAAATTTTTTGAATTTTTTAGGTAAATTCACTGCAAACCCTCACGAGACAACACTCGTCCTGTAGGGCAACCTACAGGCTTAACGGTTTATTGCACATGCTAAGTGCAATCACCAATTCGTGCGAAAGTGGCACACTTTTGGTTACTTATCTCTATTTTCTCTATATTTTTGCTCGAGGACTAGCAATGTTCTGTTTGGTGGTGGTGTAATAAGTACCTAAAAGTGCCTATTTTATACCCCGAATAGAAGCATTTTAGTCACTTATTTTAATTAAAAATAGCCTCATGTTCGTATTTATCTATATTGCATGTCAATTAGCAGTCGCAGTGTCAAATAGTGCCAGATCAAGTTAATTACGACAAAGTAGTGGTCAAACGCGTTAAATGAAGAAATTCTAAGCACCGTGAATTGAGAAGTTCTTTTTGAGCTTCCTAGATGAATTCTGATGCCCTGAGCCCTGTCCCGTACCAAATCTGAGCCTAAGCCGAGTCCTAGCCATCACCCGAGCCCCGTGTGCGTTTAGTTTATACTTTTATATCTTTTTAGATTGTTACATGAGTCGTAGATAATTTTTAGGATTTATTTTATATTATATTTGTATGCGTATAGTTGTATATATTAGGGTTCGTTAGTTTGCATTGTGTGTTTTTATATTTTTATAATATGTGTCTTTATTTTATTTTATTTTCCTTTTCTTTTATTTATTTATAATTTTATTAGTTTTGGTTCATTATTATTTTATTTTAGTTATTTTGAGTCTTTTATTTTTAGGTTAGGAATTTTTTTTAGGTTTTATATTTTTTTTTTAGTTTTATTTTATAATTTTGTAAATATTTATATTTAGGAATATAATTTAGTTTTATTTTAGTATATTATACTAACTCAAGACACACACACACACACACACCACACTCACCTACATCTCACCCACACCCTAACATACCCTCATCATCTTCCCCATTTTCACTATGTCTCTCTCTTTAAACTCAATAACCACATGAACCCATACCCATCTAAGCCACTGCTCGATCCAGGCCCAACTGACCAAACCCGAAATCAACAACACCATCGCTGGAACCCATGACCCACAGTAGCTGCGGGACCCCATTTTGACCCACCTCCAGCTAACTTAAACCCATTTCGACCTACACAACCCGAAACCCACTTCAAACCCAACCAATCAAGCTTAAACCTCCATCCAATCCAGCCACGATTGAGCCCGAACCCGACAGAGTCCACATACCCATTTCTTCTCCAACCTGAATCCAAACTCCACGAACTAAAACCCCATAACCAAAATCCGACCCTTACCCTGAAGCTCCTTCCTAAACCCAACTCGACCTTGACCCATGTTCAACCAACAACATCTCCATAACCCGAAACCAACCCGAATCACCTACTTGCCAATAAAATCGGAACCATATCTTCCAAAAAAAAAAAAAAACGTGCAATTCTTTGACCTAGAAAAATATGAATTTCACAAAAATTTCTCCAAAAATACAACATCGTGGGCTTTAAAAAGAAGGAAGGGGGGACTCCCACTGGGGACGGAGACGAGAGGACACTGTATAGAGAGAAATACTGTATATTTTGTACAGTTTAAGAATTTCAAAAAAATACAGAAAAATTAGTGTAGTCTTAGAATAAAATTTTAGGTTTAGTTTTTATTTTTATTTGTGTATCAAGTGCTGGATTTGTGAAGACGCAAGGACACACTTTCATGAATGCGATTCAATGAATCAATTCAAAAGGAGACTTTTGCTTGTTGTATTTCTTACTCTACTATTTAATTTATTGTTCCATGTTTGTGATTGTGATTGATTATTTAATTGCTTGGCTAGTCACCCTGTTCAAGGGGTGGGATGCATTGCGTAAGATGTTAAATTAATTGATTAATTTCATTAATGCTATATTTCTAGGTTAATTAATTTAGAACTGTCACAAATTAATTTATGTAACGAGAGTTAGTAAATTAATTTTACAAATTAATGTTTGATTTTTGAAATTGAACTAGAGATAGGTTTTTCCTAAAATTAAATATTAATTTGGTGTTGACAATTGAGGATTCATACCTTTTTTATTAAATTGATCCAAGTGGGTAATTTTCTTGAAAATAGTATAGTTCTTAATTTTATCATCCTCTGACATTTTTAAATTAGTTTTCTAAAAAATATTTTAGTAAATTTATAATTGTAATGAGAGTTAGATTATCAATTTACTACTATCTCGAAATATTTCAAATTAATAAATTGAGAAATTAAAATAATTGATAATGCGTGTAATCCCATCTCTTGACTTTCTCACATATTTCACACTTTGTAGCAAATTATTTTTCATTATTTATTCATTTCATAATTTTAGCATTTATTTGTTAATTTTCCCTTGAAATCGTTTAGAAAAATAAAAAATAAAAAAATATTTTAATAAAAAAATTGAATTGCAAGTGTTCACGTCAATTGTTTCACCTTGAAAGTTGGATTGATACCCTTACTTACCGCAATACGAGTTATTTTAGGAAGTTTTGTACGTAATTCAAGGAAATTTTTTAGATTGGCTTTTGAAGATAACGACGATACATAAAAAGCCAGTTATCAAATGGCGCCGTTGCCGGGGTCTTGAAGATTGAAGCAAGTGAAGATTTGTAATTTATATTTTTATTTTTTTTAGTTGTAGTATTCCTTCTCCCTCCTTCTTAGACTAGTTGTATAGGAGTTTTGAAGCTTTGTATTTATTTAGGTGCATTTTGACACCGATTTATTTTAATAATTATTCATAAAAAGCAAAAAGTAAATAAGAAACTGGACAAGGTAGAGAGAGGGCGTCCAAATGCAAGGATTTAGAAGCCTCTCTACTTTGGGTTGGTAGGACTCCCGGGGACGTCTGAAGTTAGGCGAGCTTCCCCCCGGTCGACTCAACTCGGTTTTCACCCCACGCGTGTAAAAACCGTGGGAGGTAAATTCTTTCTCACTCGCGAATCTCTTGTCAGCGAGTCAATTTTTGGTTGATTACTTGCTCTTATGTGTTATTCCTTTCTGTATCGCACTTAAATTGGATGGTTTGATGAATAAATTTACCTAAGACCTACACCTGATCATTGCAACGAGTTGGGATTTCCTCACCCACTCAATCATTTTTCCTAATTGCTTGTTACCCTTGCTCTCACTTAAATTAAAATCAATAAACTAGCAAGCCAAGTAGGAACGGTGTTCATTAGGACCCTTTTGGAACGAGACCCTCGTAGGATACTCAAGTGAGTCCTTACCACCCCTGCAAATCTTCATTCGCCTATCTTAAGACTTTTGTCTAGGAAAACTGGGTTTCAAGTTAGGCCGCCCAGTAAAACGGGTTTATGCTTTCCCCAGCGTGGTACCGGATAGCCATTTGTTGTAGTATCTAGTGTGGTGAGCCTTAAATAGTAAGCCTCTTGTCTCTCGGGAAGAAAGTAGGAGCACATTTTTGCAACAGGCGATCACAAAGATAAATTCCGTGATTTTTGTCGGCCGCGGACTTAATTAAAAATTGACTACCCCTTTCAGTAATATTGAAGATAATAATTGGCTACGTGCTCGTTAGGATTTTTTTCTTTGCTCGTACGTATTCATCTCTTTTGGTAGTCGATTTTTTCCTCCATCCTTTTGAGTTTCCAAAAGAGTCAATTTTCTCCCCTTTTCCAAAAAATCCCAAAAATATATTCCTCCTTTTAAAAAAAAATATTTCCAAAAATCTCAAAAAGATTTTCTTTCTTTTTTTTTTCCATATTCTTAATGGCAAAAAGATTTTCCTTTTCTTATTTTCAAAAATCACAAAAATATTTTCTTTTCTTCTGAAAAATATTTAAAACTCCACAAATATTCCTCTCATCATGGACGAAGAACGTCATTTAGGGGAATACTTTGGCCATTTCCCATTATCTCGAAGCTTGTTTGACGTTGAGCCCGAATCAAACCTCCATACCTTACTTTGTGGCTTTAACTCTTAAAATCCCACCGTTGCTACTCATGTTTCGTTCACGCACACATCTTATCTTCCAACACCTCCGGTGATGAGTGTCAACCCATCCCATGCTTCGTCGTGCGCACACTGCTTTCTGGTTGAACACTTGTCCCATGAGTGTCCATTTATTTTCGCTCCATCTGAACCCACCATGGCCCAAGTGTTTCCATATAACACTGTTTTGGAACCACCCTCGACGTATTGTCATGACAAATCTAATATCGAGGGGTATGAGAACCCAAGCTATTCATGGAGGCCTGATCACCCTTCCATGCAATATAAATCCTAACACTATGTTGTGGATCCTTACGGTTTTCAACAGTCATCATCGCAACCTCGTGCACATCATCCCTATCAGTCCTCTTACTATGCTCCTGATGCAGATCAACCGTTTTTCTCTCACGAAGAAACTCCTCTCTTGTATGACACACTTGTCCCTATTCCACCCACTTCATATGAGTATTCTCCGCATCTTAGTGTCTATAGCGAGTTGTGTCCACCTCAACCACCACCGCCACCCACCAACACTTCACCACCACCATGCCCATCCGCTCTCGAGATCTTCTTGTACAAGTTCTTCCTCTAACACGAGCACACTCTCAAATCTCAAAATGAAGCCCTTCAACGGCTTGAACAAAGGTTAAATGAATTTGAGAGTGCGAATGAGTCGGATTTCACCCTAAGTCAACCCATTGTTACACCCGTGTGGAACGATGATGTGTCTTCTTGTGCCACTGATTTTGAGTGTGACCAACCCTATCATCATGAGAATCTTGAAGTTAAGACCACCTCGGGGTCCGGCCCCCAAGTTGACAATTTTGTTGACATATTCACAAATTGCGAGACTGATCCAACACTGTCCTATCCTCTCTAACCCACCATTGAGGTTCGCATTTACCCTTCCACAGAATCCCTATTTATGCCCGAGTCTACACCATTTGATCATTTCATGTGTGTTCACAAGTGAGTGCTTTCCACTGTCATACCTCTCTGGATATGGATCATGTCCCACCTTGCTTGGCTCCCGTTGAGTCATATATTAATGTTGATTCTTCTAACTCGGATTTGGATGCCTCGTTCGATTTTTCCACCACTTCGGATGGTACCTTTCGGGTGGATAAGTTGATCACTCCATCATTTACTTTCACACCTCCTCCTACGAGTGCCCTTGAGGATCATTTCGAGCCTCATGAGGAGTGTGTCTCTCCTTCTCTTGAGTTCAATCATATCCCATCTGACCCACCCAATGTCCTTACCACCCCACCACTTGATTTGGACCTTTCTATTATAACTTCCCTGTTCACATCTAAGCATTTAGTTCCTCACCTCCACCCACCCTCCACCCTAGGGGTCCACGAGCCCACTCCTCCATTTTACTTCCACCCCGATATCTGTGAGAGTATTTGTGCTACGCTCAACTTTCGTGACACTGAGCTTTTTCTTTTAATCCCGCCATTATCATATCGTGGATATTTTTATTTTCTCCATATCATTGATTTGTCACGACGCGAACATTATCACCGTCCATTTATAGAATGGTCGTGCGCTTTCTTAAAGGCCTACCCCTTCATTATTGATAAACAATATTGCCTCTAGATCCAATTAGAGCACCATTCTTATAGGGTCCTTGTTGCCCTCCCCTTTACGCTCAATAAGGCCCGTGACCAGTGCTCGTTCACCCTCACCCTTACCCTTCTTCCATATATCTTTCTACTTACCCACCCGTGGTCCACTGATGCTTTGCATCGTGTAAAGCATTATGTCATAAAAATGCATTGACTCTTTTAGCCTTTATCCAACAAGACTGACACATCAGTCTTGTTTGGGGGTGATTATCATCACCCCAATTTTCTGCCACCCCGAGCTTTTATACTTCTTATCCATAGGGTGAGTTCCGATCGTCTGGCTGAAGACATTAATCTTAGCGCTCACGAGAGGCAACCCGTCTTATATTATTTCTGAGTATGAGTCTTATCCTATTTGGGAGTGGTGTTTCACCTCACCCAATGATTTTCACACGCTTTATAGACTTGTATATATTTTTATGTAGCATTTGTTCTTCAAATTTCATCTTTTCTCCATCACGCGGTACATTTTTATTAGCAGTTCATTATGGTAATCTCTTTCCTACCTTGTGCTGTTCATTTTTTATATATAGTTTTAAACATCGAGGAATATGTTCTCTTTTGTTTGGGGGTGGGAAATTTATCAAAATCGTACCTCTTTTGAAAAAATTTCAGAAACAAATCATTTTAAATTCCTTTTTGTGCAGTTAAAACTAAATTTTTATGACATGAATTGTCTATCATTCCTCTTTTAGAAATCTCGAAATACCCGTGCTCAACCCTAAAATTATGCTTTTTACCATACAATTAATTAATACCGCTAAAAGTGTATTTGGACTATGAATTTCTAAACCCAACAATTTGCACTATCACTTTTACAATCAAAAGTTGAAGAGTAACTATATTCTCAAGAGATCCTAAAAAATCACTAGTGGAGACTTAAACCTGTGAAATTTTAGCTATTCACCTTTTTAAGGGTTTTTACGTATCTCTGAGTCACAAGTTGACTCAACCGACTTTGAGTACTATACTTAGTCGTTGAATGATCTCATTATTTTTTATTTTTGGCATAATCACTGAGAATGACATTACTTTCGAGTTGTAAGAAACATGTGTCCTGTAGTTTGTGTCGAGCACTAAACCACCTTTACCATACACTTACCACATTATCATTCACCCATTTTCTATATTTCCCTTATCCATATATGTCCAAGATAGCATCCATATGTCATTTTCCATCATTACCATTGTTTTTGAGAAAACAGAGTGTTTAGAATTTCAAATGTAATTTGTCTTCATTTGTGTTATGAAAAGAAAAAATGCATCGCAATAAAAAAGAGAAAAACAAACAAAAAATAGAAAAGAAGAAAAAGAAAGCATGCGATGAAAAATTCAAAAGAAGAAGACATTAGTTATTCAAAGTGTGTCACACTCTTCTCAAAAACTCTACCAGTATCATCTTCATTTCATTATTCTCTCATAACCCGCATTTTCACCCTTGGTAAAGTGTTCGGGCAAACGAGAAGTCTATATGGTGAATAACTCGACAATCTCAACATAGTGGTTAGCATTCCTTTATGAGATCAATTTTCTTTCATGTATCCGTCATTTTTTACAAAGTGTGTGAAATGTTTGATCTTGTTTACATTTATTCACCTCCTCATACACTAGTGAGATACAGTTACCCAATTCTCATAGAGTTCGATTTAGAGAGAGATATCTAGTGAGAATTGAAGTAAAAGCTTTGATCTAATAAAGGCGATATAATAATTACTCTAGTGACACTTAAATATTGTTTCACACTAACACCTGCTGAGTTTTAGGAAGGATTACGCTTTTGGTATTAAGTATTTTTATGCCTCACTTTGATAGTTGAACACGATGTTCCTTGATGGATTTTTAGTTGGGTTGTATAGCTTTTCATCATCAAATAAGAGATTGCCTTTCAATAAAATTTTGTATTTTGTGGGTACATTCACTGCAAACACTCACGAGACAACACTCCTCTTGTAGGGTAACCTACATGTTTAACGACTTGTTGTATATGCTAAGTGCAGTCGTCACTGCGTGCGAAAGTGGCACACTTGTGGTTACCTGTATCTGTTTTCTCTCTATTGGTGTGATAAGCACCCAAAAGTGTCTATTTTATACCCCGAATAGAAGCATTTTAGTCACTCATTTTAATTAAAAATGGCTTCATGTTCATATTTATCTATATTGCAGGTCAATCAGCAGTCGCAGTGTCAAATAGTGCCAAATCAAGTTAATTGCGACAAAGTAGTGGTCAAATGCGTTAAATGAAGAAATTCAAAGCACCGTGAATTGAGAAGCCCTTTTTGAGCTTCCTAAATGAATTCTAATGCCCCGAGCCCTGTCCCGTACCAAATCTGAGCCTAAGCCGAGTCCTGGCCATCGCCTGAGCCCCGTGTTCGTTTAGTTTATACTTTTATATCTTTTAGATTGTTACATGAGTCATAGATAATTTTTAGGATTTATTTTATATTTCTAGGATTTATTTTATATTTTATTTGTATGCGTATAGCTGTACATATTAGGGTCCGTTAGTTCGCGTCGTGTGTTTTTATATTTTTATAATATGTGTCTTTATTTTATTTTTTTAATTTTATTATTTTAGGTTCACTATTATTTTATTTTAATTATTTTGAGTCTTTTATTTTTAGGTTAGGAATTTTTTTTAGGTTATATATATATGTTTTAGTTTTATTTTATAAGCTTGTAAATATTTATGTTTAGGAATATAATTTAGTTTTATCTTAGTATATTAAACAAGCTAAAGACACACACACACACACGCACACACACCACACTCACCTACATCTCACCCACACCCTAACATACCCTCATCATCTTCCCCATCTTCATTCTGTCTCTCTCTTCAAACTCCATAACCACATGAACCCATACCCACCTAAGCCAGTGCTCGATCCCGACCCAACTGAGCAAACCCGAAATCAACAACCCCATCGCCGGAACCCATGAACCACCGTAGCTGTCGGAACCCATTTCGATCCACCTCTGACGAACTCAAACCCATTTCGACCTACACAACCCGAAACCCACTTCAAACCCAACCAGTCAACCTCAAACCTCCATCCAATCCAACCACGACTGAACTCGAACCCGACAGAGTCCACATACCCATTTCTTCTCCAACCCGAATCCAAAATCCACGAACTAAAACCCCATAACCAAAATCCGACCCTTACCCAGAAGCTCCTTCCTAAACCCAACTCGGCCTCGACCCATTTTAAACCAACAACATCTCCATAACCCGGAACCAACCTGAACCACCTACTTGCCAACAAAATTGGAACCATATCTTCCAAAAAAAAACACGTGCAATTCTTTGAACTACACAAATATGAATCCCACAAAAATCTCTCCCTAAATACAACATCGTGGGCTTTAAAAAGAAGGAAGGGGGGCTCCCTCTAGGGACGGAGACGAGAGGACACTGTAGAGAGAGAGAAACACTCTATATTTTGTACAGTTTAAGAATAAAAAAATTAGTGTAGTTTTAGAATAAAATTTTAGGTTTAGTTTTTATTTTTATTCAAGTGTTGAATTTGTGGAGACATAAGTACACACTTCCATGAACGCGATTCAAGGAATCAATTCGAAAGGAGACTTTTGCGTATAGTATTTCTTGCTCTACTATTTAGTTTATTGTTCCATTTTTGTGACTGCGATTGATTATTTAATTATGCTTGGCTAGTCACCCTATTCAAGGGGTGGAATGCATTGCGTAGGATATTAAATTAATTGATTAGTTTCATTAATGCTTTATTTCTAGGTTAATTAATTTAGAACTGTCACAAATTAATTTATGTAACGAGAGTTAGTAAATTAATTTTAGAAATTAATGTTTGATTTTGGGAATAGAACTGGAGATAGGTTTTTCCTAAAATTAAATATTAATTCGGTGTTGACAATTGAGGATTCATACTATTTTTATTAAATTTATCCTAGCAGGTAATTTTCTTGAAAATAGTATTATTCTTAATTTTATCATCCTCTGACATTTTTAAATTTGTTTTCTAAAAAATATTTTATTAAATTTATAATTGTAACGAGAGTTAGATTATTAATTTACTATTATCTCAAAATATTTCAAATTAATAAATTGAGAAATTAAAATAATTGATAATGCCTGTAATCCCATCTCTTGACTTTCTCACATATTTCACACTTGGTAGCACATTATTTTTCATTATTTAGTTATTTCATAATTTTAGAATATATTAGTTAATTTTTCCTTGAAATTATTTTTTAAAAAATAATAAAAAATATTTTAATAAAAAAATTAATTGGAAGTATTCACGTCAATTTTTTCACCTTGAAAGTTGGATTGATACCCGTACTTTAGCAAGTTTTGTAGGTAATTCAAGGGAATATTTGAGATTGGATTTTGAAGATAACGACGATACATAAAAGCCAGTTATCTGCCATAACTCTCTTTGTCAATGTTGTTGGTGTTTTTGCTTCTTCGATAACTTCATTATTGGCATCCGCCCATGTAAACTCAACCACGAAGTCGAATAAAGCCTTCCCTTTGATTTGGTTCCTAGGGTAGATGATGTCAAACTCACCGAACTCAATTAACTAAGTCCTTAACCTACTCGATTTCTCGGGTTTATGAATGACCTGCCTTAAAGGAGTGTTAGTAATCACCACCATCGTATAGGCTTGAAAATACGACTTCATTTTCCCGGAAGCATGTATAAGCCAGTTTTTTCATCTTCGAATATTTGAACTTGGCCCCTTGCAAGGCCTTACTATTAAATTACACTGGTTTCTGAACCCCTTCGTCATCTCGAACGATTACCATGCTGATGGATGATTCTGACACTGCTAGTTACAAAAAAAAATCTCCCACTGAATAGGCCGAGAGACTAACATAGGAGAGCCCATATAACTTTTTAGTTCTTGAAAATCTCTCTCACATTCTTCATCCGAGACAATGACTTTTCTCAATATCTTGAAAAATAGCAGACACTTATCCGTTGCTCAAGAGATGAAACGATTAAGGGTCACGACCCGGCCCATTTTGGTGTCTGTATATCAATAGGTGCTTAGATTTTTGCGGGGTTGGCCTCTATCCCCCTTTCCTTTATAATAAAATTGAGGAACTTTCCATCACTGACACCGGACAAGCACTTGGCATAATTTAACTTCATCTTGTACCTATCCATTTATATAAAAGATGCGCTCCAAGTTAGCAACATGATCATGGCCTTAAGGCTCTTCATGAGCATACCATCCACATAAACTTTATTCAAGTCTGTGAAGTCGACATGCATCCTCCACTTGCCATTGTCCTTAGGCACAATAACAACGTTAGATAACCAATCGGGATATTGAACTTCACCAATAAATTCAGTTGCCTGGATCTTCTTGACTTCATCTTGAGTGACCTCATATCAGTCCCTTGCATAAGTTCTTCTCTTTTGCTTCACTAGTTTTAAATTCTCATCAATATTAAGCCGATGACAGATAACTTCGGGGTCAATCCTCGACATATCTCTATGTCTCCATGCAAAAATACTCTGCTTTCTTCTTAGTAGCTTTACTAATTCCTCCTCGATCTCATCTTTTAGGGATGAACCGATTTGGATGATTTTTTTGGCTCAAATGACAATGGATTCTACCTCCCTAGTCAGTTCAACCTTTTTATCCTTATCTCTCGTGTCCAGAGTGTCAATGTTGTCTGAAGTTGTTGCTCTCTTATGGGCCTCTCTTTCCTTAATATAGGGGAAGTAGCATTCGTGAGCCTCCATTTGGTCACCTGTACTTCCCTTACTCTATAGGGAGTCTAGAATTTTACCATCTATTAAACCGTGAAGGCACGACCTCAAACTCTTTGAGGGCTACTCTTCATAATCCGAGAACACATGCTCGTCTATGACAAAGAAACTAATATTCTTGGCGAGATACCTCGGCCAAGTGCCCATGCACACGACGTCTTAAATATTTTAAAGGGGTGAAATTTTTCTTCACTGAAGCCGATCAATGGATGGTTATAAGGGAAGAGCCTTTTCTTGCTCAAATTTAACACTTTGAAACAATTCGAGAACATCACGTATGCAAAACTTTCACCATCAACAAGAATTCGGGAAAAATCATACCCATTTAGTCTCGTACTTATGACTAATGGGTCATCGTATGGAGCCAGGATTCATTTAAAGTCGAGTCTGGAAAAGTCAATAACTAGAGTGTCCATATCCACATTCTTAAGCTTCCTTAGTTTTGGCTCGACCTCAACCAAATTCACATCCATCCATTTGAACGTCGCTTTAGCTTCTACCACATGTGCTTTTTAGTCGCCCGTCTCTGTGCCGCCACCTGCCAATCCTCTGTAGATCATCTTCACATCAACGATATTATATGCAATCGACCTTTTGGATCAGGAATCTTTACTCGAAGGTTGAGGTCGATTTCCCCGCTATCATCAGAGTCATCGTCATTAGCTTTGACATCTCATCTCGATTTTTCACCCTTCCTTCCAATGTATAATTTTTTTATAATCATTCTTATCGCCACTCTTGTCTACATACTTCTTGAGTTTACATTGTTTCAGCAATTTTTTTTATCTCATCTTTGAGGGCAAAGCACTTGTAGATCGTATGCCCGTGGTCCTGGTGAAACTCACACCATTTGCTCTGGTGAATAAAGTTGGGGCTCACCCTCAGAGGGGTTTACTTGGTAAATTTGTCTTTAGTTGACCTCTTATTTCCTTATTTATCCTTTGAATGGTTAGACTTGCTTCCACCGGACTCCTTTATGTCTCATATCTTGGTCTCCATGGCCTCTTTTGCATTCATGATCCTCCCGACCGAGGAGTGGAGTTAAGTAATGGTTTTTGGAGGATCTTCAGAGAGTTTCTAGAGGATTTTACCCAGCTGTAGCTTACTGATAAGGGCTATCATAGTGATATTCTCATCATAATCCTCCACCTCCAATTTTCTTTAATGAAGCGAGAAATGTAATTCTCAGAGCTTCATTTTTGCCTTACTGCACATTTAAGAGGTGATTTACCCTCTTTTGTGGCTTCATGCTGAAGCAAAAATTATGTTTAAACTTCTCGGGTAACTGCTTGAAGTTTTCAATGGAGTTTTTAGGCAAGGATATATACCACATATGAGCATCACCTATGAGGGTGCTTGAAAACTCCATACACCTCATCTAATCAGGAGTGGAGTAGATATCGGATGCTGATTAGTACATCTCAATGTGATGTATTGGGTTGGAACTCCCATCATACTTCAGACTCATAGTAGGAGGCTTAAACTTTACAGGAGTAGGATAACTTATGATCCTCACGACAAAAGGAGACCCTTTCATGTAAGCTCGACACCTGAGGTCTCGACTTCTGAGCACTGTGCTGATCTTATCCTTTAGCCTTTGAAAGGAGTTATTCCAAGGCTTGTCTTTGACAACGAAATTATTATCACCTTATTATATTGTAACTACAATTGGTGTTGGCTCTCGACCAACAGTCCTTTATCGGTTGATGAAATCTTACTGTTCCTCCCTATCTCGGCTTTGCCTGGGCTGTTTGTCATAATGTTTGGCATTTCCTCTAGAAGTAAAAATGTTATAAGAGTAAGTATGCCGGTCTCTCTTATCTCCTTAGAGGCCGAGACGATTGACGGCTGACCCCCTATCGAGTCTATTAAAAGATGAGATTCTTGGATGGCTATGAGGGGTTGGCTGAGCATTTTTTCCTTGGTAGGTTAGACCTGGGTGATTGTGTCATCGAAAACCTCATATGGCTCCCAATACTGCTCTTCATTGCAAACTTGGTCATCTGGACAATCATTGACTTATTTTCCCAAACAGAGATACCTAGGATTAACAACATTTATCCGCTGCTGATGGTGTTGGACTTCCTTCAATGGGGTTAGGGGTGGTCACCTGTCATCGGATCCACCATCTCTCTGGTGGCCAGAGTAATGATCTTTATCGTCAAATCGTCGGGAGCTCTTCTCAAAACACTTTGGCTGAACGCCATGAACTTCTCCTGCATCTTCTGTTAGCTGGACACCAAGGATCACACTGCAGCTGCCACATCAACCATTTCTAACTGAGGTCGTGGTTGGCTGGAGCTTACGCCAATGCCTAGAGGCAAGTCAGATGACATGTCTCTGACGATATCTCCTCATAGGTGTAGAGATAAAAAGCATCAAAGGTTAAAAGTGAGCTGCGAGAAAGATGAAGCTTGAAGAATTCCCACCTAAACTCTTTAAATGGTGATACAGTTCCAATGATAGTGGATATGGATTACTACCAGAGGAAAAAAGTGAGGTCTAAGCTGAAAAAATAAAGAGGAAGAAAAAAATCTCATCCCATAGACGATGCCAAAATGATGGTGTTGATAATCACCATCTCAAATGTATATGTAGCTCAAGGATTAGTTAAGTTAACAATGGAGACAATCCTAGAGATATATATATGTAAGAATGGGATAAGAGAGATAGAAAACATAGAGATACGAGTGGTTCGACCTGAGCCTTCTCCACTGTGGAAGAGGGTGAGAGTGTTATATGAATATTGGGCACTAAAGGCCATATTTTACAGTCATTCAAGCTTTCTCTCTCTAGAATAACAAATGGCTATAGTTTCTACTAGGTAAATAATAACTCCATCCCTGGTGAAGAAGATGAAATATGTATATACAGGCTTGAGGGTGCATAGTGTGCCCTGCAAGCATGCACCTCGTGTGTATGAGATGAGCCACCCACTAGAAAAGTGCCAATTGTCCTTTACACAAGTGTTGATGTAAAAAATTAGATTATCTCTAATTATTTAATCACAGATAAAAATAAATAAGACAAAGTAATTTTTAAAGTGGTTCAGCCTTAAAAGAATGGCCTACGTCCACTATTTTGTTATTGCTGAGTGTTTAGGAATTCTCAAAGTAAGAGTATCCTCAAGAAATTCCGGTCCCCTTACAATGAGGATTATACAATGTATTTATAACCCTTAGGCTGTACATGTGAAAGGGTAATACATAGTTGTCCCTTAGGCGTATACATCTGTATGGTAATAATAAGCATTTAATGAGCATTCAATCTGTTGGTTATTCTGCTATTAATGCTCTGTTTGAGGTGCAGTTCGGACCGCCTAAGTTGTTCGGACCGCCTAAGTAGCTCGGTACTCATAAGTTGCTCGGTGTAGTAAAGTTCCTCGGAGAGCTCTTGCTGGTCGGAGTGTCTGAGTTGATCGGTAGGCAGAGTTCCTCGACGCCAAAGTGATTCTAAAAATGCTTGTAGGTGCCACGTAGACTGACACGTGTCTTCTCATGATTAATCCACGCCAGCAGGTTAAATTTGGTATCAACAGAAGCCCCCATTGTTTCACAGTTCGAGATTTGAGGAGTGTGGAACATTCTTTCTCGAAATATGGCGGTTTTAAATGGTCATCCTGAAATTTAGGAGCATTTTCTTTTGTATTTATTTCTCCTTCCATATTCGTAGAATCGAACTTTTTGAATTTTTATAACCGCTTCGGTTCCCGCGCCCTTTTTGTCTTTTTAGCCGCCGGTAGCGTAACCGTCTCTTTTTGTAATCATTATCCTTACCCATTCGCAAGACAGGGTATTTAAGCATTGCAGAAAATTACATCGTCTTCCACCTTTTCAAATTTGTATCTTTGAGCTTTCCATTTTCTCTTTCTCTCGTGCGTTCATCCTTTTCATCGTTCGTTGTCAACAGATCCATCCTTTTCCTGTAAGATCTTCTTCCTTCTTCTTTATTTCCTTTACTCATCATGGTTTACCTTGTTGAATCGCTTGATAAGTTTCGTTCTGATTTCTCTATTCCTTCGTGGGTTGTTGTGGAGGAACTTTCTGAACCTTCAGATTATTTCCGTTTGGCTGAGGGACATTGGTTCCCCAGTCTCTTCGTGGCTGAATGTGGTTTTTGTTTTCCCCCAAACCCTTTGTGTCTAGAATTCTGTCAATATTTTGATGTGGTTCCTGCAAGAATAGCCCCCAATACATGGAGAATAGTTAATGGGGTTCATAGATTAAATCAGATTCATGGAACTCGTATAGGAATTCCAGAAATTATGTTTTGTTATAGATGGGCTGTTGGTGACAATACTTTTTATTTAAAAACTAGGTTTTTAAATAGAGCTTTAGTGGTCAATCTCCCAGATGCCAATAGGGATTACTTCGAGCATGGTGTTGTTATAAAAAATTGGCAACACCCTCCACTAACTGCAAATGATGTGTATCAGGGTCCTAGATGCCCTCCCTACGACAATGGGATAGGTTGTTTTTATTTTATTTTTGAAATTATGCTTCCTTTGTGTTTGATAAAATGTGTCACTGATATTTTAATTTTCATTTATTTGCAGTTGATAGCAAAAGAAGGTCTCCAAAAGAGACAGAAGTTAACTTAAAACATCTGAAACTTATCTGGGGTTTGCATCAGACTGTTGCCGACGAGCATATCAGATCAACTTCATATCTGCTGCAGTATAAGAGTTACACCTCATCTTTTACTGATCGTCCGGTGATAAGCGACATGGAACCAATACCAGCTTCTACAAGTTCTTCACCTGAGTCACATATTCCCTTGAGTGAAAGGATGAAGAGAAGAAGAGCTCCTTCCCTCTTCGAGAAATTTGCCTCTATAGCTGGAGAGGCAAAGAAAAGTAAACATGATGTCCCAGAAGAGGGGATAAAGAAGATTGATTCACCCCCTACGGCTACTACTGTGAAGGTTGTCGAGAAGCCCCCAGTGGCTCCGGGTAAGGCCGCTGCTCCAAGCGAGGTTATTGTCATCTCTCCGACTAAAATTACATCTTTAGTCGAGGCTGTTGATGCTCCTCTGAGGAGGCTGAAGAAAATCTCCTCGGTCAATTTGGCTGAATCCATCACTCAACCCCCATCTACTGAAAGTGGTGTTCCCACTTTTGTTGCCCCGAGCTTTGCCATGAGCTCGGTGAAGTCTTGGATTATTCCCGAGATCCAAGGTATTGAAGAAAATATTTCTCGGGACATGGTTACCACATTAGCTGCTCGTCATATTGCTTCTGTAAGTATCATTGTCCTCAACTTTCATTGTTCTCTTTTTATATCTGTGCACTGACTTGCTATCGTTTTCTTTTCACAGTTGATAACTTGCTTTAATATAATTGTAAGGACACAAATTTCCAATTGAGTCCATGTATTGTGTTAGCTCAATTCCGGACAAAAACATTTATTCATAGGTTAGTGTTTTATTGTAATACTCTCAAGCCTATGAAGTGTGTGTTGAAGACGTAGCGGCAAAGAATATAAAGCTTCATCAAAATGCCGGTTTGCGTGCCTCGTTTCTACGTCATCAACTATGGTTCCATGCTCCCAAGGTATGAATGTAATTATATTTATATAGGATCTTGGAACAAAGTTTATTTGGGTGTTAGGTTTAATAAAAAACCATGTTTTACTTTCAGAAAAATTTAATTAGAACTTTATATTAAAGTATATAAAGTTTTTGGGCCAAAAATTGAATTTAACAAAAATTTCTGGAAGTCGTTCGAACCAAGTTTCGTTCGAACGAGACTGCCAACGACCCTAAACTGGTCAGTCGTTCGATATGTCGTTCGAACGAGTTTGGTTGTTCTAACGAGATATCTAACGAGTTTCTAACGAGCCCAGACTGGTCGCTCGTTAGAAATCTCGTTCGAACGAGAGTCAATGTCGTTCGAACGAGAATGCCAGGCGGGAACAGTTTTGAGCAGTTTTTTGGCAGTTTTCACCCCATTTCCCCACTTGTTTTTTAACCAACTTTTTCCAGACTTAATATGTGCGGGAAACACATTTTTCTAATCAACTTTTCCATTCCATATCCATCTCTTCGAGAGAGTTTGAGAGCTAATTTGTTTAAGGAAAATGTTAAAGTTTTGAGTGTTATTTTTAAAGAGAAAAATCATACACACTCTAGTTTTACACCCAATAGTTGTTTATCCAAGTTTCTATATTCAAATCAATTGCTTGGAGTTTTGGCACCGATTTTCTCTACCGATTTGAACAAGAGGAGTTTCGGGTTTGCTTCTACATCCCCTCACAAAGAAGAAGACTTTTGTTGCGATTTTACTCACTTGGAGAAAGGCTCCAAGCTTGGGTGACGGCGACCATACAAAGCCCTATCGGTGGATTCCGAGATTGTGGTGGAGCTCCGTGGTTGTCCGCTAGGAAGAGGTTTCTACAAGGAGGAGCATCGGGGCTTGAGAGGGTTCGAGTCGAGTGTTGTAAGTCTCTTGTCTTGTAATTGTATAATTACGTATCTAGTGGACTTGTGGCTAGGGTCGTCCGAGATTTTTTCCCGTCTTGGGTTTTTCCTCGTACATCGTGGCGTAGTGTGACCTTGTTTATTTTATCTTGCACAAAATTTAGAACGCATGCTTATGTTAATTTCAAGATAAAATTTGGTTTTACAATCACACTAATTTAAATTGGGACTTTAATAATATTTTGGGTAAAATTGTTTAATTCAAGTCACTTGCATTAATTTGGTTGGCCTAACTTGAAAATATGAACAATCATAATTTAGGCAAATTCTAGGACTTGGATTTAATTGGACTTAACAGGTTTAAGTGATAATTAATAATTTGGTTTGTTTAAGTTAATTATTCACTTTATTTTGTTTATGTTAAAATTGGAATTTTAATATTTGAATTTGAATCATCATCCTACCGTTTACGCTTCCGCATATAAATTAAGTTTTTACAAAAAGGAAATTACAAAGTTTGATTTTAAATTGTGAAAAGTTTAAAACCCGGGGATCCATAAACTATAACCTTTTCAATAATTTTGAAGAAGAATGAAGCTATTAAAGCTTCAAGCTCCTCGTCTGGTGTAGAGGAAGCTTTGGTGGGTCTGACGCAGTCTCTGAAGGATTCTCGTCAGAAGTATGCTGATGATAAAGCTACTTGGGAGAAGAAGATTAGTTCCATCGAATAGGAGAAGGATCAGGTTGTTAAGGTCTCCAAGGGGTTGGAGAATAAAATAAGAGACTTGGAGGAGAAGAATAAAGAGCTCGAAGGGAAGCTTAAAAATGCTGAGGAAGAGTTGGGTCAACTTCGGGAAGTAAGTCGTCAGAAGGAAGAAGTGGAGAATAAACTGAAGGCTGCTGAGGATCTTCTTTCCGAGAAGCTTTCCTCGGAGAAGGCGAAAAGGAAGTTGGCTGTAAAAAAGTCTTTCAGTGCTGGCTGGGATAAGGGGTGGAATAAGGGTCTGGCTGGCATGATGTCACAAGTGGAATATGGTAGCCACAAATATTTTAGGGATGGCTGGGTCGCTGCGCTGCAAGAGATGAAGGTTAATGAAAATTCTGACCTGTTTCAGCGACACATCCCTGGCCCCCCTCCAACTCCTGAAGAAGAAGAAGAGGACGAAGCTGCCTCTGAGAAATCTTCCATTGGTGATGGGAGATCGAATTTCTCATCCCCCAGTTATCCAGTCCACCGACGAGTAAATTCAACTACCCCTTATCTCATCCGAGCATCTTCCAGCACCCCCCGAGCAACCCTCTGTACCATCCGAGCAACCTACCTCCTTGTTCCAGCCTCCCGAGAAAGTTTTGGGAGACAAGGAAAAGGTATAGAGTTGTTCGGATTTTTCTCTCTGTTTATTTTTCTTTATCAAATGTAACTCTGAACTTTGTACTTCTCCTTTATGATGTAATAGAATTTGAAGTTTTGATTATGCATACTATTGATGTTCTGTTTGCACTCTTATTGATTCTTGCTTTCTCTTCCTTTACTAGTTTATGGCCAGGATGGAATTATTGTCTGCTCATGATACAAAATTGTTGAGATAATGCAATGAGTACTTCAAAGCTGGTCATATAGATATGAGTGCAACACAAATCATTGACATCCTCGGTCAAGGTGCTTCAGAGTAAGCAATTGAAGCCTACCAGTATTTGAAGTGCCTGCTCGACCGTGCAGTGGCTAACAATGTAGCATATTATGACATGATTAAAGATCTCCAAGGAACTCTTGAAGAGCTTCAACAACAATATAAGGACTCCACAGCCCTTTTGCACGAGGGATACGAGAAGAAGTATCAGCAGTTGAATGCCGATAAGGGATACGATAAATTGTTTGCTGCTTATGAAGTGAGGGAGAGAACTTTGAAAACCGAGGTCGAGGAGCACAGGCAGATAGCTGAGTTGTTGGAGCAAGAAAATAATAACCTGCAAAGAGAGGTATCTCAGTTGAAGTCTGCAACTTCCACCTCAAACGCTTTGGTCCCTGTGAACGACGAGGGATTTTCTTTCTTGGAGGTCAAAAATGCCAATCTGCGAGACGAATTGGAGACTTTGAAGAGAGCTGGCCCTTCTACATCTACTCAGGGACGAGCAAGAGCTTCTCGGGGACGAGCAAGAGTTGCTCGGATTACTGTCGAGGAACAAAGAACTCAATCAGCTCTGGAGAATCAAGCCTTCCAGCTGATGGCAAAGAACCAAGCATTGGCTGAGATGTCTAAGAAGATCCGAAATCTGGACGAGAAACTTTCTGCACAGAAGTCTGCCTTGGAGAATAAAGAACTCTTTATAAAAAGTCTTCACGAGAAGCTGGAAAGGTTGGCTTATCAGTTCCACAAGCAGCCCAGAGAATTCTGGATGGCTTGCTACAATGAGGCTCTCTACCATTTGGATGATCGGATCCAAAATGCGAATAATGAAGGTTACAAACAAGGGTGGTTGAATGCATTGGGTGTACTACAACTGGAACAAGGTCACTACTTGTGGGATTATCATAATCCTGGGTTTCTCGACTTGCCAATGCCACCCTTCAAACTCGACATGAGATGGATCCATGCTCGGGCAATCCCTCAGTGTTTGATTTCCAAATACCTTGGCGATTACAGTCTCCATTCCAACGCTGAGATATCTCGCCCGAGCACCTACTCGATCGACCATCTGTGATGAACATCAGGATGCTTAAAGATCTTAATTTCATAAACTCCCCTTATGCTTTAGACGATCCTCCTGCTAGCGAGGAACCCGTTTCAAAAGCAGAGGGGAAGAAACCAATAGAATAGGAATCTTAATGTAATAATTAATTTGTATTTCATTCTTGATGTATTTTGCTCTAGATTTAATGAAAATGAAAGACTTTTATTTTTCTTCTCAATCTTGATTATCATTGTCTCGTGGTTGTAAAACACTTTACATATGTGCATGTATATCTGTTAAAAAGATAACAACATTGTGTTATTCGTCGATCAACTAGAGTTAGTTAAAACTTATTGTCGACTGTCCTGAATTTGTAGTAATCATTTGATGACTAACAAAATCGATTATATTTTGTTACCCGACCAACTTGGTAGTAATTGAAAATGTTACAAGTATAAAAAATTTTGCTTGATCATTTTTTTAATTCTGAGCCATTTGCTGACTTTTATCACATACTCGTAATTTGTTTAATAAAAATGTTTCTGGCCAACTATAGTCGACAGCTATTTATTCCCGACCAACCTGCGTTGGTGAATTTTTTCTTCCCAACCAACCTTAGTTGGCATTTTTGGGAAATGCTTTTCTTCCCAACCAACCTTAGTTGGCATTTTTGGAAAATATTTTTCTTCCCAACTTCCCAACCAACCTTAGTTGGCATTTTTGGGAAATATTGTTCTTCCCAACCAACCTTAGTTGGCATTTTTGGGAAATATTGTTCTTCCAAACCAACCTTAGTTGGCATTTTTGGGAAATATTTTTCTGATTAGTCTTCTAAGTTTTGCTTGCTGAGTAGTGTGTGTAGCACTAGTACTCCGCGAAAAATTTTCAATAAAAGGAGAGAATTGGGCAGAATATTATCACTTTATTCATACTGATGAAATTGCATTACATGAGAGTTTACATTACTGATAATATTTGCGCAGGTGCTCTGCGTTCCATGCATTCTTAAACTCCCCCCCCTTCTTTCAGGTCGCACTTCTTCACTCTCTTGTTGTAGAACAAAGCTGTTCGTTGCTGGTAAGCAGCATTTCTAATGGCTGCTTCTTCTCTAACTTCCTCGAGCATGTCCAAGTCTAACCTTTCATTAAATCGCTGATAGGGGAATTGAAATTCAGTACTCTATGAGTTGGGAGACCCACCTCAGCGGGTATAACAGCTTCACTTCCAAATGTTAGCATGTATGGAGATTCCCCTGTTGCTGCTCGGGGAGTAGTTCGATAAGCCCACAGTACAGAGTGCAGCTCGTTGATCCAGTTTGCTTTCGCGTTATTCAGTCTTTTCTTCAAGCCATTTAGCAGCGTTCTGTTTGTCACTTCAGTTTGTCCATTGCTTTGAGGATGGCCTGGAGCTGAGTGAATTTTTAAGATATTTGACTGTTGACAATAGGTCGCGAACTCCTCGTTGTCGAACTGAGTTCCATGGTCTGTGATTAAGGCATGAGGAAGACCATATCGATAAATGACATTCTTCCAAATAAATTGGTACACCTTGTCATACGTCATATCAATGAGAGTCTCAGCCTTAACCCATTTAGTAAAGTAGTCTACAGTGACCATGAGATACTTAAATCTTCCCCTGGTCGTTGGCAGTGGCCCGACCAAGTCTATTCCACATATGGCAAATGGCCAAGGGGAAGTAATGGGTGCTAATAATGCTTGAGGAGTTCTTATGATAGAGGAGAAGCGTTGACACTTGTCACATTTCTTAGCATAAGCTATACAATCAGCCCTCATCGTTGACCAGTAATATCCTTGAGTCATCATTCTTTGCAAAAGTGTTCGACCTGCTACATGGGCTCCACAGGACCCTTCATGGACCTCTTCAATCAGATCTTTCACCTCGGTGGGATGCACACATCTTTGCAAATCTGCTATAATTCCTCGTATGTATAGAATACCATTAGTCAGTACATAACGAGCAGCTTTAAATTTCAATTTCTTGGCTGCAAGTTTGTCAGTTGGTAATTCCCCTTTCTTAATATATGCCCTGATGGGATCCATCGATGATGATCCTAAATCAAGGGTAATAAAGCTCATTGTATCTTCATCTATACTCCGAGCATCTAAAACTTCAATTAGGATTGTTCTTCGTAGCTCGACACGAGTGGCTAATGCCAATCGAGCTAAGGCGTCTGCTCTCGCATTCTCCATTCTTGGTATTCTGACCAGCTGAATAGCAGCAAATTCTAATACCAATTCCCTTGCCTTTGTTTGATACCTGATCATTAATTCTCCTTTGGCTATATATACTCCCATAATTTGATTTATGATCAATTGCGAGTCACTGAAGAAAATAACTTGCTCTGCCCCCATGGTTTTTGCCAAACTAAGACCTGCAATCATGGCTTCATATTCAGCCTCATTATTCGAAGCTTTGAATTGGAAGCGTAGGGCGTATTCCACATCGACCTCGTTCGGACTGTTCAGAACGATCCCTGCCCCACAGTCTGTTGTGCAAGATGATCCATCCACATATAGACTCCATATAGGTAACTCGTCGTCGAATTTCTGATCTGATAGAGTTCCTCGGTGGAAAATTTGTTGCTTCCTTTCACCCTCTCCTAATGTTTCTTGATGTTCGTCGACCATCTTTTCTTGCCCTTTTACCAACTTAAGTTGGTCTGGGCTTGGGTTTGATGGTTCTGTAACATCTACAAGTTGATCGGCGAGCAGCTTTTGCTCATCGGGGGTATCAGGATAAGTGAATTCTGCTATAAAATCTGCTACTGCTTGCCCTTTAAGCGATGATCTGGGTTCATAAACTATATCATATTCACCAAGTTCTATTACCCATTACATCAATCTCCCTGATTTTTCTGTTTACGAAGGGCTTGCCTTAACGGCATATCAGTATATATTACTATAGTATGAGCCTGGAAGTATGGCTTCATTCTTCTACTTGCCTCGATTAATGCTAGTGCCAATTTTTCCAGCTTTGGATATCTGATCTCTGCTCCTCGAAAGGCCTTACTCGTGTAATAGATCGGTTTTTGCACTCCATTCTCCATTCTTATCAACGCCGAACTAACTGCATTCTCCGACACTGCCAGATACAAGTATAATTTTTCTCCCATCACTGTCCTCGACAATAGTGGAGGTGCTCCCAGATATTTCTTCAAGTCTTGAAAAGCCTTTTCACATTCATCATTCCACTCAAAAGTTTTTCGGAGCATTTTGAAGAATGGGAGTCATCTATCAGTTGCTCACGATACAAATCTGTTGAGTGCTGCTACTCGTCCTGTAAGACTTTGCACTTCTTTCTTCGTCGTTGGAGATCGCAGCCCTAACAGAGCTTTGATCTTTTCAGGGTTTGCTTCAACACCTCGTTGATTGACAATGTACCCGAGAAACATGCCTTCTCTTACTCCAAACATGCACTTAGTCGGGTTCAACTTCATTTGATATTTATCCAATTGATCAAAGGTCTGGCCTAAGTCAACTAGATGATCAACATCTTTCTTGCTTTTTGTCAGCATATCATAAACATAGACTTCCATATTGCAACTGATTTGTTCTACAAACACCTTGTTCATCAGTCGCTGATATGTTGCACCTGCATTTTTCAAACCAAAAGGCATAACATTATAACAGTAAGTTACCCTAGGGGTAATGAAAGAAGTACTCTCCCTGTCTTCAGGTTTCATTTTAATCTGGTTGTATCCAGAATAAGCGTCCATGAAGCTCAGCAGCTCGTGTCCCGAGGTAGCATCCACTAATTGATCAATTCGGGGCAAAGGAAAGTGGTCCTTTGGGCATGCTTTGTTGAGGTCAGTGAAGTCTACACACATCCTCCATTTTTTTTCTTCTTCTTTACCATCACCACATTTGCTAACCAGTCTGGATATTTAACATCTTCAATAAAGCAAGCTTTTTGGAGCTTCTCGACCTCCTCCTGTATAGCTTGGTTCTTCTCGGGGGTGAACACTCTTCTTCTTTGCTTCACTGGCTTGATCTCCTTACTCACGTTGAGCTCGTAACATAAGAAATTTGGGTCTATTCCGGGCATATCCTCATGACTCAATGCAAAAGTTTGCTTTCTGCTTCTTAGGAAAGTTATCAATTCCTGTTTTAGTGAGGCCTCCAATGATGAACCTATTTGAGTTGTTCGTTCGGGATGCTCGTCATCCAGAATGATGTTTTCAGTAGCTTCCACTACTTGACCTTTCACGAGTTGCGACTCATCTCTAGGATCCAATGTTTCAATTTCTGCACCTTCATCCACTTGATAGGTATTAGTCTTTTTCCTTGATTCCTCTAATTCCTCTTGCTTGGCAGATGAATAGTAGCATTCCCGAGCTACTTTTTGATCACCCTTCACAACTCCTACTCTAAAATTTATTAGAAATTTTAGGCATTGATGTATCGTAGATGGTACTGCCTCAAACTTCTTCAATCCTACCCTTCCCATGATGATATTGTAGGCTGATTGAACATTCTTATCCATCACGAAGAAGCGTATTCTTTCTGTTCGACAAGCAGGCCATGTACCAATGAATATATCCAACTTGATCGTCCCAAGCGGAAATACTTTCTCGCCAGCAAAACCGAGGAGGGGCCTGTGATAAGGCTCTAGTTGAGATAGCTTTAGATTTAAACTGTCGAAGCACGAGTAGAACATGATGTCTGCCGAGCTACCATTACCTAACAGTACTCTTGAAATCATCACTTCCTTCATCCTTATTTTGATCACCAATGGGTCATCATGAGGATATAAAACACCTTCGAGGTCGTTCTTTGAGAAACCAATGACCAATTTCTCTTTGTTTACCTTTCTCGAGAGATCCTCCTCAGCTAGATTTATTGGTTGAATGTATGAGCAAGCTTGAGCCTCACAGAGGTAAGCTTTTCTCTCTGCAGTAAGGTCTCCTCCTCATGCGTCTCCACCTGTAATAACATTACAATCAAATGACCCAAAATGTATTGAAAATACCCCACGTTCTGGCTGTCTTGGTCTTTTGGGAAGACCGGGGTCGTCTTCTGGACCATCTTCATGGTCTCTTTTCTTGTTCTCATCTGCTCGACGAGGAGATCTAGACCTCTCTCTTGTTCGGTCGCTGTTTTTTCTTTCATTTCTACGATCAACATACTTTGCCAGTTTTCCTCGTCTAATGAGTGTTTCGATCTCATTCTGAAGAGCTATGCAATTTTTGGTCATATGGTCATGATCTTTATGAAACTCACAATATTTGGCCTTATTCCTCCTGTCAGGGTCTGTCTTCATTTTCTCTGGCCAGTTTAATTCCTCGCTGTTCTTAATTTCTTCTAGAACGTGGTTGATGTCTATCTTCAGAGGAGTGTAATTATCAAATTTCTTCAATACTTCCCATGACGACCTTATTTTTGATTATTTGTCACCACCATTTTTCTTATTCTCTTTCTTCTTAGCTTTTTCAACCTCCACCTTAGTTTCTTTGGCGTCCATATTCTTCTTCACAACCATTGCTTCCTCAGCATTCATGATCTTAGCCTCTTTTGCCATCAGTTCTGACATGGTTCTGGGTGGATCTTTGGCCAAAGTGTAGTACAACTTGTTGGGCAGCAGCCCACTCATCAAGGCGATAATCGCTGTCTTTTCCTCATAATCAATGACTTCAAGTTTCTCGTTATTAAAACGAGTTATATAATCTCTGGTACTTTCACCAGCTTTTTGTCTAACACTTAACAAATGCGTTACTCGTTTAACTGGCTTTGCCCCAAAATAGAAATTTCCAATAAATAACTCGGCCAGTTGAAAGAAAGTTGAGATCTTACCCCGAGGAAGATTGTTGTACCATATTTGAGCAGGTCCAGTAAGAGTTCCCTAGAATGCTCTGCATCTCATTTCATCTGGAACAGCATAGATGTCGGCTGCTGCTTGGTATTGTTCTATATGAAGGACAGGGTCGGTCTTTCCATCATATTTGGGAGTCATAACAGGTGCTTTGAACTTTGACGGTGTGGAAAAATCCACAATGGCCTGGACAAAAGGTGTTCCTTGAACAAAAGTTCATTGTAAAGGGTTCTTGGACTTACCTATTTCCCCTAGTATATCCACCAGCCTCTGAATAGAGCCTTTCCACGCATCGTTTCCTTCCTCGGGCCTGTTGGTTCGAGCAACTGATTGCGTTGATGTGGCTTCCTGAGATCTATCTTGATGAGCAGCTGGTCGCGACTGGGCAGATCCTTCCCTTAAGTCTGATGGTCGTCGAAAGCTCCTCGATGGAGCCTTAGGAGGACTTTTTTTCCTCCTAGGGCCCAATCGATCAAAAGGAGAAACCCTACTTAATCTTTCCAATGCACTGATCCTTTCTGGAGAGAGAGTGACCTTTTGTTCAGTATCTGTGGCTCGTACCGACGAAGTTCTTTCTGGTTGATAAGAAAAATCATCAGATTCCTCAGTACGATATGAATCGGTATGCCTAGTATGCGAAACAAGTAAATGGGTATTTCTTTGAACACTTCGCTATCCTGAATGGGTCGGTACACCACCATGAAGGGTTTGTATGAGTTGTCGCATAGTTTCTTGCATGGCTGTCTGGCCCTGGGCCAGATTTGTCATTATTCCAGCCAGATCTGGAACGTTTGGCGGAGCAGATGGATTTGGGGGGTTTCCAACGTTTCGATTGCTGGATTCAGGATTATCAGCCATTTGTGATGAACTATTTTTGGTGAAAAACAAAAATTACAGTTGTTTCCCACAGACGGCGCCAATCTGTTGATGTAAAAAATTAGATTATCTCTAATTATTTAATCACAGATAAAAATAAATAAGACAAAGTAATTTTTAAAGTGGTTCAGCCTTAAAAGAATGGCCTACGTCCACTGTTTTGTTATTGCTGAGTGTTTAGAAATTCTCAAAGTAAGAGTATCCTCAAGAAATTCCGGTCCCCTTACAATGAGGATGATACAATATATTTATAGCCCTTAGGCTGTACATGTGAAAGGGTAATACATAGCTGTCCCTTAGGCGTATACATCTGTATGGTAATAATAAGCATTTAATGAGCATTCAATCTGTTGGTTATTCTGCTATTAATGCTCTGTTCGAGGTGCAGTTCGGATCGCCTAAGTTGTTCGGACCGCCTAAGTAGCTCGGTACTCATAAGTTGCTCGGTGTAGTAAAGTTCCTCGGAGAGCTCTTGCTGGTCGGAGCGTCTGAGTTGATCGGGGAGGCAGAGTTCCTCGATGCCAAAGTGATTGTAAAAATTCTTATAGGTGCCACGTAGACTGACACGTGTCTTCTCATGATTAATCCACGTAAGCAGGTTAAATTTGGTATCAACAACAAGTATGTCATGATGATGAAATATTTCTTCAAATGAACAGGACATTTGTTCTAACGGTATGGTCCACATGGCCTAATGATGCGCAAGTCGCGTGTTCCGGATGAGATACTAAAGTCGGCTTCGTTGGTCTTGACCAAACCAAGATTGTGGGGGTGGTCTTCCAAGTAGATAAATATGAGATTATAGAGATTATCTTAGGAAGCTTATGAAGGTCTAGACCTATCAGTGTGGTACGAGCCCGCCACATGGCAAAGCTGAGACACAGACCCAACTTGGACCGCAAAGTAGACCTTCATATGTGACTACAACTATTATAAGGATGAGGTCTCGTGGCACGAGACTTGTTAGTGTGGGCCTCTGTGATGTGGGGACTATATTCAGATGAGTCTGATGGACACTGGGCATAAGTCATGGTGTTGGGCCTTGCTCGTCCAAGATGAGGTCACAATTATGTACATCATTTGATATATTTATGTTATGACCATTATAATTGTGAAGATATGCATGGGTAATAGGGTGTATGGTGCCCTGATTAGTCCAATTTTAAGTATCATCCGAGATAAGACGATGTCGAAATAAATGTGTTAAGCCTCGTGCATATAAGGCAGTTAAAAATAGAGTTAGAATAGTAAAATGGACTGAACTTCGTTAGAGGAGGAAACTAGTTCAGATATATACAACAAGGAGAATTGCCATACTCGAGATGGGTTGAGAGACTGGGAAGACACAAGCAAGGGATCTCCATTTCCAAGGAAGGATCCAACAATTTTAGGAAGAAGAGATGAGTTGCACTCAGTCAAGTTTTGATGGTGGCTCGCACATAAATATGATGTTGATTTTATCGGTCAAGAAAGACCCTAGAAGTGCACAGTTAGAGCAGACAAATGGGTCACGATTTTTGGTATACCCCAGGAGGGGGAATAAGATGTACCACGTGACGTGGGATAAAAAACATATCGATTGGTGTGGAGGGAGACGTAGCTAAGTTTGTCTCCAGGTTCACCACTCGTTATAAGGAAAAAGGGTTGGTCCAACGAGATCAATTCGAGTTTTGCTATAATTGATGATTCCAGTGACGGATTGGATAATTAGACCAGTGGAGTTCCTTTTTGGGTTACCAACATCATAAAAAGGTCAAGATTTCCTAGGAGTTTTTAGGATAGATTGACCAAAATGGAGAAACTATTATTGATTTGGGTGAGTTACATGTTTTGGCAGTGTGTCCAACATTTCATTGAAGAAAGGGGATAAATGGACACGAGGTCATGCCCAACATTGTTGCGGATCAAGATGAAATCCTTGGGTTCCACCTCTAATAGGGATTATTAGGAGTCGATGGGGATGGAGTTGCGTTTGAACCAGACGTATCGCCCGTAGACCTATAGGTAGATTGGAGGGGTGACTAAGATGTTAGAGTGTTTGTGAGGGATGCGTATCCTGGATTTCTAGGGTAATTGGGAGTACTAATTATTGTTGATAGAGTTACATGTAATAACTCATACTAGTTTGTTATTGGAGTGACGTATTTTGAGGCTTTTTACGGAAGGCCTTGTCATCCACCCTCTGGTTGTCTAGAGGTGGGGGATAACAAACTTCTCGGGTCGAGCGTGATACAGAGTTCATCGATAAGGATTGAGTTAATATGGATTTGTTTTTTGTGTAGTTAAGGAGCGTCGTAAGAGTTACCTCATTGCAATCCGAAGATTTTGAAGGCTGGAGTGAGTGGTCAGGCGCTACTGAGGGTATATCCCATGAAGGGAGTTATGCAACTTGGAAAATAGGGAGGTTAGCACTTAGAGAGGTGGGGCCTTTCCTTAGTATTGAGATGATAGAGCCAGTGGTGTATAAACTCGTCTTATAAAAACATTTACAACGGGTTCACAATGTGTTTCGTGTGTCGTCATCAAGGAGAGACCTTATGAACGATGTATTATATCAGCATGAAATGATTTAGGACTTCAGTAAAGATGGTATCGTGAATGTATGTAGTCGTGAGTTGATTTGGGAACGTGAGAATGTCGTGCAGGATAAGCATATAAAACATTTTGTATCAGCTATATTCAAATTTCATGGACGAAATTCCTTTGCGAGCGTATGGGGGCGGGGGAGTATGTAATACCCCGTATTTTGGGGAATATATTAAATTACATATGGGCTCGTAATTTATATAATTTTAGAAAGAAATTGAATTCAATAAATGTTAATTAGCTAATATTGGATTAATATTTATTTGTTATTATATCTACTTGTGGGATAAGTAAATGAAAACATGTAATTTTACATTACGTCATAAGTGAGCAAAATCAACTGGTTTGATGGCATCTCATTCGGGACGCGCGTGTGGGGTCTTGTTGAGAATGAGATGGAAAAATTATGTTGGGTGACTTGGATGGTGATTTCGAGTGTGCTAATGATCCGAAATGGAAAAAAAGTCAGAATTAGGTAGCCGGGGGTTCTAATCGGGTTCCAAAAACTTTTTAAAGTAAATAGGACCCGTATAGAGGCATCTGGGTAATTTTGCACTTAACCCTAAGCATAATTTTGGGATTTATGTTATAAGAGGGGAAGGTGGATGGAATGGGAAATCATTCCACCATCCCAAGAGACCTAAACTTGAGAGAAGAGAAAGGAGAAGGTAGAACTCAAGAGAAAGCCAATAAATTCAATCCGGGAGAGAATTGGACTAATTTTCGGGTGTAGAACCAACACGTAAAGAGGATCCCAAGAAGGAAATCAGAATTCTCTATAGTTAAAGTCAAGTGTTTAACTTGCTTTGATATTGCATGTTGTGTTAATAATTTATATTATGGTTGGTGGCAAAATATGGATTTTTTGGTGGGATTTACATGATAAAAATGGGATTTTTGGAAATGATATCATAGAAAGTTGAATTGATTATAATCCCATATAAGATCTGAGACTAATTCATATATAAAAGACGTGATCTTGAATAAAATCTAAGATTAGATCATAGTAAAAAGATGTGATCCTTAATGGTAAAATTAAGGTTTAGTGTAATCTTGAATTAAAATTAGGAAGTGAATTAATTCTTGATAAATTATGTTGAATCCCATGATTCAGAATGTTATCGGATGAATTTGGACGCAAAAATGTATATTTTTATGTTTAGTATTGATGGGTGATGTTAGGTTGGATTTGGATGAAGAATGGTGTCCATATAGTTCATAGAAAATTGGGGAAGTTCGCTATACACACATCAGCCCCGCCTAGGACAGAACCAGGCGCGAACCGGTTCGGGCCACCTGTTCAGGTCACGTTAGCTATTTTGTTTCCTTCGTGAATCGATTAGGATCCAGATTAATTTGCGTGGTTAGGGTCAAGATTAATTTAAGGAGTTCATAATGGGACTTAGGACTTCTGGAAACTATGTGGGATATTATATCACCTTGGGTTAGTCGTGAATAAAACCCGGGTATGGAAAGTGGGTATTTTATGGTGAATAACACTTGAAAAATGATTAATGAAATCGGTTTGGGTTTCAGATAGAATTGGGATATGGGTTGGAGTAGTTAGGCAGGGTAGCATAACTATGGTTTTACAAATATATGCGCCAGGTGCGCACTATAAATGAAGGGTGAGGGTTATGCTATGGGAGTATGACACCAGTTTAAATATGAACGATTACATTGCATATTTATTATTGTATTTTACACACTTGCAAAATATTTTCAAATGGTTTTTGGGCTCTGAACCCTATCAAAATCTTTTCAAAATCTTTTAGATGCTCAGCCATAAGGACACCGGGCTTAGCTATCCTTCTGGTCAGATGATACTACAACAATTGTGGATGCCTACAGGGACTGATTTGACGCTTCTATTTTTGTGATATAGATAGGACGTGTATTTAGGTTTTATTTTGAGTATGTCTCCCAGTTAAACAATTAGTGTATTATTCATAATTTATGTAGTTCAGTCAGTTGGACTATTGTATTGGATTTTTACCGAGAGTTATCAGTTTACTTATTTATTTCATCTTATTTAGTATTCATTTTATTATTGTGGTGAATGTGTATACTAGTTAGATGGAATGGTTTGTTAAATTGATTAAAAGTTTTATTAAGGTAAGTTAATAAGTTTTTTTAAAATTTGACACCGGGCTAATAGGTTATTAGTAATTATTTTGCTTTCGACAGTGGTGATAAGAATGAGCTAGCCTGAAATTTCTGTTTTATTTTAGTAAAGGGATAGACACCTGTTATTTAAATAGGTGGGGTGTCAAAGGATTAAATACTCCTCATTTTTGCTGAGAGCAAAATGACTGAAAACTAATCTTGAAATCCCATTTTGTCATCTCAAGAAAAATAAATATGTTGAGAAATGAAGATGGCACCCTAAAAAATATAAGTCTAAAAGTAGAAAAATATTGATAATATATATATATATATATATATATATATATATATATATATATATATATATATATATATATATATGTGTGTGTGTGTGTGTGTGTAAAAAATTGCATTAGTGATGCCTTTTTAAAAATTGAAGAGAACTTCGATGAAGATAGTCTGGATTCATATATGATTCTACATAAATGTCTTTTCAAAATATTTTCAATAAGATTAAATAGAGACTATAATATAGATATACAAAATACAAGGGCGTCTGACTCATACCTTCTTTCTTATTTTGTTGCATTCGACCAACACTAAATATGTACATATCCGTATAGACATAAAAATATATTAGAGTAATAAAAAAGGTTTGGACATTGACCATTATGGTGTGAGGCCCCTAAGGAGAATTGCCAAGATAGTATAAAAGGATGGATGTATAAAAAATATAAAAAGGTTTGTAACGAAAAGGAGAAGAAAAAGGAGAGGTTTAATAAAACACACACACACACACACACACATATATATATATATATATATATATATATATATATAGAGAGAGAGAGAGAGTAATGATACACTTACCCCAAAATTACCGAATTTGTGCTTTATTGGTTTGTACCCTGGCGGGACCCACACCAGAGTACAAATTAATAAAACCCAAATTCGGTAATTTTGGGGTAATTTGGGGGTAAATGTACCATTTTCCATATATATATATATATATAAATAGAAAAAGGTTTGTAAATATTGATACATGTTATCAACGGACATGACACATTGCCCAAGGTGAAAGATTTGTAGCTAACTAATCAATACAAACAGGTCAGAAGGACAAGACAAGAGATCGGGTATAAAGGGCGTACTGCCTAAACCCGGGGCGGCTTAAGGTGAATTTTAAAAAATAAATGGACATATATAAAAGCGAAGGTTTCCAAAATGCTTGAGTTAAAGAAAGTGTATAAAAAAAGTAATGCCCAAAAGACAAAACAAAGAGGATATAACTTCTAATTAAAGACAAATGAAAGATTAAGAAATTGCCCACTACTCGAGGCAGGTTGTAGGGCCCAAGAGAATAGAAATTCTGCTCAAGCAGAAATATATATTATTTGCACGGCTCAAATTGCGATGCTCACTTACCAAGGCAATTTCTCAAAGAGTGCTGCTCACTGCCCAAGATTATATGCTACTGATACACGTATAAAAGAATATATATAGAAAAATGTTACAGAAATTAACGTGTATATATATATATATATCATATGTTATATAAGTACATATATATATAATTATGTAAACAACATATGTAAAAGAGAATATAGTTAATAATTGTATAAAAAATTATATAATGTGAAAATATGTAAAAAGAATTAACATGATATAGAATTTACATAAATAGTTAAATAAATAATGAACTATCAAACTACATATATATTATAGGTACTATATACATACTACTATATATATATTTTGAGTCATCAAAATCAATATATTACATTAAAATAAATGTACATTAATTACAATTAAGATAATATATATATTAGTTAAAGAGTTAATTACATTTTTGTTTAACGACTTATATCTTAGATCATGCACAGATAAAATTTGTTTTTACCAAATTTTATCATGATTAAACTTTATTGATCATTTAAGATAAATTGTGAAGCTAATATTCAAACCACACATAATAAGATTTGAGGAAAAATCCTTTCCGGGCAAAACCCTTTTTCACCACTGTTTAAGATATAACAGATACATAACGATTTATGATTACTTAGAGGTCCACTAAGTATAATGCGATAATGCATTAAAATCTTCAATATATACGGCATAGTCTAATACCATCCACAAAAAGCAACTCTTGCCTCAATATCCATCGATCAGTCTTAGGAATCTCAATTCCTTTCTTCTTCTGTAGTAGAGTCTTTACTCCATAAATCAACAGTAGAGAAAAATCTCTATAAAGTATTATAGCTTAGATTGTGTCCTTATCGATTTGGTAAAGTGATCCTAAATAATACAAAAGGTTTGGATGAATATTTTGAAGTGTTTTATCATAAAAAGAACTCTTAAAATGCTTAATAACAAATACATCCTCGTATCTCTATTTATAAGGAAAGAGGTTTCAAGGTGATAGGGATACAAGATTACATTTGATTTGTTTAAAAAAAACAAAACATGCGTACTCCTACGAACTAACTTTCATCTCCTTCGAACGAATTACCTACTTGATTCGAATGTCTTATAATAAGGCTTCAAATGAGATTCCAGGGATGACACAAAAAGCGACACTTTAGAATTCGTTCGAACGAAGGAAACTCGTTCTAACGACCAACAACATCTTGCTCGAATGACATGTCAAGTTGTTCTAATGAATTAGCAAGAGTTTAAAAAAACTTTGTAAAAATAAACACTTTAAAAAAGACCTCTGGATATTTTAAGCTTACCAAACCTCCTCACAATTCTTCTCGGATAAAGTAACAACGAATGATCTTCAATCTTTGCAAATGGTCACTAATGATTCTTTTCTTAAAAACTTGAGAATGGTCGTGAAGGTACAGTAAGGTATAATGGGATAAGCCAAAAAATATATATATAATGAAAAAGTATATATATTTCTCTTACAAATCTTTCCTTTTATCTATTCTAGTATAGAACACAAATTGAAGCCAAATTAACCCCTAAGACAAATATAACTAATGCCTCCTCAAACCAAAAAATGAAAAAGCATCAATGTCTTTTTCTTCTACTAAAAGTCTTCACGTGTAGTCCGTGATATCATCAATGCAAAATCAACTTACACACATGTAACACCCGGTGTTCTTGAGCATTGATTTTGGGCATTTTAAATTACATGTATGCACATAATTTAATCATATTGAGAAATAAAGCGAATTTAATAAATATTAATTAGCATGTAAAAGGATTAATATTTATGTGATTATTATATTTTTATGTTATAAGTAAATGAAATTATGTTACATAGTGTTGTGTCAAAAGTGAGTAAAATCGTCGGATTTGACGGTATCTCGTTTGAGATGCGCGTGTAGGTTTATGTTGGGAATTAAATGGGATTTTTATGTTAGGTAACTCAAATGGCAATTTCGAGTGTGCCAATAATCCAGAATGGGTCGAGATAATCAGAACTAGGTACCCCGGAGTTGTAATCGAGTTTTGAGGACTTTTTAGGCTAAATGATACATGTATAATGGCGCTCGGGTCATCTTACACATAACACTTAACCTAATTTCGATATTGGGGTTATATTTAGGGAGGGTGTATGTAGTAGGAAGCCGTTTCACAATCCCAAAGGAGTTAAGGTTAAGAGAGAAGAGAAAAGAGAAGGCAAAACTTAAGAGAAAGTGAAGAGGATCATTATGGGGATAGAATTGGGGTAATTTCGTGCATAGAACCTTTACGTAAAGAGGATTTACAAGAAGAAATTAGAACTCCTACAATCAAAAGGCAAGTGTTTATCTTTCTTTGATGGTTCTTATAGTTTTAATTTTTTATGTCAAAAGTTGGTGTAGGAACACGAATTTTGGGGCGGGATTCACATGTAAAACAGGCTTCTTGGGGAATAAAATTATAGAGAAATAATTTGATTGTAATCCCAAAGCAAATCTAAGACGATTCATGTTAAAAAGATGTGATCTTTAATGGTTCATATAAGAAATTATGAAATATTGAATTAGAATTAAGAAGTGAATGATTCTTGATAAATTATGTCGAATCCCATGATTTGATTTGTTTTCGGATGAAGTCGGATGTAATTATGAGTACTATTACATTTAGGATTGATTGAAGTTGGGTGTTCATATGATTGATGTGACACCCCACTTATTTAAATAACGGGAGGCCAACCCTCTACTAAAATAAAATAAGAATCTCAAATTGACTCATTCTTAGTATCACGTCGAAAACCAAATTAATTACTAATAAAATATAAATCCCGCTGTCAAATTTTAAGAACTTATTAACTTGCCTTATTAAAATTGTCCATCGTATAATGAACCATTCCAAATAATTTAAATACACATTCATTACACGAATGAAACAAATGCTAAGAGATAGAATAAATAAATTAACCGAAAAATCTCGGTAAATCCCAATACAATAATCCAACCGAAACTGAAATAAAGTAAATTCTGAATAAAGTAAAAACCAACCAATAATGGGCAACATGCCCTGAATAAATGACTGAAATGAAACCTTATCTATAAAGCAAGGATAACGTCTAGTCAAGGCCTGTAGTGATCCATAGCTGCTGCAACATCGTCTGGCCGGAAAGATAGCTACGCCTGGGTCCTTATGGTTGGGCACCTGTTTTGAAAAATATTTTGATACGGGTCAGAGCCGAAAACCATTTGAAAATAATTTGTAATTGTTTAAAATGCAATAATGAACATGCAGTAACAATCTCTCATATTTAGAGTGGTATCGCATTCACATGAGATAATCCTCTCCCCTCATATATAGTGCGCACCTAACGTATGCATTTTTAACACCCTAGGTACGCGACCCTGCTTAACTAGTACCATCACATAACTTAGCCCCACACGTTAAGTTTCTATCCAAACCGTGCTACACATACTTTATTTTAGTTTGATTCTCAATGAGCTGTCACATAAGCTATATCATTATAATTCTCAATTAAAATCTTATTATTAACCGACTCACATAACTTTACACTAGTTACATCTTCAATGTTCACACATTCGTTGACTTCACCCATATATATATATATATATATATATATATATGACTTGTTATATATGAATAACCGCATTCCCAGAGCTGAGAGCTCGCAGATGCATTCCCTAGCATACTATCAAGCTCAAGGTACGTCACGTACCACTACTGGGCCACCGAGTCAGAATCTCGCCACCATACCCAAATCGTAAACACATACCTGAAGGCGGTCATAGACATACATTCGTGGGTTATAAACATACCACATTATCCCATTAGACTCTAAATTCACATACATTGGTTATGCAACAGTCCTATGACTTGAGGACCGACCCAACACCTGCTGGTCAATATTAGGATGGACCGTCCACTACGTGCAACCTCCAACTATATATATATATATATCCAGTTAAACGTGCATAAATCACACGTATCACTAGCCCACAATTCCCGAGTCTACCCCAGACTCTCGAATATTTAAGTATTCACTTACTTTATAAAATCATCATTACCATAATTCTGTCCCTTAAACTATTATACTTTAGCTCGTAGCCTCTCTCTTTCCGAAATCCTATCCCGATTCATAATCTATATCCCGGGTGTCGCTCACCCTAAAACACCCATAAGCCCATACCCGAATTTTATTCCCATATAACCCTAGAGAGGTTATAGTCTCTAAAATGTATTCCCAGAAGTCCTAAATCACTCATTGAACGTAAAGAACCAAGACGAACTCTCAACGATATCCGAAACAGTACAAACAAAAAATTGGGACAGCCTCGCCCATCGAACCAGTTCAGACAACCTTGTGAAAAGGTTCCATGAAAAAATTAACATAGGCATTCATAACAAAGGCATATGAAGTTAATAAGATACTTCAAAAGAAAGAACTCAATTTCAACCTTAGGTGTTAGAATGTTGAACAAAATAAAATTGACTCGACTTATGCAACATGCCATGAATTTAAATATTTCTCAAATCAATAATGCTAAACTATTTAATGTTTTTCAAAAACATCCATTGTGCAAATCCATTGATCTTCTACTTTATAACACCCTTGAATTTCACATTTTTAAGAATTTACTCTCAAAATTTTGAATATATCACAAATCTCGTGAAGGCGAAGCATCAATGTAAAAAAATTTCCTTGGCACTTTTATTTTTGTGCCCATTAATCTTTTAGTCTCTTGCCAATGGTGGATTTTAATCCAAATAGAATTTTCTCTTTCGTAGACCCTTGCATTGCATAAAATAAAAAAATCAGGAAACAAAATTTGAGAAATGGTTCTTACAAGCATAACTTATCTCTAGTATATTTGTTTCGTTATTAAACATCATTGAGATGAGAACACCATATTAGATACAATATAAGCAAGTACAATGCCAAAAAATCCCATGCATGTGTAAGATAAAGGTGATAGAAAGTCTAGCATGAAAAAAGGGTCATCAATGAACAATGAAATGCTAGCCATGCATTATTAAGCACACTAAAGACACTAAGCTATGTATAAAAATACCATAAAAGGTCACATGAATAGATGGAATGGTATTATGATTCTAATATCTTAAATGCACATCCATATATCATAAAAAATTAGAAATTATTTTTTAATTTTCCCATATTTTTATAAAAAAAATCTTTTTGAAATTATTAAAATTTTCCCAAATAAAAGAAAATATTTTTGGAGTTTTCAATAATATAAACATATAAATACATTCTAGTAATAGGGACAAAATATAGAAACATCATAATCACTATGTACTAGATACAAGATATTACCTCAATCATTAATCTCAGAGGTGTTTTTAATAGGAGCAGACATCCTTTGAAATTCCTCCATCAAATATCGATAAGTCTTGACTAAAAACTCCACTTACTCTCGAAAACTAGAAAAATTTCTATGATTGTGTGTGGGATCATGTAAAGTAACACGTGTGGGGAGTCGTGTGGGAATACTTGTGTGAGAAACAACACATTTAATATGTAACGCCTCTAAAATTTATTTTTTAACCCAAATAGATGAATATTTTACGCATCGGGTTTTGGGAACCATGGTGACACTAGACTTCAACTTCCTAGAGTATTTTCTAATATGATAGCAAAATTGCCTAAGGTAACCTTTCTTACTGCATTGTGTGCATGTGTAGACGCGACGAGGAATGGGACCTTCGAGTTGACCTTTTCAAATACCTTGGGATGTGGTTGACCTTTTAAAACAAACCCGTCTTGCCTTTAGCAATGGAAGCATTAGAATTATGAAAGTCGTACCATCACTACTTGAGTCTCGTAAATCATTTTTTAACCTCAAAATCCTAGACCCGAGCTAAGAATTAGACTCTTGAAGCATTAGGGACTCCTTCAAATTTTTAATCATTCATAGAAAGTTATCTCTCTCCTCCTCAATGCAAGTGAACTTATCCCTAAGATTCCTCTCACATGCCCTCAAATAATTAATAAATTTAACATTATCCTCCATGGAACGAAACTTAATCCTAGAAATTTTAGAGTCTTCTAATTCTTTCTCTACAAGTTGAAATCTATCCTTAATTTCTTTCTTAGACATTTATAAATATTTAAAGTCACGATTCATGTCCACAATATTCTCATGTAAGATACCTCTTTGAGTTTGAATAGTTGCAAAAATTAAGTTACAACTTTAAAATAATAATTTTATTTTTCAAGAATTTTAATTAAAATAACTAATGTTTGAAAAGGGTTATGAAGCTTATTATACTCGTCTCAAATATCAAAGTCATCGTTTTCGCTAAATGTATCAGATAACTTATCACAATGATAACTCATCGACAGAAAATAAGCAAATCAAACACCAGAGACAGAGAGATAAATAGACTATCCTAAACAAGGATAAGAATTTGGAAAAAATGGTACCCAAAAATAATCTTCACTTAAAACAAGAATCACATAATAATTTAGCATAACCTGCTTTGCTACCAGTTTAAAAATGCTGGGATTGTATGGACCCACTTGTATCTGAGGTCACACACAAACAAAATTCCTTTTTACCAAATTTCGTCTTAGTTAGATTTTAGTGAATATGAAAGATAAATTGTGAATCTAATATCCAAATCGAAAAATCAAACCAAAACATAAGAAGATTTGAGAAAAATCCTTTCGGACAAAACCTTTTTTTCAGCACTTTTTAAGATATGACAGACACGTAATGACTTACAGATTACTTAGAAATACACTAAGTATAATACGGTAAAGCCTTCAAATCTTCAACAGATGCGACACACTCCATTACCATCCACAATAAGTAGATCTTGTCTCGATATCCACCGATCATCCTTAGGAATAACAATTATATTTCTTCTTAAGAAGCTGAGACTCGACTCCACAAATTAGGATTAGAGAAAAAATCTCTAGCAGGTTTAAAAGTTAGGTTGTATACTTCTTAATGTGTAAAAGTGATCCTAAATGATCCAAGGGGCTTTGATGAAATTTTTGAAGAGATTTATCACAAAATGAACTCCTAAAAGGCTTAAAAACAAATGCATCGCAAATGGATTAATGTTGTCTAATGCATATTCAATTGATTATAGTCACAAATGAAGAGATCAAACCTAAATTTGAGAGATAAAATTGAGAGACCAAACCCAAAACTGAGAGATAAAACGTTGTCTAATGCATATTGAGTTGATTATAAACATCCTACATAAAGAGACCAAACCCAAAACTGAGAGATAAAACTTTCAATCCAATATGGTAACAAATGGATTAACGTTGCAATATCTCTTTAAACAACACCATTGCGTGACGAAGGAAGCTAAACGCATAATATTAAAATATCAATACACAATGTTTTAGTTAAAAGTCATTTAAACTAAATGCAAGATTTCAAGCATAAATACCAATTAATGGTGGAACTATGATCCTAATCCACAAACTCGCTAAAAAGCATGGTAAAATAATTAAAGCTACAAAAATAAGAGAAAAATGAACATAAACTAAGTATATTGAATAACAACTAAGTTACACAGATATAAAATAAAATCTAAAGCAACAATTAAAAGAAGACGACAATGATTAGTTAATGAAACTACCAAAAGAGAAACTCCCAAAAAGATGGGAAAAAAATCCTCAAACAAACCTATAATAAACTAAAGTTAAATTCTAGCTGAGAAGAATGTTTACATATAAATACCAAAGCAAAAAAAATACCAAAACTAGAGTTTTGAGTTTGTGATCAGAACCAAAATTGATTCGGTTTTTGATCGAATCGATGGGCGACCTGACACTTGGAAAACTGAAAGGACCATAAATATTCGTTCGAAACGAGATCGACACATGATCATAAGATACACGAAGATAATTCAATTATATACATTTTGTTCTTTTTAAACCCTCAAATTTATGCAGGATGAAATTACTAAATTACCCTTGAAGTTGAAGCATATATCAAAACTTTTTTGAAACCACCATACCTTCTTCCTTCAGCATCATAATAATGCACGTTCGGTGGACACGCGAAGATAATTTGATGGTATGCATGTTGGTACTTTTATAGCATCCAAAAATATATAGTGTGAAATGACACAATTGCCCTTGAAGTTGCCCTCGAGTTCGCAAGAATAATTGAAATTATTATTGATCAGATGATATACAATTGCAACAATGGATATATTTATAATATATCTTGCAAATATGTTACACGTCAATTGAAGATAAAATTCTAGGATCAATTTGGTTAGTTATAATACAAATACGCCAACTTACTACTAACTAACCTTCTAACTAATTTCTAAGACATCATTTTGCTAACTCATATGTCCTAACTGATACTCTTTAAATGATAGTGCTCAACTTAAAACCGGTAAAATAAAATGACAGAGTATGAATAATCTCATAACAACTCCCTTTCCCATCAAAACTGAGCGTATTCCTCAAGGTTTCCCTCTCAGTGCCTACTAAAGGTAATTGAATTGAATGAGCAAATGTGGCCTCAATTTGCTTCTTGAGTTGTGAAACGTGAAATACAAGACGAATTTTTGAGCCTGAGGCATTTTTAACTGATAATCCACTTCTTCAATCTTGTCTTAACACTATTATATATTTAGTGTGAACTAAGAAAACAACACAAAAAATAAGAGAAGAATTGAGAGAGAGTTTGTGATTGAAAATCAATCAGTTTGTATTTATCATTCAATCCCTTAATTATAGGGTTGGAGTTACATTTACACTAGATTACAAGTATGATTAACAAAGGCTGGGATGTTTCTTTAACTAAAAAACCCAAGTAACAAAACCAACTGACTCTAATGACCTTTAACTGACCTCTTAATACTAATTGAAAAGGACACAAAATAACATTGTATTGCCTTAACAATTCCCACCCCTATAAATAATCCTTCTCTTCAGGGATTGAACAATTCTTCTAACAAATGGATTACACCCTGATCTTGTACCCCATAAAAAGGAACAACAACTATCTCATATAGAACGGATCATATTTCACTTTAAATTTATCTTAATTTGTACATTCTCAGATCCATAAGATGGTTTCTCTCTACAATAATTTTTCAAGTAATTAAGCTTTTTGGATATGATGTTTATTATCATCTAAAAATGGTTTGGGGATTTTATGGCTTAGTCAGGATAACAATAACAAATAAATGATAAGAAATAATAGATAATGGGGATAAGAGCTAATGAAGAGAGACAAGATGTACGTGGTTTGGTCCAAACATGGTACTTACGTCCACGGGTGTAGTTATCAATTTACTAGCTTCTTAGAATGGATACAAAATTAGGGTTTACAACAGAGAGATGGGTTTTTTTCTTACCCCGTTTGTGGGAGATTCTGTGCTATTTATAGTTAGTTAGCTAGGAATATTAAGGGATAGGTTGACTACCTTTATAAGCCAGGAAGTTACACTATTTACGTATAAGATGATAGATTATTATGAATTAGTTACAACACAATCGTAGCGGGATCAGATAGATGTTCTCTACCTGCTCAACTCTTACCATCATGACTAATGGGTCTTTCTTATGTGTATTAAAAGTAAAGGAATGACATGACTTGTTTAATAAGGTAGGCGCCATCAATTCTTCAAGACAGCTGACCGGTGAGATGGGAGACGACTAAGCCAAGTAGATGGATACTTGATCCAACCATAATCAGTAATGAGTTCGACCCCCTTTTTCCCATTATGTAGGAGGGTCCATGTTCTACCATGTAGGCTCCACATGGCTTATTCTATTTAGGGTGTAACAAAAGCCCCCAAGACTTCATGCATGAGTGGAGTTTTATAGTAGCTTTTCTAGACCGGCGAGGGTCATGAGTGGTTGCTACATGGAACGGATGGATGAAGTGTTGATCTTTTTTTGTTAAAACAAGTTTTTGATCATCTTATTTTCTGGTCTGCCTCGACCGAGCAGATGGATTTAATGCTATTTAGGTAGCGGCCAGGGGTGCATTGCCAAGTAATGATGACTGACGCTCGTGGGGACATCTACTAAGTACCGTTATTTGACGTTTCGGTGATTAGGTAGATCAATGATTTGATATTATTCTGCCAAAACCTAACTTATAAAAAGGTGGTAAGTACTCCGTTTCTGCTCATCCATTTCAAATAATTCATACGCTTTTAGAGAGAGAAAATGCTTCTATGTTATTTACAATAGGATTTTCTTGGTGCTACTTGGGTATTCTTCCTGGTGCATTTATTAGCCTCTTCCTTTCGACTTATCTTTCAGAGTAAATCCATTGGTTTTCTTAGGGTTTTAAACCTTTGAAATTTTCATACTTTGGCTTTGCTAATATTCTCGGTAGATGTGCGAATATCTAAATAACCATTGAGTTAGTTGGCTTAGGAAATAAGTATACCCTTCTGGGTTCTTTTCATAATAGTCCTTCTTCCTTTTTTAGCCCCAAGCTCCTTTTTCTATGTTGTAAGGATTTAGTTGTTACATTTATGAGTTTTCCACCCCACGTTCAACGTTTATATGAGATTTTTGTTGAGCTTGAGGCTACTCGACTTGGGATCACTGCAAGGAGTTCCCACGTCCTCTGCAAGTGATAAGACATGAGAAAGAGCCCGAGAATACTAATTACACATCTAAAATAGCTTCCAGTAGTGGTTCTGCCCCTTTCCCAATGGAACGCCCCATAGTATCTCCTGATTGGAATGAACAAGAGTTAGGTTGCTCATCACCTCCCCATGAGGGTATAAATTTGGAAAACAGAGTATCTATGTCGCCATTAACTTAGAGTATCCTTCTGAGGATAAGTGTAACAACCCGTGATTTTTAAAATAATTTTTGGAATCTATTTCATTTTGATATAAAAAAGGGTTGGTATTTAAATATAAAAATTAGATTTTAAGTGGAATTTAAATTTGGATTAAAATTTGGAAATTATAACTTTTTGAATAAAAATCGGGGGAGGATCCGACCTAAAGAGCAAAATAAATAAATAAAAATATTTGACCGTCCGATCGAGCAGAAATTTTTTGTGCAACTTCATATGCCTCCAAATTTTAGCCAATTCCAACGGTCCGATCGTCCGAAATATTTTTTTTAGTGTTTGTATATGATTAGGACTCTAATTCTTTTTGGTATATAAACATAAAGTGATGAGTTTAGGTCTTTTAAAACACATTTTAGCCTTCTTAAAAATAAGAAACCTCTTATCTTCTTCATGTTCTTAAACCTCCAAACCCTAGCCCAATTCTACATAACTTTGAACTCAAGTTTTGTCAAGATTAATCGAATTTTCTCGAGACGCGTCAAGAACGAATCTTTGTCAAATTTTTGAGAGGAATAAACATTTAAGATCAGATTCTGACGCGACTTAACATTTGTCTTAAAAGTGCGTATTTATCTAGGCTCAAGTGCAAGCCTTGTCGCTCAAGTAATAACCCGGTAAGTCGGGATCGTCTCCACAGGGATCGAGATTGCCAAACAGTAACAAGAAAAATTACTAAATCTTGAAATGATTTCTTAAAATAAATAAAAAGATGATTGATTTGTGGGAAAATTTCTAAAAATTACTTATGAAAAACAATTAGAACTCAACAACGAAAATTGGGTTTAACAATTTAGAGAAAATTAGGGTAGGGTACAATCCCTCAATCCTTAATAAATTATCCTTTAGAATACTAGAATTATAAATCAAAATTCTCGATTAAATCCAGTCCTTATAAACTCTAAGCATTACATATATGAGGTTCAAGCCCGCATCATATGAAATCAAAGATAAATATAAAGCGGTGAACGACAAATTATACATACAAAGCATTCTTAAACATCTCAAGTACCTAGGGCAAGAGAGATTAAAAGATTTGATAATGTATATATGATTTTCATTCACGATTCAATCAATATTTTAATTTATTTTCTATTTTCCATACAAATAATTTGTATTAGGATGAGTTCATGTACCCCAACCCTTGGGAAATTAGCTACTCATGATTTGGTTGAAAAACAAATTCACATATGAAAGTATGAAATTGCAGAACATTGTAAGAAATTTGCAAAAATTAAAACACAAGAGAATCGAATGATATTACTTGAATTCAGCACCAAAAAACGGAATTGGGATTCAGAATACAAACTAGGGTTCATGTAACTCTTGAAGAAAATGGAAATTTGACTTAAAAATCTGACCTAAAACTCTCTCTAGAACGCTCAACCCTAGCCTCTTAACCTAGCCTCTCTCTAGCAACTCCCTTCAAATGATGTAGGGCATGGGCTTTTATAGCACAAATCATCGAAAGTCGGCATCCAACCCTGCTTGTGGAACAAGTTTCACAGCTACGCACTCATCAAATCTGCACAATAAATGGCAAATTAATGCCAGGATTTCGCATGATCGGATCGGTCCGGGTCTTAATCGGATCGGTCCGATATCCATCGGATCGGTTCTTTTATTTTCTTCCGAATCGGTCCGACTGTTCTCGGATCGGTTCGATTATTGCTTCCATCGGTTTGCCATCCATCCGGGGTACACTGGACTTGGCCGGATCGGATCGGTCCGGATTTCTTCTTCTTTGACTTTTTCCTTGCAGCTTTGACTGGCCATATCTTCTTATTTAGATCTCCGATTTGGATGCCGTTTCTTCCTATTCTCTTGTGAACTCATGCTCTTCAACTTCCCTTTTGGTGTCACTTTCGAATTCTGAATGAAATTACACTTTTGCCCTTAGACATTTTTCTTTTGCTTACATCTTTCCTTTTCTTTTGGATTCTTTCTTGCATTCCATTCCTGTAAACTTCATTCAAATTATACAAAACCTAGGGAATATTGTTAGGAATAGACAATTGAGTGATATGGCATAAAAATGGCCCAATTACATTGTTCGAGATATTAAAATCACTAAATTAAGGGGCTAAATTCTGAAGAATTTATGCTTGGTCAAATCCCCCTGACTTAGGACTTTGCACGTCCCGGGCAATGTATCTGAATCTAACCAACATTCATTTCTTGAAAACTTCTTTATTGAAATAGTATTCCACTTTCGCAGGCACGCGATTGCATTTAGCATATGCAACAAGCCTTTAAACCTCTAGGTTACCCTAGTAGGACGAGTTTTATCTCGTGAGGGTTTGCAGTGAATACACCCACAAAATTCTTTATTGACTCAAATAAATATCAAAATACTTAAAAATTGTACAATTTAAACTTTTCGAAAAATAATCACCATCAACTCATATTCAACTGTCTCAAACCATAGTGTGTGTGTGCGAAGCCAAAAATTAAACCTCAAATTTCCACCGATTGAGCATTACGTTACTTTTCGAAAATTCGTTTTGATTCAAATTCTTACGGATGCACTCACAAACGAATCACTCGGATTGTGGCTATTTTCTCTCGGTATGCATGATATAAAGAGTAAATATAATGGACACAACTTCATGCATACAAAATTGAAAAGAAGGAAATTTATGGTGAAAAGATCTCATCATCGGAATACAGTTATTAGGAAATGGGAACATCACCTCTAATTCACACCATTTAATCTCTCTTATTATCTTTTCATGTCTTATCTCTCCATACAGTAATTAATTTCGCCATTTGGACTCGGTTAGGACTTTTTTTTGGGGTTAAAAAGTGTAAAGGGTAAAAATTGGGAATGGTAGGGAATGTTCGGAATTGGAAAATGTCCTTATGATGTTCGTTTGTGCTTTTTCGGGCATTTGCTCATTTTTCTCTTTCTTTTCTTGCTATTTTCTTTTTTTTTCTTTTTTTGTTGTTGAGCATATCTATTTTTTTTATTGCCCCTTTTTGTTGCACAATTTGGACTTCCTTGATAAATTTTCTCAATTTTCCCAATTCCGGGCTATTTGGGTTTTTCGGGGTTTCAAATGAAAAGGAAAAAAAATATATTAGGCTCAAAGTGGGTTGCAAAGGGATAATTTTGTTTTTCACAACTTTTTATGGCTAATATTTTTGGGTAACAAATGAGGGCCTACTTCATTGTCCAAATTGCTAATCACATTACCATATGCATTTCGAGATCAATTAAGTTTAGAGATATATTTAGCACGAATTTCGAGACAACATTTCACACATTTTCCATAACCGATCAAAACAAAGGATTGAGATCATCAACGACTTATTAAAACGCTGAAAAGAACTTTGAGTTAATCATAAACTCGGATTGATTTAAAAACTCATAAAAAATTGAAAGGCTCAAAATCTCACCGGGTTGGACTAATCTCCACACTTATTCGTTAAGTCATCAATTTTCTTTCAATTTCCATCTTCGGTCAATTTTGGCTTAGTGCATTAGGAATTTTACAATTTGAGACTTCAAACAGAATAAAGGTGACATTTTTGAAAAATTCAAATTCCAATTTTTATTTATTTTGAAGAAAAATATTTTTGGATTTTTTTCAACTTTTCAAATTTTTTTTTTAAAACATATATATGAATATAAGCGAAGTTTTATGAATACGCACCTGTCATCCCCCCTAACTCAATGATTTGCATTGTCCTCAATCAAATAGAGAAGAGAGAAAAAGAAGACAACATAAAGAGTGCGACAAATAAAACAAGCCAATATCATATTAAAACTGTAGAATACCAACAAACTGTGGAAACAACTGTGGAAACAAAACTACAAACATAGGTATAAAAATCCTAAAAAGGGAATGGTAGCCTAAGGGGCGGGTGGTGGATGGGAAGGGCCTGGAGCATTTGGATCATATGGATTGTAATAGTAAGGAGGAAGAGGGGCCTCGGGTCCCAACTGAAGACGGTATAAGTCAGCCTGCATACGCAGGACCCCACTCATATCCCTCTCATAGGAGGACACATAGTTGTCAAAACGCGTTTCAAGAGAGAGAACGCGCTCAGTCAAGCCCGTACCCACCGGAACATAATTCGGATCAGCAGTCTCGTCATATTCCTCCTCTTTACCCTCCGCCATTTCCACGTCCTCATCAGCGACGTCGTCCTCTTCATCGTCGGCCTCCTCACTCGAATCGTCGCCATGCCTCGCACGGACTAGCTGAATTTGCCGCTCACTTCGAGTGCGGGACTCTTGTCCTAAAGGTTTAGGAAGGTTGCCAAGATCCTGAGGTGGGGCGATCCCGGCATCCCGAAGCATTGAGGTGATGAGTCGCCCATACGGAAGAGGAGCGCGGCCCTTTTTATCATAAGCCACAAAAAGGATATCGGCGTAAAAAGTACGGGCCGAGTTGATCACGGTCGCCGGGTCGAACAAATGATACATCATGGTGGCTTGGCGCGGCCTCATCGCTGAATCATTAGAAGTTTGCAAGATATTGGCACAAACGATATGAAAGGTGATGCGTGCCTTGTCGGACAGGCGACCGACGGGAAAGGTCTCGGTGGTCCAAACTGCACCGGGCTGGATTCGCAAGATACAAACTTCTTTGGTGAGGACGGGATCGGGACTCGGATAGTCAAACTGAGCTGGGGTGATCATACCATATGATTCGAGTTTCCGTGCCACGGGATCAAGTGAAAATGGGATAGGGATGGAATCCACAAAGGCTTGGGACTCAAATTCAGCGGTACGGACGAGAGATCCGTAGAACTGACGGACTTTATTATCCCACACAGCCTCATATGGTTCATTGAAGAAACGGCACCAGCCTCTTGACAGGAAAAGGGCTGTGACCGAGTTGGGCAGCTGGTCCCACAACACTTGACGTTCGATATGAATTTTGCGTGTAGGGCTAAAAAACTTACGGCACCAATTGGCTTCTTGGCGGGAACGATACTCTCCATTTCCGTTGGGGAGAACTTCAATGGAGGTATATTTCTGGGGAGCAGCCATGAGTATAGAGGAAGGAGATAGCTATGGAGATATAAGAGAGAAGATTGGTGCAGGTGTGAAGAAAATGGGTAGGGGGAGGTATGTATTTATAGGGATGAGTGGGGGAAATGAAGGGAATGAAGGGGTGGGAAATGGGGGGACGAAATTTTGAAGGAAGGGATGGATTGGGTGAAGTTTGAGGAGGTGGATTGAAGAGGTGTCTCTTGGAAAATGAAATCTGCAGACACCGGACCGATCCGGTTTTGGGGACCGGACCGATCCGCCTTACCGGATCGGTTCTTTTATTTCACCGAACAGATCCGGATGATCGGATCGGTTCTTTTATTTCACCGGACCGATCCAGTTGCTGATTTCCAGAATTCTTCTTCTCTCTTCTTCTCATCCTAGAAAGGCTCAAACTCCACTCGAACGATGATTTGTCAACTTTGCCCACTTCCAACTATCCTCACAACTCATATATAATGAAACACCCCGCACCCTTCGGACTCTAAACCCTCACAACCGACTCTAACCTATGACTTATACATCCTACGACACGTATATACAACAATCACCCCATACATGTCGGGGGTGCGACGACCTCACTCTCTTTGTTCAATCAATCCCCATAAATGGGGTCCGACAACCAGATTGTGTCGGCTTCTTTAACCATGGCTTCCAAATAAGGCTCGAGACGATGTCCATTGACTTTAAAAGTGTTTCCCCCTTTCTCATCTATTATTTCAACGGCTCCATGGGGAAATACTTCTTTCACAATGTACGGACCAGACCATCTTGACCGCAATTTTCCGGGAAACAAGTGCAACCTTGAGTTGTAGAGAAGTACTTTTTGTCCCGAATGAAACTCTTTCTTACGAATGATTCCATCATGAGCTCGTTTCATTCGGTCCTTGGATATTTTAGCACTTTCATACGCATCATTGCGCATTTCTTCCAACTCATTCAACTGAAGTTTACGTGTTTCATCGGCTTTATCCATTTTGAAGTTCACCCTTTTGATAGCCCAATACGCTTTGTGTTCGATTTCAACCGGAAGATGACAAGGTTTGCCATACACAAATCGAAATGGGGACATCCCAAGAGGATTCTTGTATGCGGTTCTATAAGCCCAGAGAGCATCAGTCAATCTAAGAGACCAGTCTTTCCTGTTAGGATCAACTGTCTTTTCCAAGATATTCTTGATTTCCCGATTAGCAAGCTCGGCTTGGCCATTCGATTGGGGGTGATAGGGGGTGCCAACCTTATGGACAATTCCATACTTCCGCATTAGTTTCTCCATCGGCCTATTGAAAAAATGAGTTCCATTATCACTAATTATGGCCTTAGGCATACCAAAGCGAGAAAGTATATTTTCTTGAATGAATTTTATCACCACCTTGCTGTCATTTGTCCTTGTAGCTATAGCCTCAACCCATTTGGAGACATAATCTACAGCGACGAGGATGTATAGAAAACCACAAGAAGGGGGAAAGGGCCCCATGAAGTCAACACCCCAACAATCAAACAACTCCAAGACTAAAATAGGGGATAATGGCATCATATCACGGCGAGTAATAGCACCCATTCTTTGGCATCTATCGCAAGATTTACAAAAAGCATTCACATCCCGGAAGATTGTGGGCCAATAAAGACCATTTTGAAGGATTTTCGCAGCAGTTTTATTTTTAGAAAAATGACCTCCACATGCTTCCGAATGACAGAATCGAATTACCCCTTGGATTTCCTCATCGGGTACACATCTCTGGATGATTTGATCAGCACAATACTTAAACAAATATGGATCATCATAAAAGAACATGCGTGACCAAGTAATGAACCTCCTTCTCTCTTGCGGATTCCAACTAGATGGAACAACTCCAGTGACAAGGTAATTGACTATATCCGCAAACCAAGGGAGAGAAGAGGTAGCAAATAGATTCTCATCCGGAAAGTACTCGTCTATGGGAATGGGATCAATAGGCACGTCGGACGAGAGTCGTGACAAATGGTCAGCAACGACGTTTTCTACTCCTTTCTTATCTTGAATCCAGAGATTAAACTCTTGTAGGAGTAGGATCCACCTGATTAGACGGGGTTTGGCATCTTTCTTTCTCAAGAGGTATTTAAGTGCCGAATGATCAGTGAAGCAAACAATAGGTGACCCAACAATGTAAGAGCGAAATTTATCGAGAGAAAAAACGACTGCTAGTAACTCTTTATCTGTAGTAGAGTAATTAAGCTGAGGGCCAGATAATGTTCTGCTAGCATAGTAAATAACATGAGCTTTCTTGTCTTTCCTCTGTCCAAGAACAGCCCCAATCGCATAATCACTTGCATCACACATAAGCTCAAAGGGAAGCGACCAATCCGGAGCTTGCATGATAGGTGCGGAAATAAGCATGCTTTTAAGTTTATCAAACGCTTCTTAACATGCTTTATTCCACTCAAATGGAGTGTCCTTCATGAGAAGATTACTCAAAGGTCTAGCGATGGCGCTAAAGTCTTTGATAAACCTCCTATAAAATCCAGCATGGCCTAGAAAGGACCTCACATCTTTAAGTGATTTTGGCGGGGGTAACTCAGCTATTACTTCAATTTTTGCTCGATCAACTTCAATCCCCCTAGATGAGACTATGTGGCCCAAGACTACACCCTCGGTAACCATGAAATGGCATTTTTCCGAATTGAGGACTAATTCTTTTTCCACACATCGAAATAGAACTCTCTCAAGATTAGCTAAACAATGGTCAAAAGATGAACCGAAAACGCTGAAATCGTCCATGAACACCTCAAGACCTTTTTCAATCATATCGCTAAAGAGACTTAACATGCACCTTTGAAAAGTTACTGGCGCATGACATAACCCAAATGGCATACGTTTATAGGCAAACGTACCAAACGGACATGTAAAAGTAGTCTTTTCTTGATCAAGTACATCCACTTCAATCTGATTATACCCGGAATACCCATCTAGGAAACAATAGTAAGGATGGCCAGCCACTCTTTCAATAACTTGATCGATAAATGGTAAGGGAAAATGATCTTTTCGAGTTCCGGCATTGAGCTTTCGGTAGTCAATGCAAACACGCCACCCGGTGGTGGTGCGTTGAGGGATTAATTCTCCCTTAGCATTTTCAACCACAGTCATCCCTGATTTCTTTGGAACGACCTGAATTGGGCTCACCCATTTACTATCCGAAATGGGATATATAATTCCAGCATCTAGCAATTTGATGATTTCCGCTCTTACTACATCTCTCATGGTTGGGTTTAATCGCCTTTGCATCTCACGCGAGGGCTTCACTTCTTCTTCAAGATGGATTTTATGGGTACAAATCAAAGGACTTATACCTTTCAAATCTGCTATAGTCCAACCAAAAGCACTTCTATGTTTTCGCAACACATCTAACAACATACCTTCTTGCCCTTTTTCTAGATAGGAAGACACAACAACAAGAAATGTATCATTCTCACCTAAAAAGGCATATTTGACATGGGAGGGTAGTTTCTTCAACTCAAGACTAGGAAATCTATGTTCAGAGGGGATCATGGGTGTCTCCCTCGAAGGCAATTCTTCATACCTAGAAATCCAGTCAACCGCTCTCAAACTCTCAAAACTCTCTTCCTCTTGTAACCAAATTTTCAACTCTTCCACTTCTCTCTCAAACTCAGTCTAAGCACTCATTTGTGCACCACTTTGCACTAAGCACACTTTCAGAGAATCTCCTCCTATGATTGTCTCAATATTTTCATCCACAACTTCCTCAATAAGATCCACTTCAAGAATCTCATCCTCATCACCCATTTGGTTAGCGACATTGAAAATATTAGTCTCGAGAGTCATGTTTCCAAAAGTGAGTTGCATTTGGCCATTCCGTGTATTGATCAAAGCATTAGCGGTAGCTAAGAACGGTCGGCCCAATATAATTAGAACATGATTTCTTGTACGGGGAATAGGATCGGTGTCCCAAATGATAAAATCAACGGGAAAGTAGAACGTGTTCACTTGAACTATCACGTCTTCTACAATTCCACGAGGTACTTTCACTGTTCTATCCACTAACTGTAGAGTGATTCGGGTAGGTTTTAAATCACCTAAATCAAGCTGCTTATAGATGGAGTATGGGAGGATGTTAACACTCGCACCTAAATCGAGCAATGCTTTTTCCACTCTTTTTTCTCCTATGATACACGAAATGGTAGGTGCACCTGGATCTTTGAATTTTGGTGGAAGATCATTGAGAAGAACTGAGCTCACATTTTGTGCCAAGAAAACATTTTTCTTCACCTTAAGACGTCTCTTGACAGTCAAAAGATCTTTAATAACCTTAGCATATGCTGGAATTTGTTGAATAGCATCAAGGAACGGCAAGTTCAGTTTTACTTGTTTCAACACATCTAACACCTCGGTACGCGAAGCACCTTTCTTGGGTGACTCTAAGCGTTGAGCAAATGGAGCAACAGTAGGCAACTTGACTTCAATTTCAGGCTCATCTTCCTCATCTTTCAATTCCTTTTCTAAGGAAGGTTTTTCAGACTCGGAAGTTTCAGATTCCTTGGCAATCTCGGGTTCCACTCCATCATCATTCACCTTTGGCAATTTAGGTGTTAGATCAATTACGCGGCCACTACGAAGAGTAGTAACAGCTTGACATTGTTCTTGCAAATCTGATGATGTGGAGCAAACCATGGGTTGACTTTGAAGCGGTGGTCTTTGGCCTTGGGCTGGAAGTTTACCCTTATCTTGAGTATTCACTGCAGACTGCAACCTAGAGATATTAGTTTGCATTTCAGCGAACATTCGCTCAAATTTAGCATCTCTCTCTTTTTGGGATTGGATGAATTGATTGAAATTATCTTCAAGAGATCTCCTAGGTGGAGGTACATAAGGACCAGGAGGTGATACTTGCATAGGATTTTCCACTTGCTGAAATTGAGGAGGTTGTGTTAGAGTCATCTGTGGGTTAGGAACCATCCCACCTTGGGGTTGTCCATAATTGAACCCGAGATTCCTCCACGATTGATTATATGCATTCCCTTGTTGAGCATTATAATTTCCTCGAAAACCTCCTATTGCATCAACCTGTTCAGTGTACATGGCCTTGTATGCAGGTATGGTAGGACATCCTTCGGTAGAATGGCCCGCATTACAAATGGCACATACCTTCTCCTTTCCGGCTTGTACGGGTCCAGACACATCTTTCAATCGCATATCTAGCATATCTCTGAAATTCCTCTCCAATTGGTCAAATTTTTGATCCAACAAAGTGTCCTTGTCCAAATGATAAATACCGGACGCAGCAGGCAAGTTGGACACTTGTCGATTTCTATTTTGACTATTGGGATCAGAAGTATCCCATGCTTGGGTAGTTTCTGCCACATATTTCAAATGAGCCTCAGCATCGCTCGTACTTAACTCCCAAAAAGGTCTCTCACACATGGTTTGAACAAGTTGTTTAGACGCTACAGTAAGGCCTTGATGGAAAAATGAAATCAGATGATGAGGTTCAAAACCATGATGGGGGCACGCATTAACTAACTCCTGATATCTCTCCCAACACTTATCAAAAGCCTCATTCTCATTTTGACGAAAAGCTTGAATTTGGGCTTTAAAAGCATTGGTTTTGTGTTGTGGAAAAAAAATTGAGATAAACTTGTTTTGCATATCTCTCCAGGATAAAACAAAATTTGGGGGAAGGGACCATAACCAAGTTTTAGCTTTATCCTTTAAGGAAAAAGGAAAGAGCTTCAACCGGATTATCTCTTGTGGACAAGCTTGGTCTCCAAATGTCTCACACGTATCTTCGAATTCTCGAATATGGAGATATGGTTTTTCCGAATCCATCCCATGAAATGTAGGAAGAATTTGGATCATTCCATTCCGAAAGTGGAACTGACCGGCATTATACGGGAGTAAAATGCAACCAGGGGTAACAGTTCTCTCCGAAAATAAAAGATCTTTCATGGGTTGATATGGTACATCATCCTCTCCCGCACCAACACCGACACTACCATGATCCGACATATCGCTACCGAAAGGCTCAGAATTCTCACTCCCGGTTTGACTCAATGAATGACTGGTGATGGAATTATTAGGCGAAGGAGGTGGAACCCAAAAATGAGGAGACTCGGAATTTTCAGAACTGGCTTCGGCAATAGGATTTTCGTGAATTTGGGTGGGAGATGAATTCTGCATATAAGTACACAAGAGAAGAAATGATTTTTTTTTTTTTTTTTTATGAAATCACTTGTAGATAAAAATAACTTTCTTGGAAATTTAACAATTTCGGATTCCCCGGCAACGGCGCCAAAAACTTGACACGACTTAATATTTGTCTTAAAAGTGCGTATTTATCTAGGCTCAAGTGCAAGCCTTGTCGCTCAAGTAATAACCCGGTAAGTCGGGATCGTCTCCACAGGGATCGAGATTGCCAAACAGTAACAAGAAAAATTACTAAATCTTGAAATGATTTCTTAAAAGAAATAAAAAGATGATTGATTTGTGGGAAAATTTCTAAAAATTACTTATGAAAAACAATTAGAACTCAATAACGAAAATTGGGTTTAACAATTTAGAGAAAATTAGGGTAGGGTACAATCCCTCAATCCTTAATAAATTATCCTTTAGAATACTAGAATTATAAATTAAAATTCTCGATTAAATCCAGTCCTTATAAACTCTAAGCATTACATATATGAGGTTCAAGCCCGCATCATATGAAATCAAAGATAAATATAAAGCGGTGAACGACAAATTATACATACAAAGCATTCTTAAACATCTCAAGTACCTAGGGCAAGAGAGATTAAAAGATTTGACAATGTATATATGATTTTCATTCACGATTCAATCAATATTTTAATTTATTTTCTATTTTCCATACAAATAATTTGTATTAGGATTGAGTTCATGTACCCCAACCCTTGGGAAATTAGCTACTCATGATTTGGTTGAAAAACAAATTCACATATGAAAGTATGAAATTGCAGAACATTGTAAGAAATTTGCAAAAATTAAAACACAAGAGAATCGAATGATATTACTTGAATTCAGCACCAAAAAACGAAATTGGGATTCAGAATACAAACTAGGGTTCATGCAACTCTTGAAGAAAATGGAAATTTGACTTAAAAATCTGACCTAAAACTCTCTCTAGAACGCTCAACCCTAGCCTCTTAACCTAGCCTCTCTCTAGCAACTCCCTTCAAATGATGTAGGGCATGGGCTTTTATAGCACAAATCATCGAAAGTCGGCATCCAACCCTGCTTGTGGAACAAGTTTCACAGCTACGAACTCATCAAATCTGCACAATAAATGGCAAATTAATGCCAGGATTTCGCATGACCGGATCGGTCCGGGTCTTAATCGGATCGGTCCGATATCCATCGGATCGGTTCTTTTATTTTCTTCCGGATCGGTCCGACTGTTCTCGGATCGGTTCGATTATTGCTTCCATCGGTTTGCCATCCATCCGGGGTACACTGGACTTGGCCGGATCGGATCGGTCCGACTCCTATCCGGATCGGTCCGGATTTCTTATTCTTTGACTTTTTCCTTGCAGCTTTGACTGGCCATATCTTCTTATTTAGACCTCCGATTTGGATGCCGTTTCTTCCTATGCTCTTGTGAACTCATGCTCTTCAACTTCCCTTTTGGTGTCACTTTCGAATTCTGAATGAAATTACACTTTTTCCCTTAGACATTTTTCTTTTGCTTACATCTTTCCTTTTCTTTTGGATTCTTTCTTGCATTCCATTCCTGTAAACTTCATTCAAATTATACAAAACCTAGGGAATATTGTTAGGAATAGACAATTGAGTGATATGGCATAAAAATGGCTCAATTACATTGTTCGAGATATTAAAATCACTAAATTAAGGGGCTAAATTCTGAAGAATTTATGCTTGGTCAGATTCCTAAACCAACTTTTATTCAGGCATGGATACTCTATTATCTTCCTTTAGTATTATGCGTTTTAAGTGTCACCTCAACCCTTAATGACATATTTTTCTTAAATAAATTAACAACTTAATTAGAAAAAGTGGAAACTAATTATGGTAGTGTTTTTATGAATTTTTTTAATATGGAATAAGATTTGGGTGCGTAGCAGAGAGCAGTGGGTTTTGGTTATTTTTTGTGTAGGATTGTATGTAGAATTTATGGGGGTTATTTTAATTGAAATCGGGACGTGTACCACACATATCAATTTTATTGTAGATAAAAATATACAATTTTGGAGTATTTCATAACTTTGCATGTTGATTAATCTATAATGATTTAAATGGAAATCATTATGTTAAGAACGACGCCGGTATTATTGATTAAAGTAAATTAAATAAAATTGTGCCATCACGAATAAAATTTGTGATAGTGTTTATATGTGTTGTTAAATTATGTGATTTATTGTTGTTGATATTTATCATCGCAGCGACGACGGGGATTTGGTAATATGCTATCACCTATATGTTTTGCTAGGTAATGGACTAGTGGGTAGGCCTTAGTTGCGATTTACACTTTTTAGGTATGGGACTAGCGAGTAGATTTTTACGGACGAGTGATTTCGGGGTGGGGCTGATTTTTATGTTTTACCCTCGTTGCGCAAGCCTAGGTATGAGACTAGGACGAGATTTATGCAAGAGCTTTGTTTTATTCATAGGGTAGGATGTGTTTATGTTTTGGGGACCCTTAGGTATGAGACTAATGGTGTTTTTGAGGATCTCATATCGATAAAAGGGTCGGGTGGATAATAATAAAAATAACGAGAAACATGAGAAACTGAGAACTAATACCCGAGATAACAAAGCAGGCATTAAATATATACTAGCATCGTTAATAACGTGCAGGATCGGCAGCTAGAAACGGGTTGGTTGTCCATTGCAACGTGTGGATGTGTGACGTCTGAATAACGTGCAGGATTGATAGTTTTAACGGGCTGGCTGACTATGAAGACGTGTCGTGCGTGGAACCTCTTCCATAACGTGCAGGGTCGACAGGTTAAACGAGTTGGCTGGCTATGGTGTAAGGACATTTTTGTCCATTATCAATATGTATGTCGTACGTCGTTACATCGTTGAAGAAATTCAAGATCGCATCTACATCAACGGATCCGAATATCAAAGCGTCTTCAACATCATAGCCTCTGCGAGAATGAACTTGGTAAAGTTTTTTTTAATGTTCCTTAAAGTTCATACTTAGTATTGGGAAATTTTTATAAAATGTTTTTTATAAAAATAAGAAGTAAGTTTTTTCAAGCAAAATGAGGCTTTAAAAATATTTTTTATTTTCTGGTAAGCCGGACCGGTCCGCCCATATTAAATGAACCGATCCGCCACCGGACCGGTCCGCCTACCTATCGGACCGATCCGCTTTGCACCAGAATACCCCAGACCGATTGCGAACCGATGAAGCCATTTTAAAAAAGAACCGATCCGAGGTCGGACCGATACGCCTCCATACCGGACCGGTCCGCCTGGGATAAATTCGAACAGTTCCGTGAGTTTTTTATCCAACATCTTATATTTCCTATATATATTACTATTCTGATGATGTATTTTTTAAGTCTTTGAGAAAACGTTTCTAAGAGTGCAAACACAACAAGACTTCAATTTTTGATGTGCCAAACATCTTTTTGATTCACACACAAAAATCCCAATTACTTTTGTGAATCTTTTAGAAACTTAGAACACAAGCTTTGCTATTGTTCAACCTTTGTAGGGAGATCTTTGCAACCGAGGGCTGCGTGTCATTGCTGAGGGAGTCTCTACAAAGTTTTTTGGCTGCGTGTCATTAAGGAGAGCTGCGGTTCTTCCTTTGTTGTTTGGGCTGCGAGTCCTTGGAGGGTGCTGCATGTATTCTCTTGCTGAGTTCAAGACTGCGTGTCTTTGTGGGTTGGCTGCGTGTTGATCCATTGCAGATTTCCCTATGTAATTGTAAGTTGCGACTTGTATATTCATAGTGAAATAAAGGTTTTACCTGAAAAGGGTTTTTTCCTGAAATCTGTGTCTCAGCATATTTTTGTGTCACATGCTTTATTTATTTATGGGTTGACACACGCACCTTAGATGCATGTTTAGGGACTCTAATTAAATAAGGGTTACTTGGAAACTTGCGAATTTAATTTAAATCGATATCACACCATCGCACTCTTCAAGAGAGGGGAATGTGTGTGGTGTAGAACAGTGGGAGAACCACAATCAAACAAATAAAATGAGATGAATATTTAAGTGGGAATCTCACAAAGTGATATTTTATTGAGGAAAATTAATTAGTTGGAATAACTTAAATTAAGTTAAATAATTGAATAATTGGACTTGATGATGAAATGTCATAGTTGAGTATTTCTAGTATATCTTGTTTATTTTACTCTCACCGTCATTAATTACAGCGTTTAATTTAAAATATTCTATTGTGATATTTATTATGTATAATGTTATTGTCTGGGTTCGTGGACCCTATTTGAGGGGAGTAATGTGTTTCATGCTTGGGTCTTTGAGCCTGTGTGTTGACTAATACTTTTCATGGATAAGTATTGGAGTGGCTGCGTTAAAGCTTGGAGTTATATTTTGGAGGTGCAGCCGGAGTTCATTTATTTTTATGCTTAGTAGTTTAGTTTAGTTTCCTTTCCATTGTTTTATTATGAGACTCTTATTACGGATTTGGTGGGCATTTCGGTTCCACAGTTGTTACGATTTTATTTAGATACTTCATTATGGATTCAGTTTATTGGAGTTTTCATTTAATTTGAGATTTGGATATTACTGGAATTTAGCATGGTGATGGATTTATATCGCATTAATGATTTGTTTATTGGGATTTATTTAAATTATTATCTCGTGGAATAAATTCATTATGTCTCATAAATGTCACATGCTAAGAATGATATTTATTTAGTAGCATCCCGCGTAATCTTGGTGGCGGCCGATGCCAGGAATGCCCAGGGTGTTACAAGATGAGGTTGGATAAGGCTGACGATGTGAAATACGAAAGTGTGGGGACTTTCCCTTCCACCTCTCCTGCGGACGAGTCATTGAATACAAGGATAGAGGAGGAAGAACAAGACACAATCGATTCCTCTGACTCCTATGATCCCTTCAGTACTAAAGCTCAATGGTATTCTAGTGATATCACTGAGGATGAAGTTGATTTTTTGAGAGAGAAGTACAGTATCCTTATAGCTATTCAGATCGAAATCCCTTCTACTGAGGAAAGGGCGTGCGATAATTTGAATGTCGAGGAAGTTTGTCTCCCGCTCTCGGCTCTCCATGTGGGTATTAGGCTACCCCTTCACCCTGTGGAGGAGGAAAAGGAGCGGGCCGAGTAGATTGCGCTGAAAAAGAATGAGGAGGCACCCATAAATTTGGCCAAGTCCAAGGGGAAAGTCCACATGTACCCTCAGGTGCCCAATGTGGGGGAAAATCGCCCTTTGGAGCCTCCTACCAGCCAGAATACTTCTAAGGTGCCATGATCGCTGAGACTAAGCCTTTTCATTAACTTGTAAGAGGTTAACGGTTTGCTCCCCAATATAGAGAAGTTGAAGAATTCAAATTTAATCTAGACCATATGATTTCCTCGGAGGAACTAAGAGATGATACTGAATCCATCTTTCATCATGCCAATAATGCAACAGATCTACTCGGCTATCATGGGCATAATAAGGATTTTGAGTTTTTAAGAGGATACGATTCGAATTCTCTATAGAGGTTGATTTAGTACAGATTATCGGTGGTAAGTATCTTTGTTACTTTGTTGATGTGTATTCTTTAAATTTCTTATCTTTTAACATACATATTTTTTCTAACAAGTTGTTGTTGCTTCAACCATTTTGAGGGAGAAGGTCATAGTTAATCATCTTTCCCATGAGGAGTTGTCAGATGAGAAAAAAAGTTAAAGATTGGCTTGGATAAGGAAGTAGAGGATCTGAAGAAGATTGGTGAGGATTTAAAAGAATGTGACGGGAAGTTGGTAGCCAAAATGGTGTCTTTGAGCTCGATCGAAGAGGAGAATAACAAACTACGAGATAAGGCGGTTACTGATGATGCCACTATTAAGAGTTTGGAGGAAAATTTTTCTGCAGCCAACAAGGCTTTGGAGGAGGCCAACTAGACATATGCCACACTAGTCGATGATCTAAAAAAGGTTCAGGAAGATTTAGCTACCGCTGAGGAGTTCGGAGTAGCAAAGTACAAGTCGTTTGGAGACTAAAATATGGATTGCGTAGGTTTCTTTATGGATGGATACGAGGAGCTGAAGAAGAGGGTGATGACCCATCATCTTGACATTGCAAAAGTGGTAGGTTCCTGGCAAGGTGATGATGATGAGGCCACTACTCTGGCTGGTGAGCATGTGGATGCCATTGACGAGCCCTTAGGTGATAACGTTGACCTGCTATCACTTTTGAACCCCCTCCCCTTATGGAAATAACAACACCCATGTTGCCTGACCTTCTTGTGAAGCTGATGACGTTTACCTACTTTTTCTGTGTTTTGAATGTAACCACAATATTTTATATTTATGAAGGTTTATTTTGGTAAAACAATAATTAATGAAGTGCATAATGAATTTTTTTGATCATGCGTAATGAATTTTTTTTATCATGGTTCAATTGTGTTGTATGCATTGATGTAACGAACTACTTTTGATCATAATCAAATCTCCTTTTGCCTTAGGCTCTACCGACGTGTCATAGTTCAGTATATGAATTATGAGTGTACTACTAGTTACTTAGCTTATCCCAAAGTTATAAAGGTGGTCGCCCTAGCGCTAACATATGGTTGGATATTGACCACAAGGTAGGGACTCCTTTTACTCTGGCGGGGATACTTTTTATTCGTGATTTGTCATGGAATAAGATCGTATATGAAGTTTAGTTTCTGGTTATGACTTGGGTTTTCAATGAAGCCATACATGATTTTTATTAATGACTTATGTTTTCAATAAGTCATAAAGGATTTCTATTCGTGACTTGATTGTTCAACGAAGTCACACAAGATTTCTGTTCATGACTTGTTTGTTCAATAAAGTCACAGAGCAAGTTTATATGTTGGATCTTGTTCGCAACCTTGTGTATTGAGATTGTACAGGAGCTCCTATTTCGAGCGTTTGATATGTGTACACATATATCTCATGCCCGAAAAAAATGAATAGATTAAAGGAATTGAACTTTTATTCATGGAAAAACTTAAAGTACATAATAAGCATGAGGGACCATGGTCTATTACAATACTGATAATACTTTCTCAAGTGTTTAACATTCGAGGGGTTCTTGAATTGTTTGCCTTCGAGAGCCTCTATGTGATAAGTTCCTGGCCTCGCTACACTTGGACACATGATATAGGCTGCGCTAATTAAGCTCCAATTTGTTTCCCTTCTCGATGACCTTTTTCAGGACATAGTCTCCCTCCTTTAAATTGCTCGGCTTAACTCGGTGGTTATAAAAGCGAACGGTTCTCTGCTAGTAAGCGGCCACCCTTAATGCTTTATTTTCTCTTACCTCTTCTACAAGGTCTAGATCAAGTCTTCTCATCAATTCTCTTTTCGGAGAATCGAAATTGAGGACCCAATGGCTGAGAAGGCCTATTTCAGTGAGAACCACCACTTTAGTGCCAAAGGCTAGTATATATGGGGTTTCTCGAGTGGAAGTCTTGAGGGTGATTATGTAGTACGCTTTATAACTCATTAATCTAATTGCCTTTTGCATCGTCCCACCTTTTTTTGATTCCGTCTAGTAGAGGTTTTTATTGGTAACCTCGATTTGAATTTTGCACTGTGGATAGAGATTTTAGATCTTTGATCATATGCAGTAATCCTTAAATTCCTGAATTGAATTGAGTCACATGATCAGTGATGAAGGCATAAGGAATCCCATTATGAAATATTATGTTTTTCCAGATGATATGGAAAACTTTCTCATAAGGCGTTTCCACCAGAGGTTCTGCCTCTACCCACTTGGGGAAATAATCAACAACGACCACCAGGTATTTGATTTTTCCTTTTGTCTTGGGTAATGGGAGGACAAATCCATTCCCCAGATAAAAAAATGGCCAAGGGGATGTGATCGGCGTCAGAAGGGCACGGGCATGTGGTGGATTTTGGAATACTTCTGAAATTTATCACACTTCCTTGTGTAATCAGCATAGTCAGTTTCATGGTCGACCAAAATAGCCATGTGTCATTACACTCTTTACTAATGATCTCTAAGTAGAGTGTGCTCCAAAACACCCTTCATGTACCTCTTTGAGTTAGGTTGTTAACCTCCATCGGGTGGAAACATCGTAGCAGTAAGATGATATGCCCCCTTCTGTATAATACCCCCGCCTTCAACTCATAATTGGTGGCCTTATACTGTAACTTACTTGCTTCTTTTGGGTCGTATGGGAGTGCGTATGTCTTAATGTAGGATTGTATTGGATCCATCCAATAAGGGACCAAACTTACTTCTATGATGCTCAAAATTTCCTCGTCTATGCTACGATGGGTAAGTATTTCAATTGACACTATTCTTCTTGACTTTGTTCGTGTTTCCAATGCCAATCTCGCCAAAGCATCTGCTCTAGCATTTTCTGCACCGGGATTTCGTAGATATTTGACCCTTCGAAAGTTAGCCAGTCATCATTAGCTAGATACTTAATAATAGATTCCTCTCTATCTTCATATGGTCCTAGTAACTAATTGACCACTAGCTGAGAGTCATTATGAGCCAATATATGCTCGGCACCAAGTGACGATGCTAGCCTAAAACCTGCTAATATGATCCATCGACGAACAGTTTCCAGATAGTGCTCTCTAGAGTAAACTCCTTTTCAACTAATACTCCAAATTTGAATAACTTTTTTTAAATATTCCTGATCTCGTGTGAGATCTTCCTTATCAAGCGAGATCTCTACCAAAGGAGTCTGCTCGGCTTTATATGTGGTCAAGTTCTCTTTCAGAGAATTCTGCTTGGCCTTAAGGGTTGAGATCTCTCTCGAAGGAGTCTAATCAACTAGCTTTTCTTCGTATGTGAACTTGGATATGAAATCTACCATGGCTTGGCCCTTAATAGTCGTCCTAGGTTTGTATTGAATGTCGTACTCTCCCATCTCCATTTACCAAGCCATTAGCCGACCTGATTTTTTGGTTTATATAGAACCTATCATAAGGGTAGATCAGTATAAACCACGATGATGTGGGCTTGGAAATGCTTTATTATTATTCTCGAGGCTTCGATCAACGCAAGGGCTAATTTCTCCATCATTGGATACCAGATCTCAGCCCCCTATACGTTTTGTTGGTTTAGTAAATTTCCCTCTGAACACCTTCTTCCTATCTTGCTAGGGTTGAGATGATCGCGGATTTTCATACTACTAAGTACAAGTAAAGTTTCTCCCCAAGCACGGGTCTTGATAAGAGAGGGGCTAACCCCAGATACTGCTTTAATTCTATGAAGGAATTGTCACATTCCTCATTCATTCAAAAAAATTTCTCAAGACTTTAAAGAAAGGGAGGCATTTATCAGTGTCTCTAGAGACGAACCTATTGAGAGCGGCTACGCGCCCTGTTAGCCTCTGCACTTCCTTCTTCATCGTTGAGGACTTCATATTGATCAAGACTTGTATCTTCTCTGGATTCACTTCGATTCCTCATTGGTTAACAATGAATCCTAAGAACATTCCTTCCTTTACCTTGAACACACACTTTGTTGGATTGAGTTTCATCTGGTGCTTTTTCAACTGGTCACAACATCTGCTACAGATCCTTAACATGATCGGTAGTAGTCTTGCTCTTGGTCATCATGTCGTCCACATACACTTCCATATTTTTACCAATATATTCCTTGAACACCTTGTTCACCAGCGTCCGATAAGTTGCCCCGATGTTTTTGAGGCTGAAGGGCATGACATTGTAGAAGTAAGTTCCTCTGCTGGTGATGAAGGATGTCTTTTCTCTATCTGAAATCTTCATTTTGTACCCAAAGCAGGTGTCCATGAAGCTGAGGAGTTCGTTGTCGAAAGTAGCATCAAAGAGTTGGTCAATTCTGGGTAGGGGTAGTGATCATGGGGGCATGCCTTATTTAGATCGATAAAATCCACACACATTCTCCATTTATTATTATTTTTGCGTACCATGACTACGTTGGAGAGATAATCAGGATACTTGATGTCTTTTATAAAGTTGTCTTTTTGCAACTTCAACACCTCTTCCTGCATGACCATGTTCTTTTCATCATCAAAGACCTTTCTCTTCTGTTTGACTGACTTTGTTAGGGATGGCAACGGGTCGGTTCGGGGTCGGGAAAGGCATCCCCATCCCTGTTAGAAATATTATTCCCCGTCACCGCCTCGTTTCCCATTATAACGAGTTCGGGGATCCCCGTCCCCGTTTAAATCGGGTATCGGGTTCCCCGCGGGGAACCGTTTCCAATTTTTTAAAACAACTAAATAAAAATTACGTTTAAATTACATCCCAACAATAATCAAGACAATACTCAATAATAATCAACAAGAATAGAGGAATCCTCAGCTGTTTAATATAATTTTACATAATTTCAGGTTTAATTCGTGTAAGTCCTTGTTCAAAAGGCAAAACAATAGAATAAAAATGGACGAAATCTTTTAACGAAATGGACGAAATCAAAACAGTGGACGAAATCAATCAAGCAATAAAAATGGACGAAATATTTAAACGAAATGGATGAAATCTTAATCTATACAGTACAACAAAAATTATGTACGAATCTATACAGTAGATCAGTACCTTACAAATGAAACTATAAACTAATACAATAGATCTTAAATGAACTATAAGCTATAAAAACTACACAGTTAATTACAGAATAATGTGTCTAGATTGATAAATAAACTATACAGTTGCTTTATATGTCTATAAACTATATGTCTATACATTTAATTACCAATTAAACAGATTGGTAAAATTGTGATTTAGGTTAACATATTCAATACATATTAACAAAATAAATAAATATGACATACAAATTGGTGCGTGTGAGGAAGATGAGTCGCCGGCATGAGGAAGGAGGAGGAAGTCCGAAGTCGTGATGGGAGATGGGGGAGAGAGACGAGCGACGCCTAGGGCTAAAAAATAAACACACATAGTTGCTTACATTCCTTTTATACTTAATACTTATATATATATATATATATATATATGTGTGTTAATAAATCGGGTATCCCCATGGATACCCGAGGGTATACCCGAACCCGACCCAAAATTTTTTGGGGAATTTTTTTACTCCCCGAACCCGAACCGATCCCCGAATTACCGGGTATTTTTTTAGGGTAACCGCGGGTTTTCGGGGAAAATTGCCATCCCTAGGCTTTGTGCCTTCCATTATGCTCAGCTCATGGCATATGAAATCCAGATCAATTCTCGGCATGTCTTCGTGTCTCCAGGCAAACACACTTTTGCGTTATTTCAAAAAGTTGATCAGTTATTTCTTAAAATGAGGGTATAGGGACGACTCGATGTCAATGGTCTTCTCAGGGTGCTCTGCATCGAGGGCAATAATTTCGATTTCTTTTACTTCCTGTCCTTTGACTAGATTTTCTTCGTCTCGGGGGTCAATAGTCTATGTTTGATAGGTACTTGTCAACTTCTTCTTCTCTTCCTAGTCAATCGACATGTAATAGCATTCTCGAGCCTCTACCTGGTTGCCTTTCACCACTCCTACCCCGTAATGGGGTGGAAACTTTAGGTATTGATGAACGTTGGATGGCACAGCTTCAAATTTCTTCAGATAAACTCTTTCTATTATAACATTGTAAGCCTAAAGTACATTTTTGTCTAGGATAAAGAAACGGATCATTTCTGTTTGGCATGTGGGCTAGGCCCCTGCTATAACTTCCAACTCTACGGTCCCTAAGGAGTATACCCTTTCTCCGGAGAAACCAATCAGAGGTTGACGATATGGTGTCATCTTACTATCCAAGAGATTCAACCTTCTAAAACAATTATAGAACATTACGTCCATCGAGCTGCCATTGTCCACTAAAATTCGAGTGACCTTGCTTTCGTAGATCATCATGGTGACGACCAAAGGGTCGTCATGGTGGTACAAGACACCAGACAGGTCATCTTTAGAGAATCCCACAATGAGATGGTCTTTGTTTACCTTTTGAGGACAGGCTTCCACATTTCCCATCAATTTAAGATACCTTATGTGAGCACAGGTTTTGGCCTCATTTAGGTAGGCCTTCCTTTCGACCAAATCTTCCCCTCCTCTAGCATCTCCATCAGTGCTGAAGTGACATCCAAAGGAAATAATGTTGACCTCATCGAATGGTTCTCTTGGTTTCTTACGGAGATCTGGATCGTTGTCTGAGTCTTCATCTCGACTTCTCTTTTTTTCATCTGCCTTCCTACAAGGTGACGTCGATCGTCTCCTAGGTTTTTTCTCATCTACATTTTCTCAGTTGTCTCTATCCATGTATCTAGATATCTTGACCTTTCTAATGAGGCTCTCTGTTTCATTCTTTAGGGCGATACATCAGTGTTATGGCCATGATCCTTGTGAAACTCGTAGTACTTGCTCTTAATGCATCGGTTCGCAGGTGCCTTGAGCTTGTCGGGCCATATGAGGTCTTTACTTCCTCTAATCTCTTCGAGAATATGATTAATTCCTATTGTCAATGGGGTGTACTTGTCATACTTCTTTGATTTCTCAACTTTCTTATCTTGTTTCTCGTTGCCTTTATTGGACGTGGACTTCTAGCGATCCTATTCTTTAGATGCCATAGCCTCCTTAGTGTTCATGATCTTGGACGCTTTAGACAACAATTCCATCATGGTTATAGGAGGTTCTTTTTCCAGGGCTAAAAATAGTTTCCCCAGCAACGGTCCACTCATTAAGGCGATTATAGTTGTCCGCTCGTTGCAATCTACTACTTTAAGTTTTTCTGTGTTGAAACAGTTAATGAAATCTCTGGTGATCTTATTGTCCCATTGTCAGATGCTAAGAAGGTGTGTGACTTTCTTTCCAGTCATCGTTATAAAGAAAAAGTTACTAACAAAGAGGTCGACCAACTGCTAAAAACTGGAAATTTAACCTCGCGGCTGACTATTGTACCAAATTTGGGTGGTGCTGAAGAAGGCTCGACATCACATCTTATCGAGAACGGAATATATGTTGGCCAAGTACTGCTCGATGTGTAATATTGATTCGGTATTCCTATCATAGTTTTATGTGATCACAGCGGGTTTGAACTTGGTTGGAATCAGGTAAGCTATGATTGAGGGGACAAAAGGAGACCTTTTCACAAAGTCCCTATGGAGAGGATTCTTGGACCCGAACATTTCCTCGATTCGGTTTTCCAAGCATTGGATAGATCCATTCCACGATTGGTCCTCCGCTTCGGCCTTCACCATTACAGACTTAATTATTCAACCTCGGCTTTCAGTCGAGCTCTCTTCTTGGGAAGTCTACTCGGCCTGGGCTAAGGCTCTAGCTGATCGGTGTGGTCCCCTAGTAACTGATCGAGCCAACTCATCTCACCGTTCACTGAGCTCCTTGGGAACTACCGCTGCTAGTCCTCTAGAGCGATGTGGGCCCAGCCAGTCAAAAGACTAACCTCTACTTAGCCTTTCGAATACACTGGGTTATTCCTTCGAAAAGGATTGCTCATCATCATAGCCAGTTGACTGGATGGACAACGTGGCACTGGGACGGTATGACCGGTCCCGATATGACCTCGATTGTCGAGAGGTGCTCCTGTCCTCGTGTGACCCAAGGTTCAATCTACTAGGATTCTCAAGGGCCTCTCTCTTGTGCCTTTGCCTTCGGCCTCTACAACGGTCAGAAGGTAACATTCCTCCTCTGCCCTCTAATGCTAACCTTTCAGGAGTGACGAGGTCTATGGCAGGCCTGACCTGTCTAGCCTTTAGTGTATGAGTCAGTTGTTTGACACTTTTTTATATAGCCTCTTGGCCCTTTGTTGGGCTCATCAGTATTCCTTGGATGTCTCCCATTACTAAAGGGGTAGTAGGATTTATGACTTCAGCCATACAACAACTCTCCATGTTATCTACAATTTTTAAAAATCAATGGGTTCTGAGAAGAAAAGGAAAGAAAACTGTAAGAATGGTAGGAATCACCAATGGCTTGTTGGTTTCCCACAAAAGAGACCAATCTGTTATCGCCTAAAAATAGTTTGGGGATTTTATGCCTTATTCAGGATAACAACAACAAATAAATGATAAGAAATAATAGAGAATGGGGATGAGAGACAATGGAGAGAGACACGATGTACGTAGTTCGGTATAGAAATGGTACTTATATCTATGGGTGCAGTGATCAAATTACTAGCTTCTTAGAATGGATACAGAATTTGAGTTTACACAAAAGAGTTAAATTCTTCCCTCCCCCATCCGTGGGGGATTATATGCTATTTGTAGTTAGTTAGCTGAGAATATTGAGGGACAGGTGGGCTACCTTTATAGGTCAGGCAATTACACCATTTACATATAAGATGACAGATGATGATTGATCTGTTACAACACAATCATAGTGGGCTGAGATAGATATTCTCCACGTGCTCTGGTGTTACTAGAGTGACTAGTGGGTCTTTCTTACATGTAGAGGCAAGTACGATAATGATATGACTTGGTCAATAAGGTGGGCTATCAATTCTTCAAAATAGCTGACCGGTGAGCTGGCAGATGCATAGGTAAAGTAGATGGATACTTGAGTCGACCATAATCAGTAATGAGGTCGACCCCCTTTTTTCCATTATGTAGGAGTGTCCCTGTCCTTCCATGTAGGCTCCATGTGGCTTATTCTATTTAGGGTGTAGCAATGTTGTGTTCTCAATATTCTTGGCATCCCAATAGGACTAGTGGACTATTTAAGAACCAACCCAATTCTAATTCTTTTGAATCCCTTAACACCTAAACTGTCGAATGAAGGAAAAATAAGCTTCGGAATAGAATTCTGATGTTATAATGTCATAAAAATATAGTGATGAAGGTTGAAGTTATGGTGGTGGTGGTGGTAATAGGCATGTTTGTGTATAATAGTTTTCTAACCAACTATGTTAACGCCTCCCTAATTCTAAACCGACCCCAAAACTTATAACAAACTTTAAACAAACCCAACTAACTGCTCTTACAATTTACTCATATTTCTATTCTTTGACTGATATAAGGATCATGACATTCTAACCCCCTTAAAGCAATCCTTGTCCTCAAGGATTAAAGCTTTCCATTATGTTTTGTTTATACCCAGATCGAATACCACAATTCTTTTAATAGATGGATTGCATCCCAATGTTGTAACCCATAAAAAAGAGCAATAGCTATCTCTAATAGAACAAATCATATTGCATCTCAAATTGATCTCAGTTTGTATATCCTTGTAACCATAAGATGATTTTTCTCTGCAACAATTCTACAGGTAATCAAACTTTTCACATGTGATGCTGTGTTCAATAGGTTCTTGGCAACCCAACAAAACCACTGGACTCTTCAAGAACCAAACCAATTGTAATTCATTAGAATCCCTTAACACCCAAACTGTCGAATGAAGGCAAAATAACCTTGGAAACAGATTTATGATGTTATCATGTGTTAAAAAGGTAGCAATAAAGGTTGAAGTTGTGGTGGTGTTCGTGGTAGCAGGCATGGCATTGTTTGGAGGAGGTGGTTGTGGTATAAAAGAGCACTCTAAAACCTTCATTTATACATCCGCATAACTAAGAATTTGTTCAATGACAACTTCGTTTCTTTCTTCCTCGGAGCATATGTCTTCTTCTTCTTCTTGTTAGAGCTCTATATGAGATACCTGCTCTACTATTGGTGAGTTCTTTGCCTAATCTACTTCAGCGATCAAATATATATATTCATCTTCCCACTTCTTGAAGAGAGTATCCAAATGCTTACATCTCGCTTTAATTAGTTGACAACTTTTTATAAAGTTCTCCGTGCAGTGTTGAAATTTTTCTGAAAATTCTCGCCATTCAATCCCTTTTTCTTGGGTATGATTCTTGAAAGCTTGTCGAAAATCTTTACACTGAATACCCTCCACCATTCTCTCAGGTGGCTTCCAGGTTTGAATCAGCTCTGATACCAAATGTTATATTCTTAGTGTGAACGAAGAAAACAACATAGAAAATAGGAGAAGAATTGAGAAAGATTTTGTGATTAAGAATCAATCAGTTGGTATTTATCATTCCACCCCTCAATTACAGGATTGGAGTTACATTCATACTAGATTACATTTAGGATTAAAAAGAACATATACGGTTGGATGTATCTCCAACTGACAGACCCCTAACTAACTTCCTGCATTTGTTATTTAACAGACCACTAACTAACTTCAACCACCTGTTTACAAGTAACAGAACAAACCGACTCTAACAACCTTCAACTGACCTCTTATCACTAATTGAGAAGGACACAAAACAACATTGTATTGCCTTGAATCATGACAAACACCTTGAAGGGGCCATTATACCTCGCTGTGAGTTTTTTGTTCTTTCCATTGAGATACACAATATCCAATCTTGAATTGTCTCTCTTTCTTATTTAGCTCGCATAGTGCTGAGCTATGTGCTGTGCTTGTGCCAGATTCTCCTTTACCAGCTAGGACATGAGAATTTTCTCCTCCAAGATGTCTTCAAGCTACAGTAGTGTCAATTGTCGTTCGTATTGACCACTGGGGAGGGACATACCCATACAATGCTTCAAAAGGTGAATATTTCAAGCTGCTATTGTAATTTGTATTGTACCACCATTCAGTCTAATACAGCTCCTTAGCCCATTTACTAGGCCTTTGACTACACATGCGCCTTAAATAAGTCTCCACACACTGATTTCTTCTCTCCACCTGATCATTTGTTTGAGGGTGATAAGCAGTGCATTTCTTGAATTCGATCATCGTGCTTCTTAACTGAGTCTTTGAGGTCCAAACCGTATACCCTCCTCCACTCTCTCAAGTGGGATCCACGTTCGAAACGGTTCTAATACCAATTGTTATGCTCTAGCAGCTAGGACATAGAATTTGGGGGAAAGAAATTGAGATTTTTATTGATCTGATGATAGACAATTACAACAAATTAGTTCTAAGAATTAGAGCAACTCCAAGAGGGGATCCAAAGAAGCTAATTGAACATCATATTATACATATTACATGTGTATTTACACTCGTTAATCCTTCTTTGGAGCCTTAGATTGCCAAAATACAAAATTACACAAATTAGTTCAATACTGCTAATCATTCGCAACTCGGGTGTTAAAAAGTTTACTAAAAAGAATTCAACGATTACTTCACAAACAGTTATATTTTAGTTAATGGGTGTAATACCCAGTAAATGGAAGCATTACTCATGATGACCGTGGTTGCCTCACATAGCAAGAGTTCAAATCACAAGATTATTCACACAGGAAATTCGGTAAAATATTGGTACACGCCTCTTCAACAATCTGAATAAGAGAGTTAACAAATCAGTATTCACAAGAAGCACCCATCAGCATAGCAAGTAGTCAATGTATGCAAGAGAAAATAAATAAGTGGGCAAAAGTGTGCTCCTTCAATTGATATCTCAAGTCTATTATACCATCACTTTGTCATCAGCTGCTCAGTAACCTCTGGTAATTAATTAGAAGAAGGCTCCCGAGATTTTAAAAAATGATAAACTCAGGCATTGTCTAATAGTAAGCGAATACGAAAAAAGAGAAAAAGAAAGAAAAGAGAGAAACATTAAAGATAACATGTTTTTAAGGGCTTAGCTTTGGAAATAACAAGAAAGAATCAGCAGAATATGTTTTAAAATTCCAGAGATCTGAGTCTTTGAATCTGATCATCAGGCAATGACTAGATTCCCACAACTATAGACTATATGCGTTCTCAGGGTGGGGGGATGGCCTCTTTCCGGAATGGATTCTAGGCTGCAACAGTTCCATATAATAAATATAGTGAGATGATCAAAGCTGAATAAACACCTTGGTAAGGAATTGAGATTCACCCAAACATAGATTTCAATACCTCCAAGTGACACCTTACTGTTGTTGGGTAGCTAAAAGTTCTGGGAATCTGGTTCCAGATATAAAACTTTCAGAGGACATGGTAAGAAGCTTACCAGACACAATCACCGAGATAAGGATGACTGGCACACGCAAATGCAGGAAAATATGAGTAGGCTGGAGAAGACCCATATAAGGTCTCAAATGGTGAGTTCATGCCAAGGGCATGATTAAGTAGGCGAAAAATTAAAAGAAACACAGCTATGAGAGAAGCCTCAACCCAAAAGTGTGCCTGTGAACTGTGAGCAAAGGGATCATGTCACATCCCCAATATAACGATGTTTCCTCTACGCAACCCCCGTTTTGAGCAGTGGTGTGAGGGAATCATAGGCGGTGGTGCACTCCTAACTTAGCACACAGGAGGGTGAAACTATTCTCAAACTCATGTCCTCCATAACTTTGAAGAACATTTAGGGTGGAACAAAATTTATTATTAATTATTGCTGAGAATGTATAGAAATGAGAGAACACATTGGATTTGTTGCGTATGGATTATATCCAAGAACATCAGGTGCAAACATCAATAAAAAAGAACATGATAGCTAAAACTAGTAGCAGAAGCCATAGTAGACTTCCAAACATTAAAATGGATCAACAAAAAGGGGATATTCCCAAAGCATTTACTTGAAACATCATGAGTCAAGTACTTGAAACATTGGCCATGAAAAAAGTGTAGGCCCAGAGTGCAAGTCATTGATAGAGAAACCCGTGGATAAAAAGTATACATTACTGAATTATCGCGGGTAAAATTAGCAACAGATATCAAGTAGAGTCAGACGGACAAATTGCATATCGGCAAATGAGTATGAAAGAGAAGCCTTGCAGGGTGGTGAGTCATAATAATGGATTCAGAATGACCGAGTGTGTGGCAGAGTGACACTAAGGGCAGGTGGAACCAGTGGAGGGAGATTCTGTGGGTAAGAATGTAAAGGACTGGAATTCTGACGTGAAAACTTATTTAGACATCCATGACCACGAGTATTGATTTGCGCCTGTCCAGATCATCTTGAAACCAAAAACCTTAGGCTCGATTGGAAATGGTTTCTGAAGACTCTGTAATAGAAATGTGGGTCGGCGGTGCAGGTTGGGAACTATCAATATATTTTCAGAAATTTTTGCCAATAGGGAAAGGCTAGATTGTCTGAAAGTTTAAAATAAGCATAATTCGAGACGTTAGCTATGGAGAAGGGTGTAATGGTGACAAGAGTTGCAGGAGTGGCAGGACTAGAGGATGTATCAGTAGTAGGAGACATTGTGATGGGAATATATTGTTTTGAATAAGAAAAAAAGGAAGATTGGCACTGTGGTAAAAGGAAGCAGGTAATACCAGGAGCTAATGAAAAAGGTCTAGTGGATTATTGTCATTTTGCTTGAAAGTGGACTGTAACGGGATAATTTCCGGTCATATGGCACTTTGATATCGTGTTAATAACCGTTAATTTTCTGTATATATATGGATAGAGTGAAAAAATAATAGTTCTAATGATCATAGGAATCTCTGCAAGATAAATACTATCTATACAATAAGTCCTCGTTTGCTTGAGTTTTTGTGATTTCCGGGAATCTACAAAGTGTTATAACCATCTCAAAACTTAAAAAAACAAGATTCATTTTCTAAAGATCAAAATTTATCTATAAATTAACCAATTTAGAATGTCAGGAAAGCAAAAATGCTCGAAGGAAATGATCACTAAGAGACTCAGATAATTTAGGTAGATTGTAATCCTCATGTGATATCGCCAATTATATCAGAATATTATCTCTCTTCAAAAAACCAGCTTTTGATTCCAAAAATGTACATGTGTTCACTGTGTTTATAACATTACTATTAAGAAATTACAGACAGACTTGAATTGATGGACAAAGACTGGATTGAAACCTTGACAGCTTCAGCATGTGCCTCAAACTTTGAATGCATTAAGTTCATAAGATTTAGAATGGAGGAAATATTTTTTTCTAAGGAGTTTCTACTTGATATTATCATTGGGTTTAACAACAATACGGTGATGATAAAGAAATAGTAACACCACTGGGCAATAGATTCCACAATCAAACATCAAACATAAATTTTAAATCAAACAGTTTAAAAACACATTGACTATTGTTGGTACAACTTAACTTTGTATCAAGCCAAGAACATTGTGAAGTTCATTTTCTATATTGGTAAAATCATGATCGATAAATTAGCCAACATATAGAGTGGAATATACTATTTGATATAGAGAAAAAATGATTATTGTATCAAGAGTATTCAAAATGAGAATGGCAGGAATAGTTTCTGAGTGCACCTGATTGTTTGGCCTTAAACGGTCCTTTTCAACTAGAATACTCAGCGAGTCATCAAACTTTGGACCTTTATTTTCCGTCTTGCATAAAATAATGCCACGCACCATCAGTTTCAATTGGCTTCTCAAGGACCTTTGGTATCTAATTAAATGAAATATCCTAGTATTCAGGCCACTGTTGAATACTAAATGAATAGGAAAAGGGATTTTATTATTGAAATAAAAGATTGAATGCATTTTAAGGCTTAACAATGAGAGTTATGGATTAGTAGAGTATGACTTGACTTTGTGAAAGTTAAAGGCACCCATAATTGTTTTTTTAAATGAGATGTAAAAATAGTAAATGAAAGGTGCTTCTATTGACAATCTATATACATGTATTCCGTTTCAACTCATCATTAAGAGTAAAACAATGATTAAAAAACTAAGGCTCCTATGGATATAAGCCTCCTATTGATATATAAACTCCATATTTTACATGACATTTAATTTTACATTGAGACCATTAAGGTACTTATATAATAATGATGCATAAAATTATCACTTGATTAATGCTATAAGTATCCATCCCAAAATTTAGGTAATAAACACAATATATACACTAACAAGGTCAATGAAAATAATTAGTAACCAAGCTTCAGTCTAAACAAATCTGTTATTAACATATGTCATTCATGTGAAACTATTTTCAAATGGAGGTGGGAAAAGAAATGATATATTTTACACTAAATACATAATTCTTTTTCTTGATGAAACTAACGAGACTAAAATGCAATGAAGAAAGTGTATCAATATTCACAAAAGATAAAGATAGTACTGGGAAAAAGGATTTGAAGAATGTATCTAAAGCCTAGAAAAACAGGGGAGCAGTCTCCCAGCAAGAAAGTGCATGATCAGTGAAAGAGATCACCTATGCTAAGGTATCTTAGGACCTCTAAGAGTGGTAAAGGTTAGGTCACTGATGTATTAGAATATTATTATCTCTTATTTATTTTTACAGGTTTAGTTGTTTTGTTGTATTTTGTTATCATGGTACTTTGTTCTTACTCTCTGGTACCTAGTTACTTAGTTGTAATAGGATCTATCAATAAGCTTATTTCCTCATTTTTAAGTAGACTTTGATGAATGATTATAGATTTTAAGAAATAAAGAGACATTTTTCTCTATTTTCTTTCTCTCATTTCAAGCTAACCCTAAATCTTGGGAAGATGATTACATCATTTGGTATCATACACGGCTTTTAGCAATGAAATTGAAAATTGAATCCCTGAATTTCATCACTTTCTGATTTTAGTGTGAGAAATTCCGAAGAAATTTCCAGCCACTTCTGGAATCCGATACATAAATCAGTTAATAGAAAAAAAAGAAAAAGCTTTTATTGTGTCACTTAAGTTGTATCGAAATTCCTGAGCCCAAGAGTTAATAATACCAAGTTCTTCATTACCAAAAATAGAATAACCACTTAGAATAACGAAACAGATTATATTTGTCGAGAAGTACGAAATCGTATGGATACGATCCTCGTTGTGTATCTTGACTAATTGGATCGTTTCTTTGTGGATTCCTATATGAAGGTTTTGTAGATGTGTCTCTGAGTATTCCTTGATCATTTCGTCCAAGATGACGAGTTCCTCTAATTCTATGAATTTTTCTAGAATACTCTTTTCTTGAATATCATTCAAAAATATTTCGGAGTGCCTAGTATTCCACCAATTAGTAACCCAAGATTCCAGACTTTTTTTAAATGAGAGAGAAATCCACCAGGGCAAATGAAGTACGATGGCAACCATTTTGAGTTCTTGTAATCTAAATTTCGCCAAGGCTTCGAATTTATTCGTGTTTTATATCTCAAATCCTCTTGCTTGTACGATTCAGTTCAATAGTTCTGATTGAAGTTCACATCAAGTTTGGCGATTCAGTTTTACAACTTTGAATGCACTTTGGGAGTTCAGCTCAAGCTATATGAGTTCGTGTCTCATTTCCAGTGTGGTTTAGAGGTTGCAAACACTACTGGAATCAATTCAGTGATTTCTTCCATCCGGTGATTGTCCCTAGCTTTGCAATTGCAGATTTTTTTTTGTGTGTATGTGTGATCAGCGACCAAGTACACCATGTTGTGAAAAGTCCCTAACTTATTATGATTAGATTAAATGGGAGTCATGAACATGTTAGAGGTATTGGTAATGCTATTAATCGTGAAGAAAATTTGAGCGGGTATCAAAATGATGTGGCTCAACTTTGGAGGAAATTGAAAGCTTTAACTACATTGGTTCCGAAGCTCCCTAGAGCGCCTCATCATTATTTTCATTCCAGTTGTGTTGATGATGATTCATATAGCACAGATTCTCAGTATTCTTTTCTTTCAATTCGGGACAGTAGATTTCTCAATAAGCCTACAAGTCAAATTTAAAAGATTTGAAATTAATGATTTGAGCAGTAGCTGGAATCAACTAACTGACAAACTATTGGAGCTGATTTTGCATTAGAAAAGGATGAAAAGTCTGTTTTAGATGTTCAAGAATCAGTCAAGAATAAATACCTTTTCTTCTTTGATGATCTGTTCGAGTTTAAAGATATTGGGGGAGAATTTAACCAACTTTTGAAATCCATTCTGATGAATATCAGGCTTAATCCAACATTTGACTAATCTGAAATTGACGATGATTGTGCTGTGAAACTTCCATTTGAAGCTCAACCCAAATTTGATGAATTTGAGATTGATGAAGAAGGTTATATTGTTGAACTTCCATTTGAACATGACAAATGTTTTAGTTTTGGTAATGGGACCAAGTTGGAGAATATTCATAAAGAGGATCCCATTGAATTGTGCAATGTCCCAAGTTTCCAACAAGGAGGCAAGGGCAGTAGGTAAAAGTGTGCAAAATAATGACTGTTCCAATGGTAAAATTAGATTTGAAATGTTCACTACAGATGCCAATGGTGTTGTACATGAAATGATTGAAATTTTTATATAATACAACTATACAAATAATAAAACAGGAACGTGACTAAAATGCCAAACACTCAGCGCACAATAATAGCCCAGGTTGGTCAAAGAATATTCCAACAGTTGGTATTTATTTAAACACTCATAATATCTCCCAATGTACTTTATTTTTTATAATAAATAGTAAGGAAAAAAATTGTATTGGCATGTGAATACCACATTTGTTAGTCCCGTACGTTCTCACCCCTAACAGAAGCAGCATAAACCTCCCTTTGTTGGGGTTGGGAGTGAAAGTTTAATATTTTTGAAAAATAATAAAACACCTCAATCTTTCATTAGACCTCTATCCAAATTTGAAAATAATATTTTGACCCCTGAAATTACTAGAAAATATAAAATGACCATGAGTGTGCTAGGATTACTACATTCAAAGCAAAACTAGTGCCATTTGAATTGGTACACTGTGTATATATATATATATATATATAGACAGAGAGGTTGCAATATACTTACATGGTCCAAGTCATAATTTTGTTTGGTACACTGTATATATATATATATATATATATATATAGACAGAGAGGTTGCAATATACTTACATGGTCCAAGTCATAATTTTGTTTGGTGACATTGACATACTGAATCTCTCAAACGTCAGACCGATTTAAACTACATGGGTTAATAATCATTGATTACATCAGTAATTTGCAATACAATTTAAGCTAAAAGGGTCTTAATGGTTACATATATGTTCAAATTACAGAAAGATATGTTAAAATAGTTCAAAAAACCAAGAGGATTAAATTAATGAAGTCTTTATGGGCTTCAAAGGAAACCTGCGCATGGAGCAATACTCTAGAAGGCACTAAGCAGAAGGCGAGCTGTGGGTGGCCACATATGCATTTTATAATTTATATTTAAATACCGTAAACCTCATAAAATCAATTAATAGCGCAAAATTAACAATTAAAAAGAAATTGAGTAGCCAAATTGTTGTAGCAATACCAATACATACACCAAAACTGTAGCCAAAAATAATTGTTGGGTCTTAGGAAAGGCAGAAAGGCACCGTCTAGCACCTAGGCTTAGCTTAGGCAGGATATTTGGCACACTGACATTAATAGGTATAGATTTTATAGATCAATATGAAAGCAACCTTTTACGGGATGTTGAATAAGACACTTCTATATTTGATTCAATTCTATGTGAAGTCCTATAACTGATACTAAGAGTTTTAATCACTGGTTGTCAATTACTTTCTAATCCTATAACTTCATGAGACTTTTCCAATTTAGAATTTCAAAAAGCACAAATATTTGAACAATTAGAACAAAAAGGTGCTTTACATTATGGCTACTAGAAGAACTAGAGCAATTTCTTTTGACAAAGGTGAGAACTAAAGCAGGATGCAACAACAGAGCCAAGGTGATCTCCACCTCCACTATCCACATCAGTTTCAATCTAAGTAAAAAAAGTTACATATTTGAGATCAAAGCCACATCTATCCTTAGCCTGAATAAATAGATGACATGTGGTTGGTGTTGGAGTTCATAAAAACGTTGGATCAATCTAGCTAAGCATAGGCATGTGTGGTGACACATTCACATTAGGCCCATATGCACACCCTCCTTCCCGACTAAAATTTGGAATAATTATTTGCATACTCCGGCCTTTAGCTTGTTGTTGAGTTGGTTATAAGCTCGAATCAGTCTAACTGGGAATATATTGCAATATTTGGACTGAGTCGATTTGCATATGGCCCTACCCAACATATATGATTGAAAATTGAGGATCTTCTAACCAAAATAAGAGAAGAGAAGAAGACGAAAAAAAATGAAGTGCCTTAAATTAAAGGACAGATATTTTACAACATTACTCTTTTAAGTTCTTAATAATGATAAATTTGCATAGTTTTGAAGTTGACCTTAACCCATGTTACGTTATATAGTTATATATATTTGTAAAATAATGTGAGGCACTTGAATATTTATGACAAGTAATGGAAGGTTTTTACCATACATAATATACACATTCTTAACACTATCGTAAAAGATGGCGATAAGTCTACTATGTGAATGTTAAAGAACTAAAATGCATGGTTTAGCTTACTCACCAAATGCAGTGGCATAGAAAAATATTTATATTTATTTATTTGCCGGTAAGTAATTACACCATCCATTAAATACTGCAAAAAAATGTTGGCGAAAATATTATGTTGATTTGTGCATGCATCTGATCTGTAGGACAAAATTGAAGTTGTGTCTAATGGTAATGGTCGTCGAAAGTTGGCATAGCCATACTAAACGAATGCCTTCGTTTGGAATATTATTAATAGTATTTTCTATTCGAATTCTAACAATTAAAGGCATAACATAATGTTAATGGTACTAATGCAATGCCTATTTTTGTAGTCTTCACATTCATGTCTTTTATTACCAACGCCACACAAGTTCTTAAAAGTTAACTTATATTAAAAATGACAAATACATACGTTTATGGCAAAAACTTTATGGTGACATGATAAAGGGAATATTTCCGAAAGAAAGCCCTTGTAAGAGTAATCAGTTCGATAACAAAGATATATTGCAAATATGTTGTGGTGAGTATACAAAGTTGAATGCTATTTACGGTAAACTACATAACAAACTGAAGTATCTTAACTATCTATCATGAATCTCTTGTTTTGGGGTAGAATAAACTTTATTATTACAAGTAAAATAAATACCAGTGACCATACGAATGTTCAACATTAATCTTATCTCTCTTCGGAAAAACAGAGTTTGATTGCTCAACCAATACAGAATCACAAAACTTGCATCAACTCACTTCTTACTTTTATTTCACTCTCTATCAACTTAAAAGAAAAAAAAAGTGTAGCTCCATCATATGCACATTGTCCCTTCTCCAAGACCATAAGCAAGAATTCTGAAAAATAAGAACAAAGTTATCGGGAGAAGAATTGGTATTCTAGTAAGAATTAATTAAAGATATTTATCCTAGCTGAACTTTAGATAAAATCACAAAGCTGGAAAATGGCAAACAGAAGACATAAAGAAATTAACGGGGGCGGGGGAAACCACGTTTTCTGTAGATAAAGAATCATCATTATGTAGCAAAATAAGATGAACATTTTTTGTTAATTAATATATATAAAGTAGTATTTCTTATATTGTACTATATATGTCCCTAAACTAGAGTCTCACTTTTTCTTTTTAAGATATCTCATACTAAGATTTTTTGAAAATGAATTAACAAAATTTCAGGAAAATTAACTAAGTTTTGATGCTGGCCACTGATTACATTATAATTTTTTTTTTAAAGTCTCTTTCAAATGATGACGCTTAATATGGGACGGGTGGAGTATAAAGAAAAAAATGAATACGGTACAAAGTACATTAAAATTTAATGTTTACCTTTTATGCTATAAACTTGCTTTTGCATCTTGAAAATCCATCATATTTTGAATTCTCCCTTGCCGATTTAGAAGAAACAGAACCGCCATTCATCATCAAATTGCCATCAAATTCTAAAAAATCTCCTACAATTTAACAAAATTAAGAAAGTCAGTCATAGTGCATAGGAAATGAAGTCAAGAAAAAAAATAGAATGACATTAAATATTTCAAGTGGTTAAAGTCTGAGATTTGGCAATGAAAGGAAATGATTAATACGGTATGTTGTAATTTGGGGAAAGTTTATGATAATAAACTAATAATATACAGAGGTAAAGCTGATTTACTGTTATTATTTCATTCATAGGACACTCTGTCCCCTACAGAAAAAATCACAGCATGTATGTACATCAAATTTGTGGACTATAAGTACACCAAAACTAGCTAAACAAAAATATACAGAAAACAACAAAGAAAAGAAAAGAAAAAAAAGAAAGAAAAAGAATGAGATACAGAAAACCCTTAAAAATGGTTTATGAGCTAAATTTTTTTTACCAAATAGTCCCTTAAATATGTTTTAATACTCGTTTAGTCCAAACTTTTTTATTTAATTCCAAAAAATCCTTTAAACACTCATTTAATCAATATTCTCTTATTTTTATGGATAGAGAGGTATGGAGTTCCACATATCAAATTTAATATTATGTTGTTTTGAAAATCTTGTAGTTTATAGTTTAAAGTTGATGACAATATCAATCGGTTTTTTTAACAGAAAAAAGGACATGAACAAATGATAAGTGGGCGTACCTCAATAACGAAGGGCTGCATGGCCTGTACTTCTTCAGTTTACAAAACAGAAGTGAAGCGTCCAATTTAGAAACTCAGTCATAGGTATTTCACTGCTTTATAAAATTTATCTCCACACAGGGGATGTCGGCTATGAGGGGCCAATAAATTCCTTTCTCCTTCAAACACCGTTCTTCTAGAAGTGGACATCCGGAGATCTTCAAAGATGAAAGTGTGGGAAGCAGTTTCTCAGGCAAAGATTGAAGCTTACGGCAGAAAGAGATATCTAGCACTTGAAGAGACGTTAGGTTTTGGAGGCCCATGGAAAGAGATTGAAGTTTAGGGCATGAATTGATATCTAGCACTTGAAGAGACGTTAGGTTTTGGAGGTCCATGGAAACAGATTCCAGACTCACGAGACCCCCGATTTGAAGTTTGGTTAGAGACGTAGGAAACAGACTCCTTGCGTCCGGAAAGCATACCAGTTCTGGAAACTCCCCGTAAATGCTGAATGAAACAAGAGAGGTTGGGAGCCTTTGTAGGCCCCACTCTGAGAGGGAAGTTCTGTAATTTGAAGACAGTGGAGGCAATTCCTTAACTGTAAGTTCTCTTAGGTTGGGAGGCCAGACCCCTACAGGAAAGGACTCGACGAGGCTTGGACAATATCTTATAGTCAGAATTTCCAGAGATGTGAGGCTTTGCATGTGAACATCAGGAAGCTTCAGATTATAGCAATAAAAGATTGAAAGTTCTCTTAGGCTCGGGGGCAAACCTCTTTCGGCCAGGGACTTCAGATTCTCACAATGAGACATTGAAAGTTTTCTCAGGCTCGGGGGCAAACCTCTTTCGCCAAAGGACTCTATCCTCCGACACCAACTTATGTTCAATTCGGTGAGACGATTAAAGCTGAACAAACACCTAGGTAAGACTTTCAGATTCACCCACTTTTCGATAAAAATATCTTCAAGTGCTGGTAGGCATCTACTGTGTGGCCAAAAGTTCTCCGAATCTCGCTCCAGACGTGGGCAATCCCCAACTCTAAGTGACTTAAGGGCGGTGGGTAGATTTTGGCCTGTTGGAAGGCATGTTAGAGAAGAACAGTCTCTGATTTCCAAATGTTCAAGATGAGGAAATCTTTCCACGTGACCGCTGCTGTTGCTTTGCAAATCTGTCATTGTTGGACAGGACTGGAGTCCTGGGCAATTAAATATATACAACTTCCTGAGAGACGTGAGGTTGTTCACCCAATTCGGTAGCTTCTCAAGCTTCTTACAACTACTTATACTCAGTTCTTCAATGCTAGGAGGCCATGCGTGTTCTTCCTTCGCCAAGGATACAAGCTGGGGACATTCACAGACACTTAAATATTTCAAATTTACAAGATTCTGAGACAAAGATTCTTCTTGCCACAAATAACTCAGTTCATCACAGTAGTCAATAGTTAAATCTTCAAGTGATGCCAGCGATTGTACAACCCCTGAACATAGGTTAATAACCCTCTGATATTCCATATCTTTAAGGTTTCAACTGATGAGGCAGCACTAACACTAAGCGTACTGCTCAGCACCACCTCACAGCATTCTTGTATATCCAACACCCTTAGAGATGGAATCCTTGGAAGTATAACCTTGACCAATTTGGGGCAATTACGTAGAGTAAGTTCGCGAAGGCGAGGATACAATCCTCCCACACTTCCATCAACATCGGTTAAACATGTAATCCATTCCTCCCAACACTCCATGTCCTCAAACCTGAGAATCTCAAGTGATGGGAAAGAAAGAGCCTGAGCGTGACGATTTCCATATAACTCAACACCAACGGTATTTACCCCCGACATTTTCGAAACACGCAACTCCTTGAGTGAGGGTAGCTGCCCAACTGGAGGTAAAGACGTGCATTTCTCACATTGTTCAAGTGTTAGGTTCGTTATATTAGAAAATGAGGGATCCCCAACCCAACTAGAAAACTTTAGGCCTCCATAGAATTCAATTTCGAGATTGGTCAAGCCTGTATGTGGTTTTAGTGCTCCAAGTACTTCATTCTCGAGCAATTCACTTCGAGAAACATTGAATTCACTACTCCATATCAACATTAATTCTTTAATGCCTTGCTTACACAATAGATTAGCCTCCCTTGCATCTTGGACATTCTTCACATGCTGCAACCCCTTAATGGAAAATGTCCCTCTGAGATTAGATAGCCCCCTCAACTCGGTTAGTTGCAACATATTACTCTCGTCAAGAACAATCTTAGACAAGGTTTGCAGACTAGTCAAGGTACCAATCCCTGAGGGCATCTCTTGTAATTTGGTAGTATAGGAGACGTCAAGATGCCGCAAATTAATTAAATTACCAATTTTTGCAGGCAACTTAATTAGTTCACTGCAACTGCGTAACAATAGCATCTCTAAATTATAAAGATCACTCACTGACTCGGGCAACTGTTTGATGACAGTCATAGATAAATTAAGATACCGAAGGTGTCTTAAATCACCAATTGAGTTTGGTAGCTCAGTTATGGAATAAGCGCTCAAATTCAACACTCGTAGGCACTGTAGTTTCGGTAACAATTCATGGACAACCTTATTGCTCAAGTGGTACTGTCCCCAATCGTCAAGTGGCAGAGTCAAAAAAGTCCTCAAACTCCGAGCCTTAGAAAAGGCCTCGAATTTATTAAAGGTTCCGTATCTAAAGCCAATGGACGATGAGTGACGAGCCTTTTTAAAAATTGTTTATTGGTCACTACTTATCATCCTATCATCCAGGCTAACGCATATCCGGCCAGCGACAAATTGAGCTAAGTCATTCATGAGGTCGTGCATCACAAAATGTGATTGATCCCCACTTGAATGTTGAAAAAAGGACCTTGATAATAACTCATTGAAATGTTGAAAACCTATCTCCTCCATTTGCTTCTTTTCCTCTGCTTGTCGCAAAAAGCCTTCTGCCATCCAACAAAACTAGTTCAAACTTGTCAAACTGATAGTCCTTGGGAAATATTGAGCAATATGTAAACAACCGCTTTAGATGGGGTGGCAGATGATGATAACTCAATCTTAAAGCGGGAAGAATGTCGCTCTTGTCTTCAGGTAATTCCCAGAACTTGCTTTTCAGTACATTTTCCCACGCGCTTGGGCTTACATCTGTGCGAAGGAGGCCACCAAGTGTCTTTGCTGCCAAGGGCGATCCGTTACACTTCCTCGCAATATTCTCACCAACTACTTTCAAATTGGGATGCGCTTCAAAATCTCTTGTACCCAATGCACATTGAGCTAAGATAGATACGCAATCATCATTTGTCAACCGTGTGAGAGGGTAAGTTGGAATTGAAAAAGAACGCATGATTGATGCAACCCCTTCATTTCGAGTTGTAACAATAATTTTACTCCCAGGTGCCCCGGCGAGAAAAGGGGTACGGAGGACTTCCCGTTTTCCAGAGTTCTCATTCCAGACATCATCCAAAACGAGAAGGAATTTTTTGTTAGAGAGTTTCTCCATTAGACTCTGCTGAACCATACTTAAGCTCTCGAAGTTACGCGTCTCCTTCGACACCCACTCAAAAATCTTGCGGGTTATCATGAATTCATTAAACTCATCGGAGACGCATACCCAGGCCTTGAGGTCAAAGCGTGTTTTGACTTGGTCATCATTGTAAACAAGTTGAGCAAGGGTTGTTTTGCCCAGCCCACCCATACCAACTATGGCTATAACACAGACTTGTTTGTCATCCGTAAACAGCAACTCAAGTATTTGTTCTTTCTCTTTCTGGCGACCGTAAACATGAGGCTCATCCACCAAGTGAGACGTTTCTCGTGTTCCATACGACCTTATCCCGCCCACGTTCTCTTTCAAACCCAAATCTTGTTTCTGATTAACAAGTTGTTGCAATCTGTCGGTGATGTCATCTAACTTGGAGCCCATGTTGTAGTTGAACTTAATAGCAGTGGGAGTGAAACTAGTGCAACAGCTAGGAAGAATGAGCCCCCATACCTTATGACTACTACTGGTGCTGGCTGTAGCTGTAGCTGATTGAGTCTTCATTTTCAACTCGTGACGAGAATATTCGGTGATCAACTCGTCAATAATGTCGTCTAAATCGTAAGCCAAATCCTGGAGATCATCAAGCCACAACTTCACAGATCTGTCTTCAATTTGCTTATCCTCTGCGTCAGCGAGTACAGCTCCAATAATGGAGAGAGTTTTCTTCCATTTTTGGAGCTGAGATTCATCAATTCCACCACATTTAACCAACTCGGAAAACAACCCAGAAAATACCTTCTCAAACAGTAAATTAATGATCGGGGGAAGAAAGATCTCTGCCATTGCTGAATTTCTCTAGCAAAGTATGAAAATGGAGATGAGTTCGTTTGTGGTGTGCGAAAGCCTCAACATAGGAGAAAGAGTATTATTGATACAACCAAATTATGCTTTCATTATTTAATTAAAAAGAGGAATAAATTATATGGAGCCTCACACATTTTTACAGAGTCGTCTTCTTATAAATTATATTAATCATAATTAATTCACACATTAATCATTGTAAAAAAAATTGAAATTACGTATCCTTAATTTCATTAAACATACATAATTTTTACTCCAAACTTACCTAAAATTAATATGATATATCATGCTCATGTTGATTTTTTTAAACGAAGTCACGTCGTGTCGTGTTTGTGTAAAAATTATGAATCGTGTTAATTATGTTTTATTTGCATTATCGTGTCTATTTATATTTAATTTACTATACAATTTAAGAAATTTTGTTATTGGTGTCGTGTCATGTTCTATTTGAGTCGTGTTCGTGTCAACTAAAAATCATGAATTCGTATTGTGTCGTGTTTATCCACCAAAAGACTTTGTCTTGTCGTGTTGTGTCACGTTGGCCCAAAAGACGACCCAAAACCACGAAGTGTCACCCCTACGTGAATGTAGTTGGCCTCCTATTTAAAAAATATCAAGGGGGTTCCATAATTTAATTAGGACATTGTTATTGACGCCAAAAAATCCACTGTATAATAACTTATTAACACCACACTTCACCAATTATTATTACCATTTACCACCACAACGCACCAACATATTTAAAGTATATTTTATCGATTCCCCCTATGTGCATCTCTCTGACTTCACTTTCCCTCTTCGCTCTCTCTCTCTCTCTCTCTAAAAATTAAAAAAGAATCAAAAACCTCCCTCAAACCAACCAAGTCTACTTCCCAGTATGATCCTCAAATCGTTGTTTATCCTCTCTGCACCCGACGAAAGGTATTCTACTTTCTCGACTCGATTTGATAAGATTTAGTTAACCGTTACATTTTACAATTTGACACCCAAATATTATTAAACAACCACAAATATATGTCATAAAAATATTTTGCATTGTTCGAAAGTCATTAAATAACCACAAAAATTGATTATAAAACGTAATCTAATGCTATGTAAAACTATATAAAAAAAACATTATGCAACAACGGGAACCCGATATTAATAACAAGAATCATGCCATACCTCATTTAAAAAATCGAGAATTAAGCTTAAGGTCATTTTTTATTCTATATTTGAATTTATAGGACACTGCTTTCTAGGTTTATAAAAAGAAGAAGAATTTGTGTGGTTGAAACTATGCTTCCTTTATTTCATTAAAAAGAAGAATAATTATAAGGGACACTCACACATTTTTATAGAGAGTCGTCTTTTAAATTATATTAATTATAATTAATTCACACATCAATTGGTATAAAAAAAACTTGAAATTACCTATTCTTAATTTCATTAAACATACATAATTTTGATACGAAATTTATCCAAAATGAATACGATATGTCGTAAACATACATAATTTTGACACGAATTTTATCCAAAATTACTACGATATGTCGTGTTTGCATCGATTTTTTTTAATTCAAAGTCATATCGTATCATATTTGTGTGAAAATTATGAGTTGTGTTAATTATGTTTTATTCGCATTATCGTGTCTATTTATATCTAATTTAGTATACAATTTAAGAATTTTTTTATTCGTGTCATGTCGTTTGTGTCATGTTCATGAATTCGTGTCATGTCGTGTTTGGCCACCAAAAAATCTTAGCGTGCCGTTTTGAGTCATGTTGGCCCGAAAGATAACACAAAAACACGAACTTTCACCCCTACGTCAATATAATTGGCCGCCGATTTAAAAAATATCAAGGGGGTTTCATAATTTAATTAGGGCGTTGTTGTTGACGCCCAAAAATCAACTCCATAATAACTTAATAACACCACACTTTGCCAATTATTACTACCATTTACCACCATAGGGCACCCACGTATTTAAAGTGTAAATTTTATTAATTCCCCCCTCCTCTCTCTCTATGTCTCTAACTTCGCTTTCCCTCTTCACTCTCTCTCTCTAAAAATTATAAAAGAAGCAAGAACCTCCCTCAAACCAACCAAGTTCACTCCCCACTATCATCCTCAAATCATTTCTTATCTTCTTTGTCACTCTAACGAAATGTATTCTACTTTCTCGATTCGATTTGTCATAATTTAATCAACCGTTACATTTTATAATTTGACAACCAAATATTATTAAACAACCACAAATATATGTTACAGAAATGTTGTTTGAAAGTCATTAAATAATCGCAAAAATTGGTTATAAAACATAATATAATGCCATGTAAATCTATAAAAAAAACATTTTGCAACATCGGGAACTGATACTGATAATAGCAATCATGTCATATCTCATTTAAAAAAAATCAAATGTTTCATTCGGTACGTTAGGAGTCGGGCTCTATTTACTGAACTTTAATGATATGACTCGTTATCATTATCCTGAGTCATGTTTATTTAAATATATTTGATATTTCTCATTGGTTATCTCTATGGCGATCCTCACTTGATGCAATTGGGATTAGTCTCTCGACTAGTGACAAGGCTTCGTGCATTTCATAACACAAATATCCATTATAATAGTTGCATTAAATTGGCATTCAAAGCCCAACTATTGAATGCACAGTTCGCAACCTAAATCTTGAATCTAAAGATGATTTTCGGGATATTGTTATTCTACCTTCAATTTACATCACCTTCCATGTTACAAATGGTTAAACTTTCTTTTATCTCAAGTTGAAAAATGGAACGTAGAAAGTGTTATTCAAGGAGAAAAATGATTCCGGTTGAGAAGAAATGTCAGGCAGAACTAAACCCTATAATTGAAGGGAAAAGCTTACTCGAGACTAGTAGTGTGTAGGAACACAATCCCTCTAATGTCTGGAAGGAGGCTGGTAGTCCAAATATCCATATGGCTAACACAATACAAGTGGGGATCAATCATACACAAGTTCAATGAAAACAACACAATTCAACAAACTGAAATCAAAATTCACCAAAAAAAAAATCAATTAAGTTATTAAAATTAAATTTAAATTCCCCTTTTTTCTCTTAAAAAATTAGCGGAATGAGTGTGATAAGTTAATTTTATGATGGAGTGGCGTGGGTATAAGCCTATAAGGGTGAGGGGACTAAGCTAAATAGGTTTGGGAATTTAAAATTATTAGGGTCTCGAAATTGATTTTTTTTTAAAGAAAGGCTACCCCAAAAAAATTACATGCCCTTCGAAATATAAATTTTTACAATTAAACCTTTTCCCACCTCAACATTTAAAATTTCATCTCACTGATCTTTATACGGGTATAAAATGACTAAAACACCCCAACCTCAACTTAAATGTACCAACACCCACAAAATGCCATCGACTAGCCACAATGGCCATTTTTTTTTATTTTTTTCTGCTGGTGACCCACATTAGGCAAAACTATACAAAAATGATGTCAACGATCTACATTAGGTCAATTTATATAAAAAAAATGATATAGTAAACCCCAAATAGGCTAAAATTCGCAAAAATGATGTTGAAATATGCCAAAAATTTACAAAAATGATGTTGGCAACTGATATTAGACCTTTTTTTTAATTAACGTCGATGATCCCAAATGGGATAAAAATTACAAAAAGGCGTTGATTTATATGCCAAAATTTTACAAAAATGGAATTGGCAACCCAAATTCGGTCGGTTTTTTTATTAAATTGAAGTCGTAGACCTCGAATAGGCTGAATTTACAAAATTAACATGTAATATCCCACACATGCTTAAATTTACAAAATAACCCCAATGCCACTGTACTAAAATTACAAAAATACCCCAACTCAAGAATGGAGATTATAGACGGAAAACACAGACCAAAACTTTTCAAATGGACAAGGATGAGACAAAAAACACTTATGGCTCTAAGAAAAGGACACCAACGTTCTATGAAGATGGAATTGCCAAAAATTCCTGATTGGCAAAAAAGACTCCTATTGAGCCTACACTACCCCGTAAATGGAGTTTTGAAATCAAGTTGATTCCAAATAAGGGTAAACCCCTTCCAAGAAAGACTTTGGCCATTACCTTTACACACGTTCCTATTCTAGGATTCTCATCTTTAATGGATCCATGAGGGAACATCGTTTTCACAACATAGGGCCCGATCCACTATTACCGAAAGTTTCGTAGAAAGAGATAAATTGGACAAAAGAACCATTTCAGATGAGTGACTTGATTTGAGTGATGCTCTTGTCATTGTCTCTTTCACCATTGATTAATAAATACAAGTGTTTTAGTAAGCATCTTCATGATTTCTTCCTACTCATTGAATTGAAGAATTATCTTCTTGTCGGCTTCATCTAAGTCAAAATTCATATTTTTAATTACCCAATACACCTTGTGTAATCTCCACGGGGAGATGGATTTGCTTTCCATATACAAGCCTATATAAGGGCATACCGAGAGAAGGTTTTTTGTGGTTTGACAAAATCACTTCATTGTTGCATGAGTGTGTGTATAAAGCCATGTGTGTACACGTTGTGTTTTGAATTGTCTTAGAAATTTTGAAATGGTGTGTTCTGTGTATGAAATTGTGTGAGTTGTGTGAAATTGTGTGTGCAATGTGTGTGAGTGCGCACACACGCTAAAACTGTTTGATGCAGTCTGTGCTTCTCTAATCAAATTATAAAATATGTGAATTTGTAATTATTTATTTTTGTTTTGGAATTCAATTTTTCAGATTGGAATTCTTATAATTATATCCTATAACTATTCCAAACTCATTTTTGCAAACCAAACAATGGAATTGGAATTCAAGGTTGTGTGATGTAATTAAGTGGGGAAAATGGGAGAAGATCTGGGAGGTAAAATTATAAGGGTCTGGGATTAGATTTTTGTTTTTCCCTTTAAAAAATTACATGTCCTTAGAAATGTAAATTTTTACAGTTAAACCCATTCCCACCTCAAAAATTAGAATTCCATTTCACCCATTTTTATTGGGGTATAAAATGACTATAACACCCTAACCACAACTTAAATCATCAACACTCATAAAATGCCTTCGAGGATTCACAATAGCCCTATTTTTTCCAAACGCTAGGGACTCAATCAGGCCCAAATTTATGAAAATGGCATTGGGAAATCACATTAGCCTCATTTTTTAAAAATGATTCCAATGAATCCAAATAGGCTAAGATTTACAAAACGACGCCGATGACCCAAAATATGCCAAATTTTACAAAAAAAATTATAACGGCAACCAATGGGGATAGTTTTTTTAAATTAACGTCAATCACCCCAAATAGGCTAAAGTGACAAAAATGACGCCGAAGACTTCATATATGCCAAAATTTACATAAATGACCCTAATGTTGGTTCTCAACAAAGCCTTTTTTCAATTATTTGGGGTTGGTTACACAAGTCCTATTTTTTTACACTACTCTCTTCAACGCAATGTCCACGAGGAGATGGCATTACTAGCCATACACAAGACTATAGGGGGACTTGCCAAGGGGGGAATTTTATGTGTTCAATAAATTCACTTTATTTTTTTAGGTGTAATACCATGTATCGAACTATTTACACGCTAGTGCTTTGTGTGCGTAACTTTGTTTGAAATTGTGTGTGTGTGAAAACTATTTGTGTGAGTATGTGGGTGCGTGCAAATTGAAATTGTGCGATGTAATATGTGTGTGTATGTAATAAATTCCACAAAAATGAGTTTTTAATTATCTGATTCTACTTTGGAATGTAATTTATCGAATTGAAATTTTCTTAGTATTAGAACCCCACAATAATTACGAACTCATTTTTCATAATCAAACATTGAAATAGGGGTTGAAGGACCACTTCTAATTCCAAAGCTTGGAATTGAAGTTCCCATTACCTAAACATACTCTAAGTGATGATGGGCTTAGAGAGATTTTTTTTTGGTACTAGATAACCTTATTAAACCACGAGAGAAACTATAAATTCACAAATGAGCTTACAATAAAGATCATGGTCATTTCATGGTTGGAAAAAACAAATAAAAAGTTATATAAAAGGGAAAAAGTAGGATGTCTCTGAGACATCAAACTATTTCCATACGTGGAATTATTTTTCATACCGTAAAAAGTCCACGCTGGAGGTACATTTTGTGTGATCCATACGTGGAATTATTTTCACACATTTCAATAAGCACGTTGCATAATTTGACTTAACAGAAAAAAAACAATTGCAAGACAAGGCAAGGATTTCATCACCCTTCCTTGGCCTGAAAATCACTAAATTACCAAAGCATTTGAATCACCCGAGCCATCATTTTTTATTTAAAATTTATTAGATATTGGTCATAGTGTATCACATAGCTCGTAGGAAAACTCTTAACGAGGCTAGGATTAAAAGTTACTGCAATGCAAACTTGTCAAATCGATTCTATTTCTACCTTGCCTAGGATTTAAGATATTAAATGAGTCTTTGTACCGACCACCTACCTGCAGGAAATATTTGGGATTTGAGGTGATAAACCGTAGTTGGTCATCTTTTAAATTCTCCCGCATCAAAGAGTATGAGCTCTCTAATTAGGGAGATTATTTTGGAGACCCCTGTTATCGTCGAATAATCTCGAGAAAATTAGATCTTAAAAATTGAAATTCCCCTCACCTAATTTAGAAAACTCAAATTGCTTTGTTCTAGCTTATGAATTACGTGGTTTTGAGTCGGATTAATTGCTTTTTCTTTCCTTTAAATAAAAAAAAATTGAATGAGCGTGGTATATGCGTGGTTGGTTTAGAGATCCCATCGGTCATTTATCTAGAGTGGAGTTTAGCATTCTAGATACTTTTTTAGGTAGAAACTTGATTTTTTTTAGATGGGAGACGAGTTAGTGACCTGTGCCCTAAAGGATTACCTATATCCAAATAGGTTGAATCAACCCTCGTGAATACGTCTTCCCCCACATAATGCAAATAACTTCGAATTCAAGTTGAAAGTAATTCATTTACTTCACATCTTTCAAGGCATGAAAAAGGAGGACCCATACCTTCATGTGCGCGAGTTCAAAGAAATATATGGAATGGTTAAGTTACAGTAACTCACCGATGTGATTGCTAAACTAAAATTGGAATCAATTGGGTGTCAAGTTTTTACAAAATCTTTTCCCCAACCAAAAGATGATGGAGATACGTAACGCCATCAATACTTTTAGTCAAAAAGAAGGAGAGGCTTTGTGGATGTACCTGGAGATATTTAAGGACTTGTTAGTGCAATGTCCTCACCATGAGATATAATTGGGTCATCAAATCCAAATTTTATATGAGGGATTTGATTATACTACTCGGTCGATGCTTGAATTAATGTGTAGTGGAGATTTTACCGAGAAAAGTGAGATCGATGCGTGGACATTCCTAGAATCCGTAGCTTAAAGTTCCCAATGATGGGCACCCCACTGGGATTCTATGCCCACTACAATTAACGAGGGAAACTCTCACCAAGTCGAGCAAGGTTTTAGATTAAGTGCCAAAGTAGCTTCATTGGCCCAGCATTTAGAAGCCTTAGAAATGAGCAAAGAGGGTAATTGAGTTGTACCTGCGGTTGTTCAACATGTAGGTTCACCTATGTGTTTGTTTTGTAATAGTTTCGACCACTCAGTCGAAAGTTGGCCTATCCTTTCGGCCCATAAAGCTCTCACCGACCAAGAAAATGCCCTCTACCAAAATCGACCAAAGTACAACCATTCTCCAATATGATAGAGGTACCACCTTAACTTTTTGTGATCTAAAGGTCAATAACATGGTAGTGCAGGTCGATCTTTAGGTAACCCAACACCGAGTTTCCAAAAGAATTCCCATACACTGTAGTTTTCCTCACCCTAGAAGATTCAATCTTTAGAGGAGACGATGAACTTACTTGCCCAAAGTACCCTTCATTTCCAAAAAACACACAAAGGGTCCTTTAATCCATAAAGTAAAGCTTGCACACAAACACTTAATCGATTGCCAAACTAGAGGTTCAAGTGATCCAATTAGCCAACGCATTTAGTGAGAGAAACAAGGGAACTCTCCCGAGCCAACTCGAGCCTAATCCAAAAGGTATCATGACTAAGGGTCAATATGTTATTCAATACAACATGAGCACATCAAAAAATAAATAGAATTCGAAAGCTATCATCACGCTTAGGTCAATCAAGGGAGTTGACAATAACAACTCACCACCCACCAGGAGTGATTTCGATAAATTTAAGGGGAAGGAGGATCCACCGATGGACCCAACTTCCTCCTCACCCTCACCTTCTGAGCCATTTGTGGATACATATGTTTCAAAAGCCTAGTTCCCCCCACATTTGGTGACACGAAAGAAAAAGGCATAAGTGGATAAGATGTTGAAAGTATTTAAGCATGTTCAAATCAATATCCCATTGCTTGATGCTATACAAGTAGTCCCGTCCTAAGCCAAATTTCTGAAGGTCCTTTGTACCTTTAAGATAAGCATTAACATTCCAAAAAAAACCTTTGTCACTGAGCAAGCAAACTCGATCATCTCGTATAGAACCCCTGTTAAGTATAAGGATCTCGGGACTACGACGATCTCTATCAAGATAGGGGATCGCATTATAAAGAAAGCTCTTTTAGATTTGGGAGATAACGTGAATCTTCCGCCATACACTATGTACGAAAAAATAGGCTTGGGGGAATTAAGGATGATCGGGATTACCCTATTCTTAGCTGACCATTCTGTTAAAATTTTGAGAGGTGTTATTGAGGACGTCTTGATTAAAGTGAGAACTGTTGCCTTTTTAGTCGATTTTATGGTTTAGATACCCAACAAATGCATAATACCAATGCATAAATTCTGGTTATTTTGGGTCATCCATTCATATTAACATTTGATGTCGTTATTAGGTGTCGCAGTGATCAATTGAACCTATTATTTGGAAACATGACTATGGACCTTAATGTGTTCAATTGTCCAAACAACCACCCAATCACAATGAACATGTGGATGTCGATATGATTGATAGTGTCGTCCAAGAGACTTTAAAACAAACTTATAATGATAACTCTTTAGCAACATGTCTTGCCTTTTTTAGGTCAAAATTTGATATTGAAAATACAATCGAAGGTCTCGGAAGTAGAAATTGGAAATTTAAGCCCGAACCACTCTCTCTCTCTTCATCACCAATTTGAAGAATATCCTTTTAAAAAATAGATTAAATATATGACTATTGCACACACCCACAAATTTTAAAATTGAGAGTCTCTTTAATATACTTTGTTTTTAATTTTATATTTTGAGTGATGTATTTATTTGAGTATAGGGATCAAGGTATCTTGTTAAAAAATCTCATTTGAAATGTCTTTAAAATGATTTTGGCTGAGAGACGTTCGAACGGTTGCATTTTAAGTCATTCGCATGGAAATTATAGTTTAGGACAAACTGTAAGCACGATAGATATTTTCCTCGTGTGTATGATCTTAGGTCATTTTTTTATTTGGGAGTATACTGTCCAAAACTATGTGGATGGGAAAACTCAACCATGCACATAGCGGAGCTAGGTTTTAATTTTTTCCTCTAAATAACCTTGCTTCATTCAAATTCTTAAATACACTCATTCTCATTTCAAAATACATCTTTTGAGGATTTTTTCATAAATAGAGCTTAACTTTCTCTCTCTAATTTAAATTTGAGCGTTTCATTTGTGAGTATGTGAGATTTTTTAATCGACATTGAGAAATTCAATTGAAAGATGAATTGAAAGGTTTTTATCCAGAAATAATATAATTTACATTTGAATTTCATATAATACATTATCTACACTCCAAGATCTCAATAGAGGTGCTCAAGGTATTAAAGAGTTGGAGGATGTTGTGGATCTAAGATGGATAATGGAATTTCGTATTCGAGAGATCAAGCTTTAATCGTATTTATTAATGTAATGGGGGAGACTCACAATAGTCATAGGTAATTTCTTGTGATTGCATACAATCTATTTATCTTTTTGTATTGCGTGAAAAGAAATTTTCAAATATAAGGAGATTCTAGGTCACACCGTGGTTTTTTATCCATATGATAGGGGTTTTCCTCATATACCCGGTGATGTGAATTTTTATATGGATGTTTACATTTTACATAACTTATGTTTGTGTTTATATGATTTCAATTCAACTAAATCACATTGGCATTTAAAAAATGAGTTATATATTGGGTTTTTTTGAAGTTGAATTTTAAAATTGGGAAAATTTGTTCTAATAGCCTATTCACCCCCTCTATGGTTTTTATTTGTTCACGCACTTTTGTTTTCAATTGGTATCAGAGCACGATCGGTCGATTAGGCTTAACATCTTGAGTAAATCCTTTATATTGTGTGTATTTTCTTATTTATGATTGGCCAGAGTTTTTATTCTTTAGGTGTGAGTCTAGATAATATGCATTCATCCCCACGTTCATCATTAGTTAAGAACATTTCACATACTTAGAGTGTGTTTAGCTACAAAATTTTACAAAATGAAAATGATATGAGTGATGATGATGAAATGAGTGAAATCAACTATGCTATTAATAAATTATTTCATGACTACCTAAAAATGAAAAATTCAAACATTAAAAAGCGAAATAAAATTAAAATGTTTGAAGAGGAAAGAGGTTTGTTTAAAGAAAAAAAGGAAATGATTTTTGAACTCAAGAGTGAGTTAAAAAGAGTAAATGATCAAAACTATTCTTTGGAAATTAAAAAAGGTGAGCTCCTTGAAAAGAAATGTACACTTGAAAAAGAAGGCAAAATGTTTGAAATTAATGAAAGAATATCAATGAGAAGTTATGTCTCTTAAAGGAGATTTATTTAATACCTTAAGTTAAAACTTGCTTTAGAGAAAAGATAAAAAAAATATGAACAAAATGCGTTTCAAAAATTTATGATTCGGAACGGAACGAAAGGTATTGGATTTGACTATTTTAATCCGCCTTTTAACATTTCTACTACATTTGTTTATGAAAAGAAAGATGATAAACAAGAAGATTCTAATCAAGTTGAGAATAAAAAAGTTGTTTTTAAAGGAAAAGAACTTGAGAAGAAGGTCTTGCCTTGTGAGAGTAAAAATATGCAAGTTGTTAAGGTTGAGATGGTATCTAAGGTCAATCCACCTAAATTTGTTCAAAATCCTCAAAGGAAAGTAAATGAAAGAAAATATTTTTATAAACAAAATCCTCACTTTAGGCATCATGCAAATTATTTTAAAAAAGAAGGAGTTTTTCAAAATCAAAGAGAATATCATTTTGCTAAAAGGAATGTGAATTTTTATCCTAAACCATTCCAACATATAAGTGCTCATATTATTTCATGAGAAGACACTTGAGACATTTTTTCTATAAAATTCAAAGGGATGGATAACATTCATATTCAAAGTTCTCAAGGACAAATGGCTTTTGTAAGAGGGTAGTGGTATTGGGGTATATGAAAAAACTGCAAGGGTGAGGCATGGCCCACTCCAATGAAAATAACCTTTAAGGTGTTTAAATTTTCAATAGAAACAAATAAATCAAACACCAACTTTTTCAATACAAAAACAACTTTTATATTACAATATGAGGAAGACGATGCTTAAATGCAACTTTTTAGTAAGAACAAAAAGAATGGAATCACTTAAGAGTGATGATTCTTTAAGAGTGAAGAGATATGCACTTCAAGTACCTAAGAGAGAGAAGGGAGATAATAACTTTCTATGTGAATTCGTGCAGAGTAAAAATGCTCAAGTTAAGGTTTCTTTGACCTTGCCCTAGTGCTCTATTTATAGCCAAATATTAGGATTGGTTAGGCACGTGCGTGCCAAAGGGATATTCCATTGCAACAATATTTGAGTGATACTTTTTGTCCTATTTTACTATTTGTCTCTGTCCAATCTAACAGGCAACATCTGGTGCAAACAAAATCAAGAAGAAAATATGTCGAGCATAGTTCTAAAAGGTACGATTTTGTCATTATTTCAAATGGTTACTTGGTAAATAATTTTGACGACTTGCGAGAAGCATTTAGGGATAGTCACCATTGTTATTTTATAAAACAACTTTATGAGAAATACCTTGACTGCTCACTCATTTTACCAAATGTGAGTTGTCTGTGTGTATGTGAGTGTGTGAGTGACCTCTTGGGTCCCTCGTCTTAGTATTATTTCTTTCATAGGGTATTAAAGTGGTTGAGTCTTAGCTTGCTCAACAGGACTTGCCTCTCATCGTCCAAACTAATACTCTCAAGAGATTACAACTGACCATCTTCTCAATCTCTGCTTGCTCGGGTAGGGCATCTTGCTAAGTAAACATGTCTTCAAACAGTAAAACATATTAATAAATAGACTTTTATAAAAAAACACAAATGTTTTAATGACTTGGGATTGCCCATGTGGCACCCCCTCATTGGTTACTACTCAAGGTTTATTAGTGTCTTGGATTTCTTTGTTCTACTCATGATTTGGGCTCACTCGCCCATTATTACTCAGCTCCTATATTGGGTCTGTTTGCCCAATATTATTATGTTCGTCTTAGCTTGCTCGCCACTTTGGGTTTGCTCACTCGTTATTACTTTGCTTCTATCTTGGGCCTGCTTGCCCATATTGTTCTTTTCTTCTTGGCTTGTGTGACACCCCGCTTAAAGAAATACCGGGTGATCAGGCCTTTATTAAATTAAAATAGAATATCCAGATTGGTTCATTCTTAACATCACTATCGAAAAACTTTTTAATATTTACTAACCACCTAGTTTTTGAAAAGCTGGTGTCAAAATTTTATCTTTTTATTAACATGCAAGATTTAATAACAATTAAATTTCACATTCACCACAATAAATGAATCAACACCACAAATAATGAAATACTGAATAAAATAAGATATGACGGGAGTAAATACCCCTGTCTGAAACTCTAATAGAATAATCACTATAAAAATTAAATTGACAACTGAATAGTAAAGGAAATACAATGTCTATGGAAACAACTGCTAATAGAAGAAGGGCGACACGCCCGACTGAGATAAAATAAAGGATGCATCGAATCTGAAAGGAATAGAGGCGTCTACCAAGTAAGTCCTGCAATCGACCATAACAACTGTAGCAATGGCAATGACAATGACAATGAACTCCTAAGCTGGGCCTCCCTGTGGCTGGGCACCTAAAATGGTTTTTACAAAAAAAATAAATTTGGTAAAAACGGGTTAGAGCCCGAGTAAAAACATTTAAAAATTCAGCAAGTATTTAAAATGCATAATTAGATATTATATACATGTTAGGTTCACGACTCTCACTTGAGGTCCTCACCCCTCAACTAGTGTGTACGCCTAACGTATACTCCTAACCCGTCCTAGTTATGCTACCTCTCCTAACTAGTTCGAATTAAATAATTTACTTCATCTACTAACTTTTGGATACTCACTAGTGTCACCCATACAACGATAATTTATGTTCTATGTCTATTAGACATTTATAAATTTCTCATATAATATTAAATTCTCGCTCGCTTATATACATTTAGATATCACTATCTTTCTCATCTACTAAGCACAAATAATATAACTAAATCACAAGTGTATATATATATATATATATATATATATATATATACATGTCACTCTAATTATATATACTACAATAACACCCTTAGGCTGACACCTACGATGCATACATACTCTACTATCATGTCCTGGTACATCACGCACTGTATAAAGGACAATTGGTTTTGTATCTCTCTCGAACCATAAATACAAGTCACATATATTGGAGGCGAACATAGTCCCCATCCAAATGGGTAATGCACATACCTACGCTCCAATTCAACCGTCGAAACTATCATACTCTCAGATAGTATGTGTCCAAGGTCCTACGTTCTGGGTACAAGTCTAAAATCCCCCCAATGTGCTCGTCGGGATAAGACCGTCCACGACACGAAACCTCCACCCGATAGCAAATAGCGTAGGTATGTCATACACATAAGAATCACGCAATAGGTATACACACAACCTATATATTCATATCAATAGCATAGGTATACCCCCAACCTATATTATACATCCCATACGCAGTATATATCTTTCTCCCAAAATCTCGCGTATGATTAATTATCCATTACTTATCCCCGTATATTTCCGAGTATCCCTCTCCACTCGAAGTATGACAATTATTCTTTAATATTTTTCAGTAGGTACACGTTCATCTCCTACTGGCTAAGTCATTGTCTTTTCCTTGAATTTTCGTGACTCGAATTCTTTTTCAAATTAGATTTTTCTCTCAATTAAGCCTAATTAAATTTATCCCTTAAATCCCCCTCATAGGACCAAGCCTAAAACTCAACCTTAGCCTACTGGTACTTCAATACTATCCACATTATATTTAGAAATTAATTTAGCAAGTGAATCTCAAACGTTTCTCAAGTATTCTAAACAAAAGATAAAATTGGCCAGAATCTAGGCAGCCGAATCGATTCACCCCTGGACCGAATCGATCCGCCCTGCAGAATCGATTCGGCCAGGGAACCGAATCGATTAGCCGGTAGCAGGTCATCTTCTACCTTTGTACTATTACATGCTAAACATTATACTAGCATATGTACACAATTTCTAACGTAAATTTATCCTCAAATCTTCACAAAATTCATCTAAACCAAATTAATTCAATATAATCTTGAAAAATACTAGAATTTCATATTTGTTCAAAACTTTATTAAAGAATCCATATTTCTTCACCAAGATTAATTGTAAATTCGTGGGTTTCATACTACATACATGAGGGAACCTATCTTATATAAATTTCAACCCAAAATTTGATATATCTCTTCCAAATTTCCCAAGAACACATAAATTTCATTGATAATTTAACCTATTCTAACTTGAATATCACATATGATTATAATTTTGCAAGTTTAAACACTTGACTTCAACAGTAGGTTTGATCCGTTGTAGATGATGGGTATGGTGGTGTTCCTCTCCTTCCGATCTAGACGATGGTGGTGCAAAAAGTGTCATAAAAGTGGTTCTAGCCTTGGGGAGCAGCTCTCCTTTCTCCTCTAATGGACTATGCAAGTTTTTGTTCCCGTAACCGTAATTCCTTAAACTTATAATATGATTTATACAAATAAAATTCGTGGGTTTATTTTTTTCAAAAATTTAACAAACTAAAACATCCCTCTGGGGTACCGGTTTGGCCTAAAATTATCCCGGGATCCAAACTAAACCTCCGGGTACACTTTTCTGACTATTTTGACCCTTCCGGACACTTTACCACGCTCAAAATGACCATATGGATGACTTAAAATTAATTTACCTTTCATTTCCTTAAGTTGAGTCCCGACTAAATTACTTTAACTGTCGTATTTTTCACTCGCGACAATTATAATCTTTTCATATCATTATTATTACTCGTCCACTAAGTAATATTCAATATAAATAAATATTAATCCTTATCTCGCTAATTAATATTTAATATCTCGGATTAATTATTCCATCATAATTTAATTAATCCCAAATCAATTTATAATTAACTCAATTATAAAAATCATTAAAAATATGGGGTGTTACAGCTTGCTCGTTACTTGGACTTGCTCTCCACTTTGGCCTGATCTCTCGATATTACTTTTTTCTAGGTTTTGGTCCTACTCGCAGCAAGTCTAGCTATTTGGTGAGGGTTAAATGGGTACAAAAGTCTTTTTTATTGAACATGAAGAGTTTTGTATGAAAATGAATATTTAGGAATTCGAGAAGACAAAAAGTCATCATCATTTTTTATTCGTTCATTAAATGCACTATCATTAAGTCATTCTTAAGACACCTTTTAGTGTTTAGAGGAGACACGTGTTTCCTTGGGAGTTTTTTTTGTATGATTTGGGTAATGATTACCCAAACTTTTGAACCCTTAGACACTTATTTCATCATCTTATAAATACCCTATGCTTCATCTTTCTTAAACTTTTACTATCAGTTGTCGTGTATTCTAGAGAGAGAAATTTGGAGAGATTTTTAGAACTTTCAAGGAAACCCTCTTTTACTATTTTATTTTTCCTTCAATGGTGCTTAATCATTGGATTTTTCCTAGTCAAATGTTTCTTCTACCTTGGTTACCTATGTTAGTGAGGTTTTAGTGGGCTCTTTTCCCATCCATGTGACTGTCACCACCTCTGTTACTACTGGCACGACCTCCATTGCATCGTCTATGGTTGTTTCCTCTGCCACTACTGCCACCACATCTGGTGGTGGCTAGATGTACTCAAGGAGAGTCAAGTGGTGACGGTGATTTTCTTAAGCGCCAAAGGCAATTTTCGGAGTCTAGGACCAAACATGACTTTTTGTCTTTTAGAATTTCCCCTTTATTTGGCAAGGATGATAACTCCATTCCCTCGCTATAGCGGTTTGAGGTTAAGTTTATTGAAAAAATAAACAATCAACAATTTTTTGGTTTCCCTGAGTCAGGAGATACTTTGCTACTGCTTGTTGATAGTGTACTGTGCAATCAAGTGGATATGGGTGATTTCCTTTTCTCAAGCGTGAACATTGATGTTTGTGGGGTACCCCCAGACGAGTAGGCATTGTTGGATGATTATATCATGGGTATTCCATCCTATCGTGCCATCATTGATAATTTGGTTCTTACTCGAACCCTTACTAGTTTGAAGGCTTGTATTATTCCCAAGAGTATGAGTGATTTTAATGTTTTGAATTGTGGATTCCCACTTTTGTCACTACTTGGGGAGAATTTTCCATTACCCTAGAGGATATTTGTGAGCTGACTGGTTTGCCCATTTTAGAAAATCATGTTTATACTGATGGTTATGAGGACTCCATAGAGCAAGAAATACGTGAGGAGCTCCACCAAGCGTTGGTAGACTAGGCTTGCTATATTGCTATTACCCAAATTGGGACGAGAAAGCATACCTTTTTTCCAGATGGCAAAGTTATTGGTTCAAGGACTTCGAACTAACGTCTAAAGAAGAGGTATAGACCAATGGGCCTAGAAGTATAGACCAAAATTGGGTTCAAAGACTCCACTTGCTCCCTTCTTTGTTACATTCCCTAATAAGTTTTTATTCCAAGGGAGACCAAATCACTCCCCTTATGAGTTAGCCTTTCGTTTGGCAGTTAGGCTCACTCATGGTAGGATTGTGATGCTCGTTGTTCTCATGCTTGGATCCATATACACTTGGTTAGATTGTGTTCATTTAGACATGGAGCGCTCTCACGGTCACTTTGATGTGGTGAACTTTCTTAATTATTTCATGTTGATGGGCTTCCTCTTCAAGAGGTTCTCTAATTGGGATCCTGAACCCCGCTCGCTACACAATCAGTCCACTCGTATTTCTTGTTGGCACAAAAAAAACCTAAGAAATCACTTAGCTTATTTTTTGGATAGCATTGACGAGTTCTTATTTCACTCTTAATCAAAGCGAGTGGCTGGCACATTTTGTTGTGCCTTATTCTCTATTTCTCCTGGTACCTTCTTTTCTCCTGCTAATGTTGAATATGTGGTGGATTTTCCTCACATTTCTGTAATAGTGTTTATTTTTCCTTGCATCCTTTCATCCTTGATCGATTTGGGTAAAGGAATTTAATTTTACCACTCTAAGCGAGTGAGGAGACAGTTTGGGTATGATTAAGGCACCTATTCCTTAGATTTTCCAACCAACTCTTGCCCGAAGATTTGTACATGGAGGTTTACTCTAATTTTACCTCCGAGGGGATGGTTCAGAGGACTGATCATTTTGGGAACTTCTTTATACCCACTCGAAATTATTTTCCTTTGATTAGTCGTTCATTCTTTAGTTTTTAGCAGCGTCAAATATCATTGATAAATAATTACATCCAAGATGCTCCTTATGAATCTTTTATTGAGGGAGTCCCCTCATCTGATAAATAAAGGTCCAAATGCACTCGCAAGGAAGCTTGACATCATAGCCAAGTAATGAGGACCCCTCTTGATAAAGTTATTCCTATCCTTGGAAATCCCCTTCATATGTAATGTATTTCTTCAAAACATCCTGAGGCCAAAGATCAATAATCCAAGGGAAGAAGTAATGGAAAGGGTAAAACCAAAGTCCCCTCGAAGAGGAATCATCCAGATGTTAGATGTATCCAATTTCATTCCTTCCCAAGTTGAAAAGGCAGCTTCCCCTCCTTCTCCGGTGAGGACACTGGTGTGTAGACAAAAAAAGAAAACGTCCAAATCAGTTGGCCCTTCTACTCTAGAAGAATATGACTTTGATACTAACACCTCCGAAATGAATAAACATTCCAGGTCCTTCGTGATCAGGGTTATGATTCTCTCGAAATCAATCTTCCTCAATGTAATAATCGAAATTTTCAAAACCGACCCTAATCATTAATAATTACTGGTTCAACCCTTATAAATTATTCAAATTCAAAAGTCTTCTAAAGAAGAATAAAACTATACTTCATTCCCTCTAACTTTACTACATTAACCTTGACCCCCTGAAGTTTTAATAATTACAAAATAACCCATGAAAATGTCAAAATAGCATAACTTGACTTGTACTTAACCCCTAAACTCCAACTGTAAATCAAATTAATCCTTTAGACTTCAAATAATACAAACTTACTAGTTTAACCCTTGGAACTTTCTAAAATTACAAAAGTACCCCTAAACTTTATCGAAAGTACACTTTTAAGGCTATAAGTGCATATATATGACCAAGCACCAAAGTTTTGTTAATTTCATAAAACCACCTGTCCAAATAAGCTTACACATATGTAATACCCGAACTTTTGATTAAATAGTTGAAACAATAACTATGTGGTGTGCATAGATTAATAACGAGAAGTTTACATAAAATATGCACAAAAAAAATTGGCCACTTGAATTTCACACGTATTTTAGAAGACATACGTAGAGTTGCATGCCGTATGCATGATATCACATGGGAATTAATCAAAACTGTTGGTGAAATGAGGTAATTATGCGAAGATTAAAGTGTCTATTAATTTAAGAAGAATTTAGGGTGTAGCATTGGAAATTTATGAGGTTATATGTGCATAGTTGATTTTATTAGGTTATGCTATTTTTTTTTTTAGTGAAACACCATTTAAAAATAAAATATAACAAAGAAAAGGAGATATGTTGCGCCTGCGTGAGCATAGTAGGACTGGTTATATGACAAATTCAAAATAGAAGCTAATAAGGCCAAATACCTTAACAACAAATGATGTGGCTAGTTAGCTTTCAAAAGAAGAAAACAAAACATATGTGGGTTCATTAAGTAAAAAATTGTGGGCAGGATGAGAAGGTGTCATTATTAACATTATTAGTGTTTCATGTATGTTAAGTTAGCTCCATATAGAATGCGTGGGGAATTACTCTATGGTTTACATGTGAGCGGGGTGCACCGAGTTGGTTGCATGGAAAAGAGTTGAAAACATGTGAGGATATGAGATAGAGAGGATTCCTGACTTAGAACTTTAATTTACTTGTTTGGAGAGATGGTGTACAAATGATATCTGAGATTTGGGTAGTAGAGTAGGACTATGTGATTTATCTTTGTATATTCTGAATTGTACTTGTAATTTTTTAAGTTTTTTTCTACTTCAATACTAATCTCCAATTTTAGACTTCTATACAATTTTGTTTAAAAATCAGACTTTGTAATAACTCCGTTAATGTAACTGCCACGACCTTTTTTAATTAAAATAATTGGATCAATTATCAAAAAGTCCCTCAAACATTTTTTAATACACATTTAGTCTAAGTCTTTTTATGTTGTTCCAGAAAGTCCTTCAAATACCCATTTAACCAATATTCTCTTATTTTTAAAAGTTCGCGCTAGCGGCATGTTGAGGGATTTTTTGGAACAAATAAAAAGGCTTGGACTAAACATGTATTAAAAAATGTTCGAGGGACTATTTGGTATATGTCCTAAAATAATTTAAATGAATTAGAAGATCAAATATATATTTGAAAATTTAAAAAATAAATCAACTCAACAAAGCATTTTTTCAATTATTTGGAACCGGCTACATGAATCCTAATTTTCCATTCCATCGCGTCTTTTTTCATAATATCCCACCAACAAGGGCGTAACTATATAGGGGGCTTGGTCGGGCTTAAGCTCGGGTAACTTTTTTATTTATTTTTAAAAAGCCTTTATTTTATAGCCCAATACATCACAACCCACCCAGCAAACAAAAAGTTAGCCCAACCCGTTGAATCTCAATGATCCACTTTAGAAAAAAAAAACTATACAGACTGTTGATGTAAAAAATTAGATCGCTCTAATTATTCAATCACAGATAAATAAAATGAGACAAAGAATTTTAAAGTGGTTCGGCTATGAATAAAGCCTACGTCCACTGTTATGTTATTGCTGAGTGTTTTGGGAATTCTTGATTACAAGTTCTCTCAAGAAATTCCGGTCCCTTTGAATGAGGGAGATACAATGTATTTATAGCCCTGAGGCTTACATATGAAAGGGTGGTACATTAAATGATATACATATGAAAGGGCCTTGAGGCTATCATCTGAAAGGGTGATACATTAAATGATATACATATGAAAGGGTAACTCATTTAATGCTCTTCAAGCGTGTGCGCCAAGATGATAAGCAGTCAATGAATAGTTTAAACTGTTGGTTATCTGGCAATCAATGTTGTGGTCGAGATGCAGCTCGAACCGCTTTAGTTGCTCGTCGTTCAGGAATTCTTCGGAGAACTGGAGTTCCTCGGAGAGTTGGAGTTCCTCGGAGTATGGTAGTTCCTCGGAGTGAACATAACTTGGTCTAGGAATGTTCTTCCTCGTTGCTATTGTGCCATGTAGATTGACACGTGTCTTCTTATTATTCGTCCATATCAGCATATTAATTTTGGTATCAACAGAAGCCCCCAATGCTTCATGCTTGATCGTTTACTTGAAAGGATGGAGTATTTTCTTTTGCAGTGTTGCTCGGTGCTCGTGAAATTCTTGATCTATCTTCTTGATTTGTTCGACATAAAGTGCATTATCTTCTGGACGACATATGATGCCGCTTGTAGCTTATCATAATCTTCAAGTATGTTGAATGGTTTGCTAGCCGACCTACTGCCTCCTATGAGCTAGTGGTGGACTTCAAAACATTTTTATACAACTTCTTCTTCACTGTTTGTCGAGACTGTAGTAGTAGAGCTCGCAGTACTGTAGATGCTGATTTTGACTTCTACCTCTGCTCGAGGACGAGCAAGAGATTCTCGAGGACGAGCAAGATCTGCTCGGACAGACCATCTGTTCAGAATGCTGAAAGATCTTAACTTCATAAAACTCCCCTTATGCTTTGGATGATCCTCGTGCTGGCGAGGAACCTGTTTCAAAAGCAGAGGGAGAGAAACCAATAGAGTAGGAATCTCAATATAATAGTTAGTACACAATTTAATATCAATGTAATAAATTTGCATAATTCATTTTGAATTCAATGAAAGAAATTCATTTTTGTTCGCAAATTTGTATTTGCCATTGTCTTGTAAATATCACACTTTCTTATTTGTGCTTGCATAACAATATTGTATGGTTCATCGACCAAAAAGTTACAAGTATCAATGTTGCTCGATCACTTACTAAAGTAATGAGTATAAAAATGTTTAAAATTTTTCCAACCAACCAAGGTTGTTAAATTATGCTTGTCGACCAACTACAGTTAGGGGGTTTTTATCCCCGACCAACTATACTTGGTAATTTTTTGTCTTTAAAATGTGTCCGACCAACCAAGGTCGATAAATTCTCCTCGTCGACCAACTAAAGTTAGTGGGTTTTTATCCCCGACCAACTATACTTGGTTCAGTTTGGAATATTTTGTTCTTCAAAGAACTTATTGTGTTTTTCTTACTTCCCGACCAACATAAATTGGCATGTGAGAGCATATTTTGTTTTCAAACCAACCGAGATTGGCATTTGTCATTTTTAATAATGTTGTTCTTGCCCTTTTACCAACCGGAGTTGGTCGTGGGTTTGAACTATCGGGTTCTTTCGAACTATCTGGTTCTTTCGAACTATCGTGTACACTAGTTATTTTACCAACCGGAGTTGATCACGCTAGTGTACGCCTCCTAACCAAAGGAGTATTGGGTTCTTTCGAACTATCTGGTTCTTTCGAACTATCTGTCCACTAGTTATTTTACCAACCGGAGTTGATCACGCTAGTGTACGCCTCCTAACCAAAGGAGTATGGGGTTCTTTCGAACTATCTGTCCACTAGTTATTTTACCAACCGAAGTTGATCACGCTAGTGTACGCCTCCTAACCAAAGGAGTATGGGGTTCTTTCGAACTATCTGGTTCTTTCGAACTATCTGTCCACTAGTTATTTTACCAACCGAAGTTGATCACGCTAGTGTACGCCTCCTAACCAAAGGAGTATGGGGTTCTTTCGAACTATCTGGTTCTTTCGAACTATCTGCCCACTAGTTATTTTACCAATCGGAGTTGATCACGCTAGTGTACGCCTCCTAACCAAAGGAGTATGGGGTTCTTTCGAACTATCTGGTTCTTTCGAACTATCTGTCCACTAGTTATTTTACCAACCGAAGTTGATCACGCTAGTGTACGCCTCCTAACCAAAGGAGTATGGGTTTGTTGATCCTGTAACATCCACAGGTTGATCAGCGAGCAACTTTTGTTTCTCGGGAGTATTAAGATCAGTAAACTCTGTTATAGCTCGTCTTAATGGCATGTCGGTATGCATGGTATGGGCCTGGAAACATAGCCTCATTCTTCTACTTGCCTTAATTAATGCCACTGCCAATTTTTCCAGCTTTGGGTATCTGATCTCTGCACCTCTTCCTTCGTCGTTGGAGATCGCAACCCTAAAAGGGCTTTGATCTTGTCTGGATTTGCTTCAACATTTCGCTGGTTGATGATGTACCCGAGGAACATTCCTTCTCGTACTCCAAATGTGCACTTCGTCGGGTTGAGTTTCATTTGATAATTTATCCAGTTGATCAAAGGTCTGATCTAAGTCAACTAGATGATCAGCAGCTTTCTTACTTTTTGTCAGCATATCGTCGACATAGACTTCCATACTGCAACTGATTTGTTCAGCAAAAACCTTGTTCATCAGCTGCTGGTATGTCGTTCCCTGTCTTCAGGTTTCATTTTGATCTGGTTGTAGCCAGAGTAAGTATTCATGAGCAGCTCGTGTCCCGAAGTAGCATCCACTGCCTTGTTGAGATCGGTGAAATCAACACACATTCTTCATTTATTATTTTTCTTCTGCCCGACGAGGAGATCTAGATCTCTCTCTTGCTCGGTCTTCATTTCCTCTTGTATAGCTTGATTCTTCTCGGGGCAGGATACTTTTCTTCTTCGCTTTATCATCTTCCACTTTGGTTTCTTTGGTGTCCATATTCTTCTTCGCAGACATGGCCTCCTCGGCATTCATAATCTTGGACGCTTTTCTCATTAGGTATGACATGGTTCGAGGAGGGTCTTTGGCCAAAGTGTAGTACAACTTGTTAGGCAACAACCCACTCATCAAGGCGGTGATTACTGTCTTTTCTTCATAATCTATGACTTCCAGCTTCTCGTTATTGAAATGAGTTATGTAATCTCTAGTACTCTCACCAGGTTTTTGTCTAACACTTAACAAGTGTGCTACTCGTTTTACTGGCTTTGCTCCAAAACAGAAATTGCCAATGAACAACTCGGCCAACTGAAAGAAAGTTGAAATCATACCCCGAGGAAGATTGTTGTACCACATCTGGGCAGATCCAGTAAGAGTTCCTGAGAATGCTCTGCATCTCATCTCGTCGGGGACAGCATAGATATCGGCAGCAGCTTGATATTGTTCTATGTGAAGAACGGGATCTGTCTTTCCATCATACTTGGGAGTCACTGTAGGTGCTTTAAATTTTGATGGTGTAGGAAAATCCACAATGGCTTGTACAAAAGGTGTTCCTTGAACAAAAGTTCGTTGTAGGGGGTTCTTTGCTTTAGCCATTTCTCCCAATTTATCCTCCAACCGTTGGAGAGATCCTTTCCACGCTTCATTTCCTTCCTCGGGCCTATTGGTTCGAGCAATCGATCGTTCTGAAGTAGCCTCCTGAGATTTATCCTGACGAGCAACTGGTCGTGATTGTGTTGATCCTTCTCTTAGATCTGATGGTTGTCGAAGACTCCTCGACATGGTCTTAGGTGGACTCCTATTCCTCCTGGGGCCTAATCGACTGAAAGGAGACGCCCTACTTAGTCTTTCTAAAGCACTGGGTCTTTCTGGAGAGAGGGTGATATGTTGATCAGTATCTGTCGTCCTTATTGACGAAGTTCGTCCAGATCGATAGGAGAAATCATCAGACTCCTCATTGTGACGTGACTCAGTACGCCTGGATCGTGAAGAAAGTAAATAAGTTTGCCTCTGACCACTTTGCTGTCCTGATCGTGCAGGTGCAGCACCACCATAAAGGGTTTGTATGAGTTGCCTCATTGTGTCTTGCATGGCGGTTTGTCTTTGAGCCAGATTCGTCATGATTTCGGCCAGATCTGGAGGTGCATAAGGATTTGGAAGATTTCCAACATTTCCAGTGTTTCGATTGCTAGATTCTGGATTATCTGCCATTGATGATGAATGATTTTTGGTGAAAAACGATAACAACAGTCGTTTCCCACAGACGGCGCCAATCTGTTGATGTAAAAAATTAGATCGCTCTAATTATTCAATCACAGATAAATAAAATGAGACAAAGAATTTTAAAGTGGTTCGGCTATGAATAAAGCTTACGTCCACTGTTATGTTATTGCTGAGTGTTTTGGGAATTCTTGATTACAAGTTCTCTCAAGAAATTCCGGTCCCTTTGAATGAGGGAGATACAATGTATTTATAGCCCTGAGGCTTACATATGAAAGGGTGGTACATTAAATGATATACATATGAAAGGGCCTTGAGGCTATCATCAGAAAGGGTGATACATTAAATGATATACATATGAAAGGGTAACTCATTTAATGCTCTTCAAGCGTGTGCGTCAAGATGATAAGCAGTCAATGAATAGTTTAAACTGTTGGTTATCTGGCAATCAATGCTGTGGTCGAGATGCAGCTCGAACCGCTTTAGTTGCTCGTCATTCAGGAATTCTTCGGAGAACTGGAGTTCCTCGGAGTATGGTAGTTCCTCGGAGTGAACATAACTTGGTCGGGGAATGTTCTTCCTCGTTGCTATTGTGCCATGTAGATTGACACGTGTCTTCTTATTATTCGTCCATATCAGCATATTAATTTTGGTATCAACACAGACCAAAGCACTCGTTGCATTTATAGAAAGTAGAAATTGGCCACACCTAAAGTTCCTTGAAGCACATGATGCTTAGCTTGAACAAAAGGTAGTCGGCTGGCCACATTCAAAGTTATCTTCGATTGATGCATCCTGCAAGGTAATTTTATTTTCATTTTTCAAATCCATTTTTTCTTTTATTTTTTGTCTAATCTAAACATCCCTAGATAATAAATTTTTAAAGCCCTAATTTTTAAAACCTAAAAATTGAAAACCCTAACTTTTTCTCTTTAATTTTAATTTTTGGAGTGTCATTTCTTACCTATTGAAGATTTGGTTTTGATTCAAATTTAATCCTCAAGACTCAGTCGCTTAAAAAAGGTATGATAACTTGAAAAACTCTAAATTATAATTTCAGCTCCTAAAATTATAGTGTTAATATTTTATTATGTTCACTAAAATATATTGCTCGTGCATTCTCTTAGATTACAATGTCAAGGAAAACTTTATTATCATTTTTAAACCAAAAAGTGATGACAAATCAAATAAGGAGTTGTCTTCTATATTGCCCGATGCTACTCCTTTAGCCTTCACTGAGTCACCACCTCCTTGTAAAATTCAAAGGAACGAACCTAGTGAAAAAGGTAACTCTTTTACTCGGGATCCTGGCTTGCGTCTTCAAATATAACAAGCACCCACTGAAGACCATAATGAGCTTTGAAAAAAATATCTCAAAATGGAGCCTTATCAACCCATACTTGAAGAGTACCCACTCACCCAATATGGGAAACAATCTCGTCGCTTTCAAAGTAGTTGGTCTAAAAGATATCCTTGGCTTGAGTATTCTGTCAAAAAAAATAGTGCATAATGTTTATATTGCTTCTTTTTTGAAAGTAATCCACCGACTCGGGATGCATTTACAGTTGAAGGGTTTAAAAGTTGGAAATGAGTTAGTGGCCCTAAAGGTGCACTTTTGAAACACATGGGAGTTTCCCCTTCATCGCATATGAGTTTGTCAATGCTGCAGACGATTTAATGAATCCTTTCCAACACATTCGTAAAGTGTTTGACTCATAATCTAAAGAAGTGGTGGAGAATAATCGGTTGCGTCTCAAGACATCTATCAATTGTGGCTTGCATTTTAATCATATGAATTTAGAGCTCACGATGAATCCCCATAATCACTAAATCGTGGAAACTTTATAGAATTGATAAAGCACACCACAAGATATAATAACAAGGTTGCCGAAGTTATCTTACAAAATGCTCCAGGAAATGCAATGTATACCTCTCCAATTATTTAAAAGGAAATTTTGAATTTTTTAGGTGATAATGTGAGAAGTAAGATTCGTAACGAAATTTAAGATGGGAATTATTGCATATTGGTTGATGAAGCACAATATGCATCAACTAAAGAGAAAATGACCACTGTCTTAAGATTTATTGATGGGGGAGGTGTGGTACGTGAACGTTTTTTTTGGAATTCTGAGTGTTGAAGACACTACGTCTTTGACACTTAAAAAGGAAATATCTTGCGTACTTACTCCTTATGATATTCATATTGACAAAAATGCGTGGTCAATGGTATGATGGTGCTAGCCATATGCATGGGGCTTGGAATGTGTTACAAACACTCTTTCTTAACGAGTGCCCATATGCCTATTATGTGCATTGCTTCAACCACCAACTACAACTTTATTTAGTTTCGACATTTATAGATGTGCAAGATATATGGTTATTCTTTTCAAAGTTGAATACAGTTGTGAATCTTGGCGATGCTTCTCCCAATTGTCATAGTGAATTACAATGCTACTGAAATTGCGAATAATGTTGCTCGTGGTTAACTTGTGACGGGAAGAGGTGCTAACCAAATTAAGACTTTGCATCGAGCTGGAGCAACTTGTTGGAGCTCCCATTTGAGTTGTGTCAGAAGATTGATTGATTTATTTGGTCCATCTTGTTAAGTTGTTTAAGATCTTTGGAAGAATGGCCATAGTCATCCTATAGGATCGAAAGCTAGGGCGCTTATAATGCGATGAACTCATTTGAATTTGTATTTATTTTACATTTATTGAATGAGATTTTGGGAATCATAGATTTTCTTTGTTAAGCACTTTAAAAAAAATCTCAAGACATTGTAAATGCTATGAGTCTTGTCTCAAGTACAAAAACACTCCTTCAGAAGTTAAGATAAGATGGTTGGAGTTCCTTCTTTGAGAGAGTGCAATCATTTTGTGAAGATTTTTGCATTGAGATCCCCAATATGAGTGCTCGTTATCCAATGGGTACAAGGCGTTCTTGTCAGCAATATGACATCATTACAATTTATCATCATTAACAAGTCGATACATTCAATGTTGTAATTGATTTTCAGATAATGGAGTTAAATTGTAGGTTCTATAATGGAACTTCTTATTCTTAGTGCAGCTTTGGACCCACGTGATGCTTATAAATCATTTAAAATTGGTGATATATGTAGCCCTGTCGAAAAATTCTATCCTCAAGATTTCACCAAAGATGATATACATAGTTTGAAGAGTCAGTTGAAACATTATGAGCTTGATATCCCACGTCACCCAAGTTTCCAAAATTTATCCATAATTTCTGAGTTGTGCACTCAATTAGCTGAAACAAAAAAGAGAGATCTATTATTTGTTTGACATATAAATTCGTCTTATTTTGACCCTTCCTGTTTCCACGACATCAACTGAACGGGATTTTTCAACTATGAAGCTTGTCAAAACAACTCTTCGTAACTTTCTTGAAGATTGCATGATACTCACCATTGAAAAAGATCCCGCACAAGATATTGATCTAGATTCGATAGTAGATGATTTTGATTTTCGAAAGGATCGTAGGGGTTTAATTTCATTAGACTATTATGAGCTTGTTTTTTTTGTATGTTTGCCTGACTTGACTAGATATAGAAAAATGATACTCTTTTATCTATTTTGAATATAAAATTAATGAATCGCTATTGTCTTAATGCTATTGATTTTTGCATTTATTTTTATTAATTGTATGGTAAATTTATATTAGCCCGGCTAGCGGCAAAATCTTGGATACGCCCTTGTCCACCAAGTCAATTTAAACCTACCTCTACTACTTTTGTTACCATCAATAGTCACCACAACCACTCCCCCATTCCCCGTCCCCAATCACTACCATTAACGATAATCCTATCTCCCCTGCTCCAACCCTCCCCTTATCCTCCCTCGAGACTCGCAACCAAACACAAATCATATACAACCCAAACACAAAACCATAATCAACCGAACCCTAAAATCTCAATCTCAACCAAAATGAGAACTAAATGTCAACAAAAACCATAACCAAATATATAACACAAATCTGAACATCTGTTATCCATAAAAGTGCTGATTTTTAAGTTCAATGCTCTGATACCAATTTGAAAACGGTGGAATCCCCAAATTTAAAATGCTTCTCATAATTCAAATATTGATTTCCTATAAGATGCGAAATATGATGGTTCAACTAATAATAACCTACACATTTTCAACTAAAATTTACTTCTTCACAGATTAAAAATTAAACTAAACCAAATTTTAATTTTCTCAAAATTAAAATTATACTTAATATAAATTTGTGATTTTTTGCTTTTAGCCTAAAAAATTAATTTAATCAAGTCCTAAAATTTTTCTACACAAATTTAGTCATTTTAGCCAATTAGTAAAAATCAACTTTATCAAATTAAACTTTCTAGACTTGAATTAAATTAAAATTTACCCAAATTATAATCTAGCACCAAATTAAACTATAGTTGTGAATTAAACCATATTTTATCTTTTAGTCCTAAGCATGAGGTCTAGGTGATTTGCAAGATATAATAAATTCACAACACACTACGGCGCGATATATGAGAAAAACTCAAATCAGAAAAAACCTCGGACGACGCCTAGCCTTAAGTCCACAAAGTACGGAATTTTACAAGTATAAGACAGATGACTTACATAACTCGACTCGACTTCTTCAAGCCCCTAACGCATCTTCTTGTACCAACCTCTGCTTAACTGACAATTTCGGACTCCACCGGAACCTTGGACTCCTCTAATGAAGCTTTTGGACTCCATTAACCCACACTCGAAGCTTTTCTCCAAGTGGGAACGCCGCAGCAATAAACTTGTCTTCTTCTTTGTGGGATATAGAAGAAAACCCAAACAACTCTTTGATAGGTAGAGTAGAACCCGGTGCCAAACAACTCCAAGAAAATATATAACACTAGAAACTTGGATTAAACTTAAACAAATGGGTGTATGTGTTTTTGGTAGAAATTAATTCATGAAGTCTTAAAAACACAAAAACATTGAACTTTTGGTTTTGGAAATTTTCTCTCAATTTTTCTCTCTCAAAGTGTGTCAAAATTTATCTAAAAAATGTTGGTTCCCGCACATATAAAATATGGAAACAGTTAGTGGGGAAAAAGAGTGGAAAAAACTGTCAAGAACTGTTCCCGCCAAATCTCGTTCGAACGACATTTCGTTCGAACGACCTTTGTAACTATAATCCAGTGATTAAAATGTTAATCTCGTTCGAATGAGATTCTAGTTCATTCGAACGACTTGTCAGAAAATAGAATTCTTCATTTTAAGCCCAAAACTTTTATGTAAAGTACTAAAATAATATTTTTTGAGTAAACTAAAGTCGTTAAAATTAGTTAAAAATATTTAATAAAATACACCCAATTAAAAATCCAAGGTTCTAAATATACATAATTGCGTTCATACCTTTTGGAGACCTTGGAACAATGTGATGTTGATGACGCATAAACGAGGCACATAAATTGACAATGATGTCCACTTGAAATGTTGACCGCTACGTCTTCAACTTTACATGTCATAGTCTTGAAGGATACACATGAACACTATCCTATGAATCAAATGTTTTTTGTTCAGAATTAAGCCAATACTACATATTGACTAGATTGGAAAGTTGTGTCCTTACAAATCTCCCCCTTTGGATATTTCGGGACAAAAACAAAATAAAAATTCTAAAGGGCCATCAAGCTCAACTAGACTAAAGAACATCCCACCCAAAAATAAAAAATACAATGCTTGACTCAAAACCCAAGGATAACTAGCTTTGTAGATATAAAGTTGCCTCTAGATGGAATTTTTGCACACTTAACCAAGACATTAAACGCATAGGGAATATCAAAATATTGAATCCAATTAAAATAAATACTCCCCTTAAATTAATTCTCCCTTTATCGAATATGATCAACCTAAGAAGATAACGCTCTCCCCCTAAGATAGATCTCCTAAACTAAAGGTTTAGATACCATTTCTCCCCCTTTTTGTTCAGGAATGGACAAAGGTGATAGAATTAATTAAATACTTATTTCTCCCCCAATTTAACAAAGTACCATTTCTCCCCTAAAAACTACATAATGGATATAAATATGGGAAAGCAAGTAAACATAATGGTGCATAAGGTGATAAGAACATTAAGGCATATGGGCAATAATAAAATAACTAATCCATACAAATATTAATGGATACTAACTATGATGCGAAAAAAATGATACCAATTTGAAAAATAAGAGACTAAGCTTGAGATATCAAACCCAAATTTTGCAACAAGTTAGATACCAATTATGAATTAAAGCATAAATGGACTAGCTAAAATGGCAAAGACTCAAAACAAACAAACTATCATATATATGTATACAAAAGACTCACAAGTACACATATATAGATCTAAACACAAATGACACAAAATAAAATAACATAAGTTTTGCACACTCTTATGGTATAAATGTGTTATATGGAAACGGAAGTGAAGGGGCATGAACTAGATACCAATGAATTAAAACCCAATCACGTAAGCATGTTCACGGAGTTCTCATTTGATTGCAAAAAAATTTCAACTAAACTTTAGCCTTACGTGACAATATAAATTGAACTCTATGAACAAACAAACATAATGCATACAAGCCTAGCATGTTGATGATTCTACAAACCAATAGAGTCATGACAATGAAAGTGCAACTAGGATGAACGAACGTTGTGCAAACCGTTGATATACCGTCCAAATGCCCTCAAAATATGCATATAATTTTTTGAATGAATATATCAAACTAAATAAAAATAGGCCTTGGTTAAATATTTTCTTTTAATGCCATATTCTTTTAGGCCTTTGGAACACGTATTTCTTTTAGGTCCATATCAAATGGTGGCTTAATCGCAAAGGAAAATGTTTCCGTTCGGAACCCTTCCCCGTGCACATTTATATATCATTTTCTTATATCACACAAATCTCACGTGCAATGGAGTTAACATGCACCCATCCTCCTAGGTCACATAATATTTAGATGACTAGATTGGTAGGAGAACACCTCACAAAGCTCAAATATACATGTGAAGCTAAAATTCAATTGAGCTCATGCATGTGTGTGAAAAGGCATATAAAAGCGAATCCGTTAAGCAAGTCAAACTTGAACTACCCCATGTAACCATGACAAAGAACATTTTAAGGATTGAAAATTTTAACCAAAAGTTCTAACCACATGAAAGCGAAATGAAGGATTCAAACACAAACATATTCCACAAAAGGTGTGTCAAACTAAAATACAAAAACAAAAATCTTTTTGAGTTTTTGAAATTTTTTAATCAAACATACAAATATTTACTCAAAAGACAAACAAAAATCATTTGTATTTTTCATTAAGCCTAAATTACTCATAAGATAAAACACAAATGATAAACAAAATCTTTTTTTATTTTTCATTTAATACCAAAAAATTGAAAAAGATAAACAAGTCATAATTCTAGCAAAGCATATATGATGAAGCATGGACTAGAAAATGACAAATAAGCATAAAATTAGCATAAACATATAGCATGAAGAATAAAAGCTAAAGTATGCAAACAAAGCTAACACATTCAACCTTTAGATTTTGCAATGGAGGATGCAAGTGAAAGCAAATGAGGATCAAAAATCCTATTTTATAAAGATACCAAGTCGGATCTCCTAACCCACACTAATGAAGAGTGACAATCTCGAGATTTAGGAATCTTGACTACCTCGATTACCTTACATTGAGATTTCCCAGGACCTAGTTTAAGATCAAAACAAAACTTCCTAAGATGACCTTTTCGACCATACTGTGAACAAATAAAGACTCGGTGAAAAGACTTACCTAAGGAATGACCTATAACTTTGTTCATAGAAGATTCTCCTTAAATATTGGTTTTGGCTTTATTTGGGGAATCATTACAAGTATCGAAGCCTAAACCACAAGTGTCATTTTTTACTCGGACGGTTCCTAAAATTTTATCTAATTTAGCGGACCTACATTCCAAATTAAATTTGACTTCGCTAGAGTCTTTTAATTTTTCTTCTAATTCCAAAATCGTAGACTCTAACAAAACATTTCTCTCTTCAAACTCGAGAAGCTCCTTTTTCATGGATTCCCTTAACCCTCTAAGGTTATCTCTCTCGCCTTCTATATATTCAATCTTCTCTCGAAGAGGTCTCTCTCGTGTCCTAAGGTCTTCAACCAACACACTATCATCAACGACCTTGACACGCTCTCTTAAACTAGCTTCTAACTTCAAATTTCCTCTTTTTAATTTTATAGATTCGTCATATAATTCTCTAAAATCAATTTAAAGTTCACTCTCTTCAACCTCCTTATCACTTTCATTCTCTCTCTCTTCTCCACTCTCACTACCATCATCATTTTGAGCTTCACAAACAAGGGCCTCAGAAGTGTCATGTTTTAAGGTGTCATCGTTGGACAATATCTCACTCTCACTAACATGACTAGCCATGAACGCGATAAAATTGTGCTCAATGGGGGAATCGAGTCCCTCTTCCTTATCACTATCACTAAGGGTGGCATTATATGAAATAGGTTATTTACCCTCTCTCCTTAGTTTAGTGGGGCATTCAAAATCCCTATGGCCATAACCCTCACAATCATAACACCTATTTGACTCGTCCCTATTAAGATTTTCACTATAAGATTTAGGAATCTTTTCGGCTTTGTCATGCTTAGATCTTTCAAATTTCTTATAATCATTTTTAAACTTATCTTTATTAAACTTAAGAAATTTTCAAAACCTCCTAGCAAACATAGCCATGTCCTCCGAGTCACTATCACTCTCATCAACCATAACTTGTTTTTCCTCCTTTCAGACTTTCGAAGCTATGACCTTATCTATTTTCTTTTCACTTTTGGAGGGAAACATATATAATTCGTAGGTTCGTAAATCACCTACTAACTCCTCAATTTTGGTAGAGTGCAAAGTGGGTAAAGAATTTAACACGGTTTCTTTAGGGATGAATTTATCGGGTAGGGATCTTAAAATTTTCTACACAACTCGGTCGTCGGGTATTTTCTCTCCTAAATTAAATGATGAATTAACTATATTGGAAAGCCTAGCATAAAATTCATCAAAGGTTTCATTCTCTAGCATTTTGATGGTTTCAAATTGAGTGGTGAGGTTTTGGAGTTTAGAAGCCTTAACGACACTAGTTCCCTCGTGAGTGAGTTATAATATATACCAAGCTTCCTTAGAGGTTTCACAAGTCATGATACGTCGAAATTCACCCGGCGTGACAATGCTAAACAAAGCATTTAAACCTCAGGAATTAAAATTAGCCAACTTAAGTTCATTCTCACACCAACGCTCAACGGGTTTGGGGACACACCCATTTTCAACTAAACAAGTAGGTTGGGACCGCCCATTGACAACGGACAACCAAACCATCTCGTCTATATATTTTAGTGCCGAATGCAAATGATCTTTCCAATATGCGTATCGAAATAGGAAATTTTAAAAATGGGGAAAATTCCAATTAATTCATGAAGTCTTGAAAACACAAAAACATTGAACTTTTGATTTTGGAAATTTCCTCTCAATTTTTCTCTCTCAAAGTGTGTCAAAAGTTATCTAAAAAAATTTGGTTCCTGCACATATAAAATCTGGAAACAATTAGTGGGGAAAAACAGTGGAAAAAGTGGGAAAAACTGTCAATAACTGTTCCCGCCAAATCTCGTTCGAACGACTTTTTCGTTCGAACGACATTTCATTCGAACGATCTCATTCGAATGAGATTCCCAAGTCGTTCGAACGAGACTTCTGACGAGATTAACATTTTAATCACTGGCTTATCGTTAGAAAGGTCGTTCAAACGAAAAATTCGTTCAAATGAGATTTGGCGGGAACAATTATTGACAGTTTTTTCCCAATTTTTCCACTCTTTTCCCCCACTAACTGTTTCTAGATTTTATATGTGCGGGAACCAACATTTTTTAGATAACTTTTGGCACACTTTGAGAGAGAAAATTTCCAAAATCAAAAGTTCAACGTTTTTGTGTTTTAAGACTTCATGAACTAATTTCTACTAAAAACACATACACCTACTTGTTTAAGTTTAATCCAAGTTTCTAGTATTATATATTTGCTTGGAGTTGTTTGGCACCGGGTTCTACTCTACCTATCAAAGAGTTGTTTGGTTTGCTTCTATATCCCATAAAGAAGAAGACAAGTTTGTTGTTGCGGCGTTCCCAATTGGAGAACACAAATAAATGGTTTCTAAACCTTTAGTTTAGAAGATTTAACTTAGGAGGAGATGTCTTTCTAAGTAGGTCTTTGTTAGATAAAAAGGAGAGAATTAGTTTAGGGGGAGTATTTAGTTCATTGCATTTAATATTTTGATAGTCCCTATGCGTTTAATGTTTTGCTTAAGTGTGCAGGAATTTTTATAGCGAGAAATTTATTTCGGCAAAGCTAGTAGTTGTCCTTGGGTTGTGAGTTAAGCATTGTAATTTTTATTTTGGGTGGGATGTTTTCGAGTCTAGTTGAGCTTGACGGCCCTTTAGGATTTTTGTTTGGTTTTTTTCCGGAATTGAGCCAACACTACATAAGACTCAATTGAAAACGCATTTTTTAAATACTTAAAGCACTTATGCTCTGATACCATTTTGTAAAATGGTGGGACCTCCAATTTTTAAATTTGCTTTTAATTAAATATTAATTTCCCATCAAGTGCGGAATAGAGATGGTTCACATAAAAGCAACCTACAAAATTTAAAATTCAATTTCTTCACAAATTAAAAATACAACTTAAACCAAATTTTAATTTTCTCAAAATTAAAATTGCACTTAAAACCAATTTGTGAATTTTACTTTAAGCCCAAAAATTAATTTAATCAAGTCCTAAAAAATTTCTTACACAAATTAATTCATTTTTGAAAATTAGGCCAAATCAAATTTTACCAAATTAAAAGTTAATGACTTTAATTAAATTAATGTAAATTTCACCCAAACTTTAAATAGCACCAAATTAAATATATGTAGCGATTTAAACCAATTTTATCTATTTACCTAAGCATGAATCTATTGTGTTTTTGCAAAAGATAAAATAAACATACTACGCCTCGATGTACGAGAAAAACCCAAAATGGGAAAAACCTCGGACGGCCCCTAGCCTTAAGTCCACTAAGTACGGAATTTTACAAGTACAAGATAGATGCTTACACACTCGACTCGAGTCCTTTAAGCCCCTGACGCGTCTTCTTGTACTAACTTATGCTTAGCCTACAATCCCGGACTCCACCGGAACCTTGGACTCCTCCAATGAAGCTTTTGGACTCCGTCAACCCGCACTCGAAGCTTTTCTCCAAGTGGGAACGCCGCAGCAACAAACTTGTCTTCTTCTTTGTGGATGTAGAAGCAAATCCAAACAACTCTTTGATAGGTAGAGTAGAATCCGGTGCGAAACAACTCTAAGCAAATATATAATACTAGAAACTTGGATTAAACTTAAACAAATGGGTGTATGTGTTTTTGGTAGAAATTAATTCATGAAGTCTTAAAAACACAAAAACATTGAACTTTTGATTTTGAAAATTTTCTCTCAATTTTTATCTCTCAAAGTGTCAAAAGTTATCTAAAAAATGTTGGTTCCCGCACATATAAAATCTGAAAACAGTTAGTGGGAAAAAAGCAGTGGAAAAATGGAAAAACTGCTAAAAAACTGTTCCCGCCAAATCTCATGCAAACGACTTTTTTGTTCGAACGACATTTCGTTCGAACGACTTTATCAATGATAAGCCAGTGAGAAAAATGCTAAAGTCGTTAGAAGTCTCGTTCGAACGACTTAGGAATCTCGTTCGAACGAGATTCCAGTTCGTTCGAACGACTTGTCCGAAAATAAAATTCTTCATTTTAAGCCCCAAAACTTTTATGTAAGGTTCTAAAATAATATTTTCTGAGTAAACTAAAGTCGTTAAAACTATTTAAAAAATACACCCAATTACAATATCCATGGTTCTAAATATATATAATTGCATTCATACCTTTTGGAGACCTTGGAACAATGTGATGTTGATGACGCATAAACAAGGCACACAAATCGACAAATGATGTCCACTTGAAATGTTGGCCGCTACGTCTTCAACTTTACATGTCATAGGCTTAAAGGGGATACTCATGAACACCATCCTATGACTCAAATATTTTTGTTCAGAATTAAGCCAACACTGCATAAGACTCAATTGGAAATTTGTGTCCTTACAAACACCAAGGGGGCATTTTGGAAAGAAGATTAGGCTCTCAAAGGCCTTGAAAGATTAACCAAAAAGTCCGTGAAAAAAGTTGTCCCGCTCATATTTTATCAGAAAAAAAATAGTGGGAAATGAAGTGGGGCAAGTGGGAAGTTATCAAAAAAACTGACAAAAATAGCCCAGGTCATTCGAATGACTTCGTTTGAACCAAAACATCTAACGAGAAAATAGAACGAAGAAGAAAATTTTCGTTTGAAATCTCGTTTGAACAATATTGAATCTCGTTCGAACGAGATGCTAAGTCGTTCGAACAACCTTTCAAACGAGATTGCAGGCCATGATTGTAGATAATTTCGATACCAACGCGTGGTCGACAGTTTCGTATTTTTCTGATTTTTTTTTAATTTGATATGATTTTTCTACGAAAAGGTGTCTTAGAACAAAATCTTTAGGTACTATGAATTCAAAAAAAAATAACAAAAAATACTAACACCCAAAAATATTTTTCAAGCTCCTATATATATTTTAGTGCATTCATACCTTTGGAGACTTTGGAAAATCAAATGTTGATGACTTATACACTTGGCACGAAAATCGACAAGGATGCAATCTTTAAATTCTTGGTCGTTACGTATTCAATTCTTTGAACATCATAGGCTTGAAAGGATATTACAAACACTATCCTATGACTCAAAATGTTTTGTCCGGAATTAAGCCAATACTACAAATTGACTCAATTAGAAATTTGTGTCCTTACAATCCAGAATCGCAATAAAACTTGACAACAAATCGAAATGAAATCGCAAATCTAGTTTAGGTTTTGGTGGTGCAGAGAGAGATCGAGAGGGAGAGATTGTGCAATTATTGAGTAGGTGGGTTGTGGGTTGGCCGGAAGGGAGGGGGTAGCGGCGGAGAGAGAGAGGGGGGGAGTAGCCAAAATCGTAGATGATTTTCTTTTCGACATGCTATTTTTGAAGCTTTTTTTTTTATTTAGAGATTTACGGTTTAGTCCCATTTCAAAAGATTTGGTGTGCTCTCATCTCATGTATTTTTATATTGTATTATAATCCACAACTACCCAAAATCGTCTCATAACCGCCTCCGACCACCCATCTTCATGTTTGCAGAGATAGACACGTGTCCCATATTTATTAAAGGATCAACTATCAAAAAGTTCATCAAATATTTTTTAATACATATTTAGTCCAACATTTTTATTTTGTTCCAAAAAATCTCTCAATCACCCAATTAACCAATACTCCCTTATTTTTAAAAGTCCGCCCTAGCGGCACCCCCAGTCCACCTTCCTCCCCCCCACCCCCCACCCCACCCCACCCCCACACACACTGTCGGAGCTCCGACGACCCTCACCGGAACTCATTTTTTTTAGTATTTTTATATGGTGAGGGACTTTTTGGAACAAAATAAAAAGGTTTGGTCTAAACGTGTATTAAAAAACTGTTTGAGGGACTATTTGATATATGCCCATTTATTAAAATTGGATCACCAAATAAAAAAATGACTTGGGATTGATTATAAACGTATATTAAAAAATGCGACTAAATAGTTGTATTTAAGTCCATATTTATTAAAGTAGGATCAAGAAATTAAAAAAAAACGACTTGGGATTGATTACAAATGTATTTTTAAAAATATGACTAAATAGTTGTATTTAAGTCTAAATCGAAGATTGGTAATGTATTAAAGTAAAAAAAAAACTTTTCTCATATAATATAATCAGCGTCTTTGTAGATTAGGCAAATTGATAAACTACGTCTTATTGTCAGTTTGGTATGGTAAACCCTAAAGTAAGTTACCGTTACCAATTGGAACCCTGGATTTAACATCGTTAGTTATTGTTGAGGGAAGCCCTATGTGACGGCCTACATGGCAATTGTCGTCGACAAAATTAGTACTGTTGGCATCTTACATGGAAAATAACATGAAAATTTACCAAAAATAAAATAAAAAAAAATTAATATAATTTAAAAATTATGAAAAACATTTAAAATATAAAATCTTAGAAAAACTAAAATAAGAAAAAATACATATGTGAAAGTAAAAAAAAAAAAAGACAAAAATAAATTTTAAACAAAGAAAAGCTATGAAAAAGATAAAAAAAGAAGGGAAAAAAATATAAAAATACTAAAATCCGAAATATAGGAAAAAATACGCCATGTGGAAATTAGGCTAAAAATATATAATTCTGAAAAATCAATAAAATTATAAAATATAAATGACACTTAAAACCTAAAAAAAAAACTAATACAAAATATATTATGATAAAATTGTTAGATGGTTGACTGGTTCTGTGCTAAAAATGTTTAAAACATATTTTATTAAGTTTTTAAATATAAAAATATATTTAAAATACAATTTTAAAACTAAAATGTTAAACATGATGTGATTGCTTCCTAAAAATAAGTTGTGACAAGTGGATCTCATTAGATCAGTTGACTTTGTATTAACGTTCCATCCACTTTAACCGATTATAAAGATTTGACCAACTATTATATATTAAAAATAAATTTTATATTAATGAAAATAACAACCTAAAATATATCTCCCTCATTCATTAGACAACTAGTACAATCTGATTGTGAATGTGTTTAATAAAAAATACGTATCACTCCAAATTTGTTGACCCAGAGAGCGCTAACATGACTCTATGTAATTGATTAAAACCTTAACAAGTCATTAAAAATTATGGGGTAATTTATGTCTCAACTAAACATCTTTAGCCATCATTTGGATGTAACTTACACATCTTTTAATCACATTTTGAATGAAACATGACGAAATTAGAATATGTTAATATGTTGTAAATTTGTGTTTACACGTTAATGCAATGAAATTAGTGAATATAGTGAGCAAATTGCTTGGGACAACAATTAAAGAAAAACCTAAATCTAACTTTCGAAATAACAGTCTTACAATTAGAGTATGATGATTTGAAAACAGTTTTTGGGTTTCATGTGTTCTGTAAAATGGGAGTTAGATGTCAGCGTGGTACCAGAATTGTGGGTAAATAGTTAGGGCTTTATAATCAATTTGATTTAAATATGGGATTTGATTAGTGGGTGGGTGGGTGGGTTTTGATTTTAACTTATATGATAAAAAAAGAGTATAAAACGGGTGTTAAATATGGTGGCCAGTTGTATTGACGGAGACAACTACTCAAATTAATCCTCCCATTTAAAATACAATAACAAATGGATTTAAAAAAACATACCAACAACCAACTCATTGACTTTGTCTTTGTCCTTTCTCAATCAATTAATCAACGCCCTTTTGTAAGGTTTACATTTTCTCACGCTTATAGGATGAATGATATGAACTCCCCAATTTGTAAGGTTTAGAAATTATACTAATATTTCCAAAATTTTCGTTATAGTATGAGGTAGATTTAACACATGATAACATTACTTATGAAAAAAATACGAAGACAAAAATACGAAGACAAAAATTTCGAGGTATATTTTGGTGCTTCACTTATTTATTTTATATTAATAGACTTTAATAAATTTGTTTATTTCTTTAGACTTTGATACATTTTCATTGTTGATTGTTCTTTTTAGTGGAAAACTTCATTTAACAAAGAAACAAGTTCCAAAGTCTGAATTTTGTACACAAGTATACTGAAGTCTAATAATGCAGATTTATGAAGTACCACAGTTGAAAAAAATAATAATTTATTTCTGTTTACAATATTCCATTAATTGTAAACTAAAATATCTAACTGGTTCAGATTATTTTACTGATATATGTGTATATGGGAGCAACCTCCCCATATATGGGGGTAAGGCCAGCTGACATCTACTTCTCCCAGATCCTACAGTTAAGCGGAAGCCCTGTGCACCACCTTTTATGTATATAAAAAGCACGAGTTATTGGTACTAACTATCTAACGGGTATGTTGTATAATGTCTGACCATGTAGTTTAAGGCACCACATTTCTTTTCCTTTCTTCTCTTATTTTCTTACATGTATATTATAATCTCAGTTCACTAGCACTTTTATTTGATGGGGTCCAATTAGTAGGAGCTTATGCAACTTTGGCATATGTGACATTAATTGTATGGTTATGGAGTCGAATAATGTTCTTTTAAAAATGGTCCTGGAAAAATGCTTTCTGTAATATAAATTGGAAGTTCACTTAACTATTTTATTCAAATCAATGAAACTCTTGTTATTTTCCCCAAAATCCGAAGGTTAAACCATCCTAACCAACTTACTACCATCAAGAATTTCTAGGCTGGTGCTTCTTTATTGGGTGCAAACACTAGACACAAATTACAAGTGGGCTTAAAGCACACCAAGTTGCCAATTATATATTAAAAGATACCATCAAGTGCAATATATTAAATGAATTGTATCCGATCTAATAAAAAACTTATTAAAATAAGCAATAAGTGATTAAAGAACTCTTACCTCAACTACCCAAAATTCTGTTGCAAAACAGACCACTCAATATGATCATATGTTGCAAAATGGACTCCAATATCCTTTGATCTATAATCCATGTCAATAGTTGGTACCGTAGAACAAAGAAGATTAAATTATTAAACCGGACATAAAAGTGTCCGGCTGGTTCCAAAAATAGCCACTAAATTGTTTTGATTCCAAGTTCGCCCACAAATTAATCAAAAAAATTTATCAAAAATGTTACCAAAGAAAATAAATACTCAAATTCATTAAACAGCGAATCTAGTAACAGATTAGCAGGTACTCGATAAGAACCAGATCAATTATCTTTTATGCAGCCGATCACTCCAATATAGTTGGATTTTATGTATCAATTAGCGATTAATTAATTCTCACATCTTTAATTAATTAAAGTAAAACAACTAGTCTATTGAGCGTACATGTTAAAGTTCAGCTAGGCTCGACATCTTTAATTAATTCTCACAAGAAAAAACCTCTTGAACATGAATCCAGGTTACCATACCAATTCTTCTCATGACAGAATTTGTTGTTATTTTTCAGAATTCTCGCTTATGGTGTCTGAGCAGGGACGATGTGCATATGATGGGGACATACTCTTTGTTTGTTTGTTTTCTTTACGTTGATGGAAAAAGGAAGAAAAGTAAGAAGTGAGCTGATGAATGTTTTCTGACTCTGTATTGGTTGAGTAATCAAGCTCTTTTTTCTGAAGCGAGATAAGATTTATCATTCGTTACAAATGCGACAGAAGATGAAGACTGTAGAAAATGGGCTTGCATTGATATCATAAACGCCTTGTGGGCAACATTATATTCTGCCTTTAATGTCTTGAATTTGACCAGAAAATACTATTAGAAATCTCCCAAACAGAGGCACTACTTTAGTAATTGTATTAGAGCTGATACTAAAATCAAGTGATATGTCATGGCGAGTTTAAAGTAACAATTACCTTTTGACTTAAAAGTTATCATTCGTACAGAATTAACACAAAATTAAACTTAAAAATCATTCTAACACTAAGTGTTTGAAGTAAGATCACTGCAAAGAAGAGTGTATAGAAGGAGTACCCCATGCCCCAAATCTTCAAAGAAAGTACCAATAAATTTCGAAATTTGGGAGGTTAAATTGAAGGAAGGGATTTACATTTCTGAAGGATTTGATCAAAGTAAAGCAGTTGCCTCTGACAGTAAGGACAACTCCCAACTAGATCTAGACCCCAGCGAAAGTAAAGGAACAGAAAATTGTAGTCCAAAGGGAACTGTAGTCAAGAAAAGCAAGGATCCAAGTGATGTTTTGGATTATAATAGTACTCCCGGAGAGACAAGGCATCAGATTTCGAAACTCCATTTATGCACGGAAAATCTAGTTCACTGGTGGAGGATATTGATAATTCAAAATTTAAAATTCCACAGTCATGTTAGAGAATCCAATTCAATCCTTAAATTTATTTCTGAGATGATATGTTTAGGATGTTGCGCCAGATTTTCAATCAACTAAGGAGGAGTAAAAGAAATTTAATGTTGCCTTAAATGCTAGGATTGCCTAATCATCCATTGGGGCCACCGTTTTTAATAAGTAGTAATGGCTGATCTAATTGTTGAAAATCCAGAATCAACGATGATTAATATGGGGCCAAAAATTATATCATCTCAAGAAGACGATGGATATACATTTCTGTTAAAGCATAAGGGGAAAAAGAAGAGCAAGTCTAAAGATAGTCCTCCTGAGACTGACAGACTTCTTAGAAATTTGCACTTTGCAAATTATACCATGGTAGTCCGAAAGTGATTTGTGCCCTGTTAGCCCTCAAATTAAAAACGAATTTAACTTTGACCCTTATGTCTGATTCAACTCTCAACCATGAGAGAATATGGTTATATGAAATTCACATGATAGAAAATGTTACCAAAGAAAATAGCTGCTCGAATTCATTAAACAGCGAATCAAGTAACATATTAGCAAGTACTAGATAAGAAGTGGATCAATCATCTTTCACTCAGTCGATCACTCGAATATGTTGGGTTTTGATTATCAATTAGCGATTAAAGTAAGCCAACTAGTCTAATAAGAGTACATGCTAAAGTATAGCTAGGCTTGACGTCTTTGATTAATTTTCATAAGAAAATTACTGACTTAAGGCGGATCCAGAAATATGAGTAAAAAGGGGCCAAATAATATATATTTATTTTTTAGGGGCCAAAACTATAAAAATATATTATTTTCATAAAATTTTAAAACTTTAGGGTCAAAATTTAAAATTCTTTAAAGTTTGGGGGGGCCAAGGCCACCCCTCGCCCCCCCTTGTATCCGCCTCTACCTATAAAGTTTTAGACTCGTTTTCTTGGTTTTCAGATCCTTCCTTTCTTTACTTAGGATTTTTGTTTTCTACTTACTTAAAGTTCATGAACATGAACTCAGATCACCATACCGATTAGTCTCGTGATATAATTTGTTCTTCTTTTTTTCAGAACACCCACTTATGGGGTCGGGACATGGACATTGTGCATATGATGGGTCAACCTTTTATTTTGTTTTTCTTTCAGTTTGTGAGAAATGGAAAAAAAGTAAGAAGTTAAGCGGTGCAAGACTTCGTATTGGTTGAGCAATCAAGCTCTGTTTTCTTAAGCAGGTTGAGATTAATGTTGTAAATATGTATGGTCACTGTTATTATTTTACTTATAGGATGAAGTTTATTCTACCCAACACAAAAGATTCATGATTGATAGTTAAGATACTTCAGTCTGTAATTCTCCTTTAAAAGTGCTCAACTCTGTATGTTCACCACAACATATTTGTAACAAAGCTTTGTTTTTATAAACAGTGTTACGCTTTACACGGGCTTTCCTTTGGAACTAATCTCTTTATCATGTCAGTATGATATTTATGCTATCACCATTTGATTTTGTCATTTTGATCCAAGTTTTGCATTGGTAACGAAAGAGATGAACATGAAAACTACATAAAAAGTGTTGCATTAGTAGCAGAAAAACTCTTCTAATAATATTCCGAACAAAGGCATTACTTCAATACCGCCCTGCCAACTAAAGACAACAGTTACCTTTAGTCATGACTTTCAATTTATCCTACAGATCAGATACTTGCTGAAATCAACTATTTTCCCCTGACATTCTGCATTAGTATTTAATGAATGGTGAACTTACTCATTGAGATATAAACAAATAATTACCAAATTAGGATTTATACCACTGCTTTTTGTGATTAATCTAAACCATGTGTTTTTAGTACTTTAGCATTCCAACAGTAGACACATAACCATCTTTTGCGACAGTGTTAAGAAAGTGTAGATTACGAAGGTAAAAACATTCCATTACTATCAAATAAATATTAGACCACCTCACATTGTCATACCGATATATGTAATGTAATTTGTGTTAAGGTCAATCTTAAAACTATGCATATTTATCATTATTAAGAACCTAAAAGAAATTGTATAATGTATGTCCCTTAAGTAAGGCACCTCATTTCTTGAACAACTCTTCATCAAAGAAATCTCGAATGATTCTTGAACTGATTTCTCATCCTTTGCTAATCCAAAATCAGGTCTGATAGTGCGTCAGTTAGTTGATTCAAGCTACTTCTCAAATCTGCCAAATTCGACTTGTAGGCTTATTGAGAACTCTATCATGCCAAATAACAAGGACATAAAACTAAGAATAAGTGCTAGATGAATCATAATCAACCAATGTAGTCGAAGCTCTCACTTATTGGCTTATTTATACTCACTCGCATTTGCTTCACAACTAATAGCATTGCAAATACCTTAAACGTGATGATGTCTACAACGTATTCTATTCATAATGATTTAGAGACTTTTTATAACTTGGTGTGCATGATCGCTGATCACAAAAAAAAAAACATACAAAAATCTGAATGGAAGAAACCACCGAATTGATTCCAGTAGTGCCTGCAACCTCTAAACCAAACATAAACTCACAATCAACATGGAAATAGCTGAGCTGAACTCCAAAATTGCATTCAAAATTATTAAACTGAATCGCCATACTTGATGTGAACTTCAATCACGATTATTCAACTGAACTGTACAAGCAAGTAGATTTGAGGTTCAAAGCATGAATCAAATTCGAAGCACTAGAGAAATTGAGATTATAAGAACTGATTTTTACCAAGAAAAAAAAAACTTTTACAATCAATTCAAACCGACCTTTTGTTGAGGTCTATGATCTACTGGGGTTCCTTTTGGCCGAGGTCGGTATAATCCTCACATGTATCCAGTGATCACACTTCAACAATGGAGAAAAGGGTCATAATGGTTCGAGATGGATCGCGATCTAGCCATGGAAGTGATCTCGGATAGGAAATATTTTCCCATATTTTAAAAGTACTGCAGGGGCTCATGTTAAGATGATGAGCACTACTTACTAACCTTTGTGAACATGAGATTTTGGGAGAAGAATGCCAATAGGAGTTTGACTTGCATTGACTGGTCAAGGGGTGGGCCCCACCTGAGCCGGTTTATGAGAATGGATGTGATAGAGAAGCTTTTGGAGAAGTTGAGGGGTGAGAGTAGGTGCGAGTACAATGGGAGGAGCGGCAATGCGTGTTTCCCGTTTGCATGGAATTTCTTGCCTAACGCTTTAGATAGGTTGTTGAGGT